>CP136897.1:60236666-61638333 GCA_034359265.1 Canna indica
GTAAAAAATCTCATGTTTCAAAATGCATCTAATATTCCCTCGAAGCTCCAACCAGATCCGCTTAAGCATAGGTGGAGATTTTTAAATAATTTTTTTTTTAACTTGGAGCTACAGTTGCCACAATATCAAGATACCTCATGATAGTCTAAATTCTAAGCACCATGCCCGATAGTGACGAACTAATATATTAGACCCACCATTGATCTTATCCTGATAAATACATACTCCCAACTGGACCAACTGTACATAAGACAATATGGATTGCTATTGAGATAAAGCATTGTACCATAGATCAAAAGATCACCCAACTCAACAGTTTCCTGTCACTCTATCGCTAGCAACGCACGAGGGGCTGCACTTCGTAGATGACGCCAGTCTTGTCAAGGCAGAAGCAACAAAAGCAACCAATAGGATATAGGCACGAGTTAGAAAGCAGCCACGTCATTTAGACGATTACATACTGCATTAAATAAAGCTATTGTACATGTAATAGAAGAGTATAA
Organism: Canna indica; assembly: GCA_034359265.1. Classification (NCBI taxonomy): domain Eukaryota; kingdom Viridiplantae; phylum Streptophyta; class Magnoliopsida; order Zingiberales; family Cannaceae; genus Canna; species Canna indica. The sequence goes on from CP136897.1 coordinate 60,237,170, forward strand.
ATAGAGTGCGTGTAGATAAAAAGGTATCGATGAATAATATCAATTTGTTTTCCTCTTTAACTCCTTTCTCCACCTTTCTTCTCTTCTTTTCGTCTCTGCTCTTTCATCCACTACAACCCAGATCGGTTACGGTTATAAGCACAGTAACATTGGTGCTTTCATTGAGAGCGAGCCGGAGACGTCCATCGAATCCGATTGCCGCTAAAGACGCCGGTGCCGATGGAGACTCAAGGGCAGACCGTGTTGAAATCATTGAAGGTCCTTCACAAGGCCAGCTCTCAGCACGATCAGATCCTAGGAAATTTACAAGCGAACCTAGAAGCTCAACAACAAACTCTGGAGCTCCAACGCCAATCGATGGAAGCGCAACAGAAGCTTTTGCAAGGAGTAACCTCTCAGATCGCACTCTTAAACTCTCAGCTGGTTCATATGACTAAGCCTAAGAGTGAGGCATCCAAATCTAGATCTAGAGGCGGGGGATGGGTGAATCGAGGCAAAGGACCTTGAGGGGAAGCCGAAGATGACAAGTTCCCATTCCCTCCGAAACCACCACAAGTAGAGTTACCAATTTTTAATGGAAATGATGTGGAAGATTGGATCGCATCTGCAGAAGATTTTTTTGAATTTTATGCGACAGAGGATCAACACCGAGTGGTGATGGCTTCTTTTCATATGGAAGGAACGGCAAAAAATGGTTCCGCTGGATGCAACGCCGCAAGCAACTCGCTGGTTTGCGACACCTGGTGGATGCGATCCGTTAGCGATGCGAACCTACTGATCTGGAGTCACCCGAGGGCCAACTCACGAAGCTAATGCAAATGACAACAGTAGAAGAATATGAAGGCCGGTTCGAGGACATGGCTCTTCACACTACACAGTTGTCGAAATCCTTCTTGATCAACTGTTTCATCTCCGGTTTACGAGCTGACATCAAAACTGAAGTATTAACCCATCAACCTACTACAAATGCATGAAGCTATGACTATTGCAAAAAGGCAAGAAGCGAAATTACTGGCCATCAGAAGATTTCAAGGAGCAAACATGCCTCCAAGAAGTGCCGGAATATTGCCAACGCCAACTCGAAGCATTTCCCCAATCGGAACTTTTGAAAAGGGGACCACGGCGGCAGTGTACGGGGGTCGATCAATACCGAATGGCCAAGTGAAAGGAATACGACCCAACATGCGACAGATCTCTTTGGCAGAGGCTCAGAAGAGAAAGGAGGGGGTTGTGCTTTTACTGCGATGACAAGTATACTTGGGGGCATAAATGTCAGTCGCCCTAGTTGTTCATGCTTGATGACGGGTTAAGCACTGATAATATCGAAGAAACGACAAAGCTGGAACCATCGGAGGAAGCGGGAGAGGCCGAATCGACAAAGCAGTCCCTGATATCGTTCAATGAGTTGTCAGGATGTTTCCTGCCTATGACGCTACGCTTCCGGGGTCTGGTTGAAGGACATGAAGTGCAAATTCTCCTAGATGGAGGAAGCACTCACAACTTCATTCAATCCAGAGTAGCCAAGCATCTGGGACTTCCTATCGAGCTGGAGCCAAACTTTGGAGTTATGGTGGGCAATGGCGCCCAAGTTCAATGTGAAGGAATTATTTGGAGATTGAAATTGCTGATACAAGAAACAATAGTTGAGGCTAACTTCTATATTTTGCCTATCAAAGGGTCTGAAGTCGTACTGGGAGTGGCTTGGATGCAACCCTTGGGCTTGTAATGATGGACTATGCACAGCTGTGATTTGAATTCCAATTTCAAGGACGCAAGTATGTGTGGAAATGGGAACAAAGTAGTTCGATCGAGCAGATACCATATCAGGCATTGCGGAGATTGTATGGAACGCAAGCAATATCCTAGTTATACCATCTGGAAATGAGGCCAAACGAGCAGTCGACAGAAGGCGAGGAAGGAGTTGAAATGAACCAGTTACTGGCAAAGTATCCACAAGTGTTCATGAAACCTCAAGGTCTTCCCCCGGCAAGAGTTACGTTTAACTAGATTCACTTACCCACGCAACAAGCTCCAATCAACGTGCGGCCTTAACGATACCCATACTATCAAAAAGCTGAGATTGAACGTCAAGTGCAACAGATATTGACTAAGGGGATCATCCGCCATAGCAACAGCCCATTTTTCTCGCCAGTGTTACTAGTCAAAAAGAAGAATGACACTTGGCGATTCTGCGTGGATTACCGGGCATTGAATACGGTAACGGTCAAGGATAGGTTTCCTATTCCCACCAGCGATGAACTTTTTGATGAGTTGGGGAAGGCAAAGGTGTTCTCCAAACTTGATTTGCTATCAGGATACCACCAGATAAGGATCGCTTCTTCGAACGTGTCAAAGATAGCCTTTAGAACACATGAGGGACACTATGAGTTCTTAGTTATGCCCTTCGGGCTAACTAACGCTCCGTCAACATTTCAGGCCACGATAAATCGTATTTTCCAACCATATCTTGGCAAATTCGTGCTGGTTTTCTTCGATGACATTCTCGTCTACAGTGGCACTTACAATGAACATCTTGTGCATTTGGAAATGGTTCTGCAAACTCTTCAACGACACAACTTGGTGGCCAATCGGAGCAAATGCTCCTTCAGATGCACAACAATAGAATACCTAGGCCATTTCTTATCCGCCAACAGGTTGCAAGTTGACCCCGGCAAGGTGGCTGCTATTCAAGCATGGCCATTGCCGATGGATGTTCGAGGAATGAGGGGCTTCCTCGGACTGGCTGGGTACTATCGTCGCTTTATCAGAGGATTAGCGAGCCTTACAGCGCCCCTCTCCGACTTGTTGCGCAAAGGCGAGTTCAGTTGGACGGACAAGGCGCAACAGGCATTCGGACAACTGAAGGAAGTGTTGAGTAAAGCTCCAATTTTGACACTGCCTGACTTCGACAAAAGTTTTGAAGTGGAAATGAATGCATCGGGGGTAGGAATTGGAGCAGTCTTGACTCAAGGAGGTAAGCCGATTGCTTATTTTAGCCAGAAGTTATCTCCTCATCTCCAAGGATCATCCACTTATCATCGCGAGATGTACGCGATTACACAAGCTATCGACAAATGGCGACAATACTTGCTCGGTCGAAGGTTCACTATCATCACTGATCAATAGGCGTTGAAGGAAATGACATCCCAAGTCATTCAGACACCAGAGCAACAGAGATGGTTGAGTAAGTTGCTTGGTTATGATTTTGAAGTGAAATATCGAGCAGGGAAATTGAATACAGTTGCTGACTCCTTATCACGACAATTTGTTAGCCAGTGCATGGTGTTGATACAACCTGTACATGGAGTGTTAGAAGATATCAAGCAAGCTATCCAAAAGGATCCTCAATTACAGAAGCTGTGGGCAGACATTGAAAACGGAAGAGAGCTTAGTGGCCATTATACTGTGCATAATGGGATTATCATGTCCAAGAGAAGGATAATGGTGCCGAAGGACGAAGCCATACGTTCTGCCATTTTGAAGGAATACCATGATTCGATGGTGGGTGGCCATTCAGGTCGGGAAAGAACATACCGACGAGTAACCGCCAACTTCCATTGGAAGGCTATGCGCAGGGATGTGGAGAATTTTGTCAAAGAATGCCAAGTATGTCAAGGAATGAAGATCGAGCAATTGTCTCTGGGCGGACTGCTGCAGCCATTGCCAATCCCAAAAGAGATCTTCGAAGACATTGCGATGGACTTTATCAGCAATCTTCCATTGTCGGAAGGGAAGACTGATATACTGGCGGTCGTCGACCGATTAACAAAGTATAGACACTTCATGGCGCTACCCAGGAGCTATACTAGTGAGAAGGTGGCAGAAACGCTGGTGGAAGGAGTGATTAAGCTGCACGGTATTCCTCGATCCATCGTCAGTGACAGGGATTGCCATTTCATTGGAGAAGTATGGAAGGAACTCGCTCGATTACAAGGAACCGAACTCGAGTTGAGCTCGGCTTATCATCCTCAAACGGATGGACAAACCGAAGCGTGGAATCGCTACGTTGAGATGTATCTCCATAGTTTTGCATCTGACAAACCGAAGACTTAGAGGAAGTATCTGCCATGGGTCGAGTATTGGTATAACACAGCATACCAATCGGCCGCAGGGATGACTCCTTTCAAAGCTGTCTATGGGCGAGAACCCCCGACTCTATTACGCTATGTGGCAGAATCAACTACTAACAACGTAGTAGAGAGAGAAATGGGACAACGAGATGAAGTATTAAAGCAGCTTAAGGCAAATCTACTTCAAGCACAGCAACAGATGAAGGTCCAAGCAGACCAACACCGACGAGAAGTCAAGTACCAAGTTGGCAATTGGGTATACATTAGACTTCAACCCTATCGTCAGCTATCTGTGCGACTTCAAAGACAACATAAGTTGAGTCCAAGATTTTTCGGACCTTTTCAAATCTTGAAAAAGGTGGGAGTTGTCGCCTACAAAGTCGACTTACCGGCGTCGGCCATCTTGCATCCAGTGTTCCACGTTTCTAAGCTTAAACCTTGTCGCGGCCAACCTGAGATCCAGGTCACCCCCATTCCTTTATTGGCACCCTTTACTGAAGAAGGAATGCCTGATGGAATAACAGAGGAGCCGCCGCATGGAGAAAATAACCTCGAAGAAGAAGACTCATCTCTCAACCTTGAGGACAAGGTTCGTCTGGCACATGGGGGTATTGTCACGAGCAACGCACGAGGGGCTGCACTTGAGCAAGTAAGGGACGTAGATGACGCCAGTCTTGTCGAGGCAGAAGCAACAAAAGCAACCAATAGGATACAGGCACGAGTTAGAAGCCAACCACGTCATTTAGACGATTACATACAGCATTAAATAAAGCTATTGTACATGTAATAGAAGAGTATAAATAGAGTGCGTGTAAATGAAGGGGTATCGATGAATAATATTAATTTGTTTTCCTCTTAACTCCTTTCTCCACCTAATTTCTTCTCTTCTTTTCCTCTGTGCTCTTTCATCCACTACAACCCAGATCTGTTACAGTTATAAGCACCGTAACACACTCGTCACAAAATAACCTTCTATCATTCCTCGAGATTTGTGTTCTCCCCTCAATGTGCAGTAGCAAGAGCAACCAATCGGTCTCAACTAAAAGCCATAAAAACTTAATACCTTTCACCATCATCATGGATTCACCATCAGCAATAAGTTAAACCTAACCTGACAAAATTAAAAGATGACAACAAATCTGAAGGCTGGAATGAGAAAAATGTGAGGAGATAGCAAATAATTCCAGCTGAGTCCACACCTATGTTAGCGACATGGAAGTAAGTCTAGAAAAGGAGAGTGGATTCTATGGATAAAGTTGGATGCTGATTCCAGCTCCCCTTTCTCACATCCAGATATGATATATTTCTACATACAGAGAAAAAAAAACAAAGTCTACTATAGAATTGATATTATTGAATGAGGACAACCAAACCCAGAATTCGTTCGTCCATACTCCTATATTCACACAAGCTGTCAATCAACAGACTCTTTGCTAAATGTGAAAAGAGTACTCTCAACTGAAACCATTTGTCATCACCTAATGTTATCTGGCTGGACTGACTGCTATTGAATAGGTTTCCGATTGAAGTAACCACAACAAAATTATCATGGCAAATCTAGGACAACTAAAACTCACATGTTGGTACCATGAAGCTAATCTGAGGTATGCAAGAATACTGACAAATGTTGAAATCTTAACGTGATATATCAAGTTTAATAAAAGTGAGACAAACAGTTTAAAAGAGACATCAACAACCCGCTATCTCCCTTTTTGTTCAACTTGACTATGGATTGTTTGTCTCATCTCCTTGACTTGGCGGTTTCTAGAGGCAACATTCGCGGGGTTCTAAGCCATTAGGTGAATGTTGGGATTTCTCATTTTTTATTTGCGGATGATGTGATTCTCTTTTGTCAGAATGATGACTTCAGCTTGAAGAACTTGCTTCTACTTCTTACTTGTTTTGAGCTTGTTGTTGGTTTGAAGATCAATCTTAATAAGACCACTATTCTTGGCTTGAATCCTAACTTTGACGCCACTCAACGGCTTGCTGATGAGGTTAATTGTCAACCGGCTGAGTCTCCTATTAAATATCTTGGCCTTCCGCTGAGAGTGGGTAAATTATGCAAATCTGATTGGTTAAGCTTGATTGCAAAAGTTGATGCTCAACTTTGCTCTTGGCAAGGTCGCTTACTTTCTCGAGCTGGTAGGATGACTTTAATCAACAGTACCTTGAACAGCTCTTTGGGTTATCCTCTTTCCATTTTCAAAGCCCTTAAACGGGTTCTAAAAGCAATTGATCTTAGGAGGAAAAAAAATTTTGGGCTAGCTCTGATACCATTTCATTGCGAGGAAAATACCTTGTTAAATGGAGCTCTCTCACCTGTGCAAAAAAAGAAGGGGGGCTTGGTATCATTGATTTGCATACTCATAATATTGCTAGGCTCGGAACTTGGCTTTGGAAGCTTATTCGAAGATACAAGGTTCCTTGGGTCGAGATTATTTGGCAACTTTTCGGAAATTTTCGATCTTGGACTCCAAGGAACTTCTTAAGATTGACCTATCTGATTTGGAAGGATCTCCATTGTCACTTAGATCTCTTTCTTTCCTGCATCCATTGGCAACCTGGTTCTGGCTCTATTTTCAAACTTTGGACTGATAACTGGTGTAATGGAGTTAATCTAGCTTCTAAGTATCCTACTCTCTTTCGCTTCTCAGAACAGCCCAACATTACTATTTCGAAAGCTAGGATAAATGATTCTAGTGGTTGCTTTGTGAGTTGGGATCTTCATTTCAACTCCTTAGTTAATCTTGAATGTCTTCTTGACTTGGTGCAAAACCTTGATATGGTCCGAAACAATAGAGGAGAGGATCTTCTGCTTTGGAAATGGTCGGATCATGGGAACTTTTCCACTAACAACTTGTATAACTTATTGAACTTTCGCGATGTGCTTGACTGTTTTGCTAAATTTCTTTGGCAAAAAGATCTTCCTCAGAAGATCTCAATTTTTGGTTGGTTATGGATCAAGAAGAGACTTTTAACTAGAGATCGTTTGCTCAAATGGAGGATCATGACGGATGACGAGTGCCTGCTTTGCAATCAAGATAAGGAGACTCATGCCCATCTGTTTGGAGGTCAAATGGAGGATCACGACGGATGACGAGTGCTTGCTTTGCAATCAAGATAAGGAGACTCATGCCCATCTGTTTGGATCCTGCTCCTGCTTGAATTGGTGGCGTTTTTTCCTTTCCGCAACAAATCAAAGCTTCTTCCCACTCTCTATTGTCCGTGGGAGGATGTTGATTCTGGGAGCTTATAGGACAAGAAAAGAAGAATTAAACTTCTACTAATTTGAAGTTGGTCTATCTGGTTTGAGAGAAACACTAGGGTGTTCCGGGGAGCCTCTGCTGCTTCCTCCTTCTATGCTAGAGCTTCCTCAACTGCTTCTTTCTATTCAGCAACCTGCCCCCGTTGAGGATCTGTGGAGGCTCTGTTTTTTATGTTGTTAGCTGTTTTTAATTCAGATATGTACTATTTTGTATGTTTGTTTTTTTGTTTCATGAACCTTGGCTTTTTACTCTTTCTCCCTCCTACTCTTGTAATTGTCTTTCATGCCTCTTGAAATATATTTACAAGTTTCTATTGCTAAAAAAAAAAACATTTCCATCACCACAATCAGCATAAAAAATCAGCTGCATGAAATAAAGAAGATATACAGAGCTGAATGATTAGACTAGGAAGATGATAAGAGAAAAGGCTTGACCATCAATGTCATCATAGAGTTGGGGAATAAGAAAACAAATCCAGGCCAATAAATGGCTCTCAATTTTATAGTTGGAGGATGTGAGGAAACTTGAATATTTATATATGACTCAAAAATCTCACAAAGTCACAGGCACTAATATGAGTATACTTGATAAAAGAATCTTCATAAACTCGACTCAATACATCAGCTAATAACTTGGAGTAGAGTAACAATGTAATTTACCACCATTGCATATTCAGCATTAGAGTTTCAATAAAATGTATCACCTTCCATGTTCATTAGGAGAAAAGCTGATAATCTTCGGGAAACTACCAAGTGATATCATATCCACAAATTTGCATCCAATTAAAAGTGACCAATTCTCCTAATAATTCTAAAAAAAGTAAAAAAAAACAATGCCCACTCTGACATCCCAAATGCTACATGTACCACATCCCTCAATGTTTAAGTAAGCATAAGAGCATAACCACCCTCAAAAGTTTCCAACGTTAGTAAAATTAATCCAACAGAAACTTAAGAACACAGTATTCATATTTGTCCCAAACTGTAGATAATGCTCATAATCAGTGTTATTAATGGCGGATGGCGGCTCATGGCGGAAAGCCAAAAATCCGCCATACAGATATGGCGGATGGCGTTGCGGCCAATGGCGGAAGCATGGCGGCCGTGTATATATATATATATACATATATACATATAACTACAACTAAGCAACAAGCACTAATAAGAACATCAACATTTTCAGAAATTTTTTTAAAAAAAGTTGAATGAGAAGCTCTCATTCAAATGATCAAATGAAAACTGAAATGAAAGAAACAGAATAAAAAACATAAGTAGAAAAATGAAACTGAAATGATCAAATGATCAAATGAAAGAAAAAAAACAGGAGAAAAAATATACCCACTGAAGTAAAAAAAGAATGAAGAAAACTGCAGAAGTAAAAAAACAGAAATGAATAAATGAATAAAATGAAAGAAAGAAACAAAAACAGAAGTATAGAACTAAAAAACAGAAGAGAAACAGGAAAAAAAACAAAAGTATGAAAGAAAGAAACAGAAAGTAAAAAAAACAGACGTGAAAAAAAAGAATTGAACAGAAGTAAAAGAAACAGGAGCCGCAAATAAGAAAGAAAGAAAAAAAAACATAAGTAAAAAAGAAAAGTAGAAAACAGAATAGAAAGAGGAAAAAAAAGAAAACAAGAAAAAAAAAAGAAAACAGAAACAAGAAGAAAGAAAAGAAAACAGAAGTAAAATCGAAAGAAACCGGAAAAAAAAAAAATCTGCACATATGTATGGGAGAGAAAAGAGAGAGGAAATAACCTAAAAAACAAGAAAAAATTAATGATATGAAGAAGAGAAGTGAATGGGAGAGAAATACCTTAAAAAACATTAAAAATTGTTATTTTGCCACCGGAACTCCTTGCCGGAGCTCATCGCCGGAATGGAGCAGCCATGGGTGGAAAATTTTTAAGTGGGAGCAGCCTCCGGCCATATGAAGAAGTTTAGGGTTTTAATTTTAACCCTTCTAAAAAAATTACACAAACACCCTTTTAAAAAAAAATTTAAAAAAAAAGGTGAAGTAGCGCCATTGGCGCCATTTCCGCCATGGCGCCATGGCGGATGGCGGGCGCCACACAGAAACCGCAACATTGCGGTTTCTGTGTAGCGGATTTAGCAAAATCCGCCACGCCATGGCTGCTATTTGACAACACTGCTCATAATTACAAGAATTGTTGCATCACTTGTTGCACGCCTATTAAAATGATCAAAGTGACTCCAAAGCTACAAGAACCAAAAGTTCATAGAACAATATCTCTGTGTAAATTGTAAACTAATAACATTCGTTATGTGCTTTGAGCATGGAAAATATACATGAAAATGACAAGTTTCCTCTCTTTACCAGTATTTAGTTTGTCTGCAAACTTCATATGAATGGACCAGAGTGATTAATTTAAAATGCTCTCTCAACCTTGGCACTGATTGAGAGGCATATACCAATAAACAGGCTTTTGCAAAATTTGAAAATTGGGGCACAAAGATGCAGCCGAACCAGTCTGTTTATGTTGCCACTTAGTCAATGGAACCATATACCAGCCCCTAAAAGTAAAAGACACATATTGGGAAAAAGGATGACAATTTGAAGAGTAAAGAATGTAGAAGTGTAATTCTGATTTAGTCAATTACTTCTGATGGTGCCAAACATACTGTAGAAGACAAACAAATACTAACAACAAATGAAAGGAAGAGGAAGTACCTGTATGTGTGAATCAACATGCTATTAACAACAAAATATATCAACCACCACCAAAGCTACATATTGATCTCTTCCGGCAGGCTAATTTCTAAGAAATACAAGCTAGAAACACAGAAAGTCATCAGAGTCAGCAAACTTAGACTTTGAGAGAAGTAGCTGATAATATTTTGAATTTAAGAATACCAAAAATAATGAAGATCAAACATCTCCTATAATTAACATTTTCACTTCAAAACCAATTTCATAATTTTCATTCTAAACATCCTTCAATAAGTGTGATGTATTTTTTTTCAAATTGAAATATATCAAAATATATCCATTTTACACTCTTAAATAGAATATGTTAAACTCAAGTTAGAGAAAGTATTATCATCCATTAATTATGTTAGGGTGATTGATAGAAGCTAAATCCACAAACTAAAAAGGAAGTACTCTTCTATTATTCAATAGGTTTTTGAGAAAAAGTCACCTCAGATAAATTCACTAACAGCCTTTCAATGATTTAAGAAATGGAATTTGATTTTTCCAAGGTAACCAATAAGAATAATGAATAACCAACCTTGCAGACATGAAAGCCATGCCAACAAAAACAGCTTGAACAGCTTGTTTATGGCCTGCATACTCAAATGCTAGAGGTAGCATTTCGTGTAGTGTGAGAAAAGCCATGACTCCACCAACTAGACGAGTACCACTAGAAGGATCAAATAAATGAAATGGAGAATGTTTCTTATTGTAAATTGGTCAGAATAATAGATGAACCTGATCCAAGTAAGCCTTCAAGAATTTCAGGATTTAAACTTCTTGGGAACAGGTAGGCTGCATTAAGACAAAAAAGTTAATCAGGATAGTTATCTAAACATAGTCAAAGGTTTTGTATACTTTAAATGGCTATAACACGAGCAAAAATCTTTGGAAGTTCACTTATACCTAATGTTATTAAGGCGAGCGCCTAGGCACTCAGGCGATGAGATCTGCACTGTTATCGCCTCAACCCACTTCATTCAAGGTGGGTTGAGTCAGGCGCTCGCCTTATGGGCTTAGGCAAGCGCCCGAAGCAATGGGTAAAGTGAGCACCTTGAGTGACTGATTGAAGAATAGTTTTTTAAGCGTTGTAAGCTAGTTTTAGGAATAAAATAGGTTTCTATAATGGGTAATTAAGATGCCAGCTCACAGCTGTAGGGAAAACTAAATAACAGCTTTTTTCTTTTCTCTCCTGTAACAATCGCACGTCTGGAATGCCTTGTCACTTACGCAGAGAGAAGCAATGACCTTCTTCATGTAATTATCCATATTTAGCTTCTTGTTTCTTCTATTTGCTGTTTCTTCTTTTAATGCACAGTTATTCACACAGACCCAGATATTTAAGGTTGCTGGCGGCTTCTTCTTCTCTTCTTCCATAATTCAAGGCTTTGGGACTTCAAGCTTCCAGCAATCCAGGATTCCAGGTTCCTCCTCATCCTTCTTCTTCTTCTTCTTTCAGTTCTTCTGTTATGCTGCAGTTCTTCCTCTATCTCTTCTTCTGTTCTGCTACAATGCTGCATGATTTTTTTTCTGTTCTTTCTGCTCTGCTAGTTTTGGTATATGATTTTATTCTTCTTCTTGAGTTCTTGAGTTCTTCTGTCTTCATTATTTTTCTTTCACACATTTGCTGAATATTGAGTTTTTGTGTTTTTATTTATTTTATTTATACTTCAGGTGTCACCAATATGAAATTGGCGCTGTACCAGCAAGTACTAAGCACTTGACAGCAATAGCAGCACTCAGAAACACTGCAGAAGGTAACATGATCTGAAATTATTAATACATTTTCTGTTTCTGTTATTCTGTAACCTGTTTAGTATCAAATTCATTACAGCTATTTACCGGAACCGGAACTTCGGTTGCAGTAATTACATAATCCCGAACTTGGTTATGAAAATTACGAGATCCGGAACCAAATGTTCCGGTCTCCCCGAAATGGCCCTGGCATTTAATTTAGGGTGGCTGAAAACCCAACAACAGCCAAACTGGAAACCGGAAACTGGGTATGGTTCAATATGTTGTTTCACCAAAGTAGCATATTATTCAATATGCTGTTTTGGTAAAACCACACAAAATTTAGAGCCCCTTTTCTCTTCTCCTCCCTTCTATCCCACCACCATTGGTATCTTGTGAGCCGCCCATCGCCACCAACCTCGATAGATAAAAACACCCACCCCTCCCTTCTTATTTTTCTTCGTGACTAGTGCCTTCAGGACCTTATAAGATCCCTTACCTCCTTATAAGATCCTAAATGCAATTTTAGGAATCCATGGATGCTAGGGTTTGGAGAAGGAAGAAGGGAGAGGAGAAAAGAGGAGAGGAAAACATTGAAGAACCCAACATGAAGGAGGAAGGAGAAGATGTCAAGCGGTGGATGTCGTCACAGGCAAAGTAGAGACGACCAAAAAAATTGTGTTTAGTATATTGTTTCACCAAAACAACATATTAAACAGCCTATTGAACCGGATCCCGTTTTTTGGTTTGGCTGTTGTTAGGTTTTCAGCCGTCCTAAATTAAATGTGGAGGGCATTTCGAGGAGACCGGAACATTTGTACCAAGTTCTCGATTACATAATTACGGAACCGAAGTTCCGGTTCGGGTAAATTGCTGACTTTATTAGTTTGTCCAAATTGTCATACTATTTAGATTGAGAATTGAAAATTGAGGTTGCAATTTGCTAGAAACCTGATTTGTTTGTTGTTACTATTATTTACATTACTAGTATTCATTATTATCTATCATTAGTAGTATTCACTATTATTACAGATTTACAGCATTGTCATTTGCAATTAGTGAGATCTAAAAATATTGACAAAAGATTACATTTAGTATAATAACAAAAATAAGTTCTTAATTCTTAAAATAAAGTAAGTTGAACATCTTTATATTTTATTAAGTAATAAAAAATTTGAAGGATAATAGTCATTTTATAAGATGTTAAATATATTTTAAATAAATTAATTATAAATATCATGAAACAATATCGTTTTTATCTTCTAATGGAAAGAATTATTCAGTTTTTTCAATATAACTATTAAAATTTGTTGTTCACCATGACAACTGTTTTGTTATTGTTGTCTTACCAAACACTTTATAGTTTATACAAGTGTTTGCAAAACTAATCTTGTAAGATACTTTCTAAACACTAAATTGTTTTTGTATAATGCTCTTTAGGTTAAAACAATTTCACTCAATGCACTTTTGAAAAGACAGAGCAATGCCAGACAAGTAACAATATCAGAATGTGTAGTTGATTAGGATTGATATGGCATTTGTTTCTTTTCTGTAATTAAATTACTTGATAATAGCAGATGCTTAAGAATTGATCTACCACTAGATATCACATTCCCTTATTGTTAATAATAGAAACCAATATGTGTCTAAAACAATGGTTTTATCTCTTTTCACTAACCAACCCAAGTCACTGAATAAAGAGGGTTGCATTATGCAGCTAATAGAGAACACAAAATCTTATGAAGATGAGTGCTGAACAATTTTATAGGGCTTGGTCATGATTCAAATTGAACATTATAAAGAAACTTTACTCCCTTTAAGAGCTAAATGTAAAGGGAAAAAAGAATATAGTTAACGCAAATAGTGTGTCAGAGACTCAGAGCCAAATGTGCATAAAATGCCTAGATAACTACATGACTTATTATCATACATGGGGAAAGTTCTATTAAAACAACAACTTAGACATGTTTCGATAGAACCCTCTTGATAAATTTCTGTAAGGTGATCAATAAGTATATTTATTTGTAATTCCTACAATACTCACAAATTTTATATATTATCCAAAATAATCTGGATTCATTTGCTCATACACTTTTGAGTACCTACATGCAGTGTAGGTCAAAATTCTTAAATTTGAACAGTTATCAACATTCTCAGCTCAAAAGCTTAAGCTAATGAAGAACCCAACATTTTTATACTAGAAAATAGCAAGCTATATAGTATTATTTAGAGTAAGACAACACGTGTAAATAAGGTAAAGGTCCACATAATATATGAAAATATCCATTACAGAAAGTGTTTTAAGAATTTGAGCTTCTTTTATAGACGGATTTCCAGTAATTTAAAGGACAAACCTCAACATGAACAAGGATTTTTATACTAAACCACACTGAGAAGCAGCTAAGACCATAACTGGTAGAACCATCACAAATGAATATAAAGAAGGAAAGCTCATGGACAAACGGAAAAAAAATTAGGAAAGCTTAAATTTTCAAATATTCCAACTAAGAAAATATTATATCACCAAGATCAAACTAAGAATTATGTGCATACCTACAAATATGACACCTAATGGCTCAGCAAACCCAGAAATTGTTGCCAATTTGAATGCCTGCCATTTGCTGGGTCAAGCAAATAAGTTAAAATTAAGATTGCTATCACCCACTTTCAACAACAGTGATACAACTAGACCTACAAACATTTGTCTATAATGAAACAAGAATCAACATATTCATCAAGTTAATTCAAATGTTTTTACTTGACAAATTTTCTCATGTTTCACAGTGACTGCCTTAATATAAATTTAAGTACCTACCTTTGCGTGGCAAAATAGACAGGAAGGGCTACGGCAACACCCTGCAAACAATTGAAAATAAAAACGATAAGAAAGCATAAAGGGTTATTCTCCTTATCACAGTATTCTAGATAAAATTACACACTTAATATAAATTAATGTGCTGTTGAAAACAGTATTTTCTTACTAGAAGTCTAGAACAAGGACACCAAAGGAGCCTATGGTTATAACACGAGTTTGATCTTATTCCAGGGAGTTTGACTTGACAGAAAAGTTGAAAGATGAGGATCAGCAATAAACATTGGTCAGTGCTCTAGGGTATCTCAACACCAAAGCAATTCAAAACTTCTGTTTGCACATATTAATCAGCATATGCAGATTTAGAATGCAAACAAGATGAGCCAACGGCAAAAGGAAATAAATGATACTGACAATCTGGAGTGATTATCTTGAAAGTTAAACAGTGATCTGTTTCTATCTAGCTGCAGAAGTTAATTATTGACACAAGAAGTGGTAAACCCTGTTTTGAGAATTTGAAGTTGGCAACTATCTGAGTTCTGAAGTATATGATGGCAAATCTGAGCATGGAAGAGACTCAATGTCAGGACAATACATATCAAGCATAACAATCATTTATCTCACTATCCATCATGGTATTAGTCTGAAACGCACATGGCAATCTCTTTCTAACAGGTAACACTTCGAGTAGAGTAGATAAAGTCCCATCATGAAATAAGCATCCATATTGAAGAAAAAAGTTGCACTAAGTAAGATTTCAAACCAAAATCTAATCCACCACCATCAAAGCAAGATGCTAAAATAGATCTACATATCTAAATATTAAATGTTAACTGAAAGATAGATCTTTTATCTTTAAGCATAATTAGTTCTGTGACTTCTGTCCTTTCATGATTTTTAATTTATGTTTTCAAATGAAACCAAATCAATCTATACATGACAAAGACAAAAGGAGAACAAAGATAAAAATGCCCATCAAATTTATTGACCAACTCCTCACCTTAAGTTCTCATGGTGTTCAAAGAAATTGTGAGATGATTTGTGGAAACCAAAATAATCAATGTAAGATGGAAAATTAAGGGGAAAAAGAAAAAATTTGCAAGATACCAAAACTAATACAAGGAACTTTTAAAAATCTTAAATCATTTGTATTTTGGTACTTATAACATAATCTGCAGTAAATAGTAGTATTAGTAGTAGTAGTAATAGGCTTTTGGCAGATTCCCATTGAATCCTACCATCTAATGGATCATCAGTGAGTTGGGCCTAACAGCAAAGATAACTTATTTTAGAACCTGCAACATAATATTAAAAAAATAATAAAAAATGCTAGTATTTCCAATATTGGCTTCATTGTTTCTGTTTGTTCCATTTGAATACATAACACCAACATGAATTGATGACCCCCACATATGTTTCACTTTTATTTAAAATCAAATAACTGGAGTGTGAAAATCAAATATAACAAATAAACTAATATGAAATCAATGATGATTTTTTACAAAAAAAAACAAAATCTTACAACCCAACATTAGAAGAGAGTATTTTAAGAACTGAATATTAACCTCAGGAATATTGTGCAGAGCAATAGCCAAAGCCAAGTTGATGCCAACACGAAGTCCCTATCCAATAAATGGACAAGAAAAATGAGTTTCATACATGATTATGTAAAGATATCTTGCAATTGATTTTAGTAGTTCTCAGTAAAGCATTTTCCTTTAAACATATTTTTGGTATAAGATGTAAACAAGCAATAGAAGTAGCAACCAATACCCACATGCCATTTCGAACATCAAATTACACACCATTGTTTTCATGTGGTAACTGGAAGTTCAAATCAAAACCACTATTTTAAAATTTTAAAATTAAAATTATATAGGATTTAGGAAGAACTAACTAAACACTGATAGAAGTTAGTAGCTGGCAAGATTCACCATGCCTACAACCCTGCCAGATATCTTACCATTGTGGTAACTGGTAACCAGTAACACTTAGATATATAATAAACCTACATATATCCAAGAAACTAGTTTATAATAATTTAAATTTCACATATATAAACAAGCTATGTTCCCCATCCGCTTCTACCACCATCTCCTGATAAAATTAAAATACAAATAATGGACATCCAAATGCATGAGACTCCTCGCATATGAGATCTTAGAAGGGTGGCAATAAAAATCATACTCCTACAAGCAAGAAACTGTCACATCAATCACTTACACTTGTAAATTTAGGTTACTAAAGACAAGTCTTGCCATGATAGTTAGACACTCGTCTGTGAATAGAAAAATTAAAAATAAGATCATATACTGAGTCAGAATCCTAAAATGGCATTTTTCGATTGATGATAGACTAATTGAACAGAAAAGGATAGACTTCGATCTGCAGTTTGCATGGTTGTTACAAGAAAAACACAAAAAAAATTCAGCATCATCCTTTATGATTAAAGCAAAACTATCAGATTTAACCATCACATAATATCCAACAAACAAATGAGCATATAATCAACAGTAAGCATATAATTTTCCTATATGAGTTACACCATAATGGAAATTGTTCAAACAAAATATGAAGAAAGATGAAATTTTTAGAAGGCAAGCATTTTTGAAAATAATATGAGACATACCTTAATTGATCCAAGAAAGACAGCCATTCCCTCAGGAAAATTATGCAAGCTAATGCCTGGATCTCACATGAGAAATATTTTGTTAGATAACAATGATTATATGATATGCAAAAGTATGAATAATAGACATGATAAGTTGATAAAGGTAGATTTCCCTAAGGGCATAATGAAAGATAATATTAGAATATATATTTGTTAAGAAATGATGGATGGTTGCTAGAAAGTAATGAATAATGATAAGCTAAAGCATACATGACTAATGAATCCACGGAGAAGTACTCCAGTGAGCACATATTGATATCAACCAAGTTATTGTTCTCCATTTTAAAAGGAGTTAAGAATTCATTATATAAAACTCCAAAAGTGAAAATAGTTGTGTATAAAAGCATACAAAATTATTTATCTTATATGTTACATAGAAAATTGTTCTTTTCACACTGGAACCTTTTGTCCTAGTCCATATGCTAAAGAATTTGAATCTGACAATATCATGGATAGGCACTTTTTTCTTCATTCATAATTCTTAGCTACTCATTGGTAACATGTTTTCCAGAAAGTACTTTACAGGCTATTCACAAAGTAGCATTATGAAAAAGAAAAAGGAAGCTATATAGAAGAAACATATATCCTTCATGAAAAACACATAATAAGAAGTGTGTTTACCAACTGCAGTGATTATTCCACTAAATAGAATTTGATGTTGGTGTTCACTAATCTCTTTGGTTGATCCATCACCACTGGCAGCTCCATCAGCATCTGTCTATTGTCATCAGATGAAATGTTATAAACTTAAATATTTGGATAGTACCAAGAAAATATACAGCTTGCTATACGAAACAAGTTCTTTATAGTTTATAGTATAATAAAAAATTTCACATGCCAACCTTTTCACTGCGTGAAACAAATGACGGTTCTGGAATTATATTGATGACAGATGCAAAGAACAGAGCTCCAACAAAGAACTGCATAGTGGAAGTTCAAACTTGAAGAACCAAAAAAAGAAAGTAACTTAACTTAACAGTGTCGAGCAATGATTATAAAGAGGACAACTGACCCAGATGTTGCCTTTAAAGAAGCCAAGAGTGTTCAAAGCATTATGAGCTAAGTCAAAAAAAGAAATGCTTAACATAAGTCCAGCAGCAAAGCCCTGTAAGAATTAAAGTGCTTTATATAGATTTTGTCAAAGAAGACAAAAAAGAAATTAATAGATCTGGAGAAACGATGATTGAAATAGAAACCACGATAGAAAGAGAGAGCACCTGTAAAATCCCAAGCATCTTGAGATCAGGTGCATGATTTAAAACGACCAAAAGCCCACCTGCTCAGCGTACCAAACAAGTCATTAGGTCTGAAGCAAACCCAAGACCGTCACTAATATGACACAACCCCAGCTAGTTATAAATTTTTCTCCACGACCAAATTGCTCCTTCGATCTTAGTATAGCATGTATGTAAAAACTAATTCCATAATTTCATTTTTTAAGAAACTCGAACTACCGTGAAGATTGGCAATCATCAAGACAATAAAGTTTTATATGTAAACTGCATTCCAAGTTTTAACAGCCTCCAATATCTCCTAAGTTACAAGTCATTCCACTTCTCCTTCCGGACAATTTGAATTCCATGCAAAAGAGTCGTACTATAAAAACTATTAAAACTAGAACTGCTAATCAAAAACACAAAATATTGGTGTAAATCGAAGCATTCAAAACGCCGCAGCAAACAGAAGAGATGCAAATACCCACACCCAGCGGAGGACTACAACTTACAAGAAGAAACAAGCATAAAAGAGAAAAAACCGAATCGAACAAAAATCCATAGCAGGCAGCAAGTCAGAGCAGAAACGGAATGAATCTATCCAAAATCGCGGGAGAACAAAAACAGAATGATCGAAAACTAGAGAGACGAGAAGGGCACCAATCGAGGTGCTGAATCCGCCGACGAGGGAGAGAGCGACGGCAACGAGGACTTGGGAATCCATCGACGGCGAACCGTACCAATTTATTTCCGAAAGGTATCCTCCCCTTCTGCCCCAAAACGGCAGTGATAGAGTCGAGCAACGCAGGTTAAAACGCTACAAACGCCAGTGTGCTCAGCGTCGCTACTGGCAGATCGTTACACAAAATATGTACCCGCGTGACTGTTGGTTTTGTAGAAGGAAACCAAGTGGGTCCCATCAAACGTGTTGGCTACCGGTAGGTGTAAGTTGCGTAATTGTTCAAGCGGGTCTTTGTCTGATAGGGTCTTCACTCATATGTTGGAGAATTGAATTTAATTTTAGTTGATGACCTGGTTGTTCGGTTGATACTATTTTCTGCAAAATAATTATATTTTTCACGAAATTAAAAAAAATATATTTATATTTAATTAATATACTTTTTGTATTTGGCAGAAAGTACAATTTTTTGAGTAAATATAATTTTTTATAAAATACAGGAAGTAATTTACCTAGGCTCCCTAGATAAGTTGTACTTTCTACGTTATATTTGAAGAAAAAAATTAATTTTATCCTCATGTTTATATTTAATACAGAATTTATAAATATTTTTTTAATTTTTTAATTATTTATTTTAATTTAATTTATTTTTAATAAAAATATATAATTTTTCATATTAATTATAAATAAAAATTAATTTTTTATATATAATAAACTATATATTATATTTATTATATATATATATTATATTATATTTGACGTACATATAATAAATAAATTTATTATATATATATATACTAACGCATATAAATTAAAATATTATTTTATAAAAAAAACCAAAAAAAAGAACATTGATTATTTGATAGGTAAGAAGTACTCCTGGCAACCAAATATATTTTATGAAAAATATAGTATTTTTTATGAATTAACTTTTTATCAATCAAATACTTTTTAGATATTTTTCAAAAAATACATATAAAAAATTAATTGATCATGTGAATTATAATTTTATATAAAAAATTATTTTTCCTATCAATCAAACGAGACTTATATTTATATCTTCGGGTCTTTTTTTAATTGCTATTGATGATAGTTAAGAAGTCCTAATCAATAACAAAATGGAAATTTGTTCTGACTTTATTAGATTTAGCACCCTTGTCTGGGAATCAAATTATGACAATTTGGAAGGGGAAAGAGCCATAAATCAACCTTCCATTTTCCTTCATTACCGTTATTTTCCAATTTTGTAAAATTAAAAAATTCATTATTTTTTCCTTAGTCCTACAAATTAACCTCTTTCCGTATCCACAAAGTTTCCAATTTTACTATACACAGGTGTCAAGTAAACCTGTAAAAGTGGCAATGGGCCTGACGGCCAGTGACTCAGCTCCTTCAAGCTTGGGCCTAATTTGGGTCCATTCAAAATTTAATTTATTTATTTTTAATTTAAAAATTAAAAGAAATTAATTAAAAAATCAATATATATTATGAATAGGCGGATAACTTAAGGAGACATGTGGCAAGAGGAAATGGCTTCTCGCTCTCGTTCGCCTAGGGCGAATTCTTCACCCCCTCTTGGCGATTGTCCCCCCCCCCCCAATCATTCGCTCTCTCCCCTTTCCTCCCCATTCTTGCCTCGGGCCCCACGATCTTCTTTGGCTTCGCGTGCTTCCCCCTTGTCGGCGTCATCCACTCCTTTTGGGATGCCTCCGCCTGGTCTGTGTCTGAATGTTCTTTCATCGCCCTCCACCTCTTCACCGAGCAACACCAAGATCTCTAATCTTCCTCCCAAGAATCTGACCTGGTCGTAGATTCTAAAAGGTATGAACAACCCTCTCCCGGAAACCCCCTCGTTTTTTCAACGGATCAAATCAAACCCTACCGGTAGGGTTGGTTTCAAAAATTGCAATTAGAAGCATGGTCTAAGCCATGACAATCGAGTTTAATCGAGAAGTTTTTTGGGCTGCACTCCGCCAGTGGTCGTTGTTCGTTCTTGGACTGATCGTATTTGGGATTCTTTCGGATTAAAATCGACTCTAGATTTAGACGATTATTTTTTTATTTTTCGATTTGAACCCCAGCAATAGGCTATTGATGCCTTGACTACCAGCCCTTGGTCTTATAGACGAAACCTTCTCCAATTGATCCCTTGGAAGCTGTTGTTTCGGCACTGGCAGGAGAAAATTTCCTCCGTTGTTGTTTGGGTACGTATACATTGCCTTCTTATGGAACTTTGGAACAAGGATTCTATTAATTTGATTGCTACTTCCCTTGGTCGTGTTCTCTGTATTGATCAGCGTTCTTTTCTTTTTTTAGCGTGGAAAATATATCTGTGTTTGCATCGATCTTGACCTTGCTGCTCCGATCTAGCAAGGTGTCTGGGTTTGTATTGACAACGACGAAGTTTTTCAACCGATTTCCTATGAAAATTTACCGTCGATTTGTTTTGCTTGTGGCCATATTGGGCATTCTAAGGCAAATTGTAAACCAGTTTCTTCCTATTCTCCTGTGAATAATTTGGCTTCTAGTATTTCTGATGATGCTACATCTCCTATGGATGCTTCGGCTCCCACCGAATCCTCGGCCCATGTGGAACCTACCATGGCTCCGAAAATCTCAACGGAACCGGCTTGTTGCCCTTGGGTGCAGGTCCGCCGTCGTTGTCCCCGCTATCGGCAATCAGATGGCAACCGCCCAACAAGTGGCGCGTCGGATGACGAAATGGATGCTTCGGCTCCCACCGAATCCTTGGCCCCTGTGGAACCTACCATGGCTTCGGAGATCTCGATGGAACCAGCTAGCTTCTTGCCCTTGGGTGCAGGTCCGCCGTTCTGTCCCCGCTATCGGCAATCGGATGGCAACCGTCCAACAAGTGGCGCATCAAATGACGAACAGATGCCTACCCATGGTGGCCCGAGCATGGATGCCTCAAATCGACGAGTATGCGGTCAAGTCCACTCGGTCAAACCCAATTCTAGCTTGCGGGTCCCTCGTCCTCAATCCAATACTCCAGATCCGGTTAGAGCCAACCTGGCTCCGCGATCCCCCTTTATAAGCTCCACTTAGGGGAACCCCAAACCTAATTCCTGTAGTCAAAATGGCGACACTAGAGGGGGGGGTGAATAGTGTGTTTACTAAATAATTAGCCTAAATTCTAATTTAATCATTTTCTTAAATCGTTTAGGCAATTTGCAATTTGCCGACTAAATGCGGAAGCTATAATAACGCAATTAAGCACAAACAATTAAAACAATGCTAACACACCAATTTTATAGTGGTTCGACCCCAATGCCTACTCCACTACCTAAACATTCCGCTTAGGATTTCCAAACTAGTTTTAATAGATTAAATCGGTTTCCCTTACGCAGAGGACTTTTCACTCGAAGAGTCGCACTCTCGACCTAAGGTACTTTCACACCCGGAAGTCTCCGCCTTCTTATCGAGAGCACTCTTCAACCTCAACCCTAAGGGACAACTAAACTAATCCTAGTAAAAACTAATTTTACAAAAGTGGCTTTACACCTAACACCAGGTAACCACTTATACCCACAAGACCTAACAGCCTAGGTCTTACAAACTCAACTTCAAAGAAACGATAAATTAATAGTTAAAAATACAAGTGAAAAGAGCTTAAGATAAAACTAAGATTATCTACTCTTTTCCAAGCCTTGTAGTCTCCAACTTGCCAGTGAATGTGCTTTGAGTCGAAGCCGAGTTGAGGAGCAGTTGGCGCTTGAAGACGAACTCGACAGAAGAACAGAGCGCACTGCAATCAATCTTTGGAAGGCTTAAATCCCCTCTTAAATGCTCAATAAAAACTGCAAGATTAAGGAAAGAAGATTAAATGAATTATATGATGATGTATTTATACCCTTATGAAGAAACGGCAACTCAACGGATAGTTTTCTATCCGTTACAGGTCGCCGATCGATTGGTCGATCGTTCGACCGATCGACCGGTCATTCGACCGCTGCATTCTTCCCTATGAGCGGCTGACCGACGAGTCGACCGCCCAGACGCAAATCTATCGATCCCGCTTTCGGTCGACCCATCTGTCGACCGACGCGATCTTGCGTCTCGGCTATCCGTAGGTCAGTCGACCGATTGGTCGACCGATGGCTTATTGCCTGATTTCGGCCTCTGTCGGTCGACCGAAGTAGCCACTGCCTATTTTTAGCAGTGTTCGGTCGACCGACCGGTCAACTGACAAAACTACTGCCTTTTTCTTACCCTGTTCGGTCGACCGCCTGATCGACCGAATTTAGGCTGAATTTTATTTTTCAGCCTGGTTTTCTTCCGTTCTTCGTTTCCGAGTTTTGGCTTTCAACGAGCATTAACATGGAGAGCTTTCATGTGATCTTTAAGCCCATCCAATGCGATTTTGGTGCACTTGTCGATCTTCGAGAAACTTCTGCGACGAACCCGAGCGTGACGATCAATGTCCTTTCGATTTTTCATTTTCTTCCGATTTATCCGATCGAGGACATCGAACGCTAATTAATATGGAACCTGAAAGATTTCTCGATGAAATATTAGTTCCATGTTTATTATCATCAAAACTGAGATTAAAAGATTAAGACCAAGGTTGGAAACCTAAAGCCAATAATCTCCCCCTTTTTGATGATGACAAATATTATTGAGAAAATATAATATTAAAGCATAGATGATATCAACTAAGGGATTTCTCCCCCTATCAACGTGCATATCTATGATTAAACTCCCCCTGTTTATATGCATGAATTTCCTATATTTTCCTCCATGGTTTTCTCCTCATTTTCTCCATAGTTTTCTTTTAATTTTCTTATACTTTTCTCCCCCTTTATACCTATACTCTTCTTCCCCTTTTGACATCAATAAAAAACGGCAAGAAAGGTCAATCTAGTTAAAGGGATGAAACACAAGTAATTTTTCATGAAGTTGAGACTCTAAATTTTTTTTATCAAACATGAAGATCTCAACCAAAGGGATGGAAAATAAATATTTAATATGAAACAAAATCATACATGATATCAAAGAATGATAGATGGAATTCAAAACTAAGTCATGTATGCACTCAATATTTCCATGAATATTGTTTCTTTTTCATAACATTTTTTATCTCATTTAAACTTTCACAATACAAAGATATAATCATTTGAAGCATGTATATTAAGTTTGAAATGAGACTAATGTCATACAATCAAGATATGAGCTTAGTATGTTTTCATTTGAAATAAACATGAAAAAAATATGAAAATGCTAAGTCTCAAGTTTTGCTATCTACTCATATTTTCTCATATTTAGGCATCTAGACATCAAACATGAGAGAATATAAGTCTATGAATTAAGTTTGAGCTTAAGATGAAATTTTTAATTCACTTTGTTGACTTGGGTCAACGTATACTTCAAGATTTGAAAAAATCAAACTTTTAAAACTATACAATATCATATTTTCGATGAAAATCTTTGGTACCAATTTTTGGACGAAAGTTTTTGATACCAATTGTTGAATGGTCATTTGAAAAGCATGTATAAAGTTGAACTCAAAAGAATTTTCAAATACCATTTTTCATCCTATATTGATTTTAATCAAAAGATTATTTTTAAGATATGGCTCAATATATCAAAATCATTTTTAGAAATGATTTAACTCAAGGAATAATAAGAACGATATTAGAGATGAAATCAAAATAGCATGCACAAAATTTTATTTGAAGTTTTTGAAAAAAATTCAAAGTATCGAAAAGATTGATATTTCAAATAAGTGATACTTTGAGTTTTGAAATCCAACTTCAAAATTCCATTATTAATTAGGATCTTGATGAAATGTTTTGAAATTTTTACTGAAGAAAAATTTAGATTTTTAAGTGAACGTGCGGTTTCAAGAATCATTTAAAAAAGATTTTTCTATATTTTCCCAGAAATAACTGAAATTGCTACCAAATGTAGGTTGAAATAGTATTTTTGCAATTTTCAGTTTTTCTTAAAATTTGTTTAATTTTCATTCAAACTTTCATGACACCACATGATGGTCATGTAAAGAGTATATGTCAAGTTTGAAATAAAAATTATGTCCTTAAGTCAAGATATCAACCTAGCATGGTTTCATTCAAAACTAAACTAGTTTTTATGAGACTTGCTAAGGTTCAATCTTAACATTTACTCATGATTTTTTAAATTTAAACCTATGGATACCTAATATGAGTAAATCTAAACATGTTCCCCAAATATGAATTAAAAATGAGACATTTAAGTCAACTTGGTTCAAAAGAGGTTTTCATGAATTGACCTCTATTGTCATTTTATCCATATCCATATTAATTTTTCATTCCAAATGCATGGAAATATGTCATACCTATTCCAAAACATATTTATGAAGTTTTGGACTTAAAATGAAATGTCCAAGTCGATTTGTTGACTTAGGTCAAACTTCTCAAGCTTAAGTCCTCTAAATTGACTTAGTTTTCAATTTGCTCAATCTCTTATGAATTTTTAATTTTAAGCAAATGACAACTAATCATTAATACACATAAACATGTTCATCAAATTTTCAACTTGAGATGAAGTCTCTAAAGAAAGGTATTAACCTCGTTCAATTTCATAAAATATCATGATATCATGAAATGAGCTAAGTTATCAAAAAATTTCTTACTCATGAGGATTCAAATATTTATCATGCATAATCAATCATGAGCATAGAGACATCACTTAAGCATAAATATTGAAGTATTATATTTACTCATGATTTTAATCATGAGCATAGAGAAATCATTTAATATTTACTCATGATTTTTCAAACTTAAACTTATTGATACCTAATATGAGTAAATCTAAACATGTTTATGAGGGTTGGACTTAAAAAATGAAGTGTCCAAGTCAATCTGTTGATCTAGACATGAATTTTCATTTTTAAACACCTAGACTCAAGTGATATGTATATCTAAACATGTTTGACAACCACTAACTCAAAATGAGGTCTCTAATATGAATTTTAACCTAGAGCAAATTTTATTCAATCAAGATGTCATGAAATTGCCTAAGTTATCAAACTTTTACCTACTCATGAAATTTCATATATTCATCATGCAACATCAATCATGAGTATAGAGACATCATTAAACATGAAAATTCAAGAATTATACTACAATTTTTGTAAAACTAAATCATATATTATTTCTGAAATTTTTTCCAAACTTTTTCATTTCCTTTTTCATTTGCTTTTAGATAGCATAGCTTTCATTAGCATTCACAACTTGCAAGTAGACATCATTAGTATCATAATGAAATAATATGTCAACTAGCAAGCTAACATACTAAATAGCACATGTTTAATGCAAAGTTTCATTAAAAGAAAATTCAACCTATGCTAGATAGTAAAGATTCATTTTAAGGTGGATACCATGATATCAAAATGAATCTAAGGGATCTTAAGATGTGAAACATTTGAAGAATAAGATCCCTACCCATGTTAAATTAGTTTGGACTTACAAGAAGATCTCTAATAATAGATATTTACCTAGAGAAAATTTCATACAATGAAATTTGCCCAAATGCTAAAATTCTACCTACTCATGAGAAATCAAAAATTTTATCATGCAAATCTAATCATGAGTATAGAGACATAATTTAAGCTTAAATATTGAGGTATAACACTAAGATTTTGATTTTATCAAAGTTATACCTTATTCATGATAATTTGCCAAACTAATCTTTTTCTTCCTAACTAGCCTTCCTAAAATATTTATAACTTGCAAGTATACTTTATAAGCAGAAAATGAAACCAATCTACATGCAAGATATCAAACTAAATAGCGAAGAGAAAAGCCAAATATCATTTTCAAAATTCAACTTCACTAAATAGCATGGATTCATTTTCATAATAATCATTCATGATAACAAAATGAATCAAGAGATCTCAAAATATGAAATTTTGAAAAGTAAGATCTCCAACCCTTCCTATTGGTTGAAAACTGAAAGCCACAATTAGCCAACGATTTAAAATCGCAAGATCGCTTAGGCCCATTACAGGCCAGATAGGTCTCCGAAGAGATCGGGAAATCAAAAATAAAAAATTATTTCCAAATAACTCTTTTACAAGAGCGGGAAAAATAACTCAAATTAGACATGTATCATACTCTCCAACTAAAATAAAAATAAGTTAAGGTAAGGAGATGATACCATAATATTTGATGCCAATTTTACCATAGGCATCTAGATGACTTGAAGTTGCGACTTTAAAATGGTTCAATCTGTGAATCCTCAAGCAACTTCAATCAACCACCTTCATCTCACCCTTGTGTGGTAGATCCCCCTATAATAGAAGATGAGACTTTTGGTACCCAAATAGCTTTGAGTCCTTGGGGGTGAGTTGGCCTAAGAATCCAAAGTGTTTTAACTACACTTGCATTTTTCTTGAATGCACAATTGTAAATAGCATGGCCATAAATACCACAATAAAAACAATATCTATTAAACTTCTTTTCTTTTTTGCTATGGACATGAGATTTATCATGAGAATGCTTGACATGAAAAGGATGATGGTCATGAGCATTCTTAAGTGAAATATTTTTCTTTTGAATTTGAGGTTTAAAAGTGGAATGCCTAACATGAGATTTTGCATTAGAATGCATAGCATGAGTTTTTGCATTAGAATGCATAGCATGAGTTTTATGATGAACATATACATTTTTGAGAGAAACATTTTTCTTTCCAATCTTCTTGAAGGAAGTTGAGTTTCTCAAATTATGTACTTCCTTGTTCAAAATCAAAATCTCATCTTTCAAAACTTCAATTGACTAATGCATGCCATATAGTTGAGATTTCAAAATATTATTCTCACTTACGATTTTTGAATTCTCAAATTTTAAATTTTCATTTTCAAGCTTTAAGTCCTTAAGCTCAAAATTCATTCTATCATGACATAAATCAAATGAGTTAGACTTCAATTTCTCATTTTCTAGCTTTAAGTCCTTAAGCTCAAGTTTTAAGTTATCATGACATGGATCAAAAAGTTTAGTTTTTAATTTTTCATTTTCTACTTCCAAGGCATGCACACGTGAACTAAGCTTAGAGTTTTCCTTCTTTAAATTTCTATTTTCTTTGTCCCTTTTAACCATCAAGGCATACATGATTTTATACTCATCCATCAATTCATCAAAATCATGAGAACTAGATGAGTTAATACTAACATTATTATTAACATGACTAGAAGAGGTGGAGTGTACCTCATTGTTATCATTCATGAGACATTCTTTTGAGATGGCTTCAGAGTCATGAAGGGAGGATGCTTCACTTGAGTATGATGATGTGAAAGCATTTGACCTCCTCTTTGTCTTGTTCTTCATGGTATGACAATTCTTCCAATACATGCCCTTTCTCTTGGCACACATGGCAAATCGTCTTTCTATTCCGGCTTTTAGTGCTCCTATGACTGGAGACATTTTGGGCTTCAAAAACCATGTTAGCATTGGGTGGATGACAATTGTCATCACTCCCCTCATCAAATGTATGAAGCTCTTCGGTTTTTGCATAATTATAAATCATGTTTAAAGTATCCTAAATATCGAATACAGAAGTACAATGCATGATTTTTTCAAACACATTATTTTTCAATGAACAAAATAATCAATTTGTAGCTTTAGCATTTAACTCAAACATGTTAATTTATTCTTGGGTCCATGCATTCATATTTTCCTTAGGTTCTATATATTTTGACTTTACCATATTAAAAACACATAAACCTTGAGTCTTTAGGAAAGTGTACATTCTACCATTCCAAAGACCAAAATTAGACTCATCGAACCTAGGGGGTATAGATGCTACACACTCTAAAGTCATTTTACGATCGAGAGACGTTGTAGAGGAGATAATGAAATCTCAATCTACGAACCCGCTCTAATACCAAATGTAGTCGAAATGGCGACACTAGAGGGGGGTGAATAGTGTGTTTACTAAATCTATTAGCCTTAGTTCCAATTTAATCATTTTCTTAAATTGTTTAGGCAATTTGAAATTTGCCGACTAAATGCGGAAGCAATAATAACGTAATTAAGCACAAACAATTAAAACAATGCTAACACACAAATTTTATAGTGGTTCAACCCCAATGCCTACTCTACTACCTAAGCACACCACTTAGAATTTTCAAACTAGTTTTACTAGATTAAATCGATTTCCCTTACACATAGGACTTTTCACTCGAAGAGTCGCACTCTCAACCTAAGGTACTTCCACACTCGAAAATCTCCGTCTTCTTATCGAGAGCACTCTTCCACCTCAACCCTAAGGGATAACTAAACTAATCCTAGTAAAAACTAATTTTACAAAAGTGACTTTACACCTAACACCAGGTAACCACTTATACCCACAAGACCTAACAACCTAGGTCTTACAAACTCAACTTCAAAGAAACGATAAATTAACAGTTAAAAATACAAGTGAAAAGAGCTTAAGATAAAAATAAGATTATCTACTCTTTTCCAGCCTTGCAGCCTCCAACTTGCCAGTGAATGTGCTTTGAGTCTAAGCCGAGTTGAGGAGCAGTTGGCGCTTGAAGACGAACTCGATAGAAGAATAGAGCGCGCTGCAATCGATCTTTGGAAGGCTTAAATGCTCAATAAAATATGTAAGATTAAGGGAAGAAGATTAAATGAATTATATGAGGGTGTATTTATACTCTTCTAAAGAAATGGTAGCTCAACAGATAATTTTCTATTCGTTGCAGGCCACCGGTCGATTGGTCGATCGATCGACCGATCGACTGGTCATTCGACCGCTGCATTCTTCCCTGTGAGCGATCGACCGACGGGTCGACCGCCCAGACACGAATCCATAGATCCCGCCTTCGGTCGACCGACACGATCTCGCATCTCGGCTATCCGCAGGTCGGTTGACCGATTTGTCGACCGATAGGCTTACTGCCTGATTTCGGCCTCTGTCGGTCGACCGACCGATCATCCAACCGGTCAACCGAAATAGTCATTGCTTGTTTTTAGTAGTGTTCGATCAACCGACAAATCTACTGCCTTTTTCTTACCTTGTTCGGTCGATCGCCCAGTCGACCGAATTTCCGCTGAATTTTATTTTTCAGCCTGGTTTTCTTCCGCGCTTCATTTTCGAGTCCGGCTTCAACGAGCATCAACATTGAGAGCTTTCATGTGATCTTTAAGCCCGTCCAATGCGACTTTGGTGCACTCATCGATCTTCGAGAAAATTTCGCGACGAACCCGAGCGTGACGATCAATGTCCTTCTAATTTTCTGATTTCTTCTGATTTATCTGATCGAGGACATTGAATGCTAATTGATATGGAAATTGAAAGATTTCTTGATGAAATATTAGTTCCATATTTGTTATCATCAAAACCGAGATTAAGAGATAAAGACCAAGGTTGAAAACCT
This sequence comes from Canna indica, assembly GCA_034359265.1. Classification (NCBI taxonomy): domain Eukaryota; kingdom Viridiplantae; phylum Streptophyta; class Magnoliopsida; order Zingiberales; family Cannaceae; genus Canna; species Canna indica. Next base: position 60,267,707 of record CP136897.1, read on the forward strand.
AAAACCAATAATTCCCCCGCCCCTCTTCTAATCGTCCCCCCTCTCCCACTGCACCTCCCCTTTCTGCTCCTATGGATGTCGACCAGGTATAGTGCTTCTATTATAATCGAAGTTTTAATGGAATTATTTTGGCTTTTCAGTGGGTTGAACTCGAGTCAAAGCGGGTTAAGGGAATAGCTAGAAGAAATTTAGAGTAAGGTTTTGTCGTGGAAAAAGGTAAATTAATGAATATATCACGATTTTTATCAAAATTCCCAAATCTATCACGACTTTTCATTTATTTCAAATGCAGGCATCAACTCATGATTCATTTCAATTATATCACACCGTCAGAATTGGGTTAATTGTCCCGTTAAAAAGCTGACGTGTCATCAGCTATTTATTTAATATAAAAAATAAAGAGTAGCTGACGTGGCATCGATGAATGATGACACGTCATCGATGCCACGTCAGCTACTCTTTATTTTTTATATTAAATAAATAGTTGATGACACGTCAGCTACTCTATATTTTTTTATATTAAATAAATAGCTAATGACATGTCATCGATGCCACATCAGCTTTTTAACGGGACAGTTAACCCAATTCTAATGGTGTGATATAATTGAAACGAATCAGGAGTTGATGCCTGCATTTGAAACAAATGAAAAGTCGTGATAGATTTGTGAATTTAGGAAAAAATCATGATATATTGATTAATTTACCCCATGAAAAAATATAATTAAATATTATATAGTTAATTAATGAATATATCCCATCTTTTATCAAAATTCTCAAATTTATCTCCACTTTTCTTTTGTTTCGGACGTAGACTTCAATTCTCAATTCGTTTCAATTATAGCACCATGTTAATTCGGGGTTAAGTTTTTCGTTTATATGTTGACATGGTAAGGATAACATGTATAATGAGGTCCAATCAGCCAATATTTTAAAATTAAAAAAAATAAAAGATTTTTTTTAAAAAAATAAAAAATAATTGCTAAGCCATTGTTATACACGTCATCCTAACAAGTATTTTTTAATAAAGGATTTTAAAATATTGGCTAACTAGACCTCATTATACACGTCATCCTTGTCAGGTCAGCAAGTAAACGATAAACTTAACCCCGGATTGACAGGTACTATAATTGAAATGAATTGAGAATTGAATATTGCATTTAAAACAAATGAAAAGTGAGGATAGATTTGAGAATTTTGGTAAAAGTCAGGATATATTCATTAATTAACCCAATATTATATTAGTATTTCTGTGATTTTGTCATATTGTGGCTAAAGTAGACATTGAGTCGAATCCGACGGTTCAATCGGAACTCGATTCGGACTTGAAACGTATTTAATATGGATTTCTTTAGTCAAACCACTTATGGGGGCAAACTTGTAATTTATATATATATATACCTAGCTAGACTGTACGGCTACAGCAGCCGCACAGTACCCGATGCCTAGGGACTGGAGCCAACGACTGTAGCAATGGGGAGGGAGGAGCTTTGTGGCCGGAGTTCGCGAGATCGTCGGAGTTGGTTGTCGCGAGGTTCTCTAAACCTTTCTTCTTCTCTGATTCTCTTCTCATGTGAGTGAGCTTTGGGTTCTCTTCCTTTTGTTTTCTCCCCTATGCTGCTGCCCCTTTCAAAGAGAATTTTTATGTGAAATTTCTTGGTGAAATATCATCTTTACTTGGTTTAATGAAGGTTACAGGTTGTAGATGTTGATTTCATGATCATTCAACTTAGCAAAGGACATGCTGCCCCCTTGTGATTCACTTTTAGGGCTTGGATTTATGCATGAACAATAGCTTTGGAAAGAGTTGGGAATATGGGATATAGATTCATCTAACCACATAATTATCCCTTAGTTTGACAACCTTGGGCCATCAAACTATAGGGTAGAGAAGAATTTTGGGTAGGGGCCGGATTTCCTTGAGAAAATCTAAATTATTGTGGTCGGCCCTAGGTGAATGTGGACATGGTGATGATTAGTATCTTTAGTTAACTACACATAATTTTTTTGAAATTTTATTTCAGTTTAATGCATTACTATCCGGGTTATTGTTTGGATTGAAATTTTACAATTTATGTTGGCATAGGGTAAGAGCATGGATATTGGCGCATGAGCATGGATATTTAATTATTATTGGAAATTTTCTATATTATTAGAAATGCTATGTATTGGAATGGAATGGAATTTATGGTACGGGATAATGTAAAGGTCGGGATAAAGCCACTTGTAGCATGTGCAGGCATGCCCAAATGGGTAATAAGGACCCAGCGGTCCTCGTAAATTTTATTGGTTATATTGGATGTTCATGTTTATTGCTATTATTATTGGTTGGTATATATGGATGTGCTTGTGGTTGAAACTGGCTTACCGGGCTGATCAGCACTTGGTTACTGGACCGGGAAACTCATCAGTGAGCCACGCTGACAACGGAACCAGAGTGGCTTTTTGGTTGGAGGGTTTTTCCAACCAAACTGGGGTTGCATGATGCTAGAGGGTTTTCCTAGCACCGAAAACCATGGGCGGGAAGCTCGCTGAGCATGACTCAGTGACCGACTCGTATTATGACAGGATAGTTGCTTAATTCCTGGTTATGGATATTTTATGGCATTTATTTATACTGCTTCTATATTTATATTTGTGCATGGACAAGGTGGGACGAGAACCGAACCACTCACTAAGTCCCAGTTGAACTTACGATTGTTTTTGTTTATTTTGTATCTCATAAGTAGGATTAGTAGAGGTATTAATGTGTGGAGTAGCGCAGCTGGATGCGCCAGGGACCAACGAATCTCGTGACATGTCGTCGTCAGGGTTACTACTCATGTTTGTAGTAGGGTTTTGTTGAGTTTTGTAGGGTTTGGGTCAGATTTTCTTATGTTATTGTCACACTGTTATTTCGTTTTTAAATGTTATCAGATGAACTGGATTTTGAGCTTCATTCTGTGGTTTGCTTTCTTAGTATGACCGATTGAACTCAAATTGCAAAACTTTATTTTTCAATCGACCTTAATGTATTTGGTTTGTTTATTATTATGTTCAAGTTGTGGTTGTGTGTATCTTTTGGTTATTGGTATTTTTGGTTAGGCTTCAGAGTACAGATTGTACTCTGGCCGATCACGCGTTCGGGTTGGGGTGTGACAGCTTCCCACTGCCCTGGTATCATGTTCCTTCGACCAGATGGCTGCGGAGCTCGCTGTTGTCTTCTCTTTGGTTCCAGTGGCCCCCCTCCCCCCCAAAGCTCCGCGACAGTGCCTCAAAAAGAACCCTAAGAAGATCATATTCCCCTCCTCGGCATTCCTCCTCCTCACTAATGGCTCGACGATGAACAAGAGAAAGCGTTCACATGATCCGAACCCCAACCCTCGCTCAGATGCTCCTATAGTAATGGACACTTCTACCTCTTTTCAGGGAAGTTCCTCTAACCCTCCTCCTATTGTTTGATTATGAAATTGCTCAGGTGGAATATTAGAGGAGCCTCTAAGTGCTCCATTGAAGATCGCATGCGTAATTTAATCAAATGTTGTCATCCACGTGTCATTTCAGTTCAGGAATCACATTTAAATTCTCAAGATGCCTTAGATTTTATTAATTATCTTGGTAGAAATTGAGTTGGGGTCTCTTCTCCTACTCCTGCAGTGGGAGCTTCTGGAGGCCTAATTTTAGCCTGGGACTCCAATATCATTCAATGTCATATTCTTGCTATTCATGCTCAAATAATTTATACTATCATTTATATGGATAAACTGAACCTTTTCCGTTTTCTAATATATATGCCATTACCAATTCAAATGTTAGAACTGAGCTCTTGAATTCCCTTCTTGATTTTGATTTTTCATGCTATCCATGGTTTCTGATGGGAGATTTCAATGCTATTTTAGATCATGTTAATAAATTTGGTGGCTTGCCTTTTGTTGTTAATAAGTCTGTTAGAAATTTTTGCAATTTTATTTATAATGTTGGCTTAATTGATCTTAAGTTCTCTGGGTCTAACTTCACCTGGTGTAATAATAGAAAGGGCCATAATAGAATTTTAATTAGACTTGATAGGGTTTTTGCCAACCTTGCCAGCCTTCATTTTTTTGGGAAGGCCTCTGTTACACAATTAACCAGAATCGAGTCTGACCACTGTCACCTTCTTCTCAATTTAAATCCTGATGCAAGTAGAGTCAAACCTAGAGGTTTCAAATTTTAAAATTTCTAGCCATTATATCTTGAATCGCATAACATTATCAACAATACTTGGTCTAGACTCTTCCCCAACCCTAATTTCAACCCGTTCTTAAAATTCTCCCTTAAGTTAAAGCAATCAAGGTTTGAACTATCTGAATGAAATAAGAAAGTCTTTGGCATTCTTGAGGATAATCTTTCTTCCACTCAAAACCAAAATTTAAACCTAGAGCTTATAGATTCCAATCATTCCTTATCCTCTTATCAAGAACTTAAACTTAGGTCCCTTTATAATCAAGCAATTGCCCTTCAAAGACAAATAACTCTTAAATGGTGGGTCAATGCTAAGATTAAATGACTTGATGATGGAATAGGAACACAATCTATTTTCATAGGGTAGTCACTTCTAAAAGAAGGCTCAATCACATACTCTCTATTACAAACCACCTTCAGCAAACTGTGACTGAGGATGCTGATATTCTCAGAGCTTTTACTCATCAGTACTCCACACTCTGGGCCCCTTCTAACTCTAGGTTTACCATCCCTATTGGCTGGCCTGAATTTAGGCATCTCACTTTCTCACCTAAATGTTAACCTCACTTCCCCCTTCTCACATTCTGAAGTTTGGGAAGTGTAAGTGAAATGACCTACACTAGAAGAGGGGGGGGGTCTGAATAGTGTGTTTAGTATATACTTTAGCCTAATTTCGGTTTTAATCAATTCCTAATAACTTAGGCAAACACAAGATTAAATGATATGTGCGGAAGCAAGTAAGTATGACAATTAAGCAAACACAAATAGTATCAAATCAAACACAAAGATTTATAGTGGTTCGGTCACAATGCCTACTCCACTACCTAAGCACTCCGCTTAGGATTTGCAAACTTAGCTTTACTAGATTATAATTGTTTCCTTACACTTGAGGACTTTTCACCGGAAAGTCTCTGCTCTCACACCAAGGCACTTCCACACCCGAAAGTCTCTGTCTTCTCACCGTGAGTACTCTCCCACCTCAAACCCTAAAGGACAACAAGAACTAATCCTAGTAAACTAAGTACACCGGTGGACTTATGTCTCTACACCAATGCAACCACCAAACTCAAGATCTACGCACTAGATCTTTACACACTTGACTAGCAACAAAATAAACACCAAAAATACAAGTAAAATAAGTTACAAAATATAACAACAAAAATACTTAGCTCCAACACAAGTTCTCTAGTCCTATTGATGCCTTTGATGATGAAACTCAATGTTGAATGCTCAATCAAGAAGGTAAAAGCTCAAAGCTAGAGTTTTCCACAAAGATTAGCTCAAAGAAGCTTGATGTCTCATGAAGTGTTAGATGGCTTGGAAGGCTTAGAATATCTTTAAATAGGCAGAACATGAAGTAGACGTTGGGCTCAACAGATAGATTTGAAAATAGAGCCATTGGGGGCATTCTGGTAATTTTGGACAATTTGACCTATAGAGTACCAATACTCTACGGGCTATTTCGGAATGTCCATCTAGGATATCTCGAGATGTTCCAGGATGTTCCAAAATGTCCATCCAGGATGTTCCGAGATGTTTCAAGCTATTTCAAGCTATTCTGGGATGTATATCCGGGATGCTCCGAGCTATTTCAGAATGTTACAATATCTCATCCCATAATCTGGGATATTCCGGGATGTTATAATATCTTATCCAGAATGTTGTTTATGACTAAGAAACTCTTGGTAATAGGTTAGGTTCATGTCATAGGGATATTTGCATCATTATGAGAATTAATACAATCATTCTAGACACCATAAATCTAAACTCTATTCATCACGAAGAGTCTCAATCGTCAACGAGCGTCCTTGCCAATTTCTTCGATTGAGGATGTCGTGTGTTATCCAATATGGAACCTGAAAATATTTCTTCATGAAAACATTAGTTCTAGGTTTGTTATCATCAAAATCGAGATTATGATCAAGGTTTAAAACCTTAGGCCAACAGGAAGAGGTTAAGCTTCTACCTAATGGCAAGAGCCTTGGATTAGATAGATTCACTGTTGAATTTTACAAATCTTATTGGCCGGCTATTTCCTTTTCTTTCCATGTGTGCTTAAATCTCTTCCACTCTAATTTTCAAATCACCCATGATTGGAATACAACCTTAATCACCTTCATCCCCAAAATTAAACATCCTAAGGCTGTCAAGGACTTTAGGTCTATCTCTCTCTGTAATCTCAATTACAAGATCTTGGCTAAACTTTTAGCTAATAGAATGAAGCCCCTCCTTCCCTATATTAATCTCTCCTGAACAGACTGCCTTTTTTAAAGGCAGGAACATTTAGGGTAACATTATGATTGTGAATGAGGCGGCTCACTCTATTTTTGCTTCTAAAAGTACAAAGCCTTACATCTTGGTTAAACTTGATCTTGACAAGGCTTTTGATAAGCTATCATGGAATGCAATCCTGCATGTTCTCCATTCCTGCAACTTCCCTCTTTTTATAAACTAGATTAAAGCTTGCATAACCTCTCTTACTTTGCTTGCCTTGTTAATGGTCATACCTCCCCCTTCTTTCCTTCCTCCAAATGTGTTAGACAAGGGGATTCCCTCTCCCCCTATCTCATTACTAGAATAATGGGCATCAGCAACGGCTGATGCCGTTGCTGAGCCATTGCTGAAGAGAATCAGCAACGGCCGAGCCGTTGCAATAGAGCCGTGACAGAAAGTCGCGTTGCTGATGACTTAGCAACGGATCAGCAACGGCCGCTCGGGCCGTCGCTCAAAACATTATCAGCAACGGCCGCTCGGGCCGTCGCTAAAAATATTATCAGCAACGGTTTTGCCACAGACCCGGAGCCGTTGCTGATAACATTAATAGCAACGGCCGCTGAGTCCGTAGCAACGCCGTTAGTAAAACCCCGTCGCTAAGCCGTTGCTGTAGGTCATCAGCAACGGCTTTCGATAAACTTTTAGCAACGGCAGCCGTGGGAAAGCCGTTGCTGATGATGTGAACCTGCAAACGAAAAAAATTAAAATTTCAAATTTCCATTGATACATTAATACATTATCTGATACATAACTCACACACCCATACCCTCATACACACATTCATTCACACATCACAAACACACCAAGATATACATCAAAACAATTATATTTATATTGATAATTATCCACGATAGTATAAAAACAATTCAAATGCAAAATTGAAGTATCAATATCCAAACAAAATAAGTTAAACAAGTTCAATATCTCAGTAACAAGTTCAATATCCAAACAAAAAATCTCACGATCACGATGGAGGATGGTCTGGATCATATGGCGGGGTCTGGAGTGCTTGAGTGTACACCGGCGTGGACTGACTCGAGGACGATGGATTAGATGATGCCGAAGAGATGCCTGCTGCGGGATGACCTGACATGTTGCGTAGCATAGCATGCATCTCCTCCATCATCTGACTCTGACGCGCGACCGTCTCCTCTAGAGTCCTTATTCTGCTACTATGATCATAACTGGATCTAGAGGTGGACGGCCGCTCATCAGCGACCGGAGGGGTCGGTGCCCCAAGTGGCCCTAGCACGGCTCGCGCATGACCACTATCTGCGAAGCCATATACGCGGCCATGGTCCCAGCCACCTGCGGCCTCGACCCACGATGCTGCGTCAAAGTCCTCGGGGGTACCCCCGCGCTGCACCACTGTCTGGCTGTAGGTCTCCTACTCAAGTTTGATTTTTTGTTTAATATTTATCGTAAAACTTAAATTATAAATATATAATGAATAATTTAAACAAATATATAATTACCATAATGTATGCAGCGCGGTTGTGGATGTACTCCCCCGTCCCATGTGCTCGACGGTGAGTCCGCTCAAACACCGCCATCGGGGAGGGTCGCTGGACACTCCCGTCATCCGACACCGTCGTCTACATTTACAAAACAAATACATTAATTAGTACACATAATAACAAATAAAATATATAATTAAAAGATATACTTACCATACGGTTTGCGTGCACTGCAAATGCAACAGAGCCGCCGGTGTGACGCGCTGCTCCCCCCGACATGCGATTTCTAGCCGCATTCCGAGAAACCTCCTGCCATCGATCCGTCGACCATATCCCCACGAGCTGGTCCCATATATCCGGAGTAATCCAACCGGGGCCGTATCCCCGAGTCTCCGCGATGTTAGTGGTCCCAGCTCGGGCCATCGCTTGGAACCGAGCCTGCCCCAGCTGCCCGTTGTACCTTGCCCGGGAAATAGCCTCCCAGGCAGCGTAAATGAAGGGCCTCTGGTCCTCGGCCCATGTATAGCGAGCCTGCAAAATAATAATATCAGTACCAATATTAATATATCATCATGCATTAGGGGTGTAATCGAGCCGAGCCGAGCCGAGCTTGGCTCGGCTCGAGCTTGGCTCGGCTCGAGCTCGGCTCGTTTGGAAAATAACGAGCTCGAGCTCGATCGAGCTTTAGTCTATCGGCTCAAGCTCGGCTCGAGTTACATTCAAGCAACTCGAGCTCGGCTCGGCTCGGCTCGGGAAAAAAATCAAGGCTCATGAGTCAAGCCGCACGAGCCGAGCTCGAGCTCGACTAAGCTCGGGTTCATTTTAGAGGGTAACGGGTTCATAAAATTTAAAAATCAAACCCGGTATATAATATATATAGAAGGCTCGATTAGGCTCGCGAGCCGCTCGAGCCGAGTATAGGTTAGCTCGAATGTCTGGCTCGGCTCGGCTCGGCTCGAGCTCGATAAGTTCGAGTCGAGTTCGAGTTTTTACCGAATCGATCTCGAGTAGCTCGCGAGCGGCTTGGCCCGTTTACACCCCTATCATGCATGTAAAAAAATAAAATAATACGTGTCTCAAACTCGCGCCATAACATGTCGACGTGCTCGCTAGGCACGTGAGACCACGTAGGCCATGCCCCGTGCATGTATCGTCGAATAGTAGAAGAAATGCTCCTCAGCACTTCTTCTTGCTCGAACCTGCACAACAAAAATAAATTTTAATATTATATTATGATATAATGAATTTGTAATGATTCATAATTCATGATATATTACCGCTCCCCAATCACGCTAATCAATCTACGTGACTCTGTGGCTGGTGGAGGCTGCCACCTGTTCGGCCCGCGTGGCCGCCTGCGTCTGGATGTACTAGCCTCGGCAGTATCATCCTCATGAGGATCAGCAACAGGAGGATCAGCAGCATGAGTAAGTGCTGGAGTCTCACCGATCGGAGACTCCGAAGCTCTCCTGCGTCGATAACCACGACCAGACATATCTGTCGAACAGACATATAATCAGATTATTGTATAAATAGTAGAGATATATTTAATAAAATATATACTTTACAATTATTCTTCATCATCTGAATAATAGTCTTCGAATTCTTCTTCTTCCTCTTCTTCCTCTTCTTCATCTTCTTCATCTCCAGCTTCCTCAATTTCATGATCGTCATCATCAGCATATTCAACTTCTAATTGAATTAACGTTGTGTCTGCATCCTCGAGTATTGGAAAAATACGATCCACAGCAGGAAGATCATCTTCTTGATAGAAACCAGGAGGATCATTTTCTCCTACTATCGGATCAATTTTTCCTCTACCTTTTGTCTTACAGACTACACGCCAATCTGCTCTATCTTTATTTCGAGCCGGATACTTCGCTTAATATACTTGTTCGGCTTGTGATGCCAATATAAAAGGCTCATTTGCTGCCAATTTCGATTTGTAATTAACCTCAACAAGTTTGTATTTTGGATGAACTTTCATGCCCCTTTCTGTTGTATCGAACCAATGACATCTAAATAGGATCACTGATTTCAAGCCGAAGTAGTGCAACTCTATCACTTCTTCCACCAGTCCATAAAAATCCATATCACATTCAACATAGGTTGTCCCTTTCACGCAGACCCCAGCATTCATCGTCTTCTTTGTAAATGAATATTCAACCGTGTGAAATTTATACCCGTTAACAAAATATCCGCTATAGCACGACACAAGTCGCGACGGTCCACTAACAAACTCAAATATTCTTTCATCTATTTCAGCTCTGTGATCTTTGCTGTAAGTCTGAATCCAAGTAGGGAAATCACGATTCCGTAATCTCTCCAATTCTTGATCGTTGTGAATAGAGTATTTTTGCACCATCTCAATGTCAAATATTTCAATGAATTGTTCAATCTCTGGACAATTGAGTAATACATACAAGTGTGCCAAATGATACTCTTCATCGCTTAAGTGTCGAGATGGACGAGAACCAAAAGCACGACCAGAGTGACAAAATATATTTAAACGTCCATCTGAATGTCGAACACCCCCGTCATCGTTACGTGGAAGACGATCAAATCTTGTCTGTACTGTCGATTCAAAGTAAAATGAGCAGAATGTTGAAATTTCTTGGATGATATACGATTCAGATATTGATCCTTCAACAGCTGCGGTGTTCTTTACTTTTTTCTTCAGACGATTCATGTATCTTTCAAATAAGTACATCCAACGATATTGAACGGGGCCACCAACTCGTGCCTCGTATGCCAAGTGTATCGGTAGATGCTCCATCGAGTCAAAAAATGCAGGAGGGAAAAATTGCTCCAGCTTGCATATGATTTCAACAATATTATTTTCAAGTGTTGACATATCTTCGACTCGAAGGACATTTGCACAGATGCTTCTAAAAAACATACTTAATTCAGTCAACGGACCCCAAATATTATCAGGTAGAAGATCTCGAAACGCGATCGGAAGTAATCTCTGCATGAATACATGACAATCATGGCTCTTCATCCCTGATATTTTGCAATCATCGACGTTCACACATCGAGATAAGTTTGAAGCATATCCATCGGGTAATCTGAGTTCTTTTACCCATTGACAAACATCTTTGATCTGTTGTTTATTTAACACATATAGGGCCTTCGGTTTCAGATATCGTCCGTTGACCTCTTGTAACTCCAACTCTGGTCTTTTACAAAGTATTTTCAGATCATGTCGGGCTTTGACATCATCTTTAGTTTTTCCAGAAATATCCATCAAAGTGTTGAAAATATTATCAAACACATTTTTTTCAATGTGCATGACATCTAAATTATGTCGAATCAATAATGAACTCCAATAGGGCAATTCCCAAAAGATACTTTTTTTCACCCAGTTGTGTGTTTGGCCAAAACCTGACACTCTTTCATTGCGACCAAATACTATATCCGGAAGTGCTGAAACACGTGCTAACATTTGTTCACCAGACAACATCGGTGGTGGCCCATCTCTTTCGACTCTGCCCTTAGTAAATTTATTACGATTCCTTCGATACTGATGATTAACCGGTAGGAATCGACGATGACAATCAAAGAATGAGATTTTTCGTCCGTTTTGAAGACTGATTGATTTAGAGTGTTCCATACAATACAGGCAAGAGAGTCGGCCGTGAGTGCTCCAACCCGACAACATGTCGTACGCGGGGAAATCATTGATTGTCCACAAGACCGCGGCCTTTAAATTGAAGTTTTGCTTCCGATGACAATCATAAGTGACAGCTCCCTCAGTCCACAATGTTTTCAATTCATCTATCAAGGGTCTGAGAAATATGTCAATTTCTTTTCGCGGACCCTTAGGACCCGGAATAATCATCGAAAGATAAATAAATTCATCTTTCATGCACATTGACGGTGGCAAATTATAAACTGTCAGCAGCACTGGCCAAACTGAATAAGGAGTTGCAGAATATCCAAACGGATTAAAACCATCTGTGCACAATCCCAATCTGATATTTCTAGTATCCCTAGCAAATGAAGGATAACATGTATTCAAATGTTTCCATGCTTCACTGTCAGATGGATGAGTCATTACTGTATCATCACGACTTCTTGCATGCCAACTCATGTAGGTGGCTGTCTTTTCCGACATGAATAATCTTTGAAGCCTCGGTGTTAGTGGAAAATACCGAAGCACCTTAAACGGGATATTTTTCTGTCGGACCGATTTCTTCTCCTTGTAACGAGGGTGTTGACATACAGGGCATTTATCCAACTGCACATTTTCTTTATAATATAAAATGCAGTTATTTTGGCACGCGTGTATTTTTTCGTACCCAAGCCCCAATTTTCTCATTAGCTTTTTAGTCTTATAAAAAGTTGGCTCAAACTTGTTATCAGTAGGCAGCATTCCATTAATCAATCCAGCAATCCGATCATACGCAACTCCGCTGATATTACAATCGGCCTTGATGTTTAAGAGTTGTGTCATTGCTGAAAACCTAGTGTATTTAGGACAATTCTCATACAAAGGTTCATCGGCAGCTTTCAACATCTCGTAAAATTCTGCAGCTTCTTTATTCGGTAATTCAATCTCTACCGCAGCCCCTACTTCTGTGATATCAACCGCTGTAGTATCTGGTGGGACTGATGTCTGAAGAACTGGCCGATCAACATTATCATTCAGGCGGAATTGACCCCCAAGACTATCAAGTATCATAGTTCTATAGGGATTACATTGACTGGATGAAGAAGCACCAGCAGAGGAAGATTCACCATATGTCTGAACGACAGGATTGCTCGACGTCCCGACTTCGCGTGACTCCCCGTGACAAGTCCATAGAAAATATCTTGGTGCAAATCCTTTGCTATATAGATGCAGAGTGACAGTCTCCCGATCCAAAAATCGTCAATTTGAACAAATACGGCACGGACATCGAATTTGATCACCCATGCTAACGAAATTCCGATTCGAATAGGCGAAATTTAGGAAGTACGTTACGCCTAATCGAAACTCATTCGTTAAAGCTCCACGATCAAGACGTCGGTACATCCAACTTCGATCAGCCGACATGATTCTGTCAATCAATGACAATTTCTTTGGTTAATGTCTTTAGGTGAGATTGTCCTATTCCATTCGGGATTTATGTTATTCGTACTGCACTTACGTTTTTATTTTAACTGTTAACTAATTATTCTATATTTCGGCAGCATCTCCCTACAGTTCTCCGAATACGCATATCATCTGGGCGCGTATCAGAGAACAAGAGAGATGTTGCCGAAATTTAGAATAATTAGTTAACAGTTAAAATAAAAACGTAAGTGCAGTACAAATAACTATATTCCCAAATTGTCCAATCAGGGACAATTCAAGAATTGTACGTCGTATAAAAGATCATCTACTTCTTTTACACGAACATACAATCCCCGAACGGATCTAAGGTTTTGCTAAATCATATCCGACTCGTCGATGCGTACGTGAAACATATCAACTCGTCGGATGGATGATTATTTTCTAAATGTTTCGAGACAGTTCGAGTCCATATTGGACGATTTCGGTGCGCGTCCGAAGTGGACGATTCCGGCGTGCGTCCGAAGTGGACGATTCCGGCGCGAGTTCGAAGTGGACGATTCCGGCGCGAGTCCGAATTGGACGATTCCGGCGCGCGTCCGAAGTGGACGATTCCGGCGCGCGTCCGAAATTAATCTAAACCCTAATAATTAATCTAACAAATTAAACAATTAATCTAAACAATTAATTAACAATTATAAAACAATTAATTAACAATTATAAAATAATATAAAAAAATATATATAATTATAAATTCCGGCGCCGGAGTCCACCCTCCGGCGCCGGCGTACAGTGGCCGGACACACTGTCCGGCCACTGTACAAGGTCCGGCGGCGGCCATCGGCCGACCGTCGCCGGCCGAAACCCTAGAAATAGGGTTTCGGTCAGATTGATTCCCGCCGGCCGCAACGGGAAGAGACGGCCGACGGCGAGGCATACCTGGACAAGTCGGCAGCAGCGGGAGGAGCAAGAGGCGTCGTTGGCGTCGGTAGCAGCGGCAGCGGCGGCGAGAGGCGTCGGCAGGAGCGGCGACGGCAGCAGCAGGAGGAAGAAGGGTCGGGCGCGAGAGCGTGCCCTATATAAACTTATCAGCAACGGCTCACTCGCCTGTTAGAAAGCCGTTGCTGATAAGTTATCATCAGCAACGGCTCACTTGTCCGTTAGCAAGCCGTTGCTGATATTTTAATTATCAGCAACGGCTCGCCTTTCCGTCAGAAAGCCGTTGCTGATAATTAAAATAATCTGCAACGGCTCGGATGTCCGTTAGAACGCCGTTGCAGATACAAATATCTGCAACGGCTCGGGCGGCCGTAAGAATGCCGTTGCAAATAGCAACGGCTTGAGCGGCCGTTGCTGATAGTCGTTGCTGAAAACCAAGTTTCTAGTAGTGTCTATACATCCTAGTTGCCCAAATTTTAACTGACATCCTTAACAACGTTGTCTCATCTAAGCACATTATTCCATTCAGAATTAAGGACTCGATCTTTTCAACTCTCTCACATAATGTATGTTGATGATATTTTACTTGTTTTCAAAGCCACTGATAAAGGACTCAATTTTGTAAAGAAAATACTGGACTCTTATGATGCCTTAACAAGTCAAGCGGTCAATTATAGCAAATCTAAATTTTTTTTCCTAAGCATGCTTCCTCACACCTTAAGCATAAGGTGTGTAATGCTCTTAATATGAAACAAGGTATATTCCTTTTTAAGTATCTTTGATCAATCATTTCACCTCGAAGGGCTCCCCCCAATGCTTTTGATTATGTATTGGATAATATTTAGAACAAAATTGGCAACTGCCAAAACAATTTTATTTCTCAAGCTGGTCGTTTGGTTCTTGTTAATTCTGTTTTAAATTCCATTCTTGTACACTCTTTTTCTATTTCTTGGATTACCAAGAAATTCATTGATGCTATTAATTCCAAATTAAGGGATTTTATTTGGTCTTCCAAGGACAATAATAAGGGGATGTATTTAACTAAATGGGATATCATTACTCTCCCTAAAAATCTAGGTGGTCTTGGTGTGCAGGACTTGCATCTTAAAGTTCATGCTTTACATGTTAAAGTTCAGGCCGGTGACGGCGCCGTCGGTCGGCCATGGCCTATTCAGGTCGGTGCCGCAGGGCGTGGCCAGCGGCTGGGCGAGCTAGCTGGCTGCTCGACCCTTGGCAGCTGACCTAGCCGCAACCTTGGGGGGCCACCGTGGGACGGCAGGGGACCCGTCCAGTCGGATCTCGGTGGTGAGCGACGACGACAGCTAGGGAAGGGGCAGCGGTGGCGGTGGGTTGAGTGAAGGAGAAGATGAAGATGATGACCTAGATGGGGAGATGAAATGAATGGTTGAGATTGATTTGGGTGAGATGAATGGCTGGATTGAATTGGTTGAGATGAAAGGCATGGATTGATATTGTGTTGATGGAGGACTGAGATTGCATCAGGTTAGATGTAAGGCTTAGATTGCATCATGTAGATGGAGGGATGTGATTGCATCTGCTTAGATGTAAGGCTGAGATTGCATCATGATAAATAGAGGGTTGTGATTGAATCTGGATAGATGTAAGGTTGAGATTACATCATGTTAAATAGAGGGTTGTGATTGCATCAGGATAGATGTAGGATTGTGATTGCATCATGATAGATGGAAGACTGAAATTGCATCATGATAGATGGAAGACTGAGATTGCATCAGGATAGATGTAAAGCTGCGATTGCATCATGATAGATGGAAGACTGAGATTGCATCAGGATAGATGTAGGACTGTGATTGCATCATGATAGATGGAAGGCTGGGATTGCATCATGATAGATGGAAGGTTGGGATTGCATCATGATAGATGGAAGACTGAGATTGCATCATGATAGATGGAAGGCTGTGATTGCATCATGTTAGATGGAAGGCTGAGATTTTATTGTGGATTTATTTGAATTGCAGTACCGTTATATTTATTCGCAACATTGATTTATTAAATAAATTAAGATATTTCTTCCATTATTCTAAATAATTATTTGAGATCTTAACGTTTGCAAAAATATTCATGTTATATATAAAATTTAACCTAATCATCATTCTAGATTCATTGGCGAGGTCTATTTCACTCTTAGACCTCTGGATTTTGAGGGCAGTAGGTGGTCGATGCCTCGTTTTGCGTGTCAAGTTGAAAAATCATATTTTATATATTTTTATTATTCAATCTGAGATGCTTCATGGATATAGTAGTTAATGAGGTGAATCTTATCCTAGAGATGTGATTTCTATGACGAGTTATTTTTTTCTGTTGTTCCAGTCCATTAATTTATAGTTGGAGTTCCTTTTTGCACTACTTTCATGATACACGTGCTTCCTTTTTTATAGTGATTAGATATGCTATAATTCTATTTCATGATTATTTATTGTGCTGAGTATTCATGATTATGAGCACTATTTCTATATATATGTGTGTGTGTGTGTGTGTGTGTGTGGTTGTGATGTATGGCAGGAGGAGGTGGAGGATGAGGTATGCACTTGACATACCCTTTATTACATGTTGATAGCATATCTTGTTTATGCTTATGTACTTAATTGTGTGTGTGGTGTTGTGATGTGCTTGTTGCATTTCTCGAAAGGCTCACTGTGATGGGAGGGTATGCCCCAAAGAGACAGCGTTGGTCTTATTTCGAAAGTCCAACTAGTGAGGGGAGATCATACCCCAAAGAGACAGTCTGGAGACCCGACCGGTGAGGGGAATGTATGCCCCAAAGAGACAGATTAGAAGAGCCAGTGCCAGTGAGGGGAGGGCATTCCCCAAAGAGACGACACTAAGCTGGGTGGTAGTTCGGCGGCCACTCGTCTACCTAATCTATGTGGCTATGTGGGATCGACAGATCCGAGGAGCATGCATATGATTGAGGTGTTGCATTACATGCATATGATTGCGGTGTTGCATCCATCCTATTTTATTGCTGTGGATATGCTTATACTTATTGATGGATGCGATTATCATGAGTAGAGTGGTGGATGTGTTACTGATGATTGTCCCCTTATTTTTATGGATATTTTATATTTGTTGACAGATTCTAGTTTTATGCATAGAGTAGTGTATATATATTACCACTTATTTCTCCTGACGTTGTTGTTACGTTATATATATCGATTATTTGTGTTTTCATGCATGATAATTGATTTGGTGAATTGAGGACTGATCTGCTCACAAAGTCCTAGTTGGAGTTACCCCTCATTACTGTTGTTTTGCAGCACCCGAGTTAGATCAAAGAGGTACCGAGATGCAGTAGCGCGGCTGATGATGGCAGGGCAGTGGGTCTCGTGACATGTCGTGGTCGAGGAGGATACTAAGTCTAGTCATTTCTATTTTGTTGAGTCATGTAGACTCGGTTATTTCGTTTCCTCATTTTTCTTAGTTTGGGGTGTCCGTGTTAGGACTTTAGAGTTTTGAAAATAACTTGAACCTTTAGCATTTTTTTTTATTAGTGGTTGGGTTTCTTTTAGGATTTGATGTTTTTCTTTCAGTTTTAAATATCATAAATATTTGGGTGCATTACTTGTTTATGCATAGTTATTTTGGGGTTAGGCTTTGGGGTACGTGGCGTACCCTGGCCGGTCATACCGGATTTGGGGTGTGACATGTTGGTTCTCTTATTTCTAATCATGCTTGGAATGACTCCTTGGGTAATGCTTACTTTAATCCTACTATGTGGGAATACATAAAAAATATCCTGTTGCCTTTCTCACCCGATGATGATTCCTGGGTGTGGTACTCATAGGCTAATGGGTCTGTTACCACTGGTGATGTCTATTCGTTCCTAAGAAGTTGTGACCTTAGGGTAAATAGCTCTATTATCTCTTGGTCTGTCCTATGACAATTAAAACTACCATCCAAAATTCTTATCTTCCTTTGGAAGCTCCTACACGGCAGGTTACCCACTAGAGCCTACCTCTTTCACATTAGCATTATTAATTCCCCTAACTGCCCTTTATGTCAGCTTCCGCTTCCGTACACTCTTGAGATAATTAACCACTTATTCCTTGAATGCCCCTTCACCTCCACTGTTTAGTCCCTTCTTCACTCTAGAACTGGACTTAAGCTTCTCAATAGAAATTCCTAGACTAATGGTGGTTGATTAAAATTGCCTAAGGATCAAGCTGGACCTCTCACTATTCAGTCTCTTATAGCTATCACCTTTTGGTTCACCTGACATGCTAGGAATGAGTAGGTTCACCTTGTTAGGCAGTATTCCCATAGTAGCCTTATGATGAAAATTCTAGCTTTTTCAAGCAGAATTACAAATACCCAGGACATGAGGGCCCAAACCTTCCTAACACATTTATGACAACACCCATTAAATAGATTCCCCCAGAGTTCGATTCTATCAAAATTAATTGTGATGACTCATGGTGTAATTCTTTTACAGAAATAGGATTTATTGTTCAAGACAATTTGGGCTATTGTTTATATGTTGCTTGCACTTACTTGGAGAACATGCATTCTCCTACTTTTTCTAAAGTTTGCCATTTTGCATGCTGTGCAATTTGCCTCTCTCAAGAATTATTCAAAAGTGGTTATTGAAACCGATTCCAAGTTGCTCACTCAAGCAATTCTGAAGCAATGTGACATTCCCCCCAGATTGACTTCTGTTGTAAAGCGGATCCAATCCTTAAGTGGAATGCATCCTAGTTGCACTTTTTCTTTTTGTTATCGTGGGTGTAATAAAGCGGTCCACTGGGCTGTAAATCGAGCCCATCGTCTAAAAGAGTTCACTGTTTGGACTTCAAATAGACCTTCGAAACTCAACCATTTGGTGTATTTGGACCATTCATGTCCTACTTATTAGTAATTTAATTTTTATATATTATGAATACAAATATGGATAAAATATAAATACTTATATAAATATTGGTATATATAAATTGGGTTTGGGTTGCACTCAACCTAACATTCGAGTCATGGCTTGTGGGCTAGAGGGCGCCCAATTAAACCCATTGGGGGGCCCTAGCCATCCTTGCCACCTCCAACCATATGTACAATTAAGTCTTAAAAAATATTAATTAATAATTTATTAGTTATTATATATTTAAGAAAGTAATGAAATGGGAGATTTGTCGATCCATTGGTAGGTTAGTGATTATACACCCGAGCATATTGCTTGAGGTTTTGAGTTTAATCCCTAGTTTTACTACTTTATGCGCGTATCATGAGTTTATATTTCCGGTAATGACCATGTTATAAAGCCTAATAAAAAAAGTGAAAAGAACATTTCATTAATCTTGATGGTTGATATTCTTGCCTGAAGTCCGCGATGCAATTCAACGTGTCTCCTAGTCAAGTGCAATTCTAACAGGGGGACCTACAAAAGATATTTTGATGCTCAAGTAAAATGAGTTCCAGGTGAGGTAATAGAAATTGGAATCTAGATGTTCCTGGGAGCATCGTGCCTGTATATAGTGCAGGATGAGAGATTTTTGGCGATGATGCCACCCGATAATCTCGTAGGTACGTTGCTCAAAATAGGTCGATGCTGATCCCGTAGATGTCAGACTCGTGAATGATGAATCCCTCATAATTAATGAGGACAAATGAGTCCTTGTATGGTCGGGTGAAACCCTAGGCTAAGCCGTTTGGATTGACTTCGTTCTACAACCTCTAAGCTTGATCGGAGTCTACGAACTGCATGTCGAGCTCTAAGTAGTGTGCCAACCTCTAACCTCGACCAAATATATATATATATAGATGTCGGCTGGATCAATGTGTTGATTAATTAGGAGACCTCAATGAGAGTTTGCGATCCTTTAACTTCTGGAATAAATGCGTTGGTTGTGGGGGGAGGGGGGGGAGTGCTTTTTCACGTGCCCGCCGCATGTGTAGTCATTAATTTTGACAATGAGTAATTATGACAAAAAACCGATCGGCAGTTTCCAATGCACTTAAGTGCTAGTTGTTGACTGATGGACGTGGCTCCGTTGGTGGGAAGGTGGCGAATGGTCGTTAGGGTGAGGGTTATGCTAGGGCTTATAAAATCCCCATGCATATTTGTATTCTGCATGTGTGAGTTCATCGTGGAGTGAGAAGTATCAGAGATTACAGTCCCTCTGGGAGTCAGCTTTGTGCTGGTAAGTAGATCATAGATTGTTGTGGGTTCACACTACTGGACTTAAGGGGAGAGCATACAGTGAGATGTAGTAGGTATTATCGTACATTCGCAAGTATCTTCTTTAGTTAAACTGAGTTGGGTTCGTGCGCCGGGCTTATGTTGCCTCTTACCGGGTTTGCGAATCTTCTCCTACCTTCTCTTCGTCACCGGCTCTCTCCTTTCCTCCATCGTCAATGCTTCCCGCATTCTGCGGAAAGTTCTGCTAGGAAATTTGTTGGTTGGGACCTTTTGTTTGTGGCTTGTACTCATCGTCGGGTTTTCCCGATGATGGTTCTCCAGAGTTGCATTAGAATGTATTTCCTCCAAAAATTATATATGTTGGCATCTTTGTATTTGTCGACATCTTTGTATATCTCCATAACTTGTTTCTCTGCTTGTTAATCGTCATTTGTGGGTTTGTAAGTGTAAATTTTTCCTTTGTGGGGCTTTATGAATGAAAAATATATTTTTTGCTTTCGTTTCGAGTGTCTCTGGTTTTTATTGAGTTGTTTGGCCAATTTTCGGCCAATATGTCGAGCGGTGTCAACGTTGTGTTTGAATTGATTATAGCCGATTGTTTGTTCATGCCAAAAACAATTAAAGTTACTTTAATTGGAAATATTTTTAATATACTTCAAATTACTTTAACATATTACATTTAACATTTTTAAATATTATAATATTATCAATTTATAAGTAACTAATTAAAAATAATTTATAGTCCAATTTAAATTTTATTAATAAATTATAAACACAAATATTATTCCAAAACGAAACTTACATTGTTTTCTTAAACCAAACACGTTTTTAAGTTTTCAACTGAAAAATACTCCTAAAAATCAATACTGTTTTCTATAACCAAATAAGTTTTCACAGTTTTCAATGGCGCAAAAACAGATATATACTGTTTTGATTAACCAAACACATTTTCAAAAAATAAAATCATCAAAACAGAAAATCAAAAATCAAAAAATCATTTTAATTTTTTTCAGCACGAAAATACTAGAAAACAATTTTTGCTAATCAAATAAATCCTAATATTTTAATTTTTCAATCAACAAGAACGGAATGAAATGCAAGTGAATGGCGATGAGAAATACGAGTGAAGCTATCAGAGCTCTCTACCAATACTGCTCATGCACATCACATAGATAGAAGTTCTACCATAGAACTTGAAAACTGAAAACTGGCAAGAAGTTCTATATATCCAATTGTATACTTAACAAGAAAAGAAAAGAAGTACAATTTAGTCAAAAAAAATTAAGTGGTTAGAAAAACTCAAAAACTATAATTTTAGTTACTAAAAAGTTTTTAACACTAAAAATAATAAGAATTGTCAAAAATATTTAAATGTAAACAAAAACAAGAAATAAATAATTGCAGCTACTTAAAAAAGTATTTAGCCACTAAAAAATTAAAATACTGACATGGATTGCAAAAGACATTTATTTTAAGTCATTTAAAGAATTTGAACTTTTAAAAAAGTCTTTATGTGATAAAATGGAGAGAAATTAAATTTTAAGGGTGTCATGAGTATTTCAAAAAGTATATATATTATAAATATGAAAATTTTGAGTTCCTTATTATATATTTTAGAAGTAACTAGAAAATTAATTTATTGTAAAAAATAAAGGCCAAACGGAATCTTAGTTATTGTATTAACTTGATTGGGAAGTTATTAATTACTTCGCTTAAATCCTAATTTAGTGCATGGGAAAACTTAATTGTCGATCAGGCAAATCCAACATGAGTTATAATTAAAGCATTGCATTTGTGTAGAAAGAAAATTTGAATTCTTGCTCAGTTTAGGATTACATATTAATCTAATTAAAGTATTGCATTTGTGTAGAAAGAAAACTCGAATTCTTGCTCAGTTGAGGATGATACGGGTGTACAAATCCACTATATAAATTAAGGCTGATTCTTCTTTTTTTCTCAAAAAAACATATACATCATCATAAGTTGTTACTCAAGCATAAGAAACCAAAGGGTGGTACGAAAATTTTCATTTAATTATTATTATTATAGTTAGCTATTCTTTGCATGAATTATGTCATAGTTTGTGTACATGCATATCTTCTTTCTATCTATGATTAATGCAAATAAATAATTGCAGAGAAAATTGAAGGATTGTGTTGTTGTTTTCCTTCTCACTATTTCTTTCACCATTGGAGGATATGCGGCTACATACAATGTGCTTGAGTATGGAGCTGAAGGAACTGGCAACACCGATGATAGCAAAGTATGTATATATGAGTTATAAGAAGAAATAATGATATTTTTGCTAAACCATGTATTGTTCTTATTGCATTTTATTTTATAGGCTTTTATGGATCCTTGGAGAGCAGCATGCGATGATCCGAATAATCCAACCTTTCTTGTACCGGGTGGGATGACGTTTTATTTGAGCCAAATTTCCTTTGATGGCCCGTGCAAGTCAACCCTCCATGTCATGGTAATACCTAATCCAACTAGCGCATGCTTATTTCATAGAATATAAGAAGATGAATTTATATATTCATTGTTTGTTTAATTAGTGCATGGATTAGAATAATATATATTAGATAATATATGATTTAAAAAATTCTTTTCTAATACTCTCTTATCTAATATCAATCCTTATCATATCTAGTAAAACAAACATACCACTACAGTACTTCAAATTTATTAAATTTTGAATAATTAATCTATAGTTGTTGATTACAAATTTGAAGATTACTAATAATAATAGTTTTATTTGTGCAATATATAGATTGATGGAACATTGATCGCCCCTAGCGATGTTCACATGGGGATCCGAATCATTGGCTTGTCTTTAGTTATTTGGAAGGGCTAATAATAGATGGAAAGGGAGAAATCAACGGTCAAGGCCAAGTTTGGTGGAATTGCAAAATTAACAAGGTAAGTAGTTTTGTAGACAATCCACTGAGTGTGCAATATATCAGTTTCTTTACAAGAAACATCTCTATTAATATTATGCAAATACTTTTTTGCAGCAATGTTGAGATATTCCCTATGTAAGTGCACTCCAAAAACATATACATTATTTATTCACCATATAATATATATATGCCAGAAATTAACATGGGATTATTTTTGTTTCAGTTATTGTACTTCCATAGTTGTGGAAACTTGAGATTGAGTGGGCTAACCTTCAAAGACAGCCCTAACAAGCACATTATATTGGAGGAGGGCAGTGGAGCGCAAGTGAATGCAATCACCATTATAGCGTCAGAGGACAGCCCTAACACTGATGGCATCTACGTCGTAAACTTCCAACATGTCACCATTTCTAGCTCAGCCATTGGCACAGGTATCATTAATTATACATACAAAGATATATAGTATATATTTCAATTGGAAAATATAATTTATATATTGTTTTATAAATGTATGCAGGAGATGATTGCATAACAATTGGATCTGGCAGCTCCGACGTTAATATCACAGGCATAACATGTGGCCCTGGCCATGGAATCAGGTTAATATCTGTGACTGCTTGAGCAGTTGCAGAGAGCGTCAAAAGTGTCGTTAATTAATTAAAAGAGTATAATTAATTACAATTTATATCGCTTGACACTACAGCATCGGTAGCTTAGAAGCAGGTAATTCCGAAGTAGCAGTCGAGCAAATATATGTAAATAATTGTACTATCAAGCAAACACAAAATGGAGTCAGGATTAAGACATGGCAGGTAAACTGCATGGTGATCAAATTATTATTCTACAACACAGCATGTTATGTTATTAGTTTCTTCTTTTCAGGGAGGATCTGATTATGCTAGAGGAATTACTTTTTCCAATATCAAGTTGGATAATGTGCAAAATCCCATTATTATAGATCAATACTACTGCCCCCATCAAGAGTGCGCGAACCAGATAACACCAGATCCTTTTAGATATTCAGCTCGATCATTCGGGTTAAAAGAAAGAAATATCTGACCTTTTGCATGTTTTGTTGGTGGTGAAGACATCGGCGGTGCGAGTGAGCGATGTGCACTATACTCAAGTTAACGGGACGACGACCAGCAAGTTGGGTATTAACTTTCGGTGCAGCGAAACAGTTCCTTGCACAGGCATCACCATGGAGGATGTTAGTCTTCGGAATCACAGGAGGCAGAAGCATTTTGCTTTGCTGCACAAGGAAAAATTAACAAAGTGGTCCCGGAAGTTCCTTGTTTTAGTTCTTGAGACTATAATTAGCTATGTGCACGTACTATAAACTTTAGTTGGGAATAATGTAATCTGCTCTTGTAAAACATGCATGTACTGGGTCAGCTTAGAGGTGGCAACGGGTCGGGCCCGGGCAAGCTCGGCCACCTCCGAGTAGGGCCGGGCACGACCTGACCACATTCCGGGTCGTGCCTAGCACGGCCCGAATGTGTGGCAACCATGCCGGGCTCGGGCCGGCCTGAAAATTTTTAATCATTGTATTTGAATTTTTAAAGGTTTCAAATTTAATTTTAAAAACTAATGGTTACGGGTGAATTTTGAACTTACCTCTAATTTTATTTGAGATAGCTTAATCATTGTACTAAAATTTATTATATATTTTTTAACACATTTTTATATGTAACATTCTAACGCAGTACAAATTAATAAAAAGATTTTTAAAAAATCAAATTATAATTAAACTTTTATTTATCTTTAATACAAAAATATTCATCCAATGATAAAATATTTTTTAAAATATTATATTAGACCGCACCTTAAAAGGTTGCCTACGTACCTTCTATAGCTAAACTTGTACTCCCCAATAATTAACTATAGAATGACCAGTCTACGTAGTTCTTTTTATATTTTTAATCACTCGTAGTCCCGGTGATTTAACTTGTACTTGGACCAGTTGCACCAGCTTCGCTTGTTTGAGTTTCCTCCTCTCTCGATGATGAAGTGTCGTGTCCTCCCTTATCTTATAATCTATCTTCAGTATCCAACCAGTCTTTTAAGCAAATGCACATTTCAACCGTTTCTTCACTCATTCGGCTCTTTTTTTCGTCGAGAATTTTATTTCCTGCACTAAAACAAGACTCGGAAGCTACTGTAGACACAGGAACAGTTAGTATATCACGTGTCATGATGGAAATAATAGGATACATATTTTTTTATTTTTTCCACCATGCTAAAATTTTATTATTATCTATTTCTTCATAATGATTATGATCTAGAAAAAAAAAATTCATTAAAATTAGTAGGTTTAGTTTTTTTTATTCTACGACCAAGTTGAGAATTAATACGATTTCCACCATCATCTCTTAATCTAGAAGAAGAAGAAGATGTTGTCTTATTTATAATTGTATCATCAAATTTTAAAGCGTAAAATACAAACATAGAATTTAATAAATTTGATTTTTTTTTTCTTCAACATTATCTGATTCCATATTGTTATAATAATCATCTAACAACATATTTAAATCATCAATTTTCATTCTAGGATCTAAACATATTGCTAAACAAAATAAAGTAAGTATATCTGACCAATACTTTTTAAATTTAGATTCCATTAAAGAAATAATTTGTGCAAATAAAGGATGATGTCTATATGAAGAAAAATACTTCACTAATACGAACTATATGTGAAAGAGTTAAATTATATGTAGGATAATAAACACCGGAAAGTTGTTCGGTAGCTTTATTAAAAAGTTCTAAAATTTGAGTAATATGCCCAGCAACTAACCAATCATTATTATTAATTGGATCACCAGACATATTTTGATTGTAAAATATTGTAAGGATATCTTGATATCTTATAATAGACATAAGCATATGATATGTTGAATTCCATCTAGTAATAACATCACCATTAAAAATTTTAAATGATTTATTAAAAGATTGACATAATTTTTTAAATTTTTGTGTTCTTGCTTTCGAAGAATGCATATATCTAATAACATCTCTTATTTTTTTCTACATGTATATTTACTTGTTTTAAATCATCTTGTACACATATTTTTTCTAATTTTAAAGCATCACTTTTCATTGTATTTCGAGTAATTTTTTTATATATTGGTTGTAAAGTATTTTGAATCCAACTAGAAAATCTTGGTTGATCAACAAAACTAAAAGGAGATTCACTTTGAACAATTAATTTTGCAAGTTCTCGACATTGAAAATCATGATCATACGAAAAAACTGTTAAATCAGAAGAAGATAAATTAAGAATTTATTGAGCTTGTGCAATCTTAGTGTCATGGCCCTTTGCATGACGTAATAAATGTCCAGTTCCTCCGGTTGTTGAATCCGAAAGAATTTTTTGATATTTTTTTGCACCGGACTTTTGTTATGATGCCATCAGGTTCAATAATTTTTTCAAAATATTCCCAAACCATACTTTTTTTTCTACCTTATGGACATAAATTAATAGATGAACTTATCTCTATGTTTTGATTTTGTTGAGTGGTAGGAGTAGCAGGAGACATTTCGTCTAACATATTTGATCCAATTTGTGGAGTATAACCTGAGAAATCTCCATTCACCATTAGTAAAAATTAAAAATATAAAAAGTATAAATATTATACTAATCAATGAAATAAATTGAAGAGATTAAAAAAAATTAACAACAATCTTAAATCATTGGCTTCTTGATGAGCGTAAAATGTCGTTGATTGTTGAGAGTTGAGAAATGAGAATTGAGAGAAAGAGTTGAAGATGAAGATAAAAAAAATGAAAAAGGAGAGGGAGTATTTATAGGATTTTTTTTAAATATAAAATATTCGCCGCCCCGAGCCAAACTTGGCTCGGGCCAACCTACGTCTAGCAGGGCCGACCTAGGCCTAGCGCACGCCAGGCCACCCGTGCTCGCCCAGAGCACGGGCACGCAGGCCGTGGTCGGCCCGCGTGCCGTGCCGAGCATGGTCCGACTACGGGCTGTGCCTAGCACGGCCCGTGTGCCCAAAAGGCGAGCCCGGGCCAAAATTTTTAGGCTGGGCCCGCGCCGCCCATAGGCTGGCCCAGCCCATTGCCACCTCTAGGTCAGCTAACCCTATAGATAATTAATAATAATCTTTACCCTCCGATCCCAAGTTTACTATTTTTATATTGTAGAGATGTTTGCTCTTTTGCTGTTCAAATTATTCATCAAATAAATATCAAATTAATTATGGAATCATAAGGCTACTGTGCGAGATCAATACCCTATATATATTATAGAAGTTCTTTCTACTTTGATGATACTATATCTTCTAAACAAAAATAATAGAGTTGTGCTTTCCTGAGACAATTAGAATATATTCCTAGGAGTAGTAATGATCACTTTTGACCTAATGATTGCTTAAAGAACTGACAACCATCACAACAAGAATTTGTAGACTTACAAGCGAATAAAAACTGGCGCCCTTTATTGGCGCCGGTTTGTATTCAATTTTAATTAAAAAAAATTAAATACTTAAATACATTGCATATTGGCATGTAAATATTACAAAAATTAACAAGCGTAGGTATATAAAAATTAATTTTAAAAAAAATATATATGGGCACCGGCAATTGCTATGTAGAAGTGGATGGCGAGAGATTAAAATCTTCGGCCCATTTTTTCACCCACCTGTCTCTTTGATTTTTTCTTCTTCATTATATATCCTTCACAGTACTTAAAACAATGCAGCTCGTCTTCTCTTCTCGTGCACTACCTACTCCTTTTCCTTGTTTTCTTCCTCTCTTGTGCAGCTCCGTCTCCTCTCATCTCCCTTCTCTTCATTCTTATCTTCATTTCTCTGTCACGTTGGTGTCGCCGAGTTGCCAGTGAGCTGTTGGTGTTGTGTGCTGTGTAACTGTGCAATTACAATTTTCCTTCTACAAATTTTTAAGTCTGGGGAATTCCAAATTCCGGCCTCTGTCTCTCCTAATTTTTAAGAGTCAACCAACCAATTAAAGATCAAGCCATCCCTGGCATGGTCCTAGTTAAAATCAAGGGAGTCAAATCATGATAATAGTCGGCTATTCAAAATAGTCGACTCCCTCAATTTTGACTCAACGGACCACATCAAAATAATGAATATTCATCGGTATTCAAAACATCTATTCAAAATAAACATCTATTCAAAACATTTCACACATGATCAGTCTTCATCCAGTTCTTCAACCTCTGGTCCTCTTTCGAGGAAGGCAGCCCTCTTCGGTGACTCACCATTGGCTTCTCGCATGTCTTGCAACCCATCATAAATAATACACTACTCTTCACAGTTTCTTGCCACCAAAAGGCTAATTCCTGAGTTGAGAGAGTGAAGGACTTTGCTCTAAGCTTTTTGCATTTGTGATGATGCATCAGGCCATTGATTTAAATCAATAGCCTGCTGTTGCAAGATATGGGTTGCTATTTGGCCCTGGACTATCACAAATAGAATATACACCTGCATAAAAAAAAAATTGCAACATTATAAATGCCTCCCTCATAAAAAAAACAGGGAATTAAAAGCTATTGCAATAAGGTCTCATATATATGCATCCAACTAATCTTCTAGATAACTAGATAGACAAGTATTACTATATAATTAGTTAATGCTTTCCAATTAAACAAAAAATCGACTGATTCAGTGAAAAAAATTTGCAGTCAAATGGCTGTGAAACTAGTTCACCAATTTATTTCTTGTAATTATAAATGGAAACTATTAAAAGAATTACTTCAGAGGAGACGATATCCGAGTTTCTTATGCATAAATCATAATGCTGCTTTTGAAGATAAAATGAAGGGAATCTCGTGAACAGGTAAAGCATCAGGAAACCCCATCATACGCAGGACAACAGAATAATACATCTAGAACAGTAGAACTGCTTATCATAAACAAGCAAATTATAATTTGATTCAAATGTAAAATATAATTCCTAGTAAGAAATAAAACTATTTTCTACTATCCAACATCTCAAGATTATGCAGGTTTACTTCTGCTTTAAAAATATAAACATTTTACAATAATTCGTAAGTAGTAACAGAGACGGCGGGAAAAGAAAAAATCAATCAAGAGGTTATCGCCTACCTCCCTTGAAGTGGGGTTAGATGGAAGAATACGAATAAACAGAGACGATCCAGCCATCGTCCGACAATTTCTACCTTAGCAGTACACTGGCTTGGAAGGCCATAACCTAGGTTCCGATGGAGAAAAGAAACTGTACCTGGACCGTGCCACAGAGAGAGAGAGAATACTTTCCTATGGAGCTGCTGCAGTCGCGCCGAGGACAACTGCTCCAGACTTTTCATGATTCGTGGAAGGGAGGGGCCGGCGGCTCTCCCACCTACTGCGGATTCGCGGCAGGAGGAAGGGAGGGCCGGCGGCCCTCCTATTTTTCCGTCGCCGGCCGAAACCCTTGCCGGCGACGGCTAGGGTTTTGGCGGCCCGAGAGAGAGATCGTCGGCGTTCCGACAGAGGAATGTGTAGATGAAGCATGGTTGGCAGCGGGGAGGGGAGGAAAGGAGAAGTCTCGTGTGGTGACGGCGGGATTTAGGAGTAGGGTAAAATTTAGGAGCGTGTGGTTTAGGGTTTGCTGGTTGGAAATATATATATAATTTAATATTATATATATATAACAGCTATTAGTTAACTAATTATCAATTAGTTATAATTAATAATTTATAAAATGTATAAAAAAACTATGAAGTCTCTTCTACCGCAACCTTAAGTTATTTACAATTTTCCGACAGATTTTTGGTCGAAAATTTCTATCGGTAATTTTTTTTGATGCTGAGAGTCGTTGGAACTCTAACGAAAATTTTCGACGATAAAATCTCGTCGGAAGTTGTGGTCGATGTCTTCAGCATTTTTGAAGTATAAAAATAAGTCATTAATATTTCCGACGAACTTTCGACTATAAAGTCTGTCGAAAATAATTTTCGACTAAATTTTCGACGAAAATTCATCGATAATCTATTAATTTTTTTAAAAATAATATCATAATTTTCCGACTCATTTTGGTCGATAAATTTTGTCGGTAACTCTTTCCGACGCATAGAGTCGTCGAAAATTTAACGAAAATTTTCGACAACATCTTCTCATCGGAAATTGTGGTCGATAAATCTAATATTTCTTGTAGTGTGTGGTTAGGTCCAACCCTAATCAACGATCAGGTTCATCCCATGAATATTCGACCACGCGTGGTTTGGTTGAGTCGCATCGCATACCTATCCCTACTAATTAGGGTTTTGACGAACTCCTTCGTTGGGTACTTGCAATTCATTCAAAGGGGAACCTTTTCCTATGCGCTTTTGTTCGTATAAGAGAATAGTGATTGTGTTACGGCATGTCCGCGCTAGCAGACATTAATTGTCGCGTCCAAGTTTTATCTCATAAAATATTTTACAAGTGTAAGTCGAATGATCTATACTAGAAGGGGGGTGAATAGTATGTTAACTAAAATCTTCGTCTTATTTTGATTTTAAACAATTCTCGATCGCTTAGGCAAATTCACAATTCAATAGTAAGCAGAAGCAAGATAATTAACAAATAATTTAGCAACCAAGAAATTAAAGCAATACTAACAATTCAATTTACAGTGGTTTGACCCTAATGCTTACTCCACTATCTAAGCACCCCTGCTTAGAATTTTCAAATATAATTTTACTAAATTATGAATGTTTCCCTTACAATGAGGACAGTGATTGTCACTACAAAAAAAATGAAATTAGTAACAAGCTATTTTTGCCACAGTAGTGATATATAGTGGCAAAATGATGATTCGGTGACAACCAGCCGTTTGTCACATTAGGTCCGCAGCTAAAAGTTATTTTTGACTTCCGCGTTGAACTTTAGCGAATTGCCACGAATTGTAATTTCTTTAGTGACAAACGAAAAAGTCAAACTACTCTACTATATTGTGGCAAATGGGGCTTGCTGACATCACGTATCTTTTATGACAAAATTCTTTACCACTTATTAATAAATATTTGTCATTATTCTATCCTTCTGAAATCCTTTTCGAGGTAAAAATATACAAAATTTGCACAAATATCATTTTACATTTTGTCATTACATATAAAATTTGTTATAACAAATTTTGACATGGCCACTATATGTTTGATCATTTGTCATTAAACGTTAAAATAAATTTGCCACTAACACCATTTAAATTTGGATTATTGCCATAATATCAATGATGAATTTGCCAAAAACACACATAATTTAATAATTAGTCATTCATTAATATAATAATTCACCTGCTAATTGCAAAACCCTTACAACTTAGCATGTATATAACCAACCACTTACAAATCCAACCCCAACCACCTACAAATCCAACTACCAATAAATCTAAAATAAGTTCAACATTAATTTAAAAACAATGTACATTTAACCAACACCAAATAGACTTAAGGTAAAGAAATACATCAAAACAACACATTCATGAAATTACTAGCACAAATAGCTTTTCCCTACTGTTTACGTGCAAGGAGAAATGGTTTTTCCCTGCTGTTTATGATTAAAAAAAAATCAGTTTACAATTCCCCACGGCAGTTTAGGCTGCGGTTTTGAAATCACGAGTGAAGATTTTGTTGTTGTTAAAACTGCAGTGCAAAGTCTGAAAAAATTGTTGGCTAAAATAAACTTTGTTGTAGTGTCAACCAACACAAAATAGAACAAGGTATCTAATAATACAAGAATTTGCTTTAATCGGCAACTGATTAGCATTGTCCCCCCCCCCCCCCCCCCCCCCGCAATTGCATGACCAAAGTTGCTCTTCATTTATTCAGAAGTTACATGGAGGTGGAACAAATTGAAGAAATTCAATTGTTATTAACTCTTACCTTAGGGCCCCACATTTTACTTTTCAATAACATCATCATTGATTTAATCTTAGCCGACATCTCTTCTTGACATTTTTTTCATCTCCTCAACTCTATTGTTTGCAAGGGCTGTCTCTTTTCCTACTTCATCGGCTTCCATTTTTCCTGTGATGCAATAATGTTCAATACCGCTTCAAAGTAAAGATAAAATCTTGACTTGGGTGACAATATAAAGTCAAAGGTAAATGGTCAGGAGTTGGCGACTAAAGCAAGTTTAGCTACTAAACCTTTAAATGCTTTAATTACAGATAACATGTAATATGTATGATGACCAGGAGTTGCCTAGCTCCTCCAATAAATTTTCATAGAGATTAAAACAACTATATGATATAATTGCTAGTTCTTATTTTACAGTTGCTTTCACTTGATGTCATTGATGGTTATATCTCAGGTTAATCTTTGCCTAGTTGGTTCTCCTTGAGACTGCATAGTTCATCCCCAACACTTCAATATATTTAAGCATGCTAGAAATCGAAAGATTTGATGGAAAATTAAGTATATTACTTCATTGCATTATTATCTCACAAGTGCTTTAATAGCTATTGCACTTGCATATGGGGAAATGCAACACATATTAGTATTGGTTGCATGTCGACCTAATCTTTAGATAGGCTAGGCATATTGGGGTGGAAGCTCGAAAGGCTCCCGATAAAGTTTCAAATGCTTCATTTTTAAAATTGGACCGGTGATGAATTTTGTTGGCAAATCAAATAATTAATATGCAATATAATCAATCTCCCTAAAAAAATGGAATTAGAAAATCTCTCGAGGAAACTTCTTTGCAATTAAGATTAGCATGCTAGTTATAAGATTATCACTTAAAGGAGTAAGTCCATGAGTGAATGGGGTGGGAAAATAAAAACAGGTTGATTGTTGTGTGGCTCAAGTGGCATAATGGGGAATATTTATCCTTAAGCATTGCTTTCATTTCTTGCCTTGTCCTAATTGCGAACTTAATCAACTAACCACATTTGAGCAAATTGGACTCGCTTAGAATCTTCCATGTGATACCTCTCAAAGTAATCCTTTCTTTTGGTTAGCTAGGCTAAGAAGACATTAGGTTCTAATTCGGTTAGCTATTGGCTGTGTTTTGATCCTCCCTAGGTGGAAAGGGATCACCACTCCAATTGGGTAGTAATCTTATACTAGTATTCGCGGTATGCAAGATTATGCTAACTGAGATACCTTCATGCTCGTGAGTAGAATTCTTCTCTTAGGACTTATAGCAGATGGTCTAGTAAGATTTCAAGCATTTGTTTCAATCCTCCTGAGGACTCTAATTGGATTTTCATGACAGTGATGTCATTCTTCCATGTGTGTCTAAACTAGCCACTTTAGTCTCTACATTATCCACTTTATGTGTAGCCTAAGAAGACAAAATAAGCTGGCTTGTATAAGCACATGGTTGTTACTTGTTAGTGAAGTTTATAGTATACATGGCATTCCATAAAAAAACTACTTGCACATTAGCACAATTACAGTATACATGACAGTAGAATACTAATAGTTATTTAGTTAAGTCAATGCATAGTGGTTAGAAATGTCTTTATAGATGTACCTGAGAACAGTAACCAAGCTTTATGTCGAAACCCATCCATGAACCAAATCCATAGCGATCTTGACGCTTCCGATCTCAAAGAGAGCTGTCGTAACTGGTGGCTTGGACCTCTTGTTAGGCTTAAAATATATATATCAGCCTGCTCCACCATTTCTTCTCGGCTTTCTCGATGAGATAGCATATAGTACTCAACACAACAGCAGCTTTGCTCTCCTGCAGTTGTTCTTGTTAATCCAACATTCCGGTGCTTTGAATTATAAAACTGTCAAGTAGTTTTAGTATAGTAAATTAATTTCTTGAGATATCTACATCAACATTAACCTTATAAAACAACTCAAAATCAAGCTGGTAAGGATGTTTTCTGCTCCTCTAGTAGGAATACCCAGGTTGAGAAGGTGTAAATAAATTTTTTAGCCACCCAGATGTGCCTCCAATTCCTTTTGTCTTGATTGCTACCCAAGAAGAGCCACAGCTGCATGCATTGTTTGAAGGCAAAATGTAAATATAATTAAAACTTCATGCAACATATCACAGATGATTTATTCAAATAACATAGTAGGCATGTATGAGTTCATAAAACAATAAGTTTAAAACAAGGAACTCAAATACATCAAAAAAAATTGGTCAAATAAGCAAGGAGGATTATAGGTGTTACAATCCACTTGATGAGATTTCATCTTACTGTAAGATAATAAGTTGATTTTCAAATTATTGGTTGTTGGTTGAATGTGAAACATGAGTCGTTCTTTCCTTTTAGGAGATATGGAAGCTAGAGGTAGCGCGGGTGTCAGGACTGCTTTTAGAGGTGGACGCCGAGGCTGAGGCCGAGGTCGAGGCGGTAGGCAGGCTGCACAGACTCAGAAGGTTAGTCCAGTTCCGGCCAGAGTCGAGCCAGACCTGGCAGATGATGTTCCTTTGGCTCAGTTTCAGCGTCGGGCACGCTCAAGCCGTAGGCCTGACCAGAGTAGCGCTTAGGATGGCCGAGCGAGAGGACAGACCGAGCAGATGGAGCCTCAGCCTGAGTCCGATTTTGAGTTCGATTCCGACTCAACTTATAGTGTGGATACATCTTCTAAGATATCTGCTGGAGAGCCTTCAGAGGATTCACCGGTGCAGCCGCAGCCAGTAGCTCGGTATGATCCAGTGCAGACCGAGTCTCTCGAGAGGCGAAAGATGAACCGTCTGAATCAGTTTCTACGCCTAGAGAGAGACAAATTCGACAGCTTCTCTGGGACCACCGACCCTGCAGTGGCTCAGTCGTGGGTCCGCGAGGTAGAGAAGGCCTTTGGTGTATTGGGCTATCCAGAGGAGGATCAGGTCGATTTGGCGACTTATTGTTTTATTGGGGAGGCTTTGGTTTGGTGGGAAATGCAGCAGAGGCTATTGAGAGGGAAGACTGTCACTTGGAAGAGATTCTTGAAGATATTCTTCAAGAAGTATTATCCAGCTACCTATGCGAGGCAGAAGTTGCAGGAGTTCATTCAGTTGCGTCAGGGGATGAGGCGGGTGGTGGAGTATGCTGATAAGTTTGATGCACTCGCGATGTTCGTCCCAGATTTGGTTTCCACCAGTAGCAGACGGGCAGAGTTCTTTTTCAACGGACTGAACAACTCCATTAATGGGTTGATGGCTAGTGAGGAGCTGGATAACTATGACAGAGTTTTGAGGCGGGCGCTGCGGGCGGAGGCGACTCATGTTGAGATGTTCCCGGATCGTCAGCAGGTAGAGGCCATCCGACCAGGTCAGACTCAGGAGCAGATGAGTGGAGGCTATGACGAGTCGGCAAAGCAGGTAGAGCAGTCCTACCCACTATACGACGAGGGTGGCAGCAGGGATGATATCCAGATTTCTCAGCCTCAACAGAAGAGAGCAAGGATGATGTCGACTCAGCCGCAGGGATCTTCTATGCAGGGGGACCAGTCGAGTAGATATCAGTTTCGTTGTTTCAAGTGTGGAGATGCTTCCCATGGAGCTAGAGATTGCCCACTGCCTCAGCGTATCTGCTTTAAATGCAGGCAGCCCGGTCATATCAGTAGAGAGTGTCCGATCAGACCGCAGACAGGAGGTCAGAGCTCTCAACAGCAACAGAGGGGCCCGCAGCATAGTACCCAGCAGTCTGCCAGAGTGTTCGCTCTATCCCAGGAGCAAACTCAAGGAAATGTTCATGTTGACCAGCATGATCTTCCAGAGACAAGTATTCAAATTTGGGGGACCAAATTTCTTTAGGTGGGGAGAATGTTATAACCTGCAAGTGGAGGACCTATTTATAAATATTTTTATTAGAGGGGCCTTATTGCAAAAGTGTCTAAATCCTATTTAATTAACCCTAATCCTCTCTCTAATCTTTTTCTCTCCCTCTCGCGATTTCTGTAGCAGCGGCGGGCGTGCGGTGGTAGCGTTGAGGCATCGGCAGTTGAAGACTCCGGTGAAGACCGGAGTTTGGAGGAGTTTTGAGGTAGGAGTCTTCTGTCTCTTCGTTGTTTAATCGTAGTTTACCGTATCTTCGTTCATCGGCGATATAGAGGAGGAGGTGGAGGGCAGCGGCGGGACCTGGCCGTCGAGGTATAGTGTAGGCTTTGGCTACTGGTGTTGCTGCGTGTCGTCGAGCCTCGTGGCCTGGGCGATCAATGAGCCGCGGCAGCCTCTGCTGCTGTTTGCGGCAAGCAGCAGCCGCGGCACGCCATAGGCGGTGCCGCAGTCATCTCCGGCACTCGGCCGGTGGCATGTCGGCACCGGAGGTCGCAGGGGAGGCCGGAGGAGGCGGGCGGAAGGTCGCCGGTGGCCAGGAGGGCCGCCCGGCGTAGGTCGAGCAGGGTGGAGAGGAGGTGGCATCGGGGAGGGGAGGCCGCCGTGGCTTCCCAAGCCGGTACCCGCTGGCGTTGGAGGAGAGGCCGGCGAGGCCGACGGGGGTGGTTGCCGTTGGCCGAGAGGGGGCTGCCGGTGTGGATCCGTGCGAAGCAGGGGAGGGGGCGCTCGGGCGGGCGTCAGGTAGGAGACGAGTGGGAGATAAAGAGTTTATTTAATTTAATAAATAGGTTAATTAAGAAGAGAGTTGTATCGAATGAAATGAGATTAAATTATAGAATATTAGGGTATTTTGAAGTTGATCGTAGGATTGTCGGATCAAGTCGAGGTAAATATCAAAGTTGTAGGTTTTCGCGTTCGGAACGCGATGGTGGTGTCGGATTTCTGATCAGAGGTCATCTGAAAGGTCTTTTCTATGTTTCGGTGTTATTTAATAGATGCGAGTTATTAATTCAGTTGATAAATAATTAAATAATATAGAATAGTAGTATTCTATGTTAGGTGGTAGATAGTTGTATTGGGTGCGAGTTGACTCCTGCTGTAGCCGATGAATGTTGAATTGGTAAATTAACGATTTTACCCCTTGCTTCTATTTGATTGATTTGCTTCTGAAATCCGTTGATCTTCTGTTGCATTATGTTGTTGAACATGCCATGTTGATAATTGCATGAGTCTGATTAGCTGTTATTCATTAATGATTAGTGAGCATGATATTATGTTAGGCATTGTGCACACTGTTAGTGTTGTCATAAGTTGTACTTGCTAACATGAATTACTCTGGTTGCATCTTCAGTTGATAGTTGTGGCATTTATTGTTGTTAGCATTGTATATCAGTTGTGGTGTGTCATGTGGTGAGGTCTAGCTATCATGTTGCTTATTGTTGTATCAGTTATTGTTGTTAGTATTGTAGGTCAGTTGTTGATGGCATACTGCATTATAATCGTTGTGGGCGCAAGCCTGGACACAGTTGATTTATTGCCCGAGGTGTATGGGCGGTGACACCGGTGATCACGAAATTTTCACATGAGGCGCAGCGTCGCGCTGTTAGACGTTGGCGGGCTCGTGTGCGACGTCGAGGTGTTAGACGTCGACGGACTATCTTGTAGATAGTCGCATCTCTAGTTGGAGCGGGCTTGAGGTGCCACTCTCGAGGTGCGAGAGTGCGGGGGAAACCCACTTGTCCACTACGCTCTTGATTGGTATGAGTTGCATTAGTTGATAGATGAAAAGGTGTCTGGTTGTTGTCATGTTGCACTTTATTGCAGAGTCATATGTTGTTGTTGTATTTGGTAGTGTCATTGCATCATGATTGATGTCCTTATTATTGACATATTGATTCTCCTACTCAGCTTTCCGCTGATGTTGTTTGTTATTGCCTCAATTTTGCAGGTATGTCGGTAGTTGAAGTTAGGTAGCTAGAGTCCTGGAGGAGGAGGCATCATCCGCTGCTTAGATGTTTTCTTAGTTGTTTTTATATTGATGTGGAGCATTATGTAGAAAACTCTTAGTTGAAATGATGATTTCAGTTGTTCCTGTTGAGATATTCTGGTGTATTTTTGTGGTTTCGTTTTAGGTTGCGCTCCTCCTAGGTGAGATCCCTTATATAGGGATGAACCTAGGCGGGGTGTAACAATTTGGTATCAGAGCCAGGTTGATAACAATAGGCATGTAAAAATGTGTCATTCATCATGAACATTTATCTGTAATATTTGTAGAAGGTTGAATCATACTATACTAACCACTTTTCCTAATCACTTTTGACTCAAAACATTACTTGGGGAGAGTTCTCATGGTAATCCTTAACCGAAAATCTAAAGACTTAACAGAGGCGAGAAGAAAGGGAATAAAAGAAATGACTCTTCAATTACAAAAGAACCAGTCTAGTATTAGCAAAATTGTTCACCAGTCCCATCACACCACACAAAGTTTGGTGAGGTTGCAGACTAAATGAAATATTGACAAAATCATTGACCTTCTTATTGTCTTCCTCCAACATCAGCTAAGTCAAGCCCGCCTCTAGCTAAAATCATCGAACTCTTTAAGGTGAAATGATAGAGCAGCAAGAAAAATGTTCAAGAAAGAAATAAAAGCTGTATATTTGCACGAAAAGAAATATGAGATCCACCGTACCCTACTTGTGATATATCCATCCCAGAGCTGACCCCAATACATGCTACAAAACCCTCCTTCTCCCAATTTGTTATTGTAATTGAAGTTGTTGGTGCCCGAATGCAACTCCTTGAGAGAGAAAACTTTCCACTTCGGGCCTTCTCCTTCCTCAGTTCCCTCCTATCACACAAAGCAACAACAAAAATAGAAGGCACCTTTTTTCACTTTCAACGACAATCAAACCACAAACGAATGCACAAGTTCACTCTTCTATTCGAAGAAGCTCACCCATCGGAAGACTTCCGGCAACATCACAAAGAGCCGAAACCCATTGTTTAGAATATAGATACTTTACACATTACAATGTAAAAATAGCTACATAGCTAAAAAGGATATTTTAGTCTTTTGATGTTGTTTGTTAATAATGAAAACACAGCCATATAATAAGCGCGTAAGTTGAAACTGTGGGTTAACTGAGTTTAACCAGTTATCCCTTGTTTAGTTCCGTCTTCTTGATTTGAAATATATTTTGGGGAAGAACTCCTAAGTCTTCCTTTGTATTCCTCTTCATTCCTTCTCTTCGATCCATTCAATCCCGTACATATTCAATCTTCAATATGGTATCAGAGCAAGAATCGATCTGAGGAAATCATTCATCCATGATTTGAAGCGATCAGAAAGAGGCAAATAAGATGGCAAGGAACAGGAGATCGCAAGTAGCTCGATCTCAAATTGGGGAATCAAGAGGCACACTTGAAAGCGGATCGGTGATGGAATTTGCCAGAATCGAAGACAATCCATACACTCTTAAGGGGAATGACAATCTAAGCGTGGCGCTGGTATCGATCCAATTGATATGACATGAGAACTACCTTTCTTGGAAGACATCAATGCATATTGCTCTCTCAGCCAAAAACAAGGTAGGGTTCATTAATGGATTGATCGAACCACATGAGGAATTAGCTCCGAGGTATGGATTGTGGAGAAGGTGCGATATGGATGACATGGTGAAATCTTGGATCATTCAGTCGATTTCATCAAACTTGAGTCCAAGCATCATTCATGTGAAGACGACGACAAATATGTTGTCCGACCTAGAGAGGAGATTCAGCAAGACAAACGAACCAAGAATATTTGAACTCCAGCTGCAAATCACAACCACAAAGCAAGGTAATCTGTCCATTTCAACATATTACACGAAATTAAAATGCTTGTGGAATGAACTGGAAGCAATAGGCACTAGTTCTGGATGTGATTGCTTGGAAAAAGGGAAGATGTGACAGTTCCTCATGGGACTTAATGAGAATTACATAGGTATCAGAGGCCAGATTCTTCTAATGAAGTCCTTATCTAATATAGCTCAAGTATACTCCTTGTTAGAACAAGAAGAATCTTACAGAGCTATTGGATTGAACACTAATCAAATTGTTGAGAGTGTGGCTCTCAATACTGCATATCAAAATCAGAACTTTAACAAGTATGGAAAGGGCAGAGGATTATCTTTTCAGAAAAAGTTTTGCGAACACTGCTCAAAGCCTGGTCACACTAAAGATAATTATTATTGGCTACATGATTTTCCACCGGGTCACAAATGACACAAAGGGAAACCAAAACCAGAACATCAGTATAACAATGCATCCAATTCCAAAGCCATGTTAGTTGAAAATGCAGAAGAAGGCATTCAAGCACAAGGATCTTCAACAAGTGGCACAAAATCTTATGACATGCTAGCTAAATTCAATGAGGAACAACTACAGAGCTTGATCAACATGCTGAGAAAAAAGCTGCCAAGTCATCCACAAGTCAATATGGCAGGTAATCAAGCTTATTCAGTTAATTGTAATTCACCCAGGGTTTGGGTCATTGACACTGGCGCAACCAATCATATTGCATCCAAACGTATTAATCTGGATGAATATGTAAATGTGAGACTTGGTTGTAATGATAAGGTCTTATTGCCAAATGGAAATGCAACACAGGTGACACATGTAGGTAATGCATATTTAAATAGGAACATTCAGCTCAAAGACATTATCAGTGCCATCATTCAAAATGAATATGATATATGTTAGCAAACTAATAAAGGAGTTGAACTGTTTAGTTATGTTTGATGCATATGGTTTTATGATTAAGGACCTTACCTCGAAGAGGATTCTGGCGAGTGGTAAGGTGCAAGGGAACTTGTACCTGATGGAAGGTATGTCACCTACAAATAGTAGCAAGAGGCAAGATGC
The DNA here is from genome assembly GCA_034359265.1 of Canna indica. Lineage (NCBI taxonomy): Eukaryota > Viridiplantae > Streptophyta > Magnoliopsida > Zingiberales > Cannaceae > Canna > Canna indica. The sequence continues at coordinate 60,308,269 of CP136897.1, forward strand.
AAAGGTTATGTCTGTAAGGCTAGAAACTTTTTTACTTTTGCATATGAGGTTAGGACATATACCTGTTAAGCGCATGAAGATGTTGTCAACTGACATACCAGAAATAAGAAACATGCCTGATTTTTTCTGTAGTATATGCCCATTGGCCAAACAATGTAGGCTTCCCTTTCAGCAAAGTTCAAATAAAATTTCTGATGCTTTTTGAAATGATTCATTGTGATGTATGGGGCCCACATAAAGTTAAGACTTATGATGGCAATTCATATTTTCTAACTATAGTAGATGACTTCACTAGAAGCTGTTGGACTTATCTGTTCTCATTTAAGACTCAAGTAGATGACATTATGAAAATTTTCATCAAAATGGTACACACTCAGTACACAAAGTCAGTAAAAGTAGTCAGAACAGACAATGGGATAGAGTTTTTCAATTCAATCATGAGGAGGCTATTAAGTGAATATGGTATAGTTCATCAAAGCCTTGTGTTGAAACCCCTCAACAAAATGCAATTGTTGAGAGGAAGCACATACACCTATTAGAAGTGGCCAGAGGTTTGAGGTTTCAGTCTCAATTGCCACTTAAATTCTGGGGTGACTGCATTATGACAACCACATATCTAATAAATAGAATGCCAAGTTCAGTCATCGACAATAAATTACCCTATGAGATGACGTTTCAGTGTAAACCATCCTTTACACATTTGAAAGTATTTGGATGTTTATGTTACATAAGTACTTTGAAACAAGGGAGAAGCAAGTTTGATCCTAAGGCAGATGCTCGTGTCTTCATTGGTTACCCATATGATAAAAAAGGGTATAAAATCTATGACTTAACTAACAAAACCATTAAGATATCAAGTGTCACGCCCCAACTCAGGGTCACTTGACCGGCCAAGATATACGTGCCTATACCCCGCAGCCTAACCCATGCACATGTCAACTCAACAATAAAATATAGCGGAAAGAAGTAAACGAGTTTTATTTCAAAAGAAAAAAAAAACCAAAACCAGTTTCATATAAGCAGTAAAGTTATTATCAAAAGTTCAAGTGCGAAAAGAAAAATGAATCAAAGAGCAAATGTTCTCTTAACATTAAAATCTGAAATAAAACATGAATGTCCCCATGGGAATACAACTCCAAAAATACCAAATCACAAGTGCATGACAACTACTACAGATTCGACTACAACCCCTAACTAAGACTGCTATGAGATCAATGTAGCTCCTCTGCCCTCCAGCCGCGCCAAGTGCTCCAGCTCACCTCACCAGTCAGGCTTTGCAAAACAAAGACAAACAACAACGGGTGAGTTCAAAAGAACTCAGTGAGCGGTTCTACCAACCCCCATGAAAAATCAAGCACAAATATGAAACACAAAGCAGAACTCCTGACTGAAGCAGGAAAGGTCACAAGGGAGTGACTAGCTAACAGACCATCTGGCCACCACATGCCTGAAGGCAACCAACATATACTAGGACAATCGGGATTGACCCATCCGAACTTATCTTAATATAAAGAAACTCGGGAGCAATCGAGATTGACCCATCCGAACTTGCTCCATGAGACACGAAGGACCAATCTGGATTCGCCCGTCCGAACTTGCCCCTTTCTAAATAACATAGGAATAATCGAGATTTATCCGTCCGAACTTATTCCTTAAAAGCAACTCAGGAATAATCGAGATTTGCCCATCTAAACTTGTTCCGAGAAGATAACGTAGGAATAATCAGGATTTGCTCATCCGAACTTATTCCCTTATAGAATCTTGGGAACAATCGGAATTTGCTTGTCCGAACTTGTTCCACAAGATATATAGGAACAATCGGGATTTGCCCATCCGAACTTGTTCCACAGGTTGGGAATTAGCCATCCAACCTTCCGGGCCTAGCCCACAATCCGGCTCCTAACCGAGCCTCTCCGACATTTAATAAGATATGACACAATATGACCTAAGTCAAGAGTCTACTACGGGGTCTTAGGGATGCATCAATTGGGAAGACTCTAGAATACCCAATACCCGATCCCAACTCCTAGACTCGTAATGTCATAAACCCATGAGGTTTTATTTCATGCATAGACTTTATATGTCATTTCATAACAGATTATGCTGCCGCTTTTCTCAATTTTAATTATGCAATTAAGATTTTAATCACCAAGATTAGGATTTTGTTTTAGCTTACTGTTGTGCCCGACACTAATGTATCTAATCGAAATCTGGTCTCCAGAGTGTGTCCTATGTTTTCAAACTATGTTTTCTGGTCAAAACGATAGGTTACATGACTATGTTCAAAAAACTACACACACCACAATAAGTATTTCAAAAATAACACAGATTCATCATCTCAGCATGAAATTCGAGCAAGATTGATTTTTCAGCATGACATTGAAATAAATCCGAAATTTATAAAAAAATTAGATCTCTAATTATCATCAAAACAGAATACTAATCTTGAGATAACCTAACAATTATCCTATGCATTAAACAAGGCAAACAAGCATCAATCATCATCTTTAAACAAGAATCAAGTATCATTATCAAGAACTCATATCAAGATCATACATGGCATCATCATCAAGATCTTAACTTGTAACACATGAGTTCTATCCAAAAATCACAGATTTATTGCAAGACATGCTTTGGCATATAAGAATCTAAATTAACAAGCGATTTAAGGCATAGATCTCAAGAACACACAAAAACCCTCTCTTAAGCATTTTATCAAACACCTAGACGGCACCCTCATCACCACCTTGGCCTAGCACCCCTAGGGTCATCCTAGGGCTGCCGAGCCCCATAGGGGAGGGTTTAGGGCCTCCTCAAGTATGGCAAACAAAAAGAACGGCGAGAATTCGAGAGATCGTTGGAAAACAAATCAAGAACATCTTTGCCTTCAAGAACGGCTTCAAGAATTCGAAGAAGCCCAAGAAGAAGGAGGGTAAAACCACTCACATGAATAAGAAGAAAGATTAGAGGAGAAATCCCTATCGACGGCCTCTGAATTCGGCTCCAAGAGGTGGCGGCTCGACTCAAAGAAGGGGGAAGAGGGGGGCGGTGGCTCCACTCCAAGCCGCCGGCTTCAAGGGAAGGAAAGAGAGAGAGAGAGAGAGGGGCGGTTCGGCTCGATTGCAAGGAGGGATAGAGGGGGAGAAGGGCACGGCGGCTCCAAGGAAGAGGGATGGGGAAGGGCGGCTACTTGATGGCGGCTCCTCTCCTCTCTCACTCGGCTGGGCGGCTCCAATAGGGAGCCGCCAGCCGTATGGGGGGAATTTTTATAATCTCCTCCGAAAACCACCTATCCACACCCTAACCCGCACTCTCCTCAACCCGGATCCGCAATCCGCTAACCCACATTAACCCCATGAATAAATACAAGTAACAAACACATCCACATCCACATGTAACATAATCAAATCAATTAGCTATATACTTATAAATCATAATTCAACTTACCCGAGCTCGCAAACTCGCGCCGGACCATGAGTCGACTCGGCTTGACCTCGCACTAACCCGCTAGACTGACAATTACAAACTATAATAGAAAATAAGAATTAATATCTCGGATATTACAATCCTCCCTCCTTAAAAAAATTTCGTCTTCAAATTTTAGAAACAAAGGAAGCTTGAGGACTTACAGAATCATCAAACAATGAAGGATATCGCTCCCTCATATCCTGCTCCACTTCCCAAGTGGTCTTGTACCTAGAATGGTGCTCCCACCTGACCTTAACCAAGGGAATCTCCTTGGACTTTAATTTATTGATCTGACGGTCTAGCACCTCAACTGGTCGCTCATCATAAGATACTGCTGAATCCACCTCCACTACGGTAGGCTCAATCACATGGGACTAATCCCGAACGTACTTCTTCAGCATGGATACATGAAACACTGGATGCACTCAGTCCATACTGGGAGGTAAGGCCAACTCATATGCCACAACTCCCCTACGCCTGAGAAAAGGAAACGACCCAATGAACCTGGGGCTTAGCTTTCATTTCTTACCAAATCTCACCACCCCTTTCATAGGGGACACCTTGAGGAACACCATGTCCCTCTCAGCAAACTCTACCTCACTGGCCTTTCCATCCAAATCTAGAACACATGCTCTCAGCATATCCTCCAACGTTTGAATGGTTCGCTCTGACTGACCATCTGTCTGAGGATGAAATGCAGTGCTGAACCGAACCTGAGTGCCCAATGCCTCCTGGAAATACTGCCAGAATCGAGCCGTGAACTAGGTACCTCGATCTAAGATGATCATAACAAGAACACCATGATAAGCGATGATCCGATCCAAGAACAACCTCGCATACTGCTCGGTTGAAAAGGTCATCCTGATTGGTATAAAATGTGACGTCTTGGCTATGTGATCCACCACTACCCAGATAGAATCATTGCCCTTCCCAGACTTTAGCAACCTCGTCACAAAATCCATGGTTATCTTCTCTCATTTCCACTATGGTACTTCTAGGTTCTGGAGCAACCCTACTGGCTTCAAATGTTCAGCTTTAACCTACTTACACACCAGGCACTTAGACACGAACTCGACCACCTTTCTTTTCATGCATTTCCACCAATAATTCTGCCTTAGATCTTGGTACATCTTTGTGGCTCTTGGATGCATAGTATATAGGGACCGATGAGCCATCTCTAGCACCTGCCTACGAACCTCGGGCATATATGCATCACTATCCTATTCTTAAACCTCAAAACGCCCTCCGAGTCAACACTGAAACCTTTATCGACATCGCCCATTTTGGTGAGATCCTTAGTGAGAGCACAGAAAGTATCCTCCTCCTGCGCTGCCCGCAACATGTCAACCAACATGGACTGCATCCTCAGGTGAGCCACCAGCGCACCAAAAGTTGAAACCGACAAGATTGCCCCACCATCCAAACACATGGCCAAATCCTGAGCTAACGGCCTCCTCATGACTGCCAAATGCGCCAGACTGCCCATAGACTTCCTGCATAAAGCATCAACTACCACGTTAGCCTTCCCCGGATGGTACATGATCGTACAGTCATAGTCATTCAAAAGCTCAAGCCATCTTCTCTGTCTCAGGTTCAACTCCTTCTGGATGAGCAAATACTGGAGGCTCTTATGATCAGTGTATATCTCACAAGCCTCGCCATAAATGTAGTGACACCACAACTTCAATGCGAAAACTACTACTGCTAGCTCAAGATCATGAGTCGGGTAATTCTTCTCGTGGACCTTCAACTGCCGAGAGGCATAAGCTATCACCCTGCCATTCTGCATCAACACACAACCCAAGCCGATCCCGGAGACATCACAATAAACTACAAATCCTCCCGAGCCCGAGGGTACTGCAAGAACTGGTGCCGACGTCAAGCGGTCCTTGAGCTTCAGAAAGCTCTCATCGCACTTACTGTCCCACTCGAACTTGACCTTCTTCTGAGTCAAGCGGGTAAATGACACTGCAATCATGGAGAAATTCTTTATGAATTTTCTATAATAACTTGCCAATCCCAGGAAACTGCGAATCTCTGTGACATTAGTCGGCCTCTTCCAATTCTGAACTACTTCTATCTTTGCGGGGTCCATCTTTACCCCTTCCCTGGACATCACATGACCAAGGAACCCCACACTCTCCAGCTAGAACTCGCACTTGGAGAATTTGGCATATAAGCGGTGCTCCCGAAGAGTTTCTAGAACCATCTGCAAGTGCTCAACATGCTCCTCTCTGCTCCTGGAATATATCAAGATATCATCAATGAACACTATCACAAACTTATCCAAATATTCTCTGAATACTCGGTTCATCAGGTCCATAAATGCTACAGGTGCATTAGTCAGCCCGAAGGACATCACCAGGAACTCAAAGTGCCAATACCTCGACCTGAAAGCAGTCTTAGGGACGTCACTATCCCGGATCCTCAGTTGATGATACCCTGACCGTAGGTCAATCTTGGAGAACCACTGAGCCCCATGAAGCTGATCAAATAAATCATCGATCCTGGGCAGTGGGTACCGGTTATTCACTGTCACCTTATTAAGCTACCGGTAATCAATGAACATCTGCATGGACCCATCTTTCTTTTTCACAAAGAGTACTAGAGCACCCCAAGGCGAGACACTTGGGCGAATGAAACCCAACTCAAGCAACTCCTACAATCGGGACTTCAACTCCCTCAGCTCAGCCAGTGCCACCCGATACGACGGAATGGAGATCGGCTTCACTCCTGGCCGTAAATCAATGCAGAACTCAATCTCCCTTTTTGGAGGCAACCCTGACAACTCCTTCGGAAATACATCAGAGAACCCGCATACCACGGGCATCCCCTCGATGTCCCTAGCCGTGCTTTCGCCTCCTCTGCTACCGATACAAAGGCCAAGAAGGACTAGCATCCGCCCAAAAGTAGCTTCCAGGCCTTGAGAGCTGAAATTGCCATCAGCGGCTCTCCCCTTCCCTCACCCTGGAAGGTAAACGGGGGCAATCCGCGCTTATTGAAGGTCACAGTCTTAGCCCTGCAATCCATTGAGGCGAAATGATCTGCCAACCAGTCCATGCCCAAAATCACGTCAAGCTCCAACACCGGCAAGAGTGTCAATTCGACCATCAGTACGTGCCCACAAATGACCACCTCGCAGCCCCGAAAGACTGACTCTGCCAACACAGAAATGCTCGTAGGTGTAGACACCATAAGAGGCAAATCAAGAACAGAGGATTCCCTTGTCAACTTAGCAGCAAACAGAGCAGATTCAAAAGAGTGCGTAGCACTCGGATCAAACAAGGCATATGTAATGGAAGGCCAACAACAAGATTACCTGACACTACTATCCTGGACACCTCAGCGCCCTCTTGGTTTATCGCAAACACCTGTACAACGGGCCTCTCTGAACCACCAGCTCGCTGGCCTCCACCTTGAGTCTGACCCATCTGAGCCACGAAACCCACTGACATCGGTGTCTTTCCTCTGGTCTGATCAGGCTGCTGACTGCCCTTGCCAGGACAATCTTTCTGTAGTGCCTAGTCTACCCATAGCTAAAACATACATCTGAACGTCCCCAGCAAGCTCCCCAGTGCTTCCTGTGACATCGGTTACACTGCTGTGGCCCAGGCCTCCGCTGCGAACCTCCAGATGACGCCCCTGGTTCTAGACCCCTGGAACTGTTATGACCTCTGCCCTGCTGCGGATTCGCTATCCTAAGAGTACCCTAAGAGTGAGCTGGCCGACCCCCCGGGTGCTGGGGCTAAAACTTTTTCTTCTGGGGTCCATCATGCATGTCTATCGGTACCAGTGCCTTTGTTTGGAGCGCCTCATCTACCACCCGAGCAAAGGAAATGTCCTCCGTGTAATGGATCGGTCTAGCGATCTGCAGCCTCAGCCCCTCAACAAACCTCTTGACCCTGGAGGTCTTTGTGGCTATCAAGGTGGGATGGTACTTCGAGAGTTGGGTGAACTCCATCTCATAGTATGTCACTGACATACTACCGATCTGATGCAATACTTCTCCACCATAGCAGCTCTAAACTCCTCCCAAGTATGGGGTGGTGCATCTACTGCTCTGTGGTCCCTCTAGGTGTGGAGCCAATCCTTGGCTGGTCCTCTCAGCTGTAACCCGATCAGTCGGGTGATCATTTCAGACGAACAACCAAGCTCCTTGCATAGCTCATAGCAATCTCCTAGGAAACTGGTAACCTTCACCCGCTGATCTATCCTTGTATACTCCGGTGGCCTAAATGCAACAAAATCTACATATAAAGGTGCTCTGGGGGCTCTGACCACCGATGCTACTGGCTGGACCACCTATGGTACCGCGGGTGCTGCCGGTACTGGTTGTGGCTACTGCCTCAGCTCCTGCTCTCTACGGAGCGCCTCAGTCAGCTCAGCCACTCGGGCCTGCAACTGTACAACCATGGGATTCCGTCTCACCTCCTCCTGAGCATGCGGTGGTCTTCCACGACCCTGGCCCTGGCCTCAGCGCTCAGTAGAGTTGCTGTCACTACCGCTCTTGGTGGCATCAAAGACCTCCATTAATCTGGAATCACCAGAAAAAGAAACAAATCATAATCAAGCAATTGAATTCACCCTAACGTTTTACAAACTTAACCACGAGTCGTGCTGAGGTGTAGACTTAGCCCATTGATCTCATAACACAATCCTACCATATACTGACATGCTAGCAATGCCCTATACGGTAAACAAACCTTAATTAGGTCGTAGTCTGACCAAACCATATTCTCTGATACCACATTATCACGTCCCAACTCAGGGTCACGTGACCGGCTAGGGTATACGTGCTTATATCCCGTTGCCTAACTCATGCACATGTCAACCCAAGAACAAAATATAGTGGAAAGAAGTAAACGAGTTTTATTTCAAAAGAAAAAAAAACCAAAACCAGTTCATATAAGTAGTAAAGTTTTTTATCAAAAGTTCAAGTGCGGAAAGAAAAATGAATAAAATGAGCAATAGTTCTCTTAACATTCAAATCTAAAATAAAACATGAATGTCCCACGGGACTACAACTCCAAAAATACCAAATCACAAGTGCATGACAACTACTACATACTCGAATACGACCCACAACTAGGACTTGTGGGAGAAATGGTGACACTAGAGGGGGGGGGGATGAATAGTGTGTTTACTAAATAATTAGCCTAAATTCACTTTTAATCATTTACTTAAATAATTTAGGCGATTTGCGATTCGATGAATGTATGCGGAAGCGAAATAAACAATTAAGCGCAAGCAACAATAAAAACAATGCAAACACAGGTATTTATAGTGGTTCAGCCCCAATGCCTACTCCCACCTAAGCACTCCGCTTAGGATTTTCAAAATAGTTTTTATTAGATTAATTAGAGTTTCCCTTACAACGAGGACTTTGCACCGGAAAGTCTCCGCTCTCCAACTGAAGGCACTTCCACACCCAGAAGTATCCTGCCTTCCTACCGAGAGCACTTTCCCACCTCAACATAAGGGACAACTAGAACAAATCTTAGTAAGCTCTAAGTTTACACAAGTGGCTTTACTCCGATACCACTTCCAATCAACAAGACCTAACACTCTAGGTCTTTACACAGACACAAATCCAAAAACAGTTTAATAACAGATAACATTTACAATCAAAAGAGCTTAAGAATAAACCAATAATAAAAGCTCCTTTGCAAGCCTTTTGCACCTTCAACTCGTCGAGGAATGAGCTTGATCAAAAACCCGAGTTGAAGCAGCAGCTAGCACTTGAGAAAGGTTGTCGTGGAAAGAAATAGAGCGCCGCTTGATCAATTGTTGGAAGGCTTAGATCTTCCTTTTAATGGCTCAATAATATCTGTAAGGATCAAGGAAGAAGGTTAAAAGAATCATATGAGGGTGTATTTATACCCTGCTGAAGAAACTACAACTCAACGGATAGTTTTCTATCCGTTGTAGGCTGCCGGTTGAATGATCGATCGACCGACCAATCGACCGGTCATTCGACCATCGATTTCTTCTCTTTGATCGATCGACCGACGGGTCGACCGATTGTCGCGAGCCTCACGATCCTCAGTTCGGTCGACCGATCGATCGACTGCTAGAGGCTTTCCGCGACTTCTTTCCCAGCTTCAGTCGACCGACTGGTCGACCGTTTGGCTTCTGCCAATTTTTGCCGCCATTCGGTCGACCGAAATTTGTTTGGACTGGGCAGACTAGGTCTTTGCTTGGGTTTTCTGCTTTCGTCTTCACCACTAGATCTACTTATATAAAGTTAAATAACTTTATAACATGATAACTTTATAACATAAATGTTATATAAGGATTATACCCCATTTTAATTCAATAAAAATATCTAAAAAATCAAAATCCTTAAGAATCAAAATCTAGTTTTTGGGGTCTAGTATAAATTTTCAGAAAACATAACTTTTCTAATTTTCCGGGTCAAGTATGGGTATGCTAGAGGTCTCCAAAAAATCTTTAAAAATACCTCGTTATCTAATTTCTACCCAAGGAATAATTATCGCCATTTTTTATGTCAAGAAAATGTTTGGATCATATAGCCCTCCAAGGAGCTCCCTAGTCTTAGTGAATTTCAGGACGGTCCCGGAATTTCATGGTTTGGGGTTCTGGATAGGTTGTTGGGTTCTTATGCATCATGATGAGGAATTACAATATATCTAGACACCCTAGACCTAAACTCTAACTTCCCAAAGAATTCGAGCGTGTCGACCAACGTCCTTCCGATTTTCCGATTTCTCTGATTTTTCCGATCGCGGATGTTGCGCGTTAACCGATATGGAACCTGAAAAATATTCTCAATGAAATTATTAGTTCCATGTTTGTTATCATCAAAATCATCAAAACCGAGATTAAGGCTAAGGTTGAAAACCTAAAGCCAACAATCTCTCCCTTTTTGATGATGACAAACATCCTTAAGAAAATATACAAATTAAAGCATAAAGGATATTAACTAAGGGATTTCTCCTCCTATCAATATGCATATCTATGAAAATAAACTCCCTCTATTTATATGCATGAATTTCCTATACTTTCCTCCCATTTACTATATTTTCTCCCTATTTACCTATACATTTCTCCCCCTTTTTTCTTATACATTTCTCCCCCTTTTGACATCAATAAAAAAAGGGCAAGAAAGGTCTATCTATTCAAAGGGATGAAAAACAATATATTTTTCATGAAGTTGAGACTTTAAAGATTACATGAAACATGAAAATCTCAACCAAGGGATGGAAAACAAATATTTAATAGAAACAAAATCATACATGATATGTTCAAAAGCTAAATAGTTGAATTCAAAATTAAATCATGTATGTTCTCACAATGAATATTGTTTCTTTTTCATGACATTTTTAGATTTTATTCAAACTTTCAAAATACAAAGATATAGACATTTAAATCATGTATATCAAGTTTGAAGTGAAACAAATGTCATTTGATCTAAATATGAACTCAACATGTTTTCATTTGAAATAAGCATGAAAACTATGAAAATGCCAAGTCTCAAGTTTTGCTATCTACTCATGTTTTCTCATACTTAGGCATCTAGACATCAAACATGAGAGAATCTAAGTCCATGAATCAAGTTTGGGCTTAAGATGAAATTTTTAAGTTGTTTTGTTGACTTAGGTCAACCTATACTTTTAGTTTTCAAAAATCAAACTTTTAAGTTTATACAAAATTATATTTTCGATGAAAAGCTTTGGTACCAATTTTTGGATGAAAATTTTGATACCAAATATTGAATGGTCATTTGAAATGCATGAATAAAGTTTGAACTCAAAATAATTTTCAAAGACTATTTTTCATCCTATATTGATTTTAATGAAAACATACCAAATGTAGTTTCTAGCTATCATTCAAGAATTCAAAATCATTCCTAAAAATGATTTTACTCAAGAAATTGGTGAGTAATATTAGAAATGGAATCCAAATGGTATATATAAGTTTTCATTTGAAGTTTTTGAAGAAATGTCAAAGTATCGAAAGATTGATATTTCAATTAAGGATGATACTTTGCATTTCGAAATCCAACTTCAAAAATTCATTATAAATTGGATTCTTGATGAAATGTTTTGAAATTTTTACTTAAGAAACTAGATTTTTTAGTGAATGTGCAGTTTCAAGAATCATTTAAAAAAGATTTTTCTATATTTTCCTAGAAATAACTAAAATTATATTAATTGTAGGTTGAAATGATATTTTTGTGATTTTCAGTTATTCTTAAAACTTATTCAATTTTCATGACACCACATGATGGTCATGTAAAGAGTATATGTCAAGTTTGAAATGAAAATTATGTCTTTAAGTCAAGATATCAACCTAACATGAAACTTGCTAAATTTCAATCTTAACATTTACTCATGATTTTTTAAATTTAACCCTATGGATACCTAACATGAGTAAATCTAAAAATGTTCCTCAAATATGAATTCAAAATGAGACCTTTAAGTCAACTTGTTGGCTTGGGTCAACTTAGTTCAAAATAGATTTTCATGAAACCACCTCTATGTCATTTTATCCATATCCATATGAATTTTTCATTCTAAGTGCATGGAAACATGTCATACTTATTCCTAAACATGTTTATGAAATTTTGGACTTAAAATAAATTTTCCAAGTTGATTTGTTGACTTGGGTCAAACTTTTCAAGCTTAAGTCCCCTAAAGTGATATAGATATCACATTGTTCATCTAGACATGAATTTTCATTTTTTAAACACCTAGACTCATGTGATATGTATATCTAAACATGTTTAACAATCACTAACTCAAGATGAGGTCTCTAATATGAATTTTAACCTAGAGCAAATTTTATTCAATGATATCATGAAATTACCTAAGTTATTAAAATATTTTCCTACTTATGAAATTTCATATATTTGTCATACACAAACAATCATGAGCATAGAGACATCATTAAGCATGGATATTCAATTTTTATATTAAAATTTTTGCAAAATTAAATTCATACCTTTTATTGAAAGTTTGCCCAATTTTTTCATTTCCTTTTTCATTTTCTTTTAGATAGCATAGCATTTCAAATTTTTATCACTTGCAAGTAGACATCATTAGTATCATAATGAAATACTATGACTACTAGCAAGCTAACATGCTAAATAGCAAGGTTCAAAACAAATTTTACATTTAAAAACCTTAACCTATGCTAGATAGTAGAGATTCATTTTTAAATAAGGTGTCATGATATCATAATGAATCTAAGAGATCCTAAGATGTGAACATTTGAGAAATAAGATTTCTAATCATGTTAAATTAGTTTGGACTTTTAAAATAAGGTCTCTAGTATCAACCTAGAGCAAGTTTCATTTGATGAAATTTGCCTAAGTGCTAATATTCTACCTACTCATGAGAATTCAGAAATTTTACATGCAATTCTAATCATGAGTATAGAGATAAACTTTAAGCTTAAGCATTGAGATATAACCCTAAGATTTTGAATTTATTGAAGTTATACCTTATACTTGAAAATTTAGCCAAACTAATCTTTTTCTTCCTAATTAGCCTTCCTAAAATGTTTATAACTTGCAAGTATACTTTATAAGTAGAAGATGAAACTAAATCTACATGCAAGCTATCAAACTAAATAGTGAAGAGAAAAACCAAGTATCATTTAACAAATTCCACTTCACTAAATAGCATGGATTCATTTTCAAAGGAATTATTCATGATAACAAAATGAATCAAGAGATCTCAAAATATAAAATTTTAAAAAATAAGATCTCCAACCCTTCCTATTAGTTGAAAACTGAAAGGCCACAATGTGCCTACGATTTAAAACCGCAAGGTCGCTTAGGCCCATTACAGGCCACCTGGCCGGGTCTCCGAAGAGACCGGGAAATCAAAATAAAAAATGTTTTAAAAACTTATCAAGAGCGGGAAAAACCAACTCAAATTAAATGTGGTATCATAAACTTCAACTAAGGTAAAACAGTGCAAGATAGAAGATGATACGAGAATAGTTTTGATGCCAACTTTACCTAAGGCATCAAGGAGCTTGAAGTTGCAACCAAAGGATGAATCTTCACTTAAGTCCATGGTCAACTTCAACTCTTCACTTCTCTCTACCCTTGTGTGGTGGCTCCCCTTACAAAAGAACAACTAAAGATAGGAGGCAAACCAGTAATCCCTAAAAATCAAGGGAAACTGTACGTCTACACAGATCCTAAAAAGATATTTGAGCAGGAAAAAGAGAAGGCGAAGCACAGATGACGTCCACCAGGACTGAAGTCATTAATCCCAGGCCTTCAATATCTGGCGAGTCTAATCGCCAAACGACACTTGATGATCAAATCCGGGATTACCGGCTGCGGAACAGATTACGCCATGAAGTTCAGAGGCGTCTATCGACTTCTACCGGAAGAAGGGGCTTTCGAAGAAGCCTCGAGTCTCAGCTAAACCCTGAAGCTGAGCTCACGCTCTCACAGTACCAAAGGGCACAACAAGTGCCAGCAGAAACACTCTACCAGGCGGGGTGGTCAGAAAGAAACCACCGTGTATATCAACACTATTCTGACGAACGTATACTCGTCACCGAAGGTGCGCAAATTGAATTACCCTTTATCACAGATGCAAGTTATAACCGCCTAGTACAAGAAGGACTACAGCATCTCCACATGGGGATGATAATGGTACGACTGAAGATACTCCACAGAAGAAGCGCTGGAGTAAATGCCCTGGTCCTATTACGGGACACCAGGTGGTCTGACGACAGAGCTATAATAAGCTCAATGGAGATCGACCTCACCACAGGTATGCAATTGGCGTACACAGCCCCTGATATTACAATTAGTATACATGATATCAGGGAGCACATCCAATTAGTTCTCCAAACTCATGGGTACCAGAGATGGCAAGGAGGTGAAAGTAACCTCTTGCTTTCTAGATCCCTAATCGGGAGATTATCCAACAGTAGCCACACAAATATCAGATATAATGTCCAGCATGTGGCAGATCACCTTGCTAGTCGTGGGATCCGAGCAATTCCAGGACAGATCCACACAACCGACAGCTTGCAAGGACAACAGTGGGTTATCCGACCAGCAACATTAATATCCACTAACAACCCTCAAACTTCGAGTATCCGCACCAGAACGGATGGCTCGTTGGCAGTACAGTTCGGAGATTACACAAACACCACTTCAACCAGCAACAACAACATTACCACTAATGAGAATGATCTAGAATAGTTAGATCAAGAATTTGTCGCAATGATACTTTGCGACTGGGACAGTGATGCTGAGCAAGAAATCTTCAAAGATTGGAGCAGCGAATATGAAGAAGACGAAGAAGACGAAGATACTGCTGTTTTTCGTCAGCTATTATCCTTACAAGCTGACCAAGAAGAGTCCCAAACTGAGCTTCTTGATGACTTACAGACTGATCTTCCCATCTGGGATGATAACAGTCAGGAATCCCAACACGATCTTCCCGATGACTCATCGAATGCTTTTCCCAAATGGGATACATCAGAAGATTATGATGCACTAGAAGAAGCAGACGATATGTCTTATTTAAATAGGTGGAACCTATTTTCTTTCAACCAGAGTGCTCCAGAGCAAGGGAGTTAGAACAAGAAAGGATGAGTGAATAGTTGAAGCAAATTCACGAAAAGAACCAACGTCTACCAGAAAGACTGGATTATGATACCCTTCGAAAGGGGAAATATCCAGCCTACGATGACTGAGAAGGCTTCGGGGGAAGCGAAAACCCCCTTAACAAATATTCGTATTTATCTTAATATGTTTATTAATTTTGCAAATGATTTTAGACAGTCTTAAGGAACTCGTGACGTGCAACCACACAGAGCAAGCAGCAAGAAGGAACATCTCAAAGGCCCAACACTGGGCAATCCTCAGTGAAGCAACAGGCCTTGAGGAACTGGAACGCCTCACCGGAAAAATAATGTTCCGCTACCCAAGGACATTTGCCAAACAACAAAAATGGGCAGAGATGGCTCGAGAGATCCACCAAACCCAAACAACAAAGGCAATCGATGAGGTAGGGAAATTATTGGCTATAGCCCACCTCCAAAGGGCCAGGCTAGAACAAGAGGCAGGGAAAGGACATTGGGTCGAAACACATGGACCCAAAAGAGGAACGAAAAGTAATTGGGCAGAAGACGCCCTAGGACCAGTTGGCCACCATATTGATAATCTTATACAGTGTCACAGGATGCTCTGCAGTAGCAGAAGCAGCAACATCCACTGGATGTGACAAAGATAAGAACGAATCTTAATAATGGAGAACAACTGGTTATTCCTTTTACAAAGTAAATTTTATCGTTCAGAATTTTCATATATATTACTTGCTAAAGCTGTCCACCTAAGATAACGATAACGAGGGATTGAAGTACTCTATAAGACGAAGATATCCCGCTACCTTCGCAAATCCTAAGGAGACGGTTATACCCAAGTAGTATATGTCTAAACTCTGTTAGATAAATTTATGAGTGATTGGCGCCTTACGGCAGCTAGCACAGTCTATACAGACGCACTTAAAGCAACAGAATCTTTAAGCCAGCCAGCAGTTGGATTTGTAAATCCATCTGTTACAACCCAAAAATACTCGGAGTCTTTATTTAGGCAACTAAATACTTTGATCCAGCTTACAGTACAAATCAAGGAACAACTTGAGGATCTCAAGGCAGAAGTAAAAGCCATTAAGAAAGAGAAAGAAAGGCCTAACGAGAGTCTCACAGCCTCAATAGAAAACTTGACAAAAGACCTGCAACAACTAAAGATAGGAGACAAACCAGTAATCCCTAAAAATCAAGGGAAACTGTACGTCTACACAGATCCTAAAAAGATATTTGAGCAGGAAAAAGAGAAGGCGAAGCACAGATGACGTCCACCAGGACTGAAGTCATTAATCCCAGGCCTTCAATATCTGGCGAGTCTAATCGCCAAATGACACTTGATGATCAAATCCGGGATTATCGGCTGCGGAACAGATTACGCCATGAAGTTCAGAGGCGTCTATCGACTTCTACCGGAAGAAGGGGCTTTCGAAGAAGCCTCGAGTCTCAGCTAAACCCTGAAGCTGAGCTCACGCTCTCACAGTACCAAAGGGCACAACAAGTGCCAACAGAAACACTCTACCAGGCGGGGTGGTCAGAAAGAAACCACCGTGTATATCAACACTATTCTGACGAACGTATACTCGTCACCAAAGGTGCGCAAATTGAATTACCCTTTATCACAGATGCAAGTTATAATCGCCTAGTACAAGAAGGACTACAGCATCTCCACATGGGGATGATAATGGTACGACTGAAGATACTCCACAGAAGAAGCGCTGGAGTAAATGCCCTGGTCCTATTACGGGACACCAGGTGGTCTGACGACAGAGCTGTAATAAGCTCAATAGAGATCGACCTCACCACAGGTACGCAATTGGCGTACACAGCCCCTGATATTACAATTAGTATACATGATTTCAGGGAGCACATCCAATTAGTTCTCCAAACTCATGGGTACCAGAGATGGCAAGGAGGTGAAAGTAACCTCTTGCTTTCTAGATCCCTAATCGGGAGATTATCCAACAGTAGCCACACAAATATCAGATATAATGTCCAGCATGTGGCAGATCACCTTGCTAGTCGTGGGATCCGAGCAATTCCAGGACAGATCCACACAACCGACAGCTTGCAAGGACAACAGTGGGTTATCCGACCAGCAACATTAATATCCACTAACAACCCTCAAACTTCGAGTATCCGCACCAGAACGGATGGCTCGTTGGCAGTACAGTTCGGAGATTACACAAACACCACTTCAACCAGCAACAACAACATTACCACTAATGAGAATGATCTAGAAGAGTTAGATCAAGAATTTGTCGCAATGATACTTTGCGACTGGGACAGTGATGCTGAGCAAGAAATCTTCAAAGATTGGAGCAGCGAATATGAAGAAGACGAAGAAGACGAAGATACTGCTGTTTTTCGTCAGCTATTATCCTTACAAGCTGACCAAGAAGAGTCCCAAACTGAGCTTCCTGATGACTTACAGACTGATCTTCCCATCTGGGATGATAACAGTCAGGAATCCCAACACGATCTTCCTGATGACTCACTGAATGCTTTTCCCAAATGGGATACATCAGAAGATTATGATGCACTAGAAGAAGCAGACGATATGTCTTATTTAAATAGGTGGAACCTATTTTCTTTAAGAGGGGAAGGGGGAGAGTTCCAGTTCCCCGACACTTTCGACAATCTTAATCTTGCTGAAGATGAAGATGACACTTTCGACAATCTTAATCTTGCTGAAGATGAAGATGAAGATGAAGATGAGACGTTTCCCAATTTGAACACCCCTAAGGAAGAAAATATAGGGGATGACAATGAGGAATTTGCATACACCGCGGAGATGGATTATCCCATAATGAAGAAGCTGACCAAAAGTATTGATAGAAAAGAATCAGCTTTTACAACAACTGTAACTGGCGAATCATCAACAACAAGGCTTCCAAAGGAGCCTATTATGGGACCAGCGATGTATCCACCGGGAAATCCGAGTTTCACTTCACCAATAATTGGAAATATTCCGGTTATCAGTTCAAGAGTTAATAACTTGAAAGGAGGTTATTCGAAACAACACAACGAGAGATTTAACCTGCCTTTAGCCCAAGCAAACACAGGAGCCATATTGGTTTTACCAGAACAAGTTGGGCAATACAGTGATGTGATCTCACGATGGGAGTCCATCACACTAAACCTGGTCAATGAGAAAATTTGGGCGGACAACAAATCTAAAGTCTGCTATATTGAGAATTTACTAGGAGAAACTGAGAAGAAAGCCTGGATCCAATGGAGAATGGCTTATCCTACAGAATTTGATGAACTGGTAAACATAGCAGATGACCCGCAGAATGTACTCTCACAAGTAAGGAGAATGTTTCTGCTTGAAGACCCAACCACTGGCTCAACAGATGAACAAAACCGAGCCTATGATGATTTAGAAAGACTAGCATGCCACAACGTTAGAGATCTTTTTGAATATATCAATGATTACAAGGTCGTAGCGGCAAAGTCAGGAAGACTGTTTGTTTCCCCAGAATTATCAGAGAAATTCTTCAGGAAAATGCCTCCCATTATAGGGAAAGAGCTCGAAATGGCATTTTCTTTAAAACACCCTGGGAATTCAGTTGGAGTGTTCCCTAGAATACACTTCACATACCAATACCTGGAGGAACAGTGTAAGCGAGCAGCGTTTCAAAGAAGCTTGAAGGATCTTACACTATGCAAGAAAATACCCATACCAGGGTATTACCGAAAAGAAAAGAAATATGGCTTAAGAAAAGCCAAAACGTACAAGGGGAAACCGCACGACACCCATGTGCGAATTTTCAAAAGGAAGCACTCTGACAAAATAAGAAGATGTAAGTGCTTCATCTGTGGCGAAGAAGGGCATTTTGCCCGGGAATGCAAGAAAAAGCTAGGAAATATAGCTAGAGCAGCCATTGTGGAAAACCTAGAGCTCTCCGATAATTGGGATGTAATCTCTGTGGAGCAGGACGAACCTGATAGCGATGGAATTTGCTCATTTTCTGAAGGAGAGTCAGGCATGGCAAATACACTCTACGCAGATATGAAGGACTTCCCTTATGAGTCAATTTATGTGCTAATTTCAGAATTACCAGAAATCAGTTCATGGCGAGCAAGGATCACTCTACCCAGCCAGATGACTGAATGTCAGCATAGATGGGAAGACAATAGTCCAAGTGTTACAGATGGGTGTGAAAGATGCACCTGTTGTAAAGAGATAACGAACCCAAGGATGAGGGCTCACTGTCGAAGATGCTTATTAACAGTGTGCCCTATGTGCTCAAGATTCCACCTTGGGAGAAGAATCACAGTTCTAAAGTCTGAATTCCTACCATATAACGATAAAGATAGCCTTATAAGAGAGCTCTTGGAGTACACCAATTATTTGCTCAATGAAAATGATTATGTAAAGGCTGAGAATTCCAGACTAAAGGAAGAGTTACGGTTGATGAGTGATATAATGAGCCATCAAGATATCACTAATCTCGAAGAAGCATTTACTCAAATGAAGCTAGAAGAGGATGAAAGACGGGAAGAAAAGCAAAGAAAGGGGAAAGAACCCCTAAAGGAAGAAATAAGACACCCAGGAAATATCTCTATCAGAGAAATAGTAAACATATTATCAGCAGAATTTCCTTCCGAAGAAGAATTCACAACTCTAGCTAACAGTGATGAGTTTGATACTCCGGAGTCAATGTTCCCTCACAAAAAGGGAAAGAAAGTCTTGAACAGGCTTTATAGTATGGTGATTAACATGGAAATCCAAGGACTTAAAAGCTTCAAAGTCCAGGCCATATTAGATACAGGAGCAACAGTATGCTGTGTTGATCAAGACTCGATTCCGGCAGAGGCACTAGAACCAAGTTCATATCCCATTATGATTAACGGTGTCAACTCGCAACAAATTGCGACTTTAAGGTTGAAAAGTGGGCATATGACGATTGAAGAGAACAAGTTCAAAATACCATTTACATACGCCTTTCCAATGGGCAAGAAAGATGGTATTCAGATGCTTATTGGATGTAACTTCATAAGAGCAATGCAAGGGGGAGTTAGAATTGAAGATCACACCATCACATTCTATAAGAAGGTCACAACCATTACTACCAGGTTTGATACAGAGGTAGCAGCTTCAGCAGCAATTGAAGAGCTAGACTTATCAGAAGAAGAATACCTGGAAGTGTTAAACACAGTGACTTACAGTGAGTTTAAAGAATCTGAAAAATTCAAGAAGAGATTTGGCCCTCTATTGAGCAGACTAAAGAATCAGGGGTTTATTGGGGAAGACCCAATAAAACATTGGTCCAAAAATCAGATCAAGTGCAAGTTGGATATCATTAATCCTGACCTAACAATTCAGGACAAGCCTCTCAAGCATATTACCCCTGCCATGAAAGAGATGTTTGATAAACATGTGCAGGCCCTCCTAAAAATAGGTGCAATTAGGCCTAGTTCGAGCAGACACCGAACAATGGCTATTATGGTTAACTCAGGGACCAGCATAGACCCAGTCACTAAGAAAGAAGTTAAAGGAAAAGAGAGGATGGTATTTAATTATAGGACCCTCAATGATAATACCCACAAGGATCAGTACAGCCTACCGGGTATTAATACAATTCTGAAGAGGATCGGAAACAGCAAGATCTTTTCCAAATTCGATTTGAAAAGTGGGTTCCATCAAGTAGTGATGGATGAAGAGTCAATTCCTTGGACGGCGTTTATAGTCCCCGGAGTACTATATGAATGACTAGTCATGCCGTTCGGACTGAAAAATGCGCCGGCAGTTTTTCAAAGAAAAATGGACGACTGTTTTAAAGGTACAGAGGAATTCATCGCGGTTTACATCAATGACATCCTTGTTTTCTCTGAGAATGAATCACAGCATGCTAAACATCTGGAGAAGATGCTCCAGATTTGTGAGAAATGGGGTTTAGTACTCTCCCCAAGCAAAATGAAAGTGGCAACAGAAGAAATAGAATTTCTTGGAGCAGTGATTGGCAAAAACAAAATCCGACTGCAGCCCCACATTATAAAGAAGATAGTTGATTTTAATGAAGAAAATCTGAAGAGCAAAATCGGACTAAGATCCTGGTTAGGAATTCTGAATTACGCCAGAGCTTATATTCCTAACCTGGGAACACTCCTAGGACCTTTATACTCCAAGACCGGTCCACATGGTGATAAAAGGATAAAGGAGTCCGACAAAGAGCTTATTTCGAAGATCAAAGGCTTAATCCAGCATCTTCCGGATTTAGAACTACCCCCTCATGATGCATACATCGTCATGGAAACTGACGGGTGTATGGAAGGTTGGGGAGGAATATGCAAATGGAAGAAAAGGCGAAATGATCCAAGAAGCACTGAGCGCATCTGCGCCTATGCCAGTGGTAAATTCCCAGTCATCAAGTCAACCATAGATGCTGAAATCCATGCTTGCATGGAAACTTTGAAGGCTTTGAAGATTCATTATTTGGATAAACAGGAAGTTACTCTCCGCACCGATTGCCAAGCAATAATAAGCTTCCACAACAAATCGGCCCAAAACAAGCCCTCCAGAGTAAGATGGTTGAATTTTGTTGATTTTATCACAGGAACGGGAATACAGGTCCACTTCGAACATATTGAAGGCAAGCAGAACATCCTGGCCGATGCCTTATCAAGATTAACGGCCAATCTAGTCTTAATAAGGGATGAGCCCGAATACATCACAGAGTATTTGGCAAACCTTGAAGATGCTATTCGAGAAACAAAACGAACACCAAAGGAAGTTATTCACACCCTCAGTCTTACTGTTGATTCAATCAGCAAAATGGTAGCCCGCCTACATAATAATGCTCACACTGCATTTATGGCCCTTACCTCATGGGACGGGGAATGGCAAGATATATTAGAAGATAATGAAGATGCAATTGGTGACCTCATGGAAGAAGGGCTAGTTTACAGGTATGAAGTAAACTACCCTAACATACT
Organism: Canna indica; assembly: GCA_034359265.1. NCBI lineage: Eukaryota > Viridiplantae > Streptophyta > Magnoliopsida > Zingiberales > Cannaceae > Canna > Canna indica. The sequence goes on from CP136897.1 coordinate 60,330,265, forward strand.
GGGACACGTCCAAGACTGGGATGAATACGAGGAAGAAGATGGTGTACTACTACGAGTAGCAAGAGATGCCAAAAATTGGGCAGAGCAGATTGAAAATGACCACCAAGAAAATGACTACCAAGAAGATGATACTAAAGACCAAGAAGTTAGTATTATTACTGAAGATGACTACTTCAAATTACCCCAAGAACAGGCAAAAAGGGAGCAACCAGAGTGCTCCAGAGCAAGGGAGTTAGAACAAGAAAGGATGAGTGAATACTTGAAGCAAATTCACGAAAAGAACCAACGTCTACCAGAAAGACTGGATTATGATACCATTCGAAAGGGGAAATATCCAGCCTACGATGACCGAGAAGGCTTCAGGGGAAGCGAAAACCCCCTTAACAAATATTCGTCTTTATCTTAATATGTTTATTAATTTTGCAGATGATTTTAGACAGTCTTAAGGAACTCGTGACGTGCAACCACACAGAGCAAGCAGCAAGAAGGAACATCTCAAAGGCCCAACACTGGGCAATCCTCAGTGAAGCAACAGGCCTTGAGGAACTGGAATGCCTCACCGGAAAAATAATGTTCCGCTACCCAAGGACATTTGCCAAACAACAAAAATGGGCAGAGATGGCTCGAGAGATCCACCAAACCCAAACAACAAAGGCAATCGATGAGGTAGGGAAATTATTGGCTATAGCCCACCTCCAAAGGGCCAGGCTAGAACAAGAGGCAGGGAAAGGACATTGGGTCGAAACACATGGACCCAAAAGAGGAACGAAAAGTAATTGGGCAGAAGACGCCCTAGGACCAGTTGGCCACCATATTGATAATCTTACACAGTGTCACAGGATGCTCTGCAGTAGCAGAAGCAGCAACATCCACTGGATGTGACAAAGATAAGAACGAATCTTAATAATGGAGAACAGCTGGTACCACACCATACCACGTCACTATCTACTTTACTTTAGTTGTGTTGTCATGTTTGTGCTGTCATGTCTCTTAGCTGTAAAGAGAGTGTAATAATGTAAGGGAATCTTATCCTACTGTGGATGTCAATAATGCAATGGACGATGGGGCCCAAAGCGCACCCGCATTGCAATTATTGAGCTTCCTTCTGGATAGTTCACCTTGGTCTATATAAGGCCATCAGCTCGAGATTGCAGAACACACTCGAGACCCGAGCAGTTCTACTTTCTAGAGATTGTAACCAGTTTCCACTTGTGAAATATTAAGCTTTCAAGCAAACCTTTTCCTCATTCCAACTGAGCGTTTGTTATAACCAGAAGTTGTTTTGAGAAGCGCGCATTCCGGGGGTAGTTCTAAATCCGGAAGATGCTGGACTAAGCCTTTGATCTTCGAAATAAGCTCTTTGTCGGACTCCTTTATCCTTTTATCACCATGTGGACCGGTCTTGGAGTATAAAGGTCCTAGGAGTGTTCCCAGGTTAGGAATATAAGCTCTGGCGTAATTCAGAATTCCTAACCAGGATCTTAGTCCGGTTTTGCTCTTCAGATTTTCTTCATTAAAATCAACTATCTTCTTTATAATGTGGGGCTGCAGTCGGATTTTGTTTTTGCCAATCACTGCTCCAAGAAATTCTATTTCTTCTGTTGCCACTTTCATTTTGCTTGGGGAGAGTACTAAACCCCATTTCTCACAAATCTGGAGCATCTTCTCCAGATGTTTAGCATGCTGTGATTCATTCTCAGAGAAAACAAGGATGTCATCGATGTAAACCGCGATGAATTCCTCTGTACCTTTAAAACAGTCGTCCATTTTTCTTTGAAAAACTGCCGGCGTATTTTTCAGTCCGAACGACATGACTAGCCATTCGTATAGTCCTCCGGGGACTATAAACGCCGTCCAAGGAATTGACTCTTCATCCATCACTACTTGATGGAACCCACTTTTCAAATCGAATTTGGAAAAGATCTTGCTGTTTCCGATCCTCTTCAGAATTGTATTAATACCCGGTAGGCTGTACTGATCCTTGTGGGTATTATCATTGAGGGTCCTATAATTAAATACCATCCTCTCTTTTCCTTTAACTTCTTTCTTAGTGACTGGGTCTATGCTGGTCCCTGAGTTAACCATAATAGCCATTGTTCGGTGTCTGCTCGAACTAGGCCTAATTGCACCTATTTTTAGGAGGGCCTGCACATGTTTATCAAACATCTCTTTCATGGCAGGGGTAATATGCTTGAGAGGCTTGTCCTGAATTGTTAGGTCAGGATTAATGATATCCAACTTGCACTTGATCTGATTTTTGGACCAATGTTTTATTGGGTCTTCCCCAATAAACCCCTGATTCTTTAGTCTGCTCAATAGAGGGCCAAATCTCTTCTTGAATTTTTCAGATTCTTTAAACTCACTGTAAGTCACTGTGTTTAACACTTCCAGGTATTCTTCTTCTGATAAGTCTAGCTCTTCAATTGCTGCTGAAGCTGCTACCTCTGTATCAAACCTGGTAGTAATGGTTGTGACCTTCTTATAGAATGTGATGGTGTGATCTTCAATTCTAACTCCCCCTTGCATTGCTCTTATGAAGTTACATCCAATAAGCATCTGAATACCATCTTTCTTGCCCATTGGAAAGGCGTATGTAAATGGTATTTTGAACTTGTTCTCTTCAATCGTCATATGCCCACTTTTCAACCTTAAAGTCGCAATTTGTTGCGAGTTGACACCGTTAATCATAATGGGATATGAACTTGGTTCTAGTGCCTCTGCCGGAATCGAGTCTTGATCAACACAACATACTGTTGCTCCTGTATCTAATATGGCCTGGACTTTGAAGCTTTTAAGTCCTTGGATTTCCATGTTAATCACCATATTATAAAGCCTGTTCAAGACTTTCTTTCCCTTTTTGTGAGGGAACATTGACTCCGGAGTATCAAACTCATCACTGTTAGCTAGAGTTGTGAATTCTTCTTCGGAAGGAAATTCTGCTGATAATATGTTTACTATTTCTCTGATAGAGATATTTCCTGGGTGTCTTATTTCTTCCTTTAGGGGTTCTTTCCCCTTTCTTTGCTTTTCTTCCCGTCTTTCATCCTCTTCTAGCTTCATTTGAGTAAATGCTTCTTCGAGATTAGTGATATCTTGATGGCTCATTATATCACTCATCAACCGTAACTCTTCCTTTAGTCTGGAATTCTCAGCCTTTACATAATCATTTTCATTGAGCAAATAACTGGTGTACTCCAAGAGCTCTCTTATAAGGCTATCTTTATCGTTATATGATAGGAATTCAGACTTTAGAACTGTGATTCTTCTCCCAAGGTGGAATCTTGAGCACATAGGGCACACTGTTAATAAGCATCTTCGACAGTGAGCCCTCATCCTTGGGTTCGTTATCTCTTTACAACAGGTGCATCTTTCACACCCATCTGTAACACTTGGACTATTGTCTTCCCAACTATGCTGACATTCAGTCATCTGGCTGGGTAGAGTGATCCTTGCTCGCCATGAACTAATTTCTGGTAATTCTGAAATTAGCACATAAATTGACTCATAAGGGAAGTCCTTCATATATAGAATCTGCTAGCTGCCGTAAGGCGCCAATCACTCATAAATTTATCTAACAGAGTTTAGACATATACTACTTGGGTATAACCGTCTCCTTAGGATTTGCGAAGGTAGCGGGATATCTTCGTCTTATAGAGTACTTCAATCCCTCGTTATCGTTATCTTAGGTGGACAGCTTTAGCAAGTAATATATATGAAAATTCTGAACGATAAAATTTACTTTGTAAAAGGAATACCTTGTAACAGGAAAACACAGCTCTGATACCAAACTAAGGCGGAATGCGCGCTTCTCAAAACAACTTCTGGTTATAACAAACGCTCAGTTGGAATGAGGAAAAGGTTTGCTTGAAAGCTTAATATTTCACAAGTGGAAACTGGTTACAATCTCTAGAAAGTAGAACTGCTCGGGTCTCGAGTGTGTTCTGCAATCTCGAGCTGATGGCCTTATATAGACCAAGGTGAACTATCCAAAAGGAAGCTCAATAATTGCAATGCGGGTGCGCTTTGGGCCCCATCGTCCATTGCATTATTGACATCCACAGTAGGATAAGATTCCCTTACATTATTACACTCTCTTTACAGCTAAGAGACATGACAGCACAAACATGACAGCACAACTAAAGTAAAGTAGATAGTGACGTGGTATGGTGTGGTACCAGCTGTTCTCCATTATTAAGATTCGTTCTTATCTTTGTCACATCCAGTGGATGTTGCTGCTTCTGCTACTGCAGAGCATCCTGTGACACTGTGTAAGATTATCAATATGGTGGCCAACTGGTCCTAGGGCGTCTTCTGCCCAATTACTTTTCGTTCCTCTTTTGGGTCCATGTGTTTCGACCCAATGTTCTTTCCCTGCCTCTTGTTCTAGCCTGGCCCTTTGGAGGTGGGCTATAGCCAATAATTTCCCTACCTCATCGATTGCCTTTGTTGTTTGGGTTTAGTGGATCTCTCGAGCCATCTCTGCCCATTTTTGTTGTTTGGCAAATGTCCTTGGGTAGCGGAACATTATTTTTCCGGTGAGGCGTTCCAGGGTTATAAGAAGAAGATCAATGTTCCAGATGAAGACCGAGCGCTGGAGCGGAAGCCTGCTTCGTCATCAAACGGTGGTGGTGAACCGCTAGGACAGAATCACCACAGTTATCTTTCATTGCTTTGTTTTGCAGGAACCCACAATCACATGGGATCCTTGCTCTATGTGTCGAGCGACTGTCAAAGGACCCGCAGCGTATGGCGCAGCACTGTAATCCAAGGGTGTACGCGCGCAAGCTTTCGGCGATTGTTGACAAACGGCTCTATAGTATGCAGGAGCAACGATGCCATCGGTTGAGCATGGAACAGCACATGGCGCACGGCAAGCCAAGCGTGCAGCACATGGGCGCGACACGGGACACCAAACGTGGACGTGCCGAGCTGTCACTGTCGACTTTGTGACGTTTAGCTCAATTATTGTACTAGTGTGCTGAAAGGATTAGATTCCTTTCAATTATTGTACTAGTGTTGTCGTGTTGTCGTGTCAAGGTCACTTCCAACATGTGGAAAGCCATCGTTTAGTGGTCGATGGGGCCCAATGAGCACCCGCACTAAAGATGAGCTTCCTTCGTCAGGAAGCAACCTTCAAGTCTATTTATAGAGACTTAGTATGAAGTTGCAGAGCATGCTCGAGACCCGAGAAGTTCTACTCTTCCTTCTCTGTAATAGACTTTTTCTCTCCTAAGCGCTTCAATAAAATCTCCTCAGTTCAGTCTATTTTATTTCCGCTTCTCTGCTCTTGCTTCATTTCGAATCCGTGCCCTCCGCGGCCAGCGTTCGATTTGAAATTTTATCTTCCCGATCGTCCTCATCTCCTATCCGAGATGATTGGGAAAAGAATTGGATGTGCTCCCTGAAATCATGTATACTAATTGTAATATCAGGGGCTGTGTACGCCAATTGCGTACCTGTGGTGAGGTCGATCTCCATTGAGCTTATTACAGCTCTGTCGTCAGACCACCTGGTGTCCCGTAATAGGACCAGGGCATTTACTCCAGCGCTTCTTCTGTGGAGTATCTTCAGTCGTACCATTATCATCCCCATGTGGAGATGCCCAAATGACTTTGGGTCCTCGGGGGTTAGAGGGCTTAGGTACCCAAAGTGTCTTCACAACACTTGGGTTCATTTTGAATGCACAATCATATATAGCATGCCCAAATACACCACAACAATAGCAATGTCCATTAAATTTCTTTTTGTTTTTGTTATGGACATGAGATTTATTCTTAGAATGCTTGTCATTTGAACTAGGATGAGCATGAGCATTCTTAAAAGATATATTTTTCTTTTGAGCATTGGGTTTAATGGTAGAATGCTTGATATGAGAAGCATGATGTGCATAAGCATTCTTGAAAGAAACATTTGTATTTTTAGAATTCTTAGAAGATGAATTTCTAGATAGATTATTGACTTTCTTATTTAGAAAAACAACCTCATTTTTTAAATCATTCATTGATTTATGAATAGCATGCAATTGAGTTTTCAACATGCTATTTTCATTCTTCAATATGCCATTTTTATTTTTCAATTCCTTAATGTCAATACTTAAAGTATCATGGCATGGATTGTTGACACTAATTCTTAGCTTCTCATTTTCTAATTTTACATCATGTAATTGAGAGCTAAGATTTGAATTTTCTTTCTTCAATTTTTTGTTTTCTTTGTCTTTTCTAACAAGCAATGAATACATGCTTTTATATTCATTCATTAATTCATCATAAAGAAAATCATGAGAACTAGATGAATTAATACTACCATTTTTGTTATCATGACTAGAGGAAGTAGAGTGTACCTCATTGTCATCATTCATGAGGCATTCTTTTGAGATGACTTCATAGTCATGAAGGGAGGATGCTTCACTTGAGTAGGATGATGTGGAAGCATTTGACCCCCTCTTTGCCTTGTTCTTCATGGTAGGGCAATTCTTTTTCACATGCCCTTTCTCATTGCACAGGTGACATATCACCTTTCTCTTCCGGCTTTTAGTGCTCCTTTGACTGGAGACACTTTGGGCTTCAAAAACCATATTAGTATTGGGTAAATGACAATTGTCATCACTCCCCTCATCATAAGTAGTAATCTCTTCGGTTTTTACAAAATCATAGAGCATATTTAAAGTAGCCCAAATATCGAAAGCGGAAGTGCAATGCATGACCTTTTCAAGTATATCATTTGAAAATGTGCAATATAGAAGATGTTCTTGTTTTACCATTTAATTCAAACAACTTAATTTGTTCTTTGGTCCATGCATTCATGTTTTCCTTAGGTTCAATATATTTTGTCTTTACTATGTCAAATATACCTAAACCTTGAGTCTTTAGAAATGTGTACATCCTAGATTTCCATAGACCAAAGTTAGAGGCATCGAACCTAGGAAATGTAGACGATACCGACTCTAGAGCCATTTCGAGACCGAGATAAGGTGTAGAAGAGATGGTGAAATCTCAAGCTACGAACCCGCTCTGATACCAATTGTGGGCGAAATGGCGACACTAGAGGGGGGGGGGTGAATAGTGTGTTTACTAAATAATTAGCATAAATTCACTTTTAATCATTTACTTAAATAGTTTAGGCAATTTGCGATTCGATGAATGTATGCGGAAGCAAAATAAACAATTAAGCGCAAGCAACAATAAAAACAATGCAAACATAGGTATTTATAGTGGTTCGGCCCCAATGCCTACTCCACTACCTAAACACCCCGCTTAGGATTTCCAAACTAGTTTTTACTAGATTAATTAAAGTTTCCCTTACAATGATGACTTTGCACCGAAAAGTCTCCGCTCTCCAACCGAAGGCACTTCCACACCCGAAAGTATCCCGCCTTCCTACCGAGAGCACTTTCCCACCTCAACATAAGGGACAACTAGAACAAATCCTAGTAAGCTCTAAGTTTACACAAGTGGCTTTACTCCTACACCAAGGATACCACTTCCAATCAACAAGACCTAACACTCAAGGTCTTTACACAGACACAAATCCAAAAATAGTTTAATAACAGATAAAATTTACAATCAAAAGAGCTTAAGAATACACCAATAATAAAAGCTCCTTTGCAAGCCTTTGGCACCTTCAACTCGTCGAGGAATGAGCTTGATCAAAAACCCGAGTTGAAGCAGCAGCTGACACTTGAGAAAGGTTGCCGCGGAAAGAAACAGAGCACCGCTTGATCAATTGTTGGAAGGTTTAGATCTTCCTTTTAATGGCTCAATAATATCTATAAGGATCAAGGAAGAAGGTTAAAAGAATCATATGAGGGTGTATTTATACCCTGCTGAAGAAACGACAGCTCAACGAATAGTTTTCTATCCGTTGCAGGCTGCCGATCGAATGGTCGGTCGACCGACCAATCGATCGATCATTCGACTGCCGATTTCTTCTCTATGATCGGTCGATCGACGGGTTGACCAATTATCGTGAGCCTCGCGATCCTCAGTTCGGTCGATCGATCGGTCGATCGCTCGAGGCTTTTCGTGTCTTTTTTCCCAGCTTTCCATGAGCCTCGAGGATTATGATAACTTTAAAACATAAATGTCATATAAGGATTATACCCCATTTGAATTCAATAAAAATATCTAAAAAATCAAAATCCTTAAGAATCAAAATCTAGTTTTTGGGGTCTAGTACAAATGTTCAGAAAACATAACTTTTCTAATTTTTCGGGTCAAGTATGGGTATGCTAGAGGTCTCCAAAAAATCCTTTAAAATACCTTGTTATCTAATTTCTACCCAAGGAACAATTACCGCCATTTTTTATGTCAAGAAAATGTTTGGATCAAATCCTTAAAAATACCTTGTTATCTAGTCTTAGTGAATTTCAGGGCGGTCCCGGAATTTCATGGTTTGGGGTTTGGGATAGGTTGTTGGGTTCTTATGCATCATGATGAGGAATTACAACATATCTAGACACCCTAGATCTAAACTCTGACTTTCCAAAGAATCCGAGCGCGTCGACCAACGTCCTTCCGATTTTCCGATTTCTCTGATTTTTTCGATCGCGGACATCGCACTCTAACCGATATGAAACCTGAAAAATATTCTCAATGAAATCATTAGTTTCATATTTGTTATCATCAAAATCATCAAAACCGAGATTAACGCTATGGTTGAAAACCTAAAGCCAACATGACTGCTATGAGATCAATGTAGCTCCTCTGTCCTCCAGCTGCGCCAAGTGCTCCAGCCCACCTCACCGGTCAGGCTCTGCAAAACAAAGAAAAATAACAACGGGTGAGTTCAAAAGAACTTTGTGTGTGGTTCTACCAACCCCCACAAAAAATCAAGCACAAATATGATGCATAAAGCAAAACTCCCGACTCAAGCAGGAAAGGTCACAAGGGAGTGACTAGCTAACAAGCCATCTAGCCACCATATGCCCAAAGACAACCAATACATACTAGGACAATCGGGATTGGCCCATCCGAACTTATCCTAATATAAAGAAACTCGGGAGCAATCAGGATTAGCCCATCCGAACTTGCTCCACGAGACGCGAAGGAACAATCGGGATTCACCCGTCTGAACTTGCCCCTTTTTAAATAACATAGGAATAATCGGGATTTGTCAGTCTGAACTTATTCCTTAAAAGCAACTCGGGAATAATCGAGATTTTCCTATCCGAACTTATTCCACGAGGCCACACAGGAACAATCGGGATTTGCCCATCTGAACTTGTTCCGAGAAGATAATGTAGGAATAATCGGGATTCGCCCATCCAAACTTATTCCTTTAAATATAGAATCTTGGGAACAATCGGGATTTGCACGTCTGAATTTGTTCCACAAGATATATAGAAACAATCGGGATTTGCCCATCCGAACTTGTTCCACAGGTTGAGAATTAGCCATTCAACCTTTCGGGCCTAGCCTGCAATCCGGCTCCTAACCGAGCCTCTCTGCCATTCAATAAGATATGACACAATATGACCTAAGTCAAGAGTCTACTACGGGGTCTTAGGGATGCATCAATTGGGAAGACTCTACAACCCAATCCCAACTCCTAGACCCGTAATGTCATAAACTCGTGAGATTTTATTTCATGCATAGACTTTATACGTTGGTTCATAACATATTATGCTGCCCTTTTCTCAATTTTAATTATGCAATTAAAATTTTAATCACCAAGATTAGGGTTTTATTTTAGCTTATTGTTGTGCCCGAAACTGATGTATCTAATCTGAATCTGGTCTCTAGAGTGTGTCCTATGTTTCTAAACTATATTTTCTGGTCAAAACGATAGATTACACGACTATGTTAAAAAAACTACTTACACCACAACAAGTATTTCAAAAACAACACGATTCATCATCTCAGCATGAAATTCCAGCAAGATTAATTTTTGAGCATGACAAGGAAATAAATAAAAAAATTACAAAAAAAATTAGATATCTAATTATCACCAAATTAAATAGAATACTAATCTTGAGATAATCTAACAATTATCCTATGCATTAAACAAGGCAAACAAACATCTATCATCATCTTTAAACAAGAATCAAGTATCATTATCAAGAACTCATCTCAAGATCACACATGGCATCATCATCAAGATCTTAACTTGTAACACATGAGTTCTATCAAAAAATCATAGATTTATTGCAAGGCATGCTTGTTGGCTTTATATTTTCAACCTTAGCCTTAATCTCGGTTTTGAGACTAATGATTTCATTGAGAATAATGATTTCATTGAGAATATCTTTCAGGTTACATATCGACCAGCGTTCGATGTCCTCGATCGGATAAATCAGAGAAATCACAAAATCGGAAGGACATTGATCGTCGCGCTCGGGTTCGTCGCCACTACTAGAAATTGGTTCTTCAGCAACGACCATCAGCAACGACCGCTCAAGCCGTTGCAGATATGCTATATCTGCAACGACGTTGTAACAGACACGTGAGCCGTTGCTGATGATTAAATTATCAGCAACGACGTTCTAACGGACACGTGAGCCATTGCTGATGATTAACCTATCAGCAACGACTTTCTAATGGCTAAGTGAGCCGTTGCTGATAAGTTTATATAGGGCACGCGATCACGCCCGCCACCTTCTTCCTCTTCCTCTGCCCACCGCCGCTACTCTCTTCCGACGCCGCCGCCCCGTCCTCGACCACCTATTCCATCCTCTGCCTCCTGTTCGATTTGAGGTATTTCTCGCCGCCTCCCGTTCGACCTCCGCCCCCTTGTTAGAGCTGCCGATGGTTTATGCAGTGTCCGGACACAGCGTCGTCGGAGTCCACCGGACTCCGGCGCCGGAAATGCTTATATATAATATTATTTATATATATATTTTTAATTTTTAATTAATTGTTTGGATTAATTATTTAATTAATTGTTTAATTTGTTAGATTAATTTTTAGGGTTTAGATTAATTGTTATGATTTTTAGATTAATTGTTAGAGTTTAGATTAATTTAGTTAGATTAATTTAGTTAGATTAATATTATGTCTTAGATTAATAATTGTAGGTTAATTATTTAAATTAGTTAAAATATTGTAGATTAATATTAATTAATTAGTTAAAATGTTAATTAGTCCGGAGTAGTTCTCAGTGGACTCGCGCCAGAATCGTCAACTTCGGACTTGCGCCGTAATCGTCCACTTCGGACTCGCGCTGGAATCGTCTAATTTGGACTCATGTCAGAATTGTCCACTATGGACTCGAACTGACTCGAAACATTTAGAAAATAATCATCCATCCTACGAGTTGATATGTTTCACGTACGCATCGACGAGTCGGATATGATTTAGCAAATACTTAGATCCGTTCGGAGGTTGTATGTTCGTGTAAAAGAAGTAGATGATATTTTATACGGCGTACAATCCTTGAATTATTCCTGATTGGACAATTTGGGAATATAATTATTTGAATTGCTCTTACATTTTTTTTTTAATCGTTAACATATTCTAAATTTCGGCAGCATCTCTCTTGTTCTCCGATACGCGCCCAGATGATATGCGTATTCGGAGAACTATAGGGAGATGCTGCCAAAATTTAGAATGATGTTAGCGGTTAAAAGAAGTACTTAGTGCAATATGAATAACATAAATCCCGAATGGAATAGGACAATCTCACCTAAAGGCATTAACCAAAGAAATTGTCATTGATTGACAGAATCATGTCGGCTGATTGAAGTTGGATGTACCAACATCTTGATCGTGTTGCTTTAACGAATGAGTTTTTATTAGGCGTAACGTACTTCCTAAATTTTGCCTATTCGAATCGGAAATTCGTTAGCGTCGGTGATAAAATCCGATGTCCGTGCCGCATTTGCTTGAATGGATGATTTTTGGATCGGGAGACTGTCACTCTGCATCTATATAGCAAAGGATTTGCACCAAGATATTTTCTATGGACTTGTCACGGGGAGTCACGTGAAGTAGGGATGTCGAGCAATTCTATTGTTCATACATATGATGAATCTTCCTCTACTGGTGCTTCTTCCAAATTAGATGTCATTGGTTCGATACAACAGAAAGGGGCATGAAAGTTCATCCAAAATACAAACTTGTTGAGGTTAATTACAAATCCAAATTGGCAGCAAATGAGCCTTTTATTTTGGCATCACAAGTCGAACAAGTATATTACGCGAAGTATTCGGCTCGAAATAAAGATAGAGCATATTGGCGTGTAGTCTGTAAGACTAAAGGTAGAGGAAAAATTGATCCGATAATAGGAGAAAATGAGCCGATACCTGATGTGACAGATGGTTTCTATCAAGAAGATGATCCTCCTGCTGTAGAACGTATTATTCCAATACTTGAGGATGCAGACACAGTGTCAATTCAATTAGAAGTTGAATATACTGATGATGACGATCATAAAATTGATGAAGAAGATGAAGAAGATGAGGAAGATGAAGAAAATGAAGAAGAGGAAGAATTCGAAGACTATTACTCGGATGATGAGGAATAATTGTAAAGTATATCTTATATTAAATATATCTCTAATATATATATAATAATCTAATTATATACCTATTCGACAGATATGTTTGGTCGTGGTTATCGTCGTAGGAGAGCTTCGGAGTCTCCGATTGGTGAGACTCCAGCACTTACTCATGCTGTTGATCCTCCTACTGCTGATCCTCCTGCCGATGATACTACTGAGGCTAGTACATCCAAACGCAAATGGCCACACGGGCCGAATAGGTGGCATCCTCCACCAGCCACAGAGTCACGTAGATTCATTAGCATGATTGGAGAGAGGTAATATATCATGAATTATGAATCATTACAAATTCATTATATCATAATATAATATTAAATTTTATTTTTGTTGTGTAGGTTTGAGCAAGAAGAAGTGCCAAGGAGAATTTCTTCTACTATTCGACGATACATGCACGGGGCATGGCCCATGTGGTCTCACGTGCCCAATGAGCACGTCGACATGCTATGGCGCGAGTTTGAGGCACATATTAATTTTTTTTTATACATGCATGATGATTAATATTGGTACTGATATTATTATTTTGCAGGCTCGCTTTACATGGGCCGAGGACCAGAGGCCCTTTATTTACGCTGCATGGGAGGCTATTTCCCGTGCGAGGTACAACGGGCAGCTGGGACAGGCCCGGTCCCATGCGATGGCCCGAGCTGGGACCACTAACATCGCGAAGACTCGGGGATATTGCCCCGATTGGATTACTCCAGATATATGGAACCAGCTCGTGGCATTATGGTTGACGGATCGATGGCAAGAGGTTTCTAGGACTGTGGCTAGAAACCGCATGTCGGGGGGAGGAGCACGTCACACTGGCGGCTCTGTTGCATTTGCTGTGCATGCGAACCGTATGGTAAGTATATCTTAATTTTAATTTTATATTTTATTTGTTACTCTTTGTACTGATTAATGTATTTGTTTTGTAAATGTAGAAGACGGTGTTAGACGACGGGACTGTCTAGCGACCCTCCCTGATGGCGATGTTTGAGCGGACACACCGTCGAGTGCATGGGACGGGGGAGTACGTTGACAACCGCGCTGCATTTATTATGGTAAGTATATTTGTTTAAATTATTCATTTTATATTTATAATTTAAGTTTTATAGAAAATATTAAACAAAAAATTAAACTAGAGTAGGAGACCTATAGTCAGACGGTGTTATAGCTGCGGAGGTACCCCCAAGGACTTTGACGCAGTAGCGTGGGTCGATGCTGCAGGTGGCTGGGACCAAGGCCGCGTGTATGGTTTTGCAGACAGTGGTCATGCGCGAGCCATGCTAGGGCCACTTGGGGCACCGACCCCTCCGCATGCTGGTGAACGACCGTCCACCTCTAGGTCCAGAGATGATCATAGTAGTAGGATAGCGACCGTCAGACTGAGTTGATGGAGCGTCAGAGTCAGATGATGGCAGATATGCAAGTTATGCTACGCAACTTATCAAGTCATCGCGGAGCAGCATCATCTGATCTATCGTCCTCGAGTCAGTCCACGCCGGTGTACACCCAAGCACTCCAAACTCCGCCATATGATCCAGACCATCCTCCATCGTCATCGTGAGATTTATTGTTTTTTTATTATATTGACTTTGTTACTTCGATACTATATATATTTTAGTTTAGTTTTGTTTGGATATTGATACTTCAATTTTGCATTTGAATAGTTTTTATACGATTGTGGATAATTATAAATATAAGTATAATTATTTTGATATATATCTGGGTGTATTTGTGATGTGTGAATGGATGTGTGTATGGGTGTGTGAGTTATGTATCAGATTGTATCAATGTATTAATGGAAATTTAGAATTTTAAATTTTTTTATGTTCCAGGTTTTAGTCATCAACAACGGTTTTCCCACGGTTGTCCATGGGAAAGCCGTTACTAAAAGTGTATCGTAAGCCGTTGCTGTATAACATCAGCAACAACTTACTAACGGTCTTTCACTAACGGCCTTGCCACGGCCTCATCGACCGTTGCTAATAAGGTTATCAGCAACGACTCGGTGTCCGTGGCAAAGCCGAGCAACGGCTCGATCGGCCATTGTAGCGCCGTTGCTAAATTATCAGCAACGTATTTTTCTGCCACGACTACTTTGCAACGGGCCGGGCCGTTGCAAGCCGTTGCTGATGCCCCTTTTTCCAGTAGTGCGCGAAAGTTTATCGAAGATCGATGAGTGCACCAAAGTCGCTTGGATGAGTCCAAAGATCAAGTCAAAAGCTCTCCAAGATGATGCTTGTTGAAAGCCGGAACCCGAAAACCAAGCGCGGAAGAAATAGGCTGAAAAAATAATTTCAGCCTATGTTCGGTCGACCAGGCAGTCGACCAAATAGGGTAAGAAAGAAAGGCCTAGCCAGTCAGTCGACCAGTCGGTCGACCGACAGTGGCTGGTTTTGCGCAGTAGGCTTGGTGGTCGACCGGTCGGTCGACTGACCTGTTGAAAGCTGAAGATGCGAGATCCCATCAGTCAACCGATGAGTTGACCGAAGGTCGGGGATGAATAGTCACGTTTGGGTGGTCGACCCGTCGGTCGACCGACCACAGACAGAAGAGAAGCGATCGAAAGACCGGTCGACCGACTATTCGACCAGCGACCTGTAACAGATAGTTTTCTATCCGTTGAATAGCCGTTTCTTCACGAGGGTATAAATACACCCTCATATACTTTATTTAACCTTCTTCGTTGATCAACACAGAGTTTTTGAGCCATTAAAAGGAAGATTTGAGCCTTCCAAAAAGATTGATTGAAGCGCGCCCTGTTCTTCATCGAGTTCTTCTTCAAGCGTTGTCTGCTCCCTCAACTCGGGATTTAATTCAAGCTCAACGACTTGGCCGAGTTGGATGTTTTAAGGCTTGGAAAATATTAGATAATTTTGTCTTACTTTAAGCTATTTTCCCTTGTAATTTTAACTATTATTCGAAACTATTTTTATCTGGGTTTGTGAAGACCTAGCTATTAGGTCTTGTTGTGTGAAGTGGTATCCTTGGTGTAGAAGGAGTAAAGCCACTTGTGCAAACTTAGAGCTTACTAGGATTAGTTGTAGTTGTCCGTTAGGTGGAGGTGGGAAATGCTCTCGGTAGGAAGGCGAGATACTTCCGGGTGTGGAAGTGCCTTCGGTTGGAGAGCGGAGACTTTCCGGTGAAAAGTCCTCGTTGTAAGGGAATCGATCAATTAATCTAGTAAAACCTAGTTTGGAAATCCTAAGCGGGGTGCTTAGGTAGTGGAGTAGGCATTGGGGCCGAACCACTATAAATCTTGTGTGTTTGCATTGAATTCTTATTTGCCTTAATTGCTTTATCTTACTTCTGCATTTAATCACATAATTGCAACTTGCCTAAATGATTTAAGTAATCGATTAAAATGGGGTTTAGGCTAATCGAATTAGTAAACACACTATTCACCCTCCCTCTAGTGTCGTCATTTCTTCAACAATTGGTATCAGAGAGGGTTTGTAGATTGAGATTTCACCATCCATTAATTCTACACATTGTCTCGATCTAGAAATGGCTCTAGAGTTGGTAGCATCTTCATCCCCTAGGTTCGATGACTCGTGCTTTGATCTTTGGAAGTATAGGATGTACAATTATTTAAAGACTAAAGGTTTTGAAGTCTTTAACATGCTACATTGGGAATTCATTGAACCTAAGGTTGACATGCATGATTGGAGTGAATTAGATAAAAAAATGTTTAAGTATAATGGAGATGCCATGAATTATATTCTTTGCACATTATCAAATGACATCTTAGAAAAAGTCATGCATTGTTCTTCGGCTTTTGATTTATGGGCATCGTTAAATGTTTTATATGATTATGCCAAAACCGAAGAAATTAGCACTTTTAATGAAGGTGGTGATGACAATGGTCACACACCTACTACTAATCTTGGTTTTGATGCCCATAGCTCTTCTAGTCAAAGAAGTAGCACCAAGAGCCGAAAAAGAAGAGTAATATGTCATGCTTGCAAAGAGAAGGGGCATGTGAAGAAAAATTGCCCAAGCATGAAGAACAAAGAAAGGAAGAGGTCAAGTGCTTCCACCTCCACCTCTCATATTGTTGAAGCACCCTCTAGCATTGACTATGAAGCTACTTCAAAAGTTTGCCTCATAAGTACCAAAGATGAGGTACACTCTTCTCCTTCTAGTCATAATAATAATGTTAGTACTAGCTCATCTAGTTCATTCAATATATCATATGAAGAACTAGTTGATGAATGTCAAAAAATGTATGCCTTGCTTGTTAGAAAAGATAACGAAAATAAAAGATTGAAAAAGGAAAATGTAATGCTTAATTCTCATTTGCATGAATCCAAACTAGAAAATGAAAAATTGAGATCTAGGTCATTTGATTCCTGCCATGAAAATGTAGAACATGAGCTTAAGGATTTGAAGCTTAAAATCTCAATTGCATGCATTGCATAAATCCATAGATGATTTGAAAAATGAGATGTTGATTTCGAGTAAGAAAGTTAATACTTCCTCTTTTAACTCTAAACATCAAAATGTCTTATTTAGAAACCTCAAAAGAAAAATGTTTTATCTAAGAATGCCCATGCTCATCTGCCTCTCATGCCATGCATTCTACCATTAGACCTCATAATTATGAGAAGATGAATGAGGTTTCTAAGAATGCTCATACTCATCATGTTTCACATGACAAACATTCTAAAAATAAATCTCATGTCCATAACAAAAATAAAAAGAAATTTAATGGACATTGTTTTTGTTGTGGTATTTATGGTCATGCAATTTATGATTGTGCATTTAAAAGAAATCCAAGTGTTGCTAAGACACTTTGGATTCCTAGGCCAACTAACCCCCAAGGACCCAAAGCTATTTGGGTACCAAAGGTATCATGCTCTTTTGTAGGGGGAGGAACCACACAAGGGTAAAGAAATTGAAGGATTAAAGTTGACCTTGGATCTTAATGAGAAATCTCCAAGAGGTTGTAACTTCAAATCACCTAGATGCCTATGGTAAAATTGGCATCAAACATTCCGGTATCATCTCCTATATCCCATTGCTTAATAGTATAGTTGGAGTTGATATATGCTTAATATTAGTTGATTTCTCCGCTCTTAATATATTTCAAAAACGTTTTTGATTTTTGATTTCCCGGTCTCTTCGGAGACCCAGATGGCCTGTAATGGGCCTAAGCGACCTTGCGGTTCTAAATCGTAGGCTAATTATGGCTTTCGGTTTTCAACCAATAGGAAGGGTTGGAGATCTTATTTTTCAAAATTTTATATTTTGAGATCTCTATATTCATTTTGTTATCATGAAGATTTATTTGAAAATGAATCCATGCTATTTAGTGAAGTTGAATTTTGAAAATGATATTTGGTTTTTCTCTTCACTATTTAGTTTGATGGCTTGCATGTAGAATTGATTTCATTGTCTACTTAAGAAGTATATTTGCAAGTTATAAATATTTTAGGAAGGCTAATTAGGAAGAAAAAGATTAGTTAGACTAAATTTTCATGAATAAGGTATAACTTCAATTAATTCAAAATCCTAGTGTTATACCTCATTGTTTAAGCTTAAGTATGTCTATTTACTCATGATGATAATTATATGTAAAATCTTTGATTTCTCATGAGTAGGCAAAACTTTAGCACTTAGGCAAATTTCATCAAATGAAACTTTATGTCCAAACTAATGGTTGACACTCACCATTAGAGACATTATGTCCAAACTTTATGTCCAAATTTCATCAAAACTCTAATGGTTGACACTCACCATTAGAGACATTCTTTTAAGTCCAAACTAATTAAGCATACCTAGAGATCTTATTCCTCAAATGGTTCACATCTTAAGATCTCTTAGATTCATTTAGATATCATGAAAACTCATTTAAAATGAATCTTTACTATCTAGCATAGGTTAAGGTTTTAAAATGAAACTTTGCATTGAACCTTGCTATGTAGTATGTTGACTTGCTAGTAGTCATATTATTTCATTATGATACTAATGTAATCTACTTGCAAGTTAAGAATTGAAAAGCTATGCTATCTAAAAGAAAATGAAAAAGAAAATGGAAAAGTTGGGCAAATTTTCAAGAAAAATGTATGAATTTTATTTTGCAAAAATCTTTGAAAAATAATTAAAATTTCATGTTTAATGATGCCTCTATACTCATGATTGATGCAATTTCATGATATCTTAGGCAATTTCATGAGTAGGAAAATGTTTTGATAACTTAGGCAATTTCATGATATCTTGATTGAATGAAACTTGCTCTAGGTTAAAAGTCATATTAGAGACATCATTTTGAGTAAACATCAAACAAACATGTTTAATTAGACACACATGATAAGACTCTAGGTGTTCAATCTTGAAAATTCATGTGTAGATGAAAATGTGATAACTAGATCACGTTAGTGGACTTAAGCTTAAAAGGTTTGACCCAAGTCAACAAATTAACTTGGACACTCGATTTTAAGTCCAAACTTCATAAACATGTTTAGAAATAGGTATGACATGTTTCCATGCACTTAGAGTGAAAAATTCATATGGATATGGATAAAATGATAATAGAGGTCAATTCATGCAAACCTCTTTTGAACCATGTTGACCCAAGTCAATAAGTTGACTTAAAGGTCTTATTTTCATTCCATATTTGTGGAACATGTTTTGATTTACTCATGTTAGGTATCCATAGGTTTAAATTTGAAAAATCATGAGTAAATGTTAAGATTGAAACTTAGCAAGTTTCATTAAAACTAGTTTAGTTTTGAATGAAACCATGCTAGGTTGATATCTTGACTTAAGGATATAATTTTCTTCTCAAACTTGACATACACTCTTTACATGACCATTATGTGGTGTCATAAAAGTTTGAATAAAAACTAAGGGCTTGTTTGGTTAGCGAAACCAAGTTTGTTTTTATGATTTCGATTTTATTGAAACCAAAACTGCTTACGAAAATGTGTTTGGTTCAGCGTTTTTATGAAACTAAATCGAAACCAGAATGAAAATGAAATCAGTTTTCTTAATAAAAATGAAAACACCAGAATGTTATTTTCTGTGGTTTCGAGACTGTCGATTTCATTATCAAAATGCAGTGACAACTTTATAATTATAAATATTTTTTTTATAAAATTAATTAATTTAAAAATAAATCAAATTATATCTAACTTTCAAAAATAAAAATAAAAATGATCATTTTCAACTCAACTATTATCTTAAATTTACATATTAATTAAATCATACTCAAACCCAAATTTTAAATAACTAAATTTTCTTAAAATTGATCTATTTATAATTTAATCAAAACTAATTTTAGACCACTGGACTTATTTTTTTAAAAAAATTATAATAACTATTAATTAATTTTTATATCTAATTAAACAAAAAAAATCTTAAATTATTAATAACTTAATTAATTAAATCATATAAATATTTTATAACTATATTAGCAAACATTTAATTTTGTAAACTAACTAAACATTTAATTACTGCTAAAAATATTCAAGAAAAATTAATAATATTTTTTATAACCAAATAAATATTCACTGGTTTCAACTGACTAAAACCGATGTTGTTTTTCTTAACCAAACGCGTTTTCAGAAAATTGAAAACTAGAAACCAAAACCAAGTTTTCAAAACCAAATTTTCAGTTTCACTAAAACCAAACTAGAAAATAGTTTTCGCTAACCAAACAGCACCTACGCATTCTTTGAAAATAACTGAAAAATTATGGAATTGCCATTTGTTCAACAATTGGTATCACCAATTTTAGTTATTTCTAAGAAAATATAGAAAAATCATTTTTAGATGATTCTTGAAACTACACATTCACTGAAAAATATAGTTTTATCAGTAAAAACTTCAAAAAGTTTCATCAAGAATTTAATTTAAAATGGAATTTTGAAGTTGAATTTCAAAAGCACAAAATATCACTTATTTGATATATCAATCTTTTCGATACTTTGAATTTTTTTCAAAAACTTCAAATGAAACTTTGTGCATGCAATTTTGATTTCATCTCTAATATTGTTCTCATTATTTCTTGAGCAAAATCATTTCTAAAAATGATTTTGATATATTGAGCGATATCTTAAAAATAAGCTTTTGATTAAAATCAATATAGGATGAAAAATGGTATTTGAAAATTCTTTTAAGTTCAAACTTTGTTCATGCATTTCAAATGACCACTCAATATTTGGTATCAAAAATTTTCATCCAAAAAAAAAAAATTGGTACCAAAGTTTTTTTTATCAAAAATATGATTTATTTAAACTTAAAAGTTTGATTCTTTGAAAACTTAAGTATAGGTTGACCTAAGTCAACAAAGTGAATTAAAAATTTCATATTAAGCCCAAACTTAATTCATAGACTTACATTATCTCATGTTTGATGTCTAGATGCCTAAATATGAGAAAACATGAGTAGATAGCAAAATTGAGACTTAACACTTTCATAGGTTTCATGCTTATTTCAAATGAAACTGTGTGCTAAGTTTATATTTGGATCAAATGATTTCATTTTCATTTCAAACTTCTAAAACATGCTTTAAATGATTAGATCTTGGCGTTTTGAAAGTTTGAATGAAATCAAAGAATTGATACTTAGCATTTTCATGTTTTCATGCATATGTCAATGAAACCATGCTAAGTTAAACATTTGTTTTCCATCCCTTGGTTGAGATTTTCTTGGTTCATGAAAAATCTTTAGAGTCTCAACTTCATGAAAAAAATACTTGTCTTCCATCCCTTTGAATAGATAGACCTTTCTTGCCCTTTTTGATTGATGTCAAAAGGGGGAGAGAAGAGTTTAGGTATAAAGGGGGAGAAATGTTAGTTAAAATGGGGAGAAAAGTATAGGTAAAGGGGAGGAAAATATAGGAAATTCATGCATATAGATAGGGGGAGTTTAATTATATAAATATGCATGTTGATAGTGGTAGAAATCCCTTAGTTGATATCCTTTATGCTTTAAATGAATATATTTTCTTAAGGATGTTTGTCATCATCAAAAAGGGGGAGATTGTTGGCTTTAGGTTTTCAACCTTAGCCTTAATCTCAGTTTTGATGATTTTGATGATAACAAACATGAGACTAATGATTTCATTGAGAATATCTTTTAGGTTCCAAATCGACCAGCATTCGATGTCCTCGATCGGATAAATCGGAGAAATCGCAAAATCGGGTTCGTCGCGGAAGTTTATCGAAGATCGACGAGTGCACCAAAGTCGCTTGGATGAGTCCAAAGATCAAGTCAAAAGCTCTGCAAGATAATGCTCGTTGAAAGCCGGAACCCGAAAACCAATCGCGGAAGAAATAGGCTGAAAAAACAATTTCAGCCTATGTTCGGTCGACCAGGCGGTCGACCGAATAGGGTAAGAAAGAAAGGCCCAGCCATTTTGGTCGACTGGTCGATCGATCGAACACTGCCGAAAAATGACAGTGGGCACTTCGACTGACAGTGGCTGGTTTTGGGCAGTAGGCTTGGCGGTCGACCGACCTGCTGAAAGCTGAAGATTCGAGATCCTGTCGGTCGACCGAAGGTCGGGGATAAATTGTCATGTCTGGGCGGTCGACCCGTCGGTCGACCGACCACAGACAGAAGAGAAGTGGTCGAAAGACCGGTCGACCAATCGGTCGACCGACTATTCGACCGGTGGCCTGTAACGGATAGTTTTCTATTCGTTGAACAACCATTTCTTCACGAGGGTATAAATACACCCTCATATACTTCATTTAACCTTCTTCCTTGATCAACACAGATTTTTTGAGCCATTAAAAGGAAGATTTGAGCCTTCCAAAAAGATTGATTGAAGTGCGCCTTGTTATTCATCGAGTTCTTCTTCAAGCGTCGTCTGCTTCCTCAACTCGGGATTTAATTCAAGCTCAACGACTTGGCCGAGTTGGAGGTTTTAAGGCTTGGAAAAGAGTAGATAATTTTGTCTTACTTTAAGCTCTTTTCCCTTGTAATTTTAACTGTTATTCGAAACTATTTTTATCTAGGTTTGTGAAGACCTAGCTGTTAGGTCTTGTCGTGTGAAGTGGTATCCTTGGTGTAGAAGGAGTAAAGCCACTTGTGTAAACTTAGAGCTTACTAGGATTAGTTCTAGTTGTCCCTTAGGTTGAGGTGGGAAAGTGCTCTCGGTAGGAAGACGGGATACTTCCGGGTGTGGAAGTGCCTTCGGTTGGAGAGCGGAGACTTTTCGGCGAAAAGTTCTCGTTGTAAGGGAAACAAGCAATTAATCTAGTAAAACCTAGTTTGGAAATCCTAAGCGGGGTGCTTAGGTAGTGGAGTAGGCATTGGGGCCGAACCACTATAAATCTTGTGTGTTTGCATTGAATTCTTATTTGCCTTAATTGCTTTATCTTGCTTCCGCATTTAATCGCATAATTGCAACTTGCCTAAACGATTTAAGTAATCGATTAAAATCGGGTTTAGGCTAATCGAATTAGTGAATACACTATTCATCCCCCCTCTAGTGTCGCCATTTCTTCAACAATGCTTTGGCATATAAGAACCTAAATTAACAAGCGATTTAAGGCATAGATCTCAAGAACACACAAAAACCCTCTCTTAAGCATTTTATCAAACACTTAGAGGGCACCCTCATCACCACCTTGGTCGAGCATCCCTAGGGTCTTCCTAGGGCTATTGGGCCCTATAGGGGAGGGTTTAGGGCCTCCTCAAGGACAACAAACGAAAAGAACGTCGAGAATTCGAGAGATCATCGGAAAACAAATCAAGAACATCTTTGCCTTCAAGAACGGCTTCAAGAATTCGAAGAAACCCAAGAAGAAGAAGAAGGGTAAAACCACTCACATGAATAGGAAGGAAGATTAGAGGAGAAATCCCGATCGACGGCCTCCGAATCCGGCTCGAAGAGGTGGCAGCTCGGCTTAAAGAGGGGGGAAGAGGGGGCGGCGGCTCCACTCCAAGCCGCCGATTTCAAAGGAGGGAAAAAGAGAGAGAGAGAGGGGCGGCTCGGCTCGGCTAGGTGGCTCCTCTCTACTTTGCTCCATGGAGGGATATAGGGGGAGAAGGGTTCGGCGGCTGCTGCTTGGCTCGGCGGCTCCAAGGAAGAGGGATGGGGAGGGGCGGCTGCTTGATGGCGGCTCCTCTCCTCTCTCACTCGGTTGGGTGGCTCTAATAGGGAGCCGCCAGCCCTAGTGGGGGAATTTTTATATTCCCCTCCCAAAACCACCTATCCACACCCTAACCCGTACTCTCCTCAACCTGGATTTGCAATCTGCTAACCCACATTAACCCCATGAATAAATACAAGTAACAAACACATGCACATCCACATGTAACATAATCAAATCAATTAGCTATATATTTATAAATCATAATTCAATTTACCCGTGCTCGCAAGCTCGCGCCAGACCATGAGTCGACTCGGCTCGACCTCGAACTAGCCCGCCAGACTGACAATTACAAACGATAACAGAAAATAAGAATTATTATCTTGGATGTTACATCTAGGGACATCAAATTTGTAGAGCATGTATTGCCATTTAATACCAAAGAAAGCTTGTTCCCTGTAACTGATACAAATGTACAGATGGATGAAAAAAACCATGTAGGCACTGATGAAATAGGAAGCTTGTTCCCTGTCACTGATATGGGTATTCAAACAACTGATAAGAATCGAAGGAGCATTTATGACAATGAAGTAGTAGATCATTCATTTCAATTAGAAAAGGAAGGGCAATCAATTGAAATAATGGAACCAGACAAACTCATTGTTGACTTTAGAAAGTATGATGAGGAAGTTTCTGATGCATCCAATGGAGATACAAACTTCACAACAGAGAAAGAGGGTGAGGAAGATCAAACAAATCAATTGATTCAATCCTCAGCAACAAAATAGAATAACGTCATTATAAAAAGTAAAAGAATTCCTAGGAAACCAATCAGACTACAGGACTATCAGTGTAACACAATGATGCCTGAAACAAAAGTGAAATCAGTGTTATATCCAATGTCAAAATATGTGGACTTGGAAATGTTACCTGATGCACACAAAAGTTTACTAACCTTCATTGATGCAAACCATGATCCAGAGAACTATGATAAAGCAATTCAGAGTCTAGTGTGGAAATCATATGCAAGCTAAAATATCTGCACTAGAGGAAAATAACACCTGGGAGTTGTGTAAACTACCACCAGGAAAGAGGGCCATAAGTTGCAAATGTGTGTTTCACACCAAGTTTAAACCAAATGGTGAGGTGGAGAAACACAAATCAAGGCTAGTAGCTAAGGGCTTTACCCAAGAGGAAGGCATTGACTATGTTGAAACATATGCTCCTGTATCAAAGATGACTATAGTGAGAGCATTGATAGCTATTGCCATAGCTGAAAGATGGCCAATGATGCAATTAGATGTAAGCAATGCTTACTTGTATGGAGAATTAAATGAGGAAGTCTGCATGATGAAACCACCTGGATATGGAAAGGCCGATGACAAGAGAGTGAGCTATAACAGGATATTATGTCAAACTGGGATCTTACTTGATAAAGTTTAAGAAGCAGCTCACTGTCAGTAAATCAAGTGCTGAAAGTGAGCTTCGAGCACTCTCAAGTGCTTCAGCAGAACTGATTTGGATTACAAATATGCTAAATAAGATTGGAGTTAAATTCAAACTGTTTGTTACTTTGTACTGTGATAATCAAAGTGCATTGCACAGTACTGCTAATCCAGTATTTCATGAACGAACAAAACATTTGGAGGTTGATTGCTACTATGTGCGGGAGAAATTTCAGCAAGGTCTCATTGTTCCTACTTATATTTCCGGCAAATGCCAGGTAGCCAACATACTGACCAAAGCTACATAGCTAACTTGTTCTCCATAGCTAACTTGAGGGGGGAGTGTTGAGAGATATTGGGCCTCACATAAGTAATAATGTAGAATATAGATACTTTATAATTATGTACATTACAATGTAATAATAGCTACATAGCTAAAAGGACATTTTAGTCTTTTGGTGTTGTTAGTTAATAATGAAAATGCAACCATATAATAGGCGTGTAAGTTCAAACTGTGGGTTAACTGAGTTTAACCAGCTATCCCTTGTTTAGTTCCGTCTTCTTGATTTGAAATATATTTTGGGGAAGAACTCCTAAGTCTTCCTTTGTATTCCTCTTCATTCCTTCTCTTCGATCCATTCAATCCAGTACATATTCAATCTTCAATACCCATCTCCACCACACGCGCATGCACGAACAACCACTCCTCACTTACAGAGACACAGAGGGAGAAGATCTCAATGGAACTCCACTTTGGCAACCTTCGCACCCGACACTGCACTGCCATTAGAGAGAGGGGGGGGGGGGTGGGGCGAGAGAGATGAGCTGCGAAGGGAGGCGTCACGAGCAGGACGTTCGTCGAGAAGGGAGAAGTCGCGAGCGGTAGGTTCATCGCGAGGGGAAGGAGAGCAGCGGGTTCATTGTGAGGGGAGGCGGAGGGGATGAGATGGAAAGGGTTCGGCTTAAAAAAGGGGGGAAAGGGTTCATTTGCTATGAAGGGAGGTAGGGAAGGACGCAAAAAATAAATTTTTTGGCAAGCTGGAGGAAAAAAATACAGGGATTTATGTTGGTAGAGTGAAAAAAAATAAGAAAAGAATGATTAAGTTTTTAATAATATATTTTTTAAAAAATTTAAAACTAAATTAAAAATAAATATTTTAAAAATGATTAAAAAATAAAAATAATCGGGTCATCGGGTTGGGTCTCGAGTCATCGGGTTTCAAATTCTAAAACCCGAGAGCCGACCTGATTTTGGTCGGGGTTGGTCAAATTGTACCCGACCCGACCCGACCCAACCCAAATTGGTCGAGTCGGGTTCTTGGGTTTCGGGTCGACCTAATGAACAACCCTTAGCAGAAGCAAGATAATTAACAAATAATTTAGCAACCAAGAAATTAAAGCAATGCTAACAATTCAATTTATAGTGGTTTGACCCCAATGCCCACTCCACTATCTAAGCACCTCCGCTTAGGATTTTCAAACATAACTTTATTAGATTATGAATATTTCCCTTACAATGAAGACCTTTTACCCGAAGAAGTCTACGTTCTCACATCTAAGGCACTTCCACACCCAGAAGTCTTCGCCTTCTTATCGAGAACACTCTTCCACCTCAAACCCTAAAGGACAACAATCACTAATCCTAGTAAATCAAGCTACATAGGTGGACTTATGCCTCAAACACAAGGGTTACCACCACAAAAAATTGACCCGACACACTAGGTCAACAAACAAGCTAGAAATCAACAAATAAACAACAAAATACACACTTTAATTAATGGAACGATAAATCAAACAACAATACTTAGCTCTAAGAGATGTAACCTAGCTCCTATTGATGCCTTTTGAAGATGAAACAATGATGTAGGCGAAATGGCCTACACTAGAGGGCGGGGGGTGTACGTGAATAGTGTGTTCACTAAACTTAAGCCTAATTATGGTTTTGACTGTTTCTTCGATTACTTAGACAATACACAAATCCAAACAACAAGCGAAAGCAATGAATAAGGCAATTAAACACAAACACAATAGGTAATGCAAATACCGAGATTTATAGTGGTTCGGCCCCAATACCTACTCCACTACCTAAGCACCCATGCTTAGGATTTCTAAACATAACTTTGCTAGATTATGAATGTTTCCTTACAATGAAGACTTTTTACTTGAAGAGTCTCCGCTCAACCTAAGACACTTCCACACCCAAAAGTCTCTGCCTTCTTACCGAGAGCACTCTTCCACCTCAAACCCTAAGGACAACAATTAATAATCCTAGCAAACCAAGTTTACACATGTGGATTTAAGCCTCAACACCAAGGCAACCACCACACTCAATCAACCTAGAAACCTTGTTTTTCACACTTGAGTAAACAATAAATAAACACAAAAATACAATAACAAATGGAGCAATAATCAAAACAATAATACTTAGCTCCAACAAGAATCACCTAGCTCCTCTTGATGCCTTGATAAGGTAAATCTTTAAGGATTCAAAGGCAAGATCAAGAATGAAGGTTCAAGGCTAGGTATTTGTAAAGAATGGCTCAATGAAAGCTTAGATGGTTCAATAGGCTCAACAACTACTAAGAAAGGCTGTGAAGGCTTGTATTTATAAGGAGGCAAAGCATGGGGTTGAAATAGCTCGTTGCAACGGATAAAAATACTATCAGTTGCATCCATCGGTCGATCGGTCGGTCGACTGAATAAGTGACCAGTCATCAATCGAATGCACACTGTGAGTTTTTACCTCTCGTCGGTCGATGGTGGGTCAACCGACCATTAATTCGACCAACCATGCGATCGAAACTCCTCTAAGGGAAGTTTCAGCCTGGTTTAATCTCCCTAAGTCATCTATAACATTTCTTAACTTAAAGTAAATAACTTTAAAACATAAATATTATATAAGGATTACCCCCCATTTGGATTCAATAAAAATATCTAGAAAATTAAAATAATTAAGAATCAAAATCTAATATTTGGAGTCTAGTACAAATTTTTGAAAATCAGAAATTTTATAATCTCCCGGGTCAAATATGAATCAGTTAAAGGCTTCCAAAAATTCCTTAAAAATATGTCTTTAACTTGTTTTTACCTAAGGAATAATTACCGGGACTTTTGGTGCCAAGAAAATGTCTAGATCGTATAGCCCTCCAACGAGCTCCCTAGGCTCAGTGAGTTGCAGGGTCGTTTTCTAGTTTTCCGTGTTTTCATATTTTGGGGTTCGGGTTTCAGTTTTGGGATTTCTTTGCATCATAATGAGGATTTACAGCACATGCTAGACACCCTAAACCTAGACTCCATCTTCCTAATGAATCCCGAACACGTCGACCAACGTCCTTCCGATTTTTTGATTTCTTCGATATTTTTGATCTCGGACGTCGTGCGCTAAGAAACTATTTTCATATAAGCACAAAGGAAGTCAATAATGGGATTTCTCCCCCTATCAACATGCATATCTATGAAAGTAAACTCCCCCTATCTATATGCATGATTTTCCTATTTTCTTCCCTTTTACCTATATTTTTCTCCCCCTTTTGACATCACTCAAAAGGGCAAAAAAAGTCAACAATAGTCAAAGTTAGGACTTGGAAACTAGTCTTCATGAAAATGAAGTCAAACCAACTCAAGGGATGAAAATAACATATCGAATAAGAGACTAAGTAATACATGATACCAAGAAATGATAGTAAAAATCGAAAACTAGGGATCATATACCAACTCAAGTATTGATATTTCTAAGTATCGGTCAAGGAGAGTCAAAAATCATTTTAGAAATGATTTTTCTCTCTAAATTATTAGAACGATACCAAACGTGAATTCAAAATATCATACTTGAAGTCTCACTAGCTCGAAGATTGGACGAAAATTCAAAGCATTGGAAAAATGAACATTTGGAAAGAACGATACTTTAAAGTTTTGAAATCCAAATTCAAAAATTCATATCAAATCATATTCTTTTTGAAATTTTGACCCTAGAAACTAGTTTTTTTACTGAAAATGCAGTTTCAAGAATCAGTCAAAAATTGTTTTTATGTATTTTTCTGCTTTTTTCTAAAAATAACTGAAATCTAGTGATATTTTCGTAAATATCAGTATTTTTTGCAAAAGTTACCAATTTGATTCAAACTTTCAAGACATAGGTGAATGATCATTTCTGATGCATGCGTCAAGTTTGAACTCAAAATAAATTCTCTAAATCCATTTTTCAACCAATCTTGATTTCAACCAAAAATCCATTTTTCAAGTTATCAAAATCATTTCTAGAAATGATTTTTTCTCAAACAATAGTAAGAACTATATAATAAATGGAATCAAAATTGTATACACAATGTTTTATTTGAAGTTTTTGACGAAAAATCAAAGTATCAAAAAGATTGATATTTCAAGAGGATGATATTTTACATTTCTGAAATCCAACTTCAAAATCCCACTATAAATAAGATATATTCTTGATGAAACTTTTTGAATTTTTTTCACAACAAACTAGATTTTTCAATGAAGGTATAGTTTCAAGAATCATCTCAAAATCAATTTTGTATATTTTTCTAAAATTAACTGAAAATGCTGAAATTTCAATGGCATTTTCATAATATTCAAAAAAAAATTTCAAAACGTATTTATTTTTCATTCAAACTCTTATGACACCACAAAATGGTCTTGTAAAGAATGTATGTCAAGTTTAAGATGAAAATTATGTTCTTAAGTCAAGATATCTACCTAACATGATTTCATTATAAAATAATTTAGTTATTATGAAACTTGCTAAGTGTCAATCTTATCATTTATTCATGGTTTTTCGAATTTAAACCTATGAGCACCTAAATTGAGTAAATCTAAATATGTTCCTCAAATATAGATTGAAAATGAAACATCTAAGTCAATTTATTGACTTGGGTCAAACTTGTTCAAATGAGGTTATCAAGATTTGACATCTATATCATTTTATCCATATTCTTGTGAATTTTTCATTCTAAATGCTCGGAAACATGTCATATGTAAACCTAAACATGTTTATAAAGTTTTGGATTTAAAATAAATTGTCCAAGTCGATTTGTTGACTTGGGTCAAACCTTTCCAAGTTTAAGTCACCTAAAGTGATCTAGTTATCACCTTGTTCATCTATACAGGATCTTTCAAGTTTAAACACTTAGAAGTATGTCATGTGTATATCTAAATATGTTTATTGGGTGTAGATTTAAAAATGAACTCTCTAATAGATAATTTCAACCTAGTGCAAATTTCATTCAATCAAAATATCATGAATATATTAGCCTAAGTTATCAAAATTTCTTACTCTTGAAATTCTTAGCATTTATCATACACAATCAATCATGAGTCATAAAGAAATCATTGAAGCATAATTATTGAAATGTTACACTAAGATTTTTGCAAAATCGAACTCATACCTCATTCTTGGAAATTTTCTCAAACTTTTCATTTTCTTTCCAATTTCTATAGCCTTCCAATTTTATCATAACTTGCAAGCAATATTCAGTAGTAGCATAATGAAAATACACCAAGCAAGTTATCATACTAAGTAGCAAAGAGAGAGATTATTTCGTGTGAGTTGTGCTTGAGGACAAGCATCGTTTAAGTGTGGAGGGATTTGACGATATGTATATTTTTCATCTTTAGTTGCCTATTTTTATGCTAGATTCAGATTAAATACTTCCTAGTTCTCAAATTTTTAACCTCAAGTCCCAACTCATCATGAAAGAGACTGATCATGTTATCTTTCAATTTTTCATTTTCCACTTTCAATTCATCAATCTCATTTAATTGAACACCACACAACGGCCCGAAAAAGAGCCGTTATCGACCACCAGTCGATCGATTGGTCGATCGAACCATCGACCGAATGGCTACTGGACATTTCATCAGCCTTCGGTCGATGTCCGATCGACCATCCGTTCGACCTAACCATCGGCCGAACCAGCGACCGAAACTACTCTGAATGCAATTTCAGCCGGGTTCTATCTTCAGTTCAGGTTTCGGAATTCAGGTTTGGTTCTTTAGGGTTCTTTGCATCATAATGAGGATTAATACAAATGATCTAGACACCCTAAATCTAAACTCTATTCTTCCCGACAAATTCGAGTGCGTCGAGCAACGTCCTTCCAATTTTTTGATTCTCCAATATTTCTGATCGTGGATGTCATGCGCTAACCGACTTGCACTACTAGAATATTGGCTATCAGCCACGGGGCTCACCGACAGTCGCCTCGGCCGTCAGAAGAATCCACAGTTCTTTGATGGCCGCACAAGCCAATGACGATCTCACTCGGATGGAGGAGCAAAGACGCACGAATGACGAGTTGAGATAGACGATGCAGAACATGTAGGCCCTCCTCACTCAGATTGTATCTCACTCTGGCCTTCTACCGATGATGTTGTAGCTGTCGCCCTCCTCACCCAATTTTGACGATCTCACTCCACCGCCTCCACCGCAGTCGTGAGATTTTGGTTTATTATATTTTGATACTTGTTAGCCTCCGTTTGAGGTTTAGATACTTGATAGATGTTTATACTTTATATTTTATATTTTGATACTTGTTTGCCTATGGTTTGAGGCTTATAGTTGTTTATATATGATATTTTGATACTTGTTTGCCTTCGATTTGAGGCTTAGATTGATGATAGTTAAGTAAAACTTGTATGGTTGGTTGAAAATGTATGTGTATGAGGTTTTGTGGTTGTAATATGTGATTGAAAATGTATAGTTGTAATATGTGATTGATGATATCATTGTACATACATGACGTCTTAGCAGCCGACCATGCCTTTTCGTGAAGGTAAGCACATCTGCCTTGACAACTAGATGAAGTATCCTGAGGGAGTGGATCCATGGGAGTTTGCCCAAGTCATATTTTCTGGCCTGATAAGCGGCCTGAGGAAGTCTTTGTCGGAGGAGTCCGAGGCTCGATTCTAGGAGATTGGGCCGCTGAGACGAAGAAGGGCCTAGAGGCAAAGGTTGGAGAGATTGCACGTTTGAATGCTCGAGTGAAGGAGATGGAGGGTCGGTCCATTGTGAAGCTGAAAAAACTCTATCATAACCTTGTCGCCGCAACGATGGAGGGTTCCCGTTTAAGGGCCAAGGTCGAGGTTGCCAAAACTGAGATGGAGAAGTGTAAGTTAATGGCGCGGGACCTTGAGGGCGAGGTGAGTCACTTTCGGGATGCAGACCTAAACATGTACACCAAAGGTTTTAATAGGGCAATTGAGCAAGCCAAGCTTTTTGCTCATGAGGTTGATTATTCTGGAGCCGATCTCGTTAAGGAGGTAAGAGATAGTGTCCTTGTGACTCCCGAGGTCGAGGAGGAGTTTTCTAGGCTGCATGGAGAAGGACTTCTAATCGCAGCTCCAGGGGAAGTGTTCGCATTCTCCAATGGATGGGAATGTTGTGGGGGAGGATGTCTCTGTTGCCTCTGTCCAAGCCGACGCGTCCCTTCCATAGTAAGTGTTGAAGTATTTTAAATCGCCCGTGTGTGGGCTATCTTGATATTTGTCTGTGATGAATTGTTCCCCCTTTCAAGGGTTGTCGATGTATCTAACACTTACCCCTTCTTGGGCTTCTATTTGCGCCTTCGAGCTCTTATTTTTTCTACATGCATCTTTTACATGCATCTTCGATCGTTATTGTTGCACCTTGATGGTTTATAACCGAGCTTCCTCACTTGACAAGGGGAGTATCCCATTGCTTTGAGGTTATTGGTTGTAGTTAAATTCCCTACTAGTGATTTCGACGTTTATGAAGTTAGATGCTTATGAGTAAGTCATAGATTTCGTGAAGGATGGTTTCCTTCTTGGTGTTGAATGGAATATACCTTTCGTACCGAGCATTCGGGCGGGGTGGTGACCTCGCCTCCGGACCATTGTCTCGTTAACGGTGACGACGTGCTTCACCTTTTCTGTCTGACTTTTTGGACCTCTTGTCTTCAGTAGTATCCTTGACATCATGTCTATTGGATTTTTTGGCCTCACGGAGTTCCTACATCTCCATAAGTTTGTGTCTATCTCCTATATCTTGACCTAGGCTGCTAACTTCTTGTTCTCCGCTTCTAGGTCGTGTGTCCGACAATGAGGGTTCTTTTGGGGGGGAAGTTGGCTGGTGTCAGAGCGTCTCTCCTCATTGTTTCAGCTTCAAGAGATTGCGGGTGAACATCATCGTCGGGGCATTGCCATGATAGGGTGGAGCCCCCAGATAGACCCAATAATATAGGGCACTACTGGACCTAATCTGGCCAAACCCAATAGTACTAGTCTAATTGAATAGGACTTAAATCCCATGTACACTTCACGCCGATATATCGAGCTCCCACGCTCGCAATAGGCATACGCGTCTAAATTCATAATTTGACCCAAAATAATTGTTGATTGTCAATGTAATAGGTGTCGGCTTCATTTAAATTCTTTGTAGTGTAGCCTTATTAAGACAAAACACAGTATGATTAAGACTGAACCCAAAGTAACTCTTGTTGTGAAAGAGTGAACCTAATGCTTGTGCTTTAGATTCAATCTTAATGATGTTAGGGTCATCCTTAACAATGTTAGGTTCATTCATGTGTGCAGCTCCATAAAAATTCTATGGAGCCCGACTCTATATTTGTTTTTTCCCCACACATACACACATATAAATGCATGCAATAATTCCCTACATTCTAGAAGCATCCATGCATAAAATGATGATACAGAAAGATTATGATGTAATTTGATTGGATGCCTCCCTCCCTTCCTCTCCCTCCTCCTCCTCCACTCTTGTCGCCGCCTTGTACCCACCTCTGTCCCTACTCCTTGTCCGGTGGCATCGAAGGATGCTGGATGGACGTTGGTTCGTCATCGGCGTGTCTCGTCCAACCATGTTCATTTTGCTGATGTCCCAAAGCCACCTTCCACTCGTTGGTTCTCTTCTGGGTGCTCCTTTGCTGATATTGTTCGAGTCGGCAAGCTTGTCTCTACCTGTTCCTATGTTCAACATAGTCTTGGACCAAATGCGCCTCCTTCACTTGGTGCAACTCCAACTCGTATCTCTATCCCTGCTGAGTTCATTTCCTCTTTGCGCCTATGTGGCAGGTGCTTTCGCTGTCTTGGTATTGGTCATCTCGCTGCTAGTTGTACCTCTCCGCTCTGTTGCTTTTTATGCAACCAACCCGAGTATTTAAGTCGCAATTGTGGAGCCTTCATTCACTGACCATCCTCTTTCGCTCTCCCGAGAGGCTCCTATGTTGGTCTTCCGCCTACTTATTAAGTGAGTTGATTAAATAGTATGTAAATAGACTAAAGTAGACATTGCAATTTTGAATGTAATAAAGGGTTTTTTAGTCTTTTCCATTGATTAGTTAATCAACTGGGAACTTAGATAAATAGTGAGTTGACGTGTAAAGCTCAACTTTAACTTTTGAACTTAATCTTCTTCCAGTTTTTTCCCTCTTCCTCTTCCTCTTCTTGCGAATGTATCATGTTATTTTTCCATTCAATGAAGCTTAACCATAACTAGTTAATTTTTCTCCTTTAATTGTTTGGGGCTTCTGTCAACATGGTATCAGAGCAGGCGTAATCAATCCAAAGAAGTGAAGGAGTTCAACAAACCAAATTGGTGATCAAATCTTTAGATCCCCCTTTCGAAGATGGCAAGGAATCGTAGAAATTCCACGACGCGATCAGTAATTGATGAATCGTAGACTGAACATCAAGAAGGGGTGACCTCGAATAGCAATCAAATCGAGAGCAATCCCTACTTCCTTCAAGGAAATGATAATCCCGGTATGTCGATTGTCTCGATTCAATTAAAAGGGCACGAAAACTATCTTCCTTGGAAACAGTCAATGTTGATTTCATTGTCTGCCAAGAAGAAGCTGGGTTTCGTGAATGGCTCTCTGAATGAGTCCGAGGAAACAAATCCCAAATATGAGCTATGATGTTAGTGTGATGATATGGTCAAGTCATGGATCATCCAATCCATCGCACCTGACCTCTGCACTAGTGTGATTTACAATGATACATCATACAATATGTGGAAGGAGCTTCAAGGCAGATTCGGGCGCAACAATGAACAGAGAATCTTCGACCTTCAATCGCAAGTCAGTAACACTAGACAGGGGAACATGACCATCTCAACTTATTACACCAAGATGAAGAGTTTATGGGATGAGATGGATGCTCTTCGAATGAATACCAGCTGCAATTGCAAGCTAGGGAAGGAAGAAAGGGAGAGAGGAAAAATGAGGCAATTCCCAATGGGACTTCATGAATCGTACATGGGTATTAGAGGACAGATTCTATTAATGAATCTGCTACCAGAGATAACTCAAATTCACTCCATCTTGGAGCAAGAAGAAACACAAAGGCATGTATGTACTGAAACTAGAGGAAATCAAGTAGACAGTGTGGCTTTGAATACTACTTACCAAGGCACTAACTA
This sequence comes from Canna indica, assembly GCA_034359265.1. Lineage (NCBI taxonomy): Eukaryota > Viridiplantae > Streptophyta > Magnoliopsida > Zingiberales > Cannaceae > Canna > Canna indica. The sequence continues at coordinate 60,365,652 of CP136897.1, forward strand.
CGCTTTCAGGCAAGCTCAGAAGGGCAAGCCACAAACATGGAGCAAGAAATTTTGTGAACATTGTCAAAAACTAGGGCACACAAAAGAAGTATGTTACAGGCTTCATGGGTTCCCACCCGGACATAGATTTTATAAAGGAAAGCAAAAGATGAATGATTGGAATGGAAGCAATGCAAATAAGGAGAATATGATTAACAATGTTCAGTCCTCTCAAACAGCTGAAAGCTCAGAAACAGTGACAGAGTTTCATGAAAGCAAAGGAAGAAGTATAGGAGGTTTCACTGAGGAACAATACCAAACTCTTGTTAGCCTCATGCAGAACTAGAAGCAAATTACAAACCCAAGGGTCAACATGACAGGTATACACCTTTGCTCAGCTAATTATGATAAATTTGAATCTTGGATTATGGACAGTGGAGCTACAGACCATGTAGCATCATCCAAAATATCCTTAGACAATGCTTCCAAACCAAAACAATTCAATAGGGTTTCACTACCAAATGGGTCAACCACTGAAATAATCGAAATAGGGACTGTATACATCAACAAATACATTAAGTTAGTAAAAACCCTTCATGTTCCTTCTTTTAAATTCAACTTACTGTCAGTAAGTAAATTAACCAAAGACTTGCACTGCTCTATTACCTTTAACCCTGACAACTTTGTAATCCAGGACCTCATTACGAAGAAGAACCTGGGGAGTGGTAAAGTGGACAATGGGTTGTACTCCATGAATGGAGCTTTCCCACCTGTTAGTAAACAAAATTTTACTTCATTTACTTCTCATGTTTCATTAGATAGCACAACTTTATGGCATATGAGACTTGGACATATGTCAATGAATAAGATGAAACTCATGACTAGTGTAATACCTGATATTAGTGTGAGCTCAAAATTTTTCTATAATGTTTGTCCATTGGCCAAACAAGCATGTACTCATTTTTCTCAAAGAACCAATAAAGCTTCATTTCCTTTCGAAATAGTGCATGTTGATGTTTGGGGACCTCACAAAGCCCCTACTTATGATGAAAAAAAAATTTCTTGACCATAGTGGATGACTTCAGTAGATGTGTGTGGACATATCTTTTTTCTTCCAAATCACAAGTGCCCTCTATGCTCATGGATTACATCAAACTCATCCAAAACAAATTCCAAACTATCATAAAAATCCTCGGCCAGACAATGGTAGTGAATTCTTCAATGCAACCCTTATAGCCTATCTTGCCAATTTAGGAAACATTCATCAAAGAACATATGTCGAAACACCTCAACAAAATGCCTTGGTAGAAAGAAAGAATAGGCATTTGTTAGATATAGCTAGGAGTTTGAAATTTTAGGCACAACTCCCTTCACATTTTTGGGGAGATTGTTTGCTAACAGCACATACATCATCAACAGAACACCTCATGTAGCCATTGAAAACTTGACTCCCTATGGAAAGTTATATCAGAAGCCTCCAATACTATCTCATATGAAGACATTTGGGTGTTTATGCTATGCAAATTCACTCAAACAAGGAAGAACCAAGTTTGAACCTAGAGCCATTGAATGCATGTTCTTTATGGCAAGAAAGGGTATAAGGTGTATGATTTGAAAACTCAAAATATTTTTGTCTCCAAAAATGTGACCTTTGTAGAGAATATTTACCCATTCAACATTTCTCCTTCTACTCAAAAAACCATTTTTCCACTACCAACATCAAATGAGAAACACCTATTTCCAGATAATGTTGAGTTTGTATCCACTGAACAAATTACTGAGTCATCCACTAGGGGTAATAGTCAGAAAGAAAAAGAAAATGAGAAAGAAAAAGAAAAAGAGAACAAAAAAAGAAAACGAAAAAGAAAAAAAAAGGAAAATGAAGAGATGCATAGTGGACTTGATGGTATGTTGAAAGTTGTTTTAAGTCCAATAGATAGTGAAACAAGTTCATCTGATAACCACATCATGAATCCATCTCCACATCCAACCAGACCAGCAACAAGAAAGAGTACTAGAGTCACACAAAAGCCATTAAAGCTCCATGATTATTGTTGCAACTCATTGGCCACTGAACCAGTACCTGAAACAAAAACCAAAACTTCACCTTATCCATTACACAGATACATGAACCAAAATAGTGTTCCCAAAACTCACCAAGCCTTTTTAGCCTACATAGACAACACACAAACTCCAAAAAACTATAGTAAAGCTATCCAAAAACAAATTTGGATTGATTCTATGCTGGCTGAGCTAAAGGCTCTTGAAGAAAACAATACTTGGGTGTTGTGTGACTTGCCTCCTGGGAATAAGGCAGTTTGGTAGTAAATGGGTGTTTCGCACCAAATATAAACCAAGTGGTGACTTGAGAAATCCAAATCTAGAGTTGTAGCTAAAGGCTACACGCAGCAAGAAGGAATTGATTATGAAGAGACCTTTTCTCCAGTCTCAAAGATGAACACTATAAGATCTTTGATTGTAGTGGCAGCCTCTAAAAATTGGTCATTGCAACAACTTGACATAAATAATGCTTATTTACATAGTGAGTTGAATGAAGAGTTTTACATGGTTAAACCATTGGGGTATGGAAGTCCAGATGATACAAGAGTTTGTAAATTAAAAAAATTCATCTATGAACTGAAGCAAGCTAACGGACAGTGGTTTGCTAAACTGTCCACAAGCATTTTATCCAGGGGCTACGAACAAAGCTCAGCAGACACTTGCTTATTCATCAAAAGAAACAATGATGAGATTGTGATTGTGTCTGCTTATGTTGATTATATAGTGCTGACAGGTACTGATGTTGCAGAGATGAAGAACTTGAAACAATACTTGAATGACAAATTTAGTATTAAAGATCTTGGAGACTTGACTTACTTTCTTGGATTTGAGGTACACAGAACAACAAATGGGATACAAATGAGAGTGAGCTGCGAGCTCTATCAAGCACCACAACAGAAATAATTTGGTTTATCAAGCTTTTGACTAAAATTGGTTTCAAATTCAACACACCTGTACCAGTGTATTGTGATAATAGAAGTGCCTTTCACATTACCTCTAATCTTGTGTTTCACGAGAGAACAAAACATCTTGAAATTGATTCACTACAAAAAAAATAGGGTATCACCAACAGACTAAATCCGTTGGTAATACTCAAAAATCAGTTGGTAATCTATTACCAACAGATTATCTGTTGGTAAATACGTCGGTGTTGACCATGCTAGGTATTACCAACAGATATTATTATATCCGTTGGTAACACCAACGGTAATTAATGTCCGTTGGTAACACCAACAGAAAATATTATCCGTTGGTAACACCAATGGAAATATACTCTGTTGGTGATGCCAACGGAACCAGTATCTGTTGGTGACACCAACGGATATCATCTTCGTTTATACTAACAGATTCAATAAAGGTATCCGTTGGTATTACCAAGAGACATCCGTTGGTTATACATTTTATAATTAAAATATTCATACCCATTTGAATTTTCATTTTCTTGTATACAACCTAGAAGGGAAATCACACATCAAATTTCTTATTACCCAGTCACAAATATATATATACAACAAGTCAAGAAAAAAAAACTCATATTTTCATAACCAAATAATAGTGTCATTTTCATAACCAAAACAACTAAGTACCGAGCATCTACAATCGAGTATATTATCAAACAAATACAAACCTTACTAAAAGTCAAATCTTCCCTAACATCAACCGAATTGTTTAGTGCAAAATCATAACCAACATACAAATATTAACCAAATACAAATCCATTATCAACAAAATTAACAACCAACATGAAAATCATAACCCAAATGGAGGTGGAGGTGGAGGTGGAGGTGGAGGTGCGGTGGAAGCTGAAGGTGAATCTGTTGATTGCAAAGAGTTAACTGGAAAGTCGAGTTGTGTTAACATCAACCGAAGTTGAGCTTCCACTTGTGCTTGTACTTGCGACTGCACTTGTGATTGCAGTGATGCTTCTAATTCAGTAATATATCGTCGCATGGATGTCATCTCAGTCTGCATCGCATTCCACTCATCATTCATTCGACCATGCCCATAACTCGATGTACTAGATTCTGCTGAGCTAGAACTCCCCATAATGGATTTAACATCCTCTCGACATCCAAAATTGTAAACCCGATTATGAGATGGATGTCCAGAGGCATTAATCCATTCTTCAGGATCTAAAATGGGTTGTGATGCTACATCTGTACCATACTTTTCTATGATCGATGCCTCATAAGTCTCTTGTACTATGTTTTATATTATAATATCAACAAGCATTTCTATAATTAAGATTTAGGAAATAAAATGAAAATAAAGAAAAATCTGCACATGTACTCTAGAAGATTTGAAAGGTAAAACTTAACAGTAATATAAAGGAACCTTTTGGTTGTCACCATGAACTCTCAATCTTCTAGAATGCTCTCAACCCAACTGTTAAGACCAAAGTGAAGTTGGATTTGAAAATATCACAAATTAGGCTAACATTAACTCATTGGAATTAAGTAAAGGAAGAAAATTAACAAAGTGGAAAAAAAAATAAAACAAGTTATCCAAATTGTGATGCAACTATATAATGTCATTTAGTGGTGGATTAAAGCTACAATAAAAATGCATTTAACACAAGATTAACCAGAATACTAAGATGGATTTGTTTGAACATTAAAATCCCTTACCCAAAGATCTGACTCATTCACTACCCAATTTTCTTTTGATATCAGTTGTCATGATATGAGCATGCATGATTAACCTGAATAAAGAGTTAAAATAGATATCACAAATTTGTCTTGTAGAAAGCAAAGCACATGGCCAACATAGAACCAGCCCCATTAAAGAATTCAGGAATCCTGTTGTAGCCATGTTGCTTTGTCTCAAAAAATTGCAGGAATACTGAAGGGGACATTACTCTTACAACCAATGGCAACATATCCCCACATTAAAAGAAATATTATGTGGTGTCCTAAGTTTTGTGCACCATGGAATACTGAAGGATCGCAATGATTGGATTGGCAATTGCCATCCAAAGAAATGTATATGGAATGTGGCAATTGCGGGTCTCCATCTTCAAGTACTTCACAAGGGGAGGTATATGCAGTATGCTATAATTTGGAATGTTGTTTCCTCAATACATGGTTGAACTACTTGGATTGTCTAGACAATCTTTTTTTGACTATTTAATGCTATTTTTTCCTTGTGTAGTTTACTAGTTTTACATCATTATCCTACAGCTTCACATGCATATAGTTTACTAGTAGTATCATCTATCTAATAGTTTCGGTCTCTTCTAATAGTATCATCTATCTAATAGTATTGGTTCATATGATAAAGTACATTCACAATACTGTCAATACACCACAACATGCAAGAAAGCAGAAAGCAGAAAGCAGATAAAAGTAGATCTAACTCATCATATGAACCAAAAGACAGTTCTCCTAAACACCAAAGAATCTAACTAGCCTTCCATAATAAATCAAATTAACTTATCATATTATCTACTTCATTAAGCATTCTAAGAGGCAAATGAAAATTTATGATGATGAGAGCAGAATAGTAAGGCTCAAATTATAATAAGAAACTTGGAGACTTAAATGACTAGCTAGACTTCACTACTCAACAATAGAACATAAGAGACAAGAAATATAGTATGTCATCAACACAACAGTCACACTTGAACAGCCACACTTGTCCAAAGCAGACAAGAAAAGACTTATACCATACTTGTGATGCAAATTCAACACAACAGTCACACTTGTCCTTACTAAACAATCAGAAATAATTTCATGAAGATCAACTGAAACAACACAACAGTCACACTTGGTGTAATATAATTTCTTGAAGCAGAGTTTCTACTTCTAGTCAAGCAATACTTTATACCATGAAGGATATCAAACTCAAGCAATCAGAAAGCAAACCATGGAATATCTAAATCATCAAATGCAAAGTAGATATAAGAATTAAGTATTGATGGTGTGGTTGTCAAGCAATACTCTACGTGTCAACTCCCTTAATAAATAAAAGAGTACAGTTCATAAGCTCTATTGCAATTATGCATTCAGTAATGTTTCAATATAAAAATTATCTGAAGATAAAAGCATAAAGCATGACTAGTAATCTCATTCAAGCATATATTTTAGCTTCATAATTTAGCTTCTTGCACACATATGCTAATCATCAAATTTAATGCTTTTGACCTTGTACTAAGGAGCATCAATAAAAAAAGTACAAGATTTCTATGAGAGAAAATACAAATAGAACATAATTAGGAAGTATAGAGCCACTTGCAAGAAAGACAAAAATGATAAAACCGTTATACTGATATAAGTGATACTTATATGTATCTTTTAATATACTGATATGTATCATACTGATATAAGTGATATCAGTATGATACATATCATACTGATATGGTATGTCTGACAATATTTTGGCAGAAAAAGAAAAGACTATATTTAGAAAAATATGAAAGTGAAAGAGAGATGGAGATAAGCAAACTTTTTGTGGACTAGTATAAGGTAGTCTATATTTTGGCAGACACAGGATGAACTTGGTCTTACACATAACTAAGGAGTACATTGAATATCCTAGTGCATGTGTGACAATAAACATCATGGTTGTGTTGCAGTTCACACATAGAGGAAAACCTTCTGCTAAAATTAATAAATGAAATTTTCAAATGCTGCTAGCATCAAATTGTGTTTGTGGAAGTGATGATGCTTGAGCCCTAATGGATAAGAACCACTCTCTTCTTCCCACTTCCCTGATATCAGTATCATACTAATATCAGTATGATACTGATATGTATCAAACCAGTGACAAACCAGTGACATTTGGAATCAGAAGAAGGATGAAATCCCAGCAAACAGGCATAAAATGCTACTATAGCAAATCCATATTAAGCTGAAGAGGAACCAAAGTCATACATAGCAATTAAGTTATGTTTGGTGGTATAGATATGTTTGATTTACAATTAGTATGGAGCTAATTCAGTATGGGATACTCTTTTAGACTTTGTATTTTTTTTGTACTACTGGCCAAGGAAGACGTTCTTAACATATGCGGTATTAAATGTATTTTTTTTGTACTTTGTATATCATGCTTTCTAAAGATCCCAACCGGTAAGGAAAACATAAAAATTATTCATTCACATGTGAAGAAAGGTTTTAATGGATGCAACACAAATTAGATTCTAGATTCCTATATGGGTTGGTAAATCAAGATTAACACCACACTCTTACAATTTGTTCACCTTAAATTGAACTATCAAAGAAATTCTAGCTATATGGCAGATCAACATGTCAAAAAGAAATGTAAATCATGCGAACACATAACTTAGAGTCAATCGGTTATTATTGATACAACCCTCCCCAACTTTCTAGTGACAAGTACATGAAAATTAGAAATATTATGCTCCCAGGGAAAGAGTCAAGTTAACATATATAGCTGTTGAGAATCTTACAATGTCATAGGTATTCAGCCTTTTGACATCAAATCCCTGAGCTGACAAGCCTCTCTCTGAATAGATGATACAAGTATACCAAAGTAAGCATTGACTAATGACTATGCACATCCTAGTCAAAAAGTAAATAAAAAATTAACCAATGACTATGCACATCCTACCAAAGTAAGCATTGAAGAAAGGTTTGTACTAGGAAACGAGATATACAAATTGAAAAATGATTAATAGACAAATCAAATATAAAGATAAGGAGGTTGTATGCTCAAGGAAATACGAGAAATCACCTCATCACAATTTTAATCAGCACAAAATAAAAGGATAAAAGGCTGAAAGAAAAAGTATTATACCAGTATTGTTTCTCCCTCTCTTAGATTAGTAAGAACATGGCCAGTTTAATAGGAGCCAGTATAATTCCTCTAATGTTTGTGTGGGATCCCATCTTTCATTATGTTGTTGGAAATTTTTTTGAGGACTTAAGAAATACATAAAAAGTTTCATACTTCTACATAGAAGGAAAAAAGCTTAGTACATTTCATTTCTTGTCCATGCACACAACTATTTGTGAATCAATGTCCAGTTTAGTGTGGTTAGCCAAAAAAGGTATTACAACAAAAATGGACTAAGAAAACAAGTATTCATATGGTTTTATAATAGGAAAGGCATATCAACTGCTAATCAAAGAATCTTGAAAGATAAAATCATGAAGTGTGATAAATCGATAATAATAATTTATGCTTCTAGTACAACAAGACTAAGGTCGTTTCAAGTCTCTCTAAAGTTTGGAACTTCCTAGGTATGATATAGATTAGTAGGTAGATTGTCATTTTCAGTTCATGAACAAATTAGAGTAAGCAAGGGTAATACCTTTCCAAACAAATCCAATCAATTACTAGATAGTAATTGGATTAAGACGTGCTGATTTTAGGTATCTACACTTAAAGATACTTGAGATTCATTCTTGTCGGTACTTTGCATCAGATTTTTGGGGTGACATTATGTTTCATATAATTGAATTTCAAACTGAAGCATGCTATGTTTACAAAGTACAGCCATGTGATATATAAAATTACAAGCAAATTTGATGGTTACTATAATTCGTTGTAGTAAGGGATTACCCAAAGCAAATTCCAAGGGAAACATCAACCTACAGTATGAAACGATTGAAATAAAGATTCTCTTTGAGAATATATTTATAGAATTTACAGTAGCATCTTATGAGTTAAGAAGAAATGAATAGTACTAACCCTATTCTTTGAAATTTTAGCTGTTTGAAAATATGATTCACCTATATGTGTGAAATAAAGTGATTAACCACAAAATTGAAACTTTATCAGCCAAAGAAACACTCACATCTCACAAATTTTAACTCTAAAGCATCAACTGAGCAATGTAATTCACAGAGCAACTTCATATTCTGAGATGAAGTAAATAATATTCTCAAAGAATATTATTTATAATAAGTAATAGGATTACTCTCTAAAAAATAATCTTACATTATTAGTGGGGATCAACCCCTGAAAATAACCAAACAAGTCAATCCTATCACCTTCTAAGGATTGTCCTCAGGATTTGGAGGAGCACCCCATACCAGACCCTCCAATAGGAGAAAAGAAAAGCTTAGAGAAACCCCAGAAAGGTAAACATGGGTTTACAAAAATCCTTAAGAAGCTTAAGAATGAAACAACCAGCTATCATTGCTTTCCCAATGCTAAAAGACAAGCCATGAAGGCTCAACAAGTAGAAGTCCATAACAATGAAAATATAATAAGATGAGAAGAATTCATAACATGTAAATAGCAGAAAATAGTTTACTGGTGATGTCATATTACAAGAAAACTCTCCATTCAGATCATCTAATACATATAATGATCAAATCTAAAATCGACACCACTTAAAGATAAATGTACCTGCCACGAATCCAGAAAAGAAAAAGTTCACCCATGCAAATGTAAGGGTCTGCAAATAAAAAATAGTTTAATTAAAGAAAAAAAAGAAGCAAAAATGACTCCTAGAAAAAAAGAGCTAATAAATGTCAAATGGGCATTAGTGCAGTACCTGTGCTATGATCATTGAAAGGTTCTTCTTCATCATATCCATAGCCATGTTTGGGTTTGAAAACATCTGTGTTTGTGCATTCTGAGTTTGTCCTTTTGGAACATGCAGCAAGCCATTCTTCTGCAGCACCAAAAATTTTCACGATCGACAAAAGGCTGATTGGTTAGTATCACTTCTACTTTTTACACTGATTTGCTTTTTTCTACAATAGATGTCTTGTAATTTTTATATTCATTGCTAATGCACAGCCAAAAAATAAATTAAGCTTTTGCAAAATTCTAGTGAGACAGACAATGATTTTGTAAAATGTCTCCCGATTGAGTACAAAAAATAGTGAGCTCGTGAAAATTCCTACGAAAAGAGATAGCACTGCTTCCATTTTCCATTTAATTTGCATCGATTAAATATTTTAAGTTTAAACCATAATTTCTTTTATATTAAGATAGACCTACAGTTGATTTGCATATGAAACACAGAACAACTTGACTATGTAAAACCAAAACCAAAACCATCACAAATACACAACAATAAAATAATTATCTTAAACCAAAGTTTTTGATTTTTAACCTTCAACAGGGAGAAATTACGCACAAAAATAACCACATATCCAACTCTCAAGAGAGAGATATATATACACATATATAATATCCTCTTTTAATTCTTCTTCTCAACAAGAGGCATACCTCATTGGTGAAATAAACCCTCCGAGCCCGGAACGACTTAGCGGGGATGAACCCAGCCGCGGCCCTCAAATTCCTCGCTCTGAGAACCACATGCCTGGCAAACCAACCAAGGGAGTCCAAATCAACGACCAAAGAAAATCACTTTGAGAGGATATCGATGACAAAAATCAATTGGACTAGGGAGGAAGGGGTAGGGACAAAAAAGATAAGAGACGAAACGAACCCTTCCTTGACGACCTTGCGATCAGGAGCTTGGTAAGATCGCATAAGCTTGGAGACGAAGTAGCGGAGGATCCCTTGGGCCGACGATGCTATGAGAGACGCCATTGGCGAGAAGGATCTACGCCAAGAAATCGATCTACAAGAGGGGAAAGGAAGAACATCAAATTACATCTAATATTCTGCGATGGGTAAGAAGAAGAACATGAAGGAAGAGGAGAAATAGGTTATACAGTGAGGGAAGCGGGAGGGGAAAGTAAGAGCTGGAAATGAAAAAATAAGGGGGAAGAGCCGCGGCCGCGGAGAAAAGAATCGCGGGCTGAGGGAAGAGAAGCGCGAAAATATTTGGTCGGATAGGGAAAAAAAGGGAGGAGTATTTTTGTCGGATAAAAAGTGGAGGAAAAGAAGAAAATTAGGGATTTTATCAATTGGTTGGCTAAGTTACCAACGGATTATATATCCGTTGATGATTTTGTTGGTAATACCAACAAAATTAATCCGTCGGTAGTAAATCCGTTGGTGATAGAATATTTTCTTGTAGTGATTGTTACTTCGCAAGAGAGAAATATTTACAAGGTATCATCAGACCAACCTATATCTTAGGTGATAGTCAACCAATTGACATCCTTACAAAGGCATTACCACACCAGAAACATGAAGAAATGATATGCAAGCTGGGCATGAAGAATTAAGTGAGTTGATTAAATAGTATGTAAATAGACTAAAGTAGATATTGCAGTTTTGTATGTAATAAAGGGTTTTTTAGTTTTTTCCATTGATTAGTTAATCAGCTGGGAACTTAGATATATAGTGAGCTGATGTGTAAAGCTCAACTTTAACTTTTGAACTTAATCTTCTTCCAGTTTCTTCCCTCTTCCTCTTCCTCTTCCTGCGAATGTATCAGGTTATTTTTCCATTCAATGAAGCTTAACCATCACTGGTTAATTTTTCTCCTTTAATTGTTTGGGGCTTCAGTCAACCCTACTTGCACTCCTCCTTCTACACCGTCTCTGCCTACCCAGCACGGTTCGGGTTCTGGTAAGGCTTCTCCATGCACCCCATTTGTTTTTCCATCTTCACCTCCATCTCATGGCTCTCCTATTAGTGCCTCGTTGCATGCTTCCAATTCTTCTCACATTCAGACCTAAGCTCTATTGGGGTGCTAGCTACTGATTACTGTTCTCCTCCCGAACTCGACTTCCACAGCCGCTCATTCTTCCTACTTGGTCCAACGCTGTATTGTGTTCTTGGTGCGTGGGCAGATGCACAATGATCTTGATGTGGTGGGGATTGTGGAGAGGCGTTTTAGCTACCGCTGCGATCATGACCGCCACTGGAAACAAAGGCATTTGGTTTATGGGCGGTTCTTACTTATGACTCCTGATGCGGGGAACTGATCCTATAAGGATCGTTTGCTCTCTACTGGTCAACTTGGGTGGCGCCATCTCCATTTCTTCTTCAGCGACTGGTGGCAAAATGATCCTTACTCTATCGTGGTTGCGCCGGCTCTTCACATTGGCCTGGAGTTGCAAGGACTTCCCTTTCTATTATGGAACCTGGAGATCCTCATTGCTCTCGTAAGTTCGTTCGGGTCGCTTGAAGCAGTGTATGAAGCTTCTCTTAGTTGGGCAGACCTATCTACTTGTCGTCTCCAAGTGCATGCTCTTGCACTATCGGATATTCCCCATGCTTGTTGAATTCTCTAAATTTTAATGTCTTATTCAGGAATGTTCGGGGCTTAAATTGTTTATCTAAGCGGTACATGGTTAAACAAATTGTCAGAGATCTGAATGCCAGTGTGCTTTTCATTTGTGAAACAAAACTAAATCACATTTCAAGAAAAATTATCAAACAACTAGCGGGGTTCAGAATTAACAGTGATGACTGTTACCATGCCTTAGCAGCTGATGGGCTTTCGGGGGAATTATTGGTATCTGGAACCCTTTTATCTGGTCTTGTACCTCGTATCCACTGGCGAGTTCTATATATGTGCAACCTTGTTACACTTATTCTCAAATCATCAATTTACCTTTGTGGGTGTGTATGGTCCGCCCTCCAGAGACCGAAGGCTTCGGTCTCTATTTTTTTGGGAGAGCTAGCTTCTTTACCTCCGGATTCTCATGAATCACTGATTGTTGGTGGAGATTTTAATATAACCAAATATTATGGTGGAAGGAAAAATTACAGAGGGAATAGCGGGGACTCAAGAAGATTTTCACAAATCATCGCTGACCTAAATTTGATTGACTTATCTATATCAGGTTTGGACTATATTCGGTCGAATAATCAAGCACTTCAGGCTCTTGCAGAATTAGATAGGATCCTGATTAATGCATGGGCTTCCCTCTTGTTACATAATGTGTTGGCTTCAGGTCTTCCAATGAAGCTTTCTGATCATAACCCTTTTCTCCTAAGTAACTGATCTGTTAATTCTTATGGACCATGCCCTTTTACAATGGAAATTCATTGGCTATACTCTAGATTTCTGTGAAATTGTTAATCTGGAATATTATTCCAATTGTTGACCGCCTCGGATAATCATGTTTCCCCACTTTCAATTTGGATATCAGCCCGGAAGAAGCTGTGTCCATCACTTTTAGACTAAAACAAAACAAAAGAGAGAAAGAAGTCACCGGTTAGAAAAGATCTAGAGACCAAAATTGCATCATTTTCAAACAAGGCTGATAATGAGGGACTGAACATGGAGGAAGTTCAAACTTTTCGTCAACTTAAGGGTGACCTTGATAAGCTCTATCATTCCGAAGACTTATATTGGGACAAAGAGCGAAAAAGAGATGGTTGAAAGAAGGAGATAGAAACACGAGATATTTTCAATTGTGCGTCACTCTACATCGTAATAGAAATAGGATATCTAACATTCGGGTGGAATCTGTGACTGTCTCTGATCAAGTACAAATTGCAAATTATTTTAGGGATTACTATCTAAATCTGCTTGGCTCACACAGAAGGCCTCTTCTCAAGATCCTTTGGCATGAAATTCATGAATCCGAGGGCTGAACTTTGCTTCATCTCGCTAGCCGTTTTCCACAAGGAGTCAAAGAAGTTATCTCCCAGCTCAATAATCACAAATCGCCAGGACCAAACAGAATTCAAAACAAGTTTTTAAAGACTTTTATGGAATGAGACTAGAGCCAACTTGACCCTCTTGCTTAATGAGTTATTGAGGCATCCAGAGGACTTAAGATGAATCAGCAATGCATTCATCACCTTGATACCAAAAACATATGGAGCAATTGGCCCCGCGGACTTCAGGCCAATAAGTCTTGAAAATAGCCCAGTGAAAAGTTTCTCAAAGCTCCTTGCTACTAGATTGGCGACTTTAATGCCTTCCCTTATCGACAACATGCAAGGAGCTTTTACAGTCAGTAGAAGAGGTTGGATTGCTTGCTACATGACGGTCAATGAGACACTTTGGAACTGCAAAACAAGAATTGAGAATATCTGCTTCATAAAGGTGGACTTCGAGAAGGCTTTAATTCAGTGAATCACAGTTTCTTGTTGGACCTCATGGTGGCCCAGGGCTTTCCTCTAGATTGGATTAGATGCATTTCACATTTACTATTGTCTTTTTCCTCGGCCATCATCATAAATGGAACGATAGGGAAATCATTTAGTCACAAAAGGGGTTTGAGGCAAGGTAACCCCTTATGGATTCTCTTTCAAAGTTGTTGCAAAGAGCATCTCGCCTTGGTCTGTTGAAAAGGACTCTATCACATTTAATCCTAGGTGGAGTAAGTCTCATTTCCTTTGAGGATGATTTAGTGATTTTCTGTGAGGCTACAAGTATGACTGTCTCTAACTTCAGGTTACTCATGAAATGTTGTGAACTGTGCTCGAATATGAAGATCAACACTTCCAAGACTAGATTACTTCGGATAGCAAGTGACACTTCTGCAAGTCCCATTCTGGCTAATATCTTGGGGTGTGCTATGACTTCTTTTCCCATTGACTACTTAGGATTACCATTGCAGCTTGGACCTCTTCACAAGGACGACTCGAATAAGGTATTGTCTAAATTTGATGGTATCCTCTCATCATGGCAAGGATTATTGGTGAAATGGTCACACTAGAGGGTGGTGAATAGTGTGTTTACTAAATCTTTTTGTCTAATTCTGATTTTAATCTTTTCTTAAACTACTTAGGCAAGTTATTAATTTAATGACTAAATGAGGAAGCGATTAATAATAGGGTAATTACCTGAATACATCATGAACTTTGGACATTGTCTCATTTGTAGTCAAATTCGAAATATTTCCAAATTACATCATCAACTTTGACATTGATCTCAATTGTATCCTCCCGTCATCACTCCGTCGTCAGCCATGTTAACTTCATGACGTGGTATGTCCACGTGGAATAAAATAATATTATTTTTACACATCATTAAAATTAATTAAAAAATAATATTTTTTTAAACCCCCTTTTCACTCGTTCCACGTCATCTTCATCACCCGCTCCTCTTCTCTGTCTGCCGCCCCTAGCGACGCCTCCTGTACTCCCCCTCCTTCCCTCCTTCCTCTTCCTCTTCGCCCTCCTCTCATCCTTCGACGATGGCAGCGTAGGGACATCCGCCAACCCCATTGGGTTCCACGCCTTTGATCCGTTGTCCGTGTGGTGGGCCTTGCTCCCTGCACCGTCGCCGTATCCGCCGCTGCATCAGCTCATCCTTCGGCACCCCTCCTTCATCGCTCGCAGCCTCCCCGTCCAATCTGTGGCCGTCGGCGGGCATCTCGTCATCCTCGCCGCCGCCACCCAGCGCCTTCTCCCGACCCTCCCCCGTCCCCTCATCTTCCACAACGGATGATGTTGTATCATGTGTCAAGGAGGCCCGCATGCTGGAGAAGTGAGCACTTAGGGAAGCGGCATTTATCATAGGACTCGAAAGAAGGGTCGAAATCAAAGCAGGTATGGGCTGCTTGGGCGAACTCGCCATAACGGAGGATCTTGAAGCAAAGCGCATCGTCAAGCGGGTCGAGGAGGCCGTCCCAATTGTTGCCTCCCTGGTACTCTCTCCACCTCTTTCCGACGGTGATGGTGGAAGCATGTCCGAAGGGGAAAGCCGTAGAGGTGGAAGCGACGATGATGAATAGTAGAGAGCAGGACGATGACCAGAAGACGTCAAGTGCTGCTGTCCTCACATGCCATTAATCAAACCCAACACGTACCCTCACGCACATCTTAAAGCAGGCTCATTATCATCGAATGCAAAGATAAAAACATAATGATGCAGATTCAGGTTAGGCGGCTGCCGGGCCCGACAAGCGGAGCTCTCCTCACCCTATAAAGAGAATGCAACCTCAAGCGGAGCTCTCATCAATCGTCACGCTCGTTGCAGTGCGTAGTGCAGTCGCTTCTCTTTATAGAATAGTCAACTAGGTTGACCGATCACAATGAGACTAGCACTTGACGTCTTCTGGTCGTTGTCCTCCTCTCCGCTATTCAGTGTCATCGCTTCCACCTCTACGACTTTCCCCTATGGACATGCCTCCATTATCAACATCGGAACGGCGATAGCGAAGGGCCCACCGCACGGACAACAGATCAAAGGAATGGAACCCAATGGGATCGACGGAGCTCCCTGCACCGCCATCGTTGGAGGGCGAGAGGAGGGCGAAGAGGGAGATGAAGGGTGGGAAGGAGGGGGAGTACAGGAGGTGTCGCCAGGGGCGGCAGACGGAAAAGAGGAGTGGGTGGTGAAGATGATGTGGAACGAGTGAAAAGGGGTTTCAAAAAATATTATTTTTTAATTATTTTTAATGATGTGTAAAAATAATATTATTTTATTCCACATGGGAATGCCACATCATGAAGTTAACGGGGCTGGCGACGGAGAGATGACGGAAGGATACAATTGAGATCAATGTCAAAGTTGAGGATGTAGTTTGGAAATATTTCGAATTTGACTACAAATGAGACAATGTCCAAAGTTTAGGATGTATTTGTTGGCCTAAGATTTTCTACCTTGGTCTTAATCTCGGTTTTGATGATAACAAATATGAAACTAATGTTTCATTGAGAAATCTTTCAGGTTCCAAGTCGATTAGCGCACGACGTCCGCGATCCTATACAGGGTAGGGTCCGATTCCAAAACCTAGGAATCGGTCTTATATATGGTAGGGTCCACTACAACAAAACAATGGAATACCAACTCCTTTTACTTAAGAAATCGACTCTTTTTTGGGGCCTAAATATGAATTCAGGCGCATAAAAAATGGTCAGTTTGAGCATCGATAAAGAGCGGTGAAAAAACAACGAAATCGGCACCCAAAGGGCGTTGATTCTTGAAAACCGGTGCCTATAAATATAGGCGCTTGTATACAAATATTTTTTAAATTTTTTTTATTAATAATATATATTAATTTATTTATATTATTAATTTATAAAATATATAACATATTATATTTTTATTATATATAAATAAATATTTGTATTATATTATATTAATATAATGTTTAAGATTGATATTTTGTTAGTTGATAGTATTTTTTAAGCTACCAATATATTTATAATGTATAAAAGTAATAGAAAAAAAATTAATCAACGTGGGACTAAAAAAAATTATGGCATCTATAATATTAAAAATTGTTTAAAAAATATTTTTTTCTATGTGGAACTAAAAGTATTTTTCATTATTTTTTAATTTAAAAGTTAATTTTTTTAAATACTTCTGCTGAAATGATTGGAAATCGGCGCCATTGCCATTTTCAACTATTCGGACGCTAGTTTCAAGTTGGTGCCCGTTTAAAAGGGCGCCAGCTCCCACAATGGGAAACCCGCGGCTTTATAGTTGTCGGTTTCTCAGAATCCGGCGCCATGGCACCAATATTGGGAAACCAGCGCCGGTAATTTTGAGCATGTTTTTTATTTTTTATTTTGTTGTAGTTCGGGTATCATGAAAAATACCGGCTGGGTACTAGGATTCGCTCACCCCTATCGATCAGGAATATAAGTAATTACCTGAACATGAATGTCATATTTGCAAGGACCTTCAAAACTGAGATGATTCAGCAAAAATGTCTTCCATTCAAGGATGCACAAGGTAGAAGAAGTGCTACCATAACACGCATCGATCCTTCCTTGTAGCAAGGAATGTCATGACCCAAGATCCAGGGTCATGTGATCGACCAGAGTACATATACGTACTCCGAAGCCTACCCAACTATAAATACCAAAATGGAAATAATAATTAACAACCATGCAGAACACTGAATGCAAAAGTGTAAATGCGTAAATCCAATGAAATGTTTAGACTCCAATATGTTTACACATTCAGGTTCTGCAAACAACATATGACAATATGCATAGACCCCTACAACTCGACTACGACCCAACGCATCACGAGACCTGCTTTCTGAGCTCGCCACCCCAGCCGCGCCACATAGGTGCATCAGTACCTCTGTTCATCTAGAGCTACAAGAAAAACTCAACAACAACAAAAAGAGTGTGAGTTCATAAAGAACTCAGTGAGTGGCTCGATCTCAAGCCATCTCCAAGTCATAAATCCAAACATATTCCATATAATTCCTATCACCAAATATAACCTTAATGATCCAGACAGATATATATGTACACGTAACTCACGTGAAGAGAATACTACCATAGCCATAATCCAGTAAATTATATGTCCATATAGTTCATGCGAAAAGAAAAATCCAAACGAATATAGCAACCCAATGCACATACACCCAATCCATCCATATAAGTAATAGGCATATTGTGCATGACCAACAATCCAAATAAGAAATAAACATCAAATGCATAACCAATCATTCCAAACAAGCCACCCAGGGCGGTCGTCAGTGTGGCGGGCTGACGAGCTTCTCGGTCCAGGGACCTGTCGGTCCTACGAGTCAGTCACTGAGCACTGCTCTGTCTCAGCGAGCTTCCTACTCATGCCACTCCGGGTCGGTCATCAGTGTGGTAGCTGACGAGCTTCTCGGTCCAGAATAATCCACCAAGCACAAGCACAACCACATTCATGGCTAAGATAAATAATAACAATCTTACCACAATACTAAAAAACATACAAAAGACCTATCGAACAATCTCATATCAGAAATCTGACACCACCATCGCGTTCAGAGTGCGAAAACCTATAACTTTTATATTAATCTCTATCTCATCCGACATCTCTAAGATCAATTTCAAAAATACCCCAATAATCTATATATACCAACTCATTTCTTACAATACAACTCTCTTTTATGTTTATTAATTTCTAATAAAACTCCCCTCTTTCATCAGGTGCCCCCGACGCCACCTCTACTCCTCTCTCATCTCCACGCTGAGTGGCCCTTTAGCCAATAGACGATCGCCCTCTTCCATCACCCCCCTCCGCCGCCGGCCTCTCCGCGGCCCCCGGCGCCGTCGGTAGTAGAGGTGGAGACCACGACGATCTCCCCACGGTAGTCGCGCCTGCTGCCACAAAGCAGGCGGCAGTGCATGCTGCCTCGCTGGGTCCGGCGTCATAGGCGGGTGGGATGCCTCGCCGGTCGTCGCGATTGCCATTTCCCCTTCTGGTCACCTCCGATTCAATCAACCTCCTCAATCAACACACAATTTCACCACTAGTAAACAAACAGGAAATGGAATAAAGATCACAATAAAGCCACTCACTTAGATTAGGAGATGAAGTCAAGATCTCGGTGAAGCTTCACGAGTAAAAACTCCGGCGACGAGGAATCCATCTACCACCAGGGTACAACGCCTCCTTCTCCCATGTTTGGGGCGACATGCGACTCCTCTCTTCCAGCCGTATGTTCGCCCAGCCCCTCTCTATAATCTATAAGTATATATATATATTTCTTTTTTTTTGCTAATTACAAATCCGCCCCTCCACTAAGTTATAATTACTTAAGTTGGTCTATTGACTTAACCAAACCACGTTCTGAGTGGTTCCTGGGCCCGTCTCAAACCCAAAGTCTAATTTGATTAAATCTAATATAAGTTTCTTGCGTACAAGGGTCATACCTCATGTCGCACACTACGATTCACTCAGCCCGCTCTGATGCACAACTCTTTTTTTTTTCTTTCCAAAACTCATAAAATTTAATTTAATTAGCACGAGTATTACAATCTTCCCCCCTTAGAAAAAATTTGTCCTCGAATTTTGGGGTAATCTATGGGCTCATCAAATCATGGAACACGAATGAGCACTAGCGGCGCATGTTGCGCACCACCTACATTTGCCCTACCCGGCACCATAGTTCTATCTCTAAATCCCTGAACATCCTCTGTGTCCAGAGTGAACCTTGCATCACGAGATTACTATATGGGAAAACATCAACTATCTAAGTAAACACATAATGAAAACTTGAAGTAATTTAGCATTCCAGGCGAAGAAAATGTCACAGAATCTTGGTATCACATAATTCACATTTAAGAGGGGAAATCTTAAATACTTTCTAATAATTGCAAGACGACTCGAAGTTAAGGACAAGCTAATAGTCTTTATCATTACCCATATACATAACCATGCAAATATATGCCAAATTTACATCAAGCTTTTTAGGAATCTAAAGATACAGATTATCACACCCAGAAACCCTGACCCCGACATGACCAACTATAGACAATCTCAATAACTTAAAGAACTTGCCAACAGTCAAGACCAACAAGAATTTCCTCAACATAACTTCAAGCAGATTATTTACTGCACGCACTGCAATGTCAGGTAGATTGCAAGCCCATTCAACAATTTATAGCAATATGGAATTATGAATCTCCAAAAGCATCAATATCAAATTTTAAAACCCTGGTCATAAAGATAGTCACCAAGCCTCTCGACAACCATGTTGCACTGGCCACCCGTCATGTTTCAAGGAGTCAAATGATGAAAGCACTCCAGAGAAACTCATCAACATTAGCACAAATACTATGGTCAGTCTATCATCTATGAGCGGGTTTGGTGCATTAGTGCATTATGTTTCCGTGAGAATAGTTACTACTTTCCAAAGAGTAAGATACTCATAAGAATTTATAGGATAATCTGGCTATAAGCACATGAGAATAACCACTAAATAAATCGTTATTCTACTTGCACAGAGACAAGAAAGGCCAACTATAAAACTAAGCCATTATATATATAGTGGAGTTTACTGTCAAATACCAACTTGGAAATTTTGTTACATGGGAATAAGCTAACCAGTTGAGGACATGTCTGTTCACATTCACTTTCAGATATGTGATAGATCTGCTTGGACGGTAATGAAATGACTCTTTGTGCACATACTTAGATGAAAGATGGGTCAATCCTTACTATCCGCTATGATTTAGCAACTTGTTCCAGAAAAAGGTTTGACATGCATGCACTAGTATACAACTAATATCCTTCCATTACCCTTTTCAATACAACCAGCTAAGAATTATCAGTGCAACCAATAGCCTATCTTCGGAAATCTACATTCAACTAATTAATTATTTGCGAACAACCAAACACTCCATCATATTAGTAAAGACTTGTAGCAATAAGAGAAACAATATACATGAAAGAATGAAAATCGAGGCAGGATTTAAACTAACAGGAAACGAAATAAAGATCACAATAAAGCCACTCACTTAGATTAGGAGATGAAGTGAAGATCTCGGTGAAGCTTCACGAGTAAAAACTCCGGCGACGAGGAATCCATCTACCACCAGGGTACAACGCCTCCTTCTCCCATGTTTGGGGCGACTGCGGCTCACCTCTTCCAACCGTACGGTCGCCCAACCCCTCTATATGTATATATATATATATATATTTCTTCTTTTTTTTGCTAATTACAAATCCGCCCCTCCACTAAGTTATAATTACTTAAGTTGGTCTATTGACTTAACCAAACCACGTTCTGAGTGGTTCCCGGGCCCGTCTCAAACCCAAAGTCTAATTTGATTAAATCTAACATAAGTTTCTTGCGCACAAGGGCCATACCTCATGTCGCACACTACGATTCACTCGGCCCGCTCTGATGCGCAACTCTTTTTTTTTTCCAAAACTCATAAAATTTAATTTAATTAGCACGGGTATTACAAGGAACGCCTGCAACAAGCAACAATAGTGTTAGTAAACAGTATGAAGTATATACATAGATATATATATATATCAAATAAAATTAGCGGATCGAAAATATTAATATATAAATCATTCATATATATATAAGTGATGACTATATATATCTACATTAGTATCATCGGTTGTGCCGTCTCCTTTGGCTCCATAGTCCACAACATTGTATGTATTTGCCCGTCCCCAACCAACAAAGCAAACAAGAAGTGAAACAAAGAGAAGTTTAGAGCTTGTAATCGCCTGCGTTAAAATTACAAAATTAAAAAGCTTGTCAACCATGCACATAAACCCATTTGATGAACTTTTACTGTAAAATAAATTAAGAATTAGCTAGCTTACTTGGTTAGGCATGGTTAATTACTTCTATAACAATGGTTTGTGATCACTTGGTCAGTGAATAGCTAGATTGCACCCCATGCATGTATATATACTGCTATGTCAAGGTGGTCAAAATGTGGAGGGTGTAAAATATTTTAATCAATATATTTTATTATTTTTAATATAAATTTAGTTTATAGACTTTATGCAAAATTCTCTAAGGCATTAAAGAGTTTGAAATATATATTTTTGAGACTCTGGGATCTTTCTTTTATCATAAAAAATCTTTTATAAATTAAAATTATTTATTAAAAAATTATATATAATTTTCATTTTCTGCCAAAGTCTTTAATGAGTTAAAGACTTTGGTTGAGAGCAAAATAGGTATTCTGAATATTACATTCCAAATTTGGGAATTTCCACCCCAAGAATCTGGATTTGAAAATTTCTACCCAAAATCCGAATTTGGGAAATCGTTGTTTATGTTATACATTTATGATTACTATTAATGTTATATGTTCTTGCCCGGATTTGGGAATACCCACCCACAAAATCCGAAATGGTATGGATTCGGAAATTATTATTATTATTATTGTTATCTATTATTGTAATATTATAATTATTCGAATTTGGGAATTTCCACCCCTAAAATCTAGATCTGAAAACTTCCACCCAAAATCCGAATTTGGGAAATAGCTATGTATGCTTTACATATTTGGCAAAATTAAGAGAATAGTTTCTTATTATATATCTAGAAAATATTTATATAAGGAACAAAAATTAAAGATATGTAGGTTATTATTGGGCTTCAATTAATTCTAATTGGAATTGGCTTCAATTCATACCAGCGGCCTTGAACTGTATTTTATTACTGGGGCTGCGATAATGGTTTATTTTTTAAATACTAGATATATTATATAATTAATGAATTAAATATAAACTGAATTATTATATTCAAAATATTTATTTATTATATAATTGATTTTATAATAATTTTTTTTAACAAAAAAACTACAACTTAGAAAGAAAACAGGGTTTACAAGAGTGGCTCATCTAACTCCAGAGGCCTAACAGCGTCCAAATATTTGACACCTGATTATACTATGTAGTAAGCTATATAGTGAAATATTAAATATTAACTATGAATTACATATAATATTATAGATTTATTAATTTACATAATATTTATTATAATTATAATTTTATATTTCAATTACTATAATTATTAATAGTTGTAATAATTATAATAATTATATAATATACTATAATTATACTAATTATAATGAATTAAAATATTAATATATTTCAATTCCATTTTATTATTATTATTATTATTATTATTATTGTTATTATTATTACTATTATTATTATTATTGTTATTATTATTACTATTATTATTATTATTGTTATTATTATTATTAATGTTACCTGTTATTGTAATATTATAATTATCCGAATTTAGGAATTTCCATCCTTAAAATCTGGATCCGAAAATTTCCACTGAAAATACGAATTTAGGAAATCACAATTATTCTTTACATTTTTGGAAATTAAGAGAATAGTTTTTTTATTATATATCTAGAAAATTTTTAATCTATGGAACAAAAATTAAAGATATGTAGGCTATTACTGGGCTTCAATCTAGGAAGCTCGGACATTCCGTGGGACTGACGTGTCCGCGTGTCCGACACGCCATGGACCCCGACACACGTGTTCCACGTGTCCTAGAGTGTCTTGACCAGTCTTTTTTTTTCCTGAACACGCCTCGGACATGGCCCAAACACGGTCTGAAAGTCCGAACACGACCAGCCATGCTAGTGGGACTCTAGTTAACAACAAAATAAAATAAAATAAAGTAATGATTTTCCAATGAAGAAGACAACAACAATGATTGATGAAGAAGATAGTGAGACTCTAGTTAACTTTTTGTTTACATGTGGTTCTACATGTCTAGTTCTAGTAAGACATGCTAATTTACGATTTTTTTTAGAGATGCCAATAGATATTGTGCCTCATGCTTTTGGAAGTGGCTTAGAAATAGTAAGTATTAACACAAAAAAATTATCTAGAATACTTCATATATTTTGAAAGGGGCCTAGAAAAAATTGAAAATTGGAACATCATTGAAAATATCATAATATTATTATACACCTTGAACTATATATATATATATATATATATGAATTGTGGATTTTTTTTTAAAATTTTTAATTTATATATATATGTCGTGTCCATATCTTGTAAATTTTTGAAGTTGGTGTCCCCATGTCAGTGTCCATGTTGTGTCTGGTGTCCGTGTCCGTATCCGTATCCTGTAAATTTTTGAAGTTGGTGTGTCCCCATGTCCGTGTTCATGTCGTGTCTGGTGTTTGTGTCCGCGTCGGTGCATCCTAAGCTTCAATTAATTCTATTTGGAATTGTCTTAAATTCATACGAGTGGCCTGCAGTGGTATTTGACGCTGGTTTGTGTTTTTTATACTAGATATATTATATAATTAATGAATTAATTATAAAGTGAATTATTATATACAAAATATTTATTTATTATATAATTGATTATATAATATTTTATTATGAAGTAAGCTATATAATTAAATATTAAATATTAACTATGATTTATTAATTTATATATTATTTATTATAATTATAATTTTATATTTCAATTACTATAATTATAAATAGTGTAATACTCGTGCTAAATTAGTTAGTTTATTTGATTTTTGTGAAAAAGTCGGCTTGCGTGTCGGAACGGGCCGAGTGAATCATCAGATGACGGTACTTCAGGTATGATCCAATTGCGCAAGGAAAGTTATTGTCAATGTGTTGTTTTGGATTTTGGGTCTGAGTTGGACTCAAGTCGAGTCCGGGGACTCGATCAGAACTCAAATTGGATGAGTTTAAGTAGGCTATTGGGTTCAACTTAAGTTCAAGGGCAAATTTGTAATTTTAAAAAGGAAAAAATATAAAATATATAAATGGAAGAGAGGCGACCGTATGGCTCTAGGAGAGCCGCATGGACACCGAGGCAAAGGGGGGATGCAACTCAAGAGTTCTCATCATTGTCGGAGTCGATCGCCGCGAAGATCAGAGATTTCCTTCGTCAATTACTTCTCAAGGTTAGTGGCTTTAATATGGTAATCAAATGTAGAAGTTCCTTCTATGTTGTTGTTCCGTCGGTTCCTTTCATCGTCCATGTA
Organism: Canna indica; assembly: GCA_034359265.1. Taxonomy (NCBI): domain Eukaryota; kingdom Viridiplantae; phylum Streptophyta; class Magnoliopsida; order Zingiberales; family Cannaceae; genus Canna; species Canna indica. The sequence continues at coordinate 60,390,636 of CP136897.1, forward strand.
TACATCAGGATTGAGTGAAGGGAAAGAAAGGGAGGTGGGCCGGAGGGGATACGGTGGTCGCGGCAACCGTACCGCTGTCTGGGACGCTAGATGCATCGGCTGCCGCCATCGCGACAGCCGTTGTTGCTGTGGGAAGACTATCGTGGTTCTCTCGACTTGGAGTCGGGGGCCGCTAGAGGCGTGCACCGGGCCGGCGGGTCGGTCACCAACGACTTGGGTGGCCGTTGGGATCGAGCCGAGATGTAATATCCTAGATATTAATTTTAGTTTTTCATCTATGTTTGTATTTGTCAGCCTAGCAGACTAGTCCGAGGTCTAGACGAGTCGACTCATTGTCCAGTGTGAGCTTGCGAGCTCGAGTGAGTTGAATTATGATTTATAATTATATAGCTAATTAATTTAATTATGTTGCATGTGGATGTGCATGTGTTTTTTGCGCTTGTATTTATTTTTGGGTTTAGATTGGATTAACTAAGCTCAGTCGGGTTAGCGAATTTGGATTTGGCTCGAGGCAGATGCAGGTTTGCTAACCCCCCCCCCCCCCCCGGCTTGAGGAGGAGCCGCCACCCACTCTCTCTCTTGGTGGAGCCAAGCCGCCACCTCTTGGAGCCAGATTCAGAGGCCGTCGATCGGGATTTTTCCTCTAAATTTCCTTCCTATTTAGGTGACTGGTTTTGCCCCTCCTTCTCGGGTTTTCTACAAATTCTTGAAGCCTTTCTTGAAGGCAAAGATGTTTGATTTATTTTTCGTCAATCTCTCGAGTTTTCACCGTTATTTTTTATTACCGTGTTGGAGGAGGCCCTAAACTCTCCCCTACGAGGTTCGGCAGCCCTAGGATGACCCTAGGGGTGCTTGGCAAAGGTGGAGATGAGGGTGCCCTCAAGGTATTCGGTGAAATGCCTAAGTGAAAGTTTTTGGTGTTCTTGAGATACGTGCCTCAAATTGCTTATTAAATTGAGTTCCTACATGTTCAAGCATGCCTTGTAATTAATCTGAGATTTTTGGATATAAATCATGTTTAGAAAAATTAAGATCTTGATATTGATACCATGAAGGTTCTCGAAAGATGAGTTCTTGATCATGATGTGTGTTCTTGTTTATGGTAATATTGGTGCTTGTTAGTCTTGTTTTAATAAGCATGAAATTTGAGGAATTTATCTCAAGATTAGTGTTCTGTATTAATGATAATTAAAGACCTAATTTTTATTAATTTTAGATTTATTTTCATGCTAAGTTGAAAAACTTAATGTTGCTAGAATTTCATGCTGAGATGATGAATCTGTGCTGTTTTTAAAATACTTGTTGTGGTGTATGTGTTTCTTTGAACATAGTCGTTTAACCTATCGTTTCGACCAAAAAATATAGTTTGGAAATATAGGACACACTCTGGAGACCAGATTCGGGTTAGATACATCAGTTTCGGGCATAACAGCAAGCAAAACAAAATCCTAAAATAAAATCCTAATCTTGGTGATCTAAATTTTAACTGCATAATTAAAATGGGGCAAAGGGTCAGCATAACATGTTATAAACCAACAAGTAAAGTTTGTGGATGAAATAAAACCTCACGGGTTATGACATTACGGGTCTAGGAGTTAGGGTCGGGTATTGGAGTGTTGAGACGCTTTCCAATAAGGACACCCCTAAGACAGCGTAGGAGAGACTTTACTTAGGTCATGTTGTGTCATATATTTATGAATGGTGGAGAGGCTCGTTGAGGAGCCGGATTGCGGGCTGGGAGATTGGATGGCTAATTCCCAATCTGTGGAACAAGTTCGGTTGAGCAAATCCCGATTGTTCTGGTTTAGCCTCGTGGGATAAGTTCGGAGGGCCTACCCAATTATCCCTGAGGTGGTTTTAATTCCTGTGATATCCTAAGGGATAAGTTCGGAGGGCCTACCCGATTACTCCTGTGATATCTTAAAAGGGCAAGTTCGGATGGGCGAATCTCGATTGTCCCTTCGCGTCTCGTGGAGCAAGTTCGGAGGACCTTCTCGATTGCTCTCAAGTTTCTTTATACTAGGATAAGTTCAGAGGGCCTTCCCGATTATCCTAGTATGTGTTGTTGCCTTAGGGCATAGTAGGCTTAGGCTCGTTGATCTTCACCGTTTAGGTGTTGGCTGCTTTCGGGCAAGTGGTGGCTAGATGGCCTATTAGCTGATCATTTCCTTGTGACCTTTTCCTGCTTGAGTCAGGAGTTTTGCTTTGTGCATTATATTTGTGTTGGTTTTTCGTGGGGGGTGGTAGAACCGCTCACTGAGTTCTTTGAACTCACCTGTTGTCGTTGTTTTATTTTGCAGAGCCTGACTGGTGACGTGGGCTAGAGCACTTGGTGCGGCTGGATGACAAAGGAGCTACATTGATCTCATAGCAGTCCTAGTTAGGGTCGTAGTCGAGTTTGTAGTAGTTTGTCATGCACTGTGTTTTGACATTTCAGAGTTGTAGTCCCTTGGGGACGTTTATGTCATTTATTTCGAATTTCATTGTTGGTGGTTTATTGGACTTGATTTATTATTTCCACACTTTATACTTCTATTAACCTTACTTATAATGAATTCTGTATGGTTTTTTCTTTTGAAATAAAACTTGTTTATTCTTTCCGCTATATTTTATTGTTGAGTTGGCGTGTGCATGGTTTAGGATGCGGGGTATAGGCGCGTATACCTTGGCCGGTCACGTGACCCTGAGTTGGGGCGTGACACGAGAAGAAGGGGAAGGGCAGTGTCGGGCAGAGAAGAAGGAGAATGAATGATTTATTAGATTTTATTTAATTTTATAAATTGGTTAATTAAAAAGGGAGAGTTGTATAGTAAAAAATGGATTGGTATATGTAAATTATTGGGTTACTTTTGGAGTTGGTCTTAGAGACGTCGAATGAGATAGCGGTGAATACCAAAATTATAGGTTTTCATATGATAAACGCGATGGTAGTATCAGATTTCTTATTGGAGGTCATTTAGTAGGTCTTTGGTATTTTTTTAGTATTAGATGAGACGATTAATATATTAATTTTGACTAGTACTAATATAGGAATGCCCCAATAAAGGGCCAAACCTCATAGAATGAAGTATGTAGAAATTTTGGGTGGAATGAGGAACACTAAATTACTACTGCAAAAGAAGTAGTGAAATGAGCATATTTCTAGGCTAGAATTTATGTTTCCATGTTTGTTTTGAGTGCTGAAATTATGATAATTGTACCCTGCTTGTGTTTGTATTATCTTGCTTGTTTGCATATTTGGCAAGAAGAGAAGGTTTTGCGAAGGTACCTTGGACCAAGGTAGTTTAGAGCAGCCCTAGGGTTTTCGATTAATCAGGGAAGATGATATATGTTGCTAGAATTTTTGATTAATCAAAAATTACAAAATTACAACATATTTTGCACAAAATTTAAAAACCAGGTAATAATATTATTCCATGTTTGTATCACTGGTTTTATGTTGTATTGATGCTATTTGAATGAAAAATGATTCCTTGTTGATAGGAATCGATGTAGGGAAACTTAGGGTAGTCCCTAAACCATTAGGGGCCGGTGGCTTGAGATAAAGAAAGAACCTTGTAATTTTATGCATGAAGATTTGTATAACTTGGTGAATGAAATGAGACTCCTTACTAGGGGTACTTGGCTAGAGACTCTACTTGAAGGGTTAAGGGCTAAATGGTCCTAGAGATGAGGTTCACTTCCGGCTTCAGATGAATCTAGATTTTGGTGTAAGCAAAGAAGATAGAACTCGGAAATTGTAGTATGTTTCAAACATAGGATATAGACGATTGTTTTGGGAGGTGTTTGGAGGACATTTGGCATTACTAATATGTTATGTGTTTTACTGCATTTTCATGGCTGCTGCACTTGTTTATGTTGCTCATGTTTATTCTAAAATTTTGCTATGAAATGCTAGAAGTAACATGCTGAAAATTCATGATTTCTTTATCACTGTTGTGGCTGTAAATTATGCTTGATACGGCTGGTTAAGTATTAGATAAATCAGTGCCTCAAAGTATGGTTATGGAACATATTAGACGTGAATAATCTCAGCTTGATATGAGCTGTGCAGGGCTGAATTTCCGACTTGAACATGTGGCCCTAGGTGGCTGAAATTCTCAGATTAAGTGGACTACTCCTAGGGCTGAAAACCAACTATTTGGTACACATTCTAAGATGAATTATGGTATGTAACTTGCTAGTGGTGACGCGTGATGATGTGTCAATAAAACTTCTCATTTTGAGGCACTTGTACTAGTGCTAAAATATCAAATTTGATAAGAAATAATGGGTTGCTAGAGTTCGATTCTTGGATGGTTGGATAGTGAATGGTTATGTACACACATGCCTGTGTTTGGTTTCGTATCCCCCTTGATCACGATATGTCACGAGACCCGCTGCCCTGCTGCCACCAGCCGCATTACTACACCCTGGTACCTCTCTAATCTTGTTTAGGTGCTGAAAAGCAACAAAAATGAGGGTAAGTTCACTGGGACTTAGTGAGTATATTAGTCCTCAATCATCCATTTCATCATCATGTAAAAACCAAAACAACATAAACAAACATTTGAACATAGCAAGAACATGAGGATGAATATCATAAGTCTACCACCACTATGAGCATGATAAACAACCACCATCAGGTGAATAAATATAACACATGAATAAATACAACCACGGGAATAAAGTAATGCCAATGCAATTCCTCAATCACATGAATGCACCCCCTCTAGACCTGTCGGTCCCATAGCCACATAGGATAGGTAGACGGGTGGCCACCGAACTACCACCCAGCTCAATGTCGTCTCATTGGAGCATGCTCTCCCCTCATCGACACTAGCTCTTCTGATCCGTCTCTTTGGGGCATGAATGAGGAAATTAGGGAAAACGACGAAATCCCCATGACATAGGGGCGGCGGCATGAATGAGGAAATTGGGGGAAAAGAGCTAAACCCACTAACCTTTTTGGAGAAACCGGGGAGGAAGAAGAAGCTAGGGATCTTCCTACGATGAATGCCTACGAACTCGCGAAATTATGGCTCCAACGGCTCCTCCTCTCTTCTTGCATCTCCCTCTCGTTCCTCTCTCTAGGCCTCAGGTGGCGTGCGGCTAAACCCCTGGCCACACGCCCCAGGCTCTATTTTATGGGGCATGGTTGGGCCCCAAATGACCAAATTGCTCTCCTTTAGTTAATCGACTTAAACAACTTGTATCTAACCCGTTCTAACTCCGATTCGAGTTCTGATTGAACCACTAAATTCGTCTCGAAACCCTCTATCATCCCAGCATTATAAATCATAGAGATAAGACAAATAAAATTTTCCTAAAATTTTCAACTTAATTTACTTACCCGGGTTCAATTCCGTAGCTCTACGCCAATCCGCGCTAAGTCGAGCTCACGGTCTCCTATTTAAGAATAAAATATTATTTTTAGGTTTTTGGGCATTACAATTTCTCCCCCCTTAAAGAAAATTCATCCTCGAATTTTGAGATGAAGAAGAGAAGCTCACGTCAGTATCAAATAGGTACCGGTACTTCTCTCTCATATCCCGCTGACCTCCCAAGTGGCCTCCTGCCATGAGTGGTGCTCCCAATAAACTTTCACCAAGGGGACCTCTTTGGACCTTAGCTTCCTCACATGGTTGTCTAGGATCTCTGCAGGTCGCTCCTCATAATAAATGGCCGTATCGACCTCCACCACAGCAACATTTAGAATATGAGACTCATCCCAAACATATCGCTTAAGCATCGAGACATGGAAAATAAGATGCACCTGGTCCATGCTAGGCGGTAGAGCCAACCCATAAGCAATCGCTCCTCTACACCACAAAATAGGGAAGGGCCCGATGAATCTGGGGCTCAACTTTTCCTTCCTCCCAAAGCGCACAACCCCCTTCATAGGGGATGCCTTCACGAAGATCGAATCCCCTTCCAGAAACTCCACATCGCGGGCTTTACCATCGGCATATATCTTCTGACGACTCTGAGATGCTAGAAGTCGTTCCTTGATCAGTTTCACTTTCTCAATGGTGTCATGAACCAAGTCTGGCCCTAGCATTTGGGACTCGCCGGCCTCAAACCAGTCTTTTGGCGACCTACACCTGCGCCCGTACAGAGCCTCAAACGGGGCCATACCGATGCTACTATGGTGGCTGTTATTATAGGCGAACTCTACCAAGGGTAGATGCCTATCCCAACTACCCTCTAGGTCCATCACGCACGCCCTCAGCATATCCTAGCTCAAGCGTCTGAATCGTACTCTTTGACTGACCATCCGTCTAAGGATAAAAAGCAGTACTGAACTGCACCTGCATACCCAGAGCCTCCTGAAATGACTGCCAGAATTGAGCGGTATACTGAGTGCCTCGGTCAGATATGATCATTACTACGATCCCGTGGTAAGCCACAATATGGTCAAGGAATAATCGTGCATACTGCTCAGTAGAGAAAGTGGTCTTCACCGGAATAAAGTGCGACGATTTGGTTAGGCGATCCACCACCACCCAAATAGAGTCATTTCCTTTTTCTGACCTCAGTTTCCCGATAACAAAGTCTATAGTAATCTTCTGCCATTTCCATTCTAGTACATCGAGATTCTGCAACAACTTTGCGGGTCTCAAGTGTTTGACCTTAACCTGCTAACAGACCAAATATTTGGATACGAACTCTGCCACCTCTCGCTTCATCCCTCTCCACCAGTAGTGCTACCTCAGATCTCGGGACATCTTTGTGGCCACCGGATGCATAGTGTGAGTGGAACAGTAGGCCACCTCTAGTACCCACCTACGAACCTCTGCCATGTTTGGTACCACGATCCTGTCTCTGTATTTGAGAATTCCCTCGGAGTCCACCTTGAAACCCTCTACATCACCTCTCACAGTCAGATCCTTCGTCAGTGAACAGAGAGCATCCTCACCCTCAGCTGTTCATAGCATATCAACCAAAGTGGACTGTACATGCATGTGTGCCACCAATCCACCTGAATCAGCCATAGATAACAAATCCCCTAGACCTAGGCTCACTACCAGATCTTTGGCCAGGGATCTCCTACACACGGCCAAGTGGGCTAAGCTCCCCATCAACTTCCTGCTCAAAGCATCTGCTACCACATTTGCCTTTCCCTGGTGATACTGGATAGTGCAGTCATAATCTTTTAATAGCTCAAGCCATTTCCACTGCCTTAAGTTTAGATCCTTTTGAGAAAGTAGATACTGGAGGTTCTTGAGATCGGTGAATATGTCACATGCCTCTCCATATAGGTAATGACGTCAAAGCTTCAAGGCAATGACTATGGCCGTCAACTACAAATCATGAGTCAGATAATTCTTCTCATGGGTTTTCAACCGTATGCGATCACTTTGTCATGCTTCATCATAACACACCCCAATCCGACTCCAGAAGCATCACAATAGACTGCAAATCCTCCCGACCCCCATGGTAGTGCCAGTACAAGAGCGGTAGTCAAGCAGTCCTTGAGCTTCTGAAAGCTCTCCTCGCATTTGTCATCCCATACAAACTTTACTTTCTTTTGAGTTAGGCGCTGAGCGGGGCACCAATCTTGAAAAAAATTTCCACGAACTTTCTCTAGAAGCCGGCCAACCCCAAGAAGTTGTGGACCTCGGTCATGCTGGTCGGCCTCTCCTAGTTTTGAACTGCCTCAATCTTCATAAGGTCGACTTTCACACCATCCTGGGATACAATATGCCCCAGGAATCGCACACTAGTCAACCATAACTTACACTTTGAGAATTTTGCAGAGAGCTGGTGCTGTCTAAGGTGTTGGCATAAGGTTTTCTACCTTGGTCTTAATTTTGGTTTTGATTATAACAAACATGGAACTAATTATTTCATGGAGAGTTATTTTCAGGTTCCAAGACGGTTATTCTTCGGGAAATCAGACAAATCGGCAAGGACGCTCGTCGATGCTCGGGATTCTTCGAGAAGTTAGAGTTTAGGTCTTGGGTATCTAACATGTGTTGTAAATCCTCATGATGATGCATAAGAACCCAAAAACCAAACTCGAACCTCAAAACATGAAAAACCAAAAAATCAAAAAACAACCATAAAATTCACTAAGCCATTTAAAGTTATTCTGCCTTGATTTTCCAATTTCAATCGACCGAATGATGGCCAAAATGGGCAGAATGCCTTCGGTTAATCGGTGGTCGCTTGGTCGGTCGATCGACGATCGATCGACAAGTGAGTCGACCGACCAAGTGATCGGGTGTCGCCAACGGGCAGAAAAATGCTCGTTGATGAGCCCAGGTGTTTGGACGATTATAAATATCCATCTCAAACTCTCTCCCCCGGAGTTATTGATGCTTCTAAGCCTCAAAGAGTCACTCATTGCATCTCTACAAGGTTTCATTGAGCCATCCTTGCAAGAATTCTAGTTTCGATCTCCACTCCTAGATTTAGCCTTCAAGCTTCATCAATTCATCATCTTGAGGCATCAAGAGGACTAGGGAGATTTTTTTTGAGCTAAGTATTTATTGTTTGATTTATTGCTCCATTAGTTGTTGTATTTTGGTGTTTATTTTATTGTATTTGAACTTGTGTCAACCTAGGTTGCTACGTTTGATTGAGTTGGTGGTTGCCTTGGTGTTAAGGCTTAAATCCATCATTGTAAACTTAGTTTAGTATGATTAGTTGAGTTGTTCCTTAGGTTGAGGTGGGAGAGTGCTCTCGGTAAAAAGGCGGGATACTTCCAAGTGTGGCAGTGCCTTTGGTTTGAGAGTGGAGACTTTTCGGTGTAAAGTCCTCTTTCTAAGGGAAACTATATAATCTAGTAAAGCTAGTTTGGAAATCCTAAATATGGTGCTTAGGTAGTGTAGTAGGCATTGGGGCCGAACCACTATAAATCATTGTGTAAACATTATTGGCTGAAGGTTTTTTCCTTCGTGCTCTGCTCTCTTCATGATTATTTTGATGATAACAAACCAAGTCTACCTAACCAAGTTCTTGAAGCATGAAGGTCGCAGGTTCGATAAAAGACAAAAGTCTGTTTCGCAATTTGCGACATTGGTCTTGATACGACGTACATTTACGACGACTCACAAGAGTTCGACGCGTGCACCAAAGACGTCTTGGACGAGTCTAGAGAACATCTGGAAAGATCTCTAACTTGACGCACGCAAAAGGCCGAAACCCATAAACAAAGCGCGCAACAAGAAGATCCAAAGAAGAAATTTCCAATCTAGATTCGGTCGACTGGTCGATTGACCGAATGCTACAAAAAATTAGCAATAACCAATTTGGTTGACTGAATGTGGTGAAAAATTGGCAGTAACCAATTCGGTCGATCAGTCGATCGATCGAAGTGTGCCTAAAAGTGGCAGACTGTCGTGGTCGCTTGGGCGGTCTATCAGTCGGTCAATCGATGATGACACCTTGAGTTTGGGGGGTTATAAAAACCCACCAAAAACTCTCTCCCAACTAGTTGTTGATGCCTCTAAGTCTAAAAGAGTGATCCTAAGCATCTTCTAAGTTCTTTCTTGATCAAATCTTCAAAATCTAGCCCTTGATCTCTCAATCTCAAGTGTTCATCATTGGAGGGTCATTCAAGCTTGCTAGGCTCAACAAGAAGAGGTGATCCTATTGTGATAAGTCTTTTTTTCTCTCTTCTTGTGATTAAAGTGTTTTTGGTTTGTTTTTTATTGTATTAACTTGATTGCATAATAGACCTTGTGTAGGGTCTATCTAGTTTGTGGTAACCTTGGTGTTTAAGGTGTAAAGCCACTTGTGTAAAACTAGATTAGGAGTTATTCTTAGGAATTGAGGTGGGAAAGCTCACTTGGTGTGAAGATGGACTTCCGGGTATAGAAGTACCTTTGAAGAGAGTGTAGGGTCTTTCAGGTGTAAAGTCCTTAATTATAAGCTACTCTTAATTTAGTGCATTTGTGTGTGAAATCCTAAGCACGAGTCTTAGGTAGTGGAGTAGGCAATTAGCCGAACCACTATAAATTCCTTTGTGTTAGCATTGTTCTTCTTACGTTTGCTTAACTACTTTATTTTATTGCTTCTTTATTTAATTATCTAATTATGAATTGCCTAAGTTGTAAGAAAATGATTAAACTCAAAAAACCAGAATTAGGTAAAAAGATTCAGTTAACACCCTCTAGTGTGGTCATTTCTCCAACATTTGGTATCAAAGCAGGTCGTAGATTGAGATTTCACCGTCTCCTCTACATCTAGTCTCGATCTGAAAAATGACACTAGAGTTGGTAGCGTCTATACCACCTAGGTTTGATGAGTCAAACTTTGGTCTTTGGAAAGGAAAAATGTATACATTCTTAAAGACTCAAGGTATAGGTGTGTTTAATATGGTAAAGTCAAAATACATAGAACCTAAGGAAAATATGGATGCATGAACCCAAGAACATATTAACAGGTTTGAGTTAAATGCTAAGGCATCAAATTGCATATATTATTCTTTGGAAATTAACATTTTTGAAAAAAGTCAGGCATTGTACTTCGGCATATGATATTTGGGCTACTTTGAACATGCTTTATGATTATGCTAAAACTGAAGAACTTGTTACCCTAAATGAAGGAGACGATGACAATTGTCATACTCCTATATCTAATGAAGTTCTTGAAGCTAATAGTGTATCTAGCCAAAGAAGTACAAAGAGTCGGAAGAGAAATGTGATATGTCAACTATGCAATAAGAAATGACGTGTGAAGAAGAATTGCCCTACTACGAAGAACAAGGCAAAATGGAGGTCAAATGTATCCACTCACTCATGTGCATCAAGTGAAGCATCCTCACACAATGATCACGAAGCTAACATCATGAACGACGATGAGGAGGTATGCTTTTCTTCTAGTTATGATAATCATAATCATATATCTAATTCATCTAGTTCATCTAGTTCATCGGATCTTCTTTATGATGAATTATTAGACAAATATAAAATTATGTATGCCTTGATCGTTAAAAATGATGAAGAAAATAAAAAATTAAAAGAAAAAAATTTGTCACTTAGTTCTCATTTACATGAAGTAAAACTAGAAAATGAGAAACTAAAAATTAGTGTCACTAATTCATGTCATGATATCTTAGACATGGACATTAAGGATTTGAAAAACAAAAAATGATATTTTGAAGAAGGAAAATAGCTTGCTAAAAACTCAATTGCATGCATTGCATAAATATATGAATGATTTAAAAAATGAGATGTTGATTTTGAATAGGAAGATTAATGCTTCCTCTCTTAAAAGTTCTAGAAATCAAAATGATTCATTTAGGAAACCCCAAAACAAAAATGTTTTTTTTCTAAGAATGCTCATTGTCACGTCCCAGTTCAGGGTCACGTGACTGGCCAGGGCGCTACGATCCTAAAGAAATTCGCCATAATTTTTTTGTAATAACCTGCCAACCCCAGAAAACTGCGGATCTCAGTGACATTAGTCGGCAACTTCCAATTCTGAACTGCTTCTATCTTTATGGGGTCCACCTTTACCCCTTCCCTGGACACCACATGGCCAAGGAACCCAACAGTCTCCAATCAGAACTCGCACTTGGAAAATTTGGCATACAACCTGTGCTCCCTGAGAGTCTCTAGAACCATCTGCAAGTGCTCAGCATGCTCCTCTTTGCTCCTGGAATATATCAAGATATCATCAATGAATACTATCACAAATTTATCTAAGTATTCCCAGAACACTCGATTCATCAGGTCCATTAATGCTGAAGGTGCATAAGTCAGCCTGAAGGACATCACTAGGAACTCAAAGTGCCTATACATCGATTTGAAAGCAGTCTTAGGGACGTCATTATCCCGGATCCTCAACTGATGATACCCTGACCACATGTCAATCTTAGAAAACCACTGAGCCCCCTCAAGCTAATCAAATAAATCATTAATCCTGGGCAACGGGTACTAATTCTTCATTGTTACCTTGTTAACCTGTCGGTAATCAATGCACATCCGTATGGACCCATCTTTCTTTTTCACAAAGAGCAGTGGAGCACCCCAAGGCGAAACACTTGGGCGAATGAAGCCCAACTCAAGTAACTCCTGCAACTAGGATTTTAACTCCCTCAACTCAGCTGGTGCCATCCGATACGGTGGAATGGGGATCAGCTTCACCACAGGCTGCAAATCAATACAAAACTCAATCTCTCTCTCTAGAGGCAACCCTGGTAACTACTCTGGGAACACATCAGAGAACCCACATACCACAGGCGTCCCCCCGATGTCCCTAGCCGCACCTCCGCCTCCCTCTGCCACAGACACAAAGGCCAAGAAGGACTGGCATCCATCCAGAAGTAGCTTCCGAGCCTTGAGAGCTGAAATTGTCATCAACGAATCTCCCCTTCCCTCACCCTAGAAGGTAAACTAGGGCAATACATGCTTACTGAAGGTCACAATCTTAGCCTTGCAATCCACTGAGGCGAAATGATCCGCCAACCAGTCCATGTCCAATATTACATCAAGGTCCAGCATTGGCAGGAGTGTCAATTCAGCCATAAACACATGCCCACAAATGACAACCTCGTAGTCCAGAAAGACTATCTTTGCCATCACAAAAATGTTCGTAGGCGTAGACACCAAAAGAGGCAAATCAAGCACAGAAGGTTCCCCTTCCAGCTTAGCAGCAAACAAAGCAGATACAAAAGAGTGTGTAGCACTTCGAGAAATTGCATCCCAGAAGACAACTAAAGGTATTTGGGACAAGCTCGCATCCTTGTATCGGGACACAACTCTCACTGGTAAGATGGCTTTGAAGCAGAAGCTCCATTTCCTACGTATGGAAGAAGGCACATAAGTCAAAGAGCATATCAATACTTTTCAGACAATCATCATGGACCTGAGAATATGGGTGTCAAAATTGAAGAGGAAGATAAGGCTTTATTCCTTTTATGTTCACTTCCTACTTCTTTTAAATTTTTTTGTGAAACTATGCTTTTTGGAAAGACTACTATTACTTCAGAACAGGTGATCACTGCTCTTGTGTCTAAGGAGAAGCTCTCTACTCTAATGAAGCAGGAGGAGGTAACAAATCAAATGTCACTTGTTATTACTGCAAGAAATGAGGTCACATCAAGTAAGAATGTCGCAGTCTTAAGAAAAAATTGTAACAACAAAATAAGGGTCAAGACACACATGTGGAGGCATCTTACACGGATTTTGAAAAAGTTGAGGTACTAGTCGTGATAGATGGCACACGCATTGCTAAGACACGCCGTGGGCGACAACACACCTCAGGTCAAAATTCCTCTTCCTCTTCTTCTAATATGTCTGATCATGCAAAATGCAATCCAGGTCAGCAGGCGAACAAGTCAACCACCAGTAGCATTGACAAGTGGTTCTTGGATTCTGGGTGTTCCTATCACATGACTCTACACCGAACAACCTTTGTGGATTATCGGGGCACCAATTGTGGAGTAGTTTGTGTCGGCAACAACGTACCTTGCAAAGTTGTCGGATTTGGAACGGTGAAATTAAAATTGCATGATGGCTCGACAAAGATCCTAGCAAATATTCGCCATGTCCCGAAGCTAGGAAGGAATCTAGTGTCTCTTGGAGTTCTAGACACTAGGGGCTACACGACATCCTATGACTGAGGAGTCTTGGAGGTACAAAATGGAGCCATCACGATACTGAAGGCTCTTAGGACGTTGAATAATTTGTACAAGGTGGACAGGTCCATCTTTCGTGAAAGCAGTCCAGATTCCAAGGTAAAATACAGCAAAAATAGACATCGGGTCAGGTATAAATTTTGCTTTCAAGATAAGCCCTTCTGAGAGATACACAATGAAGGAGGAGACTCAGAGGACTATGTGGGTTCCTAAGTCCAAGCAGAAAGCTGACTTGGCCCACTTGAGCACTAATTCGACGTAGGCCCGTATGGGCATTGTGGGAGATGAGAATGACTTTTGAGGATTGCATCGGCCTCAATTTTCATCAAAAGAGGAATTGTTAGGGATTGACTCAAATTAGATCCGAACCGAATCCAACGAGCCCGATTGGATCAAATTTGGAGGCAGCTTGAACATGGCAGGTTGAGATTGCACCAAGGGTTCGTGGCGCGGGCGAAGCCCGCTGCACCAAAGTTGGCAGGCCTACCAGCTCCGGGTCCGGAAGATGGGCCAAGCCCACAAACTCCTCATGAGGCGTCATGTGCACATCAGATGGAGATGGCACTGCCTCGAATTGCATGCCCATGCAATTCGAGGCAGCAAAGGAAGCATTCAAATTTAATGGACTTTGCAGCTTACATAACTTGGTCAGGAAGTCCAACACCTGGCACGAAATTAGAGGAAACTTTTATGTTTTCTCTTGTTTAATTAAAGAGGTTTGACTGGTCAAAGTTTATTAATATATGCATTATTTTTATTTTTCTGCATTATTATTATCGAATTTGGTTTTTTATTTTTCTCGCCGGGTTCGAATTTTGTAGATCTTGCAGGAAATTACTCCAAATTTCTAACAAAAGTGAACACCGCTGCTGCTAGCTCAAGGTCATGAGTCGGATAATTCTTCTCATGAACCTTCAACTGCCTGGAGGCATAAGCTATCACTCTGTCATTTCGCATCAACACACAACCCAAGTCGACCTGGGAGGCATCACAATAAACAACAAATCCTCCCGAGCCCGAGGGTACTGCTAGAACTGGTGCTGACGTCAAGCGATTAATGAGCTTCAGAAAGCTCTCCTCGCACTTACTATCCCATTCGAACTTGACCTTCTTTTGAGTCAGGTGGGTCAATTGCGGTACGATCCTGGAGAAATTCTCCACAAATTTTTTGTAATAACCTGCCAACCCTAGAAAACTACAGATCTTAGTGACATTAGTCGGCATTTTCCAATTCTGAACTGCTTCTATCTTTGTGGGGTCCACCTTTAACCCTTCCCTGGACACCATATGGTCAAGGAACCCAACACTCTCCAACCAGAACTCGCACTTGAAAATTTTAGCATACAATATGTGCTCCCTAAGAGTCTCTATAACCATCTGCAAGTGCTCAGCATGCTCCTCTGTGCTCCTGGAATATATCAAGATATCATCAATGAATACTATCACAAATTTATCTAAGTATTCCCTGAACACTCGGTTTATCAGGTCCATAAATGCTGCAGGTGCATTAGTCAGTCCGAAGGACATCACCAGGAACTCAAAGTGCCCATTCCTCGACCTGAAAGCAGACTTAGGGACGTCACTATCCCGGATCCTCAACTGATGATACCCTGACCACAGGTCAATCTTAGAAAACCACTGAGCCTCCTGAAGCTGATCAAATAAATCATTAATCCTGGGTAGCGGGTATTGATTCTTCACCGTTACCATGTTAAGCTGCCGGGAATCAATGCACATCCGCAACATTTATGGACCCATCTTTCTTTTTTCACAAAGAGCACTGGAGCACCCCAAGGCGAAACACTTGGGCGAATGAAGCCCAACTGAAGCAGCTCCTTCAACTGGGATTTCAACTCCCTCAACTCAGCTGGTGCCATCCGGTACAGTGGAATGGAGATCGGCTTCACCCCAGGCTGCAAATCAATACAAAACTCAATCTCCCTCTCTAGAGGCAACCCTAGCAACTCCTCTAGGAACATATCAGAGAACCCGCATACCATAGGCGTCCCCCCGATCTCCTTAGCCGCACCTCCGCCTCCCTCTGCCATAGACACAAAGGCCAAGAAGGACTGATATCCACCCAGAAGTAGCTTCCGAGCCTTGAGAGCTGAAATTGCCATCAACGGATCTCCCATTCCCTCACTCTGGAAGGTAAACTAGGGCAATCCGGACTTACTGAAGGTCACAGCCTTAGCCCTGTAATCCACTGAGGCGAAATGGTCTGCCTACCAGTCCATGCCCAAAATTACATCAAGCTCCAGCATCGGCATGAGTGTCAATTCGGCCATCAACACATGCCCACAAATGACAACCTCGCAGCCCCGAAAGATTGTCTTTGCCATCACAGAAATGCCCGTAGGCGTAGACACCACAAGAGGCAAATCAAGCGCTGAAGGTTCCTCTGCCAGCTTAGCAGCAAACAAAGCAGATACAAAAGAGTGCGTAGCACCCGGATCGAATTAGACATATGCAATAGTGAACCAACAGTGAGGTTACTTGACACTACTACCCTGGACGTCTCAGCGCCCTCTTGGTTCATAGCAAATACCCGTGCAGTGGGCCTCTCTAAACCACTAGCTCGCTGGCCTCCTGCCTGAGTCTGACCTCTTTGAGCTACGGAACCCACTAACTTTGGTGTCTTTCCTCTGGTCTGATCAGGCTGCTAACTGCCCTTGCTAGGATAATCCTTTTTGTAATACCCAGTCTACCCACATCTGAAATATACATCTGCACATCCCCAGCAAGCCCCTAGTGCTTCCTGTGACATCGGTTACACTACTGCGGCCTAGGTCTCCGCTGCGAACCTCCAAATGACGCCCCTGGTCCTGAACCCATGTGGCCTCTAGAACCATTATGACCTCCGCTCAGCTGTGGATCCACTGTCCTGAAAATCCCCTCTGAGTGAGCTGGCCAACCCCCCGAAGGCTAGGGCCAAAACTTTTTCTTTTAGGGACCATCATGCCTGTTTGTCGGTAACAGTGCCTCCTTTCGGAGAGCCTCATCTATAACTCGAGCAAAGGAAGTGTCCTATGTGTAATGGATGAGTCTGGCGATCTACATCCTCAACCCCTCAACAAACCTCTTGACCTTGGCGGTCTCTGTGGCTATCAAGGTGGGATGGTACTTCGAGAGTCGAGTGAATCTCATCTCATAATTTGTCATCGACATACTGCCTGACTGATGCAGTAGCTTGAACTCTTTCACCAGCCTATCTCGGACGCTCATCGGCAGGTACTTCTCCACCATAGCAGCTCTAAACTCCTCCCACGTAAGGGAGAGATTTCTCACTTGATTCTATGGCCTTGTTTGTTTCATGTTAGAGTATGGTTTATCAAGGTATGGTATGATTTAATTTTATGTTTGGGAGGACTTCTAATAAATGGTCATGGTATGGTAATCACATGGTTTGAAAATCATAAATTTTTAAACCATGGATTTGGTGGTTTCTCATGGTTTCATGATATTTTATTTCTAAAATATCATCAATCAAAATTTATAATTTCTCTTACGTCCTTTATATACTCATATCATATTAGACTTTTATTTATCATTCTTGATCGACTTAGTCAAGACTCTGTTCTCATTCGTAGCTATCGTCATTTAACCATATCATAGTTAACCATATCATGGGTTTTTCGTCGATTTTTGATGCATTTTCTCGTATCGAATCGGAAGTTGAATATGTCATTTCTTAATTAAATCATGTTGTTTACCCCTTTTGGAATAAAATTTTCTTTTCTGCCCCTTCATGTTCACCTTGCAGGTCGGCGCCGGCCGCGCCAGGCGACAGCGGGCGCTGTTGAGGCGCTGCGGAGGCAGCGGCGACCGACGAGCAGCGACGCTCGACGTGGCGGCACTGCCATGTGCGGGCAGCTGCGCGAGGCACTGCCACCGCCACTTGGTGGCAGTGGGGCGTTGGCAAGCGTCGGCGCCAGCGTCGCTGGCGGTCCGACGACGAACGGGGAAGGGCGGCAGTGGCGGCGGCTGGAGTAGGGAGGTGGCTGGAACTCTAGATTTTGGGTGACGGAGATGAGATGAAATGGAGGGCTGAGATTGATTTGGGTGAGATGAAGGGCTGGATTGAATTGGTTGAGATGAAGGGCAGAGATTTGATCTTGTGTAAATGTAAGGCTTAGATTGCATCATGTAGATGGAGGGATGAGATTGCTTCAAGATAGATGTAAGGCTGAGGATGCATCATGTTAGATGTAAGACTGTGATTGCATCATGTTAGATGGAAGGCCGTGATTGCATCTGGTTAGATGTAAGGCTTTGATTGCATCATGTAGACGGAGAGCTGTGATTGCATCTGGTTAGATGGAGGGCTGTGATTGCATCTGATTAGATGTAAGGTTATGATTTCATCATGTAGATGGAGGGCTGTGATTGCATCTGATTAGATGTAAGGCTATGATTTTATCATGTAGATGGACGACGGTGATTGCATTTGGTTAGATGTAAGACTGAGATTGCATCATGTTAAAAAGAGGGCTATGATTGTATCATATTAGAAGGAAGGTTGTGTTGTGATCATGTTAAATGAATGGCTGAGATTTCATTACTGATTTATTTATTATAACACCGTTATATTTAGTCGTAGAAGTGATTTATTAAATAAATTAAGACATTTCTTCCATTATTCTAAATAATTATTTGGAGGCTTTAAAGTTAGCAAAAATATTCATGTTATATATGAATTTTTACGTAATCAATGTTCTGGATTCATTGGTGAGGTCTTTTTCACCATCAGACCTTCGAATTTTTGAAAATAGTAGGCGGATGTTGCCTCATTTTGCGTGCTAAGTTGAAAAATCATACCTTATATATTTTTATGATTCGATCTGAGATGATTCATGGATATAATAGTTAATGAGATGAATTTTATCCTAGATCAGTGATTTCTATGACGTGTTATTTTAGCATGTTCCAGTTCATTGATGTATAGTTGGAGTTTCTTTTTGAACTGCTTTTATGATACACATGCATCCTTTCTTACAATGTTATAATTCTATTTTACGATTGTTTAATTGTGCTGAGCATTCATGATTTATGAGCAATATTTCTATATATATATATATATATATATATATATATATATATATATATAGTTGTGATGTATGGCAGGAGGAGGTGGAGGATGAGGTATGCACTTGACATACCATTTATTACATGTTGATACCACATCTTGTTTATGCGTATATACCTGCGTGTATGGTGTTGTGATGTATTTGTTGCATTTCCCAAAAGCCTCGGTGGTGAGGGGAGGGTATGCCCCAAAGAGACAGCGTTGGCCTTATTCCAGAAGTTCGGTTAGTGAGGGGAGATCATACCCCAAAGAGACTGTTTGGAGACCTGAGCAGGTGAGAGGAACGTATGCCCCAATAGGCTAGCTTGGAAGAGCCAGTGCCGGTGAGGGGAGGGCATGCCCCAAAGAGACAGCACTAAGCTGGATTGTAGTTCGGCGGCCACCCGTCTACTTATCCTATGTGGCTATGTGGGACCGACGGGTTCGGGGAGCATGCATATGATTGAGATGTTACATTGCATGCATATGATTGAGGTGTTGCATTCATCCTGTTTTATTGCTATGGATATTTTACACTTGTTGACGGATGTCGATTTCATGCATAGAGTTGTGGATATATTATTGTCAATTTCTTCTGATGTTGCCGTTACGTTATTTATATCGGCTATTTGTATTTTATACATGATGATTGATTTGGTGAATTGATGACTGATCTACTCACTAAATCCTAGTTGGACTTACCCCTCATTACTATTATTTTGAAGCACCTGAGCTAGATTAGAGAGGTATCAGGGTGCAGTAGCGTAGTTGGTGGCGGTAGGGCAGTGGGTCTCGTGACATGTCGTGATCGAGGAGGACACCTGAGTCATTTTGAGTTGTTGAGTCATGTTGACTCAGGTTGTGGTTTCCGCATTTTATTTTTATTTGGGAAGTCTTGTTTATTTATTTGAACTCCTTTTTAATAACTTGTTCAGTGTGTTCATATTGAGTTTTGCTTTGTTTGGTTCATGATGTCATGTCTATTCTTTTCAAAAAAAAAAAATCTCCCACTATTCAAGTTATTGTTGTCGTGTTTGAGTTGGATTAGGCTTCGGGGTACGTGGCGTATCCTAGCCGGTCATACTGGATTTGGGATGTGACACTTTGGGGTACGTGGCGTACCTTGGCTGATCATACCGGATTTGGGGTGTGACAATATTGGTATCAGAGTGGGTGCATTTCTAGCGTGTTCACATATGTTACGTCCTAGCCATGAGATCGACAGCCGAACCTGCGCATCAGCGGCGTTACGTATTTTTGGTTTAAGTTGATTATTTATATGATTAATTTTTTGGTTATTGCGTTCTTACTTTTAGAAATGGAGGCACATAATGATGATTTATGTATTGTATGATTTCTTGATAGTCAATTGACAATGTAGTAAGACATGCATAATTGGGAAAGTTAGACAAGCATCATTACCTTTGTAAGGAGACATATGGTAGGTAATGGAATATGTTTAGCTTATCCTGAATTAGAATTAAGTTAAATTTGATGTTCAATATTCATTATGATTGGATATAGCATGGTAAAAGGATGTCAAGCATTGGAAGGTTTAAGTTAAAAAAAAAGTATAATAATAATAATAATAAATAAATAAATAAAATAAAATACAAGTACTCGTTGTGGATTATGATGCACTACAATGTCATATGTTTTGGCACTGCATAGGAAAGATAATCATTGATGTTTATATGAATACCTAGTTGAGATTGTGACTTGACATATTTGAAATGGGACATTACCCATTGGAGTTGTGGCCTCAAACGTGTGGTATTCACCTATTGGATTTAAGGTTAATAATTATCTATTGGTCCTAGGTGGTTGTACATGAGTTTTATACCTTATAGGTGTGGTTGGGTGGGTCGAGTTAAACGACTGAAAACCCTACACCTTTATGGTTATGGAAGAAAAAGGGCTTATAGGTATTCTAGCTGTCTAAGAATGATTTGTTATGTACTTTGACAGAGCTCGGAGATCGAGGTGTCATCCGGTCAGTGCGAACTGTCAAGGTTATTGCGTAGTGGGCATGTACAAAATCGATACCAATTTTAGCGAGTTCTAACTGGATATGAGAGTTGGGTAGTTGGCTTTTGGGCTAATCAAAATTGTCCATTATTGCTCATAGTGGGTTTTATAACTGGTAGTGGTTTTGGAGCATCTGGTTGTGAATAGGAGGTTGTTGGCAGGGGAGCTCGATCGTCGGATGGCTAGGTGACGGGACGGTATTGTTTGTGTTCTGCTCGATTGACTTGGTAGCGCATCCTCGCGTTCAGTCTACCTGATTGACATGATCCGTTCGACCCAGGGGGAAGATGTTTTTGGTGCTTCGACTAGGGATTTAGCTGAGAGAGGTGATACTGGTGGCAGATTCAAAATTGACTTCGAGGGAGTTTTGAGGTTTAGAGTCGAGGTGGTGGTGACCGGTCTGTCTAGGTCAAGAAATGGTAGTGACTCCATATGGGTTGTTGTAGACCGACTCCCTAAACTTTGGCAAGTCCTTTCAGGAGACCATGGGCGATCGGGTGATGTTTAATATTGTTTTTCTTCTACAGACCGATGGGCAGTTGGAGAGGATGATTCAGACTCTAGAGGGCACGTTGAGAGCTTGTGTCCTACACTTAGAGGATGGTTGGGAGAAATACATGCCTTGGGTAGAGTTTGCATATAATAAAAACTACTATAGTAGCATTGGGATACCACCATTCCTAGTCCTGAACGAGCGTAGAAGTAGATCCCCGGTGGGCTAGTTTGAGGCTAGTGAGGCTCGGGTTAGGAGGTCACCTTGGGAGGTCGAGCAGGATATGAGTGAGAAGTACCTGTATCTTTTGATGTCGAGGTGAGCCTCCCTTTTTCATCTCAAAATTCGAGGATGAATTTTCTTGAAAGGGGGAGGAAATTGTAATGTTCAAAATTTTAATAATAATATTTTATTCTTGAGCAAGGGACCATAGACCCAAGTTAGCGCGGATTGGCGGAAAGCTCCGAGATTAGACCCGGGTAAACATTTAATATAGAAAAATATTAGAGAAATTTTATTTGTCATATCTCTGTGATTTAGCATGCTAGAATGATAGAGGGTCTCGAGATGAATTCAATGGTTCAATTGGAACTCGAACCGGAGTTAGAACGAGTGAGATATTGGCTATTTAAGTCGGATAACTCGAGTAGGGGTATTTTGATCATTTGGACCCAACCGGGGTCTATAAATTATAGCCTAGGGACATGCTGCTAGGGGTTTTAGCCTCACGCCACCCGAGGCAAGGGAGAGAGAAGAGAGAGGGCACCGCCGAGGAGAAGTAGCCCTCGGATCCAGAACTCCATGAGTTCGTCGACGTCAATTGAAGGAAGATCCTACGCACCCCCCCCCCCCCTCCCCGACCTGGTCAGCCGAAGCAAAGGGCGTCGGCGGCAGCTAGAGGAGGGAAGTGGCTAGGGAACCCTAGATTTTGGGTGAGGGAGATGAGGTGTTTGAAGATGAAGGGTTGAGATTGCATCTTGATAGATGTAAGGTTGTGATTTCATCATGTTAGATGAAAGGCTAGAATTGCATCAGGATATATGTAAGGCTGTGTTAGATGAAAGGTTGAAATTACATCAGGTTAAATGGAGGGTTGTGATTGCATCATGTTAGATGGAAGACTGGGATTGCATTAGGATAGATGTAAGACTGTGATTGCATGATGTTGGATGGAAGGCTGAGATTGCATTTGGTTAGATGGAGGGCTGTGATTGCATCATATTAGATGGAAGGCTGTGGTTTGATCCTATTTAAATGAAGGGCTGAGATTTCACTATTGAATTATTTGAATTGTATCATCGATATATTTCTTCGTAACAGTGATTTATTAAATAAATTTAAGGCATTTATTCTATTATTCCAAATAATTATTTTGAGTCCTTTAAGTTAGCAAAAATATTCATGTTATATATGAATTTTCACCTAATCGACATTCTGGATTCATTGGCGAGGTCTGTTTCATCATCAGACCTTCGAATTTTGAAAACAGTCGGCGGACGTCGCCTCATTTTGGATGCCGATTTGAAAAATCATGTTTTATATGTTTTTATGATTTCAATATGAGATGATTTATGATTATAATGTTTGATGAGGTGAATCTTATCCAAGATCGATGTTAGCCTATGTTGAAATACTATCTTGTTATTTCATTCCATTAATTTTACTGGTGAAGTTCCTTTTGGCATTGTTAGTGTGATATATTTGCCTCTTTTCTGACGATTTTGGACATGCTATATTCCTATTTCATGATTGTTATAAATGTAGTGAGATATGAATTTGTGAGCAGTATTTTCGTATGCATATATATGTGTGTGATTGCGCTTGTATGACAGGAGGAGGTGGAGGTTGAGGTTGAGGTATGCCCTAGACATGCCCTTTATTACCTGTTGATAGCACATCTTATTTTGTCTTCATATACCTCCGTCTGTGATGTTGTGATGTGTTTGTTGTATTTTTCGAAAGCCTCACTGGTGAGGGGAGCGTATGCCCCAAAGAGGCAATATTGGCCTTATTTCGGAAGTTCGACTGGTGCACGGAGATCATACCCCAAGAAGACAGTTCGGAGACCTGAGCAGGTGAGGGGAACATATGCCCCAACAGGCTATCTCGGAAGAGCCAGTGTCGGTGAGGTGAGGGCATGCCCCAATAGGCTGACACTGAGCTGGGTGGTAGTGCAGCGGCCACCCATCTACCTACCCTAAGTGGCTATGTGAGACCGACGGATCCGGAGGTGATTCTTTAGTCGATGTTATATTCATGTGATTGAGGCATTGCATTGGCATTACTTTATTCGTGAGGTTTTATTTAATCATATGTTATATTTATTCGCCTGTTGGTGGTTGTTTATCATGCTCATAGTGGTGGTAGTTTTATGATATTCATCCTCATGTTCTTGCTATATATGTTCAAATGCCTGTTTAGGTTGTTTGGTTTTTACATGATGATGAATTAGATGATTGAGGACTGATATACTTACTAAGTCCTAGTTGGACTTACCCCTCATTTATGTTGTTTTGCAACACCTGAGTTAGATTAGAGAGGTATCGGGGTGCAGTAGCGCGGCTGGTCGCGATAGGGCACGGGTCTCGTGACATGTCATGATCGAGGAGGATACTGAGTCCAGTCATTTTTATTTTGTTGAGTCATGTAGACTCAATCATTTAGTTTTCGCATTTTCCTTAATTTGGGGTGTCCTTATTGGAACTTTAAAGTTTTAAAAATAAATTGAACATTTAGCATTTTTTTATTTAGTGGTTTGATTTTCTTTTAGGATTTGATGTTTTCCTTTAAGTTTTAAATGTCATAAAATGTTTGGGTTCATTACTTGTTTATGTATAGTTTGTTTTGGGGTTAGGTTTCGAGGTACGTGGCATACCATGGCCGGCCATACCGGATTTGGAGTGTGACATAAATGGGAAGAAAATTTAGGAAAATCATTCACATAGATATGAGGAGTTTATTTTTATAGGGTGAGAAATCCCATGATTGACTTTTTTAATGCTTTATTGAAGATATTTTCTTAAGGTAGTTTGTCATCATCAAAAAGGGGGAGACTGTTGGCCTAAGATTTTCAACATTGGTCTTAATATCGGTTTTGATGATAACAAACATGGAACTGATATTTTCATGGAGAAATATTTTCAGGTTCCATATCGCCTTGCGTGTGATGTCCGCGATCGGAAATATCAAAAAATTGATGTATTGGAAGGACGTTGGTCGACACGCTCGGATTCGATGGGAAGAATAGAGTTTATGTTAGGGTGTCTAGAATGATTATATTAATCCTCATTATGATGCAAATATCCCTAAATAACCGAACCTGAAATCCGAACCAGAAGAAAGAACCTTGCTGGTTTGATTGACCAGATTTCAACTGGAATGTACCAGTACTCTACAGTATTAGCAAAAGTTTCGAAGTCATAAATAATATTCTGGATGGGATGTTGTAACAACCAGGAACAACCCAGATGGACCACCTGAAACAACCTGGATGGACAACCCGGAACTACCTGGATAGACGACTCGGAACAAGTCGGATTGACATTTCGAAATAGCCTGGAAAGTACCGATACACTGCAGTATTTCGAGCAAAATTCCTAGAATGCCCCCAACGGTTCTATTTTGAATTTCTACCCGTTGAGATGTTTGAAAACCGAGCACCTACCTTAGGGATTTTTATATAAGACCCCAAACTTGCCTTCCAAGCCATCTAATACTTCTTGAGACATATTTTGATCACCATTGAGCTTGATTGCGCCATCTTTTGTGCAAACCCTAGCTTGGAGACAAAAACTCTTGATTTTGCCTTCAACCTTCAATTGTTTAATCATCAAGGCATCAAGAGGAGCTAGGACTTCTTGGTTGAGAGCTAAGTTTGTATTGTTTATTATTGCTCTCATTTACTCATGTTTTTAATGTTTAAGTATATCAAGTGTGTAAAGATCTAGTTGTAGATCTTGAGTTTGCTGGTTGCCTTGGTGTTGAGGCGTAAATCCATCGGTGTAAACTTAGTTCACTAGTATTAGTTGTGTTGTCCTTAGGTTTGAGGTGGGAAGTGCTCTCGGTAGGAAGACGAAGACTTCCGGGTGTGGAAGTGCCTTCAGTGTGAGAGCGGAGACTTTTCGGTGAAAGTCATTGTAAGGAAACACTTTAATATAGTAAACTAGAGTTGGAAATCCTAAACAGGGGTGCTTAGGTAGTGGAGTAGGCATTGAATTCGAACCACTATAAATCTATCTTGAAAGCATTTCCTTTGGTTGAGTGTGATTAGCTTGTTCTTACTTTGATTATCTTATTGTTAAATCACTAATTTCTCCTAACTTGATAAACTCATGTAGTATCATAAAGTAGATAGATACTTGTGTTTGTATTGATATTACTTGTGCTTGCTTAATTGTTATTCACTTGCTTCCGCATTTAGACTTGAATTAATAATTTGCCGAAGTAATTAAGAATTGGTTAAAACCAAAATTAGGCTTAAGTTTTAGTTAATATACTATTCACCCCCCTCGTCTAGTGTAGGTCATTTCACTTACAATTAGACATAGTTTTGTATGACAGCTTTAAAATGCTCTTTTTAGTGAGAAGTAATAGCAGGTTATGAAAGTGATAACAAACTAATCATAATTGATAAAAAATGTTATAAAATAACATTCATATAGCTTCGCAATTGCATTTCTGAAACGTTATTGTAACCTCTCTACATAAGATAGCATGTGATTTGACAGCATTTCGGATAATGCTATATATACTACCTGTGATAGTATTTATGACATGCTATTAATGATGATTATTGTTGTAGTGTATAAGCTTGGTCTATGAGAATGACGGATTTTAGTACACATGGGGAAACTGTTCCCTTAGGTTTTTGGTCACGGTTTTATATGTTTGGGGAATACTTTTTGATCGTTCCAACAAATCAAATATATTTGTTGATGTATATTTTTTTAAAAGTACATCTATTGCGTAATTAACTTCGTGGCAGTGGTAGATTAGGTTTATTTATTTTGTGTTGCTGCTTTATTTTACTAATTGGTTATTGGTGGATGCATTTCATATCTATATATAAACTTTCTTGATCTACCGGTGTTTATAATTGATGTCCCTAATATATGATCTTCTTAGACTAATATTGCATGTTTGCTTCATAAGATAAGGGAGGATAGGGTAGGGGATGAATTAATATCTATTATTTGTTTAGTGGATGAATTAGAAAAAAAAGTGAATAAAAGAGTATTTATATCCGATTTACACCGGATTTAAAAAAATCATATACAATTCTCCTTTGTTTATTATCCAATCTAATCATTTCTTATCTATCAAAGCAAACATACCAATAGCTTATTTTTTACTAAATTATAGGAAAATACATTCTTTCAACTTTAAAATTATTTGAAATTCAGCGGTTGAAACATATGAAACTAAATCAAACTATTGGCATCCACGTACGAAATTCAACCCCTCAAGCAATCAACAGAAGGGAAGACCGAATATTTTGTTCCATATGCGTTGACACAGGAAGCGAATACTTTTCCTCCATTTGCAGGCTGCAGATTGACATTCTCCATTTTGATGTTGTAGCAGGAAACATCTTTGCTGCACTGCAGATTAATTGCTGCTTCGCTTTTTGACGTCCCATAAATTCCAGTGAATGTCACGTCGCTCACTTGAACATTGCGTGGTTTCTCCACCAAATTGAAATTTGTTAATAACAATGATATAGATTAGAATACGCAGAAGGATAAAATTTTGATTTTGCTGATCTTAAACATTGACCATTAGTTATCATTTATTCATCCTCTACAAACAATATATATATTTCATGTGATATATAGACTAGAGTTTATATCCCTATATATATTTATAACAAATTTGAATTATCTTCCATATAGGAGACATAAAAACTTGTGAAATACCTCATATTGGCAATTGGAACCACCATTACAGTAGTGCTGATCTATAATTATAGGGTTGTATACCCTTGTCATCTTAATATTCTCAAATGATATCGCTTTTGCGTAGCCATACCCTCCCTGTTAAGATCATCAAAACTCTTAACTCTAAATTAAAGAAAAATGAAATAAAATAGATCTTATGATACAAACATCCATGTTCGTTTGAAAACGAACTGAAGAGACAAAAAAATATCAGTGGTCGAACGTACCTGCCATGTCTTTATCCTTAGGCCATTGGTTGTGTCAAATAAATTACAATTTTTTATATGGATATTCTCGGATGTTGCCCAAGAGTTTTTTGCCCCTAAGCTCCCAATGCTAGAATCATATATGGAAATAATTAGTAGAGTTCACTAACAAAACAAAGATTTCTAATACTAATTAACAGAGATTGGTTCATCGTAGTCTGTCACTAGTTAATTAATAGTACAAGCAAAGAAAACCTTATTCCATGGCCAGGACCGCATGTGACCCCGTTAACATTAACATTGTAAGTATTATTGCTTATTGATACACAGTCATCTCCTGCACATATAAATAGGTAACAAAACGAATGAGTTAATTATAAGTATATATACGTGAAGAAAAAATTTGGTAGAACTATGTACCAGTGCCAATGACAGAGTTGGAGACCGTGACATTGTAGCTTTGCTCGATATGGATGCCATCGGTGTTAGGGCTATTCCCAGGAGCCGTGATTTGGAGGTTGTTGATGGTGACTTCGCTACTGAAACCCACAACAAGGTGCATCATGGGGCTGTTGGTCAACCTCAAACCATCCACCACCACCTGCTTGGAGTTCATCACAACCAATGACTGCAAGCAACATCCCCAGTATTTAGTACTCTTATAGTTTGTTTACTTCACCGGATAGGATAGGATGAAAATATATATATATATATATATATATATATATGAGCTGAGTTAAGTGAATATATATTGATCAATTTAACTTACATTGGCAGCCATAAATGGACATTGCTGCAAAAGGAGACAAGAGAAACGAGAATGAGTAATTAAGAGAAAATTAATTGAATCGATTAATTACGGTGTTCATTTCATGCATGGAAGCAAAGTATGGTGGGTAGATGATTAATAATAACCTTGTTCTCTTTGCAGGACCACCAGTTTGATCCTTGGCCATCGATCTCGCCGGAGCCCATGATGGAAAGGCTAGTGACCTGGTGGAAGATTATCCAGTATTCTTGGCCATTCCATATTTGGTTGGGCCTCTTGATATTTCCGTCGACCTGTGTTTAAAGAAACCGAAAATTAATTGAGACAAGGTTAATGAATATTATACATCAACATTACTACTTAGATTAATGGGTTATTTGGATCCCTATCCTATTTCCAATGGATTGTTAATGAGTTATTAGATTTCTCTTTGGTTGTGTATGATAATGTTATAACGGTAATCCATATTATCACAAGATAGATTGATACTTTTAATTTACCGGTAATATAATATATATTATCCCGTTTGGCATGTTTTGGTCAATATAGATGACAATCTAATTTTGTATTTTTTGACTTAACAAAAAATTACCAAAAAAACTTTTGGCCGATATGGTGATGCCTTGCATGAAGAAGAATGTATGGAGAGAAAGGGTTGAAATTTAGAATTACCATTGTGTGACAATTTAAAATTTGTTCTAAGCAAAACAAACGCAAACCTCTTTTCCTTGCTTTTTCTTTTTTTTATCCAAATAAGATAACAAAAAAATTTATTCCATTCTTGCATGGATATAAGCAATTACCTGAACATGAATGTCATATTTGCAAGGACCTTCGAACCTGAGATAGTTCAGCAAAAATGTCTTGAATTTAGGGATGAGCAAGGTAGAAGAAATGCTACCATAACAAGCGTCCTTCCATGCAGCAAGGAATGCCTGCAGCAACAATAGTGTTGGTAAACAATATGATCTATATACATAGATATATATATACATTAAATTAAATTAGCCGATCGAAAATATTAATTTATATATCATTCATATATATATATGAATGATGACTATATATATATATATACATTAGTATCGTCTGTTGTGCCGTCTCCTTTGGCTCCATAGTCGACAACATTATATGTATTTGCCAGTCCCCCACCAACAAAGCAAACAAGAAGAGAAACTAAGAGAAGTGTAGAGCTTGTAATTGCCTGCATCAAAATTAAAAAGCTTGTCAACCATGCACATAAACCTCTTTGATGAACTTTTACTGAAAAATAAATTAAGAATTGGCTAGCTTACTTGGTTTGGCATGGTTAATTACTTCTACAATGGTTTGTGATCACTTGGTGAGTGAATAGCTAGATTGCACCCCATGCATGTATATATACTGCTATGTCAAGGTGGTCAAAATGTGAAGGGTGTAAGTGAAACCACCTTCAGGTCATTTTTTTCTGGAAATTCCTTAAGTCGATTTTAACTTTTAGTATACTAATTATATTTTTGGTCATTTATTTGTGGAATTTTTTTAAGTTGACTGTCATTTAATTATTTGTAGAAATTTAATACGTGGATTTTAAATTTTAGTATACTAATTATATTTTTTCAATTTATATGCAGAAATTTTTCAAAACTGGAAAATGGGATTCAGTGAGATAGAAATTTCTAAATTCGGATTTTGGGTGTGAATATTTTTAGATTCTAAGTATAATATTCAGAAATCAGAATACCCATTTTACCCTCGACCAAGTTTTCTATATTTATAAACTTTACCGGATCTTTCATATTATATAAATTTTGTGAATTATATTTTATTATTTTATAATTATAAAAAAATTATAAATAAAAGTCTCTAACTCATTAAATTTTTTTTGCCAAAAGTCTATAAAATTAATTTTAAATTAAAAATAATAAAATAATTTTTGTCCAACATATACATTTTTATAGACACTATTTAGCACATCTTTAATATTATATATATATATATATATATATATATATATATTTTGAAAACTTTTTTTTATATAATTATAAAATTATTATAAACAAAAGTCTCTAACTCATTAGAGATTATTGCTCAAAACCTATAAAATTAAAAATAATAAAATATTTTTTTTTGTATATTTGATTTAAATTATTTTTTTTATAATTATTAATTTTAAATTAAGAAATAGTGAAATATTTTTTGTCCAAAATATTTCTCTAGGCTATAGCACATCTTTTTTATCATATATTTTATGATTTTTTTTATATAATGATAAAATTATTATAAACAAAAGTCTCAAACTCGTTAGAGACTTTTGCCCAAAATCTATAAAAATAATTTAAAATTTAAAATAAAATGAAATTTTTTTGTCCAAAATATTTTTAAAGATTCTAAAACATCTTTTATATTTATGAACTAAATTTTATTTTTTTATAATAATAAAATATATTTAATCCAATGATCCAAAATTATTATAAACAAAATATTTTTAAAGATTCTAGAACATCTTTTAGAGACTAAATTATTATAAACAAAAATCTATAATGAGTTAGAGACTTTTATCGAAAATCTATAAAAACTTTCTAACTTTAAAAAAATAATTTTAATTCATGAAATAAATTTTATGATACAAAAATGATGTACAATAATCCAAAAAATATTTTAATCAATATATTTTATTATTTTTAATATAAATTTAGTTTATAGACTTTGTGCAAAAAATTTCGGGGGCATTAGAGAGTTTGGAATATATATTTTTGAGACTCTAGGATCTTTCTTTTATCATAAAAAAATATTTTATAAATTAAAATTATTTATTAAAAAGTTATATATATTTTTTTATTTTTCGCCAAAGTCTTTAATGAGTTAAAAACTTTGGTTGAGGGCAAAATAGGTATTCTGAATATTATATTCCAAATTTGAGAATTTTCACCCTAAGAATCTGGATCTAAAAATTTCTACCCAAAATCCAAATATGGGAAATCGTTGTTTATGTTATACATTTATGATTACTATTAATATTATATATTCTTGCCCAGGGTGGTGCAATTTGGGAATATCCACCCACAAAATTCGGAATGGTATGGATTCGGAAATTATTATTATTATTCATGTTCTTTGTTATTGTAATATTATAATTATTCGAATTTGGAAATTTTCACCCCTAAATCTGGATCTAAAAACTTCCACCCAAAATCCAAATTTGGGAAATAGCTATTTATTCTTTACATATTTGGCAAAATAAGAGAATAGTTTCTTATTATATATCTAGAAAATATTTATATAAGGAACAAAAATTAAAGATATGTAGATTATTACTGGGCTTCAATTAATTCTAATTGAAATTGGCTTCAATTCATACCAGCGGTCTACGGCTGTATTTTATTACTTGCAATAATGGTTTGTTTTTTTATTACTAGATATATTATATAACTAGCTACAGTACCTACGTTTTGTATGATTAACTTGTAATTTTAAGAATAAATAAAATTAAAATTAAATATTATATTTTAATATATATTTATATACAAGTAGAATAGTGCCTAATTTTTTTTTGATATTTTTGATATTTTTTAATATAAAAAATAATTATATATATTAAAGAATTAATTTATATAAATTTCAATGATCAAAAAATTTAAAAATACAATAATAATAAAAAATTTATGGATATAAATCAAATATAATATAAGTATAAGATAATAGGTTGACAAAAATAGAAAATAATATATTTAAATTATTCTAACCTCATAAATTTTTTTGATTTTGAAATACTATTTTTCAATAACAAACTCAAAAAGTAATATTTCAAAACTCAAAAACTAATATAAAAACTTCAATAAATAAAAAATATTTACAATTATTATTCAAAAAAAAAAAATATCAAAATATGTGCATATAGAAAAAATAAGTGGGGTAAAAATTTGGGAGAAAAAAATTTAGGTGAGGAAAGTGAAAAAAGTTTGAGGGGGTGAGTAAAAATAAAAATATAAGTGGAGTAAAAATAAAAGTAAAAATTTGAGAGTGGGGGAGTTTAGGCGAGAAGGAATCGTTTCTTATATATATATATATATATATATTAATGAATTAATTATAAACTGAATTATTATATACAAAATATTTATTTATTATATAATTGATTTTATAATGATTTTATAATGAGTTTTTTAACAAAAAAAACTACAACTTAGAAAGAAAACAATGTTCACAAGAGTAGCTCATCTAACTCGAGAGGCCTAACAGAAGTCCAAATATTTGACACCTGATTATACTATGTAGTAAGCTATATAGTGAAATATTAAATATTAACTATGAATTACATATAATATTATAGATTTATTAATTTACATAATATTTATTATAATTATAAATTTATATTTCAATTACTATAATTATTAATAGTTGTAATAATTATAATAATTATATAATATACTATAATTAATTATAATGAATTAAAATATTAATATA
Source organism: Canna indica (assembly GCA_034359265.1). Classification (NCBI taxonomy): domain Eukaryota; kingdom Viridiplantae; phylum Streptophyta; class Magnoliopsida; order Zingiberales; family Cannaceae; genus Canna; species Canna indica. The sequence goes on from CP136897.1 coordinate 60,423,149, forward strand.
TTTCAATTCTATTTTATATTATAATTATCATAATTATATAATATAATGAATTATAATATATACTAACATATTATATAATGAATTGTTGATTATTAATTACAATGGAATCAAAAACTATTATTTACTTAATATTCTATATTTACTCATGTATATATTATTTATTATAAATATTAATTTTTATATTATAACTATTATAATTATAAATATATATTTTATAATTATTCTAATTATAATATTGCATAAATTATGAATATATATATATATAATGTTGTAAATATATATTTATGATTATTATTATAATGCGGATTTGGGAACTTCCACCCACAAAATCCGGGATGGTATGAATTTGGGAATTATTATTATTATTATTATTATTATTATTATTATTATTATTATTATTATTATTATTATTATTATTATTATTATTATTATTATTATTATTATTATTATTATTATTATTATCATTATTAATGTTACCTATTATTGTACTATTATAATTATCCGAATTTGGGAATTTTCATCCTTAAAATATGGATCTGAAAATTTCCACTTAAAATCCGAATTTAGGAAACCACTATTATATATCTAAAAAATTTTTAATCTATGGAACATAAATTAAAGATATGTAGGTTATTACTGGGTTTCAATCTAGGAAGCACTGACACTTTGTGGAACTGACGTGTCCGTGTGTCCGACACGCCGTGGACTCCGACACACGAATACACTCATCCGACACACTGTGTTCCACGTGTTCAAGAGTGTCTTGATCAGTCTTTTTTTTTTGCTTGAACACACCTCGGACACGGCCTGAAAGTCCGAACACGACCCGAAAGTCCGAACACGACCAGCCATGCGAGTGGGACTCTAGTTAACAACAAAATAAAATAAAATAAAGTAATAATTTTCCAATGAATTAGATAACAACAATGATTGATGAAGAAGATAGTGGGACTCTAGTTAACTTTTTATTTACATGTGGTTCTGCATGTCTAGTTCTACTAAGACATGCTAATTTACGAATTTTTTAAAAGATGTTAATAGATATTGTGCTCCATGCTGTTGAAAGTGGCTTAGAAATAGTAAGTATTAACACAATAAATTATCTAGAATGCTTCGTATATTTTGAAGGGGGCCTAGAAAAAATTGAAAATTAGAACATCATTGAAAATATCATTATATTTTTATAAACCTTGAACTATATATATATGAATTGTGGATTTTTAAATTTTTTTTAATATATATATATCTATATATGTCGTGTTTGTATCTTGTAAATTTTTGAAGTTGGTGTGTCCCCGTGTCCGTGTCCGTGTCCGTGTCCGTGTCCATGTCCGTGTCGTGTCTGGTGTTTGTGTCGGTGTCGGTGCATCCTGGGCTTCAATTAATTCTATTTGGAATTGTCTTCAATTCATACCAGCGGCTTGCAAAGGTATTTGACGCTAGTTTGTGTTTTTAATACTAGATATATTATATAATTAATGAATTAATTATAAATTTATTTATTATATAATTGATTATATAATGAAATATTAAATTTTAATTATGATTTATTAATTTATTAATTTATTAATTATTAATTATAATTATAATTTTATATTTCAATTCCTATAATTATAAATAGTGTAATACTCATGCTAAATTAGTTAGTTTATTTGATTTTTGTGGAAAAGTCGGGTTGCGCGTCGGAGTGGCCCAAGTGAATCGTCGGATGGCACTACTTCAGGTATGACCCAATTGCGCAAGGAAATTTATTGTCAATGTGTTGTTTTCAATTTATTGGCCCGAGTCGAGTTCGGGGACTCGATCAAAACTCAAATTGGATGAGTTTAAGTAGGCTATTGGGTTCAGCTTAAGTTCAAGGTCAAATTTATAATTTTAAAAGGAAAAAATATAAAATATATAAATGGAAGAGAGGCGACCGTACGGCTCCATGAGAGCCATATGGATGCCGAGGCAAAGGGGGGATGCGACTCAAGAGTTCTCGTCAGCGCCAGAATCGATCACCGTGAAGATCAGAGATTTCCTTCGTCAATTACTTCTCAAGGTTAGTGGCTTTAATATGGTAATCAAATGTAGAAGTTCCTTCTCTGTTGTTGTTCTGTCGATTCCTTTCATCGTCCATGTATAGGTCAGGAATGAGACGATCAAGAGAGAAAAGGGGAAGAAAAGGAGGTGGGCCGGAAGGGATATGGTAGTAGCAACAATCGTACCGCTGTTTGCAACGCTGGGTGCAGCGACTGCCGCCATCGCAGTAGTTGTTGCTGCTGTGGGAAGAGTATTGTGGTTCTCCCGCCATGGAGCCGATGCTCCGACGGCGCCGAGGGCCACGAGAGGTGTGCACCGATAGCCAACGACTTGGGTGGCCGCCGGTATCGAGCCGAGAAGAAGGGGAAGGGCGGAGTTGGGCAGAGAAGAAGGAGAATGGAAGATTTATTAGATTTTATTTAATTTTATAAATTGGTTAATTAAAAAGAGAGAGTTGTATAGTAAAAAATGGGTTGGTATATGTAAATTATTGAGGGTACTTTTGGAGTTGGTCTTACAGACATCGGATGAGATAGCGGTGAATATCAAAGTTGTAGGTTTTCGTGTGCTGAACGCGATGATGGTGTCGGATTTCTGATTGGAGGTCATTTAGTAGGTCTTTGGTATTTTTTTTAGTATTAGATGAGACGATTAATATATTGATTTTGACTAGTACTAATATAGGAATGCCCCAATAAAGGGTCAAACCTCATAGAATGAAGTATGTAGACATTTTGGGTGGAATGAGGAACACTAAACTACTACTGCGAAAGAAGTAGTAATACTCAAAATCTTAATAGTAAAATTTTATTCTTGAGTGGGGGATCATGGGCCCTAGTTAGCACGGATTGGCGGGAAAGCTTCGGGATTAGACCCGAGTAAGCATTTAATGTAGAAAAATTAAGAGAAATTTTATTTGTCTTATCTATGTTATTTAGCATTGTAGGATGATATAGGATCTCGAGACGAATTTAGCGGTGCAATCGGATCTCGAATCGGAGTTAGAACGGGTGAGTTATGGCCTATTTAAGTCGAATAACTTGAGTAGGGGTATTTTGGTCATTTGGACCTAACCGGTGTCTATAAATTAGACCCTGGGGTGTGCAGCCAGGGGTTTTGAGCCACACGCCATCCAAGGAAAAGGAGAGAGGAGAGAGAGGGCACCGTCGAGGAGGAGGAGCCACCGGAGCCGGATTTTCGCGAGTTCATCGGTATCGATCGGGGAAGATCCCGCGCGTCTTTTTCGTTCGTTTTCTCTCCATCCGGTGAGTGGATTTAGGCCCTCTTTTCCCCAATTCTTGATTCATGTCGCTATTCTCATGTCTTTGAGTTTTTCATCGATTTTTGACGCATTTTCTCGTATTGGATCAAAAGTTGAATCGATCATTTCTTAATTAAACCATGTTGGAATAAAATATTGTTTTCTTTTCTCTTTTTCCTTTTTCTTTTCTCTACCCTCTTCCTGTGCATCTTGCCGGTCGGCGCTGGCCATGCAAGGAGGCGGCGCCCGGCGCGGCACCGCGGCGGCAGCGGACGCCGGGGGCGGCAATGGGCGCCGGGGAGGTTTGCGGAGGCAGTAGGGCGTTGGTAGGCGCCGGCGTCGGTGCCGGCATCGACGCCAGCGATTCCAGCTGCCCGGCGGCGGCTGGAGAAGGGGCGGCGACGGTTGGGTTGGGGAGGAGAGGAGGAAGATGACCTAAGGGGGTGAGTTAAATGGACAGTTGAGATTGATTTGGGTAAGATAAAGGGTTGGATTGAATTGGTTGAGATGAAGAGCGGGGATTTGATCTTGAGTAGATGTAAGGCTTAGATTGCATCATGTAGATGGAGGGATGAGATTGCATCAGGATAGATGTAAGGTTGTGGATGCATCATGTTAGATGTAAGGCTGATATTTCATCTGGTTAGATGAAAGGCTGCGATTGCATCATGTAGATGGAGAGCTGTGATTGCATCTGGTTAGATGGAGAGCTGTGATTGCATCATATAGATGGAGAACTTTGCATCTGGTTAGATGAAGGGCTGTGATTGCATCTGATTAGATGTAAGGTTATGATTTCATTATGTAGATGTAGGGTGATGATTGCATCTGGTTAGATGTAAGGCCGAGATTGCATCAGGTTAAATAGAGGGCTGTTATTGCATCATATTAGATGGAAGGCTGTGATGTGATCCTGTTTAGATGAATGGCTGAGATTTTATTACTAATTTATTGATTGTAACACCATTAAATTTATTTATAACAGTGATTTATTAAATAAATTAAGACATTATTTCCATTATTCTAAATGGTTATTTGGAGGCTTTATAGTTAGCAAAAATATTCATGTTATATATGAATTTTCACCTAATCGATGTTCTCTATTCATTGGTGAGGTTTGTTTCGCCATCAAACCTTCGGATTTTGAAAACAGTAGCCGGGAGTCGCCTCATTTTACGTGCCAAGCTGAAAAAATCATATTTTATATATTTTTATGATTCGCTTTGAGATGATTCATGGATATAGTATTTAATGAGGTGAATTTTATCCTAGATCAATGGTTTCTATGACGAGTTATTTTATCCTTTTTTACAGTGCTATAATTCTGTTTTACGGTTGTTTAATTGTGCTGAGCATTCATGATTTATGAGCAATATTTCTACATATATATATATATATATATATATATATATATATATATATATATATATATATATATATATATATATATATATATATATATATATATGTATGTATGTGATTGTGATGTATGGCAGGAGGAGGTGGAGGATGAGGTATGCACTTGACATACCATTTATTACATGTTGGTAGCACATCTTGTTTATGCTTACATACCTGCGTGTGTGGTGTTGTGATGTGCTTGTTGCATTTTCCGAAAGCCTCGCTGGTGAGGGGATGGTATGCCCCCAAAGAGACAGCGTTGGCCTTATTCCGGAAGTCCAGCTGGTGAGGGGAGATCATACCCCAAGAAGAGCTAGTGCCGGTGAGGGGAGGGCATGCCCCAAAGAGACGACACTGAGCTGGGTGGTAGTTCGGCAGCCACCCCTCTACCTACCCTATGTGGCTTTGTGGGACCGACGGGTCCGGAGAGCATGCATATGATTGGGGTGATGCATTGCATGCATATGATTGAGGTGTTGCATTCATCCTATTTTATTGTTGTGGATATATTTATAACTATTGATAGATGTTTATACTTATTGTTGTGGATATGAGTAGGGTAACAGATGTGTTATTGATGCTTGTCCGTCATTTTAAAAAACATATTTTATACTTGTTGACGGATGTTGATTTCATGCATAAAGCTATGGATATATTATTGTGGATTTCTTCTGACGTTGTTGTTACATTATTTATATCGGTTATATTGTGTTTTTATGCATGATGATTGATTTGGTGAATTGAGGACTGATCTATTCACTAGGTCCTAGTTGGACTTACCCCTCATTTATGTTTTTTTTCAGCACTTGAGTTAGATCAGAGAGGTACTGGGGTGCAGTAGCGCGACTGGTGGCGGTAGGGCAGCGGGTCTCGTGACATGTCGTGATCGAGGAGGATACTTGAGTCATTTTAGTGTCTATTTGAGTTGTTGAGTCATGTTGACTCGGGTTGTGATTTCCGCACTTTATTTTGTTTGGGGAGTCTTATTTATTTTTTTGAACTCCTTTTTAATAACTTGTTCAGTGTCTTCATATTGAGTTTTGGTTTGGTTTGGTTCGTGGTGTCATCATGTCTATTCTTTTTTTAAAAAAAAAAAAATCTTCCACACTTCCGGTTATTGTTGTTTTGATGAGTTGGGTTAGGCTTCGGGTATGTTGCGTATCCTGGCCGGTCATACCGGGTTTGGGGTGTGACAGTAGTGAAATGAGCATATTTCTAGGCGAGAATTTATGTTTCCATGCTTGTTTTGAGTGCTGAAATTTTGATAATTGTACCCTTGTGTTTGTATTATCTTGCTTGTTTGCATAATTGGCAAGAAGAGAAGGTTTTGTGATGGTACCTTGGACCAGGGTAGTTTAGAGCAGCCCTAGGGTTTTGGGGCCAATGACTCGGGGAAGATGATGTTGCTGGAATTTTTGATTAATCGAAAATTACAAAATAACAACATATTTTCCATAAAATATTGCACAAAATATAAATACCAGGTAATAATATTATTCCATGTTTGTATCACTGGTTTTATGTTGTATTGATACTATTTGAAGGAAAAATGGTTCCTTGTTGATAGGAATTGATGTAGGGAAATTTAGGGTAGTCCTTAAACCATTAGGGGCCGACGGCTTGAGATAAGGAAAGAGCCTTATAATTTTATGCATGAAGATTTGTATAACTTGGTGAATGAAATGAGACTCCTTACTAGGGGTACTCGGCTAGAGACTCTACTTGAAGGGTTAAAGGCTGAATGGTCCTAGAGATAAGGTTCACTTCCAGCTTAAGATGAATCTAGATTTTGGTGTAAGAAAAGAAGATAGAACTCAGAAATTGTAGTATGTTTCAAACATAGGATATAGATGACTATTTTGGGAGATGTTTGAAGGATATTTGGCATTACTAATATGTTATGTGTTTTACTTCATTTTCACTGCTGTTGCACTTGTTTATGTTGCTCATGTTTATTCTAAAGCTTTGCTATGAAATGCTAGAAGTAACATGCTAAAAATTTATGATTTCTTCATCACTGTTGTGGTTGTAAATTATGCTTGATATGACTGGTTAGGTATTAGAAAAATCAGTGCCTCAAAGTATGGTTATGGAACACATTAGATGTGGACAATCTCAGCTTGATACGAGCTGTGCAGAGCTGAATTTCCGACTTGAACATGCGGCCCTAGGTGGCTAAAATTCCCGGATTAAGTGGACCACTCCTATGGCTGAACACCAACTATTTGGTACACATTCTAAGATGAATTAAGGTATGTAACATGCTAGTGGTGATGCGTGGTGATGTATCAATAAGACTTCTCATTTTGAGGCACTTGTACTAGTGCTGAAATTTCAAATTTGATAAGAAATAATGGGTTGCTAGAGTTCGATTCTTGTATGGTTGGATAGTGAATGGTTATGTACACACATGCCTGTGTTTGGTTTCGGTATCCCCCTCAATCACGATATGTCACAAGACCTGCTGCCCTGTTGCCACCAGCCACGCTACTGCACCCCGGTACCTCTCTGATCTTGCTCAGCTGCTGAAAAGCAACAAAAATGAGGGGTAAGTCCACTGGGACTTAGTGAGTAGATTAGTGCTCAATCATCCATTGAACATCATGTAAAAACCAAAACAACATAAACATGCATTTGAACATAGCATGAACATGAGGATGAATATCATAGGTCTACCACCACTATGAGCATGACAAACAACCACCAATAGGTGAAAAAATATAACACATGAATAAGTACAACCACATGAATAAAGTAATGCCAATGCAATGCCTCAATCACATGAATGCACCCCCTCTAGACCCGTCGATCCCACAACCACGTAGGGTAGGTAGATGGGTGGCCATCGAACTACCACCTAGCTCAGTGACGTCTCATTGGGGCGTGCTCTCCCCTCACTGACACTGGCTCTTCTGATCCGTCTCTTTGGGGCATACATTCCCCTTACCGGTCGCGTATCTGGACTATCTCTTTGGGGTATGATCTCCCCTTACCACCCAGACTTTCGGAATAAGGCCATTGCTGTGTCTTTGGGGCATATCCTCCCCTCACTAGTGAGGCTTATGAGAAATGCAACAAGCACATCACAACACACACAGGTATATATGAATGAAGAAAAGATGCGCTACTCAATAGATAATAAGAGATATATTGAGGACATACCTCAACCACCACATCCTCGTGCCATACATCACCCCCACCTTTATATCATAATGAACTCATAATACATAATGAATCAATATAATTAAGCAAGCTATACAAAAGGAAAATATAGAGCATCCACAACTTAGGAACATGCCAACCGGTAAACATACACAATGTGCACAACACCACAAGTATAAAACATGAGCACATAGGTAAGGAAATAAGAACAAGGTATTACCCCTTAGTGATCCTATGCGTTTTAACCCCGCCTATCTCCCTCACTCGAATGCCCTAATTAGCAAGGAGGGTTCCGCCCCCTTAGATTCCCTTAGGGTCAACTCCTCAACATGTCATCCTAGGGTTCCAATATCTCAACAATTTTTACAATAATTAGATTTAATTAATATACCCTAAGAGTGTGTTCCCTAGGTGTTTGAATTTATATCTAGGTCCTCTAGAAATTTCCCCTAACATGGTCGGCCACCCTACGGTTCTTAAGGACCCTCCTAAAGGGGGCGGCATACCCTAAATTCATCGTATCTTCCTCCTTTCATCAAGGTATCAACCATTCATCGAGAATTGCTAACAACCAACAAGATTAATCAAGATTTCATCAAGAAATCAAAGGAGAAGAGGGGCGGCACAGCAAGGAAAGGGGGCTGCCAATCGCCCAAAAATCGTTCCGATAGAATCCTAGCGATCACGATAAAATCCTCAATATGAATATCCGATTCTTCGAGAAAAACACACTGGAAAATGACGAAATCCCCATGAAAAAGGGGCGGCGGAATAAATGAGGAAATTTGGGAAAAAAGGCTAAACCCACTCACCTTTTTGTAGAAACCGGGGAGGTAGAAGAAGCTAGGGATCCTCCTATGATGAATGTCGACGAACTCACGAAATCCCGACGGCGACGACTCCTCCTCTCCTCTTGCGTCGTCCTCTCTCTTCTCTCTCCAGGCCTCAGGTGGCGTGCGGCTAAACCCTTGGCCACACGCCCCAGGTTCTATTTTATGGGGCCTGGTTGGGCCCCAAATGACCAAATTGCCCCTCCTCTAGTTAATCGACTTAAACAACCCGTATCTAACCCGTTCTAACTCCGATTTGAGTTCTGATTGAACCGCTAAATTCGTATCGAGACCCTCTATCATCCTAGAATTCTAAATCACAGAAATATGGCAAATAAAAATTTTCTGAAATTTTCTACATATTTTGCTTACTCGAGTTCTATCCCGAAGCTCTACGCCAATCCGCGCTAACTTGAGCCCACGGTCCCCTGCTTAAGAATAAAATATTATTTTTAGGTTTTTGTGCATTACAATTTCCTCCCCGCTTAAAGAAAAATCGTGCTCAAATTTTGAGATGAAGAAGAGAAGCTCACCTCGGCATCAAAAAGGTATGGGTATTTCTCTCTCATATCCTGCTCGACCTCCCAAGTGGCCTCCTGCCCTGAGTGGTGCTCCCAACGAAGTTTCACCAAGGGGACCTCTTTGGACCTCTGCTTCCTCACCTGCTTGTCTAGGATCTCTGCAGGTCGCTCCTTATAAGAAATGGTCGGATCGATCTCTACCGTAGCAACATCTAGAATATGGGACTTATCCCGAACATATTGCTTAAGCATTGAGACATGGAAAACAAGATGCACCCGATCTATGCTAGGTGATAGAGCCAACTCATAAGCAATCGTTCCTCTACGCTGCAAATAGGAAACGACCCAATGAATCTGGGGCTCAACTTGCCCTTCCTCCCAAAGAGCACAACCCCCATCATAGGGAACACCTTCAGGAAGACCGAATCCCCTTCCTGAAACTCCACGTCACGAGCTTTACCATCGGCATACATCTTCTAACGACTCTGAGATGCTAGAAGTCGTTCCTTGATCAGTTTCACTTTCTCAATGGTGTCATGAACCAAGTATGACCCTAGCATCTGGGACTCGCCGGCCTCAAACCAGCCTATCGGCAACCTGCACCTGCGCTCGTACAGAGCCTCAAACGGGGCCATACTGATGCTGCTATGGTGACTGGTATTATAGGCGAACTCTACCAAGGGTAGATGCCTCTTCCAACTACCCTCTAGGTCCATCACGCACACCCTCAGCATATCCTCAAGTGTCTGAATGCTCCTCTCTGACTAACCATCCATCTAAGGATGAAAAGTAGTACTGAACCGCACCTGCGTACCTTGAGCCTCCTAAAATGATTGCCAGAACCGAGCGGTAAACTGAGTGCCTCGGTGGGATATGATAATTACTAGGATCCTATGGTAAGCCACAATACGGTCAACGAACAATCGCACATACTGCTCAGCAGAGAAAGTGGTCTTCACCAGGATAAAGTGCGCCGATTTGGCCAAGCGACCCGCCACTACCCAAATATAGTCATTTACTTTTTCTGACCTCGGTAACCCGGTAACAAAGTCCATCGTAATCTTCTCCCATTTCCATTTTGGCACCTCGAGATTCGGCAACAACTTTGTGGGTCTCAAGTGTTCAGTCTTAACCTACTGGCAGACCAAACATTTGGATACAAACTTTTCCACCTCTCACTTCATCCCTCTCCACCAGTAGTGCTGCCTCAGATCTCGGTACGTCTTTGTGGCCCCCGGATGCATAGTGTGAGTGGAACAGTGGGCCACCTCTAGTACCCACCTACGGACCTCTGCCATGTCTGGTACCACGATCCTGTCTCTGTATTTGAGAATTCCCTCGAAGTCTACCCTGAAACCCTCTGTATCACCTCTTACAACTAGATCCTTCATCGGTGAACAGAGAGCATCCTCACCTTGAGCTGTTCATAGCATATCAACCAAAGTGGACTGCAAACGCATGTGTGCCACCAATCTACCTGAATCAGCTACAGATAACAAATCCCCTGGACCCAAGCTCACTGCCAAATCTCTGGCCAAGGATGTCCTACTCATGGCCAAGTGGGCTAAGATCCCCATCGACTTCTTGCTCATAGCATCTGCTACTACATTTGTCTTTCCCGGGTGATACTGAATAGTGCAGTCATAATCTTTTAATAGCTCTAGCTATTTCCGCTGCGTTAAGTTCAAATCCTTTTGAGAAAGTAGATACTGGAGGCTCTTGTGATCGGTGAATATGTCACATGCCTCCCCATATAAGTAATGACCTCATAGCTTCAAGTCAAATACTATGGCCGCCAACTCTAAATCATGAGTCAGATAATTCTTCTCATGGGTTTTCAGCTGCCTGGATGCATATACGATCACTCTATCGTGTTGCATTAGAACGCACCCCAATTCGAATCCAGAAGCATCACAATAGACTGCAAATCCTTTCGACCCCGACGATAGTGCTAGTATAGGAGCGGTAGTCAAGCGGTCATTGAGCTTTTGAAAGCTCTCCTCGCATTTGTCATCCCATATAAACTTTCTTCTAAGTTAGGCGCGTGAGCGGGGCGATAATCCTGGAAAAAAATTTCACAAACTTTCTGTAGTAGCTGGCCAACCCCATGAAGCCGCGGACCTCGGTCACGCTAGTCAGCCTCTCGTACTTTTGAACTGTCTCAATCTTTGTTGGGTCGACTTTCACACCATCCCGGGATACAATATGCTCCTGGAATCCCACACTGGTCAACCAGAACTCACACTTTGGTAATTTTGCAAAGAGCTGGTGTTGTCTAAGGGTCTCCAGAACTACCCTCAAGTGCTCCGTGTGCTCCGCCTCGCTCCTGGAATATACATGAATGTCATCAATGAAGACTATGACAAATCTGTCCAGAAAGTCTTTGAACACTCGGTTCATCAGCTCCATGAAGGCTACTAGGGCGTTAGTCCAAAGGACATGGCCAGGAACTCATAGTGTACATACCGCATCTTGAAAGTAGTCTTTTGGATATCCTGATCCCTTATCCTCAATTGATGATACCCTGACCTCAGATCGATCTTTGGGAACCACTGAGCCCCCTGCAACTGATCAAATAAGTCATCAATCTTGGGAAGCATGTATCGGTTCTTAATCATCATCTTATTGAGCTACTGGTAATCGATGCATATGCACATGGACCCATATTTCTTCTTCACGAACAACACCGACGTCCCCCAGGGTGAGACACTTGGGCGAATGAACCCAACGTCTAACAACTCCTGCAACTGCACTTTAAGCTCCCTCAACTCGGCGGGTGCCATTCGGCACGGGGGAATCGATATAGGCTTCACCCTTGGTTGCAGATCAATACAGAACTTAGTTTCCCGCACCGGTGGCAGTCCCGAAAACTCCTTAGGAAATACGTTTGGAAAGTCCATGACAACTGGAGTACTCTCAATGCTGCTGGTCAAGCCCTTGCTGGTAACATCTGCAAAGACAAAAGCCAAGAAAGATTGACAGCCACCCACCATTATCTTGTGGGCCTAGAGAGTAGAGATCACCCCGATAGAGTCCCCTCGCCCATCGCCCTGGAAAGTAAAGGGTGGTATTCCCGACTTGCAAAATGTAATCACCTTTGTCATGCAATTGACTAATGCATAAGGGGCTGATAGCCAGTCCATGCCCAGAATCATATCCAACTCTATGGTTGGTAAAAGCATCAGCTCCGCTTTCAGATCATGCCCACCTATGGAAATGTCGCAGTCCTTGAAGACCATCCTCGCAACAACAATACTGTCCGTATGTGTAGACACTGCCAATGGTTCAGCTAAACAACTTTTGTGCTTCCACAACCTCAACAACAACTCAGATATGAATGAATGAGTAGCACTTGTATCAAACAGTGCATAAGCAAGTAATGTACTAACTGAAATGATACTTGTCACCACTATATTGGACGTCTCAGCGCCCTCAAGAGTCAATGCAAAGACACGAACAAGTGGCCTCCCTGCACCCGCCATGCGCTGCTGTCCGATTCCTTGAGTTTGAGTCCGCTGCGCCACTGAAGCTGTCAACATAGGAGCTCTCCCTCTTGGTGGTACTGCTGCTTGAATGCCTGCAGGGCAGTCCCTCTTGATATGGCATGGCTGGCCACACCGAAAACATGTACTGAGACCATAGGAAGCTCCTCCATGCCTCCTCCACATTGTCTGCGCGCACTCTGGCACCTCGCCTCTCTAGCTTCCTGGTACGGTGGCCTTTTGAGTAGCTGTCAGTGGTCCCGTCCACATGCGGCCTCTGAAATTTCCTTGTCCTTGGTTTTGCGAGGGCGCCGTCCCGATGCCACCACCTTTAGACTGGGTGTGCCTATCCTCCTGACGGTGTTGCCTAACCCTCTTTCGGGCTGGTCCATCCTACCGGTCGATATGTACCATGGCTTCCATTCACATTGCCTCGTCCACCACCTGTACAAAGGTAGTGTCCTCGTGTAGTGTATTAGTCTACCAATCTGTACCCTTAGACCCTCCATGAACTGCCTCACCTAGTCCGTCTCAAACACCACTAGGGATTGGTGGTAACGGGACAATCGTGTGAATTCTATCTCATACTCTGACAGTGTCCCATCATACAAAATGAATCCATAAATATGCTAATCAAGATCTAACATGAATCTACATCATCATAAGATCAAGACTCAAGTTTTAAATGAAGAATCTATCCATGGCCTCAAGATTAACCTTTCTACATGCAAACATAGATTCATGAACTAAATATTTCATATTTAAACACACCTCATGCATTGACATCAAAGGAATTTAACTAAGAAGGTTAATCCAAGGCTAGATTTTAAAGACATATCAATATTTCTCTTAGGCATTTTGTCGAACACATGGAGGGCACCCTTTTTCTGCACCTTGACCAAGCACCCCTAGGGTCATCCTAGGGCTGTCGAGCCCCATAGGTGGGGTTTTCAAGCCTCCTCCTTCAAGACAACAAGTGAAAACAACAAGAAACTTCAAGAAACGACGAAAGATTTAACAAGAACTCTCAACCTTCAAGAACGGCTCAAGAAAATGAAAGAAACCCGAGAAAGGAGGGGTAAAACCACTCACCCGATTGGGAAGAAAGATTAGATGAGGAACCTCCGATCGGCGGCCTCCGGATCCAGCCCCAAACACTCGGCTCCAAGGACAAGGAAAGAAAGGGGGGGCTCCTCCTCAAGAAGGGTGGCGTCTTCAACCAAACCATCGGCTTGGCTCCAAGGAGAGGGGAAAGAGAGAGAGAACGGAAAGAGGCTCAGCGGCTCCAAGGAGAGAGATGGGGAGGGGCGGCTTGGCTCCTACTCGGCGGCTCCTCTCCTCTCTCAGGACTTGTGCGGCTCCAATAGAGAGCCGCAAGCCAAAGGGGAGGGGGTTTTATACTCCCCTCCTCAAGCCAAATTCCACTAACCCTATTAGCAAACCCGCATCCGCCTCGAGCCGAATCCGAACCCGCTAACCCGACTAAACTTAATTAAACTCTTAATAAATGCAAAGTATCATCCTCTTGAAATATCAATCTTTTCGATACTTTGATTTTCCGTTGAAAATGTCAAATGAAACTTTGTGTATACTATTTTGATTTCATTTCTAATGTCGCACTCACTATTGTTTGATTAAAATCATTTCTAAAAAAGATTTTGATAACTTGAGCGATAACTTGAAAGATGAGTTTTTGGTTGAAATCAATATAGGTTAAAAATGAACTTAAGGAATTCATTTTGATTTCAAACTTTACAAATGCATCTCGAATGATTATTCAGCTATATCTAAAAAGTTTGAATCAAAACTGATAACTTTTGAAAAAAATACATGATAATTACGAAAATGCTACTGGACTTTCAGGAATTTTAGAAATTTCTAGAAAACTTATTTTTTACTTATTCTTGAACCTCTAGATTCGTTGAAAAAACAAATTTCTCCAGTTAAAGTTTCAAAAAAATTTGTCAATAATATGATTTGATAGAGATTTAAGAGTTTGATTTATGTATACTTAAATATCTCTTTGACCTAAGTCAACAAAGTGACTTAGAAACCTCATTTTTAGCCCAAACTTGACTGACATACTTAGATTCACTCATGTTAGATGTCTATGTGCCTAAGTTTGAGAAAACATGAGTAGATAGCAAAATTTGATACTTAGCATCTTTCATATTTTCTTGCCTACTTTGAATGAAATAGTGTTAAGTTCATATTTTGATCAAATGACATTAGTTTCACTTCAAACTTAATGTACATGCTTTACACGATCATATTGTATTTTGAAAGTTTGAATGAAATTTGGAAATATCAAGAAAGATTCACTTATTTACAAAAATGCCACTGAAGTATCACTCTTCTCAAATTGCTCTTTTTTCGGCTCCATTGAATTTTTATTAGATTTTCAAATGAGACTTGAAGTATGATATTTTGAACTCACATGTGGTAACATTTGATGAGAAAAATCATTTCTAAAGTGATTTTTGACTCTTTGACAGATACTTGAAATATCGATACTTAAGTCACGACATGATTTTACGATTTTGGTTTTCATCCCTTGACTTGAGACTTTCATGATTTTGAAAAATCTTTTAGAGTTTCAACTTTGACTTTTGGTTGACTTTTCTTGCCATTTTCGAGTGATGTCAAAAGGGGGAGAAAATATAGGTAAAATGTAATGCCCAAAATTTTAATAATAATATTTTTTTCTTGAGCAGGGGACCATAAGCCCGAGTTAGTGCGGATTGACGGAAAGCTTCGGGATTAGAACTAATTAAGCATTTAACATATAAAAAAATTATGGAAATTTTATTTACCATATCTCTGTGATTTAGCATACTAGAATGATGGAGGGTCTCGAGACGAATTCAGTGGTTCAAACGGAACTCGAATTAGAGTTAAAACAGATGACATATGGGTTGTTTCAATCGAATAACTCGAGTAGGGGTATTTTGGTCTTTTGGACCCAATCGGGGTCTATAAATTAGAGCGTGGGGGAAAGCTGCCAGGGGTTTTAGCCGCATGCTACCTGAGGCAAGGGAGAGAGGAGAGAGAGGGTGTCGCCGAGGAGAAGGAGTCGTTGGACCCGGAATTCCGCGAGTTCGTCGGCATCGATTGAAGGAAGATCCTACGCGGCTTCTTCCCTTTCGTCTTCTCCAAAGAGGTGAGTGGATAGGTGTCACGCCCCGACTCAGGCTCGCGATACCCCGAAGCCTACCACATGCACCAAATATTAACACTGAAATATACACCACATCAAGGAAAACGCGAATAAAAGAAAACAATAGCGCCAATCTTTATTAAAAGTTAAAACAGTTTTTAAAGAGTTCAGTTTCAAAGAAACAATTCGAACTTTCACAAAAACATCTCAAAGTTAAAACAACATATGTTTCCAAATGAAACAACTGAACAGTGCATGATCATCAACTCTAACGACACGACTACGACTCTATGGACGCCTGCTACGAGATATGTGCCTCCACCTGCACTCCAGCTGCGCCATGCCACCAGACCGTATCTCATTGGTCGGGCTCTGCAAAAAAATAAAATAATAAATCATGAGTTCAGGAGGAACTCAGTGAGCGGTTCTTCCAAACCTCCCCCTAAATCCCCGGTAAGGTAACACATATGACAGTATGATATAGTGAGGAATTTAAGTTAACCAATTTGCCAAATCATTGAATAATTAAACCGGCCCCCTTGGCCCTTACCAACTCTATGTCATTCAGCCGCCATAGGCCTAATCACATGTAAGGGGTTCGGTCATACCGAGCTTCCCCTCTCTAACAACTAGGCCAGACCGGCCTCCTTGAACCAGCCAAATAAGGCATATAATATATAAAACAATCAAATCACGGGTCGGTCGACTAGGATGGCCACTAGACTTAGGAACCCTACGGGTTAGAGATAGCTAGTCTCACCCAACTCGGGTCTACCATCAGCGTGCCCACTGATGGAATCTCAAGACCCTCCGCCACCCGGGTCTAACTCCTAGCGGGCCCGCTGGTGAAATCTCATGACCCTAATCACCGTTGAGTCGTGTGGTAGCTGTTCGACTAATAACACTCCTCAGTAGACCATCTCAAACACAATACACAATCAGGGATTCTATAATAATACCATATAAGTTTTCCGAGCATCGCCCATATCCAACCCCTCCCTCGGGGTTCCATTAACTGGGCACTAATGCCCCTCGTCTGTTCCCTAGGTGTGAAACCTAGTCTATGCACACACAAGTGTGTCTATCCACAATACTTATAATTTCCTTGAGTAGAATCGGTAAATCATACTACTACTACCACAAACAATTTAGACGATGTTAATAGTAACATAATTGAACTTTCCATATATAAAAATTCAACAAGGCGCATATTGAACTAGCATGGAAATAATTGTTCTGACAAAATAGAATTTCAAGAGCATCAACAATTCAATAAGGAAACTCAAGAGCAATTGCTACCTCATAAATTTTGCTACATATGTGAAAACTGAGAATTTAATTTCCTATCCTAACAATGAAATTTCTTGTCAAGTATAATGGTTTACAATTCATGCTATAAACAAGAATCTAGCCTAATTAAGCCTATTGAAGGATCATTCTCTTCCTTCCCCATGTTCGGTCAAGCCTTGAGCAAGGTTTACCTTGCTCGGCCGAACCTTAAAGGGGTGGGAAGGGAGGAGTTCAATCGTGATTTTTTTTACGTAGCAAGTTTATAATCATAGCTTGATCAAAAGGAAAAGTGATTTAATGATTTAAGCCGCTCAAGGAAATTAGGGGAAATTTTAGCATGATCTTCCCCCTTTTTCCCCTATTCGACCAACCCTAGAACCACACAATAAATCTTCAAAACATAATGATTGACACATGAATAGGTAGTTCGATGTATAAAATCCGAGAAGAACGAGATCAATCAACAGATTCATGCATCAAAACCCAAATCACACAACTTGGGGGTTCGGCCACATCACCTCCACACAACAACGAATCCAACCACTCACCTTGATCAGATGAAGGAGACAGACTAGATGAAGACAATCCCGATTTCTCCGACGGCGACATGAGATTAGCCCCGTCCACAAGTTTATTCCCCTCCTCTTCACCTCGAGCTGTGTGCGGCTCCCTCTTGCTTTGAGCCACACGGCTGCTTGGGGTGAGAGGGTTTTAATTCTTTTTTTTTGACAAAAGTGCCATCTAGACTTAAGTTCCCTCACTCAACTCAACCCGAGCCCGAATTGAGCCCCGACTCGACCTGCGAACCCAACATCAACCCGACTTGAATTGATCTAATACATTAAGCATAATAACATAGTTCGCGTGTCAAGAAAATTGAATTATACCTTCGATTCGCGTTGATTTTTGCGACTCAACCCGGCTAGTTTCCTATCCGATGGGCTGCACCAAGGAAATATTATATTAGGAAACCCCGGGTCTTACAATCTTCCCCCCTTAAGGGAAATTCGTCCTAGAATTTCGTTGAATTATAAGGACTTACCACCTCTTCAAACAAGGAAGGGTAGCGTTCTCTCATATCCTCCTCCACCTCCCAAGTAGCTTCCTGCCCGGAGTGGTGCTCCCACCTGACCTTCACTAATGGAATTTCTTTGGACCTTAACTTTCTAATTTGACGATCAAGAACTTCTACTGGCCTCTCTTCATACGACACAACTAATCCACCTCAACCATAGAAGGTTCAATTACATGCGACTCATCTCTCATATATCGCCTGAGCATTGACACATGAAAGACCAGGTGAACTCTGCTCATGCTAGGGGGCAAGGCCAGTTCATAAGCCACAGCACCCCTCCACCTGAGGATGGGAAATGGCCCGATGAATCTAGGGCTCAACTTTCCTTTCTTCCCAAATCGAACCATCCCTTTCATGGGGGAGACCCACAGGAACACTAGGTCGCCCTCCATGAAATCCAATTCTCTAGCCTTCTTATCAGCATACATCTTCTGGCGACTCTGAGTCGCCAATAACCTTTCTTTTATCATTTTCACCTTCTCTACTGCTTCCTCAATCAGTTCAGGGCCTACCATGAGAGCCTCTCCTACCTCAAACCAGCCCACTGGTGATCTGCATCTCCGCCCATATAAGGCCTCGAAAGGGGCCGTACCAATGGTACTATGATAGCTATTGTTGTAGGAGAATTCGATCAAAGGCAGGTGTTTCTCCCAACCACCAGCCATGTCGAGGACGCATTCCCTCAGCATACCCTCCAGGGTCTGGATGGTTCTCTCTGACTGTCCGTCCGTCTGCGGATGGAAAGCGGTGCTGAACCGTACCTGAGTACCCAAGGCCTCCTGGAATGACTTGCAAAATTGGGCCATGAACTGGGTACCTCGATCTGATATGATCATTACTAGGGTACCATGGTATGCCACAATCCTATCTAAAAATAGTCTGGCGTACTGCTCAGTAGAAAAGGTAATTTTAATTGGGATGAACTGTGTGGTCTTAGTCAACCAAACCACTACTACCCAAATGGAGTCAAACCCTCATTTTGTCTTAGGCGGCCCGGTAATACCCTTCCACTAGTAGTGCTGCCTCCCTTTTCATACCATTCTACTAGTAGTGCTGCCTTAAATCTCGGTACATTTTGGTGGCCCCCGGTTGCATCGTATAAGTGGAACGATGGCCCAGCTCCATAACCTGTCTGAACACATCTGCCATATTAGGCACCACAATCTGGTCTCTGAAACTCAAGACACCCTCTAAGTCAATCCTGAAGACATCATCTGTGTCGTCCCTCTGGACCAGGTCCTTTGTCAAAGAACAAAAGGAATCCTCCCCCTGCGCGGTACGCAACATATCCACCAGGGTGGATTGTACTCGTATATGCACCACAAGGGCACCTAAAGCCAAAAATTCCTCGTTATAAGGGTAGGCTAAAGGATTCCAAAAATTCCTAAAAAATACCTCGTTATCTAATCTTATCCCAATGAATAATTACCGCCATTTTTTCTGACTAGAAACTATCTAGGTCATATAGCCCTCCAAGGAGCTCCCTAGGCTTAGTGAATTCAAGGCGATTTCCGAGTTTTCATGTTTTGGGATCCGGGATAGGTTTTAGGGTTCTTTGCATCATTAAGAGGATATACAACATATTTAGACACCCTAAACCTAAACTCTAACGTCTTGAAGAGTTCAAGCGCGTCGACCAACGTCCTTCTGATTTTTTGATTTCTCCGATCGCGGACGTCGAGCGCTAATCGATATGGAACCTGAAAGATTTCTCAATAAAATATTAGTTCCATGTTTGTTATCATCAAAACTAAGATTAAGACCAAGGTTGAAAACCTTAAGCCAACACTTGGTTCTATCAAATTCGGAATTTAAAAATATTATTATCGTATCTTGTGTTTTCCGGTGAACTGCTCGTAGTCCGAGCCGGGGCGAGACGGTGTCTTATGGTGTTTCTACCTGCGCGGTAGAGTTGCTCGTGCAAAGACCACATGCTGCCGCTGCAGGTGCGACATCACCGGCACGGTCGTGCCAGGCCACGACTGGCCTAAGGGGGCAGGGGTGGGCGGCTCCCGGCGAGTCACCGTGGCAAGCATTGGCGGCAGCCCATGGAGGGCTGTCGTGCCTAGCGGATGGGATGCCACCACCGTGGCATCGACCCCCCCCCCCCCCCCCCCCCCCACTCTCTCCCCTGCTTGCGACCTGGTCGGTTGGAGTAAAGGGCAGTGGCAGCGGCAGCTGGAGGAGGGAGGTCGCTGAGAACCCTAGATTATGGGTAAGGGAGATGAGGTGTTTGAAGATAAAGGGTTGAGATTGCATCCTGTATAAATGAAGGGTTGAGATTGCATATTGATAGATGTAAGGTTATGATTGCATCATGTAAATGGAGGGTTGTGATTATATCTTGGTAGATGTAAGGTTATGATTGAATCATGTAGATGGAGAGTTGTGATAGCACCTTGATAGATGTAAGGCTATGATTGCATCATGTAGATGGAGAGTTGTGATAGCACCTTGATAGATGTAAGGCTATGATTGCATCATGTAGATGTAAGGCTGTGATTGCATCATATTAGATGAAAGACTGAGATTGAATCAGGATAGATGTAAGGCTGTGATTGCAACATCTTAAATGGAAGGCTGAGATTACATCAGGTTAGATGGAGGGCTGTCATTGCATCATGTAAGATGGAAACCTAGGATTGCATCATGATAGATGTAAGGCTAGGGTTGCATCATGTTCGATGGAAGACTAACATTGCATCATGTTAGATGGAGGGCTGTGATTGCATCATATTAGATGGAAGGCTGTGATTTGATCTGGTTTATATGAAGGGCTGAGATTTCACTTGAATTATTTGAATTGTAGCACCGATATATTTATCTGTAATAGTGATATATTAAATAAATTTAAGGCATTTCTTCTATTATTTATAAATGAATTTTTACCTAATCGATGTTCTGGATTCATTGGCGACATCTGTTTCTTTACCAGACCTTCAGATTTTAAAAATAGTAGGTTGATGTCGCCTCGTTTTGCGTGCTGAGTTAAAAAATCATGTTTTATATATTTTTATGATTTCAATCTGAGATGATTTGTGATTATAATGTTTGATGAGGTGAATCTTATCATAGATCAGTGTTACCCTATCCTGAAATACTATCTTGTTGTTTCATTCCATTAATTTTACGGCTAAAGTTCCTTTTGGCATTGTTAGCGTGATATACTTGCCTCTTTTCTAACGATGTTGGACATGCTATATTCCTATTTCATGATTGTTATGAATGTTGTGAGATCTGAATTTGTGAGCACTATTTCCATATGCATATATCTGTGTGTGGTTGTGATTGTGTGGCAGGAGGAGGTGGAGGTTGAGGTATGCCCTAGACATACCCTTTATTACCTATTGATAGCACATCTTATTTTGTGTTCATATACCTGCGTGTGTGATGTTGTGATGTGCTTGTTGCATTCCCCAGAAGCCTCATTGGTGATGGGCGGGTATGCCCAAAAGAGACGACGTTGGCCTTATTTTGGAAGTCCGACTGGTGTGAGAAGATCATATCCCAATGAGACAGTTTGGAGACCCGAGCAGATGAGGGGAACGTATGCCCCAACAGGCTAGCTCGAAAGAGCCAGTGTCGGTGAGGGGAGGGAATGCCCCAATAGGCTGACACTGAGCTGGGTGGTAGTGCGGCGGCCACCCGTCTACCTATCCTATGTGGCTATGTGGGACCGACGGGTCCCGAGGTGATTCATGTGGATGTTGCATTCATGTGATTGAGGCATTGCATTGGCATTAATTTATTCATGAGGTTGTATTTAATCATGTGTTATATTTATTCGCCTGTTGTTGGTTCTTTATTATGCTCATAGTGGTGGTAGATTTATGATATTCATCCTCATGTTCCTCCTATATTCAAATGTATGTTTATGTTGTTTGGTTTTTACATGATGATGAATTGGATGATTGAGGACTGATCTACTCACTAAGTCCTAGTTAGACTTACCCCTCATTTCTGTTGTTTTGCAGCACATGAGTTAGATCAGAGAGGTACTAGGGTGCAGTAGCGCAGCTGATGGCAGCAGGGTAGTGGGTCTCGTGACATGTCGTGATCGAGGAGGATACTGAGTCCAGCCATTTTTATTTGGTTGAGTCATGTAGACTCGGTTATTTCGTTTTCGCATTTTCCTTAGTTTGGGGTATCCTTGTTAGGACTTTAAAGTTTTGAATATAAATTGAACATTTAGCATTTTTTTAATTAGTGGTTGGATTTCTTTTAGGATTTGATTTTTTCCATTAAGTTTTAAATGTCATAAAATGTTTGGGTTCAGTACTTGTTTATGTATTGTTTGTTTTGGGGTTTGGCTTCGGGGTACGTGGCGTACCCTGGCTAGTCATACCGAATTGGGGGTGTGACAATGTTGGTATCAGAGCGGGTACGACAATAGGATGGTAGGTATCGTGTGGGGGCATTTCTAGCGTGTTCACATATGGTACATCCTAGCCACGAGATCGACAACCGAACCTACGCATCAATGGTGGTACGTATTTTTTATTTAAGTTGATTATTTATATGATTAATTTTGTGGTTATTGCGTTCTTACTTTTAGAAATGGAGGCACATAATGATGCTTTATTTATTGTATGATTTCTTGATAGTCAATTGACAATGTAGTAAGAGTGGTATAAGGATTTATTTCCTTGATAGAACATTCTCTTGTTTGGCCAACCCATATAAGGGGAAGCCTTGAACGGATATTTTTGTTATCTTTAAATTATGTCTGGTTTTCCTTTGTTGAAATTGGTTGAAAGAAGGGGAAGGTCACTTGGTGATATCTTGAACTAGGGCCGGATAGGACAGCCCTAGGGATTGGGGCCAACGGTTTGGGCCGGGGAAAATGATAATATTACATTAATTTGGGTATCAGCGACATAGAGAAAACAATGTCTAAGGATTTGGCGATGAGTATAGAAAGAGTGGAAATTTTGGTAGGATAAATGCATAACTGGGAAAGTTAGACAAGCATCATTATCTTTGTAAGGAGACATATGGTAGGTAATGGAATATGTTTAGCTTATCTTGAATTAGAATTAAGTTAAATCTGATGTTCAATATTCATTGTGATTGGATATAGCATGGTAAAAGGATGTCAAGCATTGGAAGGTTTAAGTTAAAAAAAAAGTATAATAATAATAATAAATAAATAAAATAAAATACAAGTACTCATTGTGGATAAGATGCACTACAATGCCATATGTTTTGGCAATGCATAGGAAAGATAATCATTGATGTTTATATGAATGTCTTGTTGAGATTGTGATGGGACATTACCCATTGGAGTTGTGGCCTCAAACGTGAGGTATTCACCTATTGGATTTAAGGTTAATAATTATCTATTGATCCTAGGTGGTTGTACATGAGTTTTATACCATATAGGTGTTGTTGGGTGGGTCGAGTTAAGCGGCCGAAAACCCTACACCTTGATGGTTATGGAAGAAAAAGGGCTTATAGGTATTCTAGCTCTCTAGGATTGATTTGTTATGTACTTTGACAGAGCTCGAAGACCGAGGTGTCATCCGGTCAGTGAGAACTGTCAGGGTTATTGCATGTGGGCATGTACAAAACCGATACCAATTTCAGCGAGTTCTGACTGGATATGAGAGTTGGGTAGTTGGCTTTTGGGCTAATCAAAATTGTCTGTTATTGCTCATAGCGGGTTTTATAACTGGTAGTGGTTGGTGGGTGAAATGGTCACACTAGAGGGGGGGTGAATAGTATGTTAACTAAATCTTATCGCTTAATTCCATTTTTAATCGTTTCTTGCAACTTAGGCAATTCACAATTCTAATATTCAATGCGTAAGCAATAAGTAAGGAAATTAAGCAAACTCAAAAGAGACAATGCAAACACAATTATTTATAGTGGTTCGGCCTCAATGCCTACTCCACTACCTAAGTGCCGTACTTAGGATTTCACACCCAAATTTACTAAATTATGAGTAGCTGATAATTGATGATTTTACACCGAAAAGACCCTACAATCACCTCGAAGGTACTTCCACACCCGGAAGTCTCCCGCCTTCCTACCAAGTGAGATTTCCCATCTCAATTCCTAAGACCTACTCCTAACTTAGATTACACAAGTGACTTTATACCTTATACACCAAGGTAACCACTTACACACAAGACCACACACAAGGTCTTCTTACAAGCTCAAGTAAATTTAAGAAAAAACAAATCAAAAACAATTCTATTACAAGAGGAGGAAGAAGAGAACTTATCACAATGAAAATACATCTTCTTTTTGAGCCTAGCACCCTTGATGAACCCTTTAACGAAGAACACTTGAAAATGAGGCATCAAGAGCAAGGTTTGAAGAATTTGATCAATTAAGAATCTTGGAGAATGCTAAAGATCACTCTTTGAATGTTCTTGGCATCAATAGTTACCTAGGAGAGAGAGAGAAGAGTATTTATAATCCTCCAATCAAACGGCTCATCAACGAGCACATTTTTGCCTGTTGCCGACGCCCGGTCGATCGACCGCCCAGCGACCGCTGGCATTCTGCACTTCTGGCGCTCTATTCGGTCGACCGGAGGGTTGATCGACTGTGTCACAATTTAGCTCCTCTGTTGTCCGATCGACCGTCGGTCGACCGAAGTGGACACTTCCATTTTTTGGCCTCGTGCGATCGATCGACCGGTCAATTGAAGTAGCCACTGCCAATTTTTGGCATTGTTCGGTCGACCAACCGGTCGACTGAAGTAGCCACTACCATTTTTTGGCATTGTTCGGTCAACCAACCGATCGACCGAGGAGGCTACTGCCATTTTTTAACATCATTTGGTCGACCGAACCTGGACTGGAAAATTTCTTTTTAGATCTACTCGTTGCACACTTTATTTTCTGGTTCCGTTCTTCAACGTGCTCCAACTCGAAAGACTTTCCATGTATTCTTTTGATTTGACCAAGCCATCTCTGGTGCACGCATTGGTTCGTTTCAAGATCGATGTCGCATGACGTGAAACTTGACTTGTCATTTATCAATCCTACAAGCTTCATACTTATTTTAACTCTCCCCCTATCATCATGCCAACCTATAAACATTAACATGTTAACTCTCCCCCTTTTGTCATCCATCAAAAAGAATACCAAAATACTTACAGATAAGAAGTTTCAAATACAAACAGGTCATTCAATCATCAAATAATACTTAAAGATAAGGAGTTTCAAATACAAATATAAAGTCGATCAAGCAAAGTGTAGTGTTGATACAAGTCCATAAAATGAATTACATTAAACATCAGAGGGACTAATCATCCTCAGGTGGTGGAGGTGGTAGATGTGACTGATAGTATTGCCACATCTCGTCCATCCGACCACACATCTCATCAACCTGATGACCGTACTCATCCACTTGCTGACCGTACTGGTCAACACGTTGACCTTATTCATCCATACGCCGACCATGCTCATCGATCATCTGACCATACTCATCGATCCGTTGGCCATACTCGTCTAGATGTTCTTTTGTGCCTTTGTTCCATTCCACTTGGTCGATATGAAACTGAGCAAAATGAGGCTCCAGATCACCCAGACGCATAATAGGAGTATCGGTTGACGAGTTTCTACCAGCGTCTCCCTCCTCCATGTCTATATCATGATCAGTGTGTTCCGCAAGTTCCCCCCGCACTCTTTTACTGCGTTGATTTTCAAGTATTTTCATATGGTTTAGAGAGGATGAATCTATTGCTTTGGGCACAGGATCTATCTCAAATCTAGACTTGTTTACTCCAGCAGCATAGATAAAGTGAGAGATCACTGAGGCATAGGGTAGGGCTTGCTTTTTTGAAGCATGGACATCCGCTATATAGCGAAGCATAAGATCAGAAACATTTATAGGTATGCGAGACATAGCAAAGAAGAGTACCCTAGTACTCATGCTAGTTACCTCATCATAGTGACCTGCTCTAGGAAGAATATTATATGCAATGATAAGGTGCATGATCCTAGCTGAGGTTGACAGTTTGATGCTTTGGGTAGGAAGCATCCCCTGATAGTCCTCAGGACAGATGGCTGATATAAGTTCATGACTAGGAAAATCCTCATGAAAGAGCTGTGTGGACATCTTATATATTGATCTTCCTAGCAGAGGAAACCCAAATGCATCTCTAATGGCTGATTCGATGATTACTATGGATTTGCCCAAAATTTCAAATCTGAGAACTAGTGAGTCACCTAGTCTAGCCTGATCTATCACGAGATTGGAGAAAAATGCTTTGATCAAGATGGGACATACCAGTACTTTCTTTCCTATATACTCTACCCATCCCAGGCTTGCAAGTTTACCTCTAATGTCATACTGCTCTAGGTCACCTAAGTTAACTGGACGAGTCTGCAGGACAGCTCTGTCCACAAACCTAGGGGCTTGAGTCTTGCCTATAGTGGTCACAAGATTATTGGGCAAGCTTGGAAGCTTTGTCTTGGGTGTCATTCTGCAAGACAATTAGGATGATGTGTAGATGATTAGCTTTGATGAGTAATGCATGCTCATAAAGCAAGGAGAGGAAACACTTTTAAGATCGACATAAATTCGTACAAGGCCTCTTTTTTTTAAAAAAAATGGATTTTAACATTAAATCTCAATGTGTGAGTAAAAAAATAAAAAAAATAAAAATAAAAGATAGGATCCAAAAAAATATAAAATGGCTCACAAATAAAATAGCTAACATAAGTTTGAATCATTAATATTCTCCTTCTAACCGAAGGCTTTTGTTTTGGCAAGATGAAGATGAGAAATTTTAATTAATAAAAGTAAAGATATCTCATGAAAAAAAAATCCCTTTTTTTTTAAAAAAAAAAACAAAAACAATGTTAAGAGTAAAGATATCTTATGAAAGAAAACAAACTTTTACTTACACAAGAACCATGAGAGATTTGATTTTCCTTCCCTAAAACTTGTTTTTGAAGTAAAAATACTAAGGAAAATCATCATCCATAAAAAACATGAACCATGATTTTTATGAGTGAATCTAGACATAGAGAGAAGGAAAGATGAAGAATCCACTCAACATTATGAACTAACTCATGTATGATAGCTAAAAGTTGAGTCTTTTACCTTAGAAAAGAAGAAGAAACCTTAAAACTAAGGAGAGAGGGGTGAGTGGCCGGTTGAAGTGATCAAGGAAGCCCTAGTTTTGGGCTTGAAAGCTTGGGTTGAAGGGCTGAGATTAAAACATTAGGCCAAATGGGTGGACAAGATCAATTTTTGTCCGCCGGTCGATCGGGCGGTCGCATGTCGTGCGACCGCTCGAGCTGCAATGGGTTTTCTTAAGCCCAAAAAAAATTGTTTTTGAGAGATCTATATATTGAAACTTTATGAAAATTTTTTCACATGAACAACGCTTCATGAGGATTCTAAAAAGTCAAGAGTCACTTAAAAAGAATCTCTCTACAATTTTCAAGAAAATCTACAAGTTCTCAGTGGCATTTTTGTAAATGTAAGTCATTTTGTCAAATATTTTCAGATTTTATCCAAACTTTCTAGATACCAAAATATGATTATTTAAAGCATGTATATTAAGTTTGAGACAAAGATAATGTCATTTGGTCAAAAATTTATCTTAGCACGATTTCATTCAAAAACAAGCATGATAACATGAAATTGCTAATTATCAATTTTAACATTTACTCATGGTTTTTCAAATTTAAGCACATGGACACCTAACATGAGTAAATCTAAAACATGTTTGTGAAGTTTGAACTCAAAATGAGATTTCTAAGTTAAATTATTGACTTAGGTCAAACTTCTTCAATTTTGAGTCCCTTAAGGTGATCTCGTTATCACCTAGTTCATTTACGCACCAATTTTCAAGTTTAAACACCTAGAATCATGTCATGTGTGTATCTAAACATGTTTTCCAACTACTAACTCAAAATGATGGACCCTAATATGAATTTCAACCTAGAGCAAATTTTATTCAATCAAGATATCATAAAATTTCCTAAGTTATCAAAATTTTACCTACCCATGAAAGTTCATAGATTTGACATGGAAAATCAATCATGAATATAGAGACATCATTAGAGCATGAATATTCAATATTATACAAAGATTTTTGCCAAATTCAAACTCATACCTCATTCTTGGAAATTTTGTCAAGCTTATCTTTTTCTTTTCAATTTCTAAAGCCTTCCATTTTATCATAATTTGCAAGCAATATTCATTAGTAGGATAATGAGAATATAATTACTAGCAAGTTATGAAACTAAGTAGCAAAGAGAGGGATCAATTACTGATATCAAAATCTACTTTGCTAAATAGTTTCAAATTCGTTTCAAAATGAAATCGAGTGATATCAAAATGAAATTTAAGAGATCACAAGTGAAATATAGATGAAAACATGATCTCCAACCCTTCCTATTGGTTGAAAACCGAAAGACCACAATTAGCCTACGATTTAGAACCGCAAGGTCACTTAGGCCTGTTATAGGCTATATAGGTCTCTGAAGAGACCGGAAATCACAAATCAAAAATCAAAAATAATTTCCGAAGAACTCTTTAGCAAGAGCGGGGAGAACAACTCAAATTAAACATGTATCACAACTCCAACTTAAATAGAATAAACCAAAGTAAGGAGATGATACAAAGTATACCTAAATGCCAATTTCCATACCTATGGCATCATGATGGTTTGAAGTTGCAACCAAGGAATGATATTTCATTTAAGTCCATGGTCAACTTCAACCCTTCACTTCTCTTTACCCTTGTGTGTTAGCTCCCCCTTCAAAAGAAAATGAGACTTTTGGTACCCAAATGACTTTGGGTTCTTGGGGGTTAATGGGCTTAGGAACCCAAAGTGTCTTTGCTACACTTGGATTTATCTTAAAAGCGCAATCATAAATGGCATGCCCGTAAACACCACAACAAAAATAATGTCCATTAAATCTTTTCTTTTCGTTTTTCTTATGGATATGAGGCATAATGTTAGGATGCTTAGCATGAAAGACATGTATTAACTTTTCTACTCAAAATCAACATTTCATTCTTCAAATCATTCATAGATTTATGCAAAGCATGTAATTGAGTTTTCAACATAGTATTTTCATTCTTTAACATGTCATTTTTGTTTTTCAATTCCTTAGTGTCAATACTTAAAACATCATGGCATGAATTAGAGACACTAATTTTTAGCTTCTCATTTTCTAGTTTAGCATCATGTAAATGAGAGCTAAGAGTCAAGTTTTTCTTCTTTAATTTTTTATTTTCTTTATCCTTTTTAACCATCAAGGCATACATGATTTTATATTCATCCATTAATTCATCATAAAGCATGTCATGAGAACTAGATGAATTAATACTACACTTTTTGATATCATGACTAGAAGAAGAAGAGTGTACCTCATCATTAGTATTCATGAGGCAATCTTTTGAATTAGCTTCATAGCCATGGTAAAAGGATGCTTCATTTGAATAGGATGATGATGTGGAAGCGTTTGACCTCTTCTTTGCCTTGTTCTTCATGAAAGGGCAATTTTTCTTCACATGCCCCTTTTTCTTGCATGCATGACACACTACCTTCCTTTTTCGGCTCTTGGAGCTACTCCTTTGACTAGAAGAGCTATGGGCATCAAAATCAAGATTAGTGGTAGGTGAATGACCATTGTCATCACTACCTTCATTAGAAGTGTCAATCTCTTCGGTCTTGGCATAATCATATAGCATGTTTAAAGTTGCCCAAATATCGAAAGCCAAAGTACAATGCATGACTTTTTTAAAGATGTTCTTTTTCAAAGAACAATATAAGCAATTTGTTGCATTAGCATTTAGTTCACACCTATTAATTTGTTCTTGGGTCCATGCATCCATATTTTCCTTAGGTTCTATGTATTTTGACTTTACCATATTAAAAACACATAAACCTTGAGTCTTTAGGAAACTGTACATTCTACTCTTCCAAAGACCAAAGTTAGACTCATCGAACCTAGGAGGTGTAGACGCTACGTACCAACTCTAGTGCCATTTTTGGATCGAGACTAGATGTAGACGAGATGGTAATCTCAAACTTCAACCTGCTCTGATACCAATTGTTGGGTGAAATGGTCACACTAGAGGGGGGGTGAATAGTGTGTTAACTAAATCTTATCGCTTAATCCTGTTTTTAATTGTTTCTTGCAACTTAGGCAATTCACAATTCTAATATTCAATGTGTAATCAATCATTAAGGAAATTAAGCAAACTCGAAAGAGACAATGCCTATTCCACTACCTATGCACCGTGCTTAGGATTTCACACCCAAATTTACTAAATTATGAGTAGCTTACAATTGAGGACTCCACACCCGGAAGTATCCCGCCTTCCTACCGAGTGAGCTTTCCCATCTCAATTCCTAAGACCTACTCCTAACTTAGATTACACAAGTGGCTTTATACCTTATACACCAAGGTAACCACTTACACACAAGACCACACACAAGGTCTTCTTACAAGCTCAAGTAAATTTAAGAAAAAACAAATCAAAAATAATTCTATTACAAGAGGAGGAAGAAGAGAACTTATCACAATGAAAACACCTCTGCCTTTTGAGCCTAGCACCCTTGATGAACCCTTTATTGAAGAACACTTGAAGATGAGGGATCAAGAGCTAGGTTTGAAGAATTTGATCAATTAAGAAACTTGGAGAATGCTAAAGATCACTCTTTGAAGGTTCTTGGCATCAATAGTTACTTAGGAGAGAGAGAGAAGAGTATTTATAATCCTCCAATGAAATGGCTCATCAACGGGCGTTTTTTTGCCCGTTGCCGACGCTCGGTCGCTTGTCGGTCGATCGTCAGTCGACTGATCGATCAACTGCTGGCATTCTACGATTCTTTCGCTCTGTTCGGTCGATCGGAGGGTTGATCGACTGTGTCATGATTTAGCTCCTCTGTTGTTCGATCGACCAATCGGTCGACTGAAGTGGACACTGCCAATTTTTGGCCTCGGTCGGTCGACCGAAGTAGCCACTGCCAATTTTTGGCATTGTACGATCGACCAACCAATCGACCGAAGAGGCTACTGCCATTTTTTAACATCATTCGGTCGACCAAACCTGGACTGGAAATTTTCTTTTTAGATCTTCTCATTGCGCGCTTTGTTTTCTGGTTTCATTCTTCAGCGTGCTCCAACTCAAAAGACTTTCCATGTATTCTTTTGATTTGACCAAGCCATCTCTGGTGCACTCATTGGTTCATTTCAAGATCGATGTCGCAAGACGTGAAACTTGACTTGTCATTTATCAATCCTGCGAGCTTCATACTTCAAGAACCCATACTTCAAGAACTTGGTTAAACATATTTGGTTTGTTATCATCAAAATAGTCATGAAAATAATAGAGCATGAAGGAAAAAACCTTCAGCCAACAGTGGTTTTGGAGATTCTGGTTGTGAATAGGAGGTTGTTGGAGAGGGAGCTCGATCATCGGATGGCTAGGCGACGGGACGGTATTGTTTGTGTTCTACTTGAGTGACTTGGTAGTGCATCCTCGCGTTCAGTCTACCCTGATCGACATGCTCCGTTCGACCCAGGGGGAAGATGTTTTTGGTGCTTCGACTAGGGATTTAGCTGAGAGAGGTGATACTGGTGGCAGATTCAAAATTGACTTCGAGGGAGTTTTGAGGTTTAGAGTCGAGGTGGTGGTGACCGGTTTGTCTAGGTCAAAAAATGGTAGTGACTCCATATGGGTTGTTGTGGACCGACTCCCTAAACTTTGGCAAGTCCTTACAGGAGACCATGGGCGATCAGGTGAGGTTCAATACCGCTTTCTTCTGCAGACTGACGGGCAGTCTGATAGGACCATTCAGACTCTAGAGGGCACGTTGAGGGCTTGTGTCCTAGCCTTAGAGGATGGTTGGGAGAAATACTTGCCTTGGGTAGAGTTTGCATATAATAACAGCTACTAGAGTAGCATTGGGATACCACCATTCGTAGTCCTGTAGGAGCGTAGATGTAGATCCCCGGTGGGCTAGTTTGAGGCTAGTGAGGCTCGGGTTAGGAGGTCACCTTGGGAGGTCGAGCAGGATATGAGAGAAAAGTACCTGTATCTTTTGATGCCGAGGTGAGCTTCCCTTTTTTATCTCAAAATTCGAGGAAAAATTTTCTTGAAGGGGGGAGGAAATTGTAATACCCAAAATTTTAATAATAATATTTTATTCTTGAGCAGGGGACCATAGGCCTGATTTAGCGCGGGTTGGCGGAAAGCTCCGGGATTAGACCTGGGTAAGCATTTAATATAGAAAAAAATTAGGGAAATTTTTGACATATCTCTGTGATTTAGCATGCTAGGATAATAGATGGTCTCGAGACGAATTCAACGGTTCAATCATAACTCGAATCGAAGTTAGAACGAGTGAGATATTGGCTGTTTAAGTCGGATAACTCGAGTAGGGGTATTTTGGTCATTTGGACCCAACCAAAGTCTATAAATTATAGCCTGGGGATGTGCTGTCAGGGGGTTTTAGCCGCATGCCACCCGAGGCAAGGTAGAGAGGAGAGAGAGGGCACCGCCGAGGAGGAGGAGCCGTCGGATCCGGAATTCCACGAGTTCGTCGACGTCAATTAAAGGAAGATCCTACGCGTCTTTTCCCTTCTTTCTTCTCCAAAGAGGTGAGTGGATTGGTCCTTTTCCCCCCTATTCTTTCATCATGATATTGATTTTAGGATGAGATTTTGCGTAAATATTCTGTTGATTTCTGGATATGAAATTGTTTTGTGGTTCTCCGAGATTCAATGTGTTCTTGCTTCTATTAAATTTAGAATTTAATAATATTATTGTCGAATCTTGTGTTTTCTGTTGATGCGAGCCAGAGCGAGACAGTGTCGCACGACGATTCTACCTGCATGGTAGAGTTGCTCGCGCAGCGACCACGGGCTGCCGTAGCTAGGCGCAAAATCGCAGGCGCGGCCTCGCCTGGCCGCGATTGGCCTGAGGGGGCAAAGGCAGGTGGCACCCGATGAGGTGTCGCAGCCATGCACGGCGGCAACTATGATGGTTGGGATGTCGCCGTCGTGTCGGCAACTGCGACGACGACAGCCAAGCTCCCCTCCCCGGCCCCTATGACTTGGTCAGCCGGAGCAAAGGGCGGCGACGACAGCTGGAGGATGGAGGTGGCTGGGAACCCTAGATTTTGGGTGAGAGAGATGAAGGGTTAAGATTGCATCTTGTGTATATGAAGGGTTGAGATTGCATCTTGATAGATGTAAGGTTGTGATTGCATCATGTTAGATCGATGAAAGGCTAGAATTGCATTAGGATATATGTAAGGTTGCGATTGCATCATGTTAGATGAAAGACTGAGATTACACCAGGTTAGATGGAGGGCTGTGATTGCATCATGTTAGATGGAAGGCTGGGATTGCATTAGGATAGATGTAAGGCTATGATTGCATGATGTTGAATGAAAGGCTGAGATTGCATTTGGTTAGATGGAGGGCTGTGATTGCATCATATTAGATGGAAGGCTATGATTTGATCCTATTTAGATGAAAGGTTGGGATTTCACTATTGAATTATTTGAATTGTATCACCGATAAATTTATTCGTAATAGTGATTTATTAAATAAATTTAAGGCATTTCTTATATTATTCCAAATAATTATTTTGAGACCTTTAAGTAGGGGCAGCCCAAGGGTTATCGGGGCATAGGGCAAAACGTAAAAATGAGGCATTTTATTTATTAAACAAAATTAATAAAAAATTTAAATAAATTTTATTTTTCTAACTTTTTGAGATGCAAATTTGCTAATTAAATCTTTATAATCAATTTCATCTAATATTTCTTTCTCAATTGATAATAAATTTGAGAGATTTATTAGTTGAAAAGGGGCCAATTAGAATTGTTGGTATAGATTTTCCAAAGGATAATTTTTCAAGACATTTCTCTAGTACACATTATATTCAAAAATTAGCAAAGGGTGAAAAACATGAAAGAAGATGATTAGTTTATTCTAAAGACTTAGATAGAGTATTTTGCTTTTGCTGCAAGTTATTTAATTCTATATCTTGTACTAGTTAACTAGCTAATGAAGTTACTAGTGATTGGAAAAATTTTAGTGCTAAACTCAAAACTCATGAAACGAGTAATAAGCACATTATTATTATGAGTTCATGGATAGATTTAGAGATGAGATTGTTGAAAAATAAAACAATTATAAGAATGTTCAAGAACAAATTAATAGGAAAAGAGAACATTGGAAAAAAGTATTATTAAGAATTATTGCTATAATTAAAAAGATAGGGTCAGGACTACACAGATCTACACTTATGAATAAAAATAGTAATCAAGTCAAATTATTATCAAATTATTAATTGAGCAATCCAATTATAAGATCTACACAGAACTATTTCAATAGTAATTGAGCAAATGAGCAATCGATCTACAGTTCTACACATAACTATTTTAATAGTAATTGAGCAATCAAATTCAAAATTCAACAACTCCAAAACTTATGAAAAAAGTCAAACTCTTTTGGAATGTGCAGGCCGGCAAAATCATTTTGAGCTACAAATTCTCAATTCATGAGAATAAATGATCTGACAATAACCATTGAGTATGTCATTGACCAGCAAATTAGAGAATTAGAGAAATCAACACACCTCACAAATCACACCTGGTCGGCTACTCGACTGGTCCTTATGTCGAAGAAATAAGGGACTTGCTGCCACTGCTTGCCAGGTGCACAGGTATGCAGCACCGTGCGGTGAGAGGCGAGAGCGGTAGCAGAGAGGCAGTCAGGCGGAGAGAGCGACTGGACAAGACTACAAGAGGCGAAGAGTTCGGAGTCCGAGAGGGAGATGAGCGTTTGAGGCCGAGAGGGAGGACGGAACCATTTTATCTTGCTTTGTGGACAGTGGACGGCGGGCCGTTGAAGACTTGGACTCGGTGGAGATGGGGAAGATGAAGAATTTGGGATGAGGTGGACGGCCGACGGCGTTAGATGGAGTGGACAAGATGAACAGTCGAATAGGGCATTTGGGCACCTACATCATCTACATTCTACTCATCTGAAATGTGAGGCCCCACATTTAATTGATGGCCCCCACATTTTATGCTTCTTCATCAGTTTGGGGGCCTAAGGCAGCTGCCTTATTGGCCTTATAGACAGTCCGACCCTGCCTTTAAGTTAGCAAAAATATTCATATTATATATGAATTTTGACCTAATCAACAATATGGATTCAATGGCGAGGTCTGTTTCATCATCAGACCTTTGAATTTTGAAAACAGTAGGCGAACGTCGCCTCGTTTTGGATGCCGAGTTGAAAAATTATGTTTTATATATTTTTATGATTTCAATCTGAGATGATTCGTGGTTATAATGTTTGATGAAGTGAATCTTATCCTAGATCGATGTTAGCCTATGTTGAAACACTATCTTGTTGTTTCATTCCATTAATTTTACTGGCGAAGTTCCTTTTGGCATTGTTAGTGTGATATATTTGCCTCTTTTCTTACGATTTTGGACATGCTATATTCTTATTTCATGGTTGTTATAAATGATGTGAGATCTAAATTTGTGAGCAATATTTCCATATGCGTATATCTGTGTACGATTGTTCTTGTATGACAGTAGGAGGTGGAGGTTGAGGTATGCCCTAGACATGTCCTTTATTACCTGTTGATAGCACATCTTATTTTGTGTTCATATACATGCGTGTGTGATGTTGTGATTGTTGGCTTAAGAGTTTCTCTCAAGCTTCGATCTTCATTTTGATGATAACAAACATGTATTTAATGTATGTGTGAAGTTTGGAGTTCAGGTTGAGGTTGCGAAGTTCGTTCAAACGAAATGAAAGAAAAGACCGTCAAAGAAACGGAAGAAGAAAACGTCAAAGAAAGGCTCGGGTATAGATCAAGTAGAAATCATGTACTATACCCTTTGGATAATTTTAACCCAAGCCAAATTGTAAAGTTATCAAGTTAAAACTTGGTAACTAAATCCATAAAAAAAGCACGTAACAAATTCAAAGTAAAAATCAGCCTCAGCCTGAGTTCGGTCGACCGAACAAGGCAGAATACTGGCAGTAGCCTATTCTTTCGACCAGTCGATCGACCGAATGATGCCACAAAACGGCAGTAGCCATTCAGTCGACCTGTCGGTCGACCAAAGTTGGTGAAAAATTGGCAGAAGGCTACGTCGGTCAACCGACCGACCAAAGCCAAAATTTGGCAGAAGGTGCACCGGTCGACCGGATTGCAGATTGCAAATTGCGCCTCTGGCTTTACTGCATCGATCGATCGATCGGTCGAGTGGATTGCGGATCAATGAAGTCATGTAAAGTAGAAATCATGTAAAGTAGGATGATTTTATCCCAAGCCAAATTGTAAAGTTATCCAAGTTAAAACTTGGTAATTAAATCCACAAAAAAATATGTAACAAATTCAAAGTAAAAATCAGCCTCAGCCTGAGTTCGATCGACTAGTCGATCGACCGAACAAGGCAGAATACTGGCAGTAGCCTATTTGGTTAGTCGGTCGACCAAATGATGCCACAAAATAGCAGTAGCCATTCGGTCGACCGAAGTTGGTGAAAAATTGGCAGAAGGCTACGTCGGTCGATCGACCGAAGCCAAAATTTGGCAGAAGGTGCATCGATCGACCGATCGATCGACCAGATTACATATTGCAAATTGCGCCTTTGGCTTAACTGCATCGGTCGACCGGTCGATCGACTGGATTGCGGATCAATGAAGTCACGATCCATTCGGTCGACCCGTCGGTCGACCGGACGGCACGAGTAAAGCACGGAAAGGGTAGCGGTCGATCGGTCGGTCGACCGATAATCGACCAACAAGCAATCGAACGGCTATAGTGGCTAGTTTTCCGCCCGTTGAACAGCCCGTTCAGTTGAGGGTTATAAATAACACACACCTAACTCCCTTTAGATCATTTGACAAACTTAATTGAGCATTTTAAAGGAGAGTTTTGAGCCTTCTAAAGATCGATTAATAGCGCTCGGTTCTTCCGTCGACAACTTCTTCAAGCGCACACTCTTCCTCAACTCGGGCTTCAATTCGAGCTCTACGACTTGGCGAGTTGGACGCTTTGAAGGCTTGGAAAAGAGCATTTAATCTTGGTTTACTCTTTAAGCTCTTTTTATTGTAATTTTAATTGTTATTTGAACATTATTTTCTTTGGATTTGTGCTTGTGAAGACCTAGGTTGTTTAGTCTTAAAATTAGGTGGTTGCCTTTGTGTTTGAGGCTTAATTCCACCGGTGTAAACTCAGTTCGCTAGGATTAGTTGAGTTGTCCCTTAGGGTTGAGGTGGAAGAGTGCTCTCGATAAGAAGGTGGAGAAGTCTGGGTGTGGAAGTGCCTTAGGTTGAGAGTGAGACTCTTCAAGTCAAAGTCCTCTGTGTAAGGGAAACTATTTAATCTAGTAAACTTAGTTTGGAAATCCTAAGCGGGGTGCTTAGGTAGTGTAGTAGGCATTGGGGCCGAACCACTATAAAATCCTCGTGTCTACATTGATATCTTTGATTGTGCTTAATTGGTCTATTTTTGCTTCCGCATCTAGTCAATAAATTGCGATTTGACTAAATAATCAAAAATATTGACTAAAATCAAATTTAGGCTAATAAATTAGTAAACATACTATTCATCCCCTCCTCTAGTGAGCCATTTCACCCAACAGTGATGTGCTTGTTGCATTTCCCGGAAGCCACGCTAGTGAGGGGTATGCCCCAAAGAGACAACGTTGGCTTTATTCCGGAAGTTCGGCTGGTGCAGGGCGATCATACCCCAACAAGATAGTTCGGAGACCCGAGCAGGTGAGGGGAACATATGCCCCAACAGGCTGACACTGAGCTGGGTGGTAATGCGATAGCCACCCATCTACCTACCCTATGTGGCTACGTGAGACTGACGGATCCAGAGGTGATTCATTAGTCGATGTTGCATTCATGCGATTGAGGCATTGCATTGGCATTACTTTATTCATGAGGTTTTATTTAATCATGTGTTACATTTATTCTCCTGTTGTTGGTTGTTTATCATGCTCATATACAGTGGTGGTAGATTTATGATATTCATCCTTATGTTCCTGCTATATATGTTTAAATGCAAGTTTAGGTTGTTTGGTTTTTACATGATGATGAATTTGATGATTGAGGACTGATCTACTCACTAAATCCTAGTTGGACTTACCTCTCATTTCTATTATTTTGCAGCACCTGAGTTAGATTAGAGAGGTACCGGGGTGCAGTAGCGCGGTTGGTGGCGGTAGGGCAGCGGGTCTCGTGACATGTCATGATCGAGGAGGATACCGAGTCCAGTCATTTGTATTTTGTTGGGTCATGTAGACTCGGTCATTTAGTTTCCGCATTTTCATTAGTTTGGGGTGTCCTTGTTGGGACTTTAAAGTTTTAAAAATAAATTGAACCTTTAGCATTTTTTATTTAGTGGTTGGGTTTCTTTTAGGATCTGATATTTTCCTTTAAGTTTAAAATGTCAAAAAATGTTTGGGTTCATTACTTGTTTATGTATAGTTTGTTTTGGGGTTAGGCTTCGAGGTACGTCGCATACCCTGGCCGGTCATACCGGATTTGGGGTGTGAAATAAAAGGGAAGAAAATATAAGAAAATTATGTATATAGATACGGGAAGTTTATTTTTATAGGGTGAGAAATCCCATGATTGACTTCAGTGTGAGAGCGGAGACTTTTCGATGAAAGTCATTGTAAGGAAACACTTTAATCTAGTAAACTAGAGTGGGAAATCCTAAGCGGGGTGCTTAGGTAGTGGAGCGGGCATTGGGGCCGAACCACTATAAAACTATCTTGTTATCATTTCCTTTGGTTGAGTGTGATTAGCTTGTTCTTACTTTGATTATCTTGTTGCTAAATCACTAATTTCTCCTAACTTGATAAACTCATGTAGTATCATAAAGTAGATAGATACTTGTGTTTGTATTGATAATACTTGTGATTGCTTAATTGTTATTCACTTGCTTCCGCATTTAGACTTGAATTAATAATTTGCCTAAGTAAATAAGAATTGGTTAAAATCAAATTAGTCTTAAGTTTCAGTTAACACACTATTCACCCCCCTCGTCTAGTGTAGGCCATTTCACTTACAATTAGACATAGTTTTATATGACAGCTTTAAAATGCTCTCTTTAGTGACAAATAATAGTTTAAAAAAGCTATATAAGTATATATGATAACTAAACAATATTGCTATTGTAAAAACAATAGCAAGTCAAGCATGCTATAACAATAGTATATAATAACGGTTTGCAAATGCTATATAAATATATATGATAACTAACAAGTTATGCTATTATAGAGAGAAGTAATAGTAGGTTATGAAAGCGATAACAAACTAATCATAACTGATAAAAAATGTCATAAAATAACATTCGATCATATAACATTCGCAATTGCATTTATGAAACGCTATTGTAACCTCCCTACATAAGATAGCATGTGATTTAACAGCATTAGGATAATGTTATATACACTACCTATGATAGTGTTTATGACATGCTATTAATGACAATAATTGTTGTAGTGTATAAGCTTGGTCTATGAGAATGGCGGATTTTAGTACACATGGGGAAATTGTTCCTTTAGGTTTTTGGTCACGATTTTATATGTTTGGGGAACACTTTTTGATCGTTCCAACAAATCAAATATATTTGTTGATGCATGTTATTTTAAAAGTACATCGATTGCGTAATTAACTTCACGGCAGTGGTAGATTAGGTTTATTTATTTTGTGTTGCTGCTTTATTTTACTATTTGGTTATTGGTGGATGCATTTCATATCTATATATAAACTTTCTTGATCAACCAGTGTTTTATAATTAATGTCCCTAATATATGATCTTCTTAGACTAATAATGCTTGTTTGCTTCATAAGATAAGGGAGAATAGGGTAGGGGATGAATTAATATCTATTGTTTGTTTAGTGGATGGATTAGAAAAAAATGTGAATAAAAGTTTATTTATATCTAATTTATATCGGATTTAAAAAATTCATATACAATCCTCCTTCGTTTATTATCCAATCTAATCTTTTCTTATCCATCAAAGCAAACATACCAATAGTGCCTTCCCCACCTTCTTAGATTTTGGTCTACTCGAGTACTTGTCACCCTCCACATAATTTGCTTTAATTAATTCTTTATTGAATTGTTTATAATCAACTCGAACCAACCCACAAAATATGAAACCCGAATTGCACTGAGTGAAACTAAAAAACATAGATTATTTTTTACTAAATTATAGGGAATACATTCGTTCAACTTGAAAATTATTTGAAATTCAGAGGTTGAAACATATGAAACTAAATCAAACTATTGGCATCCACGTACGAAATTCAACCCCTCAAGCAATCAACAGAAGGGGAGACCGAATATTTTGTTCCATATGCGTTGACATAGGAAGCGAATACTTTTCCTCCATTTGCAGGCTGCAGATTGACATTCCCCATTTTGATGTCGTAGCAGGGAACATCTTTGCTACATTGTAGATTAATTGTTGTTTTGCTTTTTGACGTCCCATAAATTCCGGTGAATGTCACGTCGCTCACTTGAACATTGTCTGGCTTCTCCACCAAACTGAAATTTGTTAATAACAATGATATAGCTAGATTAGAATACGTAGAAGGATAAAATTTTGATTTTGCTGATCTTAGACATTGACCTTTAGTTATCATTTATTCATCCTCTACAAACAATATATATATTTCATGTGATATATAGACTAGAGTTTATATCCCTATATATATTTATAACAAATTTGAATTATCTTCCATATAGGAGACATAAAAACTTGTGAAATACCTCATATTGGCAATTGGAACCACCATTACAGTAGTGCTGATCTATAATTATAGGGTTGTATACCCTTGTCATCTTTATATTCTCAAATGATATCGATTTTGAGTAGCCATACCCTCCCTGTTAAGATCATCAAAACTCTTAACTCTAAATTAAAGAAAAATAAAATAAAATAGATTTTATGATACAAACATCCATGTTCGTTTGAAAACGAACTGAAGAGACAAAAAAATATCAGTGGTCGAACGTACCTGCCATGTCTTTATCCTTAGGCCATTGGTTGTGTCAAATAAATTACAATTTTTTATATGGATATTCTCGGATGTTGCCCAAGAGTTTTTTGCCCCTAAGCTCCCAATGCTAGAATCATATATGGAAATAATTAGTAGAGTTCACTAACAAAACAAAGATTTCTAATACTAATTAACAGAGATTGGTTCATCGTAGTCTGTCACTAGTTAATTAATAGTACAAGCAAAGAAAACCTTATTCCATGGCCAGGACCGCATGTGACCCCGTTAACATTAACATTGTAAGTATTATTGCTTATTGATACACAGTCATCTCCTGCCCATATAAATAAGTAACAAAAAGAATGAGTTAATTATAAGTATATATATGTGAAGAAAAAATTTGGTAGAACTATGTACAAGTGCCAATTAATGACAGAGTTGGAGACCATGACATTGTAGCTTTGCTCGATATGGATGCCATCGGTGTTAGGGCTATTCCCAGGAGCCGTGATTTGGAGGTTGCTGATGGTGACTTCGCTACTGAAACCCACAACAAGGTGCATCATGGGGCTGTTGGTCAACCTCAAACCATCCACCACCACCTGCTTGGAGTTCATCACAACCAATGACTGCAAGCAACATCCCCAGTATTTAGTACTCTTATAGTTTGTTTACTTCACCGGATAGGATAGGATGAATATATATATATATCAGCTGAGTTAAGTGAATATATATTGATCAATTTAACTTACATTAGCAGCCATAAATGGACATTGCTGCAAAGGGAGACAAGAGAAACAAGAATGAGTAAGAAAATTAATTGAATCGATTAATTACAGTGTTCATTTCATGCATGGAAGCAAAGTATGGTGCGTAGATGATTAATAATAACCTTCTTCTCTTTGCAGGACCACCAGTTTGATCCTTGGCCGTCGATCTCGCCGGAGCCCATGATGGAAAGGCTAGTAACCTGGTGGAAGATTATCCAGTGTTCTTGGCCATTCCATATTTGGTTGGGCCTCTTGATATTTCCGTCTACTTGTGTTTAAAGAAACAGAAAATTAATTGAGACAAGGTTAATGAATATTATATATCAACATTACTACTTAAGTTAATGGGTTATTTGGTTCCCTATCCTATTTCCAATGGATTGTTAATGAGTTATTAGATTCCACTTAGGTTGTGTATAATAATGTTATAACGGTAATCCATATTTATCACAAGATAGATATATTGTTACTTTTAATTTACCGGTAATATAATATTATCCCATTTGGCATGTTTTGATCAATATAGATGACAATCTAATTTTGTATTTTTTGACTTCACAAAAAATTATCAAAAAAATCTTTAGCAGATATGGTGATACCTTGCATGAAGAAGAATGTATGGAGAGAAAGGCAATGTTGAAATTTAGAATCACCGGTGTGTGGTAATTTAAAATTTGTTCTAAGCAAAACAAAAGCAAACCTCTTCTCCTTGCTTTTTCTTTTTTTAACCAAATAAGATAACAAAAAAATTTATTCCATTCTTGCAGGGATATAAGCAATTACCCGAACATGATATTTGCAAGCAGGGGCGGAGCTACTCTTGCAGGATGGGGGGCAGCTGCCCCCATTCAATTATTATTATTTTTTCTTTTATATATATATATATATATATATATATATATATATATATATATATATTGATAGTTTTGCCCCCCTCTATTTTAAAAATTATCCCCCTATCCTCAAATTTCATTACTTTTTCTTTTCTTTCCCGGTACGTAACCCCTCGTCCCCTCCCCATCTTCCCGATACGTAACCCCTCGTCCTGCCTCCGATCGCTCCCCAAATCCCCAATCCCCATCTCTTGCCGACATCCGTGCCGATCGACGACCGCTCGCCGCTCGGCCGTGTGCTCCAGCATCCACTCGCCTGAAGAGCCGGCTGCCATGACGCAGTCCGCGACTCCGCGTCCGCCCACTCGCTTGAAGAGCCGGCTGCCATCCGCAACTCCGCGTCCACCCACTCGCCTCGCCTGAAGAGTCGGCTTGGATGTGTCTCCGGCGTACTCTACTCGTCCTGAAGTGCTTAAGTTGATTTGATTGTTTGATTGTTTGATTTTAATTAATTTTTATATGATGTGATGAATTATCTTTTTATAAAAAATGCTTGCTTTTTCATGTACAATAATATCGTTGGTAATT
This sequence comes from Canna indica, assembly GCA_034359265.1. Taxonomy (NCBI): domain Eukaryota; kingdom Viridiplantae; phylum Streptophyta; class Magnoliopsida; order Zingiberales; family Cannaceae; genus Canna; species Canna indica. The sequence goes on from CP136897.1 coordinate 60,466,541, forward strand.
TGGTATTTGTTCATTTGAGAGTCTGCCCCCCTTCAATTTGATTTTTGGCTCCGCCACTGTTTGCAAGGACCTTCAAACCTGAGATAGTTCAGCAAAAATGTCTTGAATTTAGGGATGAGCAAGGTAGAAGAAGTGCTACCATAACACGCATCCTTCCATGCAGCAAGGAACGCTCGCAGCAACAGTGTTAGTAAACAATATGAAGTATATACATAGATACATATACATCAAATTAAATTAGAAGAATATATATATATCATCATTCATATAAAGATGGTGACTATATATATATATATACACACACATTAGTATCATCGGTTGTGCCATCTCCTTTGGCTCCATAGTCGACAACATTGAATGTATTTGCCAATCCCCCACCAACAAAGCAAACAAGAAGAGAAACTAAGAGAAGTGTAGAGCTTGTAATCGCCTGCATCAAAATTAAAAAGCTTGTCAACCATGCACATAAACCCCTTTGATGAACTTTTACTGAAAATAAATTAAGAATTGGCTAGCTTACTTGGTTAGGCATGGTTAATTACTTCTACAATGGTTTGTGATCACTTGGTGTCGTGGTGAGTGAATAGCTAGATTGCACCCCATGCATGTATATATACTGCTATGTCAAGGTGGTCAAAATGTGAAGGGTGTAAGTGAAACCACCTTCAGGTCATTTATTTCTGGAAATTCCTTACGTCGATTTTAACTTTTAGTGTACTAATTATATTTCCAGTCATTTATTTGTGGAATTTTTTTAAGTTAACTGTCATTTAATTATTTGTGGAAATTTAATACGTGAATTTTAAATTTTAGTATACTAATTATATTTTGTCAATTTGTGCAGAAATTTCCCAAAACTGGAGAACAATATTCAATGATATAGAAATTTCTAAATTTAAATTTTGGGTGAGAAAATTTTGAGATTCTAAATATAATATTCAGAATATTCATAATATTCAGTTAAAGACTTTGACCTAAACTTTTAAAAAAATATATCAAAAATTTAAAAATATAATTTTAATTTATCAAATATTTTTTATGATAAAAAGAAAGATGTTAGAGTCTAAAAAAATATTTTCAAACACTCTAATGCATTAGAGACTTTTGTACAAAGTCTACAAAACTAAATTTAAATTAAAAACTATGAAATATTTTGATGAAAAATAATTTTTTTTTACCATAGTACCTATTTTGTATTATAAAAAATTTATTTTCATGAATTAAAATTATTTTTTTAGTTATGAAATTATTATAGACTTTAAGCAAAAGTCTCTAATGCATAATATACTTTTTTTTCAAAGTCTATAAAATTAAATTTAAATAATAAATAACAAAATAATTTTTGTCCAACATACTCTTTATAAACATTATCACATCTTTCATATTATATATATTTTATTATTTTATAATTATAAAAATATATATTATATAACTCATTAAAAAAAATTGTCAAAAATCTATAAAATTAATTTTAAATTAAAAATAATGAAATATTTTTTGTCCAATATATACATTTTTATAGACACTAGTTAGCACATCTTTTATCACTACTAAAAAAAATGGCTTTCTGCGACGGCACAGGATGCGGTCGCAGATGCTACGAGTCTATGACCGTCATCCATTGGGGTCATGGACCGGCCAGGATTGCGACCGCATTGAGTGTCGACGTAAAATAGCGACGACACTGTGATCGTACCGACTGCCGTCGCAATATGGCGACGATTTGTCTTGCAACCGTCACGTTGCGACTGGTTATTTGCGATCGTTAAGGCCGTCGCAAAATGTTATTAAATTCCCCGCCCAAACCTTTTTTTCTCTCTTCCCTTGCTCGCGCGATCAATCAACCCTAGCTTCTCGGTCTCTACCGCCGCACGCCGACCGCCGCACGCCAACCATCGCCCGCTGTTCGTTGGCCGCCGCCCGCTGCTTGCCGCCCGCCGTTTGCTGCTCGTCGCCCGCCACAAGCAGGCCACCCGTCGAACCCTAGCCGATAGTATTCTCTCTTTGTGTGTGTGTGTAATCCGACGGGATTACACAAAGACTATTTTTTGATTGGTTTCTTCAGAAAAACCATTATTGACTTGGTCACTGTAATATAGCATCTTGTGACTTTTTTAATGATTTCTTTTGTTTTAGATATTGTATTGCTTCAATTTCAACATTGTGTTACGTTGGAAATATATTATCTATATTGTGTTCCATAATGGTTGCTCTGCAGATAATGGGTGTTATCGATGTTAAGCGAAACAAGGAGAAAAGATATGATACACTAGGGAAAGAAGGACTTTGTGATGAAGTTAAGTTTTGAATTCATTCTCTCTATATCTAGTCTTTACTTGGCTCACCCACTCAGAGAATGTGTTGATACCAATTCCAACTGATGACCCACTTTAATAGACCAAGGAATCTAATTGCTTACATAACTAACCTATTACTCACTTTCCGAAATGCTTAAGCCCAAGTATGAGCAGTTGATCATCTAGCTCCATATATTAAACTACACCCTTGAGGTCTGGATATAGGACTATTCACGTTTCAAGACTTATATTCCACCTAAGTTTGGTTGATATCCATTTCCCTTGCATTTACAATAGGTAGCTCTTATTAGGCATGCCATGCACTTGATTATAGCTGATTTTCAAAGTTGTCATATTCCACCTGATAGCTTGCTTTAACTTTCAGATTGACATCAAATAAATTAGAGTCAAACTCCCTGCTGATATAAGGTGCATAAACTTTATCATAACATTCATTAGATTCCTCCCAACATTTATACTTGAAATCTAATTGATTAAGTGATATGTGTGATATGTGTGATATGTATTTATCAAATAGAAAAATACTCTTCCTAATTTTTACTTGAAAGCTAATTCATTAAGTGATATGTGTGTCCTCAATTGATTCTTTGCATGAAAAAAATTAAAAGTGCATGTTGTGATCATGCATGTGTCTGCTTATATTAGGGATTGCAAGGTTAGTTAGCTAAGATTTTGAGTATTAGTTTACATGTCTAATAGAGAATGTGATGAGACCTGCTATTTATAAAGAGGGATGCTTCATTGACTGAACCAAAATTGGCTTTTCCACAAAGGATATATATATATAGACAAAAGCAATAAGAGACACTTTGGCATAATTTTTTCCTTGATTAAGCCTCCTCAAGGCCAAGAGATCCCTCACATTGAATACCTTCAATTATATTATGCACTTCATATTTTGTGTTCTTGAAATCAATGATCTGTGATGGGAAAATGTGATGATGATCTTTAAAAACTGATTCATTGAAACCTAGAAATGCTAAACATGTGTGGGTTGCATGTAGAGATTTGCTGAACTCAAGTCAAATTAAGGTAAAAAGAACCTTCAGGGTGCTGATCTAAGAAGCCTTGGTTTCCTGATGAGAAAGTTGATTTCTAACATGGGCTTCTAGTTTTCCAAGAAGAGAGAAGTTTGATGCTTAAGTGGATATAACATACTTTATGAATTTATATTTTATATTAGGACATCAATCTGGCTTATGTGTGCACAGACAAAATAATTAGATCTAACTGTGTTTTCTTTCTCTGTTAATTAGTTGTTCTTTCATGAAAAGCATATTGATGAGTGTTAAAGTTATATTCATCATTATCTACCATGTCTTGGCTTATTTGAAGACTTTTGAAAAACGAACAAAAGCTCCAAGAGAATATATAAGAAAAAGACAGAGCTTCACAATATTGGCAAAGTGTCGAAATATTGACACAACTTGTACTTCCACTGAGGCAGTGGTAAGGTTGATCTATTGTGATCTTGGAAATCAGCCTCTTTTGCTGTGCAAGGGTAAAATTATGTTCATTGACTCTCCCCCAAATTAACCGAGCCTCATGCGTTGGGATCATCTTTCTATATATTTTTAGTGTTTAGAAGAAAGAATTATGCATCCATCATTTCTTAGGGAAGTGCACTACTTCCTTTGTGCTTTCATTCAATATCACTTAATAACTATATGTCCATTACTGATATTCTGATAAGAAGTATGAGTTTTCATTGTAAGCATTTTTATCAGAATAAGTGCCTTTACCAATTATTACTTAATTGGTAAGCATTTCTTAGTTATTACTTAATAACTATATTTCTACTGGAAAGATAAGTGCCTTTACCAATTATTGGTCCGGAATAAGTTCTAAAGCAATAAGTAAAAGACTGCAAAAAAATAGACCTGTTGCATGAGAAACTTTGATCAGTGCCTTGCTGACAGATTCCTTTCCACTTTGATGGAATTGGTCCCAGCCCATGATCCTTAAAACTTTCAACCTCTGGCCACACACCTACACATCAACCATGGAGATAAGGAGCTCAGATGAGCAAAGGTTCAGTGGACATGATTTTGATGAGGCAAAATCTGATGAAATTTTATCTAGGTCAAATATATATATGAGATTCAGCTTAAGTTATATTAAGTTATAAACTCAAATATATATGAGATTCAGCTTAAGTTATATCTAGGTCAAACTTTAGCTCATAAACAAATTTTTGGTATTCTAACACTATTCTCTTTAGAATTCACTAGTCAAGCTTTCCATACACATTTTCTTACATAACAGATTTTGTAGCCTTATTGATGCCACTTCTAGCTTTTTTAACAGCTATATACCAGTTTATAGCGGTTGTGTTATTTCCCCTCATGTAAATATAGTACCCCAATGCTGGTATCATATAGGACTTTTGGGATGAAGATTTTGTAGTTTGTACGGCCGATGTTTAGGGCATGATTAACAAAATCTGTTGCTCCATTATTGAGAGACAATATTGAGAGACATATCATGATCTGGATGGACAATTTGCACGTCAAAAGTAAAACAATTTGCTAGTCTTGGAATTGATTTAGAATTCTAAAAATTTAGTTCTGTAATTTTTCTTGGCATCATTTTAAACAATACGGGAATCTGCTAATTCTGCAATTAAATATGTACTTTACTCAAATGAGAGCCTTTATTGCTCAAAGCTTCTTCTGTCTACGGCTATTAACCTTGTAGCATATCAGAATTGGAAGAAATCAGAGGGTACTTCCAATTCAGCATTTATTTAATAATTGTCTTGTATCATACATTTGGTAGATGACAACTTGACATAAGCAAACCCACCAACCATTGTCCTCTTGTATGTGGAAGATACTACTTATTTTGCTTATATCTTAGAGTGTTCTTATCTGTTCATTTCTGCTTACTTTTTGTTGAAGAGACTTTATATATTGTAAATTGTTTAATTTATAAATATATAATTTGATGTTGGTCTATACATCTGTAGATGTCGCGAGCACCACCACCACCAGCAGCACCAGCAACTGTGGCATCAGGACCTTCGACGTCCGCCACAGTGTCGCCGCCACCACCACCGGCCTCTCAAGAGGCTCCAGGTCGCCGTAGGCCTCGCGGGCCTAATCGAGGGGCTCATGTACCATCATCGGCCGACCGGCATCAGCTCATATCGCTACACGGTCTAAAGTAAGTATAAAAATTTATTTATTATGATTGTTAATTAATTAATTTCTACTTATGTTGTTATACTTGAGTTGTAGATTCGAGCAGGATGATGCTGCTCGTAGCATCACTGCTATTATCAAGAGTTTCTTTCGGGAGCCGTGGCGTTCATGGACCCATGTGCCGGAGCATTCTCGATCTTTACTATGGTCTGAGTTCGAGGTACGTAGTTTATTAATTTTTTAGTTAATTGTATTAATATTTAAAATGATTGTATTACATAATTTATTTTCTTTTTGTAGGCTCGCTATACTTGGGATCCCTCCATTCAGGCACAGGTGAAGGATGCTTGGGAAGGTTATTGCAAGAGGCTTTTCAAGGATATCCTCCATCAGGCGCGGGATGAGGCACGAGCGAGTATAGGCGGTAATAGAGATACGCCTATGGATGTGGGCGTCGGAGGGATGGCAGGGTGCCTCCCGGACGACGCACCAAAATAGGATGACGTTGGTCGAGGGATCCGTCGCTCGGTATACCGGTGGGTCCATCTCATTTATCAGCCACGAGCATCGATTGGTAAGTAATTTAATGATTATTTATTATTATTATAGGAAAACTAATTATATTTATTTTATTGCAGGGGACGCGCGACGAGCATGGGACGCTCATCCCGGCTGACCCTTTGAGGGTCTTCGAGGAGACGCATAGATATCAGCGTGGCCCTCGTCGGGGTGAGTTTATCAACAGGAGGCCGGAGACGATATTGGTAAGTTAATATTTAATTTTTTTATCTAATTCTATTAGGTATAATTAATTTAATTAATCCACTTAATTTTCTTTAAAGGCTAAGTACAGTGAGTTGGTGACCCAGCGGGGAGGTGATCCTATGCAGCATCAGCTTGATGCTGACGCGTGGATGCAGGTGATAGGCGTAGACCACGGCCGTGTATATGACATTGGCACAACGGCCCACGCACGGCCGTTGTTGCAGCCACATGATGCGGGGTCGTCTACCTTTACCTCCTCCTCCGCTGATCCATCAACATCACGTGCGGATCAGGATCGATTAACGGCCATCGAGACTGCTCAGGCAAGCCTCAGCACCGAAATGGCCACTATGAGGGATACTATGACACATGTGATCGAGTATTTGGCGTATATAGCTTCTATCATACCTGGTGTGTCACACCCCAACTGAGGGTAGTGTGACCGGCCAGGGCCTACATCCTGCCCTGTAGCCTACTGTCTACATTGACATAAAGAAAACCAGAACGTATCGATAAAACAAATCTCAACACAACTTTATTAAAAGTTTTCAATGTTCACAATTTTATGTTTTCAAACGAAACAAGAAAACCAACATCAGAACACTGAACATCTCTAGTATCAAGTTTTACAAACTCTTTTCCAAATACAACTGTCAATGCAGAAAACAAAAACAACAACTAAACACTGGTCTATGACTCATGGACGCCACTACAAGATATGGCACCACCTCCCGCCCACCAACTGCACCATGACGACAGGTCAAAGTCACTACTCATGCTTTGCAAAAACAAAGAACAAACTATGAGTCCACTTGGGACTCAGTGAGTGGTTCTAGCGAACCTCCATATAATCCTCAGTTACTCATGCATATCATATAAGACAACATAATGAATATATAGGGAGGTAAGCTACTACTAATGTGACTAATGACCCCATGGGTCATTCTGTATGAACCGAATAAGTGAAAACCTGCCATCTCGACCTATCAAGCCTCCGACATCCAGCCCTTAGGCCTACTTGTGGAATAAAAATCCCGGCTATAGCCGGCCCTACCATACAAGATAGAATCACACTGGTCGTCGGCCACATCATATCAAGATGTAAACAAATAATCCCGGGCCTTCGACTAGGATGGTCCACTAGTCTCCGGACACCGTCTGGGGTAAGGATAGCTAGTCCCGCCCAACTGGGGTCTGGCACCTAGCGGGCCCGCTGGCGCACCTCAAGACCCAAACACTAGCCGAGCTAAGCATTGGTAATTTTCGACCTCCAAGCTTCTCAGCGGACCATCTCAAGCACATCACACAATCAATATCCTAGAGTTTCCTTATATACCTTTCGGCCATTGCCCATATCTGGCCCTAATCCGGGCTACAGGGTCAATAATTTAATGTTGCCCTTTCAAAATGTGTACACCTAAGAGAGTTCTAGGTTTCTAAGATATTTACTACAAGTCCTAGAAGTTATATCATCTTCTAGTTAAGTTTCCATATATATTGAGCGTCTCGCAACGTCCTACATGTTATCTAACATTATGCACTACCTTGGGTGAGGAATTCCATGTATTGACCTTGGAATTCCGTCCCTGAACATTTTAGGACAGCAAGTGTAATTTAAAGAAAAGTAAGCAAACTTTACAGTATCTTCTATATATAGCCACAATATTCATGCATAACAATTATACACTACCTTGAGAATTAAGCTCACTAAGAAACAATTGATCTAGCATGACAAGGTAGCAATGAATTCAAAAATGCATGAAATACTAAGCATAGTAAACTATTACATCATTTTAAATTAAAAGATTTAATGAGCTAAGGATGGTCATCAAGCTAGCATTCCTACAATCTCATAAGTCAATCAATTTACTTACTATGGTTAATGTTCTTTCTAAATATCATCATGCTTCTATAGTTTGAACATTTTCTATGGAAGTTTCCATCTAAAGCTCAACCTTTCCCCCCTCCCTAGGCTTGGCCAAGCCTTGAGTAAAGGAAACCTTGCTCGGCCATGGCCCTTAGGATAAGAAAGGAAAGAGGATTTTAGCTCCGACCCTAACTCTTCGTCTCCGATATATCTTATTTTCACAAGGACTAATTTATCCCCTCCCCTACCCTTGGCCGAACCCTTCTCATGAGGCTTAGGGTTCATTCGGCCATACCTAGGAGTCCTAGGGAAGACAAACCTTTTAACACGGGAAATCAATTACATAGAATGCTCTATCGATAGATTTATGATCATCTAAGGGCTCTACTTCCATCAAGGGGATTGGGGAAAATTTTGGCATGAACTTTCCCTTTTCCCCATGATTCGGTAGGCCTAGATCTAAGAAAATGATGAGGAAACAAAACAACCCGGCAAAGATTGATACAAGAATCATGCACATACAACTACGGAAACCCGATTCGTCGAAAAATCACGAGAAAACACGATCCTATCACCACTAAGGGTTCGGCTACCCGCCTCCCCCATTTTTCAAATCCAACCACTCACTTCGATTGCGGAGAATGAAGATCGGATGACGACGACTTCGAATCTTCCGACGATGGCGCGAAATCCCGGATCGACCCAAAGTTCCCCCTTTTCCTTGCTTCTTCTCCCCCTCTCCCTAGGCTGCCTTGTGCGACTCAAAGATGAGTCGCACGCACAAGGATGAGGGGTTTTAATCCCTCATCTAGCCTTCCATATACGCTCACTTGACTCCTACTCAAGACTCGACTAAACTCGAACTCGACTTGGGTTCTGACTCAACCCACAACATGAGTCGATTTAAACTTGATTTAAGGTATGATTGCATAAAAGGAAGGTCAATCACCCAATTAAATTCCATGCATCAATAGTTGAGTCATACCTTTTCACCCGAGGAGATCCTGAGGCTCGACTCGACTATCTCTGGGTCCGGCACGCTGCACTAAAATAGATTTTTATATTAGAAAATTTTCCCGAGTCTTACATGGTGTTCGTGCCCCTCCGCCACCCCCATCATTCGACGCGACAACATCAGCATCAGATCCATCATCATCGTCGACGCCTACTGATGCCCTCCCCACGCAGCCCCTGTCCTCGTCGCCTCCCCCGCCGCCGTCTGATGTGCCTCACCAGTGATGTATTTATTTGATGTTTTATTTTGATATGATGTAAATATTATTCTGATACGGTGTATATAATATTTTGATACGATGTATATAATATTTTGATATCCATTTGATGTATATAAATTATAAATTGATGTCTTTTGTTTGATTGATATGTATTTTAATTAAATATTGTAAATAGGAATTTATATTTTTCAATTTTTTAAAAAAAAAGTATATACACCTCTGCGACAGTATTGCGACCGAAAAAGCCATTGCAGAAGATGACCTGGTCGCACAGCACAGTGGTCGCAATTGTTGTGCGATGGAAAGCTTGCGACGAACATTTACCAACGCAATTATTTTTATTGCGACCGTCATGTCTGCGGTCACACATTATCTGCGACCAAGACATCGGCGACGGTTTGTTGCGACCGCACACCCCGTGGCCAAAGAGCTTTTGCGACGATTCTGCGATCGAAGTAGCCGTTGCGGAAGACGTTTTCTTTTGTAGTGTATATTTTATATATAGAGAGAGACTTTTGCTCAAAACCTATAAAATTAAAAATAATAAAATATTTTTTGTATATTTAAATAAAATTTTATTTTATATAATTATTAATTATAGATTAAGAAATAATAAACTAAATATTTTTTGTCCAAAATATTTTTATAGGCTATAGCACATCTTTTTTATCATATATTTATATGAATTATTATTTTTTATAATTATAAAATTATTATAAACAAAAGTCTCAAATTCATTAGAGATTTTTGCCCAAAATCTATAAAAATAATTTAAAATTTAAAATAAAATGTCAAAAATATTTCTAAAGACTCCAGCACATATTTTATATTTTTATTAACTAAATTTTATTTTTTATAATAATACAATTATTATAAGCAAAAGTCTCTAATGAGTTAATTAGAGACTTTTGTCCAAAACCAATAATAACTTCCTAACTTAAAAAATAATAATAATAATCATGAGATAAATTTTTATGATACAAAAATGTTGTACTATGATCCAAAAAATATTTTACATCAAAATATTTTATTATTAATAATCTAAATTTAGTTTATAGGCTTCGTGCAAAATTCTCTAAGGCATTAGAGGGTTTGAAAAATATATTTTTGAGAAGATAGGATCTTTCTTTTATCATAAAAAAATCTTTTATAAATTAAAATTATTTATTAAAATATTATATATATTTTTTCATTTTCTGCCAAAGTCTTTAAGAGTTAAAGTCTTTGATCGAGAGTAAAATAGGTATTCTGAATATTACGTTCCGGATTTAGGAATTTCAACCCCAAAAATCTAGATTTGAAAATTTCCACCCCAAAATCGTTGCGGATACGGATGCGGTGCGGATATCCGTATTTGAAGCGGTGCGGATATGGATATCCATATTCACATCCGTAGCGGATACGGTGCGGATACGGATGGGCGGATATGGACTGCGGTGCGGATATGGATAATCCAATATCCGCACCGTATCCGCTCCGTTGCCAGCCCTAGGTGCTAGGAAGGCCCTCTAGCACATATCTATTCATGGGACAGACAGCATAGGAAGGCTCTCTAGTGCTGTTGCCCTCTCCTGTCTGGAAAGCCCTCCGACATATCTCAACGCTAGGAAATCCCTCTAACGAGTCCACCAAGTAGGTTACTAGGAAGGCCCTCTAGTGCTGCTGCCCTCTCCTGTCGGGAAAGCCCTCCAACATATTTCAACGCTAGGAAAGCCCTCTAGCGAGTCTCCACCATTAGGAATGCCCTCTAACGGCAATTAACACATCTAAGTGAGTATGCAATTATAAGCTAAATTCATATAATTCCAGCACTACATGGGTACCTCAAGATGTAAAAATTAACACACATTAAATACCCAAAAATCGAGGTTTTAATAATACAACACAACCAATTCAGCCAACACTTTCAACCACCATCATGGCATAATTTGACTATTACCTCGAGTAAGTTTAGCAAATAATCTAGCCATCCATACAACAATAGAATACATGTTCAGTTGACTCACTCAAGCACCGAATCAATATAAATCCACACACATAATCTATAATATAATAATCAACAACATATCTGAGCAAGCATGAATTGAAATAAAATCAAATATGAAAGCATGTACTAATTCAATGTATATTAAGTCTACTATAACGGCAAGATACGAGCATCGAAACAATCTCATTGCTCAAGTGAAAACTAGACAAGCACCCAACACAGCCAAATTTCTGCATTACTCAAAAGTTAACAGTTTCACTTTTGCTACCTCTACCAAACCATTGATTTTAAATGAAATGGCTATAAAACTCACATAATATCAAGTATGAACACCCTTCAATCTAACCACAAAGTTTCAAATCATTTGGATGACAGGTCGACCACGAAACGGCTTGTTGAACTGGCTATCCTGAAATTTCTGCATCCACTAGCAGATTTTTCAGTTTATGTTGTTATTTTAGAAAATTCATAACTAAATCAATTCTTATTTTTTTTCCTCCAAACCAGATTTGTATGGTTGTTCACACACCCCACTACGACTTTCCAAAATTTCACTGACATTGGACAAGGTTTCATTCTCCGAATATTGTATCAAACTTTAAACTTTTTACAATTTCTGCTATGTGCAGAAATAGACACTTTTAGGTAGTCTTCAAACGAAATTTATAAATAGAGTCTACTCAACTCGGAATTCACTAAAATTTGGTGTGGAAGCTGTTCAAGTATCCTACAAACTGTTACCAAGAGTTTGTACTAAACGGATGACTTCTCAACCTCCGAACTAAGTGTCAATTATGCATAAAATACAATTCTAGGCAGTTTCCTGTTCTTGGATACTATCTCCTTTGATCAACAAAATAAACACACTTAAGGTTCTGCTTTATCTAGTATTAAACCAACCTTAACACACATAATTCACAGTCATATCGGTGATGAATAAATCATGAATTTACAGCTTGTACTACTAGCATCTCATAGCAAGATTATTGTTTCAATTATTTCCAATCCTTGCAAACACAAATGAGCTACAAATACTCAAAGTTACATGTAACAAGTACATGTACTGAAGCAGCAACTATTCATGTTTAAGACAAAGCTCAATTTTCTAAATAGGTGATGTATATAAGGTACCTCGATTCAAAAACTAGGATTTGTCAATTCCAGCAATAAGTTTAGACTCTGATCATTGCCTTCCAAGCAAAACTCATTTAGTAGTTCTGCTAGCAATTCAATCAATGATATTGAGTGTTAGGTAGAACTAGCACCTTCTTCAACCACAGGACTGGCTCTTCTCTCTTGTAAAAATAAATAATCAACTTGCTGATGCACTAAGGTTCTCTTCTCCATGGTCTCAATGAAACTAGACCCTCTATTTTTTTTTTTACATATATTTCATCCATCAATTTTTCCACTCTTCCTACATTATTCCACTTGCCCCCTCCAAAGAATACAAATAAGATATATGAGTATATACTCCACCATCCTTATCAGGAGTAGCCATGCTCAATACCTTCTCTAACCCCTTCTTGGCAAATCTCTAATTTTATAATTTCTACATGCTGCCAAAAAGCAAGTCCATAAAGTGACGTTAGGTTCTACTCTCATGTCCTCAATTATTTTATAGGCTTCCTCTAACCTCCCAGCCCTAGAGAAAAGATCAACCATGCACCCATAGTGCCGAATCCCAGACCCATAGCCAAACTCTTCAACCATATTGGCATAGCACCTATGACCCTCCTCCACCACTCCAGAATGGTGACAAAATTTTCAGCAAGCCGACTGCCCTAGGAAGAGGGGCATCCCTTCCCAAGGGTTGCCACACTTCAATTCCCAACCAAGATCCTTATCTCCCCTCACTAAAACACTTATTCATTATAAGAAAGGCACCACAACAACATAGGAAGAAAGATTTCCAACATCATCATCATGAAAAATTCGGCCAAGGCAAGGGCAGTACATCCATGGAGATTGGGATAAGATCCACTCACCGGAAGAAGAGGAAACCAAGGAGGAACAAGACCCTCAAGTTTGGCAACAATCTACTTCGGCGATCTCGAGAATTCCGGCCTCCAACCTAGCGTCCCATGCCTCCTCTTGCTTGGGGTGTGCTTGCGGCTCCTGTTTTGGAGCCGTACGGTCATCCCAGGTATAATTGTTTTTAATTATTTTTTAAAAATTACAATTCTACCCCTCATGACTTAAGTGAACCAAAACTCGACCTATACTCGCCCGAATCAAGTTATGTTCGAACCCACGGACTCCACTTGAACCAAATCTTCTATCCCGACTTAAATAATAAAAAAAAAATTCTCGCGCATAAGGGTCATTTCGCTAATCGCGCCATCCAGCGATTTCTCGACCCGCTCCTATGCGCATCTTGGCTTTCCCGCCGAAGCCAAAATAAATTAATTATTTTTTTTTCACGGATATTACAATCTTCCCCACTTAAAAAAAATTCGTCCTCGAATTTTGGGAGTAAGCTATAGGCCCACCAATCACGAATCCTGAATGCATGAGTGCTAGCTACGCATAATGTGCGCCACCTTCTAGGTGGACTCCTACCCTAAGTGGCACAAGAAGAGACTAGGGATATACCAACTCAAACCCGTCACCTAACCTCTGTCACCCCTGGCACCACAATCTTATCTCAAAAACTTTGGACATCCTCTCAATCCACTTTGAACCCACATCAATCCAGTATCTCACTACTAAGTCTCAACCAGAGTACAAAAGGCATCCAAACTCATACTTAGTCCGAGTAGATCTAACCACATCATGCACATAAAAGAATTTATGGAGGGTTTTTCTGGTTCTTCTCGATCAGGTGGTTAAAGCCAGTACAATAACTAAAAACAAAGTGATTATAGTACCTTCTTCGCCCATGGTTCCCAAACCATCTAATATGCTGACAAGGTACCCACAAACACCACAAACAAATAATATCGGCATGCTCACCGCCATCCAACTCGGGTGGGTATGGTCCTCCACCACTAACTCGAGTGTACTCAAGAGCACTCACCACACGACCTTTATCTGGCCCCAAAGTACCCGACCACACCGATCCAAAAACCTCGGTGAGCATCCTAACATTAGGCTTATTTTTTTTATACACAACGGATACAATTGAAATGTACCAAACATTCAAATTTTTGGCATAAATCAGCCCTAACAATAAATTTGTAACTACATCAATAATGCAGAATTGACATATACTAAAATCAGATTTCAATCTAAAATTCCAATTTGCAAAGTCTCATTTAAGCCCATGTCGGAATACTAAAATTTTGAGAACTCTAAATCAGAACAAAACAGTTTGAAAATTTTACAAAGATCTGACCACAAAATCAAGAAGCCCCAGAATGTCAGCACATAAGGTCTATATATAAATCTGAAATCTCGGTACGAATCATCAACACTTGGCTCACAATCACATTCGAAATCACATATGAGATTCATACTAAAACAGAATTTAAACCATTCCTTGACATGAAAGAAATCAGCCACCTCAACCCTCTAAACGAAAAAAAAATCTGGCCCTCATGCCCATGATTTGGAAACCGAACTCTTTACAATTTGCGCGAACTCACCAAGAGCTTGGCTTACAAGAGTCCCGAATGATTCAAAATAATGTCGCATGAATCCCTATTTATCGGAGCAGAAACAACTCATCAAGGTCGAAAGGAACATTTCATTGAACAACTTAAAGGCCAAATGATTTACAGTGAAGGAAATAAAATCGAACACTTCGTAAACCATCCAAACACGGCCGATTAAACCATCGAATCAAACACCAGCAAACCACGAGATACGCAACCGAACAACACAAACCAATCGTCTCATAAGACATCAAATTTTGACCGAATAAGTCACAAAATAAACAACTCATAAATTGTCCAATTCAAGCTGGATGAAACCCCTAACCAAACTAAATGGGGGTTGTAAGAATCGCAATCAAACGGTGCAAGAATCATTAACAAAAGATAAAACACGTTAACCAAGAAAGTCATCAACCGCTACTCATCCTACACGCAACAACAAGGCATAGCTTCACAGTAAGATCAATCAACCAAGTATCCAGGATTCCCTTCTTATGGCGGCGAACCACCACAAGGAAACGCCTGACCACCACTACTAGAAAAATGGGCATCAGCAACGGCTGATGCCGTTGCTGAAGAGCATCAGCAACGGCCGAGCCGTTGCAATGGAGCCGTGGCAGAAAATCGCGTTGCTGATAACTTAGCAACGGATCAGCAACGGCCGCTCGGGCCGTTGCTAACAATATTATCAGCAACGGTTTTGCCACGGACCCGGAGCCGTTGCGGATAACATTAATAGCAACGGCCGCTGAGTCCGTAGCAACGCCGTTAGTAAAATCCCGTCGCTAAGCCGTTGCTGTAGGTCATCAGCAACGGCTTTCGATACACTTTTAGCAACGGCTTTCCCACGGACGGCCGTGGGAAAGCCGTTACTGATGATGTGAACCTGGAAACGAAAAAATTTAAAATTTAAAATTTAAAATTTCCATTGATACATTGATACATTATCTTATACATAACTAACACACCCATACACTCATACACACATTCATTCACACATCACAAATACACCAAGATATACATCAAAACAATTATATTTATATTGATAATTATCCACAATAGTATAAAAACTATTCAAATGCAAAATTGAAGTATCAATATCCAAACAAAATAAATTAAACAAGTCCAATATCTCAGTAACAAAGTCAATATAAAAAAAATCTCACGATGACGAAGGAGGATGGTCTGGATCATATGGCGGGGTCTGGAGTGCTTGAGTGTACACCGGCGCGGATTGACTCGAGGACGATGGATTAGATGATGCCGAAGAGATGCCTGCTTCGGGATGACCTGACATGTTGTGTAGCATAGCTTGTATATCCGCCATCATCTGACTCTGGCGCTCCATTATCTCAGTCTGACGCGCGACCGTGTCCTCTAGAGTCCTTATTCTGCTACTATGATCATAACTGGATCTAGAGGTGGACGGCCGCTCACCAGCGACCGGAGGGGTCGGTGCCCCAAGTGGCCCTAGTACGGCTCGCGCATGACCACTATCTGTGAAGCCATATACGCGGCCATGGTCCCAGCCACCTGCGGCCTCGACCCACGTTGCTGCGTCAAAGTCCTCGGGGGTACCCCCGCGCTGCACCACCGTCTGGCTGTAGGTCTCCTACTCGAGTTTGATTTTTTGTTTAATATTTATCATAAAACTTAAATTATAAATATATAATGAATAATTTAAACAAATATATAGTTACCATAATGTATGCAGCGCGGTTGTCGATGTACTCCCCCGTCCTATGTGCTCGACGGTGAGTCCGCTCAAACACCGTCATCGGGGAGGGTCGCTGGACAGTCCCGTCATCCGACACTGTCGTCTACATTTACAAAACAAATACATTAATTAGTACACATAGTAACAAATAAAATATATAATTAAAAGGTATACTTACCATACGGTTCGCGTGCACTGCAAATGCAACAGAGCCGCCGGTGTGACGCGCTGCTCCCCCTGACATGCGATTTCTAGCCGCATTCCGAGAAACCTCCTGCCATCGATCCGTCGATCATATTCCCACGAGCTGGTCCCATATATCCGGAGTAATCCAATCGGGGCCATATCCCCGAGTCTCCGCGATGTTAGTGGTCCTAGCTCGGGCCATCGCCTGGGACCGAGCCTGCCCCAACTGTCCGTTGTACCTTGCTCGGGAAATAGCCTCCCAGGCAGCGTAAATGAAGGGCCTTTGGTCCTCGGCCCATGTATAGCGAGCCTGCAAAATAATAATATCAGTACCAATATTAATCATCATGCATGTAAAAAAAAAAAAATATGTGCCTCAAACTCGCGCCATAACATGTCAACGTGCTCGCTAGGCACGTGAGACCACGTAGGCCATGCCCCGTGCATGTATCGTCGAATAGTAGAAGAAATGCTCCTCGGCACTTCTTCTTGCTCGAACCTGCACAACAAAAATAAATTTCAATATTATATTATGATATAATGAATTTGTAATGATTCATAATTCATGATATATTACCGCTCCCCAATCACGCTAATCAATCTACGTGACTCTGTGGCTGGTGGAGGCTGCCACCTATTCAGCCCGCGTGGCCGCCTGCGTCTGGATGTACTAGCCTCGGCAGTATCATCGGCATTAGGATCAGCAACAGGAGGATCAGCAGCATGAGTAAGTGTAGGAGTCTCACCGATCGGAGACTCCGAAGCTCTCCTGCGACGATAACCACGACCAGACATATCTGTTGAATAGACATATAATCAGATTATTGTATAAATAGTAGAGATATATTTAATAAAATATATACTTTACAATTATTCCTCATCATCTGAATAATAGTCTTCGAATTCTTCCTCTTCTTCCTCTTCTTCATCTTCTTCATCTCCAGCTTCCTCAATTTCATGATCTTCATCATCAGCATATTCAACTTTTAATTGAATTGACGTTGTGTCTGCATCCTCGAGTATTGGAATAATACGATCTACAGCAGGAGGATCATCTTCTTGATAGAAACCATGTGTCATATCAGGTATCAGCTCATTTTCTCCTACTATCGGATTAATTTTTCCTCTACCTTTTGTCTTACAGACTACACGCCAATCTGCTCTATCTTTATTTCGAGCCGGATACTTCGCGTAATATACTTGTTCGGCTTGTGATGCCAATATAAAAGGCTCATTTGCTGCTAATTTAGATTTGTAATTAACCTCAACAAGTTTGTATTTTGGATGAACTTTCATGCCCCTTTCTGTTGTATCGAACCAATGACATCTAAATAGAATAACTGATTTCAAGCCGAAGTAGTGCAACTCTATCACTTCTTCCACCAGTCCATAAAAATCCATATCACATTCAACATAGGTTGTCCCTGACCCCAGCATTCATCGTCTTCTTTGTAAATGAATATTCAACCGTGTGAAATTTATACCCATTAAGAAAATATCCACTATAGCAAGACACAAGTCGCGACGGTCCACTAACAAACTCAAATATTCTTTCATCTATTTCAACTCTGTGATATTTGCTGTAAGTCTGAATCCAAGTAGGGAAATCACGATTTCGTAATCTCTCCAATTCTTCATCATTGTGAATAGAGTATTTTTGCACCATCTCAATGTCAAATATTTCAATATATGAATTGTTCAATCTCTGGACAATTGAGTAATACATACAAGTGTGTCAAATGATACTCTTCATCGCTTAAGTGTCGAGATGGACGAGAACCAAAAGCACGACCAGAGTGACAAAATATATTTAAACGTCCATCTGAATGTCGAACACCCCCGTCGCCGTTACGTGGAAGATGATCAAATCTTGTCTGTACTGTCGATTCAAAGTAAAATGAGCAGAATGTTGAAATTTCTTGGATGATATACGATTCAGATATTGATCCTTCAACAGTTGCGGTGTTCTTTACTTTTTTCTTCAGACGATTCATGTATCTTTCAAATAAGTACATCCACCAATATTGAACGGGGCCACCAACTCGTGCCTCGTATGCCAAGTGTATCGGTAGATGCTCCATCGAGTCAAAAAATACAGGAGGGAAAAACTGCTCCAGCTTGCATATGATTTCAACAATATTATTTTCAAGTGTTGACATATCTTCGACTCGAAGGACATTTGCACAGATGTTTCTAAAAAACATACTTAATTCAGTCAACGGACCCCAAATATTATCAGGTAGAAGATCTTGAAATGCGATTGGAAGTAATCTCTGCATGAATACATGACAATCATGGTTCTTCATCCTTGATATTTTGCAATCATCGACGTTCACACATCGAGATAAGTTTGAAGCATATCCATCGGGTAATCTGAGTTCTTTTACCCATTGACAAACATCTTTGATCTGTTGTTTATTTAACACATATAGGGCCTTCGGTTTCAAATATCATCCGTTGACCTCTTGTAACTCCAACTCTGGTCTTTTACAAAGTATTTTCATATCATGTCGGGTTTTGACATTATCTTTAGTTTTTCCGGAAATATCCATCAAAGTGTTGAAAATATTATCAAACACATTTTTTTCAATATGCATGACATCTAAATTATGTCGAATCAATAATGAACTCCAATAAGGCACTTCCTAAAAGATACTTTTTTTCACCGAGTTATGTGTTTGGTCAAAACCTGACACTCTTTCATTGCGACTAAATAGTATATCTGGAAGTGCTGAAACACGTGCTAACATTTGTTCACCAGACAACATCGGTGGTGGCCCATCTCTTTCGACTCTGCCCTTAGTAAATTTATTACGATTCTTTCGATACTGATGATTAATCGGTAGGAATCGACGATGACAATCAAAGAATGAGATTTTTCTTCCGTTCTGAAGACTGATTGATTTAGAGTGTTCCATACAATACGGACAATAGAGTCGGCCGTGAGTGCTCCAACCAGACAACATGTCGTACGCCGGGAAATCATTGATTGTCCACAAGACCGCGGCCTTTAAATTGACGTTTTGCTTCCGATGACAATCATAAGTGACAGCTCCCTCAGTCCACAATGTTTTCAATTCATATATCAAGGGTCTGAGAAATATATCAATTTCTTTTCGCGGACCCTTAGGACCCGGAATAATCATCGAAAGATAAATAAATTCATCTTTCATGCACATTGACGGTGGCAAATTATAAACTGTCAGCAGCACTGGCCAAACTGAATAAGGAGTTGCAGAATGTCCAAACGGATTAAAACCATCTGTGCACAATCCCAATCTGATATTTCTAGTATCCCTAGCAAATGAAGGATAACATGTATCCAAATATTTCCATGCTTCACTGTCAGATGGATGAGTCATTACTGTATCATCACGACTTCTTGCATGCCAACTCATGTAGGGGGCTGTCTTTTCCGACATGAAAAATCTTTGAAGCCTCGATGTTAGTGGAAAATACCGAAGCACCTTAAACGGGATATTTTTCTGTCGAACCGATTTCTTCTCCTTGTAACGAGGATGTTGACATACAGGGCATTTATCCAACTGCACATTTTCTTTATAATATAAAATGCAGTTATTTTGGCACGTGTGTATTTTTTCATACCCAAGCCCCAATTTTCTCATTAGCTTTTTATTCTTATAAAAAGTTGGCTCAAACTTGTTATTAGTAGGCAGCATTCCATTAATCAATCCAGCAATCCGATCATACGCAACTCCGCTGATATTACAATCGGTCTTGATGTTTAAGAGTTGTGTTATTGCTGAAAACCTAGTGTATTTAGGACAATTCTCATACAAAGGTTCATCGGCAGCTTTCAACATCTCGTAAAATTCTGCAGCTTCTTTATTCGGTAATTCAATCTCTACCGCAGTTTGTACTTCTGTGATATCAACCGCTATAGTATCTGGTGGGACTGATGTCTGAAGAACTGGCCGATCAACCTTATCATTCAGGTGGAATTGACCCCCAAGACTATCAAGTATCATAGTTCTATAGGGATTACATTGACTGGATGAAGAAGCACCAGCAGAGGAAGATTCACCATATGTCTGAACGATAGGATTGCTCGACGTCCCGACTTCGCGTGACTCCCCGTGACAAGTCCATAGAAAATATCTTGGTGCAAATCCTTTGGTATATAGATGCAGAGTGATAGTCTCCCGATCCAAAAATCGTCCATTCAAACAAATGCGGCACGGACATCGGATTTGATCACCGATGCTAACAAAATTCTGATTCGAATAGGCGAAATTTAGGAAGTACGTTACGCCTAATCGAAACTCATTCGTTAAAGCTCCACGATCAAGACGTCGGTACATCCAACTTCGATCAGCCGACATGATTCTGTCAATCAATGACAATTTCTTTGGTTAATGTCTTTAGGTGAGATTGTCCTATTCCATTCGGGATTTATGTTATTTATATTGCACTAAGTACTTATTTTAACCGCTAACTTCATTCTAAATTTCGGCAGCATCTCCCTACAGTTCTCCGAATACGCATATCATCTGGGCGCGTATCGGAGAACAAGAGAGATGTTGCCAAAATTTAGAATAATTAGTTAACAATTAAAATAAGAACGTAAGTGCAGTACAAATAACTATATTCCCAAATTGTCCAATCAGGGACAATTCAAGAATTGTACGTCGTATAAAAGATCATCTACTTCTTTTACACGAACATACAATCCCCGAACGGATCTAAGGTTTTGCTAAATCATATCCGACTCGTCGATGCGTACGTGAAACATATCAACTCGTCGGATGGATGATTATTTTCTAAATATTTCGAGACAGTTCGAGTCCATATTGGACAATTTCGACATGAGTCCAAATTCGACGATAATTGGAAGAGTCCGAAGTGGACGATTCCGGCGCGCGTCCGAAGTGGACGATTCCGTCGCGCGTCCGAAGTAGACGATTCCGGCGCGTGTCCGAAGTGGACGATTCCGGCGCGCGTCTGAAGTGGACAATTCCAAAATTAATCTAAATCCTAAAAATTAATCTAAACCCTAATAATTAATCTAACAAATTAAACAATTAATCTAACAAATTAAACAATTAATCTAACAAATTAAACAATTAATCTAAATAATTAATTAACATATATAAAAAAATTAAAAAAATATAAATCTGCAATTTTCGGCGCCGGAGTCCGAGTGTCCGGACACTGTAAAAACTCCGGCGGCGGCCATCGGCCAACCGCCGCCGGTCGAAACCCTAAAAATAGGGTTTCGGTCAGATTTCCCACCGGCCGCAACGGGGAGAGACGGTCGGACGGCGATGATTACCTGAAATCGACGGTCGAGGACGGACGGCAGCGTCGGCAGTGGCAGCTCGGCGTCGTCGGCGTCGGCAGCTGCGGCGAGAGGCGGGAGGAGGAGGCGGCGGCGGCAGCAATGGGAGGAAGAAGGGTCGGGCCAGATCTGCGACCTATATAAACTTATCAGCAACGGCTCACTCGCCCGTTAGAAAGCCGTTGCTAATAAGTTATCATCAGCAACGGCTCACTTGTCCGTTAGAAAACCGTTGCTGATAATTAAAATCATCAGCAACGACTCGCGTGTCCGTTAGAAAGCCGTTGCAGATACAACATATCTGCAACAGCTTGAGCGGCCGTAAGAATGCCGTTGCAAATAGCAACGGCTTGGGCGGCCGTTGTTGATAGCCGTTGCTGAAGAATCAATTTCTAGTAGTGCACTCACCTTGATAAAGCCCTGAAGCAGGAGAACTCCGACAAGTACCCGCGTCGACAACTCCCGGGATGATTCTCTGGGATCAGAGTCTCAAGCTAAACCACTTTGGGTCCTTCTCAACCTCCCCCTAACTGGCCGCCCATGACCACAACCCTGGCCTCGACCTCTGGGATAGCTATCGCTACCACCAACCACCGCATGACATTTGCCTCCATCGGCAATAAGGGAAACATGCAACAAACTAATTAAGCACTTAAAACTACCACTGTTAAAATAGGACACATTATATGCTGACACACTAGCAATGCATCATACAATACCTATGCCCAAATGTCGTAGTCAGGACCTAACCATGCTCTTTTACCACTTTGTCACACCCCAAATCCTAGGGCGACGTGACCGGCTAGAGTACGCACTTGTACTCCGAAGCCTATCCACATACACATGCCAAATGCAGAATAAAATGAAAAACTATGCATATATCATAGATATAAATATCCAAGCCCTTGCACATATTAATTAGATAGATATACTCGCATATTGATAGATATAGTATATCATATAGCATATATACTCGTACCAAGCCCTTGCTAAGAAAACCATATTAATTAAATAATGTAGAACAGCCTCTAGTGAATCAGCATATCATAGATATAAATATCCAAGTAAACCATCAGAACAATAATGTAATGTCCATGCACACCTCTCGTGCGCGCCCGCACATGCACCCACACCGGTCAGTCTCGGCCAATACCATATTCATAAATCATGCAATAGCAAGCACACAAGCACACAGACCGAGGATGGCATTAGGAAAAGCCCTCTAACGCATACCCATGACACTACCTAGTAGGGTGCTAGGAAGGCCCTCTAGCACATATCCATTCATGGGACATACAACATAGGAAGGCCCTCTAGTGTTGTTGCCCTCTCTTGTCGGGAAAGCCCTCCGACATATCTCAACGCTAGAAAATCCCTCTAGCAAGTCCACCAGGTAGGTTGCTAGGAAGGCCCTCTAGCACGTACCCCATCCATGGGAAGACAGCCTAGGAAGGCCCTCTAGTGCTGCTGCCCTCCCCTGTCGGGAAAGCCCTCCGACATATTTCAACGCTAGGAAAGCCCTCTAGCGAGTCTCCATCGTTAGGAATGCCCTCTAACAGCAATTAACACATCTAAGTGAGTATGCAATTATCACCTGAATTCATATAATTCCAGCACTACGTGGGTACCTCAAGATGTAAAAACTAACACACATTAAATACCCAAGAAGACCCTCAAGTTTGGCGACGATCAACTTCGGCGATCTCGAGAATTCCGGCCTCCAACCTAGCGTCCCATGCCTCTTCTTGCTTGGGGTGTGCGTGCGGCTCCTGTTTTGGAGCCGTACGGTCATCCCAGGTTTTTTTTTTAATTCTGCCCCTCGTGACTTAAGTGAACCAAAACTCGACCTATACTCGCCCGAATCAAGTTATGTTCGAACCTACGGACTCCACTTGAACCAAATCTTCTATCTCGACTTAAATAAAATAATTTTTTTTCTCGCGCATAAGGATCATATCGCTAATCGCACCATCCGGCGATTTCTCGACCCGCTCCGATGCACATCTTGGCTTTCCCGCCGAAGCCAAAATAAATAAATTAATTTCTTTTTTCGGGGGCATTACAATACATCGCTCATATTATTGAGCGCTTTATTTTTCACAAACCTTATTGCTTAAAAAAACTCAATAAAATTTACTAATGACTTTTTTTTTGAAAAAAAATGAGGGACAAAATGTCCCCCATTTGTCAACGTGTATACGCCACTGCTATTAATGTTATCCGTTCTTGCCCGGGGTGGTGCAGTTTTGCTGTTTATGCGGATTTGGAAATATCCACCCACAAAATCTGGAATGGTATGGTTTTAGAAATTATTATATTATTAATGTTATTTGTTATTGTAATATTATAATTATTTGAATTTGGGAATTTTGACCCCTAAAATCTGGATCCGAAAACTTTTATCCAAAATTCAAATTTGGGAAATAGCTATTTATGCTTTACATATTTGGCAAAATTAAGAGAATAGTTTCTTATTATATATCTAGAAAATATTTATATAAGGAACAAAAATTAAAGATATGTAGGTTATCACTGGGCTGCAATTAATTCCAATTGGATTTGGCTTCAATTCATACCAGCGGCTTGCAGCGGTATTTTATTACTGGGGCTGCAAGGATGGTTTGTTTTTTTAATACTAGATATATTATGTATTTCCATTAATGGATTTGGCTTCATTTCATCCATATATAATTAATGAATTAATTATAGTGAATTATTATATAAAAAATATTTATTTATTATATAATTAACTTTATAATAATTTAAAAAAAAAAAAAAAAAAAAAAAACCTAACTTAAAAAGAAACCAAGGTTTACAAGAGTAGCTCATCTAACTCTGGAGGTCTAACAGAAGTCCAAATATTTGACTCCTGATTATACTATGTAGTAAGCTATATAATTAAATATTAAATATTAACTATGATTTACATATAATTTTATAGATTTATTAATTTACATAATATTTATTATAATTATAATTTTATATTTCAATTACTATAATTATTAATCGTTGTAATGATTATAATAATTATATAATATACTATAATTATACTTTAATTATAATGAATTAAAATATTAATATATTTCAATTCCATTTTATATTATAATTATCATAATTATATAATATAATGAATTATAATATATACTAACATATTCTATAATGAATTGTTGATTATTAATTACAACGGAATCAAAAACTCTCTTTTTTTTAATAAAGATAGAAAGTCACAATAGATGACCATAATATAATGAATTATAATATCTCTAGGCAACGAACAACATATTGCCACCAACTGTGCTATCCACGGTTGGCAATGAAATAAAAAACTCTTATTTACTTAATATTCTATATTTAATAATGTATATATTATTTATTATAAATATTCATTTTTATATTATAATTACTATAATTATTAATATATATTTTATAATTATTCTAATTATAATATTGCATAAATTTTATATATATATAAAACTTTAATGTTGTATATATATATATAAAAAAAAAACTTTAATGTTGTA
The DNA here is from genome assembly GCA_034359265.1 of Canna indica. Taxonomy (NCBI): domain Eukaryota; kingdom Viridiplantae; phylum Streptophyta; class Magnoliopsida; order Zingiberales; family Cannaceae; genus Canna; species Canna indica. The sequence continues at coordinate 60,492,175 of CP136897.1, forward strand.
TATATATATATATATATATATATATATATATATATAATTGTAATATTATAAATATATATTTATGATTATTATTAATGTTATTTGTTTTTGCCGGAGTGATTTGGTCTTGTTGTTTATGCGGATTCAAGAATTTCCACCCACAAAATTCGGGATGGCGTGAATTTGGGAATTATTATTATTATTATTATTATTATTATTATTATTATTATTATTATTATTACTTGTTATTGTAATATTATAATTATCCGAATTTGAGAATTTCCATCCTTAAAATCTGGATATGAAAATTTCCACTCAAAATCCGAATTTAAGAAATCACTATTATGGTTTACATTTTTGGAAATTAAGAGAATAGTTTTTTTATTATATATCTAGAAAATATTTAATCTATGGAACAAAAATTAAAGATTGTAGGTAATTAATGGGCTTCAATTAATTCTATTTGGAATTGAATTCAATTCATACCAGCGGCCTGCAGCGGTATTTGACGCTGATTTGTGTTTTTAATACTATATAGATCATATAATTAATGAATTAATTATAAAGTGAATTATTATATACAAAATATTTATTTATTATATATTTGATTATATAATGATTATATTATGCAGTAATTTATAATAAGCCGGGATGGTTCGGTCTTGTTGTTTATGCGGATTTGGGAATTTCCACCCACAAAATACGGGATGGTATGAATTTAGAAATTACTACTTTTATTATGTTATCTGTCATTGTAATATTATAATTATTCGAATTTGGGAATTTTCATCCCTGAAATCAGAATGGAAGATTTCCACTCAAAATTGGAATTTAGGAAATCGTTGTTTATGCTTTACATTTTTAGCAAAATTAAGAGAATAGTTTCTTATTATATATCTAGAAAATATTAATCTGCTGAACAAAAATTAAAGATATGTATATTGTTACTGGGCTTCAATTAATTCTATTTGGAATTGGCTTCAATTCATACCAGCGGCCTGTAGCTGTATTTTATTACTGGGGCTGTGGAGCTGGTTTGTATTTATAATACTAGATATATTATATAAGTAATGAATTAATTATAAAATGATTTATTATATACAAAATATTTATTTATTATATAATTGATTTTATCACGATTATATTACGTAGTAAACTATATAATAAAATATTAAATATTAACAATGAATTATATATAATATTATAGATTTATTAATTTACATATTATTTACTATAATTATAATTTTAAATTCCAATTACTATAATTATAAGTAGTGTATACCCGTGCTAAATTAGTTAGTTTATTTAATTTTTGTGGGAAAGTCGGGTTGCGCGTCGGAGCGGGTCGAGTGAGTCGTCGGATGGCGCGACTTCATGTATGACCTAATTGCGCAAGGAATGTTTTTGTCAATATGTTGTTTTGGATTTTGGGTCTAAGTTAGCCTCAAGTCAAGTCCAGAGACTCAATGAGAACTCAAATTGGATGAATTGCAATCGTCGGATTGGAGATTCGGCTTTAGGGTTTTCTTATCGTGGTCGTGTTGTTCTCGGATCAAATTTTTGGCGAATCGTCACCCCTCTTCTTGTTGTGTTGTCCCTTCCTCTTTGAGTTTTCTTGAGGAATTCTTGAATCTTAAGGGTGGTTGTTAAAGATTCTTGCATCTTGATTTGTATATTGTTGAAGGAGGTAGTTTTAGGGTAGGATTTAAGGTGTGTCGCCCCCTTTTAGGGCTCTTTAGGAGCCCTAGGGTGGCCGGCCACCTAGGAACAGATTTTAGAAAAAATAAAAATATAATTTTTACACCTAAGTAACATACTTTATTGTAACTAGAATTACTTCTACACATTAGGTAATTGTAGAGACATGCAAATAGAGAATTAAGGACCCTAGAGACACTAGAACCCTAGGACGACACTCGGGTGGGCCGACCCTTAGGGAACCCAAGGGGACCGAATCCTCTTTGCCCCTAGGGCACTCGGGTAAAGGAGGTAGGCCAGCCGTAGGGTACACGGCTAGGGTGTAATACCCACGAAAAAAAATTAATTAATTTAATTTTGGTTCAATGGGGAAGTCGGGATGCGTGTCGAAGTGGGCCGATTAAATCGCCAAATGGTGCAATCAGAGAGATGACCCTTGTGCACGAGAAAATTATTTTAAATCAAGTTGAGTTAGAAGTTAGGTTTGAGTCAAGTTTGAGTTGAGCCCGGAGATCAATTGGATCGCAGTTTGATCAAGTCAAAATGCCAATTTAAATCAACATGATTTAGTGAGGGGTATATGTGTAATTTGAAATTATATATATATATATATATAAAGGGCGGATTGGGGCAACCGTATGGTTCCAAGGACACTTCAAGTATGATCACTAGGGGGTGGATTGACACTGAACCTCAGAAGAAAAAGTTTCGGCTCCTGCACTCGGGGGGTCGACCAGCTCACTATAAGGAGACTCGCACGGCGATGGATCCACAGCAGGGCAGAGGATAGGGTAGTGTCAAAAGCCGCATGGGTCCAGGACCAGGGGCATCCTCCGGAGGCTCACAGCGGAGGCCTGATCGAGCTGCATGCACGTAGCCGATGTCAGAGGAAGCATCGGGGAGCTTGCTTTGGACGATCAGAGGTATGTTTTGGATGTGGACATGTTAGGTACTACATGAAGGATTGTCCTAATAGAGGTAGTCAGCAACCTGATCAGACCAGAGGGAATGTACCGATGTTAGTGGATTCTGTGGCTCAGAGGGGTCAGACTCAGGGCGGAGGTCAACGAGCTGGTGGTTCAGAGAGGCCTGCTACACAGGTATTTTCCTTGAACCGAGAGGGCGCTGAGGCATCCAGAGCAGTAGTGACAAGTAATCTTACTGTTGGTTTCGCTATAGCTTTTGTTTTGTTTAATCCAGGTGCTACGTATTCCTTTATTTCTACATTGTTTGCTACTAAATTGTCGGGGAAACCCTCTATGCTTGATTTGTCGCTTGTGGTGTCTACGCCTATGGGTGATGCTGTGTTGGCACAGATAATCTTTCGGGGCTACGAGGTGGTCATTTGTGGGCATATACTGATGGCCGAGTTGACACTCCTACCGATGCTGGAACCTAATGTGATATTGGGCATGGACTGGTTGGCGGACCATTTCGCCTCAATGGACTGCAAGGCTAAAACTGTTACCTTTAGTAAGCCCAAATTTCCCCAGTTTACCTTCCAAAGTGAGGGATGGGGAGACTCGTTGGTGGTCATTTTAGCTCTCAAGGCCCGTAAGCTACTTCTCGACGGTTGCCAGTCCTTCTTGGCCTTTGTGTCTATGGTAGAGGGAAGCGAATGTGTGGCTAGGGATATTGAGGGGACGCCAGTGGTATGCGGGTTCTCCGATATTTTCCCTGAAGAGTTGCTAGGTTTGCCCCAGAGAGGGAGATCGAGTTCTGTATTGACTTGCAGCTTGGGGTGAAGCCGATCTCCATTCCGCCTTATCGGATGGCACCAGCTGAGTTGAGAGAGTTGAAGTCCTAGTTGTAGGAACTTCTTGATTTGGGTTTCATATGCCTGAGTGTTTCACCTTAGGGTGCTCCAGTGCTTTTCGTGAAACGGAAGGATGGGTCCTTGCGAATGTGCATTGACTACCAGTAGTTTAACAAGGTGACAGTGAAGAATGGTTACCAATTGCCCAAGATTGATGACTTATTTGATCAGCTTCAGAGGGCTTAGTGATTTTCTAAGATTGACTTATGGTTAGGGTACCACCAGTTGAGGATCTGGGATAGTGACATCCCTAAGACTGCTTTTAGGTCAAGGTATGGTCATTTTGAGTTCATGGTTGTCCTTTGGGCTGACAAATGCACCAACAGCATTTATGGACCTAATGAATCAGGTGTTCAAGGAATACCTTGATATATTTGTGATTGTATTCATTGATGATATTCTGATATATTCCAGGAGCAGGGAGGAGCATGTTGAGCACTTGAAGATGATTCTGGAGACTCTTAGGGAACACATGTTATATGCCAAATTTTTCAAGTGCGAGTTTTGGCTGTAGAATGTAGGGTTCCTTGGTCATGTGGTGTCGAGGGATTGGGTAAAGGTGGACCCCGCGAAGATAGAGATATATAGTCCAGAACTAGAAGCGGTCGGCTAATGTCATAGAGATTCGTAGTTTCCTGGGATTGGCAGGTTATTATAGGAAATTCGTGGAGAACTTCTCCAGAATTGCAGCGCCATTGACTCTCCTGACTCAGAAGAAAGCTAAGTTCATTTGGGACAGTAAGTGCGATGAGAGCTTTCAGAAGCTCATGGATTGCTTGATGTTAGCGTCGGTTCTAGCCATACCCTCAGGATCAGGAGGGTTTGTTGTTTTTTATGATGCCTCTCAAGTCGGCTTGGATTGTGTCTTGATGCAAAATGGTAGGGTGATAGCGTATGCATCCCGTCAGCTGAAGGTTCACAAGAAGAATTATCTAACTCATGATTTGAAGCTGGCAGTGGTGGTGTTTGCATTAAAGTTGTGGCGTCACTACCTTTATGGCGAGGCCTGTGAGATATACACTGGTCACAAGAGCCTCTAGTATTTGCTTACCCAAAAGGAGTTGAAGCTGAGGTAGAGAAGGTGGCTTGAACTCTTGAAGGACTATGACTGCACGATCATGTACCATCTGGAAAAAGCTAATGTTGTGGCAGATACCTTAAGCAGAAAATCTATGGGTAGTCTACCACACTTGGCAATTAGGAGAAGGTCGTTGGCCTAGGATTCGGCCATGTGTTTGGATGGCGGGGCAGTCTTGTCAGTGTCTACCTTTGGTGCATTGGTGGCCCACCTGAGGGTACAGTCCACGTTGGTAGATATGCTGCGGGCAGCGTAGGAGGAGGATGTTTTTTATGCACTGACTAAGGATCTGGTCAGGAGGGGTGATGCTGATAATGGTTTTTGTATTGACTCGGAGGATGTTATGATACTTAACAACAGGATAGTGGTGCCAGACATGGCCGAGGTCCACATGTAGGTGCTAGAGATGTCTCATCGGTCCACATATACCATGCATCTGGGAACCACGAAGATGTACCGTGACCTAAGGCAAAATTATTGGTGGAAAGGCATGAAGAGAGAGGTAGTCGGATTTGTGTCTAAGTTCCTAGTGTGTCAGCAGGTGAAGGCCGAACATCTCTGGCAGGATTGCTTCAGAACTTAGAGGTGCTAGAATGGAAATGAGAAAAGATAACAATGGATTTTGTGTCAGGGTTGCCAAAGTCGGGGAAGGGCAATGATTCCATTTGGGTGGTGGTGAATGGCCTAACCAAGTCGGCTCATTTTATACCAGTCAGAATGATCTTTTCAGCTGAATAGTATGCAAGGTTGTTTTTGGATCGGATCATCGCATATCATGGTGTCCTGTTATGATTATCTCAGATCGGGGTACTCAGTTCACAGCTCGATTCTGGTAGTCCTTTCATGAAGCGTTGGGCACTCAGGTCTGGTTCAGCACTATATTTCACCCTCTGACAGATGGTCAGTCGGAGCGAACTATTCAGACTTTGGAAGACATGCGGAGAGCATGTGTCCTGGATTTGGAGGGTAGTTGGGAGAGACACTTGCCCCTGATTGAGTTTGCCTACAATAATAGCTATCATAACTGCATCGGGATGGCCCCTTTTGAGGCATTGTATGGGCGGCGATGTAGGTCGCCAGTAGGCTGGTTTGAGACGGGGGATTCCCTTATGATGGGATCCGACCTGGTTGAGGAGGCAGTAGAAAAGGTGAAGCTAATCAAGGAAAGGTTGTTAGCATCTTATAGTCGCCAAAAAATGTATGGTGATGGAAAGGCTAGGGAGGTAGAGTTTGCTGAGTGAGGCATGATTTTCCTCAAGGTATCCCCTATGAAAAGGGTGGTAAGGTTTAGGAAGAAAGGGAAGCTAAGCCCTAGGTTTATCGGGTCGTTCCCTATTCTCAAACGTAGAGGAGCAATGGCATATGAGTTAGCCTTACCTCCCAGTATGGACCGAGTGCATCTCGTGTTCCATGTATCCATGCTAAAGAACTATGTCCGGGATGAGTCCCATGTGATTGAGCCTACCATGGTAAAGGTGGATTCGGCAATCTCTTATGAGGAGAGGCCAGTTGAGGTGTTAGACCGTCAGATCAAAAAATTGAGATTCAAGGAGATTCCTCTGGTAAAGTTCAGGTGAGAGCACCATTCCGGATAGGAAGCCACCTGGGAGGTGGAGCAGGATATGAGGGAGTGATATCCTTCGCTATTTGAGAATTTGGTAAGTCCTTAAGCTTTGTAAAAAGATTCGAGGACGAATTTCTCCTAAGGGGGGAGGATTGTAATATCCAAGATATTTGGTTAATTTTTATTATTCATTTTGTGTTGCTAGTCTAGTGGGTTGATTCGAGATCGAGCTGAGTCGACTCATGGTCCGATGCGAGCTTGAGAGCTCGGGTAAGTAGAAACGTAAGTTGTGTGTTTCCTTTACTTGTTAATTAAATTTGTATTGCATATGTTTGAGCATGTATTATTGATGTTTGTGGTTAGCGGGTTATGGATCCGGGTTTGAGGCGAATGCGGGTTAGCTAAAGGGGTAGGGTGTAGATGGGGGTTTGAGAGGGGATTAAATCACCCCCTCCCCCCCCCCCCCCCCCCTCCCTCTCTTTTCCTCTCCCTTGGAAGCTGAGCCGTTGAGCAACAAAGGAGCCGCCGCCCCTCTCCCCCTCTCTTGGAGCCGCCGCCGCCTCGTGTGTGGCCGAATTTCGGAGGTCGCCGATCGGGAATTGTTCTTTTTCCTTCTTCCTCATCAGGTGAGTGGTTCTTCCCTCTTTTTTCTTGAATTTTCTTGTGTTCTTGGGTCGTTCTTGGAGATTGAGAATTTCTTGTCAGATTTTCCCGTTGTTTCTTGAAGTTTCTTGTCAGTTTCATGTGTTGGCATGAAAGAGGAGGCCCGAAGACCCCCCCTTGTGGTGCGGCAGCCCTAGGACTACCCTAGGAGTGGATTTCTTGCATTATTGAGATCTAGGCCTAATCATGATTAGTAAATATGATTTATTTTTGAATTGTTGATCATAATGTTGTTATCTGGTTTGGCAGTAATTTGGGATGATTATTACTGTGATTTTCGGATTAATTATTTGACATGCAGTAATTTAAATTTTAATTGTAGAATTAAAATTCAAGGGCCAGAATAAACTGTTAAAGAGCCAACAAAAGAATTTAATTGCATGAAACAAAACCTCATGGGCTGATGATATTGCAGGTCTAGGGCGTCAGGATCGGGCATGGTGTGTTGCGATATTTTCCCAATAAGAACGCCCCTATGACACCGTGGAGAACACTTGACTTAGGTCTTGTTGGCATCATATATTTTACGAATTGCGAAGAGGCTCGGGTAGGAGCCGGATTGCGGGCTTGGGCCTAGAAGGTTGGATGGGTAAATCTCAACATGTGTTAAAGGAATAAGTTTGGATGGGCGAATCCCGATTATTCCTATTTCTATTTGGAATAAGTTCGGATGGGCGAATCCCGATTATTCATGTTTCTATTTGGAATAAGTTCGGATTCGCGAATCCCAATTATTCTCGTATTTTTCTTTAAGGGTATGTTTATGGGATAAGTTCGGATGTGTAAAACTCGATTATCCTCATAACCCTTGTGGGTGACTTGTATGCCTTACTGCATGGGTAGGCAGATAGACCTGTTTTATATTCACGATTATGTTAATAGGTTGCCTTTGGGCATGAGATGGCCAAGTGGCCGATTAGTTAGCCATATCACCAATCTTGCATTTTCCTGTATGAGACAGGCGCATATATACATTATTCTATGGTTAGTTTTGGTAGTGGGGGTTAATAGAACCGCTCACTGAGTTCCTTTGGACTCACCCTTGTTTTCTTTCTGTTATTGTAGAGACTGACCAGTGAGGTGGGTTGGAGCACTTGGCGCGGCTGAAGGACAGATGAGCTACATTGATCTCATAACAGTTCTAGTTAGGGGTCGTAGTCGAGTCTTGTTAGTATTTGATCATGCACTTGGTATTTTAGCATTCTTAGAGTTGTAGTCCTTTGGGATCTTCATACGTTTGATTTCAGATTACATTTCTTAAGAAAACTTGATAAACTTTTTATTATTTATTTCCGCACTCTATTTGGCTTGCTGAACTTTATTTCTTAAAATGAAAACCGATTTGGTTTCTCAGTTATAATAAAACTTGTCTCATATTTTCGCTATGTTTTATTCTGATTTGGCATGTGCATGGGATAGGCTGCGAGGTATAGGCATATATACCCTGGCCAATGGGGCATGACACGCATGATCAATATTGGAATTTTGGGGGGGGGAGGGGGGGGGGGGGGGGGTTGCCGCCCCTTCTGGTTTGAACAACTTGAGACCCCTTAAAAACTTTGATCTGTTCTTGTTCTTGGACGAGGGAAATCAAGGGAAGGATGGTTATTGTATAGGTACACATCTACATAGGTTTAGAGACATGGTTGCCCTAGTAGTCATATGATTTTCCTAAATTGTGTAAGCTGTGTTGGCTTTAGGTTTTCAATCTTGGTCTTAATCTCTTAATCTCTGTTTTGATGATAACAAACATGGGACTAATATTTCATCGATAAATCTTTCAGGTTCCATATCGATCAGCGTTCGATGTCCTCAATCGGAAAAATCAGAAGAAATCGTAAAATCAGAAGGACATTGATCGTCACGCTCGGGTTCGTCGCGGAAATGTCTCGAAGATCGACGTGGGCACCAAAGTCGCATTGGACGAGTTCAAAGATCAAATGAAAAGCTCTCCAAGTTGATGCTCGTTGAAAGCCGGAACCCGAAAATGAAGCACACAAAAAAGGGCTAAAAAATCAATATCAGCCTTTGTTCGGTCGATCGGTCGGTCGACCGAAGACTGTAAGAAATTGGCAGTAGCCAATTCGGTCGACCGGTCAGTCGATCGAACACTGCCAAAAATTGGCAGTGGCTACTATGATCGACCGACAGAGGCCAAAAATGGGCAGTAGCCCTAGCGATGGACCGATCGATCGATCGGAATGAGGATCGCGCAGTCGCGCGACCCTGGCTTCCCTGCGTCGGTCGATCGAGGGGTCGACCAAATGTGGGATCGCCAGTTTTGTGTCTGGGGGGTTGACTCGTCGATCGACCGCACACAGAGAGGAAGGCAACGGTCGTTCGAGCGATCGATCGGTCGACCGATCGATCAATCGGCCGAGCGGCTATAATGGCTAGATTTTAGCCCGTTGAGCTACCGTTTCTTTGAGAGGGTATAAATATACTTCATCTAACCTCTCTAATAATCTTCCTTCACTCTTATAGATTTAATTGAGGATTTTAGATGTGATTTAAGCCTTCCAACGATCGATTGCAGCGCGCTCTGCTCTTCCGTCGAGTTCTTCTTCAAGCATCGTCTGCTCCTCAACTCTGCTTCGACTCAAGATTCATCTTCCGACGAGTTGGAGGTTTCAAGGCTTGGAAAAGAGCACGAATTCTTGGTTTTATTTTAAGCTCTTTTCACTTGTATTTTTAACTGTTATTTGAAACTATTTTTGGATTTGTGCATGCGAAGACCAGGTGTTAGGTCTTGTTGCGTGATGTGGTATCCTCGGTGTAGAAGGAGTAAAGCCACTTGTGTAAATATAGTTTTACTATGATTAAGTAAGTTGTCCCTTAGGGTTGAGGTGGAAGAGTGCTCTCGGTAAGAAAGCGGAGACTTCCGGGTGTGGAAGTGCCTTAGGTCGAGAGTGTGACTCTTCGAGTCAAAGTCCTCTGTGTAAGGAAAACTGATTTAATCTAGTTAAACTAGTTTGGAAATCCTAAGCGGGGTGCTTAGGTAGTGGAGTAGGCATTGGGGCCGAACCACTATAAATTACTGTGTTAACATTGTTATTTATTGTTGCTTGTGCTTAATTATTTATATCACTTCCGCATCAAATCATTCAATCATAAATTGCCTAAACGATTTGAGAAACAACAAAAATTGAATTTTGGCTAATTAATTTAGTTAACACACTATTCACCCCCCCCCCCCTCTAGTGTTGCTATTTCGCTTACAAGCTGTCCTAAAACTTATATATACCTGTTGTCCTACTCGTGTAGACATTGCTCTTAGGTATTATATGCTGTCATTAGGCTTCTTAAGGGCTTGGTTGGGTTGGGGTTGATTGTTGGGACACATAGATGGGAAACAATAACCATAGGAATACCTAGAACATGCTACTTATTGGACAACCTAATGATTTTAAACCATATGAAAAAAGGAAACTCGAGCATCTATATGCATAACTTATTAAGTCCTTCTTAGTACATCCTTTTTTTTCATTATTACATATCAGGATTGAAATGTAAAGCATGCTAGTGTTCATGTATGCTTGGCGTATGGATGAGTTTTGCATATATATTATTAGAATGGATATTATGATGCATGATGATGCTGGGTCGATGTACGGCTATGGATTGCCATGCGTATGCTAGTCATGTGGATGTTGAGGACCCTAGGAGTCCCAAGGCATTTATTTGCTCTCATGGAATGCTATGTCATTTATTCTTTGATTCATTATTACATATTATATGGATGTTGGTTGTGCTTGTGATTGTGGACCGGGAAGCTCGTCAGCCGCCACTCTGACGATCGACCCGGGTGGCATGAGCAGGAAGTACACTGAGATAGAGCAGTGATCAGTGCCCGATTCAGAGGACTGACGAGTCCTTGGATTATTGTACCGATAGGTCCCTAGATATTGGACCGATGAGTTTCTGGACCCGGAAGCTCGTCAACACCGCCACACTAACGACCGACCCGGGTGGCTTGTTTGAAAAGATAATTGTGCTAGTATGTTTAGTTCTTATATGGGGTATTGGTTATGTGCATTATGTTATTATTTATATGGATGGATGGTTACCTATTTTTATTTATATCTCATGTGAAATAGTGGTTATGTTCGTTTTCTTACTGCATAGGAGTAGTTAATTACCGAGATATTTTATGCTTGATGAACTTGTGTATTTGGACATGGTTGATTCAGGGCTAAACTACTCAATAAGTCCTAGTTGGACTTATCGTTTACATTGTTGTTGTTTTTAACCCCTGAGCGTGATCAGAGAGGTATTTGGATGCAGTAGCGCAACTGGTGGCGGCAGGGGCAGGGGTCTCGTGACAAGTTGTGGTCGTGGGGATGTATACCTGTGTTCAAAGTATATTTATATTTTCTTTGAGTCAAGTAGATTCGGGTTTAGATTTATTTTCGAATTTTTGTAGTTGAGAGGAATATTCATTTTAACATATTCTTTAAAAGGGATTTGAACATTTGTTTTTGTGCAACTATTTGGTTGAGATTCAAATCTTATTCAATTTAGGTTTTCCGCAATTGAGTTAAGTTTTATAAATTGTTTAGGCTTGGTATTTCATCTGGTTATTTGGTTGGGTTAGGCTTCGGAGTACATATAGTACTCTGGCCGGTCACACCCGATTTGGGGTGTGGCATAGGGTTGCTAGGTTGGGCTTAAACTACGTAGGGTATATAGTTAAGCGATGTTACATTGTTTTCATGTTGTACATGTTTCTTTTCCTTACGATGATTCGGCGTGCAATATCTGATTTCATGATTGTTTATTTATGCTGTGAAATCATGATTTGTGAGCACTATTTCCATATATATCTGTGTGTGGTTGTGATGTATGGCAGGAGGAGGTGGAAGTTGAGGTATGCTCTAGACATACCCTTATTTACCTATTGTTAGCACATCTTGTTTTTATGCTTATATACCTGCGTGTGTGATGTTGTGATGTTGTGATGTGCTTGTTGCATTTCCTTGAATCCTCGCTGGTGAGGAGAGGGTATGCCCCAAAGAGACATCTTTGGCCTTATTCCGAAAGTCCAGCTGGTGAAGGGAGATCATACCCCAAAGAAATAGTCCGGACACCCGACCAGTGAGGAGAACGTATGCCCCAACGAGATGGATCGGAAGAGCTAGTGTCAATGAGGGGAGGGCATGCCCCAACGAGACGGCACTGAGCTGGGTGGTAGTTCTGCGGTCACACCATCTACCTACCCTATGTGACTATGTGGGACCGACGGGTCCGGTGAGCACGCATGTGATTGAGTTGTTGAATTTACCCTACTGTGATTATTGTGGATATCTATATATTGTTTGTGGATGTTATATCATGCATAGAGTAGTGAATGATTACTAATGATTATCTTTACCATTGTTACTTATGCTTTATAGCTGCTATTTATTGTTTATGCATGATGATTAACTTGGTGAATTAAGGAACGATCTGCTCACTAAGTCCTAGTGGACTTACCCCTCATTTTCTGATGTTTTTCAGCACTTAAGCGAGATCAGAGAGGTACCGAGGTGTAGTAGAGCAGCTGATGGCGGCAGGACAGCAGGTCTCGTGACATGTCGTGATCGAGAGGATACCTGAGTCCTTTTTGCTTTCTTTTGAGTTGTTGAGTCATGTGGACTCAGGTCATTGTTTACGCGGTTTCTTTATCTTAGGAGTTTGATTACCTATTTGAACTCTTTTAAATAACTTGTTCAGTGTATTTCTTTTTAGCCTTTGGTTTGGTCCAATTCAGTATGTCATGTCTATTCTTTTCTTTTAAAAATTTATATATATTCACTATTGAGGTTATTGTGGTTGTGTTGTGTTTGAGTTGGGTTAGGTTTCGAGGTATGTGGCGTACCTTGGCCAATCATATCGAATTTGGGGTGTGACAATGATTTTTATAAATTGGTTAATTAAAAATGAGAGTTGTATCATAAGAAATGAGTGGGCATGTGTAGATTAATGAGGTATTTTTGAAATTGGTCTTCGAGACGTCAGATGAGATTGAGGTGAATACCACAATTGTAGATTTTTGCGTTCTAAACGCGATGGTGGTATCTGATTTCTGATCGGATGTCGTTTGCTAAGTATATTATATATTTTTCAGTATACTCTTTCTCAAATATGAAGTGTTTTATGTCACTATAGCTCACAAATGGAGGAAATTAAATCGAGATGGTTAGTAGACATGTCCAAAGGAGACCTAGACCTGTAGATCTCTTATATAGCATGAATTGATTATGATAAATGGGAGGAACCAAGGAAGAATGGCAGAGGAAGATCTAAGAAAGCGCTATTGGAAAATAAAAGCTCATTCAAATTCTTTTGGTATAATTAGAAATTTGGTTTCGCTAAGGACATGTCTGGTTGGGTGGCTGCTTGCATCCAACTTCAAATCCCCTTTCTTTCTTTTTTTGGCTCATTTGCAACCATTTGCACCCAATTAAACAAGCCTTAATGGATTGCCTAGAATCAAATATAGCTAAACCTGTGTAGCATACTCGTCATAGTTTCTTTATACCTATTCTGATTATAAGGTTATACCATCTAATCTAATTCTCTATCAAAATTTATGCGATCTTACCCCTGCAACAAGTGATGTAGGTTTGGTGACTTGAACACTGTTCACCCCAAGTCACGTGGATGCCTAATTGCATACCTTCTTGTTAGAATTTCTTTCCAATGAAATGAATTGGATTTCTTTTAGTAGCTGCTTGTGGTAACTTTAATTATAGATTATAAAAACTCAATAAGCTGCCTGTGGGAGTGTAGGACATCTCATGTTTTCTTTAAGTTCAAAGAAAAGAAAACTAATTAGGGTTGTCCAAGGAGAGGTTAGAGAAGTTTATGCTTAAATTGACATTAGTATGAAAGCTTATGGCAATTAAAAATCATAGGTCTACATAACCATTTGGAAAAGTACTATAAAACCTTGCTTGCATATATGAATATGGACTGGACTAAAACTATTGGGCTCGGTCGGACTAGCCAGCAACACCCCATCATTTACCATGAACCAAACCACGCGGCCTCGCCCAGGAGGCTCTGCCCAAACTACACACTTGAACCAGACTCAAGCCGGGCCAAACGGCTCTATCCGAGGAACCCGCTCGGCCATACATGGACTCTCACATCCTTCCTTATCACGACAGATATACCATCATAAACCTGTCATCTCCGGGATTGGCCTCGACCTATTCTGGACAATAATCCTAGCAAGATTGTCGGGCAGCAAGATCACCTCCACCTGCAATATATACAAACACAGCACGCCTTGGGTAATCTAAGTTCCAATTCCATAACCTACACCTTGGAGTCACCCTAACTTGGGCGTCAGAGTGTCTTTTGTAGGTCCCCCCTTCCACCAGGCGTTGAACCAGACAAGGAGAGACACCGAACTGGCCGTGGGGCTGAGTAAACTTTACCTCTCCCACAATGGCTGGAACGCGAAGCTAAGCGACTGTCGTCACATGCCAACGGCAATGACCTGACGGCGATGATCGACTGCAGTCTGGTGATGCAAAAATAGGGAGGAGCGATGCTCCGGTACCAACCCCCTTCCCCCTGAAGAGCCCCGATAGCTAGTAAATGAGTTAGAAGCACAAAACCAACAACCGGCAGCAAAAGTTGAGACACCAACGCAGCCTCAGGGGTAGCCCCCGGTTGAACGCGAACGTTGCCGCTCAGAGCATGGAGAGACCAACCACTCAGAAAGACGAGAACCACTCTTTGTCCTATGAGACGAGGTCTCTAGCACTCCTCGACTAGAAAAGGACACGCCTCTTTGTCCTATAAGATTCCAAGAATTGAGGTCACTTCTCACCTCGACGCAGGGCCCTTTGCCCAGCACATCATGGCAACTCGTCTCCCACCGAGAAGTGAGCTACCCACTACCTTGACACCCTACGACGGTACGGGTGACCTCATAGTACACCTGACGGCGTTTCGAACCACGATGCTCTATCACGGAGCAACTAACTCTGCACTTTGTAAAGCCTTTTCGATCTTCTTGGGGAAAATTGCCCTACTATGGTTCGCCTCCCTCCCGCCAGGATCAATTCATTCTTTTGACGACCTTTCCCATTTCTTCCTCCGTCAATTCACCACATCGCGAGTCTATCACAAGACAGGAGCAACTTTACACTATATCAGACAGGGACAACATTAGCCCATATGAGAATACTTGAATAGGTTTTAGGTCATAGAGTCTGACATCCCCAAACTCGATCCACATATTGAGCTTTTCTGCATCCAACACGAGCTAAAACTCGGGCCTTCCGTCGACCAGATCTCCTTAGTCGAGCCTAAATACATGGCCGAGTTTCAAGAAAAAGTTACGGGTTTCATAAAAATGGAAGATCAAAGAGAAGCAAAGAAGATCGACCAAAAAAATCTCAAAGCCGTGATCGAGGACAAAAGGTCCAAAAATGAAGATAGAAGAACTGAAGATTGCAACCGGCACGAGCGAGGAAATGGCAGGGGACTGAGGTCACCACCTCGCCCAAGCACCCATTTCGAGAGGCACACCCCCCTCAATGCCAAGAAGGAAACTATCCTTCGAGATATTTATAACCTGAAAGCTTAGTGTGCATATCGAGAGGCACACCCCCGCCAATGCAAGAAAGCACAAGTTGCCGCCCAATGCCGATATGAGCAAGAAGTGTGCATACCATAACACTTACAGACATACTACCGAGGAGTGTGTAATGTACGAAGATCAGCTCGAAGATTTAGTCCGCATCGGAAACCTGGATAAATACCTTCATCACAAGAAAGAGAGAGGTCGGAGCAGAAGTCACGACCCTCGACGGCGAAGCTGAACACCCCCAAGATCCCATAAAGAGCACATCCAAGCGAATGAACCCCGAGGAGTAATTGACTACATTGCTGGCTGATTCACGGGATATGGAGAGTCAAGCTCGGTCAGGAAGAGGTCTCTTCGGGCGATCATGGCAGTCGACAACGTTGTTTGCCCACGTCGACCTATCCCCAAAACCCCGATAATATCGTTCTATGAATCTGACTTCTAAGGAACTAATCAGAACCTACACGGCCCTGTCGTTATTTTTGTGATTGCAGGAAATTTTATCATTAAAAAGGTCCTCGTCGACCAAGGGAGCTCGCTGACATTCTTTTCTACTCTACCTTTGAGAAAATGCAACTAATGGAAGTCTCACTCACATCTTGCATAGGAATGGCTGGTTTAGACATGCGCATGCACATACCGGAGTCCGGTGATCTGAACTATAATCTGTTAGAAATTGTTAAATGTCTATGCATTATATCTTCTTGCATGATATTTATAACATGAGTGTGAATGTGATTGTTCATGAGACTAGATGCATAGCCAGCCTGGTCAGCTGGTGGTTTACAGGCCAGAAAACGTGTTAGTGAGCCACGCCGACTGCAGACCCGCAGTGGCATTGGTGGAAGGGTCATACCCCGACCACTGGATTTACTTGGGTTTCTAACTTAGGGGCTCATGGGTGAGGATCGCTAGGGCTGGACTAGCAACCGATCCCTACCCTTCTGTTATCATTCGTATACCTGTATGAGGACAAGTTGGGTGCATGTACGCTGGTCACTATAGTAGGAAAATTTTTGGTCATGACAATATATGAACACATGTAAATTGTTTAATTGATTTTGGTCATTTGACTTATATTCTCATATGAACAATTATCTAATGGTATATTTAATTAAGGAATTAATTATATGAACTATATGATGAATTAGAGGGTGGCTCGGGATGAGCCACTCACTGAGTTCCTCATGAACTCACCATTGCTCTTTCATGTTTTTGTTTTCAGCTCCAGAGTAGTAGAGGTACTATGGAACGCGAGGCGCAGCTAGGGTGGCGAGCTCAGGACGTGGATCTCGTGACATATGATCATAGTGGTGTCTTAGAGGAGTTTGTTGCATTTTAAGTTTGAGTCTTTTGGATGTAGAACTTATGCATATTCATGTGGACATTCAAGAATTATTTGGGATTTTATTTACTTAACTTTTTGGTAAATATATGGTTGTATTTAAGTTTCCACATTGTGGTTGTCATTGGGTAGGCTTCGGGGTACAAACGTGTACTCCGGCCAGTCACACAACCCTAGGTTTTTGGTGTGACATTTTGAAATATATATATATTATTACCAGGGACTATACGACTCCTCCTTGGAGTCGCATGCATCCCTAGGCGACGAGTGAAGAGGGCGCTACTTGGTGGTGGCTGAATTCCTTGTAGTCGCCGGAGCCGATCGTCGCGAAGATTTGAGGATCTTCTTTCTCCTTGTTTTCCTTCTTCTCAAGGTGAGTGTTTAAGGATTTGATTTCCTTGGTAGAACCTTCCCATGCTTGGCTGACCATGTGAGAGGAAAGCTTGGGCTGGGATTTCTTGATTACCTTCAATCTATTCTTAGTTTCCTTTGTTCAATTATGATGTTGTTTTGGTACTTGATGGTGTTTTGGTTTAGGGCCAGTTAGGGTAGCCCTAGAGATTAAGGGTCGACAGCTTGGGGAAGATGATGTTGCTGGAATTTTAAATTATTCCATGTTTTAATCGTTGTTTCTATTCATTGAGATTGGTGGCAATGGTGCGCTCACAAGGCACCTATTGCTGTGGGGAAGAAGAGACGAGAGAGGAGAAAGGAGCTCAAAAACTTATTTATAAGTTACATTGCATATTTATAAGGAAACCAATATATAGTAGTTTTAGATCCAAGTAAACCCAGATTATCCTCGAAGAAACAATGCATATTTATAAGTTACGCTCAAGAGCAAAGAAGGTTGTCAGTTCTATAAGCAACCATTTTGCCAAATATGATCATCCCCAGTCTCAGGAATTCTAATTGTCCCAGGAATGTACAACATCAATGAATTTCTCTGCCACTTCACTCATGCCGTTGGGCTTTCTCTTTGGCTCACTTCCTTCAGATTGGCTACCAAAGTGGGATTCTTGCCTTGTTGACATTGGATATTCAGGTTGTCGTGAGGATTGTGTTTCCATCATATTTTTTCATTCAGGTTGTTGTGAGGATTGTGTTTCCATCACATCAGCTGGTGTCTCTGCACTATGGCCAGTGGCACGATCCTTTCCAAAGATGACATGCAGTCTTTCAAACTCTTTAAATTCTTTAATGGCATAGTTCGCAAATTTTGGATGCTTCTGTTACACAAGAAAAATTACAAGTATTATCAGTAATGCAATTGACATTAAAAAAAATTTAACATTAAAAAATTATCTTCAAGTATTCCTTCAACACTTGCGAATTGTCAACCACCACACACTTACGCACATCATCCCATCAAAATCCGCTTGTGTTCATCATATCAAGTGCTTCATATAGTTTAATTGACCATCTCTTCATTTTGTTAACTATCTATTGCACTGTTAAGTTAATATCAGGAATTCGTATCAACATTCTTTTCAAAGCTTCCTCATGAGTTCCTGCTTTAAAAGTGTCATTCTCCCCCTTATGTCCCTCAACCAACTCTTCTAATTACACGATCAACAAAGTCTCATCTTCCTCATGTGTCCATGAGCGTCAACCTCTTTTTTGAACTTTCATGCCTAAAAATAAGACAAAAATGACAACAAACTAGATTCAACATAATAAAAGTACATAACCAAACCATAGCTCATCTAACATAATAAAAGTAATAACAGTCAACTGCATCTAACATAGCTGAACTTCCATGCCAAAAAAGAAGACAAAAATGACAACAAACTAGATTCAACATAGTAAAAGTACATAACCAAACCATAGCTCATCTAACATAATAAAAGTAATAACAGTCAACTACATCTAACATAGCTCAGAACCATAATAAAAGTACATTACAACAAACTGAACCATAATAAAAGTACATAACCATAAAAGTACATATTAAACATAAAAGTTTTCAAATTAAAATGTACTCAATGTCTTGCTCTCCATTCGTCCCACATTTGTTGTGCTAAGTTGTCTCTCGATTGAGTCCATTCATTATTAGGCTAAACAGTGCCGATTATGTTGATGGGTTCTTCTCATATTCTTATAACCAAAGTTTTAATGGATTTATTTTGGCTTTTCAACGGGAGAATTTGAACTCGAGCCAAAGCGGGTTAATGGAATTGCCAGAAGAAGTTTTGGGTAAGGTTCTATCGTGGAAAAATATAAATAAATATTATATTAGTTTTTCAATGATTTTTTCATATTGTGGGTAAAGTAGACCTCGAGTCAAGTCCGACGGTTCAATCGGAACTCGATTCGGACTTGAAACAGATTTATTATGGATTTATCTAGTCAAGTCACTTATGGGGGGCAAACTTGTAATTTAGAAAAAAAATATAAAATAACCTACCTGGACCATACGGCTAGAGTAGCTGCATGGTACCTGATGCCTAGGGATTGGAGCTGGTGATTGTAGCAAGGAGGAGGGAGGAGCTTCGTCGCCGGAGTTGGTTGTCGCGGGGTTCTCTAAACCCTTCTTCCTCTCCAATTCTCTTCTCCGGTGAGTGAGCTTTCGATTCTCTTCATCTTGTTTTCTCCCCTATGCTGCCGCCCCTTTTAAAGAGACTGTTTGTGGAATTTCTATATGAAATATCATCTCTACTTGGTTAAATGAAGTTTACATGTTTTAGATGTTGATTTTATGATCATTCAACTTGTTAAAGGCCATGCCGCCCCTAGTGGTTCACTTTTAGGGCTTGGATTTATGCATGAACAGTAGCTTTAGGGAATGATTGGAAACAAGGGATATAGATTCATCTAGCCGCATAATTATCCCTTAGATTGACAACTGTTAAAGTCTCACATTGGTTGAGGTTGTGGTCTAGATAGCCTTTAAATAGATTGGGCAATCCTCCCCCTTTGAGCTAGCTTTTGGGGTGGAGTTAGGTTCAATGCTAATTTTCTAACATGGTATCAGAGCCAAATCTATGGTTGAGAGTGGGATACCTACAAAATTTCACGCTCCAGATGTGGATCCTGGGCGTGAGGGGGGGTGTTAAAGTCCCACATTGGTTAAGGTTGTGGTCTAGATAGCCTTTAAATAGATTGGGCAATCCTCCCCCTTTGAGCTAGCTTTTGGGGTGGAGTTAGGTCAAATGCTGATTTTCTAACAACAACCTTAGGCCATCAAATTGTAGGATAGATAAGGGTTTTGGGTAAGGGCCGAATTTCCTTGAGAAAATCCAAATTATTGTGGTCGGCCCTAGGTGAATGTAGACATGGTGATGATTAGTATCTTTAATTAACTACCCATAAAGTTCTAAAATATGTTTCAAGTTATTACATTATATTTGGGGTATGGTTTGAATTGCTATATTTGGAAATCATGTTGGCTTAGTGTGAGAGCATGGATATTGGCGCATGAACATGAATGTTTAATTATTATTGGAAATTTGTTATATTATTAGAAATGCTTTGTATTGGACATGGATTGGAATTTATGGCACAGGAAAATGTAAAGGTCGGGGTAAGGCCACTTGTAGCATGCCTAATTGGTAATAAGGACCCAGCGGTCCTCGAAAATTTTACTGGTTATATTGGATGCTCTTGTTTATTACTATTATTATTGCGTGGTTTATATGGATGTGTGGATGTGCTTGTGGTTGAAACTGGCTTCCCGGGCTAATCAGCACTTGGTTACTAGACCGAAAACTCGTTAGTGAGCCACGCTGACGACGGAACCGGAGTGGCTTTTTGGTTGGCGGGCTTTTCCAACCAAATTGGGGCTGCCTAATGCTAGAGGGCTTTCCTAGCACTAGAAGCCATGGGCAGGAAGCTTGCTAAGCATGACTCAGTGACCGACTCGTATTATAATTGGATGGTTGCTTATTTCCTTGTTATGGATATTTGTGGCAATTATATATACATATACTGCTTCTAGATTATAATTGTGCATGGACAATGTGGGACGAGAACCGAACCACTCACTAAGTCCTAGTTGGACTTACGGTTGTTTTTATTTATTTTGTAGTTCATGAGCAAGATCAGTAGAGGTACTGGTGTGCGTAGTAGCACAGCTGGTTGCGGCAGGGACCAGCGGATCTCGTGACATGTCGTCGTCAGGGTTACTACTCGTGTCTGTAGTAGGATTTTGTTGAGTCTTGTAGGACTTGGGTCGGATTTTCTGATGTCATTGTCACAATGTTATCTCTTTTCGAATGTTATCAGATGAACTAAATTTCGAACTTCATTCTGTGGTTTGTTTCTTAGTATGACTGATTGAACTCAATTTGCAAAACTTTATTTTCATCACTCAATCTTAATGGATTTGGTTGTTTATTTTTATGTTCAGGTTGTGATTGTGTGTATCTTTTGGTTGTTGGTATTTATGGTTAGGCTTCGGACTATGGATTGAATTCTTGTTGATCACGCGTTCGGATTGGGGCGTGACAAAGTGGTATCAGAGCGGGGTTAGGTCTTGACTACGATAATAGGACATTGGATATTGTATGGGGGCATTGCTAGCGTGTCAACATATTGTATGTCCTAGTCACGAGATTGACAGCTGAACCTGTGCATCAGTGACGGTACGTATTCCATGGTTAACTTGTTGGTTTATATATTAAATTGTTTGGTTGTTTCCTTTTCTTAATTATTGCAATGGAGGCGCACGATGATGCAATATTGAGTGGTGCCGAAGCAATTCCGTTGGCAGGCAAGGTCGAGGCCGAGGTTGGGGCCATGGTACGTAGCGAACAGGCGGTGCAAGAGGAGACTGCGCAAGACCCCAGGGTAACACTGTTAGAGACTCAGGTGTCTAATTTGACTGAGGTGCTTCGAATGGGAGGAGTTCTGTAGAGAGTGGGAAGAGCTCCATTGAGAGCGGGAGTTGAGATAGCAACAAACTCAACCTATGCCGCCAGTAGCACCCATAGTGACAGAGCCAGTAGAGCTAGTTCAGTCTGAGGATAGAGAGGGGGATCGTCGAGAGCCAGTGACAGGTAGCATTCTTTATATAAATTTTGTGAAACTGAGGCCACTAGTGTACACAGGCGCAGATCCAATGGTGGAGGTGACGGTATTTCTAAATGATTGTACAGAGCTGCGCGAGGTGTTGGAGTGCTCTTCTGAGGCGATGGTGCACATGGTAGGACTGCAACTTAGGGGGGGGGGCATAGGATCTTGCACCATCCCCTACTTGGGAGGAATTTCAGAATGCTTATTGGGGAGAAGTACTTGCCCCGAAGCGTACGCGAGAAGCGGTCAAGGGAGTATGAGGTACGTACCAACAGACCGACAGGACGGGCCAGCAAAGAAGAAATTCAGACCGTATGGGCCGGGAGATAAGCAGTTTCATTCAAAGGGTGTCGGTGTTGGGTTAGCTCATCCGCAAGGTCGGGTGCAGGATAGTTTCAGGGGCCGCTCAAGCACAGGACCAGCGAGTAATCAGAGTGCAGTAGTGTCTGAGAGACAGAGGCATAAAGCACCCCAGTGTGGGCATTGTGGGAGGAGGCACATAGGGGTTTATTTTGGCCAGACAAACGCTTGTTTTGGGTGCAGTCAGTCGAGGCATTTCAAGAGAGACTGTCCAGCTAGGGGCGGTCCGGTAGCAGCTCAGTCCAGGGGAAAGGCTCCTATGTCGATGGAATTTGTGGCCCAGCGGACCCAGTCTCAGGGGACGGGTCAGCAGCACACTGGGGGATCGAGGAGGCCACCTGCTCGGGTGTTTGCTTTGACTACGGAGGACGTTGAGGCATCCAATGCAGTGGTGATAGGTTTAATTTTAGTTTGTACATTACCTGCCTTTGTACTGTTTGATCAGGGTGCTACACACTCTTTTTTATTTGAGATGTTTGCTTCGAGGTTGGGATAAAACAAAAGTCTCCTTTGGGAGCCTTTGGTAGTGTTGACACCTACAGGCGGCACTGTTATAGCTGAGACGGTCTTTAGGGACTGTGAAGTTACTATTTGTGGACATGCTCTAGAAGCGGAGCTGATGTTACTGCCGACGCTTGAATTGGACGTGATATTGGGCATGGATTGGCTATCGACCCATTATGTGTCGCTTAACTGCAGAACAAAGGCAGTTACATTCACCTTTGAATTCGACGTGATATTTGTGGAAATGCTCCTATGGCACAGTCGGGAATACCACCATTCACCTTTTAGGGCGATGGGAGAGAGGACATTTTTAGGGTAATGTATACTCTCAAAGCCCGTAAACTGATGGTCGGTGGTTGCTAGTCCTTCCTGGCTTTTGTTTTTCTGGCTGAGGGGAGTGAAAAATCGGCCAGGAGGGTTGATGAGACCCCGGTGGCCAAGGATTTCCCTGATGTTTTTCCCAAGGAATTGTTGGGGTTACCGCCAGTGCGGGAGATCGAGTTTTGCATAGAATTGCAGCCGAGGGTGAAACCAATCTCAATTCCCTCGTATCAGATGGCACTTGTAGAGTTAAGAGAACTTAAGACTCAACTTCAGGAGTTGCTAGACTTGGGATTTATTCGCCCAAGTGTATCACCTTGGGGAGCGTCGGTACTTTTTGTTAAAAAGAAAGATAGATCCATGCGGATGTGCATTAGTTACCGGTAGTTGAATAAGTTGACGATCAAGAACAGTTACCCACTCCCGAGGATTGATGATCTATTTGACCAGTTGCATGGAGCTCAATGGTTCTCAAAAATTGATCTAAGGTCGGGATATCATCAGTTGAGGATTCGGGATCATGATATTTAGAAGACCGCCTTTAGGACGAGGTATGGCCATTATGAGTTTTTGGTCATGTCCTTCGGGTTAACTAATGCACCGATAACCTTCATGGATCTGATGAATCGGGTATTCAAGGAGTTCTTAGACAGATACGTCATAGTGTTCATTGATGATATCCTGGTCTACTCCAAGAGTGAGGCTGAGCACACAGAGCATCTGAGGATAGTCTTGGAAACCCTCAGGTGGCACCAATTGTTTGCAAAGTTTGCTAAATGTGAATTTTGGCTGACCAGTGTAGGGTTCTTGGGGCATGTAGTGTCCATGGAAGGGGTAAAGGTAGACCTTGCGAAGGTAGAGGTAGTTCAAAATTGGGAAAGGCCAACTTGTGTGATTGGGATCCATAGCTTTTTGGGGTTGGTCGGGTACTACAGGAAGTTTGTGGAAAAATTTTCAAAGATAGCAGCCCCACTTACTCACCTGACTCAGAAGAAAGTGAAATTTGTCTGGGACGACAAACGTGAAGAGAGCTTTCAAAAGCTCAAGAACTATTTGACTACCGCCCCAGTGTTGGCTTTACCGTCGGGGTCTAAAGGGTTTGCAGTTTATTGTGATGCATATCGGGTTGGATTAGGATGTGTACTGTTGCATCATGGTAGGGTGATAGCGTACGCGTCCAGACAATTGAAGAATCATGAGAGGAATTACCCAACCCATGACTTGGAGCTGACGGCTATAGTCTTTGCATTGAAATTATGGCACCACTACTTATATGGGGAGGCATGTGAGATTTTTATGGATTACAAGAGCCTCCAATACTTGCTCTCGTAGAAGGACTTGAACTTGAGGTAGCGGAGATGGCTTAAGCTGTTAAAGGACTATGATTGCACCATCCTTTACCACCCGGGAAAAGCAAATGTGGTGGCTGGTGCCTTGAGCAGGAAATCGATGGGAAGTTTAGCCCATCTGGCCATGGGTAGAAGACCCTTGGCAAGGGAACTGACAGGAAGCTTGGGCCATGGGGGAATGTTGTCAGTAGCTGAATCGAGTGGCTTGGTGGCACACCTGCGCATACAATCCACTTTAGTTGACATGCTCTGAGCATCTCAGGGAGAAGATGATTTTTGTTCTCTAACTAAGGATATCTAGCTGAGAGAGGTGATGCAAATGATGGATTCAAGGTGGATTCTAATGGTGTTATAAGGTTCATGGACGAGATTGTAGTGCCTGATATGGCAGAAGTTCATCGACAGGTACTTAATCTGGCACACAGTTCCACCTATACTATGCACCCTAGGCAACCAAGATATACCGTGATCTCAAGCAGCACTACTAGTGGAAGGGAATGAAAAGAGAAGTGGCAGAGTTTGTATCTAAATGTTTGGTCTGCCAACAAGTAAAGGTTGAACACCTGAGACTCGCAGGATTGTTATAGAACTTAGAAGTACCAAAATGGAAATGAGAGAAGATTACTATAGACTTTGTCACTGGCTTATCGAGGTCAGAAAAGGAGAATGATTCTATCATAATGGTGGTGGATCGACTAACCAAGTCGACGCATTTCATACCGGTGAAGACTACCTTCATTGTTGAGCAATATGCGCGACTATTTTTGGATCGCATTGTTGTGTATCATGGGATTTCGGTGATGATCATATCTAACCGGGGTACGCGGTTTACCACCCGGTTTTGGCAGTCCTTCCAGGAGGCCTTGGGTATGCAAGTCTGATTTAGCATCACTTTTGATCCTCAAACCGACGGGCAGTCCGAGAGGACCATTCAGACGTTAGATGATATGCTGAGAGCATGTGTACTAGACTTGGAGGGTAGCTGGGAGAGGCATTTACTCCTGGTAGAGTTCGCATATAACAATAGCTATCAGAGTAGTATTTGAATGACACCATTCGAGGCATTGTACGGACGAAGGTGCAAGTCGTCAGTAGGATGGTTTGAAGCTGGCGAATCTCAGATGCTGGGGCCGGATCTGGTTCAGGATGTTATTGAGAATGTGAACCTGATTAAGGAACGGCTTTTGGCGGCGTAAAGTCATTAGAAAATGCATGCACATGGGAAAGCTCGGGATGAGGAGTTCCAAGAGGGGGATTTAGTCTTCTTAAAAGTGTCTCCTATGAAGGGAGTTGTGCGATTCGGGAAGGAAGAAAAACTAAACTCCATGTTCATCTGACCCTTCCCTATTCTGCGGCGTAGAGGAGCAGTTGCCTATGAGTTGGCTCTACCGCCTAGCTTGGACAGGGTGCATCCCGTCTTCCATGTATCCATGCTAAAACAAGATGTCTAGGATGAGTCTCATATTCTTGATGCTACCGCAGTTGAGGTAGATCTAGCGGTTTCATATGAGGAAAAGCCCATTAAGATTCTGGACAGACAAATCAAGAAATTGAGATCCAAGGAAGTCCCTCTGGTAAAGGTTCGATGGGAACACCACTCATGTCAGGAGCCACCTGGGGGTTGAGCGGGAGATGGAGGAGAAATACCCTTACCTCTTCGATGTTTCGGTGAGTTCTTCTTTACCCCAAAATTCGAAGATGAATTTTCTTAAAGGGGGAAGATTGTTATAACTGAAGTTTTAATGGATTTATTTTGGCTTTTCAGCGGGAGAATTTGAACTCGAGCCAAAGCGGGTTAATGGAATTGTCAGAATAAATTTTGGGTAAGGTTCTATCGTGGAAAAATATAGATCAATATTATATTAGTTTTTCTATGATTATGTCATATTGTGGGTAAAGTAGACCTCGAGTCGAGTCTGACGGTTCAATCGGAACTCGATTCGGACTTGAAACGGATTTATTATGGATTTATCTAGTCAAGTCACTTATGGGAGGGCAAACTTGTAATTTGGAAAAAATATATATAAAAAATAACCTACCTGGCCTAGGGATTGGAGCCGATGATTGTAGCAAGGAGGAGGGAGGAGCTTCGTCGCTGGTGTTGGTTGTCGCGAGGTTCTCTAAACCCTTCTTCCTCTCCAATTCTCTCTACTCTGGTGAGTGAGCTTTGGATTCTTTTCCTCTTGTTTTCTCCCCTATGATGCCGCCCCTTTTAAAGAGATTGTTTGTGTGGAATTTCTTGATGAAATATCATCTCTACTTGGTTAAATGAAGTTGACATGTCGTAGATGTTGATTTTATGATCATTCAACTTGTTAAAGGTCATGCCGCCCCTTGTTAAAGGTCATGCATGAACAGTAGCTTTGGGAAAGGATTGGAAACAAGGGATATAGATTCATCTAGCCGCATAATTATCCCTTAGATTGACAACCTTAAGCCATTAAATTGTAGGGTAGAGAAGGGTTTTGGGTAGGGGCCAGATTTCTTTGAGAAAATCCAAATTATTATAGCCGGCCCTAGGTCAATGTGGACATGGTGATGATTAGTATCCTTAATTAACTACACATAAATTTTTGAAAGGAAAAAGGTACAAAAATACCCATAATATTTTCTCACGGGTACTAAAATGCTCCTAAGATTTTGTTGCTCTCTACATGTACGGCGCGTGTAAAGTCAACATCTCCATCAGTATCCACGACATCTCCGTTAAGTTTCACCTAACAGAAGTTAGCTTTGTGTCATTTTTGTACTATTTTCAATAACCTCATGGTATTTTAGCTCCAAAATAAACGTTAAGGGCATTTTAGTACCCATGAGAAAATATTAGGGGTATTTTAGTACCCATGAGAAAAACGTTAGGGCTATTTTAGTACCCATGAGAAAATGTGAGGGGCATTTTAGTACCTGGGAGAAAATATCTTGGCCTGCATGCGCGCGATGTATCCACGTCATTAGTCCCAGTCATCAGCCACGTTAGCTCCATTATCCCTCCATTAATGTTGTTTACCTATGGGGGCATTTTTATACCAAATTCCATAACATCAGTGGTATTTTTTATCCAAAAAAACCTTAGGACATTTTAGTACCTGTGAGAAAATATTGGGGGTATTTTTATACATTTTCCCTTTCTGAAATATGTTTCAGGTTATTACATTATATTTGGGGTAAGGTTTGAATTCCCATATTTGGAAATCATGTTTGAATTCCCAAATATTGGCGCATGGACATGAATGTTTAATTATTATTGGAAATTTGCTATATTATTAGAAATGCTTTGTATTAGACATGGATTGGAATTTATGGCATGGGATAATGTAAAGGCCGGGGTAAGGCCACTTGTAGCATGCGCAGGAATGCCTAATTAGTAATAAGGACCCCAACAGTCCTCAAAAATTTTACTGGTTATATTGGATGCTCTTGTTTATTGTTATTATTATTGGTTGGTTTATATGGATGTGTGGATGTGCTTGTGGTTTCAACTGGCTTACCGTGCTAATCAGCACTTGGTTACTGGACCGAGAAACTCATCAGTGAGACACTGACGATGGAATCGGACTGGCTTTTTGGTTGGAGGGCTTTCCCAACCAAACTGGGGCTGCCTGATGCTAGAGGACTTTCCTAGCACTGGAAGCCATGGGTGGGAAGCTTGCTAAGCATGACTCGGTGATCGACTCGTATTATAATTGAATGGTTGCTTATTTCCTTGTTATGGATATTTGTGGGATTTTATATATACATACTACTTCTGGATTAAAATTGTACATGGACAAGGTGGGACGAGAACCGAACCACTCACTAACCCAGTTGGACTTACGGTTGTTTTTGTTTGTTTTGTAGTTCCTGAGCAAGATCAGTAGAGGTACTAGTGTGTGGAGCCATCTGGTCCACGTGGTGTCGCCCTCCCCGCGCCGCCCCCTCGTCATCACGGCCACCAAGTAAGCCGCCGCCATCTGCCCCGGCACCACCGCGAAGTACCCCCTTGGGTGCGTCGATCATCACCACGTCCCACTCCCTCTCGTAGATCTCCCGCGGCAGCCCCACCAGCGTTAGTGGGCAGTTGTCGTTCTTCCATAACCGACAGGGTCGCAATGGAGGATAAGTTAAAAATAATTTTTTTTATTTAAAAAATAGGTAATTAAATGCTGACGTAGCAAAGTGATTAATAAAACAAATATTTTTTAATATGCTGAGTCGGATGTCACGTCAGCACCTAACGGTGGCATTGACGGACATCTGACAACGAGTTAGAATTGATATCAATTCGATAGTTCGGGATGTAATTGATACAAATTAAAGAATGAGCTAGATTTGTGAAAAGGGCCATAGTTTGGACTAGATACATCAATTAACCCTTATTTTTATTATCTTTTTGATATTTTAATTATCTTTAATTATCTGTTCATTGCCTATTCTTTTTTGGAATCAGAGATAAACCAACTAGTTCAGGAAGCTCTTCAGGAGAACATTTGAAGTCTTGCTTTTCCAGGATTTCATATATCGGATTTGGAAAAGTTAGAAACATTCTCGATTTTAAATTCAGTCTAAATCTAAGAGATGTAATTTGATCAAAAATTAAGATTCCTAGATTAAAAGATATCACGTTTGTAATTTTGAACAGCAGCGGCACCATTTCTTTGCTGAGATATGTAATGTGAGAGGTTGGAATCCAAAAATACCTTGCAATTACAAACAATGCAACATAAAAAGTATTCAAGGATGCAGATTTTATATTATGATGTCCTAACCAGTTGGGAATTTCACCATTTGAGACTTCTTCACCAATTGTTTCAAAAATTCTGCACTTGTATCATCAGATTGATCGGCAAGAGAAGAAAAAGGTGTAAAACCAAGAAACTCATTTATAACTTCAGGACTAAAAGAATACCATTTTCCTTTGACAAATACTTGATGAAAGTGACTACTTTTAGGATATGATATATCTTCAGCAAGAATGCAATAAAACTCCAAAACATGTAATTTGCAATAAGGAGAAACAGTCATGACAGAGCTAGATAAATTCATTTTATCAAGAATATCCCATACTAGTTTTCACTTCAAAGATAACTGAGCTAAATCTAGAGTTCTTTGAGAGATAATACCTCTTGATTGCAGAGCCTTCCATAGATGATAAAGATCATCAAAAAGAAGCCCTTTGTGAAGCTTTCTCGTGATAGTTTTCTTTTCACTCTTCTTGTCAGATTTAGAAAACTTCTTTATCGAGACAGGAGACATAGTCTTCTCAGGCATAAGAACTTTTTCTTTTTTCTTGGAATCCTCAGGATTGAGTTTCCCCTTCTTTGTTTTATTCAGTTCAACAGCTCTATTCAACAAGGGTTCATTATCTGAATCAGTATCCAAATTTACTGTTTGTCCATACTGCAGTTTGGACTTTCCAGAAAGGTTTCTCTTTGAACTTCTCTTCTGTTCGAATAGACTTGAGTGTTTCTTCTTCTTTTTGCTTGAATCTTTCATGACGGCGGTTGGGTTTGGATTCTTCTCCAACTCAATAGCATTATCAGTAGATTGCTGGATAGCTTCCTTAGGAACATGAGCTTGTGTTTCAATTTCAGTCTCAGGTGCATGAAGAGACACTGCTTCAGGAATAGAAGTAGAAGTTTCAACTGCTTCAGGAACTGGATCTACAATTTCAACAGCCTCTTGTATAGTTGCCACAGGGATTGTCTCCGGTGTAGGTGCAGAAACATCCTCGGGTACTTCACAGGTAGTTTCAACTAATTCTTCCTTAGTTGTAACAGCGGGAAGACTAGTTGAAGGAACTGCGGCAGAGACATCAAAGACTGTCTCTTGTGCAGGAGCAGGATCTCTTTCCTGATCTTTAAGACTAGAATCTGCAGAAGATAAAGAAGGACCAATCTTGACTGGAATTGAGTCAAGAACAACATCAGTGACATGATCATTAAAAACAAGATCAGGACTAGTGTTCACTGGAGGTGAGAATGGTAAGTTAACATCAAAAATGGGTGTTCTAAATGTATCATCATGCAAGAGAACCAGAAGAGACATTAACATCAACACAATACTCCCCCTAAGTTGATAATTTCTCCCCCTCAGGAACTGAAACCCTAGGTGGGGATTTAGGATTTGATGCCATACCTCTACTGCTCCTCCTAACAGGTTGTTCTATTGGACGACAACCCGATTTCTTCCTCAACTTATGTCCATGAGAGGTTGTAGGAGGTGAGACTTCATCAAGAGACTACTCTAGAGGAGGTGATTCTACCTTTTCGTCAGAAATGGAAAAATACATTTTCTTTGCTGCTGATACACTCATCTTTCTCATGTAACCCTTCCTTTTTCCACTAGACATCTTTGATTGTTGCTTTTAAGAGAAGAGAAGGGCAGTCGAGGGGTCAAGAACATTGAGACGTCGACCTTCGGTTACAACAAGGGACCGGAGAAGAAGCAGCGTCGAAAGCAATGAATTTAGGGGGTGAAAAGTTTGGAATTCCAAAAAGGGAGGTCGCACGAGTGAGACTCCAAAAAGGTAGGCAATAAATTCTAAAACTCCCGCCCATATATGATATTCCTTCAATAAAATAGTGATAAGAGGAGGAATAAATGTAATAACTGGAAACTTTTCATATTTTCCATATTTTTTTCAGTAAAAGAAAATTAGTGTCAAATAACACATAATCCTAGAGTAGATCGCAACTACTCAAATCTCCCTCCATTTAATGCTTTTGTGAAAATGTCTGCAAATTGTCTATCTGTAGAAATGTATTCCAATTGTAACTCTCTTCTTTCAACTAACTCTCTGGTGTAGTGAAATCAAATATCAATGTGTTTAGTGCGAGAGTGCATAACTGGATTCTTTGATATATTTATAGCACTGGTATTATCACAACATAAAATCATTTCCTCCTGTTTGAACCCATAGTCTACCAGTATATTTCTCATCCAAATTAACTGAGTGCTGCAACTGCCTGCTGTCAAATATTCAACCTCTGTATAAGAAAGAGAGATGGAATTATGTTTCTTACTCAACCAAGCCACAAGATTTGATCCAATATAAAAGCATCCACCTGTAGTACTCTTTCTGTCATCAATATTACCAACCCAATCTGCATCAGTAAACCCTACTAGACAGAGATTAGATTCAATAGAATACCAAAGACCAAAATTCAAAGTACATTTAACATATTTCAGAATTCTTTTAACTGCCTAAAGATGAGACTCCTTTGAATTTGCCTGATATCTAACATATAAACCCACACTGAAACATAGGTCAAGTCTGCTAGCTGTCAAATATAAGAGACTGTCAATCATACTTCCGTAGAGACTTGGATCAACATTCTTGTCTTCTTCATCTTTGCTCAATTTTTCATGAGTTGGAATAGGAGTTCTAACTGCCTTAGAACTGTCCAATCCAAACTTGTGAACCAAATTTCTGGCATACTTGCTTTGAGAGATGAATATCCCTTCTTTAGACTGCTTCACCTGAAGACTGAGGAAATAGTTCATTTCTCCAACCATGCTCATCTCGAACTCAAATTTCATATCTTCCATAAAAAATTTTACATAAGATTCACAAGTTGAGCCAAAAATAATATCGTCAACATAAATTTAAGCAATTACCTGTTGAGACTCCTTTCTTTTGATGAACAGGGTCTGATCTATCCTTCCTCTTTTGTAGCCTTTTGGGAGCAGGAACTGAGTGAGTCTTTCATACCATGCTCTAGATGCTTGTTTAAGCCCATGAAGAGCTTTCTTCAGTCTATATACATAGTCAGGATGAGCAAGATCTTCAAAGCCTTTGGGTTGTTCAACATAGACTTCTTCATTGAGAAACTCATTCAGGAAGACAATTTTAACATTCATCTGAAACAGTTTGAACTTCATACAGCAGGATATGGCAAGAAGCAATCTGATGGATTCCAGTCTTGCAACTGGTGCAAAGGCTTCATCGTAGTCCAGTCCTTCTATTTGATTAAAGCATTGAGCGACAAGTCTGGCTTTATTTCTTGTAACGTTCCCTACTTCATCAGTCTTGTTTTTAAAAACTCATTTGGTTCTGACAACATTGACTCCTTCTGGTCTTGAAACTAGTTCTCATACATCATTTCTGACGAACTGTTGCAACTCTTATTGCATAGCAAAGATCCAGAATTCATCCTTCAAGGCTTCCTTGATATTTTTTGGTTCAACTGTGGAATTGTAGCAAGCATACCTAATCATATCCTGATGATTTTTCTTAGATTGATTTCTGGTCTTGACCTCATTATTTACATCTCCAATCACATTTTGCAATGGATGATCCTTAAGAGTTTTTGCAGATTTCCCAACTCTAAAGTCATCACTTTCATCATCATGTTCAGTATCAGTCTCAGTATCAGCAGTTTCAACTGACTGATTAGAGACCTTGGTAGAGTTCTGGGTAGTTTTGTCAACAGTTGTAACTTCCTTCTCATCAACAGTCAGAGTCTGGCTGATTTGAAAGTCATCTACCTTCACAGTTTGTGTCTGCTTGTTGTAGACACGGTAAGCCTTGCTATTAATAGAATAGCCTAAGAATTAATGTGGCTTCATCACTCTTACTTTGTATCTTTTCGAGGTACTCCCTATCATTTAGAACATAGCACCTGCTATCAAAAAAATAAAAATATGTAAGGTTAGGTTTTCTTCTCTTCCATAATTCATAAGGTGTTTTAGCATATTTTGGTTTGAGATACACTCAATTGATGATGTAGCAAGTCGTGTTGATGGCTTCAGCCCAGAATCTATCAGGAATGTATTTGGAACTAAGCATTACTAGGGTCATCTCCTGGATAGTGTGGTTCTTTTTTTCAACCACACCATTCCACTGAGGAGTCTTACGGGCTGAGAATTTATGAAGGATGTCGTTCTCATCACAGAACTCAAAGAATGAAATATTCTCAAATTCCCTCCCGTGATCACTTCTGATTCTGATCACCTTCATAATAGGAAGTTCCTGGTCATTTTGGAGCCTTAAGCAAAGAGATTTGAAATTGTTAAAGGCACTTGATTTTTCTCTTAGAAATTTTGTTTAAGTAAAACGAGAGAAATCATCAACACAAATAAGAACATATCTTTTACATCCAATACTTTCTACTTGCATAGGATCAACCAGGTGCAAATGAAGAAGCTCTAGAGGTCTTGATGTAGCAACTAGTTGCATGTAACTGGTGATGAGACTACCTTGTCTATTTTCCTCCTTGAAAAGGACCGCAAATACCTTCAGGTTCTCCAATCAGCTTAGGAATTCCTCTAACTGCTTCGCCCTTTACAAGATTCCTGATATCTCTATAATTAACATGGCCAAGACGTTGATGCCACAAGTTGATGTCAGATAAAATAGTAGAAAAGCAAGAAGGTGAATAAGCTATTTTGTAGCAGTTATCCTTCAATCTGTTTCCCTCAAGGATGTAGTCACCATCCTCATCAAAGACTCTGCAACTGCTCCGGGTAAATTAAACATTCAAATTTTGATCACAAAGCTGAATTATATTTACAAGATTATCCTTGAGACCTTCAACAAGTAGAACATTTTCATACTCGGAATTCCTAGAATATGAAGAGTTTCAACACCTACAACGTTCACATGTCCTCCATCTCTAAAAGTAACAATTGATCCTCCATATTTTTGAATATCTTTCAGATTATCTAGACTCCATGTCATATGCTGAGAACATCCACTCTCGAAATACTAAGAACAAAGAGAAGAGACAGTCTTTGACATAAAAGCAACATGACAATTAAGATCAGTCTTCCTTACCCAAATTTGCTTTACTTTCTGCCTTGGGGATTTCTCATGATTCTTCCTTCTCACTTTGTTGGATAGTTTGAAGCAATTTGCTATAATGTGTCCTTTGCATTTGCAATAATAACTTATCGGCACCCTGTGGCTTTCCATTCTAGTAGGTTGTTGGCGACATGAAGAACCTCTCTGAAAGTTCTTTAAATGAGTAGGCCGTGTTGACCTAAGATTTTCAACATTGGTCTTAATCTCGGTTTTGATGATAATAAACATAGAATTAATGTTTTATTGAGAAATGTTTTCAGGTTCCATATCGATTAGCACTCGATGTCCTCGATCGGAAATATTGGAAGAAGTCGAAAAATTTGAAGGACATTGGTCGACGCGTTCGGGTTCATCGCGGAAATTTCCCGAAGTTCGACGTGTGCACCAAAAACGTCTTGGATGAGAACACATGGAAAGCTCTCCAAGTTGACGCACGTTGAAGGCCGAAACCCAAAAACGAATCGCACAAAAAGAAGGCTGAAAAAATCAAGCTCAGCCTAGGATCAATTGACCAAATGTGGTCAAAAATTGGCAGTAGCCAATTCGGTCGACCGATCGATCGACCGAAGGTTGCCAGGAAGCGGCAGAAAGCCTTCTGTTGCTCGGTCGGTCGATCGACGATCGACCAGACCTGCGACCGACGGTCGATAACGGGCAAAAATCCGCCCGTTGAGAAGAGGGGAGCTCTCTCTTCTCTTCATGTCTTATAAATAGGAATCCATGAGAGCCTTCCTCCATGATGTTGATCACTTCTAAACTCCTTGAGTCATCTTTTAATCAATTCTAAACCTTCATTGAGCCAATCTTGTGAAAACCCTAGCTTGAGCCAAAAACCTTGATCTTGCCTTCATTCCTTCGTTAATTAACCATCAAAGGCATCAAGAGGAAGCTAGGAATCTTGTTTTGGAGCTAAGTATTTTATTGTTTGATTTATTGCTCCATTTAGTGTTGTATTATCTTGTTTATTTCTTTGTATTTGAGTTTGTGTTAGACCTAGAGTGTAGGTCTTGAAATTGGGTGGTAGCCTTGGTGTTTGAGGTTTAAATCCATCGGTGTAAAAGTAGTTTACTAGGAATAGTTGAGTTGTCCCTTATGGTTGAGGTGGAAGAGTGCTCTCGGTAAGAAGGCGGAGACTTCCGAGTGTAGAAGTGTCTTAGGTTGAGAGCGAGACTCTTCGGGTCAAAGTCCTCGTTGTAAGGGAAACAAGATTAATCTAGTAAAGTTTAGTTTGGAAATCCTAAGCGGGATGCTTAGGTAGTGGAGTAGGCATTGGGGCCGAACCACTATAAATAATTGTGTTAGCATTGTTTACCTTTCATTTCTTATTGCTTATCATTTATATCTTGCTTCCGCTTACTACTAAATTTGTGAATTGCCTAAGTAATCTAAGAAACGATTAAAATCAAATTTAGACAAAAAGATTTAGATAACACACTATTCACCCCCCCCCCCCATCTAGTGTGGGTCATTTCGTCAACATTTGGTATTAGAGAGGGTCGTAGTTTGAGATTTCACCATCTCTTCTATAATTTGTCTCGATCTTAAAATGGCACTAGAGTCGGTAGCATCTTCACTTCCTAGGTTCGATGAATCGAACTTTGGTCTTTGGAAGTCTATGATGTACACCTTTCTAAAAACTCAAGGTTTAGGTATTTTTAACATGGTAAAAATCCAATATATCGAACCTAAGGAAAACATGGATGCATGGACCCAAGAACAAATTAATAGGTTTGAATTAAATGCTAAGGCAATAAATTGCATATATTGTTCTTTGGAAAATAAACATTTTTGAAAAAATCATGCATTGTACTTCCACATTCGATATGTGGACTTGCTCAAATGTCTTATATGATTATGCTAAAACTGAGGAGTTAGAAACTTTTATTGAAGGTAGTGATGACAATGGTCATCCTTCCAATACTAACATGGTTTTTGAAGCCCAAAGTGTCTCTAGTCATAGGAGCACTAAAAAACAGAAAAGGAATATGATTTGTCATGTGTGCAAAGAAAAAGGACATGTGAAGAAGATTTGCCCTACCCTGGAGAACAAGGCAAAGAAGAGGCCAGATGCTTCCACATCCTCATTCCACTCAAGTGAAGCGTCCTCTTGCCATGACTATGAAACCACATCAAAAGATTACCTCATAAATGATAACAATGAGGTACACTCTTCTCCTTCTATTCATGCTAATGATAATGATAATGATAATGCTAGCTCTACTAGTTCTCTCGACATATCATATAATGAGTTAGTAGATGAATACAAGAAAATGTATGTCTTGCTTGTTAAAAAGGATAATGAAAATAAAAGATTGAAGAAAGATAATATAAGGCTTAACTCTCATGTGGATGAATTAAAATTAGAAAATGAGAAAATAAAATTTAGTTATTTTAATCCTTCCCATAATAGGTTGAAACTTGAACTTAAGGACTTAAAGCTTGAGAATGAAAATTTGAAACTTGAGAATTCAAAAATTATAAGTGAAAACAACAATTTGAAAACTCAATCTAATGCCTTATATCAATCTCTTGATTTATTGGAAAATGAGGTTGTGTCTTTAAATAAGAAAGTAAACGAATTGAAAAATATTTCATTTCTTAAGAACATGCTAGAAATGCTTATGTAAAGAATGCCAATATTCATCATCATTCTCATGTTATATATGCATTCTACCATTAGACCTCATGATCATAAGAAGAAGAAGAATGTTTCTAAGAATGCTCATACTCGTCATGTTTCTCATGTCAAGCATTATTCCTTTAAACCTCAAGTCTAAAACAAAAAATTTCATGGAAATTGTTTTTGTTGTGGTATATATGGCCATGCTATTTATGATTGTGCATTTAAAAGAAATTCAAGTGTTGCTAAGACACTTTAGATTCCTAGGCCAACTCACCCCCAAGGACCCAAAGCCATTTGGGTACCAAAGATCTCATCTTGTATTGTAGGGGGAGCTACCACACATGAGTGAGATGAAGTCGGTTGATTGAAGTTGCTTGAGGGCTTGAAGGATACACCACCTCAAGGTTGCAACTTCAAGTCATCATGATGCCTTAGGAATGAAAATTGGCATCTAAGTAAACTTGGTATCATCTCCTTTACTTTATTTGGATTCATTTAGTTGGAGTTTTATGATACTTGATTGATTTGAGTTGGTCTTATCCGCTCTTAATACGGTTTCATTAAAATGATTTTTGGTTTTTGGTTTTCCGGTCTCTTCGGAGACCTATGTGGCCTATAACGGGCTCATGCGACCTTGCGGTTCCAAATCGTAGGCTCATTGTGACATTTCGGTTTTCAACCAAAAGGAAGGGTTGGAGATCATATTTTCATTTATATTTCACTTGTGATCTCTTTAAATTCGTTTGATATCACTCGATTTCATTTTGAAACGGATTTCAAACTATTTAGAAAAGTGGATTTTGAATATGATACTTGATTCTTCTCTTTGCTATTTGGTTTGGGTTGCTTCCTAGTAGCTTTATTTTCATTAAATCTACTAATGAAGTCTACTTGCAAGTTGAGAATATTAATGGAAGGCTATGCTATCATGAAGAAAATTGAAAAAGTAAAAAAGACAAGTTTGGCAAAATTTCTAAGAATGAGGTATGGGTTTAATTTTGCAAAAATCTTTGTATAATAATTGAACATTCATGTTTAATGATGTCTCTATACTCATGATTGATGTTGAATGATAAATCTATGAAATTTCATGAGTAGGTAAAATTTTGATAACTTAGGCAATTTAATGATATCTTAATTGAATGAAACTTGCTATAGGTTGAAATTCATATTAGATATCTCATTTTGAGTTAACGGTTGGCAAACATGTTTAGATACAAATATCACATGAGTCTAGGTATTTAAACTTGAAAATTCATGTCTAGATGAACAATGTGATAACTAGATCACTTTATGGGACTTAAACTTGAAAAGTTTGACCCAAGTCAACAAATCGACTTAGACATTTCATTTTAAATCAAAACTTCATAAATATGTTTAGGAATATGTATGACATGTTTTGATGCATTTAGAATAAAAAAATTCATATAGATATGGATAAAATGACATAGAGGTCATTTCATGATAAACTCTTTTGAACCAAGTTGACTTAAGTCAACAAATTGACTTAAAGGTCTCATTTTCAATCCATATTTGATGAACATGTTTAGATTTACTCATTTTAGATGTCCATAATTTATAAATTTTAAAAATCATGAGTAAATGATAAGATTGACACTTAACAAATTTCATGATAATTACTAATTTAATTTTGAATGAAATCATGCTAGGTTGATATCTTGACTTAAGGACATAATTTTTATTCCAAACATGACATACACTCTTTACATGACCATTATGTGGTGTCATAAAAGTTTGAATGAAAATTGAGCACTTTTTGAAAATAACTAAAAATTACGAAAATGTCATTGAAATTTTAGTATTTTCAGTTATTTCTAGGAAAATGTAAAAAAATCTTTTTTAACTGATTCTTGAAACTTCACCTTCACTGAAAAATCTAGTTTCTTCAGTAAAAATTTTAGAAATTTTCATCAAGAATCGGATTTATAGTGGAATTTTGAAGTTGGATTTCAGAAATGCAAAGTATCACCCTCTTGAAATATCAATCATTCTGATAGTTTGATTTTTCGTCGAAAACTTCAAATGAAACTTTGTGCATACTATTTTGATTTCATTTCTAATATCATTCTCACTATTCTTTGAGTTAAATCATTTCTAAATTTTTATATCTTGAGCGATATCTTAAAAATGAGTTTTTGGTTGAAATCAAGATAGGATGAAAAATGAACGTAGAGAATTTATTTTAAGCTCAAAGTTGACACACATATCTTAAATGATCATTCAGCGAAGTCTGAAAAGTTTGAAGCAAAAGTGACAACTTTTGAAGAAAAAAATACCTAAAATTTACAAAAATGCCCTTGGACTTTTAGGAATTTTATGAATTTATTATAGGAAACTGATTTTTGACTGATTCTTGAACCTGTAGATTCCTTGAAAAATCTAGTTTGTCCAGTTAAAATTTCAAAAAAAAATGTCAAGAATATGATTTTATATGGATTTAAAATTTTGATTTTTATAAACTTGAAGTATAATTTGACCTAAGTCAACAAAATGACTTAGAAACCTCATTTTCAGCCCAAACTTGACTCATATACTTAGATTCACTCATGTTAGATGTCTAGATGCCTAAGTTAGAGAAAATATGAGTAGATAGCAAAATTTGATACTTAGCATTTTCATATTTTCAAGCCTACATTGAATGAAATCGTGTTGAGTTCATATTTTGATCAAACAATATTGTTTTCACTTCAAACTTGATACACATACTTTAGATGACCATATCTTGATATCTGGAAAGTTTGAATGAAATCTGGAAATATTTTGAAAAGTCTCATTTATTGACGAAAATGCCACTAAAGTATCACTATTCTCAAGTTGCTTATTTTTTCGATACTTTAAATTTTCATTAAATTTTCAAATGAGACTTGAAGTATGATATTTTAAATTCACTTATGGTATCGTTCTACTCATTTGATGAGAAAAATCATTTCTAAAGTGATTTTTGACTATTTGACCGATACTTGAAAATATCGATACTTAAGTTACTACATGATTCTTAGTTTTGGATTTCATTTATCATTTCACGATATCATGTATGACTTAGTCTCTTATTCGATATTTGGCTTTCATCCCTTGAGTTGAGACTTTCGCGGTTTTGAAAAATCTTTTAGAGTTTCAACTTTGACTTTTGATTGACTTTTCTAGCCCTTTTTTATTGATGTCAAAAGGGGGAGAAATATATAGGTAAAAGGGAAAAAAATATAGGAAAATCATGCATATAGATATGGGGAGTTTATTTTCATAGATATACATGTTGATAGGGGGAGAAATTCCATGTTTGATATCCTTTGTGCTTAAATGATATATTTTCTTATGGATGTTTGTCATCATCAAAAAGTGAGAGATTGTTGGCCTAAGATTTTCAACCTTGGTTTTAATCTCGATTTTGATGATAACAAACATGGAACTAATATTTCATTGAGAAATATTTTCAGGTTCCATATCGGTTAGCACTCGATGTCCTCGATCGAAAATATCAAAAGAAATTAGAAAATCGGAAGGACATTGGTCGATGCGTTCGGGTTCATCGCAGAAATTTCTCAAAGTTCGACATCTGCACCAAAGACATCTTGGACGAGTCTAAAGAACACATGGAAAGCTCTCCAAGTTGACGCACGTTGAAGGCTGAAACCCATAAACGAAGCGCACAAGAAGAAGGCTGAAAAAATCAAGCTCGGCCTAGGTTCGGTCGATCGATCGATCAACTAAATGTGGTCAAAAATTAGCAATAGCCAATTCGGTCGACCGGTCGGTCGACCGAAGGTTGCCAGGAAGCGGCAGAAAGCCTTCGATCGCTCGGTCGGTCAACCGATGATCGACCGGGCCTACGACCGGTGGTCGATAATGGGCAAAAATCTGCCCGTTGAGAAGAGGGGAGCTCTTCTCTTAATGGCTTATAAATAGGAAGCCATGAGAGCCTTCTTCTATGATGTTGATCACTTCTAACCTCCTTGAGCCATCTTTTGATCAATTCTAAACCTTCATTGAGCCAATCTTGTGAAAACCCTAACTTGAGCCAAAAACCTTGATCTTGTCTTCATTCCTTCATTAATTAACCATCAAAGGCATCAAGAGGAAGCTAGGAATCTTATTTTGGAGCTAAGTATTTTATTATTTAATTTATTGCTCCATTTAGTATTGCATTTTCTTATTTATTTTTTTGTATTTTAGTTTGTGTTAGACCTAGAGTGTAGGTCTTGAAATTGGGTGGTAGCCTTGGTGTTTGAGTTTTAAATCCACCGGTGTAAAAGTAGTTTACTAGGATTAGTTGAGTTGTCCCTTAGGGTTGAGGTGGAAGAGTGCTCTCAGTAAGAAGGCGGGGACTTCTGGGTATGGAAGTGCCTTAGGTTGAGAGCGAGACTCTTCGGGTCAAAGTCTTTGTTGTAAGGAAAACATGATTAATTTAGTAAAGTTTAGTTTGAAAATCCTAAGCGGGATACTTAGGTAGTGGAGTAGGCATTGGGGCCGAACCACTATAAATAATTATGTTAGCATTGTTTGTCTTGCATTTCGTATTGCTTATCATTTATATCTTGTTTCTGCTTACTACTCGATTTGTGAATTGCCTAAGTAATTTAAGAAATGATTAAAAATAAATTTAAGCAAAAAAAATTAGATAACACACTATTCACCCCCCCCCCCCCCACCCCTCTAGTGTAGGCCATTTCGTCAACAGGCCGTTCAAACTCGAGTTTCAACTGGGAAGAACTAGTGTACCCTAGACCATTGTGATTAGAAGAAAATTTTCCTGCACTCAAAATTTTGATAAGAGTACTACTAGAATTCATCATTCCAACTTCCTTCTTTACATTTTCAAGTTCTGCATACAATTTGAATTCTTTGTCTTCCTTATCAGCAATCTGAGTTTGAAGATGTTGAATTTTCAGTTCAAGCTTCTTCTTTTCTGCACTCAACAACTTGTTTTGATGACTGAGAGACTTGTTCAGCTTTACCACATCAACCCATTTGTCAAAGTAGGTTTCCTCAAGACTGTCTACACATTGAACTCTGCATTGATCATCTTCTGCATCAGAGTTTTCTGAAGTTATAATAGTGTCCTCAATACTAGCTGTGAAGGCCGTAAAATTTCCTTTTTCACATTCTTCAATATCATTTTCTTCATCGTCGTCACTCCGAGTTTTCCCATCAAGGTGTCAAGAGTAATAATAATTGATAGATCATGAACTGCGCTAATGACTGCAACTTTCATGTCGAATTTTGTAGGCATGGATCTCAGAACCTTTCTAACAACATTTTCTTCTGAGAATGATTATCCAACGTCGGTAGCATTGTTCATAAGGTCTTTGATATGCTCATGGAAGTTTTGAATGTTTTCGTCTTCTCTCATCTTCGTATTTTCAAATCTGGTGTTGAGGATTTCAACTTTGGATTTTCTCAAAGTTAGGAATCCTTCATGATTAGTTTCTAGAATCTCCCAAGCTTACTTTGCCATAGTACAAGCCGAGATAAGTTTGAATTGAGAAGAATCTACACCGCTGAAGATAGCATTTAGAGCCTTATTAATTATCAGTTGCATAGGAAGTTATAACTGTTTACGCGACTGCTTTGAAGAAGCATGTTACGTAACAAATAATAACCATAAAGAAACACGCAAACACAAGGAATTGTTTATGCAGTTTAGTGACAAAACTTGTCACCTAATCTGTGGGGCTCTCGCCGGGCAGATGCCCAATCCACTATCAACAAGTACAATATTAGCTTCAGGATTTCACACTCTGACATCCAACTATATATTGGTACTACATTGAATTGGAAATAAGAAACAACATATTTGCTATTGCAAGTACTAACCGACTTGCCTCTCTATGACAACTCAATCATAGAGTTTCGTACTCCACAGTCTCTGTGTTGTAGTAAGTTAACAACCCAATTC
Source organism: Canna indica (assembly GCA_034359265.1). Taxonomy (NCBI): domain Eukaryota; kingdom Viridiplantae; phylum Streptophyta; class Magnoliopsida; order Zingiberales; family Cannaceae; genus Canna; species Canna indica. The sequence goes on from CP136897.1 coordinate 60,534,767, forward strand.
CATCTTGGCTTGAAGATAAGAGAAGTGGTTTGTTGTTGTCTATGCACTCAGCAGTCTCAACTCCTTATATAACTTGGCAACACAGTTTACGCACATAGGAGACTTAAAACAAATTAGATCTTCTCTTTAAGAATATATATGTGATAAACGATCAATCTGAATAAATGATTATTTAATCAATGATCATAACATCATCAGTTCAAATCGAACAGGCGGCCATGAATCCCCATAAAGAATCGATTATAAAGCTTCATAAGAAATGCCTGATTCATTTAAGGAAGACCATATCCATATTACATAAATGAATAGGCAATGAACAGATAATTAAAGATGATTAAAATATTAGAGAGATAATAAAAGCATGTCATCAATCATCATTAATTTCAGCAACCAAAAGCCATCATTGCAGCAACATCTCTATCCTCAAATCCACAGTTTAGGGGAGCAGTTGTAACTATCTTACAACTGAGTAACTTAGGCTGAACTCCTCATAGACATTAGCAGTTGTAACTATCAATTAAACTAAGAACAAACTGAAGTAGTTTTGCCAAATATAGCCAACACACAAAAGCCAACACTAACACAGCAGGGTTCGACAGAAATCACACATCAAACATTAAGCTTCGATAGAAATCATGCAGGCGAGAGACAACAAAAATCAAGCTTCGGCGGGCGAGAGGTGACTGATCAGAGAGAGAGGCGACAGGGATATCAGAGAGAGAGGAGGGAGATCGAATGGCATACCTGGGCGAGAGACTGCGCGAAGACGACGGGCGAAGAGGCGAGTGTCGAGAACAGGGGGCGAGTGCAACGTGCGAGAGGTGAGTGGCGAGAGTAGTGTGCGAGAGTAGCAAGATAAATGTCGTCTAGGGTTAGAGACCCGTGTGTTTAGTCGAGAACATTGAGGTCTTTTTACCTCAATGTCCTCCACCCAATTTTGGTGTACCGTGAATTTTCTCGATACACCAAAAGGGCCCAAAATCCTATCTCGAATAGGAATTAAAATCTTGTCCTCCATTTTTGCAAAACAAACGGGGGACAAGAACTGAAATCCAATCACTACAAGAAAAACGAGCATCAGTGACGAAAATTTTGTGACGGATTTGTGATAGCGTGAAATGAACTTTTTTCCCAAAATTGTGATGAATTTGTGATGAAAAATCCGACACAAAACGGTTCCATCACAAATCAGTCACTGAATTTCTAATAAATTTGGCCTAGATTCTTTAATAAATAGCATCAGTGACATAATCGTGATTGCTTTCATATCCATCACTAATATTCCAACACTAATTTGTCACTGAAATTTTTTCACTATATCCATCACAAATCTATCACTAAGCCACCACATAACAATGACAGATGAGTGACGGAAGTAGAAATCCGTCACAAAATTAGACTAAATATTATTAAAGCAAATTTTATCATGTTTAGTCCCACATGGGTTAAAATTATTTTTTTACTTATTGTTATCCATCATAAATAAAACTTTTTTAGTTCCATATGGATTAATTTTTCTCTCCTAACTTTCTTAAATTTTATAAATTGATACCTCATGACACCTAAAAGTTTACTATCATACTATCTTTTATAAATTTCTTTAAAATATTGTAAAAGTATAAATAATAATATTATATTATATTATTAAATTATATTATTATATATAAAATAATATATTTATTATATTATAATATTAAAATAATATAATTGACATATTTTTTATGCATAGAAGATCATAATTAATATTATAATTAGAGACGAAAAATTTAATTTCGATCATCAACATTAGTGACGGATTTTTTGACGGAAATTTTTTTGTCACAGATTTTTATGACGGATACATCCGTCACAAATGAGAAAATTGAGCATTAGTCATGAGACTTTCAACGACGGATTTTGTGACGAAAATTTTTATCACTGGTACCCTTCAGTGACAGATTTTCCCGTCACTGATGCCTTTTTTTGCGGTGAGTCCAGTCCCCGTTTTTTAACGAAACAAACGGGCCATAATTATTTTTCACTATCTTACACAGTAGGCGCCCATGCATGATTTGATAATTTGATTTTGATTTGATAATAGAACCAAATTAAGAGCAAAGAAGTAGTAAACTTGGGATTAATCCAATCATGGATTTGAAACTATAAAAGAGACCTAAATGCAACATTCTAAGTTATTATTAATTCATTGAAATAAGATCTAGCTGACCTGACACATGTTATACAAGAGACTATTAAAATTACGTAATTAATTTCACCACAGATAAATTCAGCTAGAGTAGTCCATCTCAAGTACTAAGACAAGGAACTGACGGCACAACCACACTATTACATTTTCCTTGTGCATTAAAGCAAAATGATTCTACTTTATCTAATTCTATAGGCTCGATGCTAACATCCTCCATGTTGATGCCTGTGCAAGGCACTGTTTGGCTGCACTCCAAGCTAATAGCCAGCTTGCTGGTCGTCGTCCCGGTCACTTGAGAATAGTGCACATCGCTCACTTGCACCGCCGATGTCTTCGATCACCACCAACAAAACACACAAAAGATCAGACCTAATTTCTTTCTTTCAACCAAATGCATGAACTGATCAATACTAAAAAAGGATCTCGTGTTACCTGGTTCTGGCAATTGTGCTTGCCGTTGCAGTAGTATTGATCTATAATAATGGGATTTCTCACATTATTCAAATTAATATCGGAAAAAGTAATTCCTCTAGCATAACCAGATCCTCCCTGAAAAGAAGAAACTAGTAAAATTAATTGATGTCATATATGTTGTGTTTTCAGTATGATAATTTGATCACCAATACTGCTTTATTACCTGCCATGTCTTAATCCTGAGTCCATTTTGTGTTTGGTTGAACCTACAATGAGATACCATAATTTGCTCCACTGCTTCTTCGGAATTATCTCTTCCTAAGCTACCGATGCTGTAATGCATGTTAAGCGTATCAAGTTAGTTTATAGCTTATGTAATCCAACTATATAAATTGTAGTATAATTAACCTGATTCCATGGCCAGGGCCACATGATATTTCAGTGATATTAATGTAGGAGCTACCAGGTCCAATTGATATGCAATCATCACCTGCATATATTTGTAAGACAATACATAATTATATTTGCCAATTGAAATATATGTTTTCATATATATATAATTGTTAAAAAATTATTGGGCCTAACTCATCCCAAAAATTAGCTCACGATGAGAGGATTGCCCAAACTATTTAAAAACTACTTTGGCCATATTTTTAACCAATGTGAGATTTTAACACACCCCTCTCACACCCAGGATTAGACATCTGGAGCGTGGTGTTTTGCAGGACTGGACATCTGCGGATGGCACAATATCAACCACATGACTGGCTGTGATACCATATTAGGGTTCATACCCTGTCTCAGATCTTGTGCGCAGAGAAAAGAGGGAAACAAAATGAAAAAGTTTATTTAGTAAAAGCTAGTTTGAACTTACTACAATTCGCGCTTTATATATCAGCGCATTTATCTACTTAATAGAATACAATAAAGGAAAATACAAGTATACCCTTTGACTACAGCTGACCCATATTTATTACATGTATACAAAATAGTAATTGCAATTTGAATGAAACAAAATTACAACAGGTGACATGTACTCTGCATATAGAATAAGCCTAAGTAAATCCTGCTCAACTACTAAGTAAAGTAATCGCTACTCAAATACTTCAATTTAATAATTACTGATACCTGTGCCTATAATTGAGCTAGAAATGGTGACATTTTGGGAGTATCGGACGTAGATGCCATCAGTGTTAGGGCTCTCATCAGGAGCTATGATGGTGATTCCATACACTTGCCCTCCATTAGCCTCGTCCATTGAAACCTGCTTCCTAGGGCTGTCTCTGAAGGTTAGCCCACTCAATCTCAAGTTTCCACAGTTATGCAAGTACAGTGACTGAAACAAAAATCCCAGTTAATTTTTGGCATGTATATATATGGCGAATAAATAATGCAGCATATGTTTTTGGAGTGCACTTACATTGGGAATATCCGAACATTGCTGCAAAAAAGTATGCATGTATATAATATTAATAGAGATGTTTCATGTAAAGAAATTTAAATTTGCAAACAAGTGGATTGGCAATCAAATTTATTACCCCCTTATTTTTGCAATCCCACCAAACTTGGCCTCGGCCATTGATTTCTCCATTTCCATCTATGATTAGCCCTTCCACGTTGCGAAAGGCAAGCCAATAATTCAAATTCCCCATCCAAATATGGTTGGGGGCGATCAATATTCCATCAATCTATATATATTGCACAAATCAAACTACTATAATTATTAGTAATCTTCAAATTTGTAATTAGCCAAAGCCAACATATTAATTAATAATTCAAATTTTATTTATAGGATTAGATATTACCCTAACATGGGGGGTTGACTTGCAAACGCCATCAAAGATGATTTGGCTCAAATAAAACGTCATCCCACTCGGTACAAGAAAGGTTGGAGAGCTCGAATCATTGCATGCTGCAGTCCACGTATCGAGAAAAGCCTACAAAATAAATGTAATAAGAACAATGTATAAGACAGAATATATATACCATCATCTCAAATATCATAAACATGCAGTGTAGCAAAAATATCACTATTTCTCTTGATGATTCATATGTACATACTTTCCTATCATCAGTGTTGCCATTTCCTGTGGCTCCATAATCAAGCACATTGTATGTAGTCGCATACCCGCCAATGGCGAGAGAAATAGTGAAGAGGAAAACAACAACACAATCCTTCAATTGTCTCTGCAATTATTTATTCAAATCATAAAAAAAGAATATATGCATGTACACAAACTATATATAACACAATTCATGCAAAAAAAAAAAACTATCAATAACAATATAGTAATTAAATGAATAATTTCATACCATTGTTTGGTTTCTTATGCTTGAGTAACAATAGATGATGATGAATATGTTTTTGTGAGAGAAAAAGAAGACTCAACTTTAATTTATATAGTGGATTTGTTCATCCTAAACTGAGCAGGAATTCAAGTTTTCCTTCCATGCAAATCCAATTATTTAATTAGTTTACTTACATATTGTAGAATATATGAGACAAACATAGTCATTTTTGTTATGCTTTTTTACTCTTATTAATTTTTCAATAAATACTTTCATTTTATAGCCAATACACATAAACATGGTTCATTTATATCCAAATTCTTCCCTTAATTTTAATTTACAGTATTGTAATTGGGGAATTAATTAATTAAATGCAATATCTTTTTTTATATTTATACATGAAATTAAAACACGATTAATTGGGCATAATCGAGTTACTATTTACCCTTTGGCTTTTTTAAGCAATATTGTTTAATTAATTAATTACATGTTATTAATTATCGATGTTAAAGTAGACAAGATTGAATCTCACCACTCGAAACTTTTTTTTGACAGTGAAGTATTTTGCTTAATTAGCAATTATTACAAATATAGATGTGGTTTATATATTTACTATAACATCTATTTTGATTAATTAGCAATTATTACAAATATAGATGTGGTTTATATTTTGATAATATCTATTGGTGATATCATTGTTATCTACATTGTTGTGTTTTCATGTTACATGGCCCCTTAGGTGATATATCTTCTATTCGATAATTAATCCTTGATAGGGCATAACAACTAAGCCTAGTGGTGTTGAACTTAAATAGTAGGGTAGGGTGGCATGGACAAAACTTCGGTGCAGTCTCAGCATGGGCTGCACCGAAGACCGTGTTATCCCAATCAGCGACATGGGCTGGGACCCTCCCCAGTGCACGAGTCGCCGTGCTAGGACCCTGAAGGGGGCTAACGCATGTCGCCCCGTGATTGGGGCTTTTTTTAGAGTAATTTGCCGTCGGCATGACCTATTATATTTGCTTTGTTCAATTTTTTTCCTCAAATAAGGAAAGGACAAGGTCCTTCTTCTGTAGCTCACTTTCCTTCTTCATCATGAGCTTAATGTTAAGTTAGCTTCGCTATTTCTGAAATAACCCACTTGGCTCTTGATTATTATGAGCTTACCCTCTTGATTATTATGACCTTAGACTCTTTTGGTTGTCATGGTAAAAGTTAATTATATGTCATTAATAATCGATATTGAAGTAGACAACAATGAATCTCACAAACCTGAAACTTTCTTATGATAGTCAAATAGTAGGAAAAGAATTTGATTAATTAATCTTTATATAATAATAAAAACAAAGTCTGAAGTAAATAAGAAAGTATTTTCCTGCTCTTTTGTTGGACCATTCCCACTCATCTTTATATAATAAAAATAATAAAGACCGGAGTAAATAAGGAAGTATTTTCTCATTTTCTGTTGGACCATTCCCGCTCATTTAATATAAAAAATGTTTTTTTTGCTCATTTTGGACTATTCTAACTCATTTAATAAAAAAAAAGTTTTCATAGACATTTCTATAAAATTATTAAATGGACATTTACGTAATGTTCATTCACAAAAATGAGTTTTTGATATTTTTTATGAATGAATCTTTTTAAAAGAATTTTACAAAAATAACTATGAAATAAGCGAAAAAAAATATTTCATTTTGCACAAAAGTGTGTAACGTGTTACAAACTTTTTTGAAAAAAAAATAAAGTAAAAAAATATATGAAATATCTTTATTATAATAAAAATAGACTTTAGAGGTATAAAAAATGTGGACTGGAAATATCAGAAATATTATTTTTGAAAATTTTGGATCGTAAATTAAAAACTATTTTTAAAATTTTGGTTTAATAAAATTATATTTTAAGTTAATAGGAAAAAGAGAAATGTTATGTCATTTTAATATAAATTCATGTCGGTATAAAATGGAATGTGATTGGAGCATAAGGAATATGATTTTAATAAGTATTGACAAAATTTAATTTAGATTTACATATAAATATAAATATAGACTATATATTTGTCATTTTATATAATATATAAAACACATCTTTACGTGGACACGTGTCGCTTACACATGAAATTGTATTCCCTCTAAAATAATTTTTCATATTTAATTTACCAATTAAATTAATTTCGAATACTATTAATATTGAAAGTAATTAATTTCGAAATTTTTAAATTTAAAATTATTATGCTTAATTTCCCAATTTCCAAATCCATTTAATTAACTATAGTTATTTTCCAAATAAAACCGATTTAAATTCCAATTAATTACTCATAATTTTCTAATTTTTGACTCTATTTTTAATTATGCATGTCAAATTTCCTAATTTTCAACTCTAATCTTATCTTATCTTTATATAATTGAAGTAACAAAGTACGTATGAAGTAAATAAGGAAGTATTTTTCGGCTCTTTGTTGGACCATTCCCGCTCATCTTTATATAATAAAAGTAACAAAGTCTGGAGTAAATAAGGAAGTATTTTCCTGTTTTTTGTTGGACCATTCCCACTCATTTAATAAATAAAAAAAGAAGTTTTTTTCCGCTCATTTTGGACTATTCTCGCTCATTTAATAAAAAAAGAAGTTTTCATAGACATTTGTATAAAATTATTAAATGGACATTTATGTAATTTTCATTCACAAAAATGAGTTTTTGATTTTTTTTATGAATGAATCTTTTTAAAAGAATTTTACAAAAATATCTATGAAATAAGCGAGAAAAAATATTTCATTTTGCACAAAAGTATGTAACGTGTTACAAACTTTTTTTGAAAAAAAAATAAAGTAAAAAAATATATGATATGCATTTATTATAATAAAAATAGATTTTAAAGGTATAAAAAAATATGGATTCAAAATATCAAAAATATTATTTTTAAAAATTTTGATAGGGGACACCTTGAGGAACACCATGTCCCTCTCAGCGAACTCTTCCTCCCTGGCCTTTCCATCAGCATATATCTTCTGGCGACTCTGAGCTGCTAACAGCCTCTCTCTGATTTGCTTCACTTTTTCCACAGCCTCCTCCACCGGATCAAGTCCCATCATAAGGGAATCCCCTGCCTCAAACCGACCTACAGGTGACCTACATCTCCGCCCATACCACGCCTCAAATGGGGTCATCCCAATGCTGTTGTGATAACTGTTATTATAGGCAAACTCAATCAGAGATAAGTGTCTCTCCCAACTCCCCTCCAGGTCTAAGACACATGCTCTTAGCATATTCTCCACCGTCTGAATAGTCTGCTCTAACTGACCATCTGTCCGACGGTGAAACGCAGTACTCAACTGAACTTGAGTGCCCAAGGCCTCCTGGAATGACTGCTAAAAATGAGCTGTGAACTGAGTACCCCGATCTGAGATAATCATAACCGAAACTCCATGATAAGCAACGATCCGATCCAAGAATAACCTCGCGTACTGCTCAGCTGAAAAGGTCATCCTGACTAGTATGAAATATGATATCTTGGTTAGGCGATCCACCACTACCCAGATAGAATCATTGTCTTTCTCAGACTTTGGCAACCCAATTACGAAATCCATGGTTATCTTCTCACATTTCCACTCTGATACCCCTAAGTTCTGGAGCAACCATGCCGGCTTCAAATGCTCAGCCTTCACCTGTTGACACACCAGGCACTTAGACACGAACTCGGCCACCTCTCTTTTCAAGCCTTTCCACCAATAGTTATGTCTGATATCTCGGTACATCTTCGTGGCTCTCGGATGCATAGTGTAGGTAGATCAATGAGCCATCTCCAGCACCTGCCTACGAACCTCGGCCATATCGAGTACCACTATCCAGTTCTTAAACCTCAAAACGCCCTCCAAGTCCACACTGAACCCATTATCTGCATCTCTTCTCCTGGCCAGATCCTTAGTGAGTGCACAAAAGGCATCCTCCTCCAACGCTCTCAAGTGGACTGCACTCTCAAGTGGGCCACCAGCGTACCAGAATCTGATACTCACAAGACTGCTCCGCCATCCAAACATAGGGCCAAATCCTTAGCCAACGTCCTCCTCCTGGCTGCCAAATGTGCCAGACCACCCATAGACTTCCTGCTCAGAGCATCAGCTACCACATTAGCCTTCCCTAGATGATACAGGATCGTGCAGTCATAATCCTTCAACAGCTTAAGCCATCTTCTCTGCCTCAAGTTCAACTCCTTTTAGGTGAGCAAATATAGGAGACTCTTATGATCAGTGGATATCTCACAAGCCTCGCCATAAAGGTAGTGATGCCACAGATTCAATGCTAACACCACCACTGCCAGTTCAAGATCATGGGTTGGGTAATTCTTCTCGCGAACCTTCAACTACCTGGAGGCATAGGCTATCACTCTGCCATTCTGCATCAGCACACAACCCAAGCCAACTCGGGAGGCATCACAATAAATAATAAAACCTCTTGAACCCGAGGGTACTACTAGAATTGGCGCCGACGTAAAGTGGTCCTTGAGCTTCAGAAAGCTCTCCTCACACTTATTGTCCCATTCGAACTTGACCTTCTTCTAGGTCGGGTAGGTCAATGGCGCAGCAATTCGGGAGAAATTCTCTACAAACTTTTTGTAGTAACCTGCCAACCCCAGAAAACTACGAATCTCTGAGACATTAGTCGACCTCTTCTAATTCTGAACTGCTTCAATCTTTGCATGGTCCACTTTTATTCCTTCCTTGGACACCACATGGCCAAGAAACCCCACACTCTCCAGCCAAAACTCGAACTTGGAAATTTTGGTATACAATTTGTGCTCTCTAAGAGTTTCCAAAACTACCCTTAAGTGCTCAGCATGCTCCTCCCTGCTCCTGGAATAAATCAAAATGTCATCAATGAACACAATTACAAACCTATCCAGGTATTCCTTGAACACTCGATTCATCGGGTCCATAAATATTGCGGGTGCATTAGTTAACCTGAAGGACATCACTAGGAACTCAAAGTGCCTATACCTCATCCTGAAAGCAGTCTTAATTAGGGACATCACTGTCCTGAATCCTCAACTAATGATACCCTGATCGCAAGTCAATCTTAGAAAACCACTGAGCTCCCTGAAGCTGATCAAACAAGTCATCAATCCTGGGTAACGGGTACCGATTCTTCACTGTTACCTTGTTAAGCTGTCGGTAATCAATGCACATCCGCATGGACCCATCCTTCTTTTTCACAAAGAGCATTGGAGCACCCCAAGACAAAATACTAGGGCGAATGAAACCCAAGTCAAGCAGCTCTTGCAACTGGGACTTCAACTCCCTCAACTCAGCTAGTGCCATCCGATACGGAGGAATGGAGACCAGCTTCACCCCTAGCTACAAATCGATACAGAATTCGATCTCTCTCTCTGGAGGTAACCCTGGCAACTCCTCCAGAAACACATCACAGAACCCGTACACCACAGGCGTCCCCCCGATGTCTCTAGCCATACCTCCGTCTTCCTCCGCCACTGACACAAAGGCCAAAAATGACTGACATCCGCCAAAGAGTAAATTCCGAACCTTAAGAGTTGATATCGCCATCAACGGCTCACCCCTTCCCTCACCCTCGAAGGTAAACTGTGTTGGCGAAATGGCGACACAAGAGGGGGGGTGAATAGTGTGTTTACTAAATCTATTAACCTAAATCCACTTTTAATCGTTTGCTTAGATTATTTAGGCAATTTGTGATTCAATGATTATATGCGAAAGCAATAAATGATTAAGCAATTATGGCACGATAAAATGAAACAATGCAAACACAAGATTTATAGTGGTTCGGCCCCAATGCCTACTCCACTACCTAAGCACCCCGCTTAGAATTTCCAAACTAGATTTTACTAGATTAATTAGAGTTTCCCTTACAACGATGACTTTTCACCATAAAGTCTTCGCTCTCCAACCGAAAGCACTTCCACACCCGGAAGAATCCCGCCTTCTTACCGAGAGTACTTTCCCACCTCAACCTAAGGGATAACTAGAACTAATCCTAGTAATCACTAAGTATACACAAGTGGCTTTACTCCTTCTATACCAAGGATACTACTTCACAAACAAGATCTAACAACCTAGGTCTTTACACAGACACAAATCCAAAAATAGTTTAAATAACAAATAAAATTTATAGTCAAAAGAACTTAAGAATAAACCAATAATAAAAGCTCCTTTGCAAGCCTTTGGCACCTTCAACTCGTCAAGGGATGAGCTTGATCAAAACCCAAGTTGAAGCAACAGCTGGCGCTTGAGAAAGGTTGCCGCAAAAAAGAAACAGGGCGCACTGCAATCATTTTTTGGAAGGCTTAAATCTCTTCTTAAATGCTCAATAAAGTCTGTAAGATTAAGTGAAGTATATGAGGGTGTATTTATACCCTCGTGAAGAAATGGCTGCTCAACGGATAGAAAACTATCCGTTGTGGACCGCCGATCTAATGGTCAGTCGACCTACTGGTCGACCAGTCCTTCGACCGCTGCAATTCTCCCTGTGGTCGGTCGATCGACGGGTCGACCGCCCAGACGCAAATTTCACGATTCGCCATCTGATCGACCCATCGATCGACCAATGCGATCTTGCGTCTTTAGCTTATACACAGGTCGATCAACCGACTGGTCGACCGCCAAGCTACTGCCCATTTTGGGCTTTGGTCGATCGACTGCCCAACGCAAGAAACTTGTGATTTCATTTTCGGTCGACCGATCAATCGACCGCTAGGGCTACTGCCCATTTCTTACCCTATTCGGTCGACCGAACTTAGGTTGAGTTTATTTTTCAACTGATTTCTTCCGCGCTTCATTTCTGGGTTTCGTCTTTCAACGTGCATCATCTTGGAGAGCTCTCTTGTGAACTTTGAGCCCGTCCAATGTGACTTTGGCGCACATGTTGATCTTCTAGAAACTTTCCGCAATGAACCCGAGCGCGGCGATCAATGTCCCTCTGATTTCTTGATTTCTCTGATTTTTTCGATTGAGGACATCGAACGCTAATTGATATGGAACCTGAAATATATTCTAAATGAAATCATTAGTCTCATGTTTGTTATCATCAAAACCATCAAAACCGAGATTAATATTAAGGTTGAAAACCTAAAGCCAACAATCTCCCTCTTTCTGATGATGACAAACATCCTTAAGAAAATATATAATCATTAAAGCACAAGGATATCAACTAAGGGAATTCTCCCCCTATCAACATGCATATCTATAAAAATAAACTCCCCCTATCTATATGCATGGATTTCCTATATTTTTGTTCCATTTACCTATACTTTTCTCCCCATTTTAACTATACATTTCTCCCCCTTTTGACTATACATTTCTCCCCCTTTTGACATCAATCAAAAAGGGCAATCTAATCAAAGGGATGAAAGACAAGTATTTTTTCATGAAGTTGAAACTCTAAAGATTTTTCAAGAAACATGACAATCTCAACCCTAGGGATGGAAAATAAGAATTTAATGAGAAACAAGATCATACATGATATGTTCAAAAACTACATAGTTGAATGCTAAATTGAATCATGTATTTTCTCAAAGTAAATATTGTTTCTTTTTCATGATATTTTTAGATTCCATTCAAACTTTCAAAATACAAACATATAGTCATTTTAAATCATGTATATCAAGTTTGAAGTGAAACTAATGTCATTTGATCTAAATATGAACTTAGTACATTTTCATTTGAAATAAGCAGGAAAATATGAAAATGCTAAATCTCAAGTTTTGCTATCTACTCATGTTTTCTCAAACTTAGACATCTAGACATCAAACATGAGATAATGCAAGTCTATGAATTAAGTTTGGGCTTTAGATGAGATTTTTAAGTTACTATGTTGACTTAGATCAACCGATACTTCAAGGTTTGAAAAAAAAAAATCAAGCTTTTAAGTTTATACAAAGTCATATTTTTGACAAATATTTTTGAAACCAAATTGTTTGGACGAAAAATTTTAATACCAATTATTGAATGGTCATTTGAAATGAATGTATCAAGTTTGAATTCAAAATAAATTTTCTAAGTTCATTTTTCATCCTATATTATTTTCAAATAAACAAATGGATCCTAGCTATCATCCAAAATATCAAAATCATTTCTAGAAATGATTTTACTCATGAAATTGAGTGAATGATATTAGAAATGTTATCCAAATGGTGTACATGAGTTTTTATATGAAGTTTTCGAAGAAAAATCAAAGTATCGAAAAGATTGACGTTTCAAGAATGGTGATACTTTGTGTTTTGAAATCCAACTTCAAAAATTCACTTTAAATTCGATTCTTGATAAAACTTTTTGAAATTTTTACTGATAAAACTAAATTTTTCAGTGAATGTATGCTTCAAGAATCATCTCAAAATTATTTTTCTATATTTTTCTAGAAAAAAATGAAATTGGTGATACCAATTAGTGAACAAATAGCAATTCCATAATTTTTCAGTTATTTTTAAAACTTGTTCAATTTTAATTCAAACTTTCATGACACCACAGGATGGTCATATAAAAAGTATATGTCAAGTTTGGAATGAAAATTATGTCCTTAAGTCAAGATATCAACCTAGCATGGTTTCATTCAAAACTAAACTAGATTTTATGAAACTTGCTAAGTTTCAATCTTAACATTTACTCATGATTTTTCAAATTTAAACCTATGAATACCCAACATGAGTAAATTTAAACATGTTTCTCAAATATGGATAGAAAATGAGACCTTTAAGTCAACTTTTTGACTTGGGTCAACTAGGTTCAAAAAGAGGTATTCATGAATTAACCTGTATTTTCATTTTATTTATATCCATATGAATTTTTCATTCTAAATGCATAGAAATATGTCATATCTGTTCCTAAACATGTTTATAAAGTTTGGACTTAAAATCAGGCGTCTAAGTCAATTTATTGACTTGGGTCAAACCTTTTCAAGTTTAAGTCCCCTAAAGTGATATAGATATCACATTGTTCATCTAGACATGATTTTTCAAGTTTTAAATATCTAGACTCATGTCATGTGTGTATTTAAACATGTTCATTTCATTTTTACCTTAACATGAAGTCTCTAAAGAAGAATTTTAACCTAGTTCAATTTCACAAATATCAAGATATCATGAAATGAGCTAAGTTATCAAGATTTTTTCTACTCAGAAAAATGCAAATATTTATCATGCATAATCAATCATGAGTATATAGAGACATCATTAAACATGAAAATTCAAGAATTATACAAAGATTTTTGCAAAATTAAAACCATACCTTTTTCTTGAAAATTTGCCCAACTTTTCATATCATTTTTCATTTTATTTAGCATAGCTTTCCAATTCTTAATTTGCAAGTAGACATCATTAGTATCATAATGAAATAATATATCAATTAGCAAGCTAACATACTAACTAGCAAGGGTTCAATACAAAATTTCATTTAAAACCTTAACCTATGCTAGATAGTTAAGATTCATTTTAAGATGGATACCATGATTTCAAAATGAATCTAAGGGATCAAGATGTGAACCATTTGAGGCATAAGGTCCCTAAACAAGTTTAACTAGTTTGGTCTTAAAAAAATATCTCTAATAGCAAGTATCAACCTAGGGCAAATTTTATTTGATGAAATTTGCCTAAGTGTTAATATTCTACCTACTCATGAGAAATCAAGAATTTTAACATGCAATTACCATCATCAGTATAGAGACATAGTTAAGCTTAACCATTGAAGTATAACACTACGATTTTGAATTAATTGAAGTTATACCCTATTCATGAAATTTTAGCCAAACTAATTTTTTTTCATTCTTAATTATTAGCCTTCCTAAAATAAACTTATAACTTGCAAGTATACTTTATAAGTAGAACATGAAATCAAATCTACATGCAAGCTATTAAACTAAATAGTGAAGAGAAAAATCAAGTATCATTTATCAACTTCAACTTCACTAAATAGTATGGATTCATTTTCAAAGAAATTATTCATGATAACAAAATGAATCAAGAGATCTCAAAATATAAAATTTTGAAACATAAGATCTCCAACTCTTCCTATTGGTTGAAAATCGAAAGGCCACAATGTGACTACGATTTAGAACTGCAAGGTTGCTTAGGCCCATTACAGGCCACCTGGGTCTCCGAAGAGACCGGGAAATCAAAATCAAAAATATTTTCAAAAGAACTCTTTTGCAAGAGCGGGGAAAACAACTCAATCTTAAACATGGTATCATAATCTTCAACTAAGATTAAGCAATGCAAGTTAGAAGATGATACCGAAATAGTTTTGATGCCAACTTTACCTAAGGCATCAAGGTAGCTTGAAGTTGCAACCAAGGAAGGATTCATCATTCAAGTCCATGGTCAACTCCAATACACCACTTCTTTCTACTCTTGTGTGGTAGCTCCCCCTACAAGAGAAGATGAGACCTTTGGTACCCAAATAGCTTTGGGTCATTGAGGGTTAATGGGCTTAAGTACCCAAAGTGTCTTAACAACACTAGGGTTCACTTTAAAAGCACAATCATATATGGCATGCCCATAAATACCACAACAAAAATAATGTCCATTAAATTTCTTTTTATTTTTGCTATGGACATGAGGTTTAAAGTTAGAATGCTTAACATGTGAAGTATTATGAGCATGAGTATTCTTGTTTGGAGATTTCCTAAATGAGACATTTTGATTTTTAGGACTCCTAAGAGATGAAGCATTTGATAAGTTACTAGTTTTCTTACTCAAGAAAATAACCTCATTTTTTAAGTCATTGATAGATTTGTGTAAAGCTTGAATTTGAGATTTCAACAAGCAATTTTCATTTTTCAAGATATCATGCTCAAATTAGAAATCACTTATACAATCCTTACCATTGAGATTCACATTATTTTTTGTGTTTTCATTCTCACTTCTAATTTTTGAAATCTTAGTTAACAACTCATCATTCTCAATTTCTAATTATTTATTTTTATGTTTCAAATCCTTAATCTCAAGTTTTTGCATAATTCTCAATCTAACACCTCCTTCATTGAAAGTAGTAAGTTCCTCAATTTTTGCATAATCGTAAAGCATGTTTAAACAAACCCAAATATCGAATGCGGATGAACAATGCATGACATTTTCAAGTATTTCATTTGAAAATGAGCAATATAGGAGATGCGTTTTTTAGCATTCAATTCAAATAATCTAATTTGTTCTTGAGTCCAATCATTTAAGTCAATGGTGGGCTTAACATACTCATTCTTTAGCATGCACAATAAATCTAAATTTTCTATTTTAAGAAAGGTATACATCCTACTCTTCCAAACACCAAAGTTTTCTTCATCAAACCTAGGTAGTGCGCATGCTATACTCTCTAGCGCCATTTTTTTCGGATCGAGGCTAGATCTAGGGGAGACGATGAAATCTCAATCTACGACCCACTCTGATACCAAATATTAGCGAAATGGCGACACTAGAGGGGGGTGAATAGTATGTTTACTAAATCTATTAGCCTAAATCCACTTTTAATCGTTTGCTTAGATTATTTAGGCAATTTGTGATTCAATGATTATATGCGGAAGTAATAAATTATTAAGCAATTAAGGCACGATAAAATGAAACAATGCAAACACAAGATTTATAGTGGTTCGGGCCCAATGCCTACTCCACTACCTAAGCACCCCGCTTAGGATTTCCAAATTAGATTTTACTAGATTAATTAGAGTTATCCTTACAACGAGAACTTCTCACTGAAAAGTCTTCGCTCTCCAACCGAAGGCACTTCCACACCCGGAAGTATCCCGCCTTCCTACTGAGAGCACTTTCCCACCTCAACCTCAGGGACAACTAGAACTAATCCTAGTAATCAATAAGTATACGCAAGTGGCTTTACTCCTTCTATACCAAGGATACCACTTCACAAACAAGACCTATCAACCTAGGTCTTTACACAGACACAAATCCAAAAATAGTTTAAATAACAGATAAAATTTACAGTCAAAAGAGCTTAAGAATAAACCAATAATAAAAGCTCCTTTGCAAGCCTTTGGCACCTTCAACTCGTCAAGGGATGAGCTTGATCAAAACCCGAGTTGAAGCAACAGCTGGCGCTTGAGAAAGGTTGTCGCGGAAAGAAATAGGGTGCACTGTAATCACTCTTTGGAAGGCTTAAATCCCTTCTTAAATGCTCGATAAAGTCTATAAGATTAAGGGAAGAAGAGTAAGTGAAGTATATGAGGGTGTATTTATACCCTCGTGAAGAAACGGCTGCTCAACCGATAGAAAACTATCCGTTGCAGACCGCCGGTCGAATGGTCGGTCGATCGACTAGTCGACCAGTCCTTTGACCGCTAGAATTCTCCCTGTGGTCGGTCGACCGATGGGTCGACCGCCCAGACAAAAATTTCACTATCTGCCATCCGGTCGACCCGTCGGTCGACCGACACGATCTTGCATCTTTGGCTTATACGCAGGTCGGTCGACCGCCCGATGCAAGAAACTTGCGATTTCATTTTCTATCGACCGCTAGGGCTACTGCCCATTTCTTACCCTATTCGGTCGACCGACAGGTCAACCGAACTTAGGCTGAGTTTATTTTTCAGCCGATTTCTTCCGCGCTTCGTTTTCGGGTTCCGGCTTTCAACGTGCATCATCTTGGAGAGCTCTTATGTGAACTTTGAGCCTGTCCAATGTGACTTTGGCGCATACGTCGATCTTTGAGATACTTTCCATGACGAACCCGAGCGCGATGATCAATGTCCTTCCGATTTCTCAATTTTTTCGATAGAGGACATCAAACGCTAATTGATATGGAACCTGAAATATATTCTCAATGAAATCATTAGTCTCATATTTGTTATCATCAAAACCATCAAAACCGAGATTAAGACTAAGGTTGAAAACCTAAAGCCAACAAATTGGGGCAACCCGGGTTTACTGAAGGTCATAGTCTTAACCATGCAATCCACTGAGGTGAAATGGTCTGCCAACCAGTTCAAGCCCAATATCACATCAAGCTCTAACATCGGCAGGAGTGTCAAATTGGCCATCAACACATGCCCATAAATGATAACCTCACTGCCTCGAAAGACTGTCTCTGCCATCACAGAAACACCCGTAGGTGTAGATACTACAAGGGGCAAATCAAGCACAGAAGATACCCCTAACAACTTAGCAGCAAACAAAGCATATACGAAAGAGTGCGTAGCACCCGGATAAACAAGACATATGCAATAGCATACCCAACAATGATATTACCTGACACCACTGCCTTGGACGCCTCAACGCCCTCTTGGTTCATAGCAAACACCCGCGCAGCGGGCCTCACCGAACCACTAGCTCGCTGGCCTCCTCCTTGAGTCTGACCCCTCTGAGCTACGGAACCCACTAACATTGGTGTCTTTCCTCTGGTCTGATCAGGTTGCTGATTGCCCTTGTCAGGACAATCCTTTCTGAAATGCACAGTCTGTCTGCACCCAAAACATGCCTCAGAGCAAAACTGCTCTAAGTCCTACTCAACTCTGGTCGCACATAATCAGAAAGGCCGCTTGATGGGATAGCTAACTCATCAACTTCATAGACCAACCCAGTGGCCTAATTAGAATGCTCAAACTGAAGTTTCGTCCCAATTGAGTATTGATCTCAATTTCAATACGTACCCAAGTTAAATAACACATAGCATCAAACCATACACACATAGCACTTATTATCACCTATCAACTTTATCCAAAGAGCTCTTCCCACAACAACAAAGCTTCTATTGTTCTGCCCCGTACTGATGTATCTAACCCGAATCTAATCTCCAAAGTGTGTCATACGTTTCCAAACTATATTTTCTGGTCAAAATGATAGG
Organism: Canna indica; assembly: GCA_034359265.1. Lineage (NCBI taxonomy): Eukaryota > Viridiplantae > Streptophyta > Magnoliopsida > Zingiberales > Cannaceae > Canna > Canna indica. The sequence goes on from CP136897.1 coordinate 60,553,456, forward strand.
TTACATGACTATATTCACAGAAATACAAACATCATAGTAAACATACCAAAATCGGCACAAATTCATCATCTCAACATACAATTCCAGCAACATGCAATTTTCAGCATACTATAGAATTAAATCCGAAAATTAACAAAAATTAACCCCTAAATTATCACTAGGACAGAATACTAATCCCAATAATTAATTCTCAGAAATCATGTCTTTAATCAAGATTAACAAGAACCCACAACACTTAGATCAAGAATCAAGTATTAAGATCAAGAACCCCCTTCTCAAGAACCTCTAAAGCATCAAGATCAAGATCTTAATCCTACCACATGATTTCTACCCAAAAATCACATATTTAATTCTAAGCAAGAAATCCACAATCAAGAATCCCAAATTAGGAGAATTGATCAAGAATTACGTATCAAGAGAAACAAGAAACTCATTCGGGCTTTTCATCGAACACCTTGAGGGCGACCCCGATTTCCCCCTTGGCCGAGCACCCCGATTGATTCCTTCTATTTTCTCCAGTAGAGAAATTTGATTTAGAACTAGTCGGTTGAAACTGTTGTTGGAATTGTGAATGCAACTGCGAGTTCTGGTTTTGCTTATTCTTAGCTCTTAGAAATCTCTTGAAGTTCTTGGTCATAAGGGCAAAAATAGCATCCATCTCATCATCTTCATAACAGTCTTCAACTTAATCTCATCCTCAGTAGTATTGAAGGCAAAAAAAAATTCTTTTCCATATGAGAATATTTTTCAGACAGTTCTAACTCATAGGTTTCGAGTTTTCCAATCAATGTGTCAAGAGTAATAATAATTGATAGATCATGAACTGCGCTAATGGCTGCAACTTTCATGTCGAATTTTGTAGGCATGGATCTCAGAATCTTTCTAACAACCTTTTCTTCTGAGAATGATTCTCTAAGGTTGGTAGCACTGTTCGTAAGGTCTTTGATACGCCCATGGAAGTTTAGAATGTTTTCATCTTCTCCCATCTTCATATTTTCAAATCTGGTGTTGAGGATTTCAACTTTGGATTTTCTAAAAGTTAGGGATTCTTCATGATTAGTTTCTAGACTCTCCCAAGCTTATTTTGCCAAAGTACAAGCCGAGATAAGTTTGAATTGAGAAGGATCTACACCGCTGAAGATAGCATTTAGAGCCTTATTGTCATATTTAGCTGCAACAATTTCAACTTCAGTATACTGGCTTTTGGGCTTCCGCTCAATCTCATTTATCGTTGGAGGAGTGTAGTCAATCTCTATAGTGTCCCAGCAGCGATCATCCAAGGACTTGATGAAAGCTTTCATCTGAGTCTTCCAATAAGCATAATTTGTTCCGATGAGTAATGGAGGAACATTGACAAAATTCCTTATAGACATTCCTTCCATCTTGAGCCTGAAAGAGAAGAGACACACCAAGGATCTGTGCAGGTTAAGGTTAGCACAACCGCTCTGATACCAATTGACACAATAGTCTCTAGGGGAGCTTTTGTTAAAAACAACAATTACATAGGAAGTTGTAACTATTTACACGACTGCTTTGAAGATGCAAGTTACGTAACAAATAATAACCACAAAGAAACACGTAAACACAAGAAATTATTTACGCAGTTTAGTGACAAAATATGTCACCTAATCTGTGAGGCCCTCACTGGACATATGTCCAATCCATTATCAACAAGTACAATATTAGCTTCAAGATTTCACACTCTGAAGTCCAACTATAAATCGGTACTACATTGAATTGGAAATAAGAAACAACATATTTGCTATTGCAAATACTAACCGACTTGCCTCTCTATGACAACTCAATCATAGAGTTTTGTCCTCCACACAGTCTCTGTATTGTAGTAAGTTAACAACCTAATTCCATCTTCGCTTGAAGATAAGAGAAGTGGTTTGTTGTTGTCTATGCACTCAGCAGTCTCAACTCCTTATATAACTTGGCAACACAATTTACGCACATAGGAGACTTAAAACAAATTAGATCTTCTCTTTAAGAATATATAAGTGATAAACAATCAATCTGAATAAATGATTATTTAATCGATGATCATAACATCATCAGTTCAAACTGAACAGGCAGCCATGAATCCCCATAAAGCTTCATAAGAAACCCCTGATTAATTTAATGAAGACCATATCCATATTCTAGAAATGAATAGGCAATAAACAGATAATTAAATATGATTATAATATTAGAGAGATAATAAAAGCATGTCATCAATCATCATTAATTTCAGCAACCAAAAGCCACCATCACAGCAACAACTCTATCCTCAAATCCACAGTTTATGGGAATAGTTGTAACTGTCTTACAACTAAGTAACTTAGGTTGAACTCCTCATAGACATTAGCAGTTGTAACTATCAATTAAACTGAGAATAAACTGAAGTACTTTTGTCAAATATAGCCAACACACAAAAGCCAACACTAACACAACAGGCTTTGACAGAAATCACACATCAAACATTAAGCTTCGATAGAAATCATGCAGGCGAGAGGCTACAGAAATCAAGCTTCGACGGGCGAGAGGTGACAGATCAGAGAGAGAGGCGACAGAGAGATCAGAGAGAGAGGAGGGAGATCGAATGGCATACCTGGGCGAGAGACTACACAAAGACAATGGGCGAATAGGCGAGTGGCGAGAACAGCGGGCGAGTGCAACGTGCGAGAGGCGAATGGCGAGAGCAGCAAGATAGATGTCAGCTAGGGTTAGAGACCCGTGTGTTTAGTCGAGGACATTGAGGTCTTTTTACCTCAATGTCCTCCACCCTATTTTGGTGTACCGTGAATTTTCTCTGTACACCAAAAGGGCCCAAAATCCTATACCGGATTGGAATTAAAATTTTATCCTCCATTTTTGCAAAATAAACAGGGGACAAGAGCCAAAATTCAGTCACTACAAGAAAAACGGGCATCAGTGACGGATTTGTGACAGCATGAAATGAACCTTTTTTTCCCAAAATAGTGACGGATTTGTGACGAAAAATTCGACACAAAACGGTTCCGTCACAAATCAGTCACTGAATTTCTAACAAATTTGGCCTAGATTCTTTAATAAATAGCAGCAGTTACATAATAGTGATTGCTTTCATTTCTATCACTAATATTCCAACAATAATCTGTCATTGAAATTTTTTTCATTATATCCATCACAAATCTATCACTAAGCCACCACATAACAGTGACAAATCAGTGACGAAAGTAGAAATCCGTCACAAAATTAAACTAAATATTATTAAAGCAAAGTTTATCATGTTTAGTCACACATGAGTTAAAATTATTTTTTTACTTATTGTTATCCATCATAAATATAACTTTTTTAGTCTCATATGGATTAATTTTTCTCTCCTAACTTTCTTAAATTTTATAAACTGATACCTCATGAAACCTAAAAGTTTACTATCATACTATTTTCTATAAATTTCTTTAAAATATTGTAAAAGTATAAATAATTATATTATATTATATTATTAAATTATATTATTATATATAAAATAATATATTTATTATATTATAATATTAAAATCATATAATTGACATATTTTTATGCATAGAAAATCATAATTAATATCATAATTAGTGACGAAAAATTTAATTTCGATCATCAACATTAGTGATGGATTTTTTGACGAAAATTTTTTCGTCACGAATTTTTATGACGGACACATCCGTCACAAATGAGGAAATTGAGCATTAGCCATGAGACTTTCAGCGATGAATTTTGCGATAAAAATTTCTGTCACTGATACCCTTCAGTGACGGATTTTCAAGCATCATTGACGGATTTTTCCTTCACTTATGCCTTTTTTTTGCGGTGAGTCCCGTCCCCATTTTTTAACGAAACAAACGGGGCCATAATTATTTTTCACTATCTTACACAGTAGGCACCCATGCATGATTTGATAATTTGATTTTGATTTGATAATACAACCAAATTAAGAGCATAGAAGTGGTAAACTTGGGATTAATCCAATCATGGATTTGAAACTATAAAAGAGACCTAAATGCAACATTCTAAGTTATTATTAATTCATTGAAATAAGATCTAGCTGACCTGACACATGTTTTACAAGAGACTATTAAAATTACGTAATTAATTTCACCACATCTCAAGTACTAAGACAAGGAACTGACGGCACAACCACACTATTACATTTTCCTTGTGCATTAAAGCAAAATGATTCTGCTTTATCTAATTCTATAGGCTCGATGCTAACATCCTCCATGTTGATGCCTGTGCAAGGCACTGTTTGGCTGCACTCCAAGCTAATAGCCAGCTTGCTGGTCGTCGTCCCGGTCACTTGAGAATAGTGCACATCGCTCACTTGCACCGCCGATGTCTTCGATCACCACCAACAAAACACACAAAACATCAGACCTAATTTCTTTCTTTCAACCAAATGCATGAACTGATCAATACTTAAAAGGATCTCGTGTTACCTGGTTTTGGCAATTGCGATTGCCGTTGCAGTAGTATTGATCTATAATTATGGGATTTCTCACATTATTCAAATTGATATCGGAAAAAGTAATTCCTCTAGCATAACCAGATCCTCCCTGAAAAGAAGAAACTAGTAAAATTAATTGATGTCATATATGTTGTGTTTCAGTATGATAATTTTATCACCAGTACCAAGGTTGTCAAAAGCGTTAAGCGCACTCAATGCGCAAAGGGTCCATATCGCCCGAGGCGCAAAGCGCAAAAAAAAGCACGCGCCTGACTAAAATAAGGCGCACCTTACTAAATTCAAATAAAAATTAGAAATTAAGCATAAACCATAACTCATGGCTGGAAAGAAATTAAACATGGCTGGAAAGAAAGAAAACATGGATGAAAAGAAAAAAAACTCGGCTGATAAGAAGAAGAAAAGAGTAGAAGTAATGAAGAAGAAGAGGACTAGAGGAGAAGAAAGAAAACTTGGCTGAAAATATGACTGTGAATACATGGCTGAAAGAAAAAAAACTCGGCTGGAAAGAAAGAAATCATGGATGAAAAGAAAAAAAAACAGGGATGAAAAGAAAGAAAAATCTACTGAGAAAGTGAGAAGAAGAAAATACTAGAAGTAATGTAGAAGAAGAAAACTAGATGAGAAGAAAGAAAGAAAATGGAAGAACTTATTTGAAGAAACTGGGCGGCACTCCAGCTGACTTTGGTGGCTAGATGAGTGAAGGAGAAGGGAAGAAACACTCGACGGCTGAAACAAGGGTGAGGAGAGAATTTTTTTTGGACTTACACGGGTGAAGCCCTAATGAGTTAATTTTTTTTAATATTTTACTAAGTTACATTAACTGGGTAGGCCCCCACTTAGAAGAAAACATCAGTTCACCCAAGCGCACGCCTGATGCGCCTGGGGCTTCAAACTTAAAGTGCAGAAGCCCTGCCAAGGCGCGCACCTGGGTGAAGGCGCTGCACCTTGGCCGCGCAGAGGCGCTAGGCCTCTTGTGCGCCTCGCCTGGTGCACCTAGGCGCCCAGGCGCGCGCTTTTGACAAGCTTGACCAGTACTGCTTTATTACCTGCCATGTCTTAATCCTGACTCCATTTTGTGTTTGGTTGAACCTACAATGAGATACCATAATTTGCTCCACTGCTGCTTCGGAATTATCTCTTCCTAAGCTACCGATGCTGTAGTGCATGTTAAGCGTATCAAGTTAGTCTATAGCTTATGTAATCCAACTATATAAATTGTAGTATAATTAACCTGATTCCATGGCCAGGGCCACATGATATTTCAGTGATATTAATGTAGGAGCTGCCTGGTCCAATTGCTATGCAATCATCACCTGCATATGTTTGTAAGACGATATACGATTATATCGTGAAATATATTTTTTCATATATATAATTACTGGTACCTGTGCCAATAACTGAGCTAGAAATGGTGACATTTTGGGAGTATTGGACGTAGATGCCATCAGTGTTAGGGCTCTCATCAGGAGCTATGATGGTGATTCCCTGCACTTGCCCTCCATTAGCCATGTCCATTGCAACCTGCTTCATAGGGCTGTCTCTGAAGGTTAGCCCACTCAATCTCAAGTTTCCACAGTTATGCAAGTACAGTGACTGAAACAAAAATCCCAGTTAATTTATGGCATGTATATATATGGTGAATAAATAATGCAGCATATGTTTTTGGAGTGCACTTACATTGGGAATATCCGAACATTGCTGCAAAAAAGTATGCATGTATATAATATTAATAGAGATGTTTCATGTAAAGAAATTTTAATTTGCAGACAAGTGGATTGGCAATCAAATTTATTACCCCCTTATTTTTGCAATCCCACCATACTTGGCCTCGGCCATTGATTTCTCCATTTCCATCTATGATTAGCCCTTCCACGTTGCGAAAGGCAAGCCAATATTTTGAATTCCCCATCGTCCAAATATAGTTGGGGGCGATCAATGTTCCATCAATCTATATATATTGCACAAATCAAACTATTATTATTAGTAATCTTCAAATTTGTAATTAGCATATTAATTAATTATCCAAGTTTTATTTATTGGATTAGATATTACCCTAACATGGGGGGTTGACTTGCAAACGCCATTAAAGATGATTTGGCTCAAATAAAACGTCATCCCACTCGGTACAAGAAAGGTTGGAGAGCTCGAATCATTGCATGCTGCAGTCCAGGTATCGAGAAAAGCCTACAAAATAAAATGCAATAAGAACAATATATAAGACAGAATATATATACCATCATTTCAAGATGCCTTCCAAATTACGCATAAACATGCAGTGTAGCAAAAACATCACTATTACTCTTGATGATTCATATGTACATACTTTCCTATCATCAGTGTTGCCATTTCCTGTGGCTCCATAATCAAGCACATTGTATGTAGTCGCGTACCCGCCAATGGCGAGAGAAACAGTGAAGAGGAAAACAACAACACAATCCTTCAATTGTCTCTGCAATTATTTATTCAAATCATAAAAAAAGAATATATGCATGTACACAAACTATAACACAATTCATGCAAAAAAAAAATAACTATCAATAACAATATAGTAATTAAATGAAGAATTTCATACCATTGTTTGGTTTCTTATGCTTGAGTAACAATAGATGATGATGAATATGTTTTTGTGAGAGAAAAAGAAGACTCAACTTTAATTTATATAGTGGATTTGTTCATCCTAAACTGAGCAGGAATTCAAGTTTTCCTTACATGCAAATCCAATTATTTAATTAGTTTACTTACATATTGTAGAATATATGAGACAAATATATTCATTTATGTTATGGTTTTTTACTCTTATTAATTTTTCAATAAATACTTTCATTTTATAGCCAATACATATAAACATGGTTTATTTATATCAAAATTCTTCCCTTAATTTTAATTTACAGTATTGTAATTGGGGAATTAATTAATTAAACGCAATATCTTTTTTTATATTTATACATGAAATTAAAACACGATTAATTGAGCATAATCGAGTTACTATTTACCTTTTGGCTTTTTTAAGCAATATTTTTTAATTAATTAATTACATGTTATTAATTATCGATGTTAAAGTAGACAAGATTGAATCTCACAACTAGAAACTTTTTTTTTTACAGTGAAGTATTCTGCTTAATTAGCAATTATTACAAATATAGATGTGATTTATTATTTACTATAACATCTATTTTTTTATAACATCTATTTTGATTAATTAGCAATTATAACAAATATAGATGTGGTTTACATATTGACTATTGTGGATTATGAAATCATAACTTTCTAATTAAATTAGTATTAACTAATACTTTGATTTGGTTAAATTTTGATCTTATATATCATTTATATATCAATAATAAATGCGAGGAACTACATTTTTTTGTTGAAATTCAAGTGATCAAATTTTCGAATTGTTTCTATTATCAACTAACCGGAGTAAAGATCTACGTGGCAAAACACCTTTTCTCCATGGGTATGGAAACGGCTGTGGGTAGAGGAAATTCTACACTATTTTGGAAGGATCGATGGACTTTAAATATGCGACTGGCTGACACGTTTCCACACTTTTTTGCCAATAGTCAATCGAGAAATGGTAATATTGCAGATCTTGTCAATGAGCGAACAAATGAATGGAAACTCAATTGGAGAGGCCAGGTAGAATAGATGGAGGTGGATAGTCTACTTTCACTTATATCAAGGAGGATCTTGGCGAATACGAATGACAGGACGTACATTTACGACGTGCTCTATGTGCAAATGTCTTGTGGAAAGGGGTGTCCACGATTCGTGCTCGGGTAAGATATGGAGATGCATAGGGTTGTTCATTGGGTCAACCCGACACAATGAATCCGAGAACCCAACCCGACCTGACCTATTTGGGTTGGGTCGGGTTGTGTAATTGGGTCGGGTCTCGGGTTTTAGAATTTGAAATCCGATGACCCGAGACCCGACCAGATGACCCAATTATTTATATATTTTTAATCATTTTTAAATATTTATATTTAAAAAAATATTTATATTTAAAAAAATATTTATATTTAAAAAATATTTATTTTAAATAATTTTTAAAAAATACTGTTAAAAATTCTTTTTTGCCTAAACGAGTAAACCCGACTACCCGACCCGACCCGAACTAGGTTGGGTTGGGTCGGGTCGGATTTGAGAGGTGAAAAATTTTCAACCCGATCCGACCCGACCCGATTACACTTGGTCGGGTCGGATCAATTTTTCCCTTAAACCCGACCCGACCCGACCCGTGAACACCCCTAGAGATGCAAATTAAGGTTCCACAAAAGTGATGCAAAAGGTCCCACAAAAAATGAAGATTGTGATTTGGCTGGTTACAAGCAATGACTCCAAACAAAAGACCGACTTATAAAACAGATCAGGAGTGACTTGGTAGACCCTAGCTTTGTTTTTTGTCGCAACTCAAATGAATAGGTGATGCACCTTAACTTCGAATGTCAGTCTTCTGTATATGATGGGATGGCACGACTTCATGAGGAAGGTCGAGAAACAACGGTTCATGGTTATCTCGAGAACGAAGAGGGAAATGGATGCGTGGAGCATCGAGCGTGTTTCCCTTTCAATGGTATGGTGTTGGACCTTTGGACTGTGCGAAATTTTTCGACTTTCAAGGATGGACCTGCATACTGGACAAAGACTAATTCGATTGGGATTGAGCTTTTGGTGGCGCATCAACTCTTCTTAGAATTTATCAAATTTTTAAGTTGTTGGGCCTCTAGTTTGTTTGCAATTACTTTTTTAGTATAATTGGCCATTTGATCGTTGGTTCTTGGGGGCTTTGTGTGGTGACTGTTCCCATCGGCTCCATTGTATATTTCAAACCTCATGAAATGCATCGTGTGGCGTTAAGCCTTCCTCTTTTAGAAAAAAAATACATATTAAATTCAAATTCAAGTTGGGACAATCAAATTGCACACGTATCATGTGCATCCCTCTCAAAACTTCATTAAGTTCCTCGACATCCCTCGTGCGAGGCTCTCTCTCTCCACACGATACCTCTCGCAATTCCCTTTACTCTATAATTGTGTAGACAAAACTTCGATGCAGCCGCGGCTGCACCAAAGCCCGTGCAGCTCCAATCACAAGGTGCCAGCGCTGGCCCCCTCTAGGGTCCTAGCACGATGACCCATGCACTAGGGGTCAATCCCAATCCCGTGATTGGGGCAGCACGAACATCGATGCAGCCACAGCTGCACCGATGTTTTGTTAGTTGTGCCTCCCTCTCTCAAGTCTAGAAGAATAATTTGCAAGAAAAAAAAAAGATAAAATTGTTCGCACAATTAATCCTCTATCATGCGGTTTGGCAATCCAAACTTGTTAATTGCTTTCATTCATGCTCTGAAATCAAATATCACTAACACCAAATTAGCGATTCTCATTCCGATGAATTCTATAACAATACAGTTTCAAACTGTCAACACAACAGCAACTTTAATATAATAGAATCTTTTAACAATTTCTAATTATCTTACACCATTGGTTGTCACATTTGTTCACTGATTTGTATTCAAACGTTAGCTTCATCTGATTTGTATTCAAAAGTTACCTTCTTTGTTGTTAGCTTCATTTTAACAACAATGGATTGCTGGTAGCATTGCAAACCAAGCAATCCTAACTAATCGGACTACACTATTGCAGATGAGCATGTCAACCATAAGTTGTAGCATAGCAAACGATAAAATTAAAAACTTTTGTACGTCTGTGACAAATTTATACTGTTTAATTACTCAAACATCCAGCTGATGGCAAATTGACTAAGAAGGCCCCATGAAACAATATCCGAAAATCATTCTTGACAGTCAATTAAATTAGAACAAACTTGTCTCGAAACAAAATTGCAGTTGTGAACTAGAGAAACTCCTTTTTCTTTCTAGAAGACAAGCTCATGAGGCTTCATCCCTGACCTAAGAGAAAATCTAGCACCCAAGTAAGCCTTCAAGTCTTGCACTGCTTCAATGGCTTTAATCAACGGTGTGTCTACATACTTCTGATCATCCTTCTTGTCCTGAGGGAGTGCCTTTGTTTCCTATGTTTTCAAGGGCACAGAAGCATGAACAAAACAATACAAATGAAATATGTTTATAGTTAATTAATCAACACATTGGACAAAGGACAAAGGACAAATACATACCTCTTTCTCATTCTCGAAGAATTCACCCTCCCCTTTGATTGTTTTCTTCTTTTTTTCTTTAGTGAAGTACTTGTCATCAAATTTGTCAGTATTTACTCCAGATATATCAACCTTGGTGGATGTAGCAATGACATAAGCTTGATTCACACGCCTAAGAGGCACACCATTAACCTTGAAAGGACCTAATGAATCCACAGTAAATGAGAGAACAAATCAGGATAGAAATTGCTAATTCAGAGAAAATTATGCTTTAAATGCAGTCAGATAAAAGAAGCTACAAAGAAACACTTTCATATAAGGCATGAATGTAAACAGAATTTCAGTAAACATCTCAATATGGCTGTCATTATCCTACCAACTTATATCTGGATGAAACAAGTAAAAACTACAAAGTTAAGGCCTAATATATAATATCAAAATAAACAAGTATAGATTGAGTGTTTTTGGATTGAACCTCGGTGATGTTACAAGCTCTTTATTTTATTAATATGTAGATTATTTGCTTTTGATAAGCAAGTATTGAAATTTGAATGAGGTATTTAGGTACAGTGTACTTATATGTGGTCAAGAGAAATTATATAGCAACTAAAACAACCAATATTATATATAATTGTCAAATTCTGAATCGAGATAGTATGAGATGTCTTTCAGATGGAAGTATGAAAACAAGAAAGAAGACAATTTTTTACTGAAGACAATTATCAGAAAGCATTGATTAGTAAGAGACTAGATGGGAGTAACGAAATAGGTTATACTACTCGATCTGCAATCAGCAAAAAAACAAGGGAGAAGATGGACATGACAACTGTACAACTCTTGATGAGCAAATATATACTTTGATACTTTGTACAATCCTATACACTTATCTACATCCCTTGCTATTCACCCATCATTTATAGTCTTATCATTATAGAATTCATTGGCCTCTCCAATCAAAGGACAGCCTTGCACACAGCTGAGGCTGACACAGTAACCTAAGCTGCAAATCAGTTGTTGCCCGCAGATTATTGCAACCAAGGTATTTATGGCATGGAACTGTCTTTGGGAATAGATAGGAAACCTGTCCACCTTATAATTATGATTAATTATAAGAAATGTGATCTTTTATCCATTTAGTTGACAGTCCCATATCTACTATAGAGGAAGGCTAAGCTGATGTAGAAATTGCTAACATTGAAAATTTCAAATGATCATGCTGTTGATATCTTTAGTGAAAAAGGTCATTCTAGATAAGGTATCACTATAAGATCATGGTTGTCAGTAAAAATCAAATGTTTACATGACAGCAACCTTACAACTCTTCATCACTTTTCCCCAAACTTAAACTGGTGAAAACCAATAAAAAATAAGAAGCTGAATTGCAAAGAGTCAAAACTCAAGTGTGTGAACCGTCTAAATTATCAATCCCGCTTCCAAGTCAATCTACCAGATCTAAAGTCGCATGGAGTAACAGGTAAAGGGATGCAAAATACAAGCGAAATGAACATATTCAGATAGCATGCAATCAGATACGGAATCACACACCAGTGACAAGAAGCAGTCCGGAAGGCAGCTGCTTGAGGAAGACAACCCTCTTTCCCATGAACCTCCCCGCAAGAAGGATCAAAACGGTACCGGGAGTGATGCTCGCCCTATATTACACAAAAAGAAAGCGTTACAAACAATAAGTCGAGCGCCAGTAATACACCAGGAGGCGAAGAACGATCCAGCAAGATATCAGCATACCTAAGCTTAGTGGGCTTCGGCTTGCGGCGATTGGGAATGGGCATCTTAACGTCATCAGCGGGATAGAACTTGGTGGGCTTTACCGCCGCCGTCGCGGCAGGCGCAGGCTTGGGATCATGTTTAGGGAAAGAGCCGCCGTGCTTGGCCTTGATGGCCCAGATCCCACGCTTGTGGTACATTTTGGACCTCGAGAACTTACCGATACCTGGGATCAAGCAAGGGTTTCGGCTCGCCGTCCTCACTTTCTTTGGCGCCATGGTAGGAGCAATACGAGAGCTGGAGCGTGAGAAGGGAGAAGATAAACCCTAGAAATGGTCGGCGGAAAAAGGAAGAGGATGAACTTATAGCACAGATTTATACGAAAGAGGAGGTAGTAGAAACCCTAGAGAAAGGTTGGTGCATGCGATCTGGATCGTCTGAAACGTGATGGACGGTGAAAATCTTCCAACGTCCACTCCGACTTTGACCAGATTACCGGTTTAACTCCTAATCGGTCCGGATCGGATTGCGTTCAGTCCGGTTTAGGAAACAGTTTAAATTATCAATCATTTATTTAATATTATCGTATTTGGTTTAGTTAATGATATTCTCGAGAATTCAATAACCATACTATTAATTTTTAATATTATCTTTATTTATAAAATAATATTATACAATTTATTATTCTAGTTGTTCTTAATTTATTTATTTTTTTAACAAAGATAAAAAATCGCAGTAGATGATCATATTAGAATTTGAACCCTAAATTTAGGAAACATGTTCTTAATTTATTCATTGAACAATTGTAAAAAATTATTTGAATTAAACTTTTAAACTAAGAACAAATTTAATCAATAAATTAAATATATTTTTTCATAAATAAAAAAATTAGTTTGTGTATTTTTTTTATTTTGAGAAAAATTATAGTGTGTTCAAATTAACGAAGGATTTAATTGTAAACTTTATATTACTTTGATAACATATTTATCCAATCATCAAATTGGTATTAAATTTGGCGGAAAAAAATTGCAACTATATAATAAATAGGTTATTAGACGAAAATTGCTTGAACTTCGATCGAATTCTCAATTGTGGTCAATTATTTCATTAGTTTCAATTGTATATAAGAACTTACACATTGGTTTCAATTATAACTCGTCGTTTGTCAACCGTGAGTAAAGTCGTTATTTCGTTGACGTGGTGATCCAAAAATGATTTACACATTGGGTCCCATCTCTCTCTCTCTTAGATCCACCACTCCCCCTCTCTGGCCCGCACTGGAACAGCTCCATCATCGGTCGCCACGTGTTCTGCATCAGTACCTTGACCGCCCCGCTATCGTTCTGCCTCCCCCGCTAGGCTACCACCTTCGCAGCCCCGAGGTGCACTGCAGTCGGAAACACGTCGAGCACCCACGAGAGGTGTTCCGCTTGCATGGCAGCATCGCCACGGCCACATCCACCTCGCCGTGCGACGCCGATGACAAGTGTGGGATGGAATCTCCGGGCACGACGGCCCGTCGTTCTCCTACTCCTCGTCGATCCACTCCGGAAACAAGTCCTCCCATTTGAAGTTGCGGAAGACCCGACTGGGCTCGCTCTTCTTCCTATTCATGGTGGTGGTTCTCGCGGCCCAACTGGGCTCACCTCCCGACCGTCTCCGGTGCTGCCATTATTGGGCTTCCCATCGGTCTCCTCTCCCTCGACCACCTCGCCTTCTACGCCACCGTTGCCCAAACCCTCCGGTGCATCCACGGCTTCAAGTACTAGTGTCATTGCCAGAAGCTCACCCTTGTTGTAGCCACCGACCGCCTCAAGCTTCTAATGAGCTGTTGCTCTATGGCCGCCAATGAAGACATTGCGCTGTTGCCGAGGGTCATGGAGATCAATTACCCGAAGTCGTCGGAGAGCTACCTGGGCAAGTTTCGACGAAGCTGAGCTCTACACTTTGGCATCCTCATGTGTACTTTTGTCTTCATGGTTTCCACCACCGCCGTCATCCTCTTCTTCTAAATTTCATTTACATCATAATATTACATATCAGTAATTTTGTTGGGGTACTATTACTCTTAATTTTCTTCTCGAATGAAACATGATTAAAGTCAAAGTACTTGTGATCATTTATGCAATTATATATTTTTCGGTAAAACAAGTGGGTATTGTAGATGCATCTTCTAGTATCCAAACACAACACCTCCATCTCCAACCAGCAAAGAATATAATTATATAGTGTTATTAACTTATTTTGTTTTGAAACAAGAAGTATCTTATTACTTCATTAATGTGACTGAAGGATATGTAATTAATTCTTGGTGATGCACACATTCACCAAGACACCAAGATTGACCTTCTCAACTTATCGTGATGGCATTGCAACAGAATCGGCGATCATCTTTGTGGAAATTGACCTGAGTCCACCCATGCTGGGAGTCCATAATTAGTATGTTGACCTATTGCACGCAAATCATCCAGTAGAGACAAGAAGAAGAAGAAGCAGACCAGTCGGTTCTCCCGTAACTTCAAATGGGAGGACTTGTTTCCGGAGTGAATCGACGAGGAGGAGGAGGAGAACGAGGGGTCGTCGTGCCTGGAGATTCCATGCCAGACTTGTCGTCGGTGTCGCACGGCGAGGTGGATGTGGTCGTGGCGATGCTGTCGTGCAAGCAGAACACCTCAGTGTGGGCGCTCGATGTTTTTCGATTGTAGGCTCCCCCGCCGGGACGACCGCGGGGCGATCAAGGTACTGATGTAGAGTGTGTGACGACCGATGATGGAGTTGTTCCGGTGCGACGATGTGGTGGCCAGAGAAGGAGGTTTTGAGGCTGGAGGAGAAGGTCATGTTGTGTTGTGCTCCTACAACGGAGAGAGAGAGAGAGAGAGAGAGAGAGAGAGAGAGAGAGAGAGAGAGAGAGAGAGAGAGAGAGAGAGAGAGAGAGAGAGATGAGATGAGACCCATTTAAAATCAGACGACATGGAGAAGTAGTATTTTTTAATTTTTTTGGATCGTCACGTCAGCGAAATAACGATCGGCTCTACTCACAGTTGTCAAACAACGGCCTATAATTGGAGCTAATGTGTAAGTTCTTATATACAATTGAGATCAATTAAAGGATTGATCATAATTGAGAATTCGACCAAAGTTCATGTCATTTTCGTCTAATAACCCTAATAAATAAGTTATAAATTTCAAATTACATCAAATTCAATGAAAAGTCAAACAATAAAGTAACATTTTTAGTCCAACTATCCATGAGGAGCATTTACCCAAAAACTATAACCATGATTCAAAAACTCTTGAATTCATAATTTTTTATCTAAAAAAATATCAATTTTATATTTGGTTTTTGCACATGCAAACCTAATTATTCGATGGATAAAATTAGTATTTTTAGATAAAAAATTTATGAATCCGAGATTTTTCGAATCCATGTTATAGATTCAGGAACTTTTTGGATCCATGTTATGATTTTAGGTAAATGCTCTTCCATGATCGAGTGTATCATATACTACATAAAACTTGGATGATTGATGTGACATTGTCCATGTTATACCTGAATTTGTGATAAATTTATTTAATTTTAAAAAATTATTTGTGATTTAGGAGAGTATTTGTAGACCCTAATCCCAATTAATGTAGTTGTTGCGCAAGGGACGAGCAGCAACGATGATAGGAGGAGTTTGTGTGTGGGACTAGAGTTTTTCGACATTTGTAGGTAAAATCTTGTGTCATCAATTTCTTTTTTAAAAGAATATGGAATATTAATTAAGAAATATATCCTAACATTTAACGATTCTTTCAAATTTATCCCACTTTTATTTCCCTCATATTAATTATATATAGTATCATTAAACTATCATCAATTTGACTGTGACTGTGCTCAGTGATATTGATGAGAGATAGGTTCAATCAATACTTTTAAATATATCTAAAAATAAAAAATCATGTAAATAAATATTTTAAAATTGTATATATTTTATTTATTCACGCCCCTCTACGTCCTGGTACTCATCTATACCCATCTCCATCAATGTTGCTCGAACTTAGAATCATTGTCGCTCACATCAATGACCGACTACATCGTTTTCAACTACACCATTCCTCAATCCCAAGGATCTAGTACCCAAAGCCTACAATTAGTTAAACTAAAAATATTTTGCAATCTTTATCATAATCCATCGAAAGAATGATGCAATCAAGAACAATATTGTTAGTTATTGTTGTGAATGGTGATGGTTCTAGCTCAAAGAGACAACACCGCATAGGGGGATGTGAATAAAAAGATAAATAAGAATATAAAAAAAGATTTTGTGATATAATATTTTTATTATTTCTAAATATATTTAATGGTGCAAGCTAAACTTCTCAATAGTATCGCTCGACATTCTAATGACCATATTGGTAACTACTTCAGGATATAATATAAATTAAAAATACAAAAATTCTATTGATGAAAATAAAATGTTACTATGATTTATGAAAATCAGAAAGATCAAGATAGATTCATTAATTAACTCTTTCAAGATAGATTCATTAATTAATTCTTTCAAAAAAAAAATAAGAAAGTAATGATATGACATTGGCTTAATTATATTTTTAGTCCCCAAAATATCATATTTTTTCATTTGGTCTCTCTTTTTTTAAAAATTTTCGTTTAGTCCCTCAAAAATTATTTTTGCTTTCGTTTGGTCGTTCCGTTAACTTTTGATGTTAAGTGCCAACATGACAATGCTGACATGGATTAAAGAGTGACCAAATATGAAAAAATAAGATATTTTAAGAGACTAGATAAAAAATATATTTTTTAATTAATAATCTAAAACAAATAATATATATTTTAATAACATAAAGCATAACAAATAATTATGTTTTAGGTTATTAATATTATTTTTTTTCATCTAGTCTCTTAAAATATCTTATTTTTTTCGTTTGGTTCCTCTTTAGTTCATGTAGCATTCCATGTTGACACTTAACATCAAAAGTTAATGAAAAATTAACGGATGGATCAAACATAAACGAAAATATTTTTTAAGAGATTAAAATAAAACTTTTTTAAAATGAGATACCAATCGAAAAAAAAACATGATATATTGGTGGACCAAAAATATAATTAAGCCTATAACATTTTATTATATCCACTAAAAATGGTCATTTGACATTTTAAAGCAATAGGAGCCAATCAACTTAGACCAATTGATGGATTAGACTAAATCAATCTCGAGAATGAAAAGATGAGATCACATTATATATTAGGACCGAACTTGTTATGTTGGATGTAAATGATCATAAGTGATTGCACTTGCACTCAAAAATAAACTGTGTACGATTGATCATTGATTATTTTTTAATAAACACTTATACCCAACCAAATAATTTTTAACTATATAATCACGTGTAAATTGTACCTAAGGACATATGAGAACATATTTCAAATCATTTACGACTTATTTGCTTTCGTAGGCTAAAAGGGAGCTAAAGATAATTTTTATGTAATGTTTGTTTAGTACATAAATTAAATTAAAAAAATATATATGAAATCAATATTATATTCAATAAATATTAAATTTAAAAATCTTATTTAATTCTAATAAGATTTGTTATCCTATCATATCATCTCCAATCCAGCCAAGCACCGACTATTATAGTTAGAAAATAAGCATTTTCCAATTATCACTACAGAAATTTTTAATGTTTATTTTCCAATGTATATAAAAGCTCTTTCTCTAGTTTTGAAGTTATTTCTGTTATATTGAACCATATATATATATATATAGTTTTTTTCTAATTTTTTTCATCTCTAAATTCTAAGATTACAGTAGTTGAACTGTAGCGTAGAATCATTTTTTTTCATAGACAACGTAAAAGCAAGAGCTCAGTCAAACAAATGAAAAGACTGCCCTTTAAAGCAAATTTTTGAGTGCAACTTTTATGAGCAGATTACCCATAAAAAATTTATGAATGAATTGATATGAACTTTAAGCGATTGAACATGAATAAAAAAGAAATGAATATGAACATGGAACATATCCATTCATTTTTCATCCATGTGCAGTCCCTTAAAGCCCATATCCACTCGTTCATAGATATTTATATTAACTGCCCATATCAGTTTTTAGACAACTTTTATTTTTGGTGTAAGCAAAATGCCCATTCTTATGCAGGAAAAGAGAGTTGAAGCATGTATAAGATTTACTCCTCATCCATCAAGCATGCCAAATCTGGTATCAAATCAGTTTATTTCCCCAAAACAACTCAATCTAATATTTCAATAAGAGAAGGCTCAACCTCCTTTTAGACAATAGAAATGAACCAACTCCAAATCAGACAAGCAGGAGGAGGATCGCAAATGGCAGCAGCAGCAACATAATAGAACTAAAAGGAGGTTGAGTAATGGGTTACTTATGCAGATTTTGGTTTGATCTTCTTCACCCTCGAATACATGAAAACTCCACCAAGAGCCACTCCAGTTCCTAAAATTGAACAGTTTATAATTAAAAAAACAGAACAGTTATTTAGCAAGGCATAAAGGACATCAGTAGCATGCAAAAGTTGAGAGAGTGAGATACCAAGAGCATTGACAGGTGAAACTGGAGTCCTGAAAAATAGAACTGAGGTTACAATGACTACCACCCGTTTCACACAGTTACCAACCGAGTGGGTGACAGGTGATACCCTCGCCAGTATCATATAGGAAACCTGGTAAACCAGATTGAAGTTATGAAGCATTATTGATACACAAGAAATACTAAAATTTGTGAAGTAATACAGCTATAATGAAAAATGGTTGCATTAGGGTGTTTGTCAAGCGCCATCTAATAGATAAAATGCATGGCTGCAACAGATCCCTTTTGTTAAACCGGTCAAAAGGACAAGTCATTTCAATTTTGGGTGTCTCAGTGGCGAGAGCAATTAAGTGAGAGCTGAGAAGCATAAAGAAGAGATGAAGCCTGCCAGAAAACATTGGGATTTTATAGAACTAAATGGAAACAAACAAAATTTACATGGTTGTATATTGTTTGACTGAAGGTGACTATTTAGTATGCTAAAAAACAGAAGTATACAATGCACTTGAGCAAATACAGAAATAACAATAGCATATTTTTGGTTGAAAAAGCACTATGGTAATTGGTGCAGTTAAGATAGAAAATGGTTCCATTTGAATACAATTCTATTACAAAAAAAAGCCTTTACTAATTTGTATCCGGATCTGTTAGTGTAACCTATAACATAGTCATATTATCAATCAAACTACTGTTTTTTATGCAAGCCATTGTTTCAGGCTTTCAGGGATTGGTTCATTTCCTGCTTGCTGAAGAAAAAGATAAACACAAAGGAATCCCTTCTATAGTATAAAGATGATTTTGATCTTTTACCATTCTGTTATCTCATTCCAAATGACATGAAATTTAATTCATCAAAAAACCACATTCCATCATTGAACATAAAAAAAATAAAGATATTTAACTTCTTCATAGTTTCTCCTCAATCAACCACATCACTGAAGTGGATGGTAAATTATGCTTTTAGATAAGTACTACTTCACTTCAAGGAGAAAAAGAAGCAACCCAAGAAAATTAGTGTAAAGAGAATTAGATGGAGAAGGAAGAAGTATAACTGATGAGGTTAACCAAAAAGAGGTATGACAACATGTTTGTGGCTTATCGTTATTCCTTTATTATAAATAGTGACTACACATAAACTATAAAATAACAAAATGAATAGAAATATCCATACAGGATTTGTACTTGTTTTGGCCAAGGAAATAAGGTCGAACAACTTATTTTCAAGTACACATAAAGAACGTTTCTTGTATATGCCTATTTGTGCCTTTTAATGCAGGAATTAATACCTTAACCATTCACCTATTCAGATATCAGGAATCATCCTGAGAATTAAATGTCTCACCTCATTTGCTGAGTATAAAATCAAACACTGCGAATATACACAAGTACAAGAAAACAAAGAAGATTTTCGGATGCCATACCTGTTGATAAGCATGGAAACACAGCCCAGCAAGGAGTGATCTCAAGTATATTTGTTTAACATTAAGACCCTAACACATCAACAGAACAAGAATGTTAGATTGTTTTTCAGAAGATATGAATCCATATTTTTAAACATAAATCGTAGATATGATGGTAAATAAGAATAAAAAGCTATTGTGCAATTTATCTATGTCATACTTACAGCAGACTGCAAATATGAAGGAGTAATCTTGACACCTTCAAGAAATAGAGTTGCTGGTGCTAGTAGGAAAAGTGACATGATTGTTATTATTGAGAAGAGATTTACGTTGTCCAAAGATTCCTGGGAAAAACAGAGATCTGTTATATAATATCTCTACTCAAAGTAAGTTTCTATAGGAAAACTTGTTATTGGAGTCACCTTCCTTTTAAAATGATTTTGGAAGAACTATACAATGGTAAGCATATAAGGTACAACATGAAGAAAATAGATCATTTTACTTAGAGATCTAGATCACCTCTTTCTTAACCATGACCTTCTTGCTGAGTACATTGCGTGATTGAAAGGTCAAATTGGAAGCCATTGCACTCCAAAAACCAGCCCTATAGCAGCAAAGAACTTAGACAGATTTTACATACGAGATAAAACTAGAATTGAAAAAGAAAGAAAGATAATAGGTAGAAATATTTTGAAGAATGAACTCCCTAGATTTTTCACCAAAAACATCACTTATTAATAGAATATCAGCCTTACCATTGTAGCAAAACAAATTGATAATTTGATACCAGCTAGCATTTATAGATCATACCTAAGTTTAATCAATTACTTATTTATTTATGCCTTTACTAGTAGATAATTGAACCAGAGGAAAAAGATAAACAATCATGCTCTTCCAATATTTCCAATTAAGATTTTCAAAGGAAATTCATAAGGTTAACTCTGAAAATGTTTTGCACAGCTTTTTGTGACTTTACTTGTATCTTTTCTTAGTATCTCAGGAGAGGAATATTTAAGAATTACGATTTAAATCTTGGCTTAGAGGGAGAGAGATGATATTTTCTGTTATCTTGGTCCGAGACACCCGGGAGGTGGAACATCTGGGCCGACATAAGTGCTACTGGTTAAGTAAATATGTAAGCACATTTCATATTTCTAAGATTGTATTTTACCATCAACAACTTACCAATTAAAAGAAGCTTCAGTTAGAGATGCCAAAGCTACGCCACCAACAATTGGAACAAGTGACATTAAAACCCATATAGTAGGCAGCTGCAATTTGCATACAATAAAAGATCATTGATCTGCACGACTGTTATAACAATTATCTGAATCTACAGATTGCATTTTTAAGAAGAAGCTTAATATTATATAAGATAATGATCTAGCAACTGAAGAAAAAAATATGTAAAATTTTTAGTTCTCTCTAGGGATGCAGCATGGAGAATCCAGGAATTCCAGTGTACTAAACTTAACCAGCATATTAAGCATCGATCTATCAAAGAAAAGTTAACAGATTTACCTCTCCTAAGAACAAAGCAGAAAGGATAACTGAGAAAAAGGGCTCCATAGCTTTGATAGTGTGTGTGAATGAAACAGCAACTTTTCCAAGACTCATATTAGTGAAGAGGTTGCCCATTGTGTGAACAACAGCTAATGGTAAGATTGCAGCGAGCTGGGTAAAAAAATTCTTACTTTAACAAAAAGCTTGCACGATATATTGTTGTTATATAACAACATACCAACAGCGACTTTTCACTATTGAGGTAAGGACCATATTTTGATACCTGTGAAGCAGAAACCTTCGGACGCTTGTAAAGATTAGTGGTCCACATAAATAATACAATGGATGTTCCGATGGTAAACTGAAGCAATGTGATCGTTAATGGGTAGTGGAAAACCTTCAGAACCTGCACTAGATTAAGCCAGAATACAATCGTGAAGCTTGTAATGTTGTACATAGATGTAAAGATTACAGTGCAT
The DNA here is from genome assembly GCA_034359265.1 of Canna indica. Taxonomy (NCBI): domain Eukaryota; kingdom Viridiplantae; phylum Streptophyta; class Magnoliopsida; order Zingiberales; family Cannaceae; genus Canna; species Canna indica. Next base: position 60,575,712 of record CP136897.1, read on the forward strand.
AAATAGATACAGCAGCTGGATATTTCAGAAAGGACCATTTTCGAAGATAAATATAAAACATTCAGTATGTACTAGCAACTGGAGCTTACAATTCAGCAGTTATATAAAAACAAGGCATAAAACAGAGGTCTACTTGAACTTTTCAAAGGATATTTTTCTTAAAATTAAGCAAAATCAAGGAAATATAGCATTTTGAAGATGCAGAATTATGCAATATAAACTCTTTACGAAGCCAACTAAAGACAATGCATTCATCCACAAAAAAACAGAAAGAAACGGGAATAACAGGAAGAGATAAGAAAGGAGAGAGGGAGAGAAGAACATGCCTGTTTGTTATAGATATTGAAGTAAATATTGAAGAGGTACCAGAGGCCAAACAAGGACCCCAGGATCAGCGTTTGCGTCATGCTGTTTTCAGAGGAGGCGGCCGCCTTCCGGGAGCTCCCGTCCGTCCTGTCGGGAACAGAGCTGGCCCTGACCGTGAGATCCATTTTCTCCCTCCGCCTCTGGTCCCATACAGATGCGAGAGGCAATGCGGGCAGCCAGAGTCCATCATTGCCGCCTCCGGAGAGGGGGCGGGGCGGAATGGCGCATCGGGGGCTAGGGGAAAGGCCATGGAGCCGGAGGGCGCGCAGGGGCCTGCCATGAAGTATCGGGGGACGGAGAAGACGAGGCGACCCGAGCGAAGAGAAAGAAGCAATCGCTGCTGCGCTCTGCATCTCGAGCAGCTGCTACTCCTTGTCCGCGTACGCACACACACGGAGAGAGAAGCCATTGGTTATTTAGTTGCTTCAGGAAAACTCGCCTCGGTGACATCGAAGAAACAAATGGATCGTCGATGAGACAAATGTTATAAAACCTTGAAAATATACAGACAAATTTCAGTTTGCCCCTCAAATTCGACTTTTGCATAGTTTACCTCCTAATTGTTAAATATTTCAATTTACTTTCTTAATTTAAACATTTTTTTGATACAGTTCAATTTAAATTATTCGTCGTACAGTAATATAACAAAATTATTGCGTTAGAGTATTAATCTTATTAATTAGGATTTTGTAACTCTTTCTAAAACCTATGGAGGGTTTGGTATTCTTGATATTATAAAATGAAGCATGCTCTGTGTATTTCTAATCATTTAGAATTCTTATTTGTAGGTTTTTTATTATGGTTTCTGCCAAGTATGGTATTTCATCTCCTTGGTTGTTACGTGTAAAACCAGATTGAGTAGATGTTGGAAAAAAATTATTTAGTTACGGGATTATGAGTGGACTTATGAGTTAGTTAACAGACTTTTTAGTCACGTTGGTTCTCAACACATTTGTAAAATTTATTTCGGGAGCGTTTGATTATCTGCAGTTCAAATATAAATAAATAAATTTATTTATTTGATTGACGATAATTTTTTTTTATAATATTTAATATTTATAAGTTATGTTTCTAATATCATTTGTTACGATCTAAAAATTCACAATATAAGATCGTGGATTATAAATACAATAATTTAAATATTAAAAAATAATTAATTTAAACGACTTAGAGTCGTCGGATGGAAACGAGATAAATACCAAAGTTGTAGATTTTCGCGTGTTGAACACAGTTGTAGTGTCAAATTTTAGATCTGATATCATTTGATAGATTTTTTATATATTTTTTGACATTATATAATAATTAAAATTTATTAATTTATTTTGATAAGTAATTAAATAATATAAAATAATATTATACTAAACTAAATGGTGATCTAGAGTATAAAATAATATTATTTTGGATCAGATCGATTTCGTTATAGTCGATGAATTATTATTGGTAAAATAATATATTTACTCTTTTGCCTCTATTTACTTATTATTGCTTCTAAATTTCATTGGAATCCTATTAGACCTGGCAATTCGTGCCAAGCTGTAGATATCGGGCCGAGTTGGCCCGGCTCGAACAAAAATCGTGTCCGTCCGGAATGAATAGTAAACGGGCTAGACCAGCCCGTTAGCATGATAATAAAAAAAATCAAAATCAGGCTATCGGGCTCAAATCAAACCATTGGGATCCGGCTATCGGGCCCAAATCGAGCTATCGAGCCAATTCGAGCCTAGCTAGTAGCATGATATTTTCGATAACGAATAAAATTATTATCAGACTATCGAATCGGGCCGGGCCTACACAACGAATAAAATTATTATCGGGCTATCGGGTCGGGTCGAGCCTTCAATGTGTAGGCTTGACCCGATAATTGTTTGGGCCTTATTGGGTTGGCCTTCAGCCTCATCGAGCTAGCCCAATAATGGTCCGGGCAAGATAACGGGCGGGTCGAGCACAATTTTATCGTGTCGGACTATCGAATCAAAACAAAATTGTCAAACTTAGATATGCAAATGTTAGATGTAAGTGTAATTCCAACTTCTATTTGTAGCCAACCAAATGCTTACAAATAGAAATTGCAACTCTAGTTGCGGACAATCAAACAATATGCTGCAAATTTTATTCACGAGCATTTACTTTTGCATGCAAATATTTTTTTACAACTTTTGCATGCAAATGCTTTTTATAGCATTTGTACTTGTGGATAATCAAATGCTCTCTCCATGAATCTCAAGACGATAAGCGAATTTAGAGTAAACCAGAGAATGATTTTACCTTTATCTAAAAATCTCATTCCTATCTTAGAGAATTATCCATAGACCCTGGAAGGGTGGAGAGAGTGGAAGTTGCTGTCAGCCCCTAAAAATAAAAATTCTGGTTGGAATTCACTACATTGAGCAATTACCAATTACCAACTACTCTATGTCTTGCTAGTTTAATGCCTAGTTCGTTAGTGAATCAGGGTTGTTCACGGGTCGGGTCGGGTTTGGAGAAAAAATTAGCCCGACCCAACTAACAACAATCGGGTCAGGTTTGAAAGTAAAAAAAATTGAACCCGACCCGACTCGACCCGCCCGAAATCGGATCGGATCGGGTCGGGTAGTCGGGTTAGCCGTTGAAAATAAAATACAATTTTTTTTAAAAAAAATTGCCTTCGCGCGCCAGACACGCGTCTGGCGCGTTGGGAAGACGCGTCTTCCCAAGACACGAAGCAGCGTCCCGCGTGGGATGTTGCTTCTTGGGAAGAGGCGGCTGCGTGGCCACACCTCGTTGGAAGACACGGCCACACGGGCCGCTGCGCCTCGAGAAGAGCAGCCCGACGCGGCCCACATCTTCCCGAACATATATAATTAATAATATTAATATATATATATATATATATATATATATATATATATATATATATATATATATATTAAATATAATTAATCGGGTAATTAATCAGGTCGGTTCTCGGGTAATCGAGTTCCGGACCTTAAAATCCGAGACCCGACCCGATTAGAGTCGGGTTTGAAAAAAGTAAACCCGACCTAGCCCGATTACCCGACCCGATTAATTCGGGTCGGGTCAAATTTTCGAGTTCATTGGGTCGGGTTTGACCCATGAACAGCCCTAAGTGAATGACCAAGATCCATCTAAAATGATTTCAATCAATCCTCCATGTGGTGGTTCCTAAACCAAAGGGCACCTTTGTCTATTACCATACATTTCCACACTTAGAATTTTAGAATAATTATTGAATTACTCAATAGCCTCGATAAAAACGGTAAAAGGAGAGGTTTCAAAATCATCTAAAATTACCATATTCCTAATTTTCCGAATCCACCAAAGCATGCAAAAAAAATAAGCACAGTGGTAGCCTTTTTAGTCTCCCCTAGTGGATTAATATTTCCAAGAATTCACTTACCTTATGCAATTCATCTCTATAGTGAAAATTACAAAAGATAACACTGTGCTAAAGCCATCTTTAGTAGGATAAATATTTAGTTGCCGTTTGATTAGCGAAAATTATTTTTTGATTTTGATTTTAGTGAAAATAAAAATTTAGTTTTGGAAATCTCGTTTCAGTCTCTAGTTTTTAGTTATTTCATTATTTTTAATTAAAAATTAATTTTATAGACTTTGGACAAAAGTCTCTAATGCGTTAGAGACTTGCATTAGAGACTTTTGTCCAAAATCTATAATAATTTTATAATTAAAAAAATCAATTAATAAAATATTTTTTAAAATATAAAAGATGTGTTGTGGTTCAAAAAATTTTTTTATCAAAAATATTTCACAATTTTTAATTTAAATTTGGATTTATAAACTTTGTGCAAAACTCTCTAATGATTTAGAGAGTTTGAAAATATATTTTTTAGACTCTAACACCTCATTTCTATTATAAATATTTTTTTTTATAAATTAAAATTATTATTTTATATTTTTTAACCCAGAGACTTTGGCCATGGATAAAATGGGTATTCGATCTACTCAATTTCAATTTTGGAAATTACTCATCTTCAGATCCAGTTTTGGAAATTTTTCATTCCCAAAATCCGGATCTGAAAAATTGTTCAAATAATATTAATTTTCATTGAATAGTTTTAGTAGTAATTTGGTGTTGATTAAATAGTAAATTAATTCATATAAATAGTTTATAAAATTTAATATGATTTTACAAGAACGTTGCATATTCACAAAAGTAAGATATATTAATTACTATTTTGGACTACAAACAACTAATATATATTTGCTAAAAAATAAAATATAAATTTTTATATTCATTTTAAAAGAAATTGAAATTTAATTAATTTAAAAAATGAATATCTAGTTTCTTAGTATAATTATTAATTTAATTTTATAATTAAACCATTATAAAGGTGAACTAGAGAACTTTATAAATTTATAAAAATATTAATTATATATTTATAGTTAGTTTGCAAAATTAGTGTTTAATAATATAATTATAAAATATTTATAAGATTTAATTAAGTTATTAGTAATTTAAGATTTTTTTTTGTTCAATTAGATATAAAATTAATTAATAAATATTATAATATTTCAAAAAAATAAGTTCAATGGTCTAAAATTAGTTTTGATTAAATTATAAAGAGGAAATCATACTTTTGGTCCTTATAATTTCCTCAAATTTTAGTTTTAGTCATCATAATTTTAAAATTTTGATTTTAGTCATCACACTATATTTTCGTTTAGGATTTGATCATTGCCGTCACATGAGACCTAAATAGAGTTGACTTGGATAACAAGTGTTGTCTTGACATTGCTGAAGTGGAGTTTGCATGGACCAACTCCTAAAAGAAAATATAATATGTGGACTAAAATTGAAATTTTATCAACTATGAGGACTAAAATCAAAATTCGAATAAACTAACTGGACAAAAATATATATTTCCCTAAAAATATAAAAATATTCACATGATATCTTTTAATTTATTTATAAATAATTATAATATTTAATATTTTATTTAAAATATTTCTTTATAATTGAGCAACACCATATCATTTTTCCTTAAAATAATTATTGATTTATTAAATTATGTCATAAAAAAATAATTAATGTAATATTTTGATTAGTTTTTGTTGTATAAGTTAGTTCTGTGAGATATTAAAATTAGAATTCAAATTCCAAGCCTAAAAAAACTACATAAATATTGAATCTTTATTAAGATCGCTGAGAGAGAATTTAATCATTACAAGCATTAGTCAATATCGTAGATTAAACTAAATAATTAGTCAATATCCTGAATGAACAAGATCAGTCAAGTTTAGAATTTTACGTATAGGGAGCCGGCTAGGCAAGCCGTTGGACCGATTCGCAAAGTAGTGTCGTATATCCGCAGTTCAGAATTTTAGGTGTTGCTCAATTATAAAATAATATTTTAAATTTTATAATTATTTAGAAATAAATTAAAAGATATAATGTAATTATATATATATATATTAGGGAAATTATATTTTTAGTCCTCATAATTTACTCAAATTTTGATTTTAGTCATTATAATTTATGAAATTTTAATTTTAGTCCATATACTATATTTTCTTTTAGGACTTTGTCCTTGCAACTACACGTCAGCAATGTCCAGTCAGCACATGTTATTCATGTCAGCTCCGTTTAGGCCTCATGTGAGGACATAGACCAAATCCTAAACGAAAATATAGTGTGCGAACTAAAACAAAAATTTTAAAATTATAAGGACTAAAACCAAAATTTGAGCAAACCATGGGGACCAAAATTATGATTTTTCTAATTATAAATAGATCAACTTTAAGAAAATTAAATTATTTTTAAAAGGGAAAATACCTAAATATAGCATGTACTTTGACATTTGTCTTAAATATAACATATACTTTTATTTGTCTCATTTGTGTATATGTACTAAGACATTTGTTTCAATTGTGGCCTACCGTCAAATTTTCGTCAAGTGCCCTGTTAATTGACGATGTGGCATGCTGACCCGTGTAAAAAATTATTTTTTAAATATATTATTAACCCCGATCGCCACGTCTATCTCTGAGTTATTAAAATTGGATCCCACCTTTTTTTAAAGACTCACTCTCTCTATCTGGCTGCCTCTACGCTATGAAGGTGGTCAACTGGGAGGCGCTCGCCTTTCGCAAGAAGCTCAGCGCGCAGAGACGGAGGAGATCCTCTGCGCGCTCGACCATCCATTCCTCCCCACCCTGTACGCCGACTTCGAGGACGCCCACTATTCCTACCTCGTTATGGTGTTCTGCACCAGTGGTGACCTGCACGTCGTCCGGCAGCACCAACCCTGTCAGCGCTTTACCATCTCCTCCTCCAAGTACTATTGTGTCCCCCTTTCTTCGCCTCTCGAGATTTGATCTTTTGTGGCTTTAATTAATGGCTGCAATGCATGTTTTACGCGGCGGAGACGCTGTTGGCGTTGGAATACCTCCACATGATGGGGATGGTGTACATGGATCTGAAGCCGAAGAATATACTCATGAGGGACGACAGCCACATCATGCTCTCCGACTTCGACCTCTCCCTCAAGTGTGACGTAGTCCCCAAGCTCATGATGCAAAGGCTCACGAAGAGGTCGACTCCATCGCCCGCGCCCGCCTTTAACGAGTCAGCCAACCTCGGCGAGCTAGTCTTCAACTTGACGAGCGATGATGTTACCTGTTGTGCAGGGAAGAAGAAGAAAAGAGAGAGAGAGAGAGAGAGAGAGAGAGAGAGAGAGATTGTCAGGGGAGGGGAGGGGTGGCGGTAGCAATCGGAGATCGGGGGGAGAGTAGCGGTAACGACGTTAGAGAGAGATGTGGGGCCCACTTTTAAAATATTAAAAAAAAGGTAGAACCCAATTTTAATAACACCGAGAGATTACGTGGATGTTGAATTAATATCTGAATAAAAAATTAGTTTTTTATTCAATTTAGCATGTCAGGTCATCAGTTTAACAGGGCGCCTGACAAAAATTAGACGATAAACTATAATTGAAACAAATCTCTCTCTCTCTCTGCCTCTACGCTATGAAGGTGGTCAATCGGGAGGCGCTCGCCTTCCGCAAGAAGCTGCAGCGCGCAAAGACGGAGAAGGACGCCCCAAGAGAGAGAGAGAGAGAGAGAGAGAGAGAGAGAGAGAGAGAGAGAGAGAGAGAGAGAGAGAGAGAGAGAGAGAGAGAGAGAGAGAGAGAGAGGAGGAGGAGGAGGAGGGGTGGCGGTGGCGGCGGCGGCGATCGAAGATCGGGGGGAGAGCAGCGGCATCAACGTTAGAGAGAGATGTGGGGCCCACTTTTAAAATATTAAAAAAAAGTATAACCTAGTTTTAATAACACTGAGAGATTACGTGGAGGTTGAATTAATATCTGAATAAAAAAATTAGTTTTTTATTCAATTTAGCATGCCACATCATCAGTTTAACGAGACGCCTGACGAAAATTAGACGACAAACCACAATTGAAATAAATATCTTAGTATATGTACACAATTGAGACAAATGAAAGTACGGACCACAATTGAGACAAAGACAACATGTAGTATGTTGCCTAGAGATCTAGGGTTCGAATCCTAGATGGTCACCTATTGTGATTTTCTATATTTATTTTAAAAAAATGCCAAAGTACATGCTATATTTAGGTATTTCCCCTTTTAAAAATTAGGTTTGACTCAATTAGATGTAAATTTGTTTAATTAATTTGCCGATTTAAGATAATAGTTTGAGTTGAAAATAATGATTAATCTTAATTTTTATAAATTAGATATAGTCTAACTTATTTATAAATTAATTGATTTTAAAAATATTTATTTATAATTACAAGTTTGCCACTGTATTTTGATATCGAAATCGATAGTCTCGAAACCACGAAAAACAACATTCTAATATTTTCATTTTTATTAAGAAAACTGATTCCATTTTCATGCTAGTTTCGATTTAGTTTCGTGAAAATGTCGAACCAAACATGTTTTCCTAAGCAGTTTTGGTTTTAGTGAAATCGAAATCATAAAAACAGACTTGGTTTCGCTAACCAAACAGGATCCAACCTAGAATTAGATCTCAGAAGGTTCAACCATGAACTAGATTTCACATGGTTCAACCTCGAACTAGATCTCAAAAGGTCCAACCATGAACCAGAAGATTCAGCCTAGAATCAAATTTCAAAAGGTTCAACCTTGAACCAAATCTCAAGACGTTCAACCATGAACCAGATCTCAGAAGGTTCAACCATGAACCAGAAGATTCAGCCTAGAATTGAATTTCAGAAGGTTCAATCTTGAATAGAATCTCAGAAGGTTCAACCATGAACTAGAGGATTCAGGCTTCAATCAAATTTCAGGCGGTTCAACTAGGTGGCTCAACCTTGAACCAGCTGGTTTAATTTGAGCCAGATCCCAGAGGATCGAACAAGGACATTCCCTCCATGAAAAATCAAGCAAAAGAAATTTATCCCCCCAAAGAAGTTTCAGAGTCAACAGAAGAAAAATCTAAAGGAACCACTGAGAAGAAACTGCAGTCGCCTTGGTGCGCTCAACATGAGCATCCCTCTCCAGAATAGGGAATCCTCGCGGAGTGAATTAGCATTGACCCGAAGTTGCAGCCGAATGTCCTTCTAAGCGGCTAGGAAAAGTCCTCCTCAATCTCGGGATTCACCAAGACACCATCATTGACTTCTTTCAGGCTTAGCCTGCTTTGAGGCTCTCTCAAAACCCTCCATATACATGGCAAGAGCATTATCTTGAAGGCATTTCACATCTTCCTCGAGGGATTCCCTATCCAAGTTGCACCTCACCGCCTCGGCCCTAGCTTCCTTAGTCTTGACCTTCAGACGAGACTTTCTCGTCACCACCACAGAAAAGTCCAAGTAAACCATTTTCAGCTCCGCCCTGGCCTTGCTTTCCAACTTTGCTATACATATGGTGGACTAAAAAATAACTACGCTCAAACGAGCAGCCTCTTCGCCCTTCGCCTCCAAAGCTCTCTCCATATCCATCATCATAAGCCTAGAAGTCACCAGCTCTTGAGACTGCGCTTTACACTCTCTTTGCGAAGCCTCCTTCAGCTTACCCAACAAAAGTTGGACATGTTCCCAAGGATCTACCCCCTCGGGAAAGACCAATTGGTTGTCGGAGCAAAAGCGCAACACCGAGCCTAACGAATGAACCCCTGCTGATGTGCTCACCATCACCCCCACCTCTGGGAGGAGGGACTCATTCCATCACCCGACGAATGAACCCCTGCTGATGAGAAATGGTTGTTGCAATGTTTTTTATTCTAGGGTTAATTACCATATATATCCCAATTTTTACTTTCTCTCCCTAATATATCCAAACATTTTATTTGAATCAAATGGGGTCTCCAATTTTGATTTTATTTCTAATCTATCCCGCGGTTAAACTCATGTTAATTGTCCCATTAGAATGCTGATGTGGACATGCTGACCAGGATCAACAGTCCACGTCAGCATTCAACTTAACCCTCTCTGCCTGCCCTAACATATTTACTCGTCATTTCCCCCCGACATGTCCCTCCTTATCCACGATATCCCGTCTCCCAATTGATCCCGGTGTGTTGTTGTTGCCAGTGTGTTGCTGTCGTCGATGTTTCTCTATCGCCGGTGTTTCTCTATCATCGGTGTGTTGTTGCCACCAGTGTTTTGTCGTCGCTGGTGTGTTGTTATCGCCGATGGATCATTTCACCGCTGTTGGTCGCGTGCCCTAAATCCAGGCGATGACCTTGAGTTCATTAGCACCACATCAACGAAGCTCGCGGTATGTCCAACTCCTCTCCATCAAGGTAAGTAAACCTAGTTTTTGTACCATTCAGATATAATGAGTGAAAATTAGGGTTTTTGTCTGCCCGATTTAAAAAAACCCTAGTTTTTTATGTTTTATTGACCTGCATAATTGAATTTGGGATTTATACTAAAATTTCTTCAAGTTTAATCATATACTAAAATTTATACTGAAATTTTTTCCTTCTTATGTGTGCAGCATACAATGACATCAAGATCAGTAGGAACCGAAATTGATGAAGTATCCATGATCTTGATAATGTCCCAACCTTTATGTCACTATAATATTGTGACGTGTTTGTTGACTTCGAATACGAGAAAAAACATCGGAAGAAGATTTTGGAGATGCATACAATGGAGGGTAACTAATTTAGAAATAAACTAATTAAAATGACAACTAATTATTGCTCTGGCTCTTACATAGGATACAACTAATAATTGTGATTTCTTCGAATGACATGATCCTGATTATTTTGGTGAGGCGAAAGAACCATTGCAAAAGATGACAAGTAACAAAGAAAATTTGAAATAGCACAATTGGCTACTTCAGCAGAAGAATGACCTTCTTATAGAGATATGGTAACTAGATTGGAGAGGGAGAATGAAAGAATGAAAACTGTTATCTTGTTATTATTTGGTGCTTGGGTTGTTCTATGTATGGTTGTCTAGTTTAACAATAGTGATGGTTGAAAACAGTTGTATGATTTCATAAATTAATGTATGGTACGTTGTGTGAAATTAGTGTTTCAAATTATGATTGATGTATGTATGATTGATTGAATGTATCAAATACATATATGAACTTGAACTCAACTGAAATCTGATATTGTAGAAACCTGTATCAACTGAACTGAAACATATTAAAATCTGATATTGCAGAAACCTGAACTGAAACTGATATGAACATATTGCGAAACTAAACTGAAACTGATATGAACATGTTGCAAACCTGAACTGAAATTGATATTAAAACCTGAACTGAACATGTTACATGAAATGTTTCATTAAACTGAACTTAACTGAAACCCGTATCAGGATTTATTATAAAAAAACTCAACTTAATCGAAACATATTAAAAACTGAACTTATGAGGTTTTATTGTCATGTTTTATTTCAATTGAAACCTGTATCATAAATCATTATCAGGTTTGAGCTGAAACCCGAGCTGAAACCTATATCAGGTTTGATTATCAGGTTTCAGTTGAAACCTGATACAGATATATGATGCATGTAAATTGGTATAGGTTTCATTATCAGCTGCAATGACTAAATTGAAACTGTAAACTGATATGATACATGTTTGAAACTGTAAACTGATATGATACATGTTTGAGAAACAAGTTCCATTAACAGGTTTCATTATCAGCTGTAAACTGATATACCTTATACATGTAATTGAGCAGAAAATTGAAACTGATATTGTAATACCCATGAAATTTATTAGAATTTGCATATTTATTTTATCGGGATGAGCGTGACGTGTAACAACGCGTGCAGAATTGATAGCTAATGGAAGCGATTTAAGATGAGACCTTGCTTACAAAAAAGTAAAATAAAATAACCTATTTATAATGATAATTATTGTGTTAAGTTCGAGTTGGGTTTGAGCCGAGTCCGAGGGTGCGATCAGAGCTCGAATCGAACTCGTTTTGAGCGAGTTTGGTCGACTTAGAGTTCGAATCGATCAGAGTTCGTCTTTGGCCGGGAATCGGAGCTTCGTTGGAATTGGGTCATCGCGAGACTTCTTCGTCGCCTTCTCTTCCCTTGAACCCGGTTTTAGGTGAGTGGTTTTGTTCCCAATCTCCACGGAAGTGCTATCCTTGGCTTAGCCGAACTCTCTCATGATTTAGATGTTGAAAATATCTTTGTTTCTATGTTGTCGGTGCTTTATTTGTTTTTGAATTGGTATTTTAACAAGGGGAGATGAGGATTTCGGGTAGGAGTTTGAAGGGAGGCAGTCCTTGGAAAGGGATGCCCTCTTCCTGATGCCGACATTGATGATAAAGGGGGCGGCGGCTGTGAGGTTGCTGCAAACTGACTTGAAGAGTGGTTGTAGGTTGATTTATTTTTATTTTAATTTTCCTCTATCGACTTTGTTGGGGCGTATGAGATCATGTTTTGAGGGAATAGAATTCTTGTCTCCACGGGGGTAAATCACGACTACAAGATTTTATTTTGTTTTCTTACCACCGCATGAGGAGATGGGGAGGTTGACCACTTCATTTGGTCAATAAAATATTTCCTACGGGTGGAGTTTTGACAATAGGTGTGGAATGGTTGTAGGTGAAATTATGAATTGTAAGAGAAAGCATGTGCTACATGCTTCATGTCTTGTTTATTTTTATTTCTTTTCTTTTGGTGTGGCTGCTGGGATATGGATTGGGTGATGAGGTAATTGTGGAGTTAATGGTATTTTCGGTCTGATTAGATTATCACAGTTAGCTATTTGGGTAGAGATTTAATGGGAGATGTTTATTTTTATTCTTTGTTGGTGTATCTTATTTTTGTTATAAATTGGGTTGGAATAATGCCTTGCTTGGTTTCTTAATTGAGTGGAAACCAAATCATGCTTAGACCATATGTTTAAATTTATATTCTTGTTGCAATTGCACTTGCAGGAAATTATTGGTTACAAATTTATATTCATGCTGAAATAATAGTTGCTGGAACTAAGTGCTGAAATATATTATGTCTGAAACTGGTTTAAAAGCATGCTGAGATTGATTCTGTTGTTGGATTGTGAATGTGTTGTGTAAGATATTGATGTAACCTATCGATCTTCTTGTACGCTATGGTCTAGGAATTTAGAAAATATTTTGGTGACCTGAACAGTAGCGTACAAGGTGTAATCTGAGAATTACAATAGACAGTAATTGTTGACGGATGTATTTGACGGGTAGGACTGCGAGCCCGGTATGACATTCCTAGTTTGATGAAATAGTAGACACTTAACCTGGTGACAATAGTGAAATTAAATTCCTCACCTTGACATGAGGGTGTAGCTCTTAAGTAGATAAATTAGAGGCCTAAGTGTAAGAACGGCTGAGGGTAGGGTGCGGGCCGACATCCCGCGAGACATAAAAAAAAAGAATGAGTGTTTAGGAGTTGGTGGTTCTCTAAGCGGACATTTATTGGGTCTCACTAGGCCTAGTGGTGCGCATAGCACATGAGATAGTAGTGGGCCTTATTGGGCCGAGTGGTGCACATCGCGCACAAGATTATATGGGGCCGGATAGGCCGAGTTGTGCGTATCGTGCACGAGATGATATTGAGCCGGATAGGCCGAGTGGTGCGCAGTGCGCACGAGATGACATGGGTCGGAGGGCCTTTCCCGACCGAACTATGGGCACCGAGGCTAGAGGGCCTTCCTACCTCAGTGAGCCCGAGTGACATGGGTCGAAGGACCTTTCCCGACCGAGCTATGAGCATTGAGGCTAGAGGGCCTTCCTAGCTTAGTGAGCTTGAGTGACATGGGTCGGAGGGCCTTTCCCGACCGAGCTATGGGCACTAAGGCTAGAGGGCCTTCCTAGCTCAATGAGCCCGAATTGAGAGGTTTGCTGGGGGTGGCCGGTCGGCCTAGCGAACCCCCCCTCCCCCCCCCAAGTTAAAGCAGGTAACTAGAGGTCTGCTCTAAATGGGCCGAGTCAGTCTGTGTGGTGCACATAGCGCACGAGTTACTAAAGTAATATGTACCATGATTATATCAGTCATTTGAACACAGAGATAATTACTACATTAATTATTACGTGGTTTGGCTTGGTGATGGTTAAGACGACCACTCACTGAGTTCTTTGAACTCACCATTCTTTTCTGTATGTTGTTTTGCAGAGTGTGATCATTGAGTTATGGCGCGGCTGGTGGCGGCGGACTCCGGTGGCGGTCTCGTGAAACCCGTTGGTGTAGTCGAGTTGAGTCAGATTTGAGTTTATTTAAGAGACATATATTTTGTCTGAGTCTTGTAGTTACTTGAACTTGTGTAGTATTGATACTTGGTTATGTAGCTTTTACTTAAATTGATACCGAGTAGCTACTTTGATGATTAAGTTTTAGGTTATGGCATCTTGACTTGGTTATATTGCCTGGATAAATGTGTTTGTATGGTTTAGGCTTCAGAGTGTCTGTCTGCACTCTGGCCGGTCGTGTGATCCGGATTTAGAGTGTGACAAAATGGTATCAGAGCATGTGGTTAGGTCCAGACTACTTCATTAGGACATAGAGTACAATATAGGCAATTGTTAGTGTGTCAATACAGTGTGTCCTATTTCACGAGATTGAGCTACAGAGCTTGCGTGCACCAGCGGCGGTACGTATGATCTGTTATTAATTGTATGATTTTTGTAATGCCAATGGAGGCAAATGATAATGCACTATGAGTGGATTCTTCCCTCCCTCTCTTTTGGATTGATTTTTTTTTCATTATCGTGATCGAGGTTGAGTATGCTTCCAAAAATATGAAATTTTACTATTCCGATGTTTTATTTAGCTTGTGACAGCCCTTGGGGAGGGCTACCCCTAAAGCATGGAGTAGGCGGCTTGTAGAGAAGAGGGAATGGTTGCCTTAATATATTTCTCATGATTCATATAGTCGGGTGAGGGTAGTGCTAAATTTTAGGGTTAGCCGACGGCTTGTGTATGAATTATAACCCGCATTTAGAAGTTGGGTGTATTGCTGTGAATGGGCTGAAATTTTCATGAAATAGTATGCTGAAAATTTGTAGTTCTTCATGCTGAAATTTTGTGATGAAGTGATGAACTGTGCTGAAATTTCATATCATTGAAGGCTGAAATTTTCGTCTAGTGGTATGCTGAAATTTCTTTTAGTTGTATGCTGAGATTTCATAGCAATATGCATAAATTGATTTTGTCATTGCTATTAGGATGTCACATACTCTAAAAATGGTTCTAGGCAATATAAACAAGGTGCATAATTCACCTTTCGTGAGGATGAAATGTCGGCCTTAGGTTGAAATTTTCAGCGAAGGGTTGACAAGTTGGAAAATCTGAAATCTCTATTATTTTTATGCTAAAATATGGAGCCGTTGGGTAGATATGAAATATGCTAGATTGTCCTGAATTTTTTCGAGTTGTTGGATAAGGTTTTGAGTGCAAATGGTTACTGGCGTGGAGGTGCTTCATGCTGAAATTGTTCGACATAGTGCTAAATTTTGGTGCATGACGACCTGCTATGTATATTTTCCTTGAAAAAGAAGCCGGAATTTAAATTGCAGTAGGTGTAATGGTGGGTGGTACGCGGAAAAAACCCAAGGGTTTGGGCCCAAGATGAGACTGTGTGGGGTGCACTTGTGCATGCACCCGAGATACGTGAACATAGTCGTACCCACCTGAGCTGACCACCTTTTATTTATAATGTATGTTTCTTTTCATTATTGGATGTACTTGTGGTTGTGTTGTGATGGCAGAGCTGGGAAGCGCATTAACATGTGAAGCTAATGCCCAACCCATCAAGTTGATATTGGGTCGAGATATTCATCGGTGGGCCACGTCGACGACTGACCTGAGTGGCACTAGTTGGAAGGCTTGTCCCAACCGAGTATCTAGGGCACTGAGACTAGAGGGTCTTCCTAGCTCAGCGGGCCCGAGGCGGGGAGTTCACTAGGGAGGCTAGCCTAGTGAGCAACTTGCGAGTTGTGTAGTGTGGTTTATGAGGATTCCCTATTTTGGCAAAGTTAGGCCGGAGGGTGCGCGCCGCGCACGAGAGATTTATTATTGAAGATCCTCACATTCTTATATTAGCTTATTGATGTTTATTTCATGTGTCTATGATAAATTTTGTTATGCACGTATGTTATTTAACTTGTAGGTGTGATGCGTAGTGCAGCGTCAAAAAAAAAAATCCAGGTTGGAGGTGTTGGCTTTAGGTTTTCAACATTAGCCTTAATCTCGGTTTTGATGGTTTTGATGATAACAAACATGAGACTAATTATTTCATTGAGAATATGTTTCAGGTTCCATATCAATCAGCGTTCGATGTCCTCGATCGGAAAAATCGGAGAAATCAGATATCAAAAAGACATTAAACATCGCACTTGGGTTCATCGCAGAAGTTTATCGAAAATCGACGAGTGCACCAAAGTCGCTTGGATGAGTCCAAAGATCAAGTCAAAAGCAAGATGATGCTCGTTGAAAGCCGAAACCCGAAAACCAAGCGCGGAAGAAATAGGCTAAAAATGCAATTTCAGCCTATGTTTGGTCGACTAGGCGGTCGACTGAATAGGGTAAGAAAGAAAGGTCATCCATTTCGGTCGATCGACGGTGGCTGGTTTTGGGCAGTAGGCTTGGCGGTCGATCGATCGGTCGAGCGACCTGCTGAAAGCTGAAGACGCGAGATCTCGTCGGTCGACCGACGGGTTGACCGAAGGTCGGGGATGAATACTCGTGTCTGGGCGGTCGACCCATCGGTCGACCGACCACAGACAAAAGACAAGCGGTCGAAAGACCGGTCGACCAGTCGATCGACTGACTATTCGACCGACGGCCTGTAACGGATAGTTTTCTATCCGTTGAACAATAATTTCTTCACGAGGGTATAAATACACCCTCATATACTTTATTTAATCTTTTTTTCCTTCACTCCTACAGACTTTCATTGAGCATTTAAAAGGAGATTAAAGCCTTCAAAGAGATTGTTTTGGAGCGCGCGCTGGTTTCTGTCGAGTTCTTCTACAAGCGCACAAGCTCTGCTTCCCTCAACTCTGCTGCAACGAATTTATCTGACGAGTTGAAGGATTGAAGGATTACAAAAGAGCTTCTTCTATTGGTTTCATTCTTAGCTATTTTGATTGTAATTTTTAACTATTATTTGTATCTATTTTCTTTGATTTGGATTTGTGAAGACCTAGTTGTTAGGTCTTGTCGTGTAAAGTGGTATCCTTGGTGTGGAAGGAGTAAAGCTACTTGTGTAAACTTAGAGCTTACTAGGATTAGTTCTAGTTATCCCTTAGGTTGTGGTGGGAAAGTGCTCTTGGTAGGAAGGCAGGATACTTCCGGGTGTGGAAGTATCTTCGGTTGGAGAGCGGAGACTTTCCGGTGAAAAGTCATCGTTGTAAGAGAAACAAGCAATTAATCTAGTAAAACCTAATTTGGAAATCCTAAGCGGGGTGCTTAGGTAGTGGAGTAAGCATTGGGGCCGAACCACTATAAATCTTGTGTGTTTGCATTGAATTCTTATTTGCCTTAATTGCTTTATCTTGCTTTCACATTTAATCGCATAATTGCAACTTGCCTAAATGACTTAAGTAATCGATTAAAATCAGATTTAGGCTAATCAAATTAGTAAACACACTATTCACCCCATCTCTACTGTCGCAATTTCGCTTATAATTGGTATCAGAGCGGGTCGTAGATTGTGATTTTACCATCCCTTCTATAATTCGTCTCGATCTTGAAATGACTCTAGAGTCGGTAGCGTCTACACCCCCTAGGTTCAATGTCTCAAATTTTGGTCTTTGAAAATATAGGATGTACACCTATTTAAAGACTAAAGGGTTTGGAGTCTTTAACATGTTACATTGGGAATTCATTGAACCTAAGGATGATATGCATGCTTGGAGTGAAATGGATAAGAAAATATTTAAGTATAATGGAGATGTCATGAATTATATTCTTTGCACGTTACCAAATGACATCTTAGAAAAAGGCATGCATTGTTCTTCGGCTTTTGATTTATGGGCCTCACTAAATGTTTTATATTATTATGCCAAAACCGAAGAAATTAACACTTTTGATGAAGGTGGTGATGACAATGGTCACACACCTACTACTAATCCTGGTTTTGATGCCCATAGCTCTTCTAGTCAAAGAAGTAGCACCAAGAGCCGAAAAAGAAGTGTAATCTGTCATGCTTGCAAAGAGAAGGGGCATGTGAAGAAAAATTGCCCAAGCATGAAGAACAAAACAAGGAAGAGGTCAAGTGCTTCCACCTCCATCTCTCACACATTTGAAGCACCCTCTAGCAGTGACTATGAAGCTACTTCAAAAGTTTGCCTCATAAGTACCAAAGATGAGGTACACTATTCTCCTTCTAGTCATAATAATAATGTTAGTACTAGCTCATCTAGTTCATTCAATATGTCATATGAAGAACTAGTTGATGAATGTCAAAAAATGTATGTCTTGCTTGTTAAAAAAAATAACGAAAATAAAAGATTGAAGAAGGAAAATATGATGCTTAATTCTCATTTGCATGAATCCATACTAGAAAGTGAAAAATTGAGATCTAGGTCAATTGATTCATGCCATGAAAATGTAGAACATGAGCTTAAGGATTTGAAGCTTAAAAATAATAATTTAGAAAATGAGAATTGCAAGTTAAAATTTCAATTGCATGCATTTCATAAATCCATAGATGATTTGAAAAATAAGATGTTGATTTTGAGTAAGAAAGTTAATACTTCCTCTTTTAACTCTAAACATCAAAACGTCTCATTTAGAAAACCTCAAAAGAAAAATGTTTTATCTAAGAATGTCCATGCTCATCATGCCTCTCATGCCATGCATTCTACCATTAGACCTCATAACTATGAGAATATGAATGAGGTTTCTAAGAATGCTCATACTTATCATGTTTCACAAGACAAGCATTCTAAAAATAAATCTCATGTCCATAACAAAAATAAAAATAAATTTAATGGACATTATTTTTGTTATGGTATTTTTGGCCATGCTATTTTTTATTGTGCATTTAAGAAAAATCCAAATGTAGTTAAGACACTTTGGATTCCTAGGCCAACTCACCCCAAGGACCCAAAGTCATTTCGGTACCAAAAGTCTCATCTTCTTTTGTAGAGGGAGCTACCACACAAGAATGAGTGAGAAGTGGCGTATTGGAGTTGACCATGGACTTGAATGATGAATCATCCCTTGGTTGCAACTTCAAGCTACCTTGATGCCTTAGTTAAATTTGGCATTAAAACTATTCCGGTATCATCTCTGATATCCCTTTGTTTTATCTAAGTTGGAATTTTGATACATGCTTAAAATTGATTGATTTTCCCCGCTCTTAATATATTTCAAAAACGTTTTTGATTTTTGATTTCTAGGTCTCTTCGGAGACCCCGATGGCCTGTAATGGGCCTAAGCAACCTTGCGATTCTAAATCGTAGGCACATTATGACCTTTCGGTTTTCAATCAATAGGAAGGGTTGGAGATCATATTTTTCATTTATTTTGTGATCTCTTAAAATTCGTTTTGATATCACTCGATTTCATTTTGAAATGAATTTGAAACTATTTAACAAAGTGATCTTTGATAATGATTCTTGATGCCTATCTTTGCTTCTTGGTTGAGTTAGCTTGCTAAGTAGCTATATTTTCTCTAAAAATATTAGTTTAGCTTACTTGCAAGTTATAAGTATTTTAAGAAGGCTATTTAGGAAGAAAATTATTAGTTTGGCTAAATCATCATGAATAGGGTATAACCTTGGTAAATTCAAAATCTTAGTGTTATACCTCAATGCCTAAGCTTAAACTATGTCTCTATACTCATTATTAGAATTACATGTTAAAATTCTTGAATTCTCATGAGTAGGTAGAATATTAGGACTTAGGCAAATTTCATCAAATGAAACTTGCTCTAGGTTGATACTTGTTATTAGAGACATTCTTTTAAGTCCAAACTAGTTAAACATACTTAGGGACCTTATTCCTCATATGTTTCACATATTAAGATCGCTTAGATTCATTATGATATCAAGATATCCTTATTTAAAATTAATCTTTTCTATCTAGCATATGTTGAAGTTTTAATGAAAACCTTGCATCGAACCTTGTTATTTAGTATGTTAGCTTACTAGTAGTCATATTATTTTATTATGATACTAATAACGTCTACTTACAAGTTAAAAATTTGAAAGGGTATGCTATCTAAAAGAAAATGAAAAATAAAATGAAAAGTTGGGCAAATTTTCAAGAAATAATGTATGAATTTAATTTTGTAAAAATCTTTGTAAAATAATTGAATACTCATGCTTAAATGATTTCTCTATGCTCATGATTGATTATGCATGATAAATATTTGAATCTTCATGAGTAAGAAATTTTTTGTTAACTTAGCTTAATGTTATGATATTTATGAAATTGAACTAGGTTAAAAAAAAAAATTTAGAGACTTCATTTTAAGTTAAAAATAAAATAACCATGTTTAGATACATACATGATATGATTCTAGGTGTTCAATCTTGAAAATTCATGTGTAGATGAAGAATGAGATAACTAGATCATATTAGATGACTTAAGCTTGATAAGTTTGACCCAAGTCAACAAATTGACTTGGACACTTGTTTTTAAGTCCAAACTTCATAAACATGTTTGAAATAGGTATGATATATTTTCATGCACTTAGAGTGAAAAATTTATATGAATATGGATAAAATGACAATAGAGGTCAATTCATGAAAGCCTCTTTTGAACCATGTTGACCCAAGTCAATAAGTTGACTTAAAGGTCTCATTTTCAATCCATATTTGTGGAACATGTTTAGATTTACTCATGTTAGGTATCCATAGGTTTAAATTTAAAAAATCATGAGTAAATATTAGATTGAAACTTAGCAAGTTTCATAAAAACTAGTTTAGTTTTGAATGAAACCATGCTAGGTTGATATCTTGACTTAAGAATATAATTTTTATCTCAAACTTGACATACACTCTTTACATGACCATTATGTGGTGTTATAAATGTATGAATGAAAACTAAGCATTCTTTGAAAATAACTGAAAAATTGTGGAATTATCATTTGTTCAACAATTGGTATCACCAATTTCAGTCATTTCTAGGAAAATATAGAAAAAATATTTTTAGATGATTCTTGAAACTACACATTCACTGAAAAATCTAGTTTTATCAGTAAAAATTTCAAAAAATTTCATCAAGAATTGGATTTAAAGTGAAATTTTGAAGTTGGATTTCAAAACACAAAGTATCATTATTCTTGAAACGCTAATCTTTCCGATACTTCGATTTTTCTTCAAAATTTCAATGAAAACTCATGTATACCTTTTGGATTCCATTTCTAATATCATTCACATAATTTCTTGAGTAAAATCATTCCTAGAAATAATTTTGATATTTTGGATGATAGCTAGGATCCATTTGTTTATTTGAAAATAATATAGGATGAAAAATAAACTTAGAAATTTTATTTTGAGTTCAAACTTGATACATGCATCTCAAATGACCATTCAATAATTGGTATCAAAATTTTCATCCAAAAATTAGTTTCAAAAGTTTTTCATTAAAGATATGACTTTGTATAAACCTAAAAGTTTGATATTTTTTTTTTAAAAAACTTTAAGTATAGGTTGACCTAAGTCAACAAAATAACTTAAAAACTTCATCTTAAGCCCAAATTTGATTCATGGACTTAGATTTTCTCATGTTTAATGTCTAGATGCATAAGTTTGAGAAAACATGAGTAGATAGCAAAATTGAGACTTAGCATTTTCATAGTTCTCATGTTTATTTCAAATGAAAACATGCTAAGTTTATATTTGGATCAAATGACATTAGGTTCATTTCAAACTTGATATACATAATTTAAATGACTATATCTTTGTATTTTGAAAGTTTGAATAAAATTTAAAAATGTCATGAAAAAGAAATAATATTCATCTTGAGATCATACATGACTTAATTTTGAATTCCTATTGTGTTTTGAACATATCATGTATGAATTAAGTTTCATGTTAATTACTTGTTTTTCATCCCTTTGGTTGAGATTTTCATGGTTCATGAAAAATACTCCTTAGAGTCTCAACTAAAAAATAATTGTGTTTCATCCCTTTGATTAGATTTGTTGGCTCAAGGGTCTCTCTTAAGCCTCGATCTTTATTTTGATGATAACAAATATGTATTTAATCCTAGTATGAAGTTTTGAGTTCAGGTTGAGATTGTGATACTCATGCCAATTCCGTTCAATCAAGACGACAGAAAAGATCGTCGAAGAAACAGAAGAAGAAGACGATGAAGAATGGCTCGGGGATTAAGTCAAGTAGATTCAATGTAATATATCCTTAGGATAGTTTATCCCAAGCCTAAAATGTAAGGTTATCCAAGGTGAAACTTGGTAACCAAACCCTTAGAAATCGCATGTAAAAATGTAAGGGTGTGTTTGTTTGCTCAGTTTTCAGTTTTCGCGAAAACTGAAAACTGGGTTCGAAACGGTGTTTGTTGTGGAAAACTCATCCCGTTTTTGAATATATTTCACGAAAATGGAGTTTTCCCAAAGCACCATTTCAATTCAATTCGAGAAAACGGCTTCCGCTCGTTTTCGCGTTTTCGCGAAAATTGGCGAAACGAGTGGTGTCATACTTGTAATTAAGATGTGAAACCCACTCATTTCGCCCGTTTCGATCGGAAATGAAACAAAACCCGAGTCACGCGTCGGCTCCATCACGCGACCTCCCACTTGACCCAAACACCTCCCTCGATACTATTCGGCTTCTGCTAGCGACACAGGCGACAAGTTGTCGCCACCTCCGTTTTTGATCTAGGGTTTGCGATTTTCGTCGCCGACTTCGTTGAAAAAGATCCGGCTCATCACCCGTCGGCGATCTCGTTCATCAGGTATATTTTTCTTTTTGATTTTAGGCATTTTTTGAGTTAGGGTTTTGATGTTCTTCCGAGATTTGGTGTTCGAATTTCTTCAATCTATGTTTCCTTTCTTCGAGTTAGGCTTTTTCCGAGTTGATTTTGATGTTCTTGAGTTTTTTCGAGATTTGATGTTCGGGTTTTCCATATCTAGGCTTTCCGATCTGATGTTTTATGATGTTCTCTGATCTCTGATGTTTTTTGACCTAGGGTTTTTTAATATATTTTTAGTTCCGATGTTTTTTCGACCTAGGGTTATTCAACCTACGATTTTATTGGTTTTCGATCAATATTTTGATGTTTATTCGAGCTAGGGTTTGTCCGAGCTAGGGTTTTGATTATTGGTTTTGATGTTCCATCTTCTGATCTTGGTTTTAGATCTAGGGTTCATGATGCTGTGAGGTTCTTTTGTACTTTAATGGATGATTATCGATCTAGGGTTTATACTTGTATATTGTCCTTCTATTCGATCTAGGGTTTATGATGTATATTGTCCTTATGTTTTGATGGATGGTTTTTTAATCTAGGGTTTATGAATTCAACCTAGGGTTTATGATGTTTGATCTAGGATTATGTTTGTATATTGTCCTTTTGTTCGATCTAGGGTACATTTATAATGTATACTGATGTTATGTTATTGGTTCTTTATATCTATTATTGTCCTTCTATTTTAGTATGTGTCAGTATATGTCCTTTTGTTATGTTTGTATACTTTCATTTTGTTTGATCTAAGGTTTATGATGTATACTGATGTTCTGTTATTGGTTCTTTATATGTATTACTGTCCCTCTATTTCATTATATATCAATATCTGTCCTTTTATTATGCTTGTATATTGTCCTTCTGTTATGCTTGTATATATGTTCTGTTCATTTGTAATTTCAGTTAATACTGATATTTTATTATATACTGATATATACGATTGTGTTTCAGTTTATAATGTTTTTAATGTTCATTTTATTACGTATGTTATACTGATGTTTTGTTATTGGTTCTTTAATTAGTATATACTGATATTACATATACTGTTATGTTCTGTTATTGGTTCAGTTTCAGTTTCTTGATTGGTTCATATCTTATTACATATGTATAGATATGATGCACGTATTTTATCATTGGTTAGTATACTATTATCACTGTATATCTATTATGTGTCACTACCAGTTTGCATATCTATTATGAATTGGTTGCTTGTAACTAATTTTTTATAATTCATAGCTCAGTGTTAATCATGTATTATGTATTAATGCTACTTCATTTTTGTTGCTTATCATGTATATTTGATCACTGTTAATCATGCTGCTTCATTTCACCATTAATAGATGGACAATGTATGTTTCATTAAACTGGTAATGTTTATCTGTTTTATCTCTTATCTTATTAATGTTTATCTGTGTACATTATCTATGCATTATCCATCTCATTGTGTTATGATGTATGTTTCGTGCTTCATGCTGCTTGTTTCAGTCTGTTCAGTCTTGTTCATGCTTCATGCTTCATGCTTCATGCTGCTTCAAGCTGAATATTAGTCTCTTCAGTCTTGTTCATGCTTCATGCTTCATGCTTCATGCTGCTTCAAGTTGAATATTAGTCTCTTTAGTCTTGTTCATGCTTCATGCTTCAAGCTGCTTGTATTATTAGTTCTGTTCAGTCTTGTTTATGCAGAATGATTCATGCTGCTTCATATAATAGTATCAGTCATGTTGCTTGTATTATAGTCATGTTGCTTGTTTTAGTCTGTTCAGTCTTGGCTACTTCGGTTCAGTCTTGTTCATGTTGCTTCATATAATAGTATAAGTCATGTTGCTTGTATTATACTCATGTTGCTTTTTTAGTCTGTTCAGTCTTGGCTACTTCGGTTCAGTCTTGTTCATGCTTCATGCTTCATGCTGCTTCATATAATAGTATAAGTCATGTTGCTTGTTTTAGTCTGTTCAGTCTTTGCTACTTCGGTTTAGTCTTGTTCATGATTCATGCTTCATGCTGCTTCATATAATAGTATCAGTCATGTTCATGTTTGGTCGAGGGTAAAATGTGAATGAATTTTATTTGCATGTGTATATATTCATATTGCTTGTATTATAATTCATGTTATAGTTCATGAATGTTTAATATTCATGCAAGCTGTTGACTGTTATTTTTCTATTGACTGTTGCTTGTATTATAATTCATGTTATTTTTTAATAGATATAATTATATATGGGTCTCCATCGTAATCCGAGGGAGAAGTTGGAAAACTGGTCCAAAAATGCTACGGAGGATTTTTTATTTATATTGCATAATAAACAAACAGAATTAGGTACTTTGAATTTTGACAAGCCTGTATGGGAAGAAATTAGCAATAGGCTTCTAGAAAAATGTGGCACTAGATCCGGGGTCGATCAGTGTAAGGGAAAGAAGAATCGCCTTCATCGTATGTTTAAAGACTTCCAATAGTTGATTAATCATACCGGGGTCACCTGGAATCCTGACACAGGGAGGATTGAGGCTGACGAAACGATGTGGAATATCACGGTAAGGATTTTCGTAATAGAGTAAGGTTGCATATTGGGTAGCATTTTAATAGAGTTTATTTCGTTGCAGAGAGGAGGAAAAAAAGAGTGTTTCAAACTGTTTAAGAATAGGCCACCTGCCAACTACACATTGCTGGAATTAATTTTCCAAAATCAATCGGCAACTGGTGGGATGGCCCGGTCATCTACACAGGCGCCTTTGAATTCATCTGAGGAGCGTCAGTTAGATGATGAATTATTGGGGCATAATGAACGCGGTAATGAGCCTCTTGTGGAAGAGGAAGGGGAAGAGGAGGACACGGGGGATAACGACCATGAAATCCCTCAACGTCCATCTGTTTCTTCAAGCCGTACGTAGCCGCAGTAAGAAACGAGGTAAATCATCAGCGAGAACATCTCTAGAACAAGAGAGGCAAAAGATGTATGAACTCATTAGTGAACACTTTGCAGCTTGTCGTGTTCGAAGTGAGGCAACATCAGTGTGTACCACACCCCCACCCGCAGATCCATATAGCCTAGCAAATTGCGTTGAGCGCATTAGTAATTTGCAGGGGCTATCTACAGAAACTCATGCAAAGACTTGTCATTTCATGCTTGCTAATGTGGAATCTCGGATACTTATTATGACTTTGCAAGATGACAAACTAAAGAACTTCTTGGAAACTTTCTAGTGAGTGAGTGGACTGTCATTTGTGTAATTTAAACTAAACACTTTGTGCACCCTTGTATGTGCATCTTTGCATACAGTCTTGTTACTTTATTTATTTCGGATACTTTTTTAGTGTTGTTACTTTATTTGTTTCGGATACTTATTTTGGTTTAGAATAAAAGAATATTTGTTTGCTTATTCCTGTTTTAGATTTTTGCTTATTTAAGTTTAAGATGAATTACATATTTGTGTGATGATTTCTTTCTCTATGTTGTCGTAGAATGAATCATCCACCAAATACATCACATGAATCAGATAGTGATGAAGAGCAATATTGTAATGATGTTATATTAGTAATAATGTTGGATATAATGGAATCATTAGACAACCAACTAAATGCTCCTCCACGAAGAGCAGTACACACTTCAATGTTGAGAGGTGCTGACTACATCCAAGAGTTGATACATAGTCCAATTAGATGCTACGAAAATCTTCGTATGGAGCCATCTCTCTTCCTAAGATTATGTGGTGAACTTAGGAGATTAGGCTTAGAGGATAAAAATATTTATGTGGAAGAAGCTGTCGCTATGTTCATGTATACAATTTATCACAATGAACGAGTTCGAGTAGTTGCAGAGCGATACCAACACTTAACTCAAACATGTCACAAATGATTCAAGTATGTACTTAAAGCAGTTCTAAGATTGGGAACCGAACTTATACAACCTTGTGCACCGCGAATAATTCAACCGGAGATTCATGGACATCCACGGTGGTTTCCTTATTTTAAGGTAATGTACAACACTTAGGCACATTATTTTAGCCTTAAGGGGTCTTACTAATCGAAGCATGGTTTTGTAGAATTGCATAGGGGCAATTGATGGGACTCATGTCTCCGCTTTCGTTCCCGCCAACAAATCATCTTTATAACGTGGCTGTAAGGGAACAACAACACAAAATGTGATGGCAGCCTGCGCCCATAACATGCAGTTCACATATATGAAGACGGGTTGAGAGGGAACCACCAATGACTCGCGGATTTTTGCACATACAATATACTCTCCTAACACGGATTTTCCGATACCAAACAGAGGTAAAATTCATGGACCATAATCACATTCTTGTGTTGGTTTTATTACTAATGCATTTTATATATTGTATTGATAGATGAATATTATTTGGTCGATGCCGAATATCCTAATGTACCTGGATTTTTGGTACCTTATCGAGGTGAAAGATATCATCGGTCAGATTATCGTAGTCGAGGCCCAACGTCTAAAAGAGAATTGTTCAACCAACGACATTCATCTTGTCAAAATGTTATCGAATGATGCTTTGGACTCTTAAAAGCACATTTTCCGATCCTAAAGATGATGCCGAACTACGGGGTTTCAAGACAAGGAAGTATTGTATTGGCTTGTTGTGCAATTCACAACTTTATTATTAAATATAAATTTTTTGATGAATTAGTAGAAATTTGGAACAATGAAGATGTTATTATTGATGATGATAATGAACCTACATCATCAATAGGTGAACCTTCTTCTAGCCAAAATGTAATGCATGGTATTCGTGAGGGTATCACTAATCAACTTTGGGCGCATCGCCGTTGATGTATTTTTATTTTTTATGTTAATAGATACAATGATGTTATTTTCATGATGCTTTGAATTTATTAGTTTGTTAGTGCATAGTACCAATAATATACTAACATACTTGCGATATCATAACAGAATAATATGACAGCTTCCTCAAGTCGCATAAGTGAAAATACAACATATTTGCGATACCAGAACAGAATATGTTATTGCAGTATAAAAGTTGTAGTACGAATAAGTGAAACTTCAAAGAATCTTGGCCGTTTATTTGCGGCTTGCTCTTCAAGCCCTAAAGGTTGTGGATTCTTTCAATGGATCAGTCCCATTGCATCAACCATACGCGACGAGGAAGAAGAAGTGAACCAAAGCTTTCATCAACCGTTTCATCAAATAGAGGTCAAAATTGATAAACTCCTTGATATGGGATTCAAGGGGTTACTAGTACTTATTGTTATTGCTATTGTATTTTTGTGTAAGTAAGATGTTATTTTGATGGTGTTTTTTGATATATTACTGCTGGGTGTATATATGCTGTGATGATATCATATTTTGGACATATTGCTGCTGTGATGCCATAATTATAGGCTGTTGTGCTGTTATTTTATATTTTTTAATTTATTTTCATCGGCGAGGAATTGGAGGCGATAACCAATTAATGGTTATGCACACTTTCCTCCTAAAGTCGTAAAATAATATTACTCATTATTATATTATTTATTTTTTGATCTAGGATTTTGATGTTATTGTGTGGCTGTGTTGATTTTATCCTTGTGTGGTTGTGCTGATTTTATTCTTGTGTGGTTATGCTGATTTTATTCTTGTGTGGTTGTACTGATTTTATAATTGTGTGGTTATTAGATAATGAGCAAACCTATTTTTGGTGGACTATGAATTGGAGGCGGTCACCAACTAATGGTGATACGCATTTTCCTTCATAGTCCTACATTTATATAATTCTGATGCCAAATATGCATTTATATCAATCATTCATCTTCTTCTCCAACTCGGTGCTGCTGGAGGTGGTGGAATCGGGCCGTCTATTTTCGAGCGAGCTGAGGTTTACTTGTGCTACCAAAAATATTTGAATTCACTGGATTAGAATTCAATTGAATGTATTTAAATTCATTACATAAGTTTGTTTTTAATTTTTGTTGTACATTTGTATATTTTTATACATATACAAAAATTCTAAAATTGATCAATGGGTCAGTATAAGCAATCTAAAGATTATGTTGAAGATTTGAAGCATTTGTGAGTTATATCGTGGAATTCAAAGTTTACATTGTCTTTCACTTATATCATAAGCGTCGACCTTAAATTTATTTGGTTACTTATTTTGTTCAAAAAATATCAGGATGTGTAAATAGTTTTTCAAACAACTCTGTAGTTAACAACATCAATCTACAAAACTCAGCAAGTCTTCAAAGCAACTCTGTAATGTATAAATAGCACTTCATGAGCAGCTGCTCTCAAGTTGTACTAGTGAAATAAACAGTAACAACGTTGAGTTTTTCGTTTAATATATTCTTCTCAACCTACATAAATAGAAGGTAAATAAGAAAATTAGGTGTACTAGTCCAAAAGAAAATAAGTAGTAAGGGACTTAAAGACATGGTTAACAAGATTTCATTGTTCATGTTAGAACAATAGAACATATTTTTATATTTTTTATATTTATATTAATTAATAAAATAATATTTATTTACTAAATAATAATATTTTTATATTTATATTATTTTTTATTTTTTAGTATAGTAATATTTTTTAAATTAAAAAATAAAATAACATATTTTTATATTTATATTAATTAATAAAATAATATTTATTTACTAATTAACATAATTAATATTACTAAAGTTTGAGTTAAAAAATTCTAAGTAAAAAATTTAAAACAGATACTATGTTTGATAAACAAACGCAGTTTCAGTTTTCGTCTTGAAAATAGTCATCGAAAATAACACACAACAAACGAGTTTTCGTTGTTTTCATTTCGCGAAACATGAAACCAAGATATGTCAAACAAACATGTTTTCGTCAAACATAAAAATCGAAACTAAAAACTTGAAACTCGAAAACTCATTTCAATTTTCACGAAACGAAAATTGCTTCTAAATTTTCGTAAACAAACGCGCCATAAGGAACTAAACATCCTCAGCTTGGGTTCAGTCGACCGAACGAGGCATTAGAATGGCGTAGCAGCCTATTCGATCGACCGACTGGTCGATCGATCGAAGATCTCTAGAAATTGGCCGAAGCATTCGATCGACCGAAGGTTGCAACGATAGAATAGATAGGCTACGTCGTTCGATCAATCGGTCGACTGACAAAGGTGATAAAATGCCCGAGAGTAGCGATCGACCGATCATGTGTTAGCGCAACTCGCTGCAGCCAATCGGTTGACAAACGGGTCGATCGGGTGATGGAAGAATTGTTGGCGGTCGACCGACCTCTTTTAGCTGCGAGCGGTCGCACTGGCGGTCGATCCATCGGTCGACCGACTGATCGACCGGCCTTGCGACCGAACGGCTTCAACGGTCGATTTTTTATCCGTTGAACGGTCGTTCGTCTGAGGGGTTATAAATACCCCTCACCTACCTTCTTTAAACTCTCTTAGAAATTTTATTAAGCATTTAAAAGAAGTTCTCCAAGCCTTCATGCGATCAAAGCTCTCGCGCTCTCTCTGCTCCCAATCTTAACATCTTCGAGGCGCTTCTCTCTGCTTCAACTGTGCCGCATTCATTGAAGTCATCATCCATTGCAAGTTGAAGAAAAGAAGGCAGTGGAAAGAAGCTTGGTTCAATTTTTCTTTTATTAGTTCTTTCCTTGTATTTAATTTTTATTGAAACTTGTTTTCTCGTTAAGATAGCTTGCTAGGTGTGCTAGGAAACACTTAGGGTCAACTTTGTATATTTGTATTTTGCCTAGGTGAATAGGATTGAGGTGTTCTCCAAGTGAGGGAGAATGGTGTCCTCAAGTGTATTCAAAGGGAAACAAAAAATCTATAAAGTAGTGCTTAGAAATCCTTGGTAAGGAGCCAAGGTAGAAGAGTAGGCAGTTGGCCGAACCATTATAAATTGCTTTGTTTGCATTGCTTTTTACTCGCTTTCATTATTGAGATTGAATTATGATCATATCATTCATTAAAGAATAATTCCATTAAGCTAAGACAAAATTAAATTAAAGAAATTTAAAAAGGGGATTGACACTATTCAACCCCCCTTCTAGTGTCAAGGTCCACCCAACAAGATTGACCTTTCTTGCCCTTTTTGATTGATGTCAAAAGGAGGAGAGAAGAATTTATGTATAAAGGGGGAGAAATGTATAGTTAAAATGGGGAGAAAGGTATAGGTAAAGGGGAGAAAAATATAGAAAAACCATGCATATAGATAGGGGGAGTTTAATTATATAAATATGCATGTTGATAAGGGGAGAAATCCCTTAGTTGATATCCTCTATGCTTTAAATGAATATATTTTCTTATGGATGTTTGTCATCATCAAAAACGGGGAGATTGTTGGCTTTAGGTTTTCAATCTTAGCCTTAATCTCGGTTTTGATGGTTTTGATGATAACAAACATGAGACTAATGATTTCATTGAGAATATATTTCAGATTCCATATCAATTAGCGTTCGATATCCTCGATCAAAAATATCGGAGAAATCAGAAATTGGAAGGACATTGATCGTCGCGCTCGGGTTCATCGCGGAAGTTTATCGAAGATCGACGAGTGCACCAAAGTCGCTTGGATGAGTCGAAAGATCAAATCAAAAGCTCTCTAAGATGATGCTCGTTGAAAGCCAGAACCCGAAAACCAAGCGCATAAGAAATAGGCTGAAAATGCAATTTCAACCTATGTTCGGTCAACCATGCAGTCGACTGAATAGGGTAAGAAAAAAATGCCCAGCCATTTCGGTCGACCGGTCGGTCGATCGAACACTGTCGAAAAATGGCAGTGGGCACTTCGGCCGACCAGTCGGTCAATCGATAGTGGTTGGTTTTGGGCAGTAGGCTTGGCGGTCGACTGACCTATTGAAAGCTGAAGATGCGAGATCCTGTCGGTCGATCGAAGGTCGGGGATGAATAGTTGTGTTTGGGCGGTCGACCCGTCGGTCAACCGACCACAGACAGAAGAGAAGTGATCGAAAGATCGATCGACCAGTCGGTCGACTGACTATTCGACCGACGGCCTATAACAGATAGTTTTCTATCCGTTGAATAGTCATTTCTTCACGAGGGTATAAATACACCCTCATATACTTCATTTAATCTTCTTCCTTCACTCCTACATACTTTCATTGAGCATTTAAAATGAGATTAAAGCCTTCAAAGAGATTGTTTTGGAGCGTGCGCTGCTTTCTGTCGAGTTCTTCTACAAGCGCACAAGCTCTGCTTCCCTCAACTCTGCTGCAACGAATTTATCTAATGAGTTAAAGGATTGAAGGATTGCAAAAGAGCTTCTTCTATTGGTTTCATTCTTAGCTCTTTTGATTGTAATTTTTAACTGTTATTAGTATCTATTTTCTTTGATTTGGGTTTGTGAAGACTTAGCTGTTAGGTCTTGTCGTGTGAAGTGGTATCCTTGGTGTAGAATGAGTAAAGCCACTTGTGTAAACTTAGAGCTTACTATGATTAGTTCTAGTTGTCCCTTAGGTTGAGGTGGGAAAGTGCTCTCGGTAAGAAGGCGGGATACTTCCGGGTGTGGAAGTGCCTTCGGTTGGAGAGCAGAGATTTTCTGGTGAAAGTCCTTGTTGTAAGGGAAACAAGCAATTAATCTTCTAAAACCTAGTTTGGAAATTCTAAGCGGGGTGCTTAGGTAGTGGAGTAGGCATTGGGGCCGAACCACTATAAATCTTGTGCGTTTGCATTGAATTCTTATTTGCCTTAATTGCTTTATCTTGCTTTCGAATTTAATCGCATAATTGCAACTTGCCTAAACGTTTTAAGTAATCTATTAAAATCGGATTTAGGCTAATCGAATTAGTAAACTCACTATTCACCCCCCTCTAGTGTCGCCATTTCGCCCACTAGTGCTAAAATCTCAAACCCGTTAAGTAACAATAAGTTGCTAGAACTCCCTTCTGGAATGATTGGATAGTGAATGGTTAGAAACACATACGCCTGGATTGGCACATTTTATTGGAGTGGTGGGGGTGCACGGCGACCGAGAGGGTGAGGCCAGGGATAGGTCAGACTCGATGCGGCCACGCGCGCACCCATGATATTGGCATATTGCCTAAACCATTCGAGTAATATTATTGGTGTGTATTCTTGTGAATTTTCTAATTCTTGTGATGGTGATTGTGCTTGGAGCATGGTGGGCTGAGAAGCGCTTTAGTTGGAGAAGCTATCGCCCAACTCAACGAGCCACATCGACTGCTGACCCAATGAGTGGCATTGGTTGGAGGGCCTTCCCAACCAGAGGAGGGTTACCCAGGCTAGTAGGTCGTCCTATCTTGGAGGGTCGAGGCGAGAAGCTCGCTAGGCGGTGTTCCAGTGACTGACTTGTAAGATTGTTAAATGTTGTATTGTGATATGACCGATATAGGCTGATGTGTTTAGATGTGCGAAAGAGCACAAGATGGTTGTTTAGGTGTTGCGACTTGTACACAACATGGTAAAATTTATAGTTTATCCAATGTTGTTTAAAAAAAAGGGGATGTGTGCATGTGATGCTGTTAAAGGGCTTTCCGAGTAGGGGAGACTCGCTAGAGGGCCTTCATAGGCTGGTTGTCCCATGGATGGGTACGCGTTAGAGGGCATTCTTGGCACCCTACTTGGTGGTGCCGTGTGTATACGTTAAAGGGCTTTTCCTAATATTATCCCCGGCTTGTGTGCTTGTATGCTTACTATTGCATGATTCATGAATTTAGTATTGGCCGAGACCGGTCAGTGAGGGTATGTGCGCAAGCGTGCACGCGCGAGAGGTGTGCATGGACATTATGTTAATGTGTCTGATGATTAAGGGTCTATATATGAGATAGATTAGTTGGTACCTCTGCAAGTTTAGGACCCGTGGGAGGGTCTGAGAGTGGAGGGTGCCCATGTGCGCACCCAAGGTCTTGGCAGGGTACCCCAGCCACCCGAGGATATGGGTAAGTGCACACGTATAAAATTTTTTAGAGGAGGATGTTGCCTTTGTGGCTGAAAACATTGGCTTGGTAATTTTATTTAAAATTTCTGAAGGTCAAAATGGTTTGTCGAAAACTTCAACCTAGCGCTTGGTATGATTAATGAGGTCGATGGGTCTGAGTGGTCGGATATTTTGGGGGTCGTGATTAAAGCCGTGGGGTGAGTACTCTCGACTACACCTGAGTTTGATAGTGGTGAACAGGCATACATATTTTGTTTGTTGAGATTGTGAAGGTTTGACCAATGTGCTTCAGTCGTTTAGGAACCATGGCGAATGGGGTGATATAATCACCTTGATTGGGTTGTGCTTGTGCTCGGGCTAGAGATTTAGCTGAAAACCTATGGGCAGCCTAGCACACTCGGCAGCGGAGAGGAACCCACTGGCTCGGGAGCTTGCGGCCTACTTGGATGGCAAGGTAGTTATCTCGGGAGCTTGCGCACTTGCGAGGGTGGTCCGCATTGGTTGAGAAGCTGCGGGCGGTCAGAAGGAGGATGCACTTCGTGTTGTGGCTAGAGACCTGGTGGAAAAGGATGAAAAAGGTAGTGGTCGAGTCATGTCTAGGTGTCTGACCTACCAGCATGTTAAGGCTGAACACTTGAGACCGGCAAGTCAAAAAGCTGAGATCTAAAGAGGTTCCATTGGTGAAGGTTCGATGGGAGTATCGTTCTGGTCAGGAGACAACTTGAGAATTGGATCAGGGTATGATGAAGAAATACCCCCATATGTTTAATTGAGATGGTAAGTTCATTTTCACCCATAAATTCGAGAACGAATTTTCTTTAAGGGAGGAGGATTGTAATACCCATGAAATTTATTAGGATTTGCATATTTATTTTAGCGGGATGAGCGTGACGTGTAACGGCGCGTGCAGAATTGATAGCTAATGGAAGCGATTTAAGGTGAGACCTTGCTTGAAAAAGAAGTAAAATAAAATTACCTATTTGTAGTGATAATTATTGTGTTAAGTTCGAGTTGGGTTTGAGCCGAGTCCGAGGATGCGATCAGAGCTCGAATCAGACTCGTTTTGAGCGAGTTGGATCGACTTAAGTGAAGAGGGGCAAAATAGTAAATTGACATCATTTAGTTAAAAGAATTATAAAGATGCCTACCTAGGACCGTACGGCTCCAAGGAGGAGCCGCACACATCCCTAGGTGGCGTGAGGATGATAGGGGACTTGGTGGAGATCTTTGGCCGGGAATCGGAGCTTCGTCGGAATTGGGTCATCGCGAGGCTTCTTCGTCGCCTTCTCTTCCCTTGAACCCGGTTTTAGGTGAGTGGTTTTATTTCTAATCTCCACGAAAGTTCTATCCTTGGCTTCGCCGAACTCTCTCATGATTTAGATGTTGAAAATATCTTTGTTTCTATGTTGTCGGTGCTTTATTTGTTTTTGAATTGGTATTTTAACAAGGGGAGATGAGAATTTCGGGTAGAAGTTTGAAGGGAGGCAGTCCTTGGAAAGGGATGGCCTCTTCTTGAGGCCAACTATTGATGATAAAGGGGGCGGCGACTGTGAGGTTGCTGCAAACCGACTTGGAGAGTGGTTGTAGTTTGATTTATTTTACTTTTAATTTTCCTCTGTCGGCTTTGTTGGGGCGTATGAGATCATGTCTTGAGGGAATAGAATCCTTGTCTCCACGGGGGTAAATCATGGCTACATGATTTTATTTTGTTTTCTTACCACCACATGAGGAGATGTGTAGGTTGACCACTTCATTTGGTCAATAAAATATTTCCTATGGGTGGAGTTTTGACAGTAGGTGTGGAATGGTTGTAGGTGAAATTATGAATTGTAAGAGAAAGCATGTGCTACATGCTTCATGTCTTGTTTATTTTTATTTCTTTTCTTTTGGTGTGGCTGCCGGGATATGGATTGGGTGATGAGGTAATTGTGGAGTTAATGGTATTTTTTGGCTTGATTAGATTATTACAGTTAGCTATTTGGGTCGAGATTTAATGGGAGATGTTTATTTTTATTCTCTGTTGGTGTATCTTATTTTTGTTATAAATTGGGTTGGAATAATGCCTTGCTTGAGTTCTTAATTGAGTGGAAACCAAAGCATGCTTAGACCATATGTTTAAATTTATATTCTTGTTGCAATTGCAGTTGCAGGGAATTATTGGTTACAAATTTATATTCATGCAGAAATAATAGTTGCTGGAACTAAGTGCTGAAATATATCATGTCTGAAATTGGTTTAAAAGCATGCTGAGATTGATTCTATTGTTGGATTGCGAATGTGCTGTGTAAGATATTGATGTAACCTATCGATCTTCTTGTACGCTATGGTCTAGGAATTTAGAAAATATTTTGGTGACCTGAACAGTAGCGTACAAGGTGTAATCTAAGAATTACAATAGGCAGGAATTGTTGACGAATGTATTTGACGGGTCAGACTGCGAGCCCGATATGACATTCCTAGTTTGATGAAATAGTAGAGACTTAACTTGGTGATAGTAGTGAAATTAAATTCCTTACCTTGACATGAGGGTGTAGCCCTTAAGTAGATAAATTGGAGGGCTAACTGTAAGAACGACTGAGGGTAGTGTGCGGGTCGACATCCCACGAGACATAAAAAAAGGATAAGTGTTTAGGAGTTGGTGGTTCTCTAAGCAGACATTTGTTGGGCCTTACTAGGTCGAGTGGTGCGCATAGCACATGAGATAGTAGTGGGCCTTATTGGGCCAAGTGGTGCACATCGCGCACAAGATTATGTGGGGCCAGATAGGCCGAGTGGTGCGTATCGCGCACGAGATGATATTGAGCCGGATAGATCGAGTGGTGCACAACGCGCATGAGATGACATGGGTCAGAGGGCCTTTCCCGATCGAGCTATGGGCACTGAGGCTAGAGGACCTTCCTAGCTCGGTGAGCCCGAGTGACATGGGTCGGAGGGCCTTTCCCGATCGAGCTATGGGCACTGAGGCTAGAGGGTCTTCCTACCTCAGTGAGCTCGAGCGACATGGGATGGAGGACCTTTCCTGATCGATCTATGAGCACCGAGGCTAGAGGGCCTTCCTAGCTCAGTGAGCTCGAGTGACATGGGTTGGAGGACATTTCCCGATCGAGCTATGGGCACTAAGGCTTGAGGACCTTCCTAGCTCAGTGAGCCCGAATTGAGAGGTTTACTGGGGGTGGCCAGTCGGCCTAGCGAGCCCCCCTGAGTTGTAAGCATGTAACTAGAGGTCTGCTCTAAATGGGCCGAGTCAGTCTGTGTGGTGCGCATATCACACGAGTTACTAAAGTAATATGTACCATGATTATATCAGTCATTTGAACACAGAGATAGTTACTACATTAATTATTTACGTGGTTTGGCTTGGTGATGGTTAAGACGACCACTCACTGAGTTCTTTGAACTCACCATTATTTTTTGCATGTTGTTTTGCAGAGTGTGATCATTGAGTTATGGTGCGGCTGGTGGCGGCGGACTCCGATGGCGATTTCGTGAAACCCGTTGGTGTAGTCGAGTTGAGTCGGATTTGAATTTATTTAAGAGACATATAGTTTGTCTGAGTCTTGTAGTTACTTGAACTTGTGTAGTATTGATACTTGGTTATGTAGCTTTTACTTAAATTGATACCGAGTAGCTACTTTGATGATTAAGTTTTAGGTTATGACATCTTGACTTGGTTATATTGCCTGGATAAATGTGTTTGTATGGTTTAGGCTTCGGAGTATCTGTCCGCACTCTGGCCGGTCGTGTGACCCGGATTTGGGGCATGACAAAGTGGTATAGATAGGGGGAGTTCTATTATATAGATATGCATGATGATATGGGGAGAAATCCCTTAGTTGATATCATTTGTGCTTTAATATATATATTTTCTTAAGAATGTTTGTCATCATCAAAAAGGGCGAGATTGTTGGCTTAAGGTTTTCAACCTTGGTCTTAATCTCGGTTTTGATGATAACAAACATGGAACTAATGTTTCAATGAGATACATTTCAGGTTCCATATCGATTAGCGCACGACGTCCACGATCAGAAAAATCGAAGAAATCGAGAAATCAGAAGGATGTTGGTCGATGCGCTCGAATCATTCGAGAAGTTTGAGTCTA
The DNA here is from genome assembly GCA_034359265.1 of Canna indica. Classification (NCBI taxonomy): domain Eukaryota; kingdom Viridiplantae; phylum Streptophyta; class Magnoliopsida; order Zingiberales; family Cannaceae; genus Canna; species Canna indica. The sequence continues at coordinate 60,613,381 of CP136897.1, forward strand.
GGTTTAGGGTGTCTAGTTTACATTGTAAATCCTCATGATGATGCATAAGAACCCTAAAACCAAACCCGGACCCCAAAATCGCCCTGAAACTCACTAAGCCTAAGGAGCTCCTTGGAGGGTTATATGACCTAGATAGTTTCTTGATATAAAAAAGGCGGTAATTGTTCCTTGGGTCAAAACTAGAGAACGAGATATTTTTAATGAATTTTTGGAAGCATTTAGCATACTCATATTTGACCCGAAAGATTAGGAAATTTTGGTTTTCGGAAAATTTGTACTAGACCCCAAAAACTAGATTTTGATTCTTAATGATTTTGATTTTTTAGATATTTTTATTGAATCCAAATGGGGGGTAATCCTTATATAACATTTATGTTTTAAAGTTATAACAGTCTGTCTAGTTTTCGAAGCCAAAAATTGGCAGTGGGTGCGTCTGTCGACCCGACTGCGGATCGCTAAAGTCGCGACTTGCGTCTGTTAACCGATCGGTCGACCGGATTGCGGATCGCTCATCTTGCGACTCATTCAGTCGACTGAACAGAGCGATTTAAGCTCAGAAAGGCCAGCGGTCGTGGGCGGTCGATCGGTCGGTCGACCGACGATCGACTGGCAAGCGACCAAATGGCGAAAACGACTAGTTTTCCGCTCATTGAGCCACTCGTTGACGCATCGTTTCTTATGAGGGTTATAAATACCCAAGCCTAAGCCTTCCTTAAGAACTTTTGATCACTCTTAACCTTCATTGAGCCATCATTTATCAACTCTAAGCTTTCATTGAGCCATTTTTTAGAGAAATCCTAGTCCGAGCTTTCATTCCTAGAGTTTGCCTTCAAGTTTGATTTGATTCATCATCACGGCATCAAGAGGAGCTAGGATTCATTGTTTTGGAGCTAAGTATTTGTATTGTTGTATTTTTTGCTCTATTACTTGTGTATTTTATTGTTTATTTCATTGTAACTCAACTTGTGTAAACCTAGGTTGCTAGGTTTGATTGAGTTGGTGGTTGCCTTAGTGTTAAGTCTTAAACCCACCGTTGTAAACGTAGTTTACTATGATTAGTTGAGTTGCCCTTAGGGTTGAGGTGGAAGAGTGCTCTCAGTAAGAAGACGGAGACTTCCGGGTGTGGAAGTGCCTTAGGTTGAGAGTGAGACTCTTCGAGTCAAAGTCCTCTGTGTAAGGGAAACTATTTAATCTAGTAAACTTAGTTTGAAAATTCTAAGCGGGGTGCTTAGGTAGTGGAGTAGGCATTGTGGCCGAACAATTATAAATTCTCGTGTCTGCATTGATATCTTTATTTGTGCTTAATTGATTTATTTTTACTTCGGCATCTAGTCGATAAATTACGATTTGCCTAAATAATCTAAAAACGATTAAAATCAGATTTAGACTAATAGATTGGTAAACACACTATTCACCCATCCTCTAGTGTGTCATTTCGTCCAACAGTTATGACATCATAAAATCATTTCAATATTAGTTATGACATCAATATCATAAAATAACCTCATAATGAGTTCGCGATGCAGATGGTTGTCCCCTTAGTGGGTAACTTCTTCTATTATACCCATCTTGATAACATATCTGATAAGTAATAACTAAGCCTCCTCTCGGTAGTCTTGTTCTACTATCTTCATGCAAGTCTCTTCTTCTTTTTTTCTTTGGCCTACCGGGCATCTTCTTCACTGGAGGTGGCAACATGTGAGGTCCTTCCACTTCAGGCCATGTATCCTTCCCAGTCAAAGGTTACAACAATAACTCATATGTCTTTAAGTATGTATTCCTCTTATAGTAATTATCAACATATGGTCTGGTTCTTCTTTTAGCCAACTGATACAAGAGATCGCATGCTTACATGGTATGTCGGATAAATCCCAATGTCGGCGAGAACTTTTTGTTGATCACTTATAAGTATTAATCCATATCCTTGATCAATCCTCAAATCATCAAATAATACTCTCAATAACCAACTCCATGACTGATAATTTTCTCCTTCGACTACAGCCCATGCAATGGGGAACGATTTGATTATTCCCATCTCTTCTAACAACAGTCAATAATTGTCCACTCATAAATGTCTTTAAGAAACACCCATCCAATCCAATGATAGGTCTACAACCTTGAAGAAATCTATTTCTTGCACACTCCAATTTGGATTGCTCCTAAAATTTTCAAGATAATAGGAAGCTATCCAACTTACAGTAGCTTGACGATTCCTCATGTTTCTTGAACATGTGTGTTCGCTATTGTAGCTCTTAATCACGAATGTCAACTCATTCTTCATCCAACTTTCGTATATTCTCCATGGGCATCCTGTAGCACATTTGGCTTCCATTTTTTTCATAGAAGTCTTGGTCCATGTAATGTTATAACCATTGACAACGCAATAGCTTTGGACAACTTCTTTAAACTGGGCATTTGACTCAAATTTCATCCAAAGTTCTAATCTAACATCTTTGCATCACATTTTAGATTATATACTTCACTTCAGAATTTTTTCCTCCTATGAACATTCTCATTCATCAATTGCACACCTTCTTCACTAGTCTCTGGTGTAACAATTTCCTCTTCACCATCTTCGTATTCACTGACGTTCGAATATGGACCTGCAGAGGCAGCAGCTCCATGAATGCTATCTTCATTTTCTCTCAAATTTGTAGGCTGAACTGTAATTGGCTCATCTATGTTGAAATTATCATTACTTGTACCTCCAACCATGATAGATACAACTTCGTTAACCTCATGTGCATCTTCTATGCCTTTCTTCCATGCTCTAACAGTGACATATTCTTCACCATTAAGGTCCTCAAACTCACTAGACACAACATCGTCATCACTTTCTCCAACCGGACAATATTCATCATATTCAGACTCAGCATCACTTGCATGTTCTTGAATCAACCCAATTGAATGTCCTTGATCTTCCTCTATAACTGCATGTTCTACATGTTCTCCAGTGTGCACATCATTCTCGTCTTCACAGCTACTAAGATTTACCTATATATATATATATATATATATATATATATAACAAAAAAATAACTAAAACATGATATTTGAACTATAAATAGGATAGAATATAAGATATAATTATATTTATCGATGATGACGCTGATGATGGATCTCTTCGTGGAGGTAGAATGGTAGTCCGACGTCAATTTGAACGATGAACCATTAATACAATTTTGGATTTTTTAAGTGAAATGCAAATCAAATGTAAGTAAACCCTAGGTTTAAACATTATTTACAGGGTTCAGGTCTAGAGATACTAGTTGAAATAAAACAGATGGAGAGACCCATTATCACCTTGGGAGAGAGAATGACAAACTATGTTCTTGGTGCAACTCAATGTCGCCGAGCCGAAATGAAATTAGAGAAGAGATGAAAAACTGATGGAGAATATACCACTGAGCAGAAAATGCCGGGATGACATCTGATGCCACTGATGCCGACTGCCGACGACGAGGATGGATTGTTTTTGTTGATGTAGTGCTTAAGCTAACTAAATGTCGCCGCGGAATTAGGGCACATGATAACAAATAGATACAAATGCAAGCTAAGATAACAAATAGGAAAGAGATACTCATCGACGATGGAGCAACGTGGGAGCAACCGGGGATGACACGAGCAGCTTGTCGGGAATGATGAGGGTCGGGGGAGGGAAAGAAAAAGAAAATAATTAAAAAGTTGGATGCTATTGAGCGATCGAGGGCAGACGAGGGATTTTTGTTGGGGGAAAAAGAACGACAATAGAGAGGGTTAAGTTGAATGTTGACCTGGACTGCTGATCCCAATCAGTATGTCCACATCAGCATTCTAATAGGACAATTAACGTGAGTTTAACTGCGGGGTAGATTAGAAATGAAATCAAAATTGAAGATCCCATTTGATTCAAATGAAATATGGGAATATATTAGGGGGGAGAGTAAGTAAAAGTTGGTATATATAGAATAATTAATCCTTTATTCTAACAAGAAAAAGAATATATTCTGTTCTCTTATTTTTCTTTTCTACTTTTTATTTGTCTTTTTCTTCATCCTGGCAATTTCTCCAACAAAGCCTTATTTGTCGGATCGAGATACCTCCATCTCGCTCTCTCTGCCTTCCCTGAGTCCTCGCAGAGGGCTCGAATTCCAGCGACCAGGTATTCCGGCCGTTGCTTTTCATCCTTACAAATCGCAGACTTCTCTTGACTACAACTAGAGACCTTGCTCAAGTTTTGATCTCGATTTCTTCGCCCTCTTCTACCTCTCGAGCTGGACACTGTTACCTTGTAGGTAAAGAGTTGGGTTAGGGTTCCCTTGATGTCCACACTACTAAAATTTTTACAAGTAATCAAAAGCTAAAACCCCTTCATCTGTTTAGTTAAGCGAGATTGAACACGGCAGAAAGTAGGAAACCAGATTTCTTCTCCTTAAGGTGGAGGTACTCATATTAGTTTCTCCAGTTTTTCTCGTTCTTCCTCTTTCTTCTAGCTTTGTAATTTAGGTTGAAGGTATACATTGGTCATTAAGTTGAGAATATTTCGAAAACACAAATGCATTTTCTTCTTCTCCCATTTCTTCCTTTTTTTCTCCCTATCATCTTTGGTGAGGTGCGTTGCTTCCTCTTCATAGTGAAGTAGCTCCTAAACAGGAGCAAAACCGAGCTAGGATAAATTCTTTAGTGTAGTTAAGAGAAATTATTATCATATAAAAGTAATCTATAGTACCCTACTTACTGATGCCTGTAGGCCACCTTTTCCTCATAAGGTCTGTTTGACAGTTGCTTGTTACAACATCTCTTCAGTTTTCAAAGTAATTATGATAAGGCTTGTCTAATAGTTCATCTTTATGTCGATGAATACTTTTCTGAGTAGAAAAACTCTTAATTTGTCTGCCTGAGCCTAGATTGCATCAATTTTGTTATGAAAAAATAGTTGAGGTAATTTGTGAATTTTCTATCTATAAATTTACATCGTTACTTATCTTGATCATCTGAACTTTGTTTTCTGTCTTTGATGACACTAGAATATTTTCTTTCCTTGATACACAAGTAGCAGAGACATGTGTTTCTGTGTTTTCTTTTCAGGTTGAGATACTGTATTGCATAACCTCATTTATGGAAGGCATTTTACATTTTGAGAAGTTCACTTCATGTAAATTATGCAAGCACCATACTATTCAAAGTCACAAGCAATTTGTTCTGTTGTTTTGTTCTTGTTTACATTTTTTTTAATTGAAGATATATACTCATTTGTTGTATCATGCAATTCAGTCCTTGGGATGAATTGCAGAAATGTTATTGACTTATGCAGCGATGAAGAAACTGAAGAAGCAAAGACAGAAGATGTTAAACCTATTTTACCTTTAAGTTATAAAGAGAAGACATGCCATTCTGCTGGAAATAGTCTGACACATTACAGAGATTGTTCCATAAAGCAAGAACTCGAGGAAAGCAGAAGTTCAAATAGTGGTTCCAGCATAACAGATCAAGGGAGTTCGTCTGCTAATTTGGTTTGCCCAAACTATGCCTCACCGGCTTCTCCTGTTCGTCTTTGTCGACAGTTCTGGAAATCTGGCGACTATGAAGTTGGACAAGCTATCTCATCCATATCTCAAAGTATGCTTTTATCTCTTCTTTTGATGTTTATGATTTCTTTATATATCAAGCACTGTTTTAAAGTTCTAATGATTGGACTGGTTAACATGTGAATTACTTATATCTATTTGTTTTTCCTTTGGAACAGTTGCATCTTTTTGGGTGGTGGAACTTATATGTAACACAAGTGCTACTTGCATTTTTTTTTTGCAAAAATGCAAAGAATCCTGAGAAAATGGTCATATGAATCAAAAGCTACTCTTTTAGTTAAAATCTTTAGTTCTCTTCTTCCATTCTCTTATAATTTTAAACACATAAGACAATTGATGCCTAAGAGGATTCATTAGTGTTAGAGTTATTAGAGTTATTAGAGTTACTTGTAATAGTCTCTTGTTGGTGTAGGTTAACTTAAGTTACTTGTCATGCTATTTTATTCTTTTTATTTCTCTCCCTTTATATACTTAGGAGAAGAGTCACTAATGAATTGATTTTTGGGAATTTTATCCTAACATGTTATGAGAGTGACTAGGGTTAGGGCCTCCATAATTTTCTCCTCTCTTTCCCACTCTTCTCTCATCTCTCCCTTTTCTTCCTACTTTACCGTTGCTGCTGCCAACCTACACTGAAGGAGAGAGGTTTGGAAAAATGGAGAAGGAGAGAGGTTTGGAAAAATGGTGGAACAATTACCTACATTGAAGGAAGGATCAGAAGCTATGATGGTTGAGAGGTTGAGATAAAACCAGTGATGAAGGCTGTTTGAAAGATGTGGAAGCAGGAACAACTTGGGCGATGAAGGCTCCGATACCAACTTGAAAATAATAGAGAAGTTTTTGAGTGAATTGTATGAGTTGATAAACACTCAGATATTTATACACACAAAGAAGTAATTACATCTTCTATTTACAAGAAATAGTAATTATGAACAGATGTCTAGGTAAGTGACTATTTAATGATCCTAATATTCCCAATACAACACTAAATACTGTTTCTGTTTCCAACACAGTGAGCATGCACATTTATAATTAGTGTGGGAACTCACAACATCTAATCAAATTTAACATGAGCAGGAGAGCGAGGTCCTTAGTTCGAATCCTCCTAGCATTAGTATTATAAAAAATGATTTCTCATCTTAATTAAGTTGATCCATTTGTTAGGCTTGGGTTAGTCTTCTCAAGTTTTCCCGCCAACAAGTGAGGGAGAGTATTAAAAATATAAATTCATAGATTGGTATCTTTCGTAACAGCCTAAGCTTTTGGGAAAGTTGGACATCTAATCAAATTTGACACTATTGTATCTTTGTATACTTGGGAGAAGACTCACTAATTAATTGATTTTTGGGAGTTTTGCCCAAACAATTAGTAATTAAAGATTTAAAGGATTCATTCATTACTTGAAAATAGTATTGTTAAGAAACTAGTGGGCCTAACTCCACCCCACTCTTCCTAATTTTGTAGTTGAGTCAGACAACAATTAACGCTAAAATTCGCTCTCCGTGGGAAATTGATTCGCTAATCTCGGATATTCGGAACTTAGGTTCTGATTGTAACTATCGAGGTATTCTTTTTTGCTTTAGAGATTATAACAAAGCTGCCAATTGGGCAGCAAATAGGGGCCATATTTGTAAGGATGGGCTGGTGTGGTCCACTATTAGGCCTCTAGAGCTGGAGGACATTTTGTTGTTGGACTCGTTTGCTGTTGGCTTTGGCCGCACTGTAATATAGTTGCTTTTTTTCGTGTAAAAAAAAAACTCTACCCCAAAAGCTAGCTTAAGGAGGGAGGACTGCCCAAGTTATTTTAAAGGCTATCTTGACATCTGCGGGTGACACAATATCAACCACATGATAGGCTCTGACACCATGTTAAGAAATTAGTGGGTCTAACTCCATCCCAAAAGCTAGCTCAAGGGGGAGGATTGCTCAAACTAATTTCTTAACATGGTACCAGAGCCTATCATGTGGTTGATATTGTGCCACTCGCAAATGTCCAGTTCTGCAAACTCCACGCTCCACATATCCAATCGTGGGCGTGAGGGGTGTATGTTAAAGTTCCACATTGCTTAAGGATATGGCTAAGATAGCCTTTAAAATAACTTGAACAGTCCTCCCTCCTTGAGCTAGCTTTTGGGGTGGAGTTAGACCCACTAATTTCTTAACAAGTATGACAATGAAAATAATTACATGCCAAACTCTGAAAGTTGCAATGTTGCATCTAAAAGTTTTTGAATTTTCTTGGATGGAAATGCATGGTTCCTTTTTTTTAATTTTTTTTTGATGTATATCTGGGATCAGCAATGAACCAATTTTTTAAGGCTATTTTGCATCGTTGTGGCATCTTGATGATGTATCTTACCAATTTATTAACCTTTTGTACTTTGACATGGTAAATGCTTCATGGCATTTCACTTTCCTGGAGAGTGCTCCTTTTGTGATGTTTACTGATTAAAATTTAGCTTTTGCACCATGAGAGATTAGTTTTCTACCTTCCAGCAGATAGAAGAAATCGTTTGCGCATCCATCCTAAGTTCCTTCATTCAAATGCAACTTCACATAAGTGGGCTTTTGGTGGTACGTGGTTCCACAAATACAACCAGCTTTATTCAATGTTGTGTTGTCGTGTATTAGATAGCTTGAACTTACTCTTATCTTTCTGAAATATTTGCTTGCAGCCATAGCGGAATTGGTTGATAATGCAATTGATGAGGTAACTAGCACTATCTAATACATAATTAGATTCGTGTTTATGATTACTTTCAAGTGATGACTGTAGTTGATAGACGATACAATTTCAATGATCTTTGTTCAAGCTATCATTTCTAGCCTTATAGCTCTGTCATATAGTTTTGGTTGCTTTATCAGAAATTAATGGCTATTAATTGGCATTTGTACCTACTAGACACAAAATGGAGCAACGTTTGTGGCCCTAGAACAATTCACCAATCCACGCGATGGTAGTCATGCTTTGCTGATTCGAGGTAATTCAAATTGTTATTATCATTTGTATGAATGTGCCTATTTGCATATGAACTAATATTTCAAGTGAGTATTAAAATGTGAGTATATGAATAAGATGATGGAGGAGGAATGGATTCAGAATCTCTACGCCGTTGTATGAGCTTTGGATTTTCAGATAAACAGTCAGGATTGTCAATAGGACAGTGTATGTACACTTGTACTTAAGTTTGGATTGGTTGTTCCTTGTATCCTTGATACTGATTTCTAAAGTTTACTCTAGATGGAAATGGTTTCAAAACAAGTACCATGCGGCTTGGAGCAGATGTGATTGTCTTTAGCCGTTGCAGGAAGGAAAGGTCAGTCAAGTTCTTCTGCTTAATGTCTGGTTACTATGTTCTCTCTTAAAAGCATTATAGATATGTTACTGAATTTTTTTAAAAAATGGAGGCTCTGAGATTCATACTGTGAAATTGTGGTACTCATGCTTGAAGCATTGTAGTTATGTTACAGACTTCTAAATATTGGACGCTATGCTTTGCAGAGTCATACCGTGAAATTTGTGCTAATGGTTGAAAACCTTTTTCTAAAAGATTTCAATAGGCCAACTCATTACTAACTTTACTCTATAATTGTTATATGGGTCTTGATTAACAATAAGCAATAAGAGAAACCCTTGGGTAAACAATCTTCTCTTTTGTACGACAAACTCTTATTAAAAATAACTTTAAATAAGCAATAAGAGTATCAAATATGAGAATAACTCCCCTTATAAATATGCACGCATTAAAATTAACTCCTTACTCTATGCATGGATAAAATTCAGATAATTACCGTACTGCTTCTCTCCTTTTGACATAAATAAAAAAAAGAAAAAAAGTAGCATAGTTTTTATCAAGAACAACTAAAAAATCATAATCACAATAACTTAATCTCTTCCCTTGAATTGAAATTAGGTGATCTTTCATTGAAATCAAGTAAATGATCTCAACTATGGAGTCACAAATTCTCACTGTAGGGCATAAGTCAATATGACAATAATAAAGCTTAACTTTTCAAAACTATACTCATTTTTGTGAAAATATCCAAAATAGCTATAAGAGCAAAAAAGTTTAGGTGAAGTTCAATTTCTTTTATATGGTTGGAATCTAATATCAAAGGCCTTTAATTAAGAAGACTAATAATGAAGACATAAATCAAGTCTACCACATGATCTTTTTTCTTTATAAACTGCATCCGTTGTAACCTATGTTGAGCTTCTCTTTATAAGCTAAATTAACTTAATTGTCTGAGGAACATCATTTCTCCAGGATAATTACTCAAAGTGTTGGGCTCCTTTCTTATACTTTTCTCATGGAGACAGGTTGTGATGATATAATTGTACCAACAGTAAGTTTAATTCTATCAATTTTCTAATTTTGCTTTTTCCACTTTACGCACAATTGGCACATGAACTTGTCTTTACTGAGGGTATGTTTTTTCTCTAAACACTATTTGTGTTGGTGCAATGGGATTCTATGGTGCAGGTTGATTATGAGTTTGATCTACTGACTAATTCATTCAAGAGATTATATCGGCACGATCAGAAACATTTTTGTTCTAATTTGTCAACAATCTTGCAGTGGTCTCCTTTCATCACAGAAGCTGAATTATTAGAGCAAGTAAGCTGTAAAATATTATTTTATTAATGCAGTTATATTAGTTTCATTTTTAGCAAGGAGCAATGCACACAATTAATTAAATATATGCAGTTATGCACTGTGATATGCCATGAACTTTAGTAATAGAGAGAGAATTTCATGATGTTCCAAAAGATGGCATTGAAGCAGACACAATGGATTTTATTAGGAGGCATTGACAAATGTACAATGAAGTCTGACCTTTTGTTCTTTTATTTTTAAATTTTAGATTTATATAATCAATTTTTCTTGTCATTTCAGTTTATAAGCCAATACCATAGGTATTATGCCTTTTCTTTTGCGTATGATTTTCGCCCATAGATTGAACTGTATTTTTCATATATTTTGATTCTTGGATATGGGATTACTATGGTTTATCATTTGGAAAGTGTTAGTAATGCAGATTGATGTTTATAATAGAATTACATCTGGACTGATCCAAAATGTATCCACTGCTGGGACATTGCATGACTTAATACTACCAATGCCACTTACACTACACAGTAGTGTGTTTCCAATTAAATGACAATTTATGCACATGATTATTGGCATTCAATGTACTTCACTAAACATGTTTGAATAAAACTGAATTTGATGTAGCTGATTAACTAATTATTACTCATCTTTCCATTTATATTTTCTTTTTGTGACATCATAAGTTCATAACAGTTCTAGCAACATTTCAGAGTAGTTAAAATAGATGTGGTGTTAATTTGCTAAAGCATTAGAGTAAAATGCTTGAACTTTGGAATATAATACTTGCAATATATTTACTGAATTAATTTGTTCTTTACTATTCCTTTGTATTTTGACTACTCAGTCTATCAATTTTGACTTTTGCTGTTGTTTGCCTCTTATTAATTGCTTAGCATGTTATGCTTTTCATTGTTGTCTTGGTATATCATTAAGCATGATAGCTATGCAATGTTTCCTTTCTTCCATAATATTCCAGTTTAGATTGTTGTCCTATTAGCCTTTAGTATTTTGGCTGCTTAGGAACTCATTTCTGCTTCTGCTTATGTGCAAGTTACTATCTTTGTTGTGATGTTTGTAATGAACCTGACATAGAATTTCTTACATATTTGTAGAAATTTGATAGTTAATTGTTCTTATTTTTGAACTTATTTTCTTCTTTTGAACAGTTTAATGACATAGGACAGCATGGCACAAATATAATTGTATTCAACTTATGGTTGAACGATGATGGGGATATGGAGATCAATTTCCAAACAGATGAGAAGGTTAGCTTGGCATTCCTACTATTTTAGTTGCATTGTTTCATTGTCTAGAAATGTGTAGGGCTATATCTCTAAAGGGCAAATTTGGTTTATGGTAATACAGTAGCATTCATGGAAATTTGAACATGCTTATGTAGCATTCCCATGTTTGGTTGGACATCCACGACAATTCACTTGGGCATTTAACTTGTCTTGAAATCAGTTTACCATAAAACAAAATCATGGGAATGTGATTTCCACCATCAGAGATGGTAATCACACATGGGAAATCTCCCATTACAATTATAAATAATATTTTAATTTTATTATTTTAAATACGATTAAAAAATAATACTAGAAATAACAAAATAATATAAAATCTCTTAACATATAAACAAAATATTGTTAATTAATTGGGAGATATAAATATATAATTTGTGAAATATAAAATGAGATAAAATTTAATAAACTTTTAAGATATAAATTTAAAAATGTAATTTAATGGAAAAAAATAATTTTACTTGTTTGATATTACATAATGATATTGAAATACTATTTATTTTTATTTTTGATAAATTGTCATCATTTCAATGTATTTTATTATGAGTATAGTATTTTGTTATTATTTATTATTTATACATTGATATTGTATTTCTGATAAATGATCACATGCAACTAATAATGAATATTAAAAGGTTTTTCTTAAAATCCACATATATATACACACATGTATAGCTACATGATGGCCATACTTGAAACTAAACATATCTCATTGACATTCCCATCAATGCAATTGGCTGAATGAAGCATGTTAATTTTAGATGCCTTGAGTTTAACAAGATATTCCCATGTGAGCCAAAAGTGTCAATTTTATATACCTAAGAATGTGATTCCATAAGGGACTGACAGATTCCGCGAACCAAACGCCCCAGATGTTTACGATTTGCTTGTCTTTTCATAATTCATATTGCTTTGCTAGGAACTAATTTTTCTCTTTATGATGGTTGCATCGTTTCATTTTTGTAAGTTTGTATTGCTATTATGTATAGGATGTTTGCAAAGGCTTGTTGGTTTTCGTACTGTTTTGCTTGGCTTTCATTTTTATCTTGTGGATTTCTTCAACTGTTTGAATCATGGATTGCCTTTTGAGGGAGAAAACTAACTTACCTAAGAATCTCTAGAGAGCAATAAAGAAAACCAAGTTATGTATGCATCACTAGAGAGAGTAATATACAAATTTAATGTATGAATCGATTATTAGAGATGGTAAACAAAACTACCTTGAAGGCATGAACCACTTCACCAATATTAGCATCCTTCAAATTGCTGTTGCGTACTCTCAAGCTCTCATCTTGCACAAACTTGCCTATGCCAAATGTTTAATATTTGCTTTAAGCAGTGTTGCATAAAAAATTTAAGGGGTTTAGGAGGACAATGAATTACTCAACTTTTTCTACTGAAAGATTTCTAAATTCTAACTTAATAAAATGTGTTACTCATCAGTTTCCCGATTAGTATGATATTGGTTCTGATGCATGGGCATCAGAGAATAGAAGATAAGAAACAGGAAGGGGAACAAAGAAAGAAAAAGGCTTTGGATAAGTCCAATTCGTACATTGTGGTTCATGTATCTGTGACTGATTGGAGCCGTTGGGCTGCTTCCAGGAACCATTGCCTTGTACAGATCAGTACATAAACAACTTGGTTTAAGTGATATATTCTGCACTTCTGGTGTGATGCAAGCTGCTCTTTATAGGTGCTAGTGTGTCAATCTTATGTCACGGTTTAGTTGCTCATGTTGGTGCTACTGCCACCTAATGATGTAATACTACTAATTCTTGTGGAGAAGTTGAAATAGAATAAAACAAAGACTACATGGGAAATTGGGTTTTCTGGTCTAGCAATATTGTTTTTGTTGATGTGCAGAACAGAACATAAACAACTGTAACTATTATAACTTCACAACTATAGTGGGTTGGTTGCATGAATGTTTTCCTCCCAGAAAGTTTTTTGGGGTCAATATCATTAGATTAAAATCTTCTGAAGGATATGCAACATTTTAGATTGACAGCAAGACCTGCAAGCTTCAACAAGAGTTTCTGGCACATATCGTGGTACAGGAAATATTTAGTTTGAGATCCAGGTCTAGTAGATACTCAGTTCAGTGCTGTTTGAATCCATCTCCAATTGAATCCAATTAGATCTACAATTGGTTTTCTAAGATAAAAAAATGATTCATACCTATCTTGACACAACAATTAGGTTGCTGTACTAATAACAAAATATCCATGATATTAAATAAATAAATAAATTTTTGGTATAAATTTACTTATAGCGATTGTCCTATTTAATTACCTCATGCATGCAGAGTAGTGTTATTAGAAGGCCCTTGGGCAAGCGCCTAGGGGTTAAATCTAGGCTCATCTAGCACCATAGTCTCTTGTGATGGGTGCTTTGCAAGATGCCTTCTCACCTTAGGAAAGACCATCAATGCAAAGGCATCGCATCATTGGTTCTATAATTAACTAATTGGGCGACAAGCTACCACACTTGGCAATAGTACACACCTTCTCTGCCACTTGTTTTTCTGCTTGCTCGTCCTCTTGCTTCTTTCTATCATAGTCGGAAAATCGACCGATGTGATGCAGATTGGCTGAGTTGGATTGGGATCCACAATCACCAATCCAATTATTGTTGAGAAATTGGTTAACTCACCAGAAAGTGGCTGGAAATAGTAGAATAAGTCAAAATCTGTTGGAACTTGACTGAGTCATTTAAATCAGCTGATACTTTAAAAAAATCAACTGAATCCTTTTACACACTATAACAATAGTCATGCTGTGCCTTTTTATGATTTCCAGCCGTAGCTGGAGCATTACACTCTTCTTCACTTCTCTACTTCTCTATTTCTTCTTCATGAATGCTTCTGTGCTCATTCCTTTTTATTTCTTTTCTTATGCAGCAAATCTTGGTGCCATTAGTCTAACAATTTATGCTACTGCCCACTTTTCATTTTTTTGTTATGTCATACCATCTCATGTACTTCACACACTCTTTCTCTTTTTTATTTCTTTTGTTAGGTCATATCATCTCATGTATTGTCACATCCTCATTTTCTTTTTTCTTGTTTTCCTATGTCTTATATACTTTAATATATCTTAATGTGATATAATGATAGTATATATTATATAATATTATATTACATAATAAATCATACTCGGAAATACTACATATAATGTTATATTATTGTATTGTTTACTAGCATTTGTTATATAATTACATATTTTACTTTTTAAGGGCTCATTTGGTTCATATGGGAAGTAATTTCCTGTACGAAGCTATATTTTCCCATGAATTAACTTCCTGAGAACTACAAAAAATATGTTTTGTTGGTATTAAAAAAATTGCATCTTCCCATGAATTAACTTCTCACATCTTGTGTTTGGTTGAACAATGTACTTTTCATGAAAGTACACATCAAATGATTGATAAATCCTCCATTTGTAAGTATTATAATATAATTTTATAATTTAACAAAAATGATGATAATACAAACATGTTTGCTTTGTAAATATCATATTTATAATATAAAGATATAATTAATAATTAATAATATTATAATATTATAAGTATTTAATTATAATTAATATGAAATATTATAATATTTGTAATAAAATATAATATATATTAACAATATTATAATATATTATGATTAACATATTAACCAACACCACTAATTAATACTTGGGGTAAAATTGTAAAACATTCTAAAAAACACAAAAAGTACAACATCACTAATTATATATTACTTTTATTTTTCTTCTCATTTTCCCCTTTTTATGATTTTTTATTTTTAAATTATTAAATCATTTTCCTAACCAATTCTAACCTGGCCGATTTGATCTGCCTTCGATAGCTCATTTTTTTCAACTTTTTGATATTGATTTAGATTCCTATTTTTCTGACTATGCTTTCTATACGTGCAAGCTTATTCCCTTCTCCACCTTGCTCTTCCTCTTGCTACTTGCCTCTTCCTTCAACTAGAAGTCTAGAAGATCCCTAGTTTGGATAGAAAAACATAGGAGGATTGAAAAAGAAATTAGTTCATTTTCCTAAAAAGTCCATAAATCCTCTCTTTCTACAAATAACATGACCAAGGAAGAGAAGATCTCATTATCTTCTCTTCCTTTCCCTTGTTTGAGTTCTCTCCCTCTTTTTCTTCTCTTTTCTTCTTATTCCTCCCTCTCCTTGTTCCTTTTCCTTTCCATTTTCTTAGACAAGCATAGCCTTGAGCTAAATTAGCATTGTTCCCCAATAATTTTTGTTACGCCCCGCCTAGGTTTATCCCTATATAAGGGACCTCACCTAGGAGAAGCGCAACTAGCAACAGAACAACAATCATCAAATGGATTGAATTTAAACTTACAACCAGATTCTAATCAAATGTCCAACCAGATAATAATAAAAGTTTAACCGTCCATAAATGAACAATGAATTCTAGAGTCTAGCTAAAAGTGCATAGATCAACTAATAAATAAGGAAACTAAATGTTGTGCGGAAGACGTCTCCTCCTCCTCCAAAACTCTAGCTACCCCATGAGATAAAGCCGTCATACTTGAGGATCTGAGGCAAAAACAACAAACATCAGCAGAAGGCTGAGTAGGATTTCAACAAGATGCTATGATGCCATGTGTACAACGGAAGATATGATTCAACCATCTACTCGATGCACCTATACCAATCGACTATGTCAACTATGTCAACTATCATCTATATGAGTATGCGTCATAAACCCAATCAAGAGCGTAGTGGACATTGGGTTTCCCCCGCACTCTCACACCTCGAGAGTGGCACCTCAAGCTCGCTCCAGCTAGAGATGCGACTATCCAAAAATGGTAGTCCGCAGACGTCTAACACCTCGACGCCGTACACACAACCCGTGTGATAAATAGGTGATCACCGGTGTCACTTGCCCTACACCTTGGGCAATATATATCAACAGTGTCCAGGGCTATCGCCCAGCAAAAGATCAACTATGCATCATGTCAACAACTATACAACTACAACTCAACTAATATAATGCTAGTAGTCATGTATGAATTAAATATATAATCAACAGCTTAAGATGTTATCAACAGATAAGGCATGCAACATCTATACTAGCATCCTCAACTAATATGCATATAAAAACAGCATGCTGGCAACATGTTTCAACAAATATGCATAAGGAGTTTCAACAACAGTAGATATCAAATTTCAACGGAATAGAACAACAAGATATATTTCGATATAGGGTAACAACCGATCTAGGATGAGATTCACCTTAACCACAACTACAACAATAGAACAACTAGGGTAAACACCATGAAAACGAATAAAATAATATTTTTCCGACTCGGCACGCAAAACGAAGCAATAAACGCATACTGTTTTCAACATCCGAAAGCCAAACAGAGAAACTGACCCCACCAATGGATTCGGGACGTCGAGTAGGTCCAATTTCATATATAATATGACTAATTTGACCAACTATAAAGTCTCCAAATAATTATTTAAAACCATAACATTAATGCCTTAAATATATATATATATATATATATATATCACTGTTACGAACCCGTGTAACAGTGTTATAACTCGCGTGACACTGCTACAATCACAGCGCTACAACCACTCATATATCACCCTATATACCAGTGTTATATTCCTAAAACAAAAAGTCAACTGATACAACATCATAACGCCGATATATTGAATATAACACTGATATAAGAATTTATCACTGATATAAACTCTTAAATATAACTTAACCTATTCATCTACCCAACTCATCCGCCCGACTCCACTGCCGCTTCCATCCCGACTACTCCGACTGATCGGGACGCCGGGGAGCCCGCCGCCGACGATCGCCACCGCCCTACTACCCGGCGGCGACAAGAAACAGGTGCGGCGTCCCTAGACTGGGGCGTCCCCGTTCCTCGCGTCGGGCGACTCTGCGCAGACTGGCGACGCGCCCCTCGCGCTGGGCGACTTCGCGCAGGCCGACAACACGCAGGGCGACTTCGTGCGCGTGGCGACGACAGCGCCACCGACGACCCTGGCCGACGCTATCGTGCGGCCGAACCAACACTCGAACAATACCACCGACAGGATCTCAATTCCGCATTGTCTCAATTGGCAGCGTTGATCCGATCCCCCAATTCGACAAGAACAACGACGAAGAGATTTGATCCAAACTCAATGAAAACAACGAGGAAAAACAACGAGGTTCGACGACTGCATTTCAATATTCGAAAATTCCAATCGGCAAGAACACATCGAAGAACCGAACAACAAAAAGACTTCAGATCTAAGAATCGACAGTCTATCTACACCAATCTCATCCCAAAATCGAGTTTACCCTAAGCGAAAGGAAAGGAGTAGGTTAAGAATCCTACCGGAAATCTCCTCCGAACTCCGATTCACCGGAGCCTTCTCACCGCCGACGCCTCAAGACCTTCCGTTGACCGCCGCACCTGCTGCCGCTACCGGGATCAAGAGAGAAAAGAAAAGATTAGAGAGGGTTTAGGGCTTAATTAAATAGGATTGGCATTTTTGCAAAAAAGCCCCTCTAAGAAATATTTTTACAACTAAGTCCAAAAATTTCAGGTATAACAATTTTGTTCCATGCATTAGAGCTATGAAGATCATTTCGGTGATAAGCATACTGCTGGTGGTTGGCGAGCAACAAACAATTTCGGTGATGTGGGAACACCTTCACACCTTAAAATGCCTAACACTTTTGATAAGGTTGTTTGTAAAAATCAATATCATTTCTGCAACACCTATTAGTTTACCCCTTACAATGGGTTTCACAGATACAAATTATTCTTGTTTGCCCCATACACCAATATAATTAAATAAATCCATGATCTAAGTTTTGATCAATGCCATTTCATTTGAAAGATTAAGCTATCAGATGTGATATGATATCTTAATTTGTATTCTTAACACTCCCACTGACATGGGAGGGCAAACAATACTGGTCTAAGCTCTGGACAAGATCCAAAATCCAGCCTCCTCTAATATCATTCTAAGTTTTTGATCAATGCCACTCCATCTAAAAAGACAAGACCTATCTGTTAATTTGTATTCTTAATGATCTGAATTTGATATTCATTAGAGATTATTTAAAGCCTGACTTGTCCTATGATACTTATTCGGAGTATATGACATATCTTTTAAAGTATCACTCTGATTTGCATTTATAGGTCCAAATCCCCATCGTTATTAAACTATGCTAGGTTTAGTTATAGCCTCATTCAAGTTTTTGGTGAGCTGTAAGAACTCAGGGGATTTTCTTCCTTCTGCCTAGAACTGCCAAACCAGGAAGCATAGATAGAGTAACATCCCTTTTGCATACAAGGAGAGAAGTTGGATTCAAACCCATTCTGTCATTTACCAACATAAACATTTCTATTCCACTTTAGTTCTCATTTTTCCTTCTGTATTCGGATGATGCTCCCATACCATGGGAATTTGATCGTTGGCACATGCCATCAAATGGTTTACCAACGTAGTTGTTATCAATGAAAACAAAAATCTTGCTAGAGGGAACACCTGAAAAGCACCAAGGTTTTTAACGTTTTTAGTTAAATTTTAATTGGTGGTTTAGCAATAATTGTTTAGTTTATAAAAAGGTATTACTGTGTGCCAATCTTGGCTTAAGATGTTTCAGGGGAATGTTTCATGGCTGCAGGATATTATGATTAATGGAGCACAAAGAAAAGTTCAAAATAATAGCATTGAAAAGAATTATGTTGCTTTTAGGCTACAGTATTCTCTTCGAGTAAGTTTTGGACTAGTAATATTCAATAGCACACCCGATGCATTACTACTAATTCATGAACTTTATAATACTGGTTAATATTTTACTGTTGTTGCTTCTCCAAAATCATGCAGGCATACATATCTATCTTATATCTTCGTCTACCCGAAAAGTTCAGAATAATATTGCGTGGAGAAGTTGTTAAAGCTCACTACATAGCTAATGATCTAATATATCGTGAATGCATATTGTACAGACCCCACACTAACGGTGCTACAGAGGTTTGTCCTGGGCTTCTTTTATCTCAGTAGAATTCGCTGATCATTTTTATGCACAGTTGTTGGAACTTGATTACTCGCTAGCAACTGTAGATCTTCTGAAGGTTAAAATTAGTTTCATTTCTTGATTCCAGACTGTTCCTGAAAAAAATTCCCAAGAAATCTAAGCCACCAAATGAATGATGTCTGTTCCGTAATAATTTTTATCATCTAATGTTTTGTACTTTTAAACATTTATTTTTAAATTTAGCAGTAATTAACTTAATGAATAATTCTATGCATGGTTCAAAATCTTGGATTTTGTACGGGGTACCGGTGTTTGGCTTTACAGTCATGGTTTCGTTTCAACTGTAGGGTATTATTGAATTACTGTTACAATCAGGCCGTGGCATAAGGCTTAGTTTCTCTCTTCATCTATAGGAGGTACTAGCTACGAATCCTTATGGAGCAGTGTGCAAGTGTCTAACATTTTTTGTAATTCTTATAGGGATGGGTAGGGGTGAGCAGTTGTCACATAGTTCTGATTTCTACAGGGAACCTGAAACTTATCCTGTGGGCATAGGTTCCTAAATTTTTGAACTGGAACCTAAATTGGAAATGTGGAATAATTGAAACCGCTACTAGTACACACTAAAGCTGGATGGTTATGGTTGCCCTATTTTTGTTTTTTTTTTGCAAAAAAAAACATATATAGCAGTAAATAGTGGAAAGAATTATATAATGTTTAATTAAATTAAGCTAATACAAAGTTTACATCCATTTTAAAATGACAAATGTAAAAGGAACCATATGAAATAATCTCAAACAGAATTTAGCCAACTATATGTAGTATAAGAATTGGGTTGTTTTTAGTTGGGGTTTTTGTTCTGGGTGATTCCAAACAAAGAATCATGACCCTATATAAACAGCTCTAGAGATTAGAAACAAGAACTTTGATCAAAATATGGAACATACTACTGAGCCTATTCACCAAGGTGAATTCTAGTAGGTTCCTTGTATACCTGGAAACTATGCTCACCCCTTATGACATGTTTGCTTCGTAGGATAAAGGAGGATAGGATAGAGGATGAATTAATATCTATTGTTTGTTTAGTGGATGGATTAGAAGAGGATGAAAATAAAAATAAAAAATTGATATTATATCTGACGTACACTGGATTTAAAAAATTCATATTCAATCCTCCATCATTTGTTATCCCATCCTATCCTATCCTATCCAATGAAACAAACATACCATTAGGGCGCGTTTGTTTCACGGGATATGACTGGTGGATAGGATTTGTCAAATTCTATCCGCCGTTTGTTACGAGCATCGGATATCATTTAAGTTGGATATGACCGGATCCAAATCCGGTTCGAATGAGATATAGATATCCTCCCGAGGGGGGTGGGAATTAAAATCCCAGGATTATTTCTTCTCATGTCATTTAAATTGGATATTTGCAATAAGTCAATTTTAATTCAATATTTAAGAATATTTTATAAATTATTATTATCATTATGTTAAAATAATTATTTAAAATTAATTTCATAATTTTAAGATGAAAATTTGTTAAAATCAAATTTTAAGTATTAAATTATTAATATCCGACTCTTTTATCCAGAGTCAACACAAACATAGGATTTCAAAATCTTATCTTTTTTATCTTCTTATCCGAGAATTCAACAAACGCTAGATATGATATAAAATTATCCCACGTGTTTCTTATCCTAGTTAATTCCAAGTGAATTCCTATCCGTCTGAAATCCTATCCTGCCAAACAAACGCGCCATTAGTGAATGGGGGAATAGAAAGTAGCAGATCATGAAGTGCATATATATGTAGAGAGAGAGATATAAGGTGGAAGGAAAAAAAGAACTAATAGTAACACGAGTATAAGAGTAACTGAGTAACACGGGATTTTGTCATATACCGCCCGGTATGGGCGGTATGAGGCGGTATGAGGCGGTATGAGGCCTTAGTATTGTTGGGCCAGCCAACGGCGTTGAGGCCACTTGTTTCGGGTTCATACCGCCCGGTTTGGGCGGTATTATATGCATATCGGGCGGTATACTGCCCGATATGGAGATTTGGAGTTATTTATTATTATTATTATTATTATTATTATTATTATTTTTAAAAAACCCGCCGGTATGCAATTTTCATACCGCACCGTACCGTGTGTCGGTACGGTACGGTACGGTACGGTACCGGTACCGGCTGGTGACCGAAATCGGTACTGGTACCGAGATTTTAAACCATGGTGATAGTATCATCAGCAGTTCTCATGTGAAGGCTGATGTGGTTGATCTTAAATATTTTGGACCAAGGTTTTTATTACTGGTCTTGATGCATTATGTAACTGGTATTGCATCAATATACCAGGTTATAGGTTAGAAGTATACTGCATTAATATTAACTGAAAATAATTAAAAAATACAACGACCAGTAAATACAAGTAGTTACATTCAATACAGACCAATATTTAAACCCATTCCTGGAACTCATAGCTTCTAGTAGTTTCTGATCTGTATCATTTGCTTCTAACTTAATAACTTTCTGCAAGTCAGATAGAGAAGCAAATATGATTCCCATAGACTTTGGGCAAGTTGGAGATGTATCTTATTGCTGAAGAATTATGCTCTTATTACTGTGTTTTCATTAAGTCAGATAATTGTTTCTCTTAATTGTATCAACATATCTATCTCCAACTCTCTAAGCTTATATTTATTTAATTGTAGATTATTGTCTTACAAATTTCAACTTGTGAACTCATCTTACTTGTGTGGTGTAGATGAAAAGTTGCATTATTTATGGAGAATTCCAATCTTATCTTTTAGTGATGGCCAATGGTTTTTAGGTTTGTTACGCTCTGCCTAGATTCATCCCTAATTAAGGGACATCGTCTAGGAGTGCAACCCACAATCAAGCAACAAGATACACCAGAAATCTCAACTAGAACAACTGAACACTACAATCATGGTTTTAAATACCGTAATTGGTACCGATCTTGGTCACTGGCCGCTGGTACCGGTATGTACCAGTACCGGTATCGTACCGTACAGTACAGACACACGGTACAGGGCGGTACAAAAAACCCATATCGACAGTAATTTTTGTTGTTGTTTTTGCTGTTAAAAATAACTCTAATAACACATAATTGATCAAGAAAATGCTTAAAATTAAGATTCAAATGTCAAATACATGAATACATTGTTTGGAATGCAGCCGAATGATGTCCGTCGTACCCGTACATATCTTGGGGACATGCACGACTAAGGTCGACAACGTAGGTCTCTAATGCCCATATTTGAAAATTATCCAATGACATAATGCCTTGGTATCCATTATACCACATTGATATCAGTGTTTCTTTGTTGGCAATCCAAGAACTAGTCCCTGTATCCGTATAGTCGGTTGAGTAGGTACTGGATACGAAGTAGGTTGATTCAGAAACCTCTTGCAAACTACTCATCATATCGTGATGGTAATCTTGCAAAGTTGTTGATCCACCTCGACGTCGGCCTCTCTTCTCGTACACCCTAGTTGTTCCTCCGATTCTAGCACTGCGATCCTCATCTTGGGTGGTGTGGTCGAAGTATTGCTCATTTGTCCACAGATCGGCAGGTGCCGATGTCTTCTCCACCAGCTCCATCATCATCATCTCCTCTTCTGTGCTGCTACTGCTATGAACTGAGGGCTCGTTTTCTTCGTCCTCTAATGCTTTTGCAATCGCATCCAAAGGATCAATTGGTCGTTTTCCTTTGGCTTTGACTTTTGCCTTTGAAGGTGAAGGTGTTACCTTCTTCTTTTCCTTTGATTGGGAAGATGGAGAGTCCGACTCGGATCGTCGTCTTGCTTGCCAAATTCCTTGAGAGTCCAAGGGAGCAAGGGTCATGTCCCTCTCAAATGCTTGGTTGTCTGTGTCTTGTGGTTGGTTCTCAGACTCAACTGCATCAGATGTAATTGGTGAAGGCCGAGGTGGTTTGCCTGGTTCATCAAGAAGAGGATGGTCACTCTCCATTGCACTTGTTATGTCTGGGTATTTAAAAAAAAAGAAAAAAAAAGAGATGGATGGTTATAGAAGTGGCAGGTGGCGGTGAGAGAGAGGTGGTGTGACTGTTGAGGGGTTTTTAAGAGGGAAGCTGTGAGAGAGCGAGAGGTTGAGAAGCGGAAGAGGAGAGAGGGTGCCTCTGCGCGGAGGGAGGAGATCGAGGAGTTGGCGTGTGTTGCCGGTGGAGCTCGTCGTCGTCGGAATCGCGGAATCGAGGTAGGAGATCTCATCCTCTCTGTTGCTTCATTTTCATTTGTTATTTCCGACGAATCCGACGACGGAAGACAAGGGGGCGGTTGTTGCACCGTACCCTTGGGCTGATCACGTGCGGAAGTCGCACGCAGCTGGCGGTCGCGTGAGGGTTGCGGGCTGCCAGTCGGCCATCCGGGCCGAGCAGTCGTGGGACTGGGCATCGAGCAGTCGAGCGCTGCCGGGGTGGGCCATCCGGGACGCCGCTTGGTTGATCGTGGGACTGGGCGGGGTCGGAGGGTCGCGGAGAGGGCGGGGGCCATGGAGTCGCCGGTCGGCGACGGGTGAAAGGAGAGAGAGAGAGAGAGAGAGAGAGAGAGAGATTGGGTGTCCCGCCGGTGCCGGAGGCCGAGGAGAAGCGGAGATGTCGGCGAGGTGGTCGCCTGCAGCTTGGGGAGCTGCCCGGCGTGGATTCGGGGCGGGCAGAGGAGGCGGCGGGATCGGGTGCAGAAGGGGCGGCCGGCGGTGAGTCGGACTGGTAGGGAGGTCGGGGAGAGGGCGGTCGTGTCGCCGGCGGCCGGGAGGGCCGATCGGCGTGGATCCGAGTCGAGCAGGGGAAGGCGGCATCGGGCAGGCGTCGGGTGGAGAGGGAGACGAGTGGGTGAAGAGGGATAAATAGTGTCTAGAGAAGAGAGCTGTATTGTATGAAATATGATTGATTTATAAATTATTAGAGTATTTTTGTAGTTGATCGTAGAGTCATCAGATCGAGTTGAGGTGGATAGCAATCTTGATTATTTTCGCGTGCTGAACGCGATGGTGGTGTCGGATTTCAGATTGGAGATCATTTGATATGATTTTGATATATTTCAGTATTGATGTTTAGTAAGTGATATAGTTGTGTTTGGAATTAATTTAGTTGGTGGACCCCGAGTTATCGGTTGCAGTTGAGGTGAATAGCAATCTTGATCATTTTCGCGTGCTGAATGCGATGGTGGTATCGGATTTCAGATTGGAGATCATTTGATATGATTTTTATATTTTCAGTATTTTGCTATTGTTGAATACTTGGGTAATAGTTGTGTTTGGAATTAATTTAGTTGGTGGGCCCGAAGTTGTCGGTTGCAGTTGAGGTGGATAGCAATCTTGACCATTTTCGCGTGTTGAATGCGATGGTGGTATCTGATTTCATATTGGAGATCGTTTGATATGATTTTTATATTTTCAGTATTTTGCTATTGTTGAATAATTGAGTGATAGTGTTGAAATTAATTTAGTTGGTGGGCCCCGAGTTGTCGGTTGAAGTTGAGGTGAATAGCAATCTTGATCATTTTTGCGTGCTGAACGCAATAGTGGGTTTGGTTTTTCGAGAAAATATTGTTAGGATATGTTGGTTAGTGGTTGAGGTTGTCGAGGTATTTAAATAATAGTAAATTATTAGTATGAGAATTTAGTTAATTGATTGGTGTGAAATAATTGTGGCTTGGAGAGTGGGTTGATCATGGGTGTTTGGAGAATGTGTTGAGCATGGGTGTTTGGAGAGTGGGTTGAGCTTGAGTGTTTAGAGAATGGGTTGAGCATAGGTGTTTGGAGAGTGGGTTGAGCATTGGTTGAGCCTGCAAGTTTGTCGTCCCTTGTCTGATGTTGATTTGTCGTCGGAGATAAATTATGGAAATACCTTTGCTTCCATTGTTTGATTTGCTTCCTGAAATTTATTGAACTTCCGTTGCATATTATTATTGGACATGCCATGTAGAAATTGCATGTGTTATATTTTATTATTGTTTATTGGTGTTTATTTTTGATCATAGTATGTTGTACTAATCCTATGGTGCATTGGATTAGTCATTGTATGTATAGTGCCATATTGATATATGTGGTGTCGTTTACTTGTTGAGCATATTATTATCCTGTTGATCATGTCATAATCACTTGGAGTTGTGATATTGTTGATCATGATGATGTTTTGTTATTATCATGTTATTCATGTTGTTATCACTTGGAGTTGTTGCTATATTGTTGATCATGTCATAATCACTCGGAGTTGTTATATTGTTGATCATGGTGATATACCTTGTTGCACTCTTGGAGTCGAGTTGCATGGTTGTTGTCGATCTGGAGGCTACGGCCTTGGAGAGGACTTCGGTCCAGGACCATTTCAGTGTGGTACCCCCAGGGATGGGAGAGAGTATGGATATTGACTAGTCACTTTGGGCACCTTCGGGTGTAGGGATGTCGGATACGCCGTCCATCAGGCTACCTGCTTGGTAGGGGTAGTTGTGCGGATGTCGGATCTGCCGTCCATCGGGCTACTTGCTTGGTGGGGGTAGTCGCGTCACGTTGGAGCGGACGGTTGATGCCACTCTGCAGGTGGTAGAGTGCGGGGTTTTTACCCAATGGTCCACACGCTCTATGATTCAGTTGATGTTGTTTAGGAGTAGGTGAGGAGTATTTGTTGTGTTCATTGCCTTTGACTGCATCTTAGGCTATGTTGTTATGCATTGTTGAGTTGACACTCGATGTTTGTTGATCATATTGTGATTCTTCTACTCAGCACCCGTTGATCTCCGTTTTTGCTTCAGACTTGCAGGGGTGAGCGGTCGATCTGTAGAACGAGGTGTAAATAATTTTTAGACAGCTAGTAGTCAGTTGTAGATGTGGAGCTCTGTGGCGACCGCTTCTGTATTTTGGTTTGTTTTGTCGTCTTATAACTTGACCTTGATATTGTTATTTTGGAGCTATAATATGTAGAGCTATTTTATATTTTGTTAAATTTTGTATTTGATCGGATTTATGGATTGTGATTATAGGTTTTAATGTTGTTTTATTTTATGTTGATTCGTGGCTTTTCCTTCCGCTGCGCAGTGTTCGAGTCGCCGTCGTTTCCCGGGCTGGGGGCCGGGGCGCGACAGCACTCCACCAATCAATTATCGGGTCCGCATCGTCTTGGACGAACTCGACATCAAACGGATCTACATGTGCATTGTCTTTTTCTTCATTTTGTAACGCCCGCATTCGAAGTCGCATGTTGTAATGAACATATACAAGCTTCTTTAATCGGGCGTATGAAAGGCGGTTGCACGGCTTGGTATGAATCAAGGCGAAGATCGATCAATTCCTCTTGCATCCACTTGATGTGGTTTGCGAGATGATGCGTGTTGCAATCTTTCAAAGAGTTGGAGATTCGGTTCTAAATTGCAACCACCATTCGATTGCAATAGATTTAAAATTAATATTAGTAACGAGATTTTAATTTTAATAAATAAATTGGAAAAAAAATTCTATCTACCTGGATCCATAGAATCTCGACACGAGATTACAAATGGATCTTCGAAATTGCCACTTGAATCTCGGAAACATCTTGATTCATTGATAGCTTGTGCCGCTTCTCGGTTGGATGCCGACATTCGCTGTATGACTTTGCAGAGGGGATATAACAAATTATCGATCGTTCTAAGTTCATATCTGTACTGATATTTAAGTAATACCCTATAAAAAGTTATAAATTCAATAAGTAATTCAGTATAATGAATTAAAATTAAATAATTTCAAAAAATTAAATAAAAAATACATGCGACGTGCATGTCACGGCCCATTTGATTTTCCCATCTCCGGAAGATAATGTGATACTTGGTAGGAGCAATCATAACCCTCTTGATTTCTTCCTGTGCTTGGTGGATGTAGTGGTAGATATGACCCATTTGAGGCGTCTTTTCCATATCCACCTGTCGTAGAACCTTGTACAAAGGTTCTACGACGATGATTATTTCCGCGATGCAATCCCAGAAGCGTGTCTTGAGGACGTTTCTCTCTGTTTGTTTTTTATCGATTTTTTCGACTTATCTTGATGTAGATCATTCCTACCTTATAAACATGGATCTAAGGCCCGACTAACGGTGTTGGAGCGATTTTAATGCGATGAAGTTGGTTGCAAAAGGAGTCGCTCCCGGTTGAAGAATTTCACCTAAAATATGGAATTATCATTAGTAATTATTTATGATAAACTAATTAATAAATAAATACTGTAAATTATTTAAAAATAAAGTACTTTTGTAAAATTTTTCATAAGGGAATGTACTCATGTGTGGTTGTAGATGAAGCACGTAATTTGTTGCGCCTTCTTTACCGTTGACTTCACCATCGGTATATCATCGATATTTTTCATCATTAGATATACACAATGGGCTGCACATGGAGTCCAACATATGTGAGGATAAACCCGTTCAATTATCTCACCTGCCCTTTTGAAATTGATGCCGTTGTCGGTTACAACAACGTTTTGGGGTCCAATCTCCTCGATCACTTCTGTCATCAGCTTCGAGATGTAGTAAGCATAATGGATTTCATCGGATGAGTTTACCCACTTGTGATAAACAACCCTCTTGTTGCAATAAATGAGAAATTTGATTATGCTCATCTGGGTTGGCTCGGTCCAACTGTCGCAAATTAAACTGCAACAATAGTCCACCAATTGCCGTTTGATTTCGTTGATCCATTACTTTATTTCATCGACCTCTGCTTCAAGGTAAGTTCCTCAAATTTCATAGGGAGTTGGAGGGGCAATACTTGGGCGTATCTTTTGGATGGTAGACACTATGGTTTGGTAGTATGGGTTGTTGGTTGCATTTACGGGAATCCAGCTGGAGTGGAATTATTTGGAGATGGCTCTCCCCAACTCCCACTTATTGTTCTTGTTCCAAGTATCATCTATGCGCGGACGCTTTGATGATGGAGGAAATGCCCTAGGATCAAGATCAGAAACATCAATATTAGTTTTCCTACCGCTTGCTCCGAGGTTTGTGAAGAATCCCCGAATGCCTCCTCTACTGTCACCTCTGCTCTGAGGTGCCCTCATGTTAGAACTCCGACCAATATGAGGACCGGAGGGAATTGAACCGCTTCGGTCCATTGCTCCGGCAGCTAAAGTCGAGCCGACGCTGCCACTGCCACCGCCACCGCCACCGCCACCGCCACCGCCACCGCCATACTCAAATTGAGATCAGGGATAATACATTGGATCTCGTTCGAATGCAGCGTACTCCAATGAAGCTCGGATGTCAGCTTCAAATTCCGGATCCTCGTTGTCACCCCAAGCCTCGTAATGGCCACCCTCGTGTTGTTGGCCGACTTCTTGGGTAGCTCGTTGGTCGAACTTGGCTTGTTGAGTTGCATCCTTAAGACGCTGCTCCTTGTTGTTTCACATATCTTTGAACATTTTTCGGACTTCCGCCGGTGCGTTGGGGAATTTGACGACGTTGCCAGATGTTCCGGCCAAGTGTGCCTTCAATCGAGTGACGCCTCCACCACGTGAAATCATCTGATAGTGGAGGTATTGCCAATGATTAGCCTTCTCCAACCGACGACCGTGCTGCCATGTGGGGTCGGCTTGAGATTTCGACGTCATTTCAGCAGAGTTTTGGATTGGAGATGAACAAAAATAGAGATTAGAGAGAGAGTTTGAGAAAGATTGAGAGAGATTTTAAGAGATTTGAGAGTTTGGGAGATGAGAGGGGAATGAGGGGGGGTGGGTGAAATAAGGTGTTTGGGGTCTTTATATAGTCGGTCCCAAACAGCTATATAGCCGTTTGGGAACGACTATGAACAGTATCCAACGACTCTTTCTTGAGCCGTTGGGTCATGCCGGGTGGTATCGCCCGGTATGACGTTAAATACCACCCTGTACTGACCCTGTATCGGGTGTATCGTATATCAGTTTTTTTTTAAAATTGGTAAATACCGATCGTACGGGGCGGTACGGTACTGTATTTTAAACCGACTACAATGCAACCAATAAGTCTCAAAACAAAAGTTCAAGGATTCTAAGACAACACTAAGACAATAACTACGCATGCAGCGGGTGACGTCTCCTCCTTGACTCTAGCTACCCAACACTAGACTACCATCATACCTGCGAATCTGAGGCAATAACAAACAATGTTAGCGGAAAGTTGAGTAGGAGTATCAATATGTCAACAATAAAGGTAAATAATCATGATGTGATGCTAAAGCAAATGCAACAATATACAACTTCTTAATAAAATACCGCATGTCAATGAAAACACATGTTCACCTATCACCTAATGCAACTCATACCAATCACGAGCGTAGTGGACAAGTGGGTTTCCCCCACACTCCCGCACCTCGAGAGTGACACCTCAAGCTCGTTCAAGCAAGAGGTGCGACTATCCAAAGGATATCCCGTTGGTGTCTCACACCTCGACGCTGCACACTAGCACCGTGTGAAAAATATCGTGATCACCGGTGTCACCGCTCATACACCGCGGGCCAATAATATAAGTGTCCAAGGCTTTCGCTCGATAATAGATCAATTGTGCAACATGGCAGCTAGATCTCACCACTGTAGCAACATGTATAAAAGTACTACCGAAAATGATACCAACATATGAAATGCATATATACAGCAACCACAACAACAACCGGATACAAATGCAACTAGTATAACCCATGATAGCAACACAACTCCTTACAATGGTAATTCTACAATATGCACCATATTATGATCAACTAAGCATTAATAAATGACAACTAATATGACATGAATATATTAACATGACATGTCCAACAAAGAAAGTTCAATGACTTTTAAAAGCAAAACCAAGCAAATAGAAACAAAGGGTAAAACTGTCATTTTACCCTTCAACATTCATCGGCTACAATAGGAATCAATCCACACCCAACACAACAGTATATACTCTAAATCACCACTTAAAGCTAATAAACCACTATTCTATATTATTTAACTATTTATCAAACTGAATAAACCATTTCTAGTTGCCAAATAATATTGAAAAATACAAAAGACATACCAAATAACATCCGATCAGAAATCCGATATCATCATTGTGTTCAGCACGCGAAAATCTACAATATTGCCATATTGGTATTCACCTCAACCGACGTCTCTACGATCAACTCCAAAAATACTATAACAATCTACATATAACAACCCATTTCTTACGATATAGTTCTTCTTTTTAATTAACTAATTTATAAAATCAAATAAATCTTCCGCATCTTCTCATACCCGATGCCGCCCTCCCATCTCCTCCTTGGGTCGGTGCCAGGGGGCCCTCCAGGCCGCCGCCGATCGATCGGCTGGCCTAGCGGCCCTCTCCCGTGGCCTCCGGCATCGGTAGGATGCCGGCTCAAAGCCGGGAGATCACGATGTCCTCCCCTGCAGTAGTCGCGGCTGTTGCCCTGGCCACCGCCCTCTCCGGCCAATAGCTATTCTTAGCCGATTGTCCTTTATCCTGGGCCAATAACCATCCTCTGTTGCCGATGAACAAAGAATCAGAAATCGATGGAAACAATAAGAGAGAAAGATGTCACTCCTACCTAGAATGTCCTTCAAATCTTCGGTTCTTCACCGGAGTCTTCGCTGCCACCGCACGCTGCTCCGATCACTCGTCTCCTTAGCCGCTGCCAACACCGAGATTAGGGCTTAAGATGGGTTATTATGCACTTTTACGAGAAAGCTCTTCCAAGATAAATATTTACAACAAAGTCCTTTTTTTTCTAGGTCATAACAAGGTTTATGAATAGAGTTTTTTAGGAATCACTTAACTGATAATTTCAAGAACTGATTTTCTGGATATTTTACTTCCATGAAGTTTGTCCATGTTATCAATGACTTTATGTGCTTGAATAGTGTTTGATAAGAAAAATTCTCTTAAGCTTAAATAGCATTGCAATTTTTTCATGTTCAACGTGGATATTGTATATTCAATGGTGATTGTTTACATACTTGACTTTCTATGGATGTTGATCTTTTCTTGAGCTTCTATCTTGATTCAGGCTGCTATAATGACCACCATTGGGTTTTTGGAAGGTGCTCCAAAGATTAATGTCCACGGGTTTAATGTCTACCACAAAAATCGGCTTATATTGGTGGGATATTCTTTTTCTGTTTCTATTGCAATTGTTAATCCTTACAACTTATGATATAGTAGATAAAAAAGTCAAAGCTATACATCTAAGTTGCGTTTTTGTTATTTTCTTTCAAACTAATTCTTGATCTCCTTTGGGAGATAAGGGCAATTGGCTCCCGCCAATTTGGGGTCTAGGAACAATGCATGCAACCTTGCCCTTTTATAGCGAAAAGTCTTGATATCCATTCGGAGATTAACCATGAAATTACTTGTTTTGAATTAGTTAAAAAATTATCTTCTCCTTTATAATATCTATGTAAAGTATATCCCATTTATTTTTGTACTTTTGTAGTATTCTGACAAGATGACTTTAAACTATAAATGTAAATGCATGTTGATTGACTCCTTTGAAATAGATTATTGTTGTTATTTTTGAATATCTAGTTAAGTCAGGATATCAAAATTCCTCAGTATTTGAGGCATATGGGTCTATGTACATAGAGTTATAAGTGTCAACTTTGAACTTAACTTGGACCAAGCACATGTGAGTATATCCGTACAATATGAAAATTTTGAGCCAAAAATGACATTTTTGGCATGCTATAAATTCTTTAAGTTTTAAGTTGTTGTCTAGTAATTTAAGTTATAAGGGGCTAATTACAAAAAAAAACACCATAGGTTTTTACTGCTATTGCATTTAGTACCCATTGTTGCAGAAGTACCTTTTGCACGCACAACATGCATTCAATTTATAATCTATGTCTAAAATACCTTTTAGAGCTTAACTTACACTCATCCACTCATCTGGCAGCAACAACACACTGGAGCCACGACCCACTATAGCTGTAGGTCTCGCAAAGTGTTATGAAAAATAAAAACTTCAGTGTGCAAAGAGTAACTATGGAGTGTTTTCTGTAGTTAACCAAAAAATTATACATAAACTGAAATTGTTTTTCTGTAAATAACCAAAAAATTATATATAAACTGAAATTGAACTTGATTTAGACAAAAATGACTTTACAGTTTGCACAATCCACATAAATGTACATAATGCACACATATAATGATCCTAGGGCAAGGAGTAATAGATCCATGTTTTACAGTGGTAAAAATGTAAAAAACAAAGAGAACTTCAAAAATAAAAAATTATAGTGCAGATACATAGAAGTTCTATGATGGTGGTTACAGTCATCTAAACAATAAATATATAAGAAATGTATAAGCATGTGAGAAACTAGGGCAATAGGATGAATCCATGTAGATAGTAGATGCCTGTGGATACTAACATGGTGATTCTTTGATGATGATCTTGATTCTAGATGGTGATTCTTTGATTATGATCTTTGTATACTAGCATACTGGAGACAACATAAATATGCCAAAATAATCAGCAAACTGGACTAATTTGACTTTGGGAGAGGTCATAATAGTAATTTTATCAAACAAAACCATTTGTTATGTTTTCCCTTTTTCACTTATTTTGCTTTTTCTAATTTTACGCTTGGAATTTTAGGGGGAAGAAAACAATGGTGTGATTTGTTATGTGAGACTAAGACAGTTCTCCATATATTGCCCCATTTCTTTCCTGTTTAGTTCAATAGTTCATAAATGTTAAAACATAGTTTGGTCTCCCAGATATAAGCTACTTGATGCTAGATAGTGCTACACTTTACTAAGCTTGTTGAGTTTTTGTGTTGTTCAGAAGTTGATTTGTTTGACGATGAGACAGGAAATATTTTCTGATGGAGCCAATGGTCCGTTGATTTGCTTGTTTGCAGCATTTTAGTTCATTGTTTATTGTTGATTCTTATGAAGCCAAAATTTTATTTAGCCTATCCCAAATCGCAGGGATATATTTTATTATTGTGGCTTGTTTGAGTGTTTCATTTATAAAAACCAAATCCCTCTATTTCACCCTTTGTGAACATTTGAATAATTTAAATACAATACGGTAATTAATGAGTAATTCAAAATTTTTGCAGCCCTTCTGGAAAGTTGCTAACAACTCTTATGGTAAAGGTAGAGGAGTTGTTGGTATGCACTAAACGTCCTTATGTGCCAATTTCTGATATTTTTTTTGTCAGACTGAGGTTTCTGGCTAGTAGTCTAGTCTCCATTTAATTTTCAGTTTTCTATCTAATTTTCAGGTGTACTTGAGGCGAATTTCATAAAACCTACTCACGATAAGCAGGATTTTGAGAAGTCAGTCCTTTACCAAAGGCTTGAGAGCCGCTTAAAAGATATGACATATGAGTACTGGTAAGTCTGATTCTGTTAGGACAAAGGTAACAAAGCTTTAATTCCTTATCAATATTTTTGCCTTGTTTTGTGGGAAATATTGTACTTTTAATTTCGGAATGATCTTTGATTGAGTCTTTTATATATGGCCTCTTCAAGATTTATTGCGGAAAATATCTATTTGTATTAGTCTCTTTAAATTCTCAAGTGATTTTTCATGTTGGCAAAATTTGAGGACATGTGAAGGTATAAGAGTATAACTTCAAAGTAAATGAAAGCTCTTGAGCATGGTTTAAAAAATTGGCTGAAATGGTACGGTAAGCCCGGTATTTACCGGTTTTTGGGGATTCCGGTATTTGATATACCCGGTATTTGAAAATACCGGGTATATATGGTATACCGGGCGATATATGTATCATACCGCCCGGTATGACGCGATATCGGGTTTTTTTTTTTTTTTTTTTAAGAGTTAGATATAACTCTAATAATACATAATTGATGAATAAATGTTTAAAATCAATATTCAAATGTCAAATGCATGAATACAATGTTTAAAAGCTATTTGGTACTGTATTAGGATTTTTCACATATCATCTGCGTAGCGCAACATCAACTAAGATGATGAATACCATGTGTCGCCCTATATTAATTCTAATATAATTCTCTTGTATCTGTGAAAAATCCTAATCCAGTACCAAATAACTTTTAAACATTGTATTCATGTATTTGACATTTGAATATTAATTTTAAGCATTATTCATCAATTATGTATTATTAGAGTTATATCTAACTCTTTTTTTTTTTAAAAAAAAAAACCGGTATGCTATTTTCCATACCGGATCGTACCGTGTGTTGGTATGGTACGGTACCGGTTTCGGCCGGTGACCGAAATCGGTACCGGTACCGAGATTTTAAATCTTGCTCTTGAGCCTTTTCAACTTTACTGCTCCTTTATTCGCTTGTGATCATTGCAAAATACTCATTTCATTTTGTAGCTCAATCCCTTATTTGCTTGATGTTCTCTCACCTGGAGGAAGTTTGTTTCTTTACATTAACATTTTAAATCATACATGATTTTTGTATGATATTTTTAACTAGTTATCCTCTTCAGTTATAAGGGCTGCATACATTATCTTTCACATACCATTCCTGGATTTCTGCAAATAAATATCTGAATTTGTTGCTCTTGAGTTTTATTGGAAGTCCAAACATGCATATCGGCATTTATAAAGACTGAAAGTGGCTTTTCTCCTATAACTATGGTTGAGGGAAAATCCCCAAAAGAGTATTTATTATTTAGAAATACACCTTTATATATAATAGGAGCATGAGAGAAAATTATAGAGAAAAACGAAGCCTTAATAAACTCCAAATAAGTATGAGCCTAAATAAACTCCTAATAAATAGGAGAGCTACGAAATATGTAGAGAAGCAACAAAATAAGAAAATAAATAAAGACATATTCTAATCCTCCCCCGCAAGCTGGAGCATAAATATCAATCATGCCAGTGTGTCATATAATTTCCTAGATTCTTAGAGGGTGTGTGGGGTGTCATGATTTTCTTGGATAACACTATATTTCTAATAAAATGATAATCCACTTCAAAATATGTAATACGTTCATGGAAAATTAGATTGCTTGCAATATATATTGTAGCCTTACTATCACAATGCACCACCATAGCAAGAGAAGTATAAATCCCAAATTCCTCAAAAAGGGTCTTAATCCACATCATCTCACAAGCAAAGTGAGGCATAGCTTTATATTTAGTCTCGATACTTGACTTGATCACCACGTTTTCTTCCTTACTTTTCCAAGTCACTAAATTGCCACCAACGAAAATACAAAAAATCACAAGTACACTTTCTATCATTGAGAGTCCCAACATACAACAGAGAATTTTGGTAAGAAAAGAACCTGTTTAAGATTCAAATTATCAAATGTAACTATGGATCGTAAACCCTAATCCCTGAAAAGGAGATACGGAGCCATCAGCTAGGCGAACATGAGAAAGGCTATAGGTAGTATACAAATTTGAAAAAAGGACTTGTTATCTGACATGATTGGAAGCACCAGACTGGAGTCAAGGATCCAGGACATACTAGAAGAGATAGTAGTTGCAACCCCAGAAGTAGAAGCCATAGTTGTGGAAGAGGAGGTAGCCTGCAAAACTTTTCCTTATTTGAACATGGAGATAATAATAGTCATGCAGAAAATTTTCATACTCAGACCTGGAGATAATAATAGTCATCTGTATGGGTATTAGTGGTTGCCATAGAATTTATGGTGCCAGAGGACTCCTGAGTAGGAGTAGCGGTTTTGGCTTGTGGTCTCCCAAATTTTTGCCAGCATTTTTCAACTGGATGATTAGATCGCTCGTAGTGTGGGCATGGCGGAAAGGAATTTTTTCCACGTCCACGACCTCCACTCCTACCACCATGACCCTTGCCCCCAGCAACAAGGGTTGAATAGTAAATTCAGGAGTAAATTCAATGACACGAAGAACTCTAGCGATGGCGCTGCTCAGATCAGAATCGTATTGTCAGCCATGAGTTGAGTTTTGACCCTTAGTGATGATGGAAGCCCATTCAGAAATTTAGCCACTAGGAATTCATCTCTTTGTTTTTGTAGAATAGAAACTCATCTCTTTGTTTTCATAGAATAAAACATCTGCTAATTCATTTGCCTTAGCCTGGAGAGTAGCATAATATTCGTGCATAAAACCTCCTTCGTCCATTTTTAGATTGAAAAGATCCGAGTACAAGGTGTAAATTCTTGATATGTTATTGTCTTGGTAATAAGTTTTCCTTAAAACATCCCACATATCTTTTGTTGTTGAGTGAAACACCATAGTGGAAGTAATTTGTGATTCAAGATTGTTTGATATCTGTTATGTGGAGAAAATAGAGCCTTGATCTGGCTTCTCTTTATATATATATATAAGAATATCTTTACAATGTTTACACATGTGTCCTTGGACACTATACAATTAGGTCCTAACACTCCCCCATAAGCTGGAGCAAATATATTGCACAGTTCTAGCTTGTTACACATATGCTTGATTCTTGGACAGTGAAAATATCAGCTAATTGATAATTTGAATTTACAAAAGACATTGTGACCTCTTTAGATTGCACTTTGTTTCTGATAAAGTGACGGTCAATCTGTATATGTTTTGCCCTTGTGAAAAATTGGATTGGAAGCAATGTGCATAGCAGCTTGGTTATCAGATATAAAGTTTCATAGGTTCATTGTGACCAAGACCTAGTTCTGTTTTAGCCAAATCAGCTCACAAGTGACTAATGCTATATCAGATATAAAGTTTCATAGGTTCATTGTGACCAAGACCTAGTTCTGTTTTAGCCAAATCAGCTCACAAGTGACTAAAGGAAAGATAGACTCCTTTTCAAATCGCCCCGCGGTCTTGAAGGGTTCTCGAGATTCGAAATCTTCCAGTTGGAAGGGAGCGAGACCAAGCCAACAATCTTAAGTAGTGAAGTCTTCCCATTCTACGCGTGTCAAGTTGAAGAAATGAATGTTCTTTTGATTTTTGGATTTGTGGAAAGACCCTTTAGGACCGACTACAAGACGACAACTATCAAAGGTGGTACGCTCTCTCTGCTCGCGATTAGAATAGTTGATCCACGAACGCGTTGCTCGTAATATGCAATGCCTATAAGATAACAATCAGTAGGCTTTGCGTTTGATGTAGTGACTCTGGCGCCGTTCAAGAATTCTTGTTTAGGCAGTTCATATCATCCATAGATAGTGTTTTGATCTAAGATTTCAATTCTTCCATGTTTCAGCAGTGGGTGGTAGAGTCGTGGAAACACTTTTGATTCCATATTTTGGACCTTAGCCCCATGGAACAATATGCTACTGCTGAAACATGGAAGAATTGAAATCTTAGATCAAAACACTATGTATGGATGATATGAACTGCCTAAACAAGAATTCTTGAACGGCGCCAGAGTCACTCTTGCCATCACACTTTGTTTCTTACTTTTCCATGAGATCAATTGCCTCCCAAGAAAACACAATATCATGAGGTGGATCGACGATCAGTGGGTGCACTAGTCCAGTCAGCATCAGTATATCCAATAACTTGAAGGTGACCTTGATTGTGATATAGAAGGTCTTTGCCTGGAGCAACCTTAAGATAGCGTAGTACCCTCAAGGTTGCAATCCAATTATCCTCACAGGGAGACTCAAGGAACTAGCTGATCACGCTAAGAGCAAAAGAGATGTCAGATCTAGTAATTGTAAGATAATTGAGTTACCCACTAGCCTGCGATATCGTCCAGGGTCAGGTAAGGGCTCCCCTTGTCCTGGTACCAGCTTGACATTTGGATCCATCGGGGTATCGTTTGGCCCCTAGCAAACCTGCTTCCTCAACCATATCTAACATATATTTTCTCTGTGAAACATAGATATCTCCTCGAGATCGAGTTATTTCAATACCTAAGAAATACTTTAGAATGCCTAAGTCCTTGGCATCAAACTGCTGATGCAAGTAGGCTTTCAATCTTTGGATTCCTTGACTACCATTCCCTGTGATAATTATATCGTCGACATATACAATCAGGAGAATCCGCTTCCCAGAAGATGAGGTAAGGTGGAAGACCGAATGATCTGATATACTTCTGATCATCCCAAATTGAAGTAAGGCATAACTAAATTTATCAAACCATGCTCGAGGAGATTGCTTCAGCCCATATAGTGATTTTGTTCAAATGACAAACTAGGCTAGTGATTTCTTCAAACGACAAACTAGGCCAGACTCCCCTGAGCAACAAACCCTGGTGGTTGCTCCATATAGACCTCCTCGTCAAGATTAGCATGTAGAAAGGCATTTTTAATGTCAAGCTGATAAAGAGGCCACTCTTGGATGGCTGCGAGCATGAGGAACAAGCGGATAGACGTTATTTTCGCCACAGTATAGAAAGTATCCAGATAATCAATACCATAAGTCTGAGTGTACTCTTTGGCAACAAGGTGAGCCTTAAGGCGATCAATAGACCCATCTGGTAACGTCTTGCCAGTGTAAACCCATCTGCAACCGATGGTGGATTTTCCTGGAAGAAGGGGAACCAATGCCCATGTGTCATTAGCATGAAGAGTAGACATTTCATCCAACATAGCCGGACGCCACCCTAAATGTCGAAGTGCCTCTGAGAAATGCTGTGGAATAGAAATAGAAAACAAGGAGGAAAGAAATGCATAATAATGTGGTGAGATAGCAGCGTAAGAGACATAACGAGAGATAGGATGTGATGTAGTACACTGACGAGTACCCTTCCTGAAGGCAATGGGAAGATCAAGGTCGGGTGGAAGATTCGTGACCGTAGGGGTAGGCGGCAGAGTAGGAGAATCTGAGTGATGTACCGGCCTCGAGTAACGATGATAAACCTGTAGTGGCTGAGTCTGAGTCTGAGTAGCAGGAGGGTCGACTGGAAGAGACAATGGAACTAGAGTAGGTAGAAGCTCAGCAATGGAGTAGGTAGAACCTCAGCAATGGAGTAGGTGTAGTTTCAAAAAACGTCATGTCTGCAGAGATGAAGGAGTGACGAAGGTCAGGAGAGTAACAAAGGTACCCGCGCTACAGGCGAGAGTACCCAAGGAACACAGCGAACGGCTCAGGGAGCGAGCTTATCCAAACATGTACAACCAAACACGCGAGGCGGAAGACGATAGAGTTCATCACGTGGAAAGCCGACAGAAAAGGGGACTTGATTGTGTAAGACTGAGGAAGACATTCGATTAATGAGATAACATGCAGTCTGAACTGCGTTGTCCCAAAATCTGAGGGGCCATTCATATGGATGAGAAGAGTATGAGAAATTTCTACTAAGTGTCGGTTTTTACGTTCAGCGACCCATTTTGTTGAGGAGTATGAGGACACGAGGATTGTTGCAGAATGCCATGTTGAGCCAAGAAAGATTGGAAGGTGTTAGAGAAGTATTCTTTCACATTATCACTTCTGAGCACCTGGATGGAAGTATTGAAGTGATTTTTTATTTAAGCAAAGAAGGTAGAGAAGATAGTAAACAATTAAGAACGTTCTTTCAATAAGAAATGCCATGTCATTCTGGAATAATCATCAATAAAGGTAACAAAGTATTTGTATCCCAATTTTGATGACATGACTAGGACCCCAAATATCAGAATGAATCAAAGCAAAGGGTGCCGAAGCACGTTTGTTGACACTACTGGAAAAGAAGACCTAGAGTGTTTTCCTAGTTGATAGGACTGGCATTCAAGACTCTTATGGTTTGAAAAAGAAGGAATCATCTTTTGAAGAGTTTGGAGATGCGGGTGCCCCAACTGGCTATGAAGTAGAAGAGGAGAAGAATCAGCCACTAAAGCAAATAGTGTCGCATCAAGCTGGTACAGACCGCAAGATTCATGCCCGATGCCAATCACCCTTTCAGTCTGCGAATCATAAAGAGAAATAGTATCAGCTGCTGGGATTGTGATAGAACAATTTAGCAATTTAGTGAGCTTACTCACAGATAACAAATTTAGAGGAAACTGAGGAACATAAAACACAGAGGATAAGTGTTAGGAAGAGTTATCATGAAAGTAAGAGTAACGGAGGTCGGATGCGGTGGAGGGTGGAGGGAAGAGAAGGACGAGATAATACTAGACATATGTTCAAAGGCTCCAGAGTCTAAGATCCAAGGGCGAGAATCAGAGGTATGTGTCACGCAGGCAGTAGACCGTCCACCATGTGCAGGAGATGGTGCTGGCTGAGCAGACTGAAGCTGAAGTAAACGAGCATACTCCTTGGTAGAAATAGTGACATTAGGCATATTGCCCACTGAAGATGGAGTCTCTAATAGTCCACTCTGAACAGATAAATCCAACTGAGCACATGAGCAGTGTGAGTAAGAGTATGAGCCGGATGACCTAGGGGATAGCCATGTAAACTGTAGTAAACATCTCTGTTATGGCCAAACTTTCCACAAAAGGAACACTGAGGGCGTCCGCGGCCACCACTACGACCATGGTGAACTTCACCTCGACCTCCTCTATAGTTTCTTCCATTAAGTTTTTCAGTTGTAATGACCATTGGACCCGATAGTGATGCAAATGATGATGAACTCAATGGCGTTATAGAGATATCAATTTATGGTGAATAAACACTGCTGAAATTAAAGAGGTCAACTAGAGAAACCTATGAAGCAAACCAACAAATATCAAATCTGGTGGGTCTGGATTTTAGAAACTGCAGCACTTGCCTGGGAAGCTGTACCTGTGAAGCAGCGAGTTGCCTGATCTGCTGTTCGCTATGCTCAAGAAGATAGGAGAGGTGGGCGGCTCAAGAGAGCAGGCTGAGCGGGTAAGGGAGAACGCCGATGTCGCAAGCAGAGGAGCCTCGCAGCGGACTGAGCGGCTGCTTGCATGAGAAGAAAGGGCAGATTGATTTGGAAGAAGGCGGCTGCAGCGGACATAGTAGATCGATTTGGAATAGAGGAGGCAGAAGGAAGACGATCTGAAGAAGCCAAGAGCGATCAAGAGAGACGCCGGAAGCCGCGAGGAAGCCGTTGAGAGGGAGACGAGATCACGTGATGTGTGACGAGAGATTGCGACTCTCGCAATTTGAGAGGGAGACGTGATCGCGTGACGCGATCTGGGGAGCACGGACGAATTGAAACGCGGATTGAAGCGCCCGTCGCATGAAAGAGATCATCGTGAACAGTGATCGTGAACAATATCGACAAGATTTTTTTTTTAGAAATC
The DNA here is from genome assembly GCA_034359265.1 of Canna indica. NCBI lineage: Eukaryota > Viridiplantae > Streptophyta > Magnoliopsida > Zingiberales > Cannaceae > Canna > Canna indica. The sequence continues at coordinate 60,654,981 of CP136897.1, forward strand.
TGGCTTTGATACCATGTTATGGGGAGAAAAATAGATAGCCTTAATCTGGCTTCTCTATTTATATATATATAATATCTTTACAATGTTTACACGTGTCCTCGGACACTATACAACTAGGTCCTACTTTATTACAATCAGGTCCTAACAATAACCAAGAAATAACAACACAATCACTTGCTTTTGAGTCAGAATATTCAGTAATATTCAGAATATTCACAATCATGTGTCTGGAGGATCGTGCTTTCTGTGAGCCTCATAAGACTTTGGAAGCTCTCGCCCACAAGAGGTAATTAGCACCATTTAATTTAATTGAAGTGCCATAAGAGGTTGTTTTTGGATCTACCAATGAGTTTGACATTGTTGATACATAGCAGCAATAATAGCAGAATAAAAAAAATGCAACAAGAACCTGAACGACAGAATTGCTGAAAAACTGCCACGAAAAACGTGCTGAATCTGTTATATGAGCAGCATGAGAAGTCACCAATTGCGGTAGCGCTTTGTGGGCACGAGTCCTGAGGAGGCAGTGTGCTGAAAAATCTAGAAAGTCTCGGAAGTGAGGCGGAACCTAAGGTACTGTATGGAGACGAGCACGGAAAACGAGGTTCCACACGGAAATCGAGATGCGGTGTGGCGTGGAGCCCCGCGCAGAGTGAGGCTTTGAGAGGCGCGAAAATCAAGGCGTCAAATAAGTAGTTGCAGACACGGTGAGACAGATCAGCAGGTGTAGAAATTAAGGAGATTTCGGAAAACGAGGAGGCACATCGCAGATGGCGAGGCGTTGCAGTTGGTGTGGGCGCGGAGGTCAGAGCGCAATAATTGCCTTGTGGAAATGAGGAACGCTATAGAGAGTGGTGTCTGGGAAACACGCGCTTAGGAAACACTTTGCAGCCCTGTTGGAGATTGCGTGGAGAACATGCGCTGGAGTATGGCGCGGACGACGAGGACATGTGGCGTGTGATTCTACATTGAGATTGCGTTGAGAACACTTGCTGGGGTATGGCGTGGACGAGGAGTAGGGACAGCTTTTTGTTTTGATTTTTTTTCCCGGAGAAGTTGAAGCGGAAGACAGAGTGGATGTGGCGCAGGAGTCGAGCCGCTGCTTGGCTCAGGCTTCGAAGGTGCCGCGCAGAGATGTGACACCAGAGTTGAGGGCGTTGCGTGGAGACGCAGCGTAGGAGAGAAGATTTTGTTGTTGTTGTTTTGTGCCACGCTTTACAATGTTAAACCCCAAAATCTAGTATATTCATCTCACATGAGGAGAAATATTTATAGGAGTACATGAGAAATTGAGAATAAGATAAAACTTAGGTACTACATAAGCTAACCTATACTAATAGAATAAGTATTAAATAAACATGAATTATAATATGATAAACATAAAATATTTGACACTCTTAAACCTTCTTGATATTGCGAAGATATTTCACTACGACATCCCAATAACATAGTTTAAGATTTTGTATGTATTGACTAACTGCTATAACAGCAAATGAGGTATCTAGTTTTCTGATTGTTAAATAGATTAATTTCCTCATTAAGATGATGATATGAAGAAACATCCTCAAAAGAATCTCTTGTATAAAGAGAATAAAAATCTGTAGGAATATTTGCAAGTTCACAACCTAGAAGACCAATTTTTTCAAGTAAATTTGTGGCATACTTTCTCTAGAATAGAAACATTCCTTGAGAGAGCTGAAGTGGCACAGCCCAGGGCCTCTATTTCCAATCAAGGCAACCTACAACCCACCATTGATGACCAAATCAGAAATTATCGGTTATCCAGCCGATTGCGTCATACAGCACAACGACGCCTCTCTTTCAGATCTGCTGGCAACAACTTCCGCAGAAGTTTAGAATCTCAGCTCAACCCTGAAGCAGAGCTGACAATATTGCAGTACCAGCGAGCCCAACAAGTACCAGCAGAGACTCTCTACCAAGCCGGTTGGGCAGAAAGACAACACAGAGTTTACCAGCACTATTCCGACGAGAGAATACTCGTCACTGAAGGAGCCCAAGTTGAACTTCCGTTCATCACGGACCAAAGCTACAACATGCTTGTTCAAGCAGGCCTCCAACATCTCCATATGGGGATGATTATGGTGAGCTGACAATCTTCTTAATGATATGGGGCTGCAGTTTGATTCTACTGTCACCAATGATAGCCCCTAGGAACTCAATTTCTTTTGTAGCGATCTTGATCTTAGTAGGGGATAATACCAACCCCCATTTTTCACAGATTTGCAGCATGGTCTCAAGGTGCTTTGCATGCTGCGTCTCATTCTCCGAGAATACCAGAATGTCATCTATATAGATGGCAATACTCAGGGTAATATCAGGAGCGGCATAAGCTAGTTGTACGCCTGTGGTGAGGTCAATTTCCATCGAGCTGATAACAGCTCGATCATCTGCCCATCTTGTATCCCGAAGGAGGACTAAGGCGTTGACGTCGGCATTTCTTCGGTGCAGGGTTTGTAATCTATAAACAATCTCAATACCAAGAAAATACGTGAGACATCCCATGTTTTCAATGACAAACTTTCTTTCAAGGTGTTGCTTTTCTTGAATTACTCTGCCGTTGCTATTGCTAGTCATTAGAATATCAACATACACTTCTAGAATAACAATATCAAAAGTGGATTTCATCGTAAAAATTGAGTAATTTGATTTGTTCTCATCTAGGAAGCACGTACACTCCGTGGGACCGCCGTGTCCGCCGTTGCTATTGCTAGTCATTAGAATATCAACATACACTTCTAGAATAACAATATCAAAAGTGGATTTCATCGTAAAAATTGAGTAATTTGATTTGTTCTCATCTAGGAAGCACGTACACTCCGTGGGACCGCCGTGTCCGCGTGTCTGACACGCCGCGGACACCGACACACGAAGACACTCGTCCGACACACGTGTCCCACGTGTCCAAGAGTGTCTTGACCCGTCAAAGGTTTTTTTTGCCCTGACACGGCCCAGACACGCTCGGACACGGCTGAGACCAAGGTTTAAAATCTCGATACCGGTACCGATTTCGGTCACCGACTGAAACCGGTACCGTACTGTACCGACACACGGTATGGTTCGGTATGGAAAATAGCATACCGTTTTATTTATTTATTTATTTATTTATTTAAGAGTTAGATATAACTATAATAATACATAATTGATGAATAAATGCTTAAAATCAATATTCAAATGTCAAATACATGAATACAATATTTAAAAGCCATTGACCGCTGAAGACTCTGCGTAGCGCAACATAAAACATGTTATGTCTTAAGATGATGTTGCGCAACATCATCATCATCAAGATGTGTTATGTCTTAAGATGATGTTGCGCTACGTCTTATGTTGCATTACGCAGAGTCTTCGGCGGTCCCAAATGGCTGTAGACACTTTGAGTTGTGGGCCTGTGTCGCCCTATATTAATTCTAATGTAATTCTCTTGAATCTATGAAAAATCCTAATACAGTACCAAATGACTTTTAAACATTGTATTCATGTATTTGACATTTGAATATTGATTTTAAGCATTTATTCATCAATTATGTATTATTCTAGTTATATCTAACTCTAAAAATAAAAACGATATCGCGTCATACCAGGTGGTATAATACATATACCGCCCTTACCGGGCGGTATATAGCGAAATACCGCCATATACCGCTCGGTATACATGATATACCCGGTATACATGATATACCCGGTATTTTCAAATACCGGGTATATCGAATACCGGAATCCCCAAAAACCGGTATATACCGCCCGGTATATATCGTTTCGGGCGGTTTTTTAAACCATGGCTGAGACACGCCCAGACACGGCCATCCATGCATTTTTTTTAAAAAAATAATAAAATAATCAAGGGAATTTAGTATTTTATTTTCTTGTTGTTGTGAAAGAAATTGAAGCACTTAATCTTTTATCTATTCTCTTAAAAGGAACAAGATGAAGCCTGAACGTGCGGAGAGTTTAGTATTTGTTTATAGTAATCTTCGTTTCATTTCAAGGAAAACTCCCCAATACAATAAAGGAGAAGTAATAATGTGAGACGATATTAGTAATATTACAGAAGAATTTTCAATTGATGAAGATAATGGAATCCTTGAAGTTGCCAATCTTTCTTTTGATGAACTAAAGTTGGAGAGAGTAATATTTTTCAATGAAAAAGATAACAACAATGATTGATGAAGAAGATAGTGAGACTCTACTTAACTTTTTGTTTACGTGTAGTTGTACATGATTAGTTCTACTAAGACATGCTAATTTAGAAATTTTTTGGAAGATGTCAATAGATATTGTGCCCCATGTTTTTGGAAGGGGCTAAGAAATAGTAAGTATTGACACAAAAAATTATCTAGAACGTTTCATATATTTTGAAAGAGGCCTAAAAAAATTGAAAATTAAAAGTTTGATATCATTGAAAGTATCATGATATTATTATAAATTCTTAAAATATATATATATATACTGTGGATTTTTTTTTAAAATTTAATTTATATATATGCCATATATGCCGTGTCTGTGTCCTGTAAATTTTTGAAATTGGTGTCCTCGTGGCCGTGTCGTGTCCCGTGCCCGTGTCGATGCTTCGTAGGTTCTCATGAACACCAACTTCTAGCGGCATTAGTCGAAATTTTTCAAACTAAGCATGAGGGCTTTGTTGGCCATAGAAAAAATACCTTCCAAAGTTTGCACACTTGAGTCTCCCCTTGAGCAACATACCCTAAGGGTTGCTTTATACAAACAGTTTTGAACAAGTCACCATACAAGAAAACATTACTCACATTCATTTGAAACATCTGCTAGCACTGAGAAACTGCCATACATAGTTGAATTCTAATCGAATTAAGGCGAGCAACTGGTGAGAATAATCCACTCTATATACGTCCGTAAAGCTTATAGCGATTCACAATGCCAAACATGAATTGAATTTGACTATGAAAATCAGTATGCTATTGGCCCTACCTTTAAAAGGGGTGAAACCAAATACTAAGTAATGGCTAGAGATAAGAGCATACATTTTAGAATCCATACTACTGGTATGTCCTGGGCACACTTAAAGAAAAGAGAAATAAGACAAACAAGTCAAACCAACAATAGTGAAGAGATAAATGATCAAAATAAAGATGCATAGAAAGTGGATGCTTGGTACACTTACGCTTATCCTTGCAAAGAGTAGTAGGCAAGCTGAGTTCTGATGGAGAAGGCTTTTGTGGAGTGGTATCTTGTGGTGGAGGAACCTTAGCGGAGTCTTATATTGATGGCAAAGTAGAAATCGATGAGGTAAATCGTCACGATCGACAATGATAAACATGCGGTGGTGGGATGGTAGGAAGCGAGGTGATGGGCGATAGTGGCATATGTAGTAAGTCGGATTTAGTGGATGGTGAAAAATATAGCGACATTTCAAAAATCTTGACACGAGGAAATATAAGAGCCACGACTCATGAGGTCATAATATTAATACTCTTGCATACGTGAATACCCAATAGACATACAATGAATAGAACAACAACAACAACTAAGCCTCAATCCCATACTAGATGAGGTCGGTCCATTATATGGATTCTGTGTCTCCTCCATGTCCCTCTGTCTAAGGCTAGATTCACCTCAATATCTAGTAACTCTAGATCTTTAGACACTATTTTTCTCTATGTAATCTTAAGCCTACCTCTACTCTTGTAGTCTTGTTTCTACCTTTTACTAGTAAACAATCATATTTTCGAACCGGGGCACTTGGGGGCCTCCTTAACATATGTCCAAACCATCTTAAACGACATTATCTTAATTTGTCTCCAATATGTGCTATATGCACCATCTGTCGGATGTATTCATTTCTAATCTTGCCCAATCTTGTATGACCACTCATCCACCTTAACATTTCATTTCTTTCACATCCAACCTGTGTATATGTTGAACTTTAGTTGCCTAACACGCTCGTGTATAGCATGGCTGGTTTAACCGCTGTTCTATAAAACTTTCCTTTCACTTTGTTAGGTATCTTCTTGTCACATAACACACCTGTGGGACTTCTCCATTTCAACCATCATGCTTTGATTCTATGGGTTACATCTTCATCTATCATCCCATCATTTTGGAAGATAGAGCTTAGATATTTAAAATGGCTACACTTAGGCACTACTACACCATTTAAACTCATTTTCCCTCCATTCCTCTTACTCAGACTAAAATTACAATGCATATATTCCCTCTTGCTTTTACTTAACCTAAAACCTTTGCTTTCAAGGTGTTTCTCCACACCTCTAACTTATGGTTAACTCTCTCGTTTCATCAACTAATACAATGTCATCTACAAACAACATACACCATGGGATGTCATCTTGTATGCTAGTAGTCAACTCATTCATTACTAGCCTAAACAAATATAGGCTCAAGGCCGAACCCTAGTATTATAGGAAACTCCTTCGTAACTTCGTAGATATCCTTAATAACATTTATATATTTAACATGAATACTTTTCTTCTCCAATGTCCACCAAAGCACTTTTCACACTTTTCACGATACTCTGTCATATGCTTTCTCTAGGTCGATGAAAACCATATGGAGATCCTTCCTTGTCTCTTTATAGATCTCCATCAAGCACCTCAGTAGAAATATAGCTTCTTCGTACATATACAATGAATAGAACGAGGTGAAAATTTGTCAAGCCCACAATGGAAGGAGTGAACAAAGCAAATACACCCAAACACCTCACATAAGGAACTCAAAGAAAAGGGAGGCTTCCTTGGGTATAAGAGTGAGAATGGAGAGACATTTCCAACAACATGAGTGGGGATGCAGTTAATAAAGAATCAAGCAGTAAGAACTGCATACCCCAATAGTCATGAGGAATATGTTTCTAGAACATCAAATTGCGAGCAACCTTTGGCAGATGATGGTTCTTGTGCTCAACAACCCTCTTATGCTAAGATTTGTACTCACAAGTGGACTGATGAAAATATCATAGGAGGCACCAAAAGTTTGGAAAGTAGATTGGATGTATTCAAGAGCATTTTTAGTGTGTAAAATTTTGATAGAAGTAGAAAACTTAATTTATATTTCTTGGTCAAAAGTTTTGAATACAAGAATTTCAGATCTATACCTTAACAGAAAGAGCCAAGTGACTCTAATGTGGTCATTAATGAAAATGTCAAAATAGCAAAAAACCAGAAGATGTTAAAATTTGGAAAACAGAAAGAGCCTTAGCACGACTTTGTCTTTTCATAAGATATGAAGAGTAATGGAGCATAAAACATTTGGAAACCAAAATAAAACACAAAAAAACTAAACTAGAAGCAAGAAACAGAAGATTCAAAAGAAACAATTATGCAACTTCCCTCATCCCCTTCATTAGATATTGTATGAGCATCTTTAAAAGTGGTTCTATTCAGCTTTTAATCAATGCCATTTCTTCTAAAAGTTTGAGTCATTACACAAGACATAATCTATTCATTTATATTCTTACACAAGACATTATTCTTAGCACTCCCAATGCGTGGAACTTGAGTAAACTGTTTTTGTTATATTACTTTAGTGCATGGCCTAAATAAGATTCCAGCACATGTTCCGCCAGCTAGGAAAACATACCATGTTTTTGATCAATGACACTGGCCCATCCATCTAAAAGCTTAAGCGACCTATTTATATTCTTAACAAGTTCCATTTTTAATGTTTCCATGCTGCAATATAATTTCATGATTTATTTTTCTATCCATATTTGAAGGTGGTAGGGTTACTTAGTTACAGTCAACAATTTTGCTTCAAGATTGGGGTGACTATTCTTTTCGTAATTTTGTAGTTTGCACAGTGATTGTCTTCAAATAACTTTTCCGTAGTTGCAATGTTGTTTGCACATATATGTACCAAAAATATGTAGTGAACAGGAATTGAGTGGATAAATGGTTTACCCTGGCAGGGACCTTCATTGCCATTTAGTGGGTTACAATAATAAGAACCCTGCATTAGCAAGTTCAGCTGCTCTTGTTTGCCAGATGCCCCAGTTGGTAACATCTAATTCACCAAATCAGGTCAAGACCAACTGTTCTACACCAGCCACCCCGACGGGGATGCCTATTTCTAATATTTCTTCAAGCAGAAAAGTTTTTCCAACCATGTCGGCAACAGACTTTAGATGCTCAACAAAATGCGATGCTGGTAGTGCGATCTACTAAGTTACAAAGATAACTAAAACTTTTTGTATTATATAAAAATAATTTTTTATTATAATGCCCATTTCTAATATTCCAGGAAAGAGAAAACGATGGCAAGATGCTGCAACAGGAACAACAAAAGTTCCCGCATTACATAATGCAGCTGGATCTGGATGCATTAACGAGAGTAAGGTATATAATTTTCTTATGCTGTAGCTTGTAACATATTGATGATGCCAGCATGCCACAGGGCATATCATGTTTTTGTAAATATGCACCATCTTGTTGATAGTGTCCTGAAGATTATATAATCTTTGATTGATGTATGGAAACTTCTTGTGAACTTCATCAAAAACCTATCATCAAGTTTCATCCATTCAAATATCTCAGTGCTCTGCATAATATATTTTAAATCATGTTGCCGCTTTAATTTATCTGTTATGTGGATCTTAAACAATCACCTCTATTGTATGTATATTCAAGTATTGACTCTTAAATTATGGAAATCCATAGTAGCTAAATATTTTTATCTTTTTCTTGTATGCGTGCTCCTTCTAACATGTAGCCATTTGAGTCTAAGAGGGATGAAAGGGAAGTGAGTTTAGGTGGTGTAGTAGTGCCTAGGTGTAGCCATTTTAAATATCCAGGCTCCATTTTCCAAAATATGAGATGATAGATGAAGATGTAACCCCATAGAATCAAAGCAGGATGGTTGAAATGGAGATACTACCACATGTGTGCTATGTGACAAGAAGATACCTAACAAAGTGAAGGGAAAGTTTCATAGAAGAGCGGTTAGATCAGCCATGAGCGAGTGTTGGGCAACTAAGGTTCAACACTTCAACATATACACAAGTTGAATGTGGTAGAAATGCGGATGTTAAGGTGGATGAGTGATCATACAAGATTGGACAAGATTAAAAATGAATACATCCGACAGAAGATGCATGTAGCACATTGGAGACAAAATAAGAGAAGGTCATTTAAGATGGTTTGGACATGTGCTGCACAGACCCAGGTGCCTTGGTTTGGAAATGTGCTAGTTTATTAGTTGAAGGAAGGAAGAAGGCTAGAGGTAGGCCTAGGATCACGTGGATAGAAATAGTGTCTCAGTTACTAGATATGGATCTAGCCTTGGAGAGACGGATTTGGAGACATATAAGATTAAGGCTTATTATTAGTAGTAGTTGTTGTATGCGTGCTCTTTGTAACATATAAACCAGCATCTGATTCGAACTCTTTCTAACAGAGAAAGATATTGACTAGGTACATATGCAGACTCAATGGCTTTATCTAAAGTAATGGTTGGATTTTTGGTTTTAATTCCCATGGCATGAGCATTGGTAGGAAGATTAAAAAATCCATGTTTTGTTAGCTTAGGTTGGGATTCTAGTTCCCAAGTAGTAGGTTTCTACTTCTCAAGTTGGTGGGTTTTTAGGCAGGGATTAAAAATATATGAAGCTGATGCATTTCTTATAATTACCATCATTTGAAATTTTGATGGTGATAGATAATTGCTATTATGATATCCTTGCTTCTTGTAACCTATATTTCCTAATCTGTTTTTTCTTTTAGAGTATGGATGAAAAAGTTGTCTTGATTTTTATAACTGATTTATATTTAGCGTGGATAAAAAATGACTTCATTTTGTTTTTATTTTATCACCAATAGAACAATAGTTATGATATCTCTTTTGTATTTCATTTATGTTTGTTCTGGATAACATATCCAGTTTGAAGCTTTGGATATTTGACTTAGCATAATGATATTACATAGTGTTACATATTTGACTTAGCATCATAATGTCTTATGAATTATTAATTCGTTTCAGTTCTTAAATTTAATTGTCTAATTTAGCCATTTTGATTCTTTTTAGAAACCCCTGTCGTTTTTTGCCAAAACATGAGAAATTTATTGTTTAAAAATATTATTTTGCTAAACTGTAGTAGGATGGGAGAACTCATTACTAATTTAAATTATTCATAATTACTTTAGAAAGGGTGTTTAATTAATTTATCATCATTTCTCACCATTGCATCCTAACATGATTTCTTAATATTCCTAGGAATTAGGTTCCTGGATTAAGCTACCAGGAATCAGTTTCCTGGGAGTATGAATCTTTATATGCAACATTGCTAGGACTTACGGTTACTGAAGCTGCACGTGGAGTTAAACAATGGTGCAAATCATTTAGTTTATTTAAGTGCAATTATAACACCAGCATGCCAAATTGTTCATTCTACTCAATGTATTCTTAGTTTCTTACAAAATAAACTTGCAATTTGATCTAGCTTGTGACTAGATTATTTTTTGAAGAATTGATTTTTCTTGCAATTTACCTGGCTTAGTAAATAAATCCAAGTTATCATATGACCATTCAAATGAACAGAGAGTTTAAAGTTGAAATTTGAAAACACAATTTACTGAAATCAGTAATTATCTTTGCATTAGTGTTTCAGTAGCCACAATCATGGCTGAATGTTGCTTCTCCATTACTAGTTCATTGATTATCTTTTTTTTTTTCCTTGTGCAGCAAGACTCTGGTTCTGGACTAAAGCCAATCCATGAAATTAAATCAATGACACTAGAAAATAAGAAGCTTCGTGACCAGTAAGTGTACCTACTTATTTACTTTCCTTCATAGTGAACTATTCTTCATTTTAGTTATTTCCGAATAGCAGACTATTGACTATCCTTTAGTGGCCAACATATTAACTTTTTCATATTGCATTAACCATTTGAACATGATTGTCAAAATCACAAGTCGTACCGTAGACTCATTCAATTCCACAACTTAAAGCAAGTGTGGCTGATCGGATTGCATACTGGAAATTTTTTGAGTGGAGTTGGTAGACTAGTAAAGTCAACTCGTAGACTCAGATGGACTAACCCAAGTCCAACTGTATCACCCAGTTCAGAACTAATAATGGCTGATCGGATTGCATACTGGAAATTTTTTTGAGTGGACTTGGTAGACTAGTAAGAGTCAACTCGTAGACTCAGTGGTAGTTCGTACACTCACCCAAATCCAACTTGGTCACCCAGTTCAGAACTAATAAAAACAACGACTAAAGAAAGAAAAACCAAATTTACTTGGTTAGTTAATTTTAGATTTTTAGTTAATTAAGTAACTTCTTTTATTTAATTACTTAATTTTAGTTAACTTGTTTAGTAAAGTTACATTGTTGCTTTACTTGTTTACTTGTTCTTTAACTAGGTTAGTTAATTACTTAATTTTATTACTGTTTAGATACTTTAACATATGGTTTAAAATACCGTACCGTACCGCTCGGTATTTACCGGTTTTTCAAAAAAACGGTATACGAGATACCCGGTATTGGGCGATACCGGATATCTCGATTAATACCGCCCGGTATGAGCGGTATTTGATGTCATACTGGGCAATACCGTTGCTACAGTACCCGACAACACCCCAAATGGCTATATGGGGCCGGATTTAAGGCTGTTTGGGGTCTTTATAAAGATCCCAAACAATTATGTGTTATTGGAGTTATTTTTAACAGCAAAAACAAAAAAACAATTTTTTTTTTGTTCACCGGCCGGTATGCCTTTTTCGTACCGGCCCGTACCATGTGTCGGTACGGTACATACCGGTACCGGTCACTTACCGAGATCAGTACCGGTGCCGGTATTTTAAACCATGCTTTAACATATTTTAACTTAAGTAATTTGTTGCTTACTGATATAAATTTATATAACTTATTGAATTTTTGTTTATTGTTTGAAATTAATATGTTGTGATGATTACTATCTATTCTATATATATAAATTTTATCAGAATATTTTTAATTAAATTATAGACTTTTATGAGTCTACATTCCAAGTCTACATTCTGAGACCACTGGGGGTCTAACCGTGTAAGGTTGACTCTCGAGTCCAAAAACTTTACACTTGAAACTTCTTTGGATATCTTTACAAGTGTTTATACACATGGAATATATACTTCTTGATGTGATCAACCAGCCATTTACTTGATCTGCTGCATCTGAACTCCAGTAAAAAATTCTGGAAGTAATTTACTAATTTGTTACTTATTTTCAGGTGCTCGGAGTACGAGGAAATGGAGCAACAACTTATGCAAAAGGTGGTTACCCTTTGTTAAGGATATAAATGCATAGATTGGTTTCTTTCCTAATAGCTTAGGCTTTTGGAAAAGTTAGACATCCAATCAAATTTAACATGTTATCTAACATGCTATGAGAGCAGGAGGTCTTGAGTTTCAATCCTCCTAGCGTCAGTATTTTTTAAAAAAATTACCTCCCACCTCAATTAAGTTGATCACTTGTTGGGCTTAGGTAAGTCTCATCAATTTTACCCATCCAACATCCAAAAGTGAGGGGGAGTGTTAAGAATATAAATGTATAGATTGGTTTCTTTCCTAATAGCTTAAGCTTTTGAAAAAGTTGGTCATCCAATCAAATTTAACACCCTTAGTGCTCTATGCTATACTCACTTGAACAAGTACCATGTTTGCATCACAAGAACCAACAATAGTATGTGGAAGGAATTGCTTAACTATTTTGTTTGTTGCCTTTTCCTTCCAAATTATTATTTTCAAGTTACACACTCTTTAATATTCCCAGGTTTTCAAAAATTACTATAGAAATTCTTTTATTTCAAAACTATTATTTTTTTCTTTACTTAAGTATAAGTGAGAATGTTGCTGCCAGTATTGAGTGGTGTTACACTCAATAAACTTGGGCGAAGTCAACTTCAAATGCGTAATCTCAGACAATTTCTTAAAACTGGTGCCCTTTGATTAAGTTTTGAAAATCTGAGCACTTCCTGGTTTGTTCCCTTAAAAGCATGTTGGATTTTTTAAATGGGTCTTAAGGATCATGATCTTTGGAAACTGGTGCATTTTTGTTTATGCATCATCAGAAAGTTTGCAATTTTATGTGGCAGGCAAAGAAACTCAGAAATGAACTTCTAGAGGTTCAAGAAGTATACAAGAAATTGCTCGTCGATATTGAGGCCCTGGATGCTGTCAAGATGGAGAAATTGTAGATCGTTTGCTCAAACCTTTGTTGATTACCTGATCATTCATGGTCCTGGAAGGAGTCTATAGTGTGATCAAAAGACCAGACAGCTGTTGTCATGTTGTAGCATTTGTTCATAATGTTTCCTTGTAAGAATTTAGACTAACTGTAGAGAAGATAACCCCACTAAGTGATCTTGGATGTACAACATTTTACATGTGATGCATCCTATGTAAAATGTACATGCCTCCATTAGGGTTGGCCGTTGGCCATTTTTGGTGATTAGTGGTAAACCATGCAAATGCAGTTGTAAAAAATACAGCTAGTACAGCTGACCTAATCATATGTGGCCCTAATCTGTAGCTCCAGAGACAACAGTAATGGGGTTGTATTTGCAATCATAGTACAACTTTAGTTGTGACTTGTATTGTCATCTTATCATTATTTGTTCTCATATGTATAACAGAGGCTTTGTTGTCCCATATTTGTCTTTCTGACTGTTTTTGATATTTTTGACAATTAACTTTGACATTGAGTTTGCTTCAGCATCCAAACAGGGACATGTTATAATTTTTTATCACAGAACAGTTTGATAACTATGTACTTAAGTCTTTTGTCCTAGAGTGAAGAGAGAATAATGGATTTACTCGTGGTGTCACTAAACTTAAGTGAAAAATCTTGAGGTTTGTTAGGTGATAACAATCAGATTTTTATTGATTGCACAAGGTTTTTATTCTGGGGATCAAATCAGCTGTCCTTGAGAACTTAAATATATATATAAACCATAGTGGTAGGAATGGTGTGCCGTTGTATTCATATTGCACAGTAGGATTTGTATCTTAATTATAGTAATTCTGTTTGTAACGTTAACAGCAGAAATGTATCTTAAGCTTACTACAATAGTATATCAAATGATATACCTGTGCCATAAATGATTCGTTTGCTTTAGTGGATAGGATTAGATAGGATATGATATCAAATCAGAAAGTATTTGATAAGATTTTTTTTAATTCGGTATACACCGGATATAATATTAAATTTATATTCTCTTAATCTTATTTTTTTATAATTCTTGTACTAAATAAATAAAGGATATAAATCTATCTCTCTCCTAAGAAGCAAACACGCCCTAATAGTATGTTTGCTTTGATTGATAGGAAAGAATAGGTTTGGATAATAAATGAAGGAGGATTGGATATGAATTTTTTAAATTTGATGTATATCATATATAAATAATTTTTTTTTTTTTTAATTAATGTACTAAATAAATAATAGATATTAATTTATTTTTTATTCTATCATCTTTTATCCTACGAAGCGAACTCAAAAATAAAAAATGAAATTATATTTTGGTTTTTGATGTGATTAATTTATCATATAATATTTGCGGGGAAGCAGCGTATCGTGATATTTATAATCAAGTAGGCAATATGATGACCAGAAAAAGATGAATTGCTAACTCTAGTTGGGACAGTAAACAATGCTAAGATAATTGATCAGAATGAAGGTGAGTCAACTTCCTCAAATAGTTTCTTAGTTGATAGTTCCCAGTCTGGATGCTGTGCTGAGGTATTGTAGATTTCTCTCATTATCATAACATGCTACACTAGTTTTATTTTATCAGACTTCACCTATAAATGTTTCCTGTCTTCTTACAGACCTATTCATTGTCCATACCTTCTTCGTGATTCAACATTAAAAATCCTAGGCAAGAAAGAACAGAAGAGATCAGCATACTCAAATGCAGCTCAAATTGGAAATCAGATAAAAACATACAAGTAACATCAGATTCACAGATTTCTACGTACCCAAGCCAACATGCACAACTTATTTCACCGGCGTCCGAAGGTTTTCATTCACACAGCACAAAGATGGGTCTCAAACATAAGAAGGCGTTTCGTCCACAGGGACGGTGGGCGAATTCTCCCTCCTCCTGCCTCCTTCCTTGACGCTGTTCTCCGCAAATTTTACGCTTGCGGAGTGGTAGCCTCTTTCCTTCTCGTCCTCGCTCCACTCTGCTGCGTAGTAGTCCTCAGCAGTTGCCTTGGCTCTTGGGCCGCACAATATTCCTCCCCACTGCGGGAAGTAGATGAGTGTGATGGGAAGCGTACAAGCCAGGATCATGACGCCCATGAGAGTAATCCCTGTTTCCTTGGAGTATCTGCTGCCCTTGAAGAAGATGAGCTGAGTCAGCACTGCGCCCACATTTCCTCCCCCTCCGGTCATCCCTGATATCAATCCTAGTGACCTGCAAAACACCATTAATTTTATCAACAAAACACCATTCTCCTTCTTTTGCGTAGGAAATTTGATCTTTAATTAGTTTGAGGAAAAAGACCTTCTGGAGATGAATGGGACGACGCCAAAGGTGAGGCCGCAGGCAGCTTGAACGAAGCAGGAGAATAAGAGCATGACGACGACTGCTGCGCTGAGGTTGTGCATCTTCCCCAAGACTATGCAGAGGACCCCTCCTATGCTCTGCACCACCCACAAGCTCCACAGCCTCCCTCGCATCCCAAACCTCCTCGACATCAAGTCCGACAGCCACCCGCCGCCCGGCCGCGACACGATGTTCGCCATCCCAAAGCTGGCGGCGATCATTCCCGCCGTCCGCAGGTTCACGTCGAACTTGTCGTAGAAGTACTCGGCGATGATGTTGTCGATGGTCAATTCCACGCCGAAGCAGTACCCGTAGGTCAACGCCAGGATCCAGCCCCTGTAGTTTGTGACGGCGTTGTAGAATACCTTGCCGAAGCTGTCCTTGTGCTTGTCGCCGGCCTTCTCCAGCTTCCGGTAGTTTCCATTAGGCAGGTCTTGGCCCAGGGCTAGGACGGCAATGGCGGAGAAGGTCTGCATCAAGCCCGGGATGAAGAAGGCGACGCGCCAGGCCGTGAATCGTGTGCTGCCGATGTGGTGGATGAGATCGAATACGAGGGGCATGATGAGCTGGGTGGCGCCGCCGCCGAGGTTGCCCCAGCCTCCGGCTATCCCGTTAGCAACGCCGACCTTGGGTGGGGAAAACATGCTGCTCATCCAGAACTGTGTGGAGACGAAGGAGCCCAGGGAGAAGCCGGTGAAGAACCGGACGAGGAGGTATGAAGAGGGGGAGTTGATAAGGGCAGTGAAGTAGACGGCGGGGGTGGTGAGGAGAATGAGGGAGGCGGAGGCGAGGCGGGGGCCGACGAGGTCGCAAGCTGTGCCCATGGCCAGACGGGCGAACACCGCGCCGGAGACGGACGCGATTCCAGCGTTGCCGATGTCGGTGGCGCTGAGGTTGAGGTTGTCGCGGATCACCGGGAGGAGCGGCGGCGCCGCGAAAGTAGATACGAAGCAGCAGAAGAAGGAGAACCACGAGAGGTGGAAGGCCCTCATGTGCGGCGCCACAAAGGAGAAGAGCCAGAACTCAGTCGCCTTCTGCTCCGAGTCCACCGGAATCTTGAACTTCGCCGTCGCCGGCGCCACCGCCTCGACCTGGAGCACCGACTTGTTCGAATTCTCCTCCATTTCGTCTTCAACCTCTCTTCGCTAAAAATCAATAACAAAAAAACAGCAATCAATTAACAAATATAATGCAATTCCATGCTCGAAATCAATCCAAAGAAATAGCACCAGACACCTGAAGAAGATCAAGACCTCGATCAAACTGCAAAAGAACTCAAATCTACTTCTGCTTTCCAACAGTGCACCGAAATCTTTGAGCACAACACAACGAAGTGAAGTGCTCCTTGAGCTTACTGGGAAAAGGAAACTCTTATCTATAAATAGAGAAATCTTAATTTGAGCAAGACATGACACAAGAGGACGGAGATTAAAGCAAGTTGAGAATTGATAAAGAAGATTGAACTGGGTATTGACTTTTTGTGTGATTTGATAATTTGACCCTTTCCAATACGGTGAAGGGGCAAGAGAAAAAAATGTTGATGGTGACAGACTTCTGTATAAACCTTGGAAACCTCAGCGGCAGCTCAAAGGTAGTGGGGAAAGGAAAAGATCCTTTTGATTCCTATTACTTGATAGAAGATTCTTCACATTAAATAATAATAAAGTGTATTTTTTTTAAAAAAATCTTGTGGCATGTTCTCTGTGTAATTTAATACGTGTTGCGTAGTTATGAAAATCCAATGAAAATCTGGAATCCAGTGGTATCTAAAATAACATGTCTGTCGTTTTGCAGTTGACTTTAGCAATAAATAATATCTGCAGCTGCCTTATCAAATACCTTGTTCGACCATTTCATACATTTTCTATTTAATATGCACGCAATTAATTGTTTCTTCCCGCCAACTGTTTTTTTTTGCCAAGAAAAAACAAGATTATATTACTAATCTAGATAAATCAGAACTATAGAGATCTGAAGATACAACATTCATCAGTTCATGAGGTCTACGGATCAGTACAGACGAGAGAGTTGAGATCTATCATTATTTGCTGCTAAGTGGACAACTTCAGTACACTCTGTATATAAAAAATAAAAAATAGAAAAAAATACAATTTCTTCCCAAAATCCTCAATACTTCGAATATCAACAACAATTCTACTATCAAATTCAATGATAATATGGTTGAAGCTACTAGCCACTGCAAAAGATAGTGTCATCCAAACTCAATATGCCTCACAGTAGAGAATTGACTTATCAAATAAGTAAGAAGAAGCAGTTTGAATAATGAAATCATTACAATTTCTAGCTACAAAGCTAGCTCTACAGTCAAGATTGGCCACAAAGTCATCACAATTAATTTTAACCGAAGGTTCTAAAGGAAGAGACCATTTGAGATTGATAGAGTTAATTTTAATTTTTCCATCAGATTTATATTTGAGCATATAATTCCGAGTAAATTCAATAATTAAAATCATCAGACTCTTGGGGGAGAGTTGCCTACCTTCATGCAGTTTCAAATTTCTAACGTGCCAAAGGAACCAAATGGTATTGTCAATTGTAGCTTTACATTGAGAAGTTGATGAAGGATGGCTAATCAATAATCACATAGAGTTTATGTTTGCTTGATTAGTCAATTCATTCTGTAATAGCCAATTACATTCTGTTTCATTTAATTAGCGCATGTGTTCCTTTGTATTCAAAGAGACTTGTAAGTAGGACACGTGGGTTGATCTGAGATCCACGATCAGAGTCACTGTCTTCACGGGCATGTATAAATTCCCGCTGATCTGTTTGAAGAACAAATTATTAATTTTCTTTCCTCTAGTTTTCAAATTCTTCATGTAATCGGAAGAGATAATGGAATAAGATTGCTAAGTTGCAACCGGTTGGTTTTCTTTTTGTTAATCCTTAGTTGGATTGAGATTGCTAACTTGCATCAATTAGTATCAAAGCAAGAATGTTGCTGAGCTCGATCTCCAATATTGAGGAAGAGAGGAACCATTCCCCCAAATCTGCGATCACCTTGGATTTTCTCTGATGAGAGATCCAAGAGATGAATCGCAAGTTGGAAGAGCTTACCATGGAGGTTCGACATGCTGTTGGATGATCACAGACAGTCGCCGATACCTACTACCCTCCAACGAGAGCTAGGGCAAAAGATCTGATTCGATCTATTGTCCAAGGAGAAACTACCTCATATTCGATTGCTCCTCCTAAGCCAGAGAGCTGCGGACCAGAAGAACATTTCACATCTCATCTAAGGATGAACCTGATCATGCCTGAATTAGACTCCGACGATGAGCTCGAGGCAACATTGTCTGGTTTCCCCCAACGACGATCTGCACAACATCAACAATCCAAAAATCCCCTTCAATTCATTCAATCTTGAAGGTATTCTTCAACTTCTTATACATCTGAATACAAGATTAAAATGGATATACCATTTTTTGATGGACAATTGCACATAGAAATTTTTTTGGATTTGCTGCATAGCGTCGAGACTTTTTTCGACTACATGAATATTCTAGAGTATCAACAGGTTAAATTAGTATCCTACAAATTGAGAGGGGGAGCCTCTGCATGGTGGGATCAATATCAATAGAATAGATTACGGGAAGGAAAAGACAAGGTCAAGACCTGGTCTCAGATGAAACAACTAATGAAGTTACGATTTTTACCTGCCAATTTTGAGCAGATATTGTATCAACAATACCACCACTGTCATCAGAGGGGCCGCAGTGTCACAGATTATACTGAAGAATTCTACGGGTTAAGTTCAAGAAATAACTTGTTAGAATCTGAAGCACAATAGGTAGCTCGATATATTAGTGGCTTGACCTTACCAATTTAAGAAAAGCTAGAGCTCAATAGTGTGTGGACACTGAATGAGGCACTAAACTTGGCCTTAAGAGTAGAGAAACAACTCTCTCGGGTAACTAGCAAGCTAAATATCAAATGGAGACCTTTAGCGTACTATTATGCTAAAAAAGGAAAGCAACAAGTGACAAATTCAAACACTACTCATAGCTCACCTTCCCAGTTCTCCAGCCCATCTCATGGTCATCATATGAAACCTAATGCCCCTCTCAAAGAAGATAATGAAACTACTGTGGATGATAGACCTACTCAACCAGCCCAAAGAAATCAAAATCCTTATCAGAGGTCATTTCCTTTGAAGTGCTACAAATGCAATATAGTTGGACATAAATCAAGTGATTGTCCCAAAAGAAGGGTCTTGCAGATGATTGAACAAGTCGATGAAGACCATGAACAATCAGTAGATTATAGAGACCATATCTGCGAAGAGGAAACTCAAATAGAGGGAGATGAAGGAGAACCCTTATTGTGTATTCTACAGAAACTCCTTATAACTGAAAGGCACCAAGAAATTACTCAAAATAATGAGATTTTCAAAACTAAATGCACTGTCTTGGGTAAAGTGTGTGATATAATCATTGACGGAGGGAGTAGTGAAAATGTTGTGTCAAAGGCCATGGTCAATGCTTTACAACTGAATTGTGTATCTCATCCGAATCCATATAAAATAGGGTGGGTAAAGAGAGGAGTGGATATAATAGTATAACATCAAAGCTTAGTACCTCTCTCCATTGGTGTATTATACAAAGATGAAATTATATATGATGTTCTCGAGATGGATGCATGCCACATTTTGTTAAGCAGGCCATGGTTGTTTGACAGGGATGTGACTCATCAAGGCAAACATAATACTTATTCATTTTTGTGAAATAACAAGAAGCTTACACTTCTACCTCTAGTACCAAAGTTGAGTTCAGTTTCAGCTACTGCTAGAACTTCAGAAGACAACAACATCATATGTGCTATGACTGAAAATGCAAAGACTGATCATCGTACGCAAGCAGTTGGCAAATCCAGAGATATAATTTTGGCTCTAGTGCTCAAGGATACTGAGCCAAGAGACGAACCTTCATTTTCTCCAGAAGTACAACAACTGTTAGCTAAATACTTTGATTTGCACCCAAAAGAATTGCCTGCTGAATTGCCTCCTATGAGAAACATACAACACTGCATAGATCTCCTACCCGGGGCCACCTTACCAAACTTACCTCACTATAGGATGAGCCCTAAAGAACATGAAATTTTGCAAAGCATTGTTGATGATCTCCTTGCCAAGAAATTAATAAGGCAAAGCACAAGTCCATGTGCAGTGCCAGCCTTGTTAGTGCCAAAGAAGGATCACACATGGAGAATGTGCATTGGTAGCCGAGCTATCAATAAAATTATTGTTAAGTACAGATTTCCAATACCTAGACTTGAAGATATGTGGGATAATATTGAATGTTTAACAATCTTCTCAAAACTGGATCTCAAAAGGCTATCATCAAATTAGAATAAGGCAAGGAGACGAATGAAAAATTGCCTTCAAAACCAGACAAGGACTCTACGAATGGTTAGTGATGCCTTTTGGGTTATGCAATGCACCAAGCACATTCATGAGGATGATGAACCAGATTTTGAAACCTTTCATTGGTAAATTTGTGGTAGTTTACTTTGATGATATTTTAATTTACAGTAAAGAAGAGTTTGAATACAAAAGACAGTTGGAACTTATCTTTCAAGTATTAAGGGAAAACAAACTTTTCCTAAGTATACATAAGTGTGAGTTTTGTACAGACGACAAACTACTATTTCTTGGGTTCATTATCAGTGATAAAGGCATCCACACTGATCCGAGAAAGGTGAAAGCCATTGTAGATTGGCCAACTCCTGCCAATATTACAGAGCTCAGAAGTTTCCTTGGTCTAGCCACATTCTACAGAAGATTTATTAGAAGTTTTAGTGAAATCGCAGGACCTTTGACCAACCATTTGAAGAAAGGCCAGTTTATTTGGGGACCAGAGCAGAACAGAAGTTTTAGTGTGCTAAAGACCAAATTATCTCAAGCTCCTATGTTAACCCTTCCTAATTTGGACAAAACTTTTGAATTAGAAATTGATGCATCTAAGACTGGCATAGGGGCAGTCCTAATGCAAGAAGGCAAACCAATAGCATACTTCAGCAAAAAGTTGAGTGATTCAAGACAGAAATGGTCAACATACGAATTGGAGCTATATGCTGTTGTTAGAGCTTTCGACCACTGGACACATTATTTGATCCAGAAAGACTTCATTTTACATAGTGATCATCAGCCGTTGAAATACCTAACTTCACAAAAGAAACTGAACTCATTGCATACGAGATAGCTGGAATTTCTTCAGAAATTTTAGTATACATTCCAATTCAGGAAAGGTAAACACAATACAGTGGCTGATGCTTTAAGTAGAAAAGCTTGTTTAGTGACAACACTTCAGGTAGAGATTATTGATTTTGAACATTTAAAAGAAGTATACCCTACTGATGATGACTTTCAGATTGTTTGGAAGAAATGTCAACAGTTAGAACCAAGTGAAGATTTTCACATTTCAGATGGCTATCTGTTTAAAAACACAAGGCTGTGCATTCCAAACACTTCACTTAGAGGTTATCTAATTGGGGAATTACATGGTGGAGGTCTTGCTGCGCATTTGGGCAAGGATAATTAAGACATTGAAACTCTTAACTGACATATACTTCTGGCCGAAAATGAACAAGGAAATAATAACAGCTGTAGAGAGATGTATTGTTGGCTTAAGGGCCTCTCTTAAGCCTCGATCTTTATATTGATGATAACAAACATGTATTTAATTCAAAGTGTGAAGTTTTGAGTTCAGGTTGAGGTTTCGATACTCATGCCAAATCCGTTCAAATAGAACGATGAAAAAGATCGTCAAAGAAACGGAAGAAGAAGTCGTTGAAGAAGGCTCGGGATTTAGACAAGTAGAATTAATGTAATATGTCTCTAGGATAGTTTATCCCAAGCCAAAATTGTAAGGTTATCCAAGTTGAAACTTGGAAACCAAACCCATAGAAAAGGCATGTAAAAACACATGGAAGAAATCATCCTCAGCCTGGGTTCGGTCGATCGGTCGGTCGACCGAACAAGGCAATAGTATAGCATGGCAGCCCATTCGGTCAATCGACTAGTCGACCAAAGATCGCAAAAAATTGGCAGAAGCCATTCGATCGACCAGTCGGTCGATCGAAATTGGCGAAGGCAAGAATGCAAGGCTGCGTCGATCGACCGACAGAGGCAAAAAAATGGTAGAAAGGTAGCTGTCGACCAATCGGTCGACCGAATTAAAGATAGCCTCAATCGTGACCCGCTGCAGCCATTCAGTCGACCGAATGTCGGAAGATTTGTTGGCGGTCGACCCGTCGGTCGACCGATCTCTCACAGCTGCGAGCGGTCGCACTGGCGGTCGATCCGTCGATCGACCGACTGATTGATCAGCTTTGCGACCGAACGGCTTCAACGGTCGATTTTTCACCCGTTGAACGGTCCGTTCGGGTGAGGGGTTATAAATACCCCCACCAAACTTCTTTCCACACTTTTGCAAAAATCATTAAGCATTAAAAGAGTTCTTTAAAACCTTCAAAGATCTACACCTGCGCGCGCTCTCTGCTCCCAGTCTTCAACATCTAAACCAGGCGCTGCTTCTGCTTCAACTGTGCTGCAATCCTTGAGTCATCATCCTGTTGCAAGTTAAAGACAAGAAGGCGGTGGAAAGAAGCTTGGTTCAATCTTTTAATCTTTAAGCTCTTTCCTTGTATTTTAAGTTTATTGTAACTTGTTTTGTAGTTTGGGATAGCTTCCTAGGTGTGCTAGGAAACACTTAGGGCCAGCTTTGTAGAATTGTGTTTTGCCTAGGTGAATAGGATTAAGGTGTTCTCCAAGTGAGGGAGAATGGTGTCTTCAAGTGTATTCAAAGGAAAATATAAATTCTATAAAGTAGTGTTTAGAAATCCTTGGTAAGGAACCAAGGTAGTGGAGTAGGCGGTTGGCCGAACCATTATAAATATTATTGTTTGCATTGTTTATTTACTTGCTTCTATCATTGACATTGAATTGAGATCATATCAACCATCAAAGAACAACTGCATTAAGCTAAGATAAAATTGAGTAAAAGAAAATTGAAAAATGGGATTGACACTATTCAACCCCCCCTTCTAGTGTCAAGGTCCATCCAATAATTGGTATCAGAGCTAGGTAGTATGCTAAGATTTAACCATCTTCCCTACAAGTTATCATGTCCAATGAAACTCAATTAGTTCAAGGGTCATCTACCCATACTCCACCATTATTTGATGGAAGCAACTATGCCTATTGGAATATCTGCATGAATGACTTCCTTCAATCATTAGACATGGGTACATGAAGAATGATTTTAGTAGAGTATAAACAACCCACTAAGGATATGGATCAATGGTACCAAGAGGAAATTAGGCTTTTTAATGCTAATGTCAAGGCCGTCAATGCTCTATATTGCGGCCTATCAATTAATGAATTTAATAGGATCTCCACATGCAAGTCCGCATATGAAATATGGAAGGTCCTAGAGACCTCCCATGAAGGGACTTCGCAAAGGACAATAGATCCTTAGAAATTAAATGCTTGCATGACTATGAAATATTTGATATGCTTTCACATGAGTCTATTGATGCCATGCATGCTAGATTTCAAAATATTACAAATGGCCTAGCTAACCTTGGCAGGGAGATAAGGGAAGAGGAGAAGGTAAGGAAGCTCCTCCGCTCCCTTCCAAAATCTTGGGAGCCCAAAGAAACGTCGATCATAGAAGCCAAAGACTTGAGCACATTGAAGATCACCGAGCTCATTGGGTCTCTCATGACACATGAGACCCACATGAAGCAATATCGAGAAGAAGATGCTCCTAAAGGCAAGACCATTGCCTTAAAAGCATCGCATCGAGCCGAAGATTCGTCGTCATCCGAGGAAGATACGAATGATCTAGAAGAAATGGCGATGCTTGCTAGAAGATTCATGAGCTTCATGAGGGGAGGCATGAGGAAAGGAAGAAGTGGCTACACTTGCTACAATTGCAACAAGACGGGGCACCTAAGGAAGGATTGCTCGCTTCTAAAGATGGCCACTACCTCCAACCCTCACAAGAAAGAAAAGTACAAGAAGAAGAAGAAGGCAATGGTGGCTACATGGGACGAAAGCGAGGTCTCATCAAGTGAAGAAGAGGCAAAGAGTGAAAAAGCAAACATTTGCTTGATGGCAAAGGATGATGAGGTAAAACTTAATTTTGGTGAAATTTCATTTACTCAAGAGGAATTACAAATTGAATTTGAGCAAATGCATGATGAGTTTATTGCAATTAGGAGAAAATTTAGAGATCTCAAAAAGGACAATAGATCCTTAGAAATTAAAAATGATAGATTATTACTTTCATGCAATAATCTTATGAAAGAAATAGACAATCTTAAGGAAAAAAATTGCACCCTAGAAAAGGCTAAGAAAGACCTAGAGATTAACAATGAAAAACTAGAAAAAAAGAAGAAGTATTTATGTGATACAGTAGAGCATTTAAATAATAGCATGCTAACATTGAAAAAGGAACTTTGCATGCTTAATGGAAAGATGACAATCATTCAAAATATCATGCCAAAGGTTGTCAATAAAAAGAAATCATCACACTCCCATGCTCACACACACACAAATAGAAAATTTTATGGAAATTGCTTTTCGTGTGGTATTCTTGGCCATATGGCTAAAGATTGTGCATTGAGAAGGAACCCACATGCAAGATTCACATGTGTTCTAAAATTGACTAACACCCAAGGACCCAAGAAAATTTAGGTACCTAAGAAAGTTTCTTCTCCTTTTGTAGATGGAGAAGCATCCTCAACCAAGTAGGAGTACTTGGATATTGGATAGCGGTTGCTCCAAGCACATGACGGGAGACATCAATTTGTTTGCAACCCTATTAAGTAAAGATGGTGTATATGTCATATTTGGAGACAATGCCAAAGGTAAGATTGTTGGCATTGGTGACATAGGTATACTCCCTTACCCATGTATCAAAAATATTTTGTTAGTTGATGGTTTAAAGCATAATTTGATTAGCATATCCCAATTATGTGATAATGGGTACATAATTATATTTGAAGCATCTAAATGCATTATTAGAAGTACACCTTCAAATGATACCATGTTCATAGGAAATAGGCAAGAAAATGTATACACCCTAGAATTAAATGTCTTGCCTAATCCTCATGTTAGATACTTAGTTGTCATGAAAAATGACTCTTGGTTGTGGCATAAAAGGCTAGGACATGCTAGCATGAGCCTCATCCAAGAGATATCTAGGAAAGACTTAGTAAGAGGATTATCTAAGATAAAGTTTGAAAAAGATAAATTTTGTGATGCATGTCAACTTGGTAAGCAAGTAAAATCATCATTCCATAGTATTAATCAAGTTAGTACATCTAAAATTCTTGAGCTTGTGCACATGGATCTCTTTGGTCCATGTGATGTAGCTAGTCTAGGGGGAAAGCTTTATTGCTATGTATTGGTTGATGATTTTTTTATATTTACTTGGGTTTTCTTTTTGGCTAAGAAAAATGAAACTTTTGAGTTTTTCAAAAAATTCGCAAAGAAAGTTTCAAATGAAAAAGGAGTTTCTATTTTGAAAATTAAGAGTGACAATGGAGGGGAGTTTAAAAATGAAAATTTTTTCGAGTTTTGTGATGATTTAGGTATTCAACATACCTTTTCTTCCCCTAGGACCCTCAACAAAATGGGGTGGTTGAGAGTAAGAATAAAACTTTACAAGAAATGGCTAGGACCATGTTATGCGAAAATAATTTGCCTAAATATTTTTGGGCCGAAGCCATAAATACTTCGTGTTATGTTCTTAATTGAGTCTTATTAAGATCAAAAATAAAGAAAACACCTTTTGAGCTTTGGAATGGTAAAATCCCAAATGTGAGATATTTTCATATTTTTGGATGTAAATGTTTCATTTTAAATACTAAGGAGAATTTAGAAAAATTTGATTCTAAATTCGATGATGGAATTTTCCTAGGTTACTCCACTAGTTCTAAGGCTTATAGAGTTTATAACCGTAGAACTATGATTGTTGAAGAATCTATGCATGTTACTTTTAATGAAACTAATGATTCTTCTAGAAATGTCAAGATTGTGAATGTAGGTGAGGAACTTGAGGATCTCACACTTTATGATAAGGAAGTGGAGGATGAAGATAATGAGGAGACTCAATATGAAGAACCTCCACCCTCAAATCAACCTCAAGTTGAAGATGAAAAAGAAGAAGAAGTTCTACCACCTCTCCCTAAAGGATACCGATTGGTAAGAGATCATCCAATGAACCAAGTCATTGGAGAGCCTTCAACGGGAGTGGTAACACGTTCTAAACTCAAAAATGTATGCCAATATGTAACTTTTGTTTCTCAAGTAGAGCCTAAGAATGTTAAGGAAGCTATAGAAGATGAGTTTTGGGTATTAGCTATGCAAGAAGAACTCAACCAATTTAATAGAAATGGTGTATGTGACTTAGCACCTAGACCTAGTGATTAAACCATAAATGGAACCAAGTGGGTATTTAGGAATAAGCTAGATGAAGAATGACTAGTTATTAGAAACAAAGCTAGGCTAGTGGCACAAGGGTACAACCAACAAGAAGGAATAGACTATAATAAAATATATGCTCTCGTAGCTAGATTAGAAGCAATTAGGATGCTTTTAGCATATGCTAGCTTTAAGGGTTTTAAACTCTTTCAAATGGATGTAAAAAGTGCTTTTTAAAATGGTTTTATAAATGAAGAAGTTTATGTTGAACAACCCCCCAGTTTTGAAAGTTTTGAGTTTCCAAATCATGTTTTCAAACTTAAAATAGGCTTTATATGGTTTAAAACAAGCCCCTAGGGCTTGGTATGAAAGACTTTCTATTTTCTTAATTGAACAATGTTTTAATATAGAAAAAAACGGATGTTTCACTTTTCATTAAGCACCATGAAAATGATATGCTACTAGTTCAAATCTATGTTGATGATATAAGTTTTGGTGCCGCTAATGAAATGTTTTGTGAGTGGTTTGCTAAGTGTATGCAGAATGAATTTGAGATGAGCATGATGGGAGAGCTCTCCTTTATGCTTGGTCTCCAAATCAAGCAAACCAACAAAAGGATCTTCATCAATCAAGCTAAGTACACAAAGAAGCTCATCAAAAGGTTTGGGATGAATGAAGCCAAGATAGCTTCTACACCAATGAGCGCATCCATCAAGCTTGATAAAGATGAAGAGGGCATAGTTGATGAAAAATGATATCGATGTATGATCGATAGTCTCCTTTATTTAACCGCAAGTAGACCCGATATCATGTTTAGCGTATGTGTATTTGCTAGGTTTCAATCTTGCCTCAAGATGTCTCATTTAAGTACGGTAAAACGTATATTGAGATATCTAAATAGCACGGTTGACTTAGGATTATGGTATCCATGTCATGCATCATTTGATTTAATCAGTTTTTCAGACGCTGATTTTGCCAGATGTAAGGTAGATAGGAAAAGCACTAGTGGGTGTTATTAATTCTTAGGAGCAAATCTTATTTCTTGGTTCTCAAAGAAACAAAACTCGATTGCGCTTTTAACTACGGAAGTGGAATACATCACCGCGGCTAGTTGTTGTGCGCAAGTCCTTTGGATGAAACAAACCCTTTTGGACTATGGACTTAGGTATTCTTGCATACCTATACATTGTGATAATTCTAGTGCAATTAATTTAACAAAAAATGCCATTTTATATTCTAGAACTAAGCATATTGATTTGAGACATTATTTTCTTAGGTATAATGTAGCTAAGGGAAATATATCGATAGAATTTGTATCCATCGATAAACAACTTGCTGATATATTTACAAAACCCTTAGTTGAAGAAAGTTTCACAACTTTAAGGATACAACTAGGAATTTGTGTTTTACCTTGTGATTAAAGAGTATTTTCTTCAAAATTTACATGTTTTCAAAACTTGCATTCTATAAAAGTATCATCACACTTATGTATTGCTCTGTAGTGGGGCTTTGCGACCTATTGGTGTTTGCTTTCTATAGGCTTACATTAATGGGAAGGACTATAGTGGTAGATGATATTTGGTTTTTGTGGCTTTCTCGGTTTTTATGATAATTCATTAATTGTACCTTAATTCTTACTCTTTTTTATTGATGTCAAAAGGGAGAGAAAAAGTAAGGTCACACTTGGTTTTCACGATGCATATAGTTAGTGTGAGTTTTATAGTTAAGGGGAAGAGATATAGTTACAGAGAGTTAAAAATGACATGCACAATGGTAGGGGGAGCATAGGTCAAGTTATAGATAATTGAATATGCACATTGATAGGGGGAGCATAAGTTGAGTCATAAGTAGTTGGATGCATATGCTAAGTTAGAAAGTTGAATGCATATGCTAAGTTAGAAAGTTGAATGCATATGCTAAGTTACAATTCTTGCAAACCCTAACTCTTGAATGTCTTAACTCAAACTCACAAATGCTTATATTTTCTTAAAATTTTATGTTGTGTTTGTCATCATCAAAAAGGGGGAGATTGTTGGCTTAAGGGTCTCTCTTGAGTCTCGATCTTTATTTTGATGATAACAAACATGTATTTAATTCAAAGTGTGAAGTTTTGAGTTCAGGTTGAGGTTGCGATACACATGCCAAATCCGTTCAAACAGAACGACAGAAAAGATCGTCAAAGAAACGGAAGAAGAAGTCGTTGAAGAAGGCTCGGGATTTAAACAAGTAGAATTAATGTAATATGTCTCTAGGATAGTTTATCCCAAGCTAAAATTGTAAGGTTATCCAAGTTGAAACTTGGAAACCAAACCCATAGAAAAGGCATGTAAAAACACATGGAAGAAATCATCCTCAGCCTGGGTTCGGTCGACCGAACAAGGCAATAGTATAGCATTGCAGCCCATTCGGTCGACCGACTGGTCGACCGAAGATCGCAAAAAATTGGCGAAGGCAAGAATGCAGGGCTGCATCGGTCAACCAATTGGTCGACCGATAGAGGCGAAAAAATGGTAGAAAGGTAGCGGTCGACCGACCTAAAGATAGCCTTAATCGTGACCCGCTGCAGCCATTCAGTCGACCGACGGGTCGATCGAATGTCGGAAGATTTGTTGGTGGTCGACCCATCGATCGACCGACCTCTCATAGCTGCGAGTGGTCGCACTGGCGGTCGATCCGTCGGTCGACCGATTGATTGACCGGCCTTGCGACCGAACGACTTCAACGATCGATTTTTCACCCGTTGAATGGTCCGTTCGGGTGAGGGGTTATAAATACCCCCACCAAACTTCTTTACACACTTTTGCAAAAATCATTGAGCATTAAAAGAGTTCTTTAAAGACTTCAAAGATCTACACCTGTGCGCGCTCTCTGCTCCCAGTATTCAACATCTAAACCAGGCGCTACTTCTGCTTCAACTGTGCTGCAATCCTTGAGTCATCATCCTATTGCAAGTTGAAGACAAGAAGGCGGTGGTAAGAAGCTAGGTTCAATATTTTAATCTTTAAGCTCTTTCCTTGTATTTTAAGTTTATTGTAACTTATTTTCTAGTTTGGGATAGCTTGCTAGGTGTGTTAGGAAACACTTAGGGTCAGCTTTGTAGAATTATGTTTTGCCTAGGTGAATATGATTGAGGTGTTCTCCAAATGAGGGAGAATGGTGTCCTCAAGTGTATTCAAAGAAAAATATAAATTCTATAAAGTAGTATTTAGAAATCTTTGGTAAG
Source organism: Canna indica (assembly GCA_034359265.1). Classification (NCBI taxonomy): domain Eukaryota; kingdom Viridiplantae; phylum Streptophyta; class Magnoliopsida; order Zingiberales; family Cannaceae; genus Canna; species Canna indica. The sequence continues at coordinate 60,685,186 of CP136897.1, forward strand.
GAGCCAAGGTAGTAGAGTAGGCAGTTGGCCGAACCACTATAAATATTATTGTTTGTATTATTTATTTACTTGCTTCTATCATTGACATTGAATTGAGATCATATCAACCATCAAAGAACAACTGCATTAAGCTAAGATAAAATTGAGTAAAATAAAATTGAAAAGGGGGATTGACATATTCAACCCCCCTTCTAGTGTCAAGGTCCATCCAACATGGATGACATGTCAAAGAGCAAAGGGTCAATGCCAAAATACTAGACTTTACACCCCTTTACCAGTTCCTACGATAATTTGGGAGGATTTATCAATGGATTTTATTTTAGGGCTTCCATTGACAATGAAAAAAATGGATTCCATCTTTGTTGTAGTAGGCAGATTTTTCAAAATGGCTCATTTCTTACCTTGTAAGAAAACAGTTGATGCCAGCAATATTGCAAATCTATTTTTCAGAGAAATAATTAAATTGCATGGAGTCCCGAAGACAATTACTTCAGATAGGGATATCAAATTCATTAGTCATTTTTGGAAAGTTTTGTGGCAAAAGTTTGACACTCAACTGAAATTTAGCAGTGCATATCATCCACATACGGATGGACAGACAGAGGTAGTAAATAGGACTCTAGGAAGTATGCTGAGAAGCTTGGCAATAGACAAACAAAAACAATGGGATACTATGCTTCCTCAACCAAAATTTGCATATAATAACATGATGAACAGATCTACAGGTCAATCCTCATTTGTTGTTGTCTACACAAAAGCACCTAACCACACTGTTGACTTGATTTTATTACCATCTGGGAGTAACTGAGCTACTAGCTTTGCTAAAAGCTATGTCGAACAACATCAGAAGGTAAAAGAGGCAATTGAAGCATCCAATGATAAATATAAACTGGCTGTTGACAGACATAGAAGATATAAGCTTACCAGGTTGGGGACCCGGTAATGATTCATCTAAGGAAAGATCATTTTCCTTCACGAACTTACAATAAGCTCCAACCAAAGAAAATTTGACCATTCTTAGTGACTCAAGTTGTGAGAGAAAATATCTATTTCATTGCACTACCAGATGATTTAAAAATTTCCCCTATTTTTAACGTTTCAGACTTGTTTCCTTTTGTTCCTCCGGATGTCGCACTTGTACAAAGTTCTGAACTCGAGGACGAGTTCTCCTATGGTAGGAAGGAGTTGATGAAGAATGACTCATCAACAAGCAATCCTCTAGTAATCACATAGATTTTATGTTTACTTGATTAGTCAATTCATTCTGTATTGTCAACTCCATTATGTTTCATTTAATTAGCGCATGTGTTCCTTTGTTTCAATAAAGCTTTGTAAGTAGGACATGTGGATTGATCTCCTTTGTATTCAAAGAGACTTGTAAGTAGGACACGTGGGTTGATATGAGATCCACGATTAGAGTCACTGTCTTCACGGGCATGTATAAATTCCCGCTGATCTGTTTGAAGAACAGATTATTAATTTTCTTTCCTCCAATTTTCAAATTTTTCATGTAATCAGAAGAGATAATGGAATAAGATTGCTAGGTTACAGTAGCTAGTTTTCTTTTTGTTAATCCTTAGTTGGATTGAGATTGCTGACTTGCACAGAAGAGATAGAAAGACTTGAATTAGAGCAAAGCCAAGAGCTAGATACCCAATTAGTTCTATTGGATAGATCAAGATATAGTATCTGTTCAAGGAGCAGCCAAAGCTGAGAAGCAAAGGAGTATTCCAAGAAGAGATGATTAAGAGTTTCAAGGTTAGAATTGCACATAATACAAACATTACTATGACCAATATTAAGATTAAAAAGCCTATGTTTAGTGGGAAGTCTATTATGCAGAAATTTTCAAAGAAAGAAATGAACTTTAGGTGCAGTATAAATTTTCCAAAGGGATGTCCAAGTAGGAAGGCTCACAACAAAAAGAGATTTCTGGCTTCTTAGAAAAAAAGAAGCACTCTTTGTGGTAACTAATCGCTCAGCCTCTTTCATTCAATATCAATTATCATCATCTGGATTAAAAGAAACTTCTATCAATCTCATTTGGTTCCAAATAGAAGCATTAAATAAAGAAAGACCAACATTATCATTCTTGTTGTTATCATGCAGTAAGTCAAAAACAAGTAAGTTATTATCAACAATATTATTATTGAAGAAGGAAGGTTTGAAAGTAAGAGGTACATCAAAAATCCATGCATCATTAAGAAAAGAAGTATCATTTCCAAAACCAATAAACTTCCTGAAATCAAGTCTAAGCTTGGAAAAAATATTGATAAACAACTTCTAGGACCAAGAAGATTATAAAGGAACAGAACAATTAGAATAAGAAACATATATTTAGCCTGACAATAGAATTCCAATGGCTATCAACATTATTCATATAAGCTTGTATCCTTTTAGCATGGAAGGCTAAGCTTTTAAGTTGTAAATTATGAATATTCAAGCGACCAAGACTTTTAGGAAGTAAAACAGTATCCCAACTAATAGTATGAATACCATTATTACCATTGCTTTTAGACCAGAGAAATTTTTTAAGAATCTTATCAATTTTTGAAAAGCAATCTTTAGAAATCCAAGAAACAGCTAATTAATGTATAGGAATAGAATTCATGACAGAATTAATGAGAACAAATTTACCTGCTTGAGTAAGATATTTAGTCTGCCAATTTTTTAGTCTAGCATTTAAATTAAGCTTCATGAATAAAATTATAGCTATTAGGAGGGACACTTTAGAAATGATTAAAGCACTCAAATATTTGAAAGGAAAAGAATATGATTTCATCTTTAAGGTTTGACAAATGTTATTCTTAGTCCCAAGGGAGTAACTAGAGGGGAAACAAATATCTCAAATTTAGAGAAATTAATTTTTTGACCAGTTAATTTCTCATAAATATAAAAAATATCAATAATTGCTTTAAGAGTATGTGAATTAGCTCTATAAGCAATCAAAATAACATCTGCAAACATTAAATGACTAATGGAGACATTATTTTTAATTTTGAAAGGAGTTTTTTTTTTTTGATTTACAGCTTGCTTAATAAGTAAAGAAAGAGTATTAACAACAATCACATATAAAAATCGAGAAAGATGATCTCCTTGTCTAATACCTCTATCAGACTTAAAGAAATGAGAAATATTACCATTGACCATGCAAGCAAAAGATGGAGAAAAAATACAGGTGTAAATCCAGTTAATAAATAAATCAAGAAATTTGCAAGCTCTAAGCACATGAATAATTGCATCCCAAGAAATAGTATTAAAAGCTTTTTCCAAATCAATTTTAATAAGAATGTTTCGATTTTCACCTTTGGAAGAATACATGGAGTGTGCTAATTCTTCCCGCAAATTGTGAGTAGCATAGTTGGTGACAATATTGTTTCTTCCCTAGTATAATCTAGGGGTGTACATGGGTACCGGGTAGACCCGAAATCGGTTGGAACCGACCTGATTGGGTAGGTTCCGGATAGACTTGAATTAAATTCGGGTAGGGTCCGAGATAAAAATTTAGGAACCGGTTAAAACCAATTTCGATTCCGGGTCCAACACATCGGGTACCTAGAACCGGAACTGGAATCGATACCCGGAACCCGTACTCTAGAACTTGTTCATTTACAGGTTCCAACATGTTCATTTACAGGTTCCAACATGGTACCCGGAACCTGTACACTGGAACCCATAAATGAATACAGATTCCAACAGGGTACCCGAAATCGAAACCGGAACCTGTGGTTCCAAGTAGGGTCCAGTTCTAGGTTCCAATGGGGTAGGGTTCGATTCCAAAACTTAGGAACCGATCCTATACATGGTAGGATCCGAATATCATAACAAAATACAGGGTACCCGGACCTGCTCACCCCCTAGTATAATCTATCTTTACTATATAAAAAATTGTTGATTCCCTCATTTCTAGGTCTATTTGCATAGTAATTGTCCTTCACTTTTATGCAGAATCAAAGCACTATTCTTATAGAAAAAAATTACTATGAAATCAGATTCTATAAATGTTTTATAGAGCACTAGCATACATGAGTGAACATAATATCTCTATGACTGAACCTAAAGTGAAAATATTATGTTCACTATTACTTTGGATTCAATCATAAATATATTAGGTTCAATTTTAATAAGATTAGATTCCGTCTATGAGTAGCTCCGTACACATTTCTAAGGAGTTTGACTCTCCGCACTCATCCTTATATTGTAGAGTAATTCTAATAGTTTTTATGAGTTTAAATATGCATCTCTTTGAATAATTAAGAAGTCGGACAACTGATAATAAGATCCGAAATAAAATTATTTTAATCAACTGATAGCAGCAACCACATACATCATTCTCTTTCTTACAATAATAAAGAACGGTTCACCTTCCTTTGTAATCTAAAGTACATTGCAAGGTACAATGACGACAGCAACATGTGGATTCTTTACTTTATTTTATATGAGAACGTGGTTGTGACAAAAATTATTTTTAGTGATCGCTTAAAATAATGAACCGCAATTGTTTAATTAGCTGTAAATTAAACACTAACCAATTTCTGGGTATCAAGTTGTAGCAAAAAAATGATTTTGATGCATTGAAATGTATGTTTATTGATAATTATATATATATATATATATAAAGCAAGTTTTGTGATTTATTTGGATTTTGGAACACGAAGGGTGAACGTGGGATAGAGAAGAAAGGAATTAATTATTTTATGTTTGACTTTTAATTTTATGAGGGCAAAGATTTGGAGGTGTTAGAAAGTCCTTCAAATCTCACCAAACACCTCAAATCTTCATTCCACTTAAGGGTGAGTTCGGGCCGGGATGGGTCGGAATTTGGTATCTAGTCTCGTCTCGGTTCTGAGTCGGGACCCAAATATGCGTCATAGTTTCAGTCCTAAATATGAAGCATCCTGATTTTTTTTCATCTCAATTTTTTTGGGATGGAACCAGGACGTCATGAATTTGTTAATGTTTTTTTTTTCTACAAAATAAAAATAATATCTAATTAAATGATTAATAGTGCACTGTATTAGCCAACTTTTTTACCTTGTGTGGAACACGCTTGCTTTGGCAAAAAATAATAGTGCATTGTATTACGACATCTCAAAAAATTAATATTAAATCATTAATATTACTTATATCATAAATCGGCCTGAGACAATCTCATTTTTTTATGTCGTCCTAGTCCTGTACCTATTTCTAATCGGGATGAACATATTTGTCCCGGTCCCATCTCGATTTTGAATTAGGACGAATTTTTTTCCGAACTTTCGAGCCTGTAATATCCTAGATATTTAAATTTATTGTTTTTCTCTTGTGTGTGTGTTTGCTAGCCTAGCGAATTAATTCGTGGTCGAGCCGAGTCGACTCATGGTCCGGAGTGAGCTTGCAAGCTCGGGTAAGTAGGATATGAATTTACGAATTTATGAATATTAGACTTGAGTAGTTAAAATTATTTAATTTGATGTTGTGTGTGCATAACTGTTAATTATGTTCATGTGAGTGTATTTAATTAATTGTTTATGATTTATTTTAGAATAAATTTAATTGAGTTAAGTTAAATTAGCGGATTCGGATTCGGCTTAAGGAGGATGCAGGTTGGATAAAGAGTTTAGAGGGGTTAGGGTTGAGGATGGAGTATAAAATCCCCTCCCCTTGGCTTGTGGCTCCTATTTTTGGAGCCACCCAAAATTGTGAGAAAGAGATCTAGCCACTAAGCCGACCAGCCCCCTTTCCTCTTACCCTTGGAACCCAGCCAACCGCCGCCAGCCTTCTCTTCTTCTCCTCCTCTTCCACTACTAGAAAAATGGTCATCAGCAACGGCTGATGCCGTTGCTGAGCCGTTGCTGACGAGAATCAGCAACGGCTGAGCCGTTGCAATAGCGCCGTGAGAGAAAGTCGCGTTGCTGATGACTTAGCAACGGCTCAGCAACGGCCGCTCGGGCCGTCGCTCAAAACATTATCAGCAACGGCCGCTGGGCCGTCGCTAAAAATATTATCAGCAACGGCTTTGCCACAGACCCGGAGCCGTTGCTGATACCATTAATAGCAACGGCCGCTGAGTCCGTAGCAACACCGTTAGTAAAACTCCGTCGCTAAGCCGTTGCTGTAGGTCATCAGCAACGGCTTTCGATACACTTTTAGCAACGGCTTTCCCACGGACGCCCGTGGGAAAGCCGTTGCTGATGACCTATACCTGCAACCAGAAAATTTGTAAATTTCAAATTTCCATTGATACATTGATACATTTATCTGATACATAACTCACACACCCATACCCTCATACACACATTCATTCACACATCACAAACGTCTCATACACATTCATTCACACATCACAAACACACCAAGATATACATCAAAACAATTATATTTATATTCATAATTATCCACGATAGTATAAACACAATTCAAATGCAAAATTGAAGTATCAACATCTCAGTAACATAGTCAATATAAATTAAACAAGTTCAATATGTCAGTAACAAAGTCAATATAAACAAAATCTCACGATGACGATGGAGGATGGCCTGGATCATATGGCGGGGTCTGGAGTGCTTGAGTGTACACCGGCGTGGACTGACTCGAGGATGATGGATTAGATGATGCCGAAGAGATGCCTGCTTCGGGATGACCCGACAAGTTGCGTAGCATAGCTTCTATATTCGCCATCGTCTGACTCTGGCGCTCCATCAACTCAGTCTGACGCGCGACCGTCTCCTCTAGTGTCCTTATCCTATTACTATGATCATAACTGGATCTGGAGGTGGACGACCGCTCACCAGCGACCGGAGGGGTCGGTGCCCCAAGTGGCCCTAGTACGGCTCGCGCATGACCACTATCTGCGAAGCCATATACGCGGTCATGGTCCCAGCCACCTGCGGCCTCGACCCACGATGCTGCGTCAAAGTCCTCGGGGGTACCCCCACGCTGATACATTTATGATCATAGTAAGCCGTTGGAAAGCCGTTGCTGATGACCTATACCTGCAACCAGAAAATTTGTAAATTTCAAATTTCCATTGATACATTGATACATTTATCTGATACATAACTCACACACCCATACCCTCATACACACATTCATTCACACATCACAAACGTCTCATACACATTCATTCACACATCACAAACACACCAAGATATACATCAAAACAATTATATTTATATTCATAATTATCCACGATAGTATAAACACAATTCAAATGCAAAATTGAAGTATCAACATCTCAGTAACATAGTCAATATAAATTAAACAAGTTCAATATGTCAGTAACAAAGTCAATATAAACAAAATCTCACGATGACGATGGAGGATGGCCTGGATCATATGGCGGGGTCTGGAGTGCTTGAGTGTACACCGGCGTGGACTGACTCGAGGATGATGGATTAGATGATGCCGAAGAGATGCCTGCTTCGGGATGACCCGACAAGTTGCGTAGCATAGCTTCTATATTCGCCATCGTCTGACTCTGGCGCTCCATCAACTCAGTCTGACGCGCGACCGTCTCCTCTAGTGTCCTTATCCTATTACTATGATCATAACTGGATCTGGAGGTGGACGACCGCTCACCAGCGACCGGAGGGGTCGGTGCCCCAAGTGGCCCTAGTACGGCTCGCGCATGACCACTATCTGCGAAGCCATATACGCGGTCATGGTCCCAGCCACCTGCGGCCTCGACCCACGATGCTGCGTCAAAGTCCTCGGGGGTACCCCCACGCTGCACCACCGTCTGGCTGTAGGTCTCCTACTCGAGTTTGATTTTTTGTTTAATATTTATCATAAAACTTAAATTATAAATATATAATGAATAATTTAAACAAATATATAATTACCATAATGTATGCAGCGCGGTTGTGGATGTACTCCCCAGTCCCATGTGCTCGACGGTGAGTCCGCTCAAACACCGCCATCGGGGAGAGTCGCTGGACACTCCCGTCATCCGACACCGTCGTCTACATTTACAAAACAAATACATTAATTAGTACACATAATAACAAATAAAATATATAATTAAAAGATATACTTACCATACGGTTTGCGTGCACTGCAAATGCAACAAAGCCGCCGGTGTGACGCGCTGCTCCCCCCGACATGCGATTTCTAGCCGCATTCCGAGAAACCTCCTGCCATCGATCCGTCGACCATATCCCCACGAGCTGGTCCCATATATCCGGAGTAATCCAACCGGGGCCGTATCCCCGAGTCTCCGCGATGTTAGTGGTCCCAGCTCGGGCCATCGCCTGGGGCCGAGCCTGCCCCAGCTGCCCGTTGTACCTTGCCCGGGAAATAGCCTCCCAGGCAGCGTAAATGAAGGGCCTCTGGTCCTCGGCCCATGTATAGCGAGCCTGCAAAATAATAATATCAGTACCAATATTAATATATCATGCATGTAAAAAAAATATTAATACGTGCCTCAAACTCGCGTCATAACATGTCGACGTGCTCGCTAGGCACGTGAGACCACGTAGGCCATGCCCCGTGCATGTATCGTCGAATAGTAGAAGAAATGCTCCTCGGCACTTCTTCTTGCTCGAACCTGCACAACAAAAATAAATTTTAATATTATATTATGATATAATGAATTTGTAATGATTCATAATTCATGATATATTACGTACCGCTCCCCAATCACGCTAATCAATCTACGTGACTCTGTGGCTGGTGGAGGCTGCCACCTGTTCGGCCCGCGTGGCCGCCTACGTCTGGATGTACTAGCCTCGGCAGTATCATCCTCATGAGGATCAGCAACAGGAGGATCAGCAGCATGAGTAAGTGCTGGAGTCTCACCGATCGGAGACTCCGAAACTCTCCTGCGTCGATAACCACGACCAGACATATCTGTCGAACAGACATATAATCAGATTATTGTATAAATAGTAGAGATATATTTAATAAAATATATACTTTACAATTATTCTTCATCATCTGAATAATAGTCTTCGAATTCTTCTTCTTCTTCCTCTTCTTCCTCTTCTTCATCTTCTTCATCTCCAGCTTCCTCAATTTCATGATCGTCATCATTAGCATATTCAACTTCTAATTGGATTGATGTTGTGTCTGCATCCTCGAGTATTGGAATAATACGATCCACAGCAGGAAGATCATCTTCTTGATAGAAACCAGGAGGATCATTTTCTCCTACTATCGGATCAATTTTTCCTCTACCTTTTGTCTTACAGACTACACGCCAATCTGCTCTATCTTTATTTCGAGCCGGATACTTCGCGTAATATACTTGTTCGGCTTGTGATGCCAATATAAAAGGCTCATTTGCTGCCAATTTCGATTTGTAATTAACCTCAACAAGTTTGTATTTTGGATGAACTTTCATGCCCCTTTCTATTGTATCGAACCAATGACATCTAAATAGGATCACTGATTTCAAGCCGAAGTAGTGCAACTCTATCACTTCTTCCACTAGTCCATAGAAATCCATATCACATTCAACATAAGTTGTCCCTTTCACGCAGACCCCAGCATTCATCGTCTTTTTTGTAGATGAATATTCAACCGTGTGAAATTTATACCCGTTAACAAAATATCCGCTATAGCACGACACAAGTCGCGACGGTCCACTAACAAACTCAAATATTTTTTCATCTATTTCAGCTCTGTGATCTTTGCTGTAAGTCTGAATCCAAGAAGGGAAATCACGATTCCGTAATGTCTCCAATTCTTGATCGTTGTGAATAGAGTATTTTTGCACCATCTCAATGTCAAATATTTCAATGAATTGTTCAATCTCTGGACAATTGAGTAATACATACAAGTGTGCCAAATGATACTCTTCATCGCTTAAGTGTCGAGATGGACGAGAACTAAAAGCACGACCAGAGTGACAAAATATATTTAAACGTCCATCTGAATGTCGAACACCCCCGTCGTCGTTACGTGGAAGACGATCAAATCTTGTCTGTACTGTCGATTCAAAGTAAAATGAGCAGAATGTTAAAATTTCTTGGATGATATACGATTCAGATATTGATCCTTCAACAGCTGCGGTGTTCTTTATTTTTTTCTTCAGACGATTCATGTATCTTTCAAATAAGTACATCCATCGATATTGAACGGGGCCACCAACTCGTGCCTCGTATGCCAAGTGTATCGGTAGATGCTCCATCGAGTCAAAAAATGCAGGAGGGAAAAACTGCTCCAGCTTGCATATGATTTCAACAATATTATTTTCAAGTGTTGACATATCTTCGACTCGAAGGACATTTGCACAGATGCTTCTAAAAAACATACTTAATTCAGTCAACGGACCCCAAATATTATCAGGTAGAAGATCTCGAAATGCGATCGGAAGTAATCTCTGCATGAATACATGACAATCATGGCTCTTCATCCCTGATATTTTGCAATCATCGACGTTCACACATCGAGATAAGTTTGAAGCATATCCATCGGGTAATCTGAGTTCTTTTACCCATTGACAAACATCTTTGATCTGTTGTTTATTTAACACATATAGGGCCTTCGGTTTCAGATATCGTCCGTTGACCTCTTGTAACTCCAACTCTGGTCTTTTACAAAGTATTTTCAGATCATGTCGGGCTTTGACATTATCTTTAGTTTTTCCAGAAATATCCATCACAGTGTTGAAAATATTATCAAACACATTTTTTTCAATGTGCATGACATCTAAATTATGTCGAATCAATAATGAACTCCATTAGGGCAATTCCCAAACGATACTTTTTTTCACCCAGTTGTGTGTTTGGCCAAAACCTGACACTCTTTCATTGCGACCAAATACTATATCTGGAAGTGCTGAAACACGTGCTAACATTTGTTCACCAGACAACATCGGTGGTGGCCCATCTCTTTCGACTCTGCCCTTAGTAAATTTATTACGATTCCTTCGATACTGGTGATTAACCGGTAGGAATCGACGATGACAATCAAAGAATAAGATTTTTCGTCCGTTCTGAAGACTGATTGATTTAGAGTGTTCCATACAATACGGACAAGAGAGTCGGCCGTGAGTGCTCCAACCCGACAACATGCCGTACGCCGGGAAATCATTGATTGTCCACAAGACCGCGGCCTTTAAATTGAAGTTTTGCTTCCGATGACAATCATAAGTGACAGCTCCCTCAGTCCACAATGTTTTCAATTCATCTATCAAGGGTCTGAGAAATATGTCAATTTCTTTTCGCGGACCCTTAGGACCCGGAATAATCATCGAAAGATAAATAAATTCATCTTTCATGCACATTGACGGTGGCAAATTATAAACTGTCAGCAGCACTGGCCAAACTGAATAAGGAGTTGCAGAATGTCCAAACGGATTAAAACCATCTGTGCACAATCCCAATCTGATATTTCTAGTATCCCTAGCAAATGAAGGATAACATGTATCCAAATGTTTCCATGCTTCACTGTCAGATGGATGAGTCATTACTGTATCATCACGACTTCTTGCATGCCAACTCATGTAGGGGGCTGTCTTTTCCGACATGAATAACCTTTGAAGCCTCGGTGTTAGTGGAAAATACCGAAGCACCTTAAACGGGATATTTTTCTGTCGGACCGATTTCTTCTCCTTGTAACGAGGGTGTTGACATACAGGGCATTTATCCAACTGCATATTTTCTTTATAATATAAAATGCAGTTATTTTGGCACGCGTGTATTTTTTCGTACCCAAGCCCCAATTTTCTCATTAGCTTTTTAGTCTTATAAAAAGTAGGCTCAAACTTGTTATCAGTAGGCAGCATTCCATTAATCAATCCAGCAATCCGATCATACGCAACTCCGCTGATATTACAATCGGCATTGATGCTTAAGAGCTGTGTCATTGCTGAAAACCTAGTGTATTTAGGACAATTCTCATACAGAGGTTCATCGGCAGCTTTCAACATCTCGTAAAATTCTGCAGCTTCTTTATTCGGTAATTCAATCTCTACCGCAGCCCCTACTTCTGTGATATCAACCGCTGTAGTATCTGGTGGGACTGATGTCTGAAGAACTGGCCGATCAACATTATCATTCAGGCGGAATTGACCCCCAAGACTATCAAGTAGCATAGTTCTATAGGGATTACATTGACCGGATGAAGAAGCACCAGCAGAGGAAGATTCACCATATGTCTGAACGACAGGATTGCTCGACGTCCCGACTTCGCGTGACTCCCCGTGACAAGTCCATAGAAAATATCTCGGTGCAAATCCTTTGGTATATAGATGCAGAGTGACAGTCTCCCGATCCAAAAATCGTCCATTTGAACAAATGCGGCACGGACATCGGATTTGATCACCCATGCTAACGAAATTCCGATTCGAATAGGCGAAATTTAGGAAGTACGTTACGCCTAATCGAAACTCATTTGTTAAAGCTCCACGATCAAGACGTCGGTACATCCAACTTCGATGAGCCGACATGATTCTGTCAATCAATGACAATTTCTTTGGTTAATGTCTTTAGGTGAGATTGTCCTATTCCATTCGGGATTTATGTTATTCGTACTGCACTTACGTTTTTATTTTAACTGTTAACTAATTATTCTAAATTTCGACAGCATCTCCCTACAGTTCTCCGAATATGCATATCATCTGGGCGCGTATCGGAGAACAAGAGAGATGTTGCCGAAATTTAGAATAATTAGTTAACAGTTAAAATAAAAACGTAAGTGCAGTACAAATAACTATATTCCCAAATTGTCCAATCAGGGACAATTCAAGAATTGTACGTCGTATAAAAGATCATCTACTTCTTTTACACGAACATACAATTCCCGAACGGATCTAAGGTTTTGCTAAATCATATCCGATCGTCGATGCGTACGTGAAACATATCAACTCGTCGGAGGATGATTATTTTCTAAATGTTTCGAGACAGTTCGAGTCCATATTGGACGATTTCGGCGCGCGTCCGAAGTGGACGATTCCGGCGCGCGTCCGAAGTGGACGATTCCAGCGTGCGTCCGAAATTAATCTAACAAATTAAACAATTAATCTAAACAATTAATTAACAATTATTAAATAATTAATTAACAAATATAAAATAATATAAACTATATATATATATTATAAATTCCGGCGCCGGAGTCCACCCTCCGGCGCCGGCGTACAGTGGCCGGACACACTGTCCGGCCACTGCAGAAGGTCCGGCGGCGGCCATCGGCCGACCGCCGCCGGCCGAAACCCTAGAAATAGGGTTTCGGTCGGGTGATTTCCGCCGGCCGCAGGGAAGAGACGGCAACAGGGAAGAGACTTACCTGAACAAGTCGGCAGCAGCGGTCGGCGTCGGCAGCAGCGGCAGCGGCGGCGAGTGGCGTCGGCGGTAGGAGCGAGCAGCGGGAGGAAGAAGAGTCGGGCGCGAGAGCGTGCCCTATATAAACTTATCAGCAACGGCTCACTCGCCCGTTAGAACGCCGTTGCTGATAATTTATTATCAGCAACGGCTCACTTATCCGTTAGCAAGCCGTTGCTGAATATTAAAAAATCAGCAATGGCTCGCCTTTCCGTCCGAAAGCCGTTGCTGATAATTAAAATAATCAGCAACGGCTCGGTTTTCCGTTAGAACACCGTTGCAGATACAGTTTTCTGCAACGGCTCGAGCGGCCGTAAGAATGCCGTTGCAAATAGCAACGGCTTGAGCGGCCGTCGCTGATAGCCGTTGCTGAAGACGAAGTTTCTAGTAGTGTTCTATTCCCTGTCGAGCAGAGCCGAGGGAGCCGCTGCCTTGAGCTTCTTCCCTTCCCCTTGGAGCCGACGGCTTGGGAGGAGCCGCCGCCTGCCCCTTCCTCTTTGGGGGGTTGAGCTGCCGGATTTCGGAGCCGAAATCGAAGGCCGTTGATTGGATTTTCTTCTCCAATCTTTTTCCAAATTAAGGTGAGTGGTTTTATCCATCCTCCTCGGGTTTTCTAGGAATTTATTGAAGTCGCTTTTGGAGGCTTCATGTTCTTGATGTTCTTGATCTATTTCTTGGTGAATTTTCGAATTCTTGTCGTGTTTTTTGTGTGTTGTACTTGAGGAGGCTCTAAACCCTCCCCTAAGGGGTTCGGCAGCCCTAGGATGACCCTAGGGGTGCTCGGCCAAGGGGGGAAACAAGGTCGCCCTCAAGGTATTCAATGAAAAGCCCGAATGAGTTTTTTGTTTTCCTTGATATGCAAATCTTGATCTATTCTCCTAATTCGGGTTCTTGATTTATGGATTTCTTGCTTAGAATTAAATCTAGGATTTTTGGGTAGAAATCATGTGGTAGGATTAAGATCGTGATATTGATGCTTTAGGGGTTCTTGTGAGGGGGTTCTTGATCTCAATGCTTGATTCTTGAATTAAGTGTGTGAGTTCTTGTTAATCTTGATAAAAAGTATGATTTCTGTGAATTAACTCTTGAGATTAGTATTCTATCATAATGATAATTTAGGGCTTAATTTATGTTAATTTTCGGATTTAATTCTATAGTATGCTGAATTGTATGCTGAGATGATGAATCTGTGCTGATTTTGATTTATTTGTCGTGGTGTGTGTATTTTTGTTAATATAGTCGTGTAACCTATCGTTTCGACCAGAAAATATAGTTTGGAAACATATGAGACACTTTGGAGACTAGATTCGGGTTAGACACATCAGTTCTGGGCAGAATAGTAACCTAAAGAAAAACCATAAAACAAAATCCTAATCATGGTGATCTAAATTTTAATTATATAATTAAAATTGAGTTAAGAGTGAGCATAATCTGTTATTAACCAACTTATAATGTATTCATGAAATAAAATCACACGGGTTCATGACATTACAGGTCTAAGGGATAGAGTTCGGGTTGAAGTTTTGAGACGCTTCATATGAGGACACCCCTAGGACATCGTAGAATAGTATTGACTTAGGTCATGATGCGTCATATCCTTGCAAATGGCGGAGCGGCTCAATTAGGAGCCGAATTACGAGCTTCGCCCGGGTGGTTGGACGTCAAATTCCCATAGAAAAAAATTACTATGGAGTCGAATTCTATAGAAGTTTTATAGAGCACCACCATACATGAGTGAATGTAACATTATTAAGAGTAAATATAACATCTCTATGACGAGACCTAAAGTGAAAGTGTTAGATTCACTATTACTTTGGATTCAATCATAGACATATTAGGTTCAATTTTAATAGGACTAGATTCACTCATACGAGGAGCTCCATAAAAATTTATAAGAAGTTTGACTCCCCACACTCATCCTTGTGTTACAGAATAATTCTAACCGTTTTTATGAGTTTAAATATGCATATTCATTCTTTAAATAATTAAGAAGTCGGACAACTGATAATAAGATCCTAAATAAAATTATTTTAATAAACTCTAGCCGATTCGATATCATAACTTAAAATTTATTTTAAATATTATTTAATATTTTAGAATGTTTGGGGTTAACATTTATATAATTGTCTAACAAGAAAGGAGAATGGTAAAAATATTTGTCATTTATATACATTTATATGGCATATCCATACTCATTCTATAAGAAAGCAAGAATTAAAGTTGTCTTAATTGATCTCTCCATGGATAGCAGACAACCACATACATCTTATTCTCTTTCTTACAATAATAAAGAACGGTTCACCTTCCTTTGTAATCTAAAGTACATTGCAAGGTACAATTACTGCAACTTGTGGATTCTTTACTTTATTTTATATGAGAATGTAGTTGTGACAAAAATTATTTTTAGTGATTGCTTAAAATAATGAACCTCAATTTTTTAATTAGCTGTAAATTAAACCACTAACCAATTTCTATAGGTATCAATTCAAGTTGTAGAAAAAAAATGATTTTGATGCATTGAAATGTATGTTTATTGATATATATATATATATATATATATATATATATATATATATATATGAAGCAAGTCTTATGGTTTGTTTGGATTTTGGAACGTGAAGGGTTAATGCGGGGTAGAGAAGGGACGAGTTAATTATTTCATGTTTGACTTTCAATTTTAGGAGGGTAAGAGTTTGAAAGTGTTAGAAAGTCCTCCAAACCTCACCAAACACCTCAAATCTTCATTCCACTTAAGGGTGAGTTCGGGCCGGGATGAGTCGAAATTTGGTATGTCCCAGTCCCGTCTCGATTATGAGTCGGGACTCAAATATGCGTCATAGTGTCGGTCCCAAATATGAAGCATCCCGATTTTCGTCTCAATTTTTTTGGGATGGAACCAGGATGTCTTGGATTTGTTAATGTTGTTTTTTCCTACAAAAATAAAATAATATCTAATTAAATGATTAATACTGCATTGTATTACGACATCTCAAAAAGTTAATATTAAATAATTAATATTATTTATATCATAAATCGGGCTGAGGCAATCTCATTTTTTATGTCATCCTAGTCCTGTACCTATTTTTAATCGGGATGAACATATTTGTCCCGGTCCTATCTCGATTTTGAATTGGGACAAAATTCTTTTCGAACTTTCGAGTCAAGTCGGACCGGGATGTCCCGACTCGTGCTCACCCCTAATTCAACTGGTGAAATATGGTGGGATAAAAATTTAGAACATTTTAATGCCATCAAAAATACTAATTTGCCCTTCAAAAAATTAAAAAAATCATCTCGAATCCCTTAACCATTCTTTTATGTTTTCTTTTTAATTTTTTTTAATATTTGTTAGAATTTTTTTAAAAGTTTGGGTATTAAAATTTATGTTTTTTATTTTAATTAATTTTTTTTAAAAATTATTAAATGATATAAATAAATTAACCTTAATTTTATATGTAAATATGTATAGAAGGTTAAAATGATATTTTCATTAAAATTATCCTCCCCCACCCATCATTTAAAATTTTTATCCAAATAAGAAGAGATATATATTATCTCATCCTTTCCGTCCATCTTTTAATTACCCTATCAAAAAATTTCCACCCCTCATCCCTTTTATATCTAAACAAACCATTAAACAAATATCCCCTCTTATAAAATAACTACAAGATTGATGCACTTATGGTTAAATTATCCCCTTTTATGCCTTTTTATAAAATACTAAATTAAACAAATATATTAGTCGTAACGTCATTAAGGATCAGCTAATCGGAACTTTTCATGCAATTATATGAGATTAATTATATATCTTACTAGGCATACATTATTAATTATCATAGGAATAAGAAGGTCAAACACAAGTATATTCCACACCAAGGCATCCGAGATTAATTATTATATAAATTCTTAATAATTGGTCGATGGTATCAATGCATCAGGACAATTATATATGATCCAAGAAGAATCTGTCATCAGCATCCAGAATTAATAAGAAGTGTGCCAATTCATGCATGGCTGATCTCAATTATCAAAAGGCAAAGGTTGGCTTTCAAACTCATGTTTTGGGCGATTCTTCTGACCTAGATGTGAAGCGGAGACCCGTTTAAATGACACTTGGCTTCCCCAAGAATTTGGCACATGTAGTTTTCTGCAAATTTCAAGGTATTATGAAGTCAACGGCAATTTATTGGACTGGACAACTAAATTCGATTGAACTTTTATAAGATAAGCAAATCAATTTTACACGTAACTAGAAAATTTTCCGTCCTTCGTGATGGGATCAAAACATTTTTATAAAACATTTTTAATTAATGATAATAATAAAATCGATTATGTATTAATATATAAAATAAATATAATATAATTATACATTAAGATATAAAAATAAAATTATTTTTTAATATAACTAAACATAAAATCAATCTTGCAATAATAAACTTAAATTTAATTATAATAATAATTTTTTAATAATATGAATATAACAATTAGTAAAAATATAATAAATATATATATAATTTTAAAAATGAAATACAGCAGTATAATATATGAAAAGAAAAAATAATAATAATAAAATAACTTACTTGTTAATTAAAAATAATCGAACTTTATAAAAGTAAATTTCAAAAAAGAAAAAAATATCACTTTTACGCATAATAAACTTTTTTATAAAATATTTTTATCTAAAATTTATGAAATTGATTATATATTAAAATATATAATTAATAAAATATAATTAAATATTATAATATGATTATAAGATCATGCATTAATAGATCTTAAAATAAAGCTCATGTCAAATTTAAATTCAACTATATATAATAGTAAATTTGAATATACACAAAATAAAAAATTAGTGAATAATTAATAAAGGTTCATACAATTTTTTCAAGAAAAATATCAAAATAAACATAAATTAATAAAGAAATAACAATAAATATAAACACTCAAAATAACATACTTAAAAAATTAAAAAGAAGCGTAGCTTAAGAAATTAAATTACAATTTTGATTTAAAAAATAAAAGTAAAAAATAAAAAGAGAAAATTCTAAAAAATGACTAAGAGATTCTACTATTGCTTTATTATATTATTAATCTCATTGTGATATTTAAAATGAAAGTAAAAATATATATGCTTAAATTAAATAATTGAATGAGAAATTTAAAAATCATATTAAGGGAAAAATAATATTTTCTTCGTATATTATAGATAATAGAGAAAATAACTAAAATAAAATTTATAATAGTAATAATATATAATATATAATATATAATTATATATTTTTAATTTATTTTGGAGTTTTAAAATAATTTTGAAAAATATAAAATCCCAAACTAAATGACATATTTTATAGAATTTTAAGACTTTGAACGTTGTCTAGAGATCTAAGATTCGAACCCTATGACTTTCTATCTTTGTTAAAAAAAATAAATTCTAAGGGATAATATGATAACTACAATAAAACTTGTAATTACCTCCCACTATTTAACCGATGTGGATGAGGGGCAACGAAAAATACCAATCTAAACGTGTCAAAATTCTAATTTTTGTAGTGGATATACCAATCTAAACGAAAAATATTAATAATATGAATTTAAAACTTGAATGAAATAAGGTAATAAAGACAAATTTTAAATCATGAATTGACTAAATTTAGATTTAATTGATTGTAATATATTAGTATACATATATTATAAATCAACATTTGTTGACTAAAGTCTAAATTATATTAGTTCGAGATTTATTTATTTTATATAAAATACAAAATTTAGAACCAAAAAAAAAAAAAAAACTATAATGAAAAAACTCAAAATTAAAACAAATTAAGAAATAACTAAATATTTAATTAATAATATGATCAAAAGATGTTGCTATAATTTGAATTATTGAATTTTCTCTAAAATGCATACACTTCATAAAAAAATTTAAAAAAACTTTAAGAAAATTTATAAAAGATAATAAAGATAATAAATAAAATAATAATTATATTGTTAACTATTTATTTGATATAATTTAATTCAATACTACCCAAATAAAAAATAAAGTTAAATTTGAAATCCAAATGTTTAATATAAAATACAATAATAATAAAAAATATATCTAAAAAAGAAAAAGAAAAATTAATTAAAAACAAAACTCCAAGAAAGTGGAAAAATAAAATATATAGTAAAATAAGAATTTAAAAGGAAAGGCAAAATATTTTTAAAACAAAAATTAAAGAAAAACAAAAAATTTAATAAAATAAGAATAAAAATATAATGTTTAATATAAAATACAATAAGAATAAAAATATATAAAAAGAAAAAGAAAAAATAATTAAAAAATAAAAGGCCAAGAAAATTCGGAGAGAAATAAAATATACAATAAAAAAATATTTAAAAAACAAAAGGTAAAGAAAATTATTATTTTTTTAAAAAAATAAGAAAAAAAAGAAAAAAGAAAAAAGAAAATACCAAATAATAAAAAAAACAAAGGAAAAATTAAACAAGAAAAAACGAAAAGGGCAGACTGTACTGCTCCCTCAGTGCTGCCGTGTGAAATAAAAAAATGAAAAGGGGCAGCTCTCAATGCTGCCCGCTGCACTTTTTCAAAAAAAAAAAGCAACGCTGGGGTTAAATTAAAAAAGTAATCAAGAAAAAAAAACGTAGGCAACGCTGAGAGGGTTTGTTCTATGCTGGTATTGAGTCCACTGGACTCACGTACTCTGCATATGACACCTGTCACAGCCGAGCCTCTCTGATTTTTTCTTAAAACAATGAGAATATTTTGGTAATTTCATTTCTTAAATTAATGTTATCATCTCCCTCCCGCGGACGCGACTTCTCGGATTCCCACTTCTCTGCAGCGATTGCAGACTAGCATAGCAGCGATTGCAGATTAGAGTTTTAGCCACTGCCACCATTTATCCCTTCGACGAAGAGTAGCAAGCGAGTAAAACGATGGCTGCGTAGAATTTGACCAAGAGTAGCGCGAACAATATCTTCATAGCTACAGCAGGGGCGACTTGTACGTGCTCGGCTGGACGGGGAGTCGGCGACCCAAATGTGGATGAAGATGGGAGAGTCGGCTGGACGGGGAGTCGACGAACAATATTTTGGGCGATGGGAGAGCCAGCGCCTCAGAGTCGTGCGAAAAGAACAATTTCAGCGGCGACGAGGAGGACGAAGGCATCCAAGTAGAAGCTCACATCGGCCTTCTCCCTGTTAAAGGACACAAAGAATGAGACGACGAGAATTAGGAGCATCACAAACACGACGGTTGTGCTGCGGTGCTCACGTTTGGTAGCTTGGACCATAATTAAGACCAAGACGGGGAGAAAGGCATAGAAGCAGAAGTTCGCTGACGATGGGTGCTCGTCGGCTCCCTCTGTGACCTATCCGGTCCGATTGGAGTAGAAGATGAGGTTGAAAAAGCTGAAGAATACTGGCGGAATTAATTCATGCACACAAGCCTTATATATTGCCACATACGCAGATCAATCACCTCACCTCTCTCAACTCTTTATATATTGTGATCTCGACTTGAAGCTCTCACGTACACCGACAATGGGGCTTCATCATCCTCTCACAAGCAGAAGCTCGAGAGGATGCTACTACCGAAGGCTACAACACCATCTTGAGGTCGACGGCGATGACGAGACCATAGCACGACGGCCGCGAAGCCGGTGGCTGAGAAAGATCAGTGGTAAGTTGAGACTTGTGTCGCCCAAGATGACCGCGTCGCCCTGCTGACAAAGAACTATCTTATTCTTTGTCCCTCTGCTACTACCGCCCAAGATGACCGCGCCGCCCTGCTCTCCTTCAAGGCGGAGATGTCCAGCGACCCAGGCAGCTTCATGGCGTCATGGAACACCTCCCTCAATTGTTCTCTGCAGAGAATGTGAGTCCAGTGGACTCAATGCCAGCATAGAACAAACCCGCTGAGAAATCTTAGCGCTGTCGTACATAATACATCCGTACGTCTAGGGATGGTAAAAAAAAACTGTTTAGGCGGGTACCCGCGGATATTTATCCATTTATGACGGTATGGGAGGTAGTTTTCTACCCGCGGTTATTTCGCGGATAATTTTTCATACCTGTTTATTAAACGGAGCGGGTACGGGTATCATAGTACCTGTACCCGCGGGTACTCGTTACTCGTGAGAATTAATAAATTACTATTTTACCCTCAATACATATACTAAAAAATCATAAGTTCCTAACCTAATTCAATAGTCAATACCCATTATCCACTACCTACCCATTGAAGTGTGTTTAATTGTTTATATTTGAAGTTGTCATCAAAATATTGTGAGTTTATTTGAAGAGAGTTTATATTTGAAATTCTTATCAAAATGTCAAAGTTTACATTTTTTAAAACTGTCATGGGTACCCGTTAATACCCGTGGGTATCCGTCCCCCCGCGGGTAATTAAATGGGTACCCATTTTTAATACCCGCGGGGAATAAACGAGTAGCGGGTACCCGTTTATTTCGCGGGCAATAAACGAATAACGGGTACCCGTTTATTTCACGGGGCGAGTAGTGGGTAGGCACTCCCCGTACCCGTCCCGCCCCGCCCCGTTGACATCCCTACGTACGTCCAAATCTATTTCCAAAATTACTACATAGTAGATTAGTTGGACTCAATCAATATCTTGGTTTGAGATTGGAAGATACCCGCCTAAGAAAATAAAATATTAGGGGTGAGCGAGCCTGAGTACCATATAATTTTTATGATACTCAGATCCTATCTTGTATGGAATCGGTTCCCAAGTATTAGACCTGGACCCTACCCTATTGGAACTTGAAATCGGACCCTACTCTGAACCATTCATTTCGGTTCCGATTTCGAGTACCTTCTCAATTATTAAACTATTTCATAGAGATAAAAATGAAAAAAAATAATAGAGGCAAGAGAACTATGGTACTCTCTGTTAGTTCCTACTTATCCGATGGAGGTATAAAATGACTTTAAGACTATATTATTGTTAAAGAATATTGATAATTAATATGAATAGTGTCAAAAGTAAGAAAAAATCAAAACTAAACTAGAAAAGCAAATTGATTTTTAATTCAATGAAATAAAAACACCTATCATGAGGTTAACGGGTTTGGATTAATAGTTTTAATATATCAAATTCGAGTTATATAATTAAATATATATAAATCGATTCTGATTTTGATTTCGGGTACTCAGAAGGGTGGAATCGGAATCGGAATCGAAACCGAATTTAATCGGTTCCTTAATTTGTTATTCGGACCCCACCCGATTTTTTTTGGGCCTACTCGAAACTTATCTGATATCGATTCTGGGTCTATTTGGTACTCATTAGGGGTGTCAATTTTATCCGCATTTGCTAACTAAAAACCGCATCTGCACCTTATCCGATCCATATCCGCAAGTAAAAATGGATATGGATACGAATACGAATTTAGAAAAATTATACCCGCGCGGATATGGTGCGGATACGGATATGACTGTGGATCTGCACCATATCCGCACCGTCTATCTGCATATCTGAATTACTATTTTGCCCATATAAGTTATTAATATATATAAGAGCTCTATGGTAATTTCATGTCAAGATGAATTTTGAAGTATATTATATATTTATTTTGGATTGATGAATTGGTAATTTATTAATTTATTAATTAAATATATTATTTTAATATTTTTTTATTAAATACGATGCGAATACGAATGCGGTGCGGATATTCGTATTTGAAGCGGTGCAGATATGAATATTCGTATTTACATTCGTAGTGGATACGGATGGACAGATATGATTGTAAATATGAATACTCATGCACGCCCTTGGAAAATATCATATATAATTGTATGAACGCAATGTTACTCTTTCCGAAGACTTTGGAAGTGCAAACAATCATATTTAAGTAGTAGCATTAAAGAATATTCTCTTTGACCATTATTGCCACCAACTATATTGTGACTTTTGGTAACTAAAGGACAAGAATGCTTTAAAGGTGTGTTTCAGGTAATAATTTGAATGAAAGGAAAGCGAAAGGATGGAAGAATAGTCCTTTTTTTAGGCTTCATCTTATTGATATTCATACTTCACTTTCTTACCCTATTTGTACTAAGTCCGCCGAAACTTATGATTATTTTTTTTTCACCCGTGAGTATGCGGTATGCGCACAATTTGGAATCTCATCTCACTACTAGAAACTTCGTCTTCAGCAACGACTATCAGCGATGGCCGCTCAAGCCGTTGCTATTTGCAACGGTATTCTTACGGCCGCTCGAGCCGTTGCAGAAAACTGTATCTGCAACGGCGTTCTAACGGAAAACCGAGCCGTTGCTGATTATTTTAATTATCAGCAACGGCTTTCGGACGGAAAGGCGAGCCGTTGCTGATATTTTAATTTTCAGCAACGGCTTTCTAACGGATAAGTGAGCCGTTGCGGATGATAACTTATCAGCAACGGCGTTCTAACGAGCGAGTGAGCCGTTGCTGATAAGTTTATATAGGGCACGCTCTCGCGCCCGACCCTTCTTCCTCCCCCTGCTGCCGCCGCTCCTGCAGACGCCACTCGCCGACGCTGCCGCTGCTGCCGACGCCGACGACGCCGACGACGCCGACGACGCCGACCGCTGCTTCCGACTTGTTCAGGTATGTCTCCTCCCTGCGGCCGTCTCTTCCCTGCGGCCGGCGGGAATCACCCGACCGAAACCCTATTTCTAGGGTTTCGGCCGGCGGCGGTCGGCCGATGGCCACCGCCGGACCTTCTGCAGTGGCCGGACAGTGTGTCCGGCCACTGTACGCCGGTGCCGGAGGGTGGACTCCGCGCCGGAATTTATAATATATATATATAATTTATATTATTTTATAATTGTTAATTAATTATTTTATAATTGTTAATTAATTGTTTAGATTAATTATTTAATTTGTTAGATTAATTATTAGGGTTTAGATTAATTTCGGACGCGCGCCGGAATCGTCCACTTCGGACGCGCGCCGGTATCGTCCAATTCGGACTCGCGCCGGAATCGTCCACTTCGGACGCGCGCCGGAATCGTCCAATTCGGACTCGAGCCGGAATCGTCCACTTCGGACTCGCGCCGGAATCGTCCACTTCGGACGCGCGCCGAAATCGTCCAATATGGACTCGAACTGTCTCGAAACATTTAGAAAATAATCATCCTCCGACGAGTTGATATGTTTCACGTACGCATCGACGATCGGATATGATTTAGCAAAACCTTAGATCCGTTCGGGAATTGTATGTTCGTGTAAAAGAAGTAGATGATCTTTTATACGACGTACAATTCTTGAATTGTCCCTGATTGGACAATTTGGGAATATAGTTATTTGTACTGCACTTACGTTTTTATTTTAACTGTTAACTAATTATTCTAAATTTCGGCAACATCTCTCTTGTTCTCCGATACGCGCCCAGATGATATGCGTATTCGGAGAACTGTAGGGAGATGCTGTTGAAATTTAGAATAATTAGTTAACAGTTAAAATAAAAACGTAAGTGCAGTACGAATAACATAAATCCCGAATGGAATAGGACAATCTCACCTAAAGACATTAACCAAAGAAATTGTCATTGATTGACAGAATCATGTCGGCTGATCGAAGTTGGATGTACCGACGTCTTGATCGTGGAGCTTTAACGAATGAGTTTCGATTAGGCGTAACGTACTTCCTAAATTTCTCCTATTCGAATCGGAATTTCGTTAGCATGGGTGATCAAATCCGATGTCCGTGCCGCATTTGTTCAAATGGACGATTTTTGGATCGGGAGACTGTCACTCTGCATCTATATACCAAAGGATTTGCACCGAGATATTTTCAATGGACTTGTCACAGGGAGTCACGCGAAGTCGGGACGTCGAGCAATCCTGTCGTTCAGACATATGGTGAATCTTCCTCTGCTGGTGCTTCTTCATCCGGTCAATGTAATCCCTATAGAACTATGATACTTGATAGTCTTGGGGGTCAATTCCGCCTGAATGATAATGTTGATCGGCCAGTTCTTCAGACATCAGTCCCACCAGATACTACAGCAGTTGATATCACAGAAGTAGGGGCTGCGGTAGAGATTGAATTACCGAATAAAGAAGCTGCAGAATTTTACGAGATGTTGAAAGCTGCCGATGAACCTTTGTATGAGAATTGTCCTAAATACACTAGGTTTTCAGCAATGACACAGCTCTTAAGCATCAAGGCCGATTGTAATATCAGCGGAGTTGCGTATGATCGGATTGCTGGATTGATTAATGGAATGCTGCCTACTGATAACAAGTTTGAGCCTACTTTTTATAAGACTAAAAAGCTAATGAGAAAATTGGGGCTTGGGTACGAAAAAATACACGCGTGCCAAAATAACTGCATTTTATATTATAAAGAAAATATGCAGTTGGATAAATGCCCTGTATGTCAACACCCTCGTTACAAGGAGAAGAAATCGGTCCGACAGAAAAATATCCCGTTTAAGGTGCTTCGGTATTTTCCACTAACACCGAGGCTTCAAAGGTTATTCATGTCGGAAAAGACAGCCCCCTACATGAGTTGGCATGCAAGAAGTCGTGATGATACAGTAATGACTCATCCATCTGACAGTGAAGCATGGAAACATTTGGATACATGTTATCCTTCATTTGCTAGGGATACTAGAAATATCAGATTGGGATTGTGCACAGATGGTTTTAATCCGTTTGGACATTCTGCAACTCCTTATTCAGTTTGGCCAGTGCTGCTGACAGTTTATAATTTGCCACCGTCAATGTGCATGAAAGATGAATTTATTTATCTTTCGATGATTATTCCGGGTCCTAAGGGTCCGCGAAAAGAAATTGACATATTTCTCAGACCCTTGATAGATAAATTGAAAACATTGTGGACTGAGGGAGCTGTCACTTATGATTGTCATCGGAAGCAAAACTTCAATTTAAAGGCCGCGGTCTTGTGGACAATCAATGATTTCCCGGCGTACGACATGTTGTCGGGTTGGAGCACTCACGGCCGACTCTCTTGTCCGTATTGTATGGAACACTCTAAATCAATCAGTCTTCAGAACGAACGAAAAATCTTATTCTTTGATTGTCATCGTCGATTCCTACCGGTTAATCACCAGTATCGAAGGAATCGTAATAAATTTACTAAGGGCAGAGTCGAAAGAGATGGGCCACCACCGATGTTGTCTGGTGAACAAATGTTAGCACGTGTTTCAGCACTTCCAGATATAGTATTTGGTCGCAATGAAAGAGTGTCAGGTTTTGGCCAAACACACAACTGGGTGAAAAAAAATATCTTTTGGGAATTGCCCTATTGGAGTTCATTATTGATTCGACATAATTTAGATTTCATGCACATTGAAAAAAATGTGTTTGATAATATTTTCAACACTGTGATGGATATTTCTGGAAAAACTAAAGATAATGTCAAAGCCCGACATGATCTGAAAATACTTTGTAAAAGACCAGAGTTGGAGTTGCAAGAGGTCAACGGACGATATCTGAAACCGAAGGCCCTATATGTGTTAAATAAACAACAGATCAAAGATGTTTGTCAATGGGTAAAAGAACTCAGATTACCCGATGGATATGCTTCAAACTTATCTCGATGTGTGAACGTCGATGATTGCAAAATATCAGGGATGAAGAGCCATGATTGTCATGTATTCATGCAGAGATTACTTCCGATCGCATTTCGAGATCTTCTACCTGATAATATTTGGGGTCCGTTGACTGAATTAAGTATGTTTTTTAGAAGCATCTGTGCAAATGTCCTTCGAGTCGAAGATATGTCAACACTTGAAAAATAATATTGTTGAAATCATATGCAAGCTGGAGCAGTTTTTCCCTCCTGCATTTTTTGACTCGATGGAGCATCTACCGATACACTTGGCATACGAGGCACGAGTTGGTGGCCCCGTTCAATATCGATGGATGTACTTATTTGAAAGATACATGAATCGTCTGAAGAAAAAAGTAAAGAACACCGCAGTTGTTGAAGGATCAATATCTGAATCGTATATCATCCAAGAAATTTCAACATTCTGCTCATTTTTCTTTGAATCGACAGTACAGACAAGATTTGATCGTCTTCCACGTAACGACGACGGGGGTGTTCGACATTCAGATGGACGTTTAAATATATATTGTCACTCTGGTCGTGCTTTTGGTTCTCGTCCATCTCGACACTTAAGCGATGAAGAGTATCATTTGGCACACTTGTATGTATTACTCAATTGTCCAGAGATTGAACAATTCATTGAAATATTTGACATTGAGATGGTGCAAAAATACTCTATTCACAACCAGCTCAAGATCCCTCTCATCATTCTTCTCCTCCGGTGAAATCAACTCAAAATCGGGTGATTTTTTTACTCTTTTCCTCCGATGAAACCAACTCACCTCCATCAAGCTCACGTGATTTTAATTCCTTCATTTTACACTAATGTTAGTATAAAGTAAATTTATTTACGATTTTATTTTCTTATATCAAGTTCATAAATGTTTTCTCATCACTCTTCATACGAATTTTAATCATATGCAATTAAGATAATTATATTTATTTCTTCCTTGACAAAACCGAGTATCCAGTGGTTGAAATCAATTTGATCTACCTTTATAATTAAAGAACTGTCTATTAGTTAAGAAGATAACCACTGGATTTTATTTGCCTAAGTTGTCTCATGCATGATAAAATTTAATTGTAATATTAGGTTGAATACTTATTTCGATATGGAGGAATGTGTATTCTATTTAATATTTTACTAAATAATATCTACAAACTTTATATATTTCAAATAATAAATCTCGAATTGTCCCTTATTGGACAGTTTAGCAACACAATTATTAATATCACAAATTTAATTTCATTTGATCACACATGTT
This sequence comes from Canna indica, assembly GCA_034359265.1. Taxonomy (NCBI): domain Eukaryota; kingdom Viridiplantae; phylum Streptophyta; class Magnoliopsida; order Zingiberales; family Cannaceae; genus Canna; species Canna indica. Next base: position 60,713,277 of record CP136897.1, read on the forward strand.
TATGGAATGTCGGTTGCATCTCTTTTGTTCTTCGGTACGCTTTAGATGTTTTGCGTACTTGAAGAACTAAAGAGAGATGCTGCCGAAATTTTCAGTGACTTGTTGTGATTAAATGAGATTGTATGTGCGATATTAATAATGTGTTGCTGAATGGGATAGGACCAACCCACCTATATGACTATACCCTTGATAGTAACTTTGAAATTCAATTTTGAAGTCAAAGATGGATAAAACTTGGATGTCAGCACCTCGAGCATCTGAAGCCTATACGAGAGGCATGGAAAATTTTATTCAGTTCGCAATTGATCATGAATTGGATGATGATGGCACAATGAAATGTCCGTGCAGAAAATGCATCGATAGGAAATATCATAAACTAGAAGATGTTCAAAGACACTTAATATGGAATGGAATTTTACCGAGATATACCATTTGGTATTACCATGGTGAATCTTTATATCCGACAATAAATGCACAACTTGATATATCAAACAGAGCCGAAGCATTTGAACAAGTACATTATCATAATGATGACACACTAAATAGAATCGATGTGATTTATGATGATGCACCAAATCTAGTTGATGTCAATGATGAAACACCAATTGATGTCAATGATGAAACACCAAATGTTAATCTTGATGAAGCTCCAAATGTATTAGAATCGCCACAAGAACCTTCCCAACATTCTATGATGGATGATCTTGATGTTCCTCTGTATCCAAATTGTGTAAAATACAGTAAATCATCATTTATCATTCAATTATACAATAAAGGTTCTTAATGGTTGGTCTGAAAAGTCATTCTCAATGTTGTTAGAATTGTTGAAAGAAGCTTTTCTAGAAGGCAATACACTTCCATCAACTTGTTATCAAGCAAAAAAATATGTGAAAGATTTAGGTTTATTCTATCAAAAGATACATGCTTGTCCAAATGATTGCATTCTATACATGGATGGAGCTGCGGAAACATCAACATGCAACATTTGTGGATTATCTCGATGGACTTCCTCTTCAACTAATGATGAATCAACAAGTCAGTTAGAATGGAAAAAAAACTTACAAAAGTGTTACGATATTTTTCACTTATCCCAAGACTGACTCGTTTATATATGTCATCGAAGACCGCAAGCTCGATGAGATGACATTCTGAAAGACGCACCAAAGATGGAATCATCCTGCTGATGCAGAAGCTTGGCAAGCTTTTGACAAAAGATATCCAGACTTTGCTGTTGATTCACGTAATGTTAGATTGGGTCTTGCAAGTGATGGATTTAATCCATTTCGATCAATGAGCACAACTTATAGCACCTGGTCTGTTGTATTGATACCTTATAATATGGAACCATGGGCATGTATGAAGAGGTCTTCAATAATGTTATCAATGTTAATTCCAGGTGCTAAGGGACCAGGAAATGACATTGATGTGTACTTACAACCTCTCATTTTTGAATTGAAGTTGTTGTTGAGCGGAGTAACGACGTATGATAGTATCTCCGATGAACAATTTACTCTGCTCGCAGCTTTAATGTGGACCATTAATAATTTTCCAGCCTATGCAATGTTATCAGGTTGTATCACTAAAGGACGATGTGCATGTCCCATATGCGGTGACAAGACAGATTCTCGTTGACTTAATCACGGAAAAAAATATTGTTATTTAGGCCATCGTAGATGGTTGTCACAAGAACATCCGTTTTGTCAAGACACTGAATTATTTGATGGGACAATAGAAAATGATAATGCACCAGTGCGAGTTGATTCAAAGATTGTTTACGAGCAAATTCAACACATTAAACATGTTTATGGCAAAACTACCAACATAAGTAGATAGCGCACTCGAAATAATTTGGGTAGTGAGTCAGAAGGCATTAATGCAGACACACAAACTCAACAAAGTTTTCAAAGGAAAGATTATGGAATGTGGAAAAAGAAAAAGTATATTTTACAAATTACCATATTGGCAGCATAATCCATTACGCCATAATTTGGATGTTATGCATATTGAGAAAAATATATGTGATAATCTGATTGGTACTATATTGGATATTGATGGAAAAGGGAAAGATAATTTGAATGCATGATTAGATTTGCAAGAAATGAATATAAGACATCATTTACATCCAACATTATTACCAAATGGTAGATATGATATACCCTTGGCAATTTATTCAATGTCCACTCTTGAAAAAGATCTCATGCTGACGTGTATCAAAAATATGAAAGTGCCCGATGGATACTCATCAAATATTTCTAGATGTGTGAATCTCAAGGATCATAGATTACAAAACTTCAAGAGTCATGATTCACATACATTGCTTCAAGATATTTTTTCGCATGCATTACGAGGAATTGTGCATAAAGATGTTCTCCTCATTGTTAAAGAGATTTCTGCATTTTTCAAAAAGTTATGCAGTGTCAATTTAGACCATGGTACCCTGGATGATTTGCAATCATGTGTGCCTCTGCTCTCTTATGTAAAATAGAGCAAATTTTTCCACCAAGTTTTTTCACTATTATGGTGCATTTGATGATTCACCTTCCAACAGAGGTGAAACTTGGTGGTCATGTTCATTATCGCTGGATGTACCCAATTGAAAGGTTTATTTTATTTATATTTTTTAAATATCTCATGTTCATTAAGTATTAATAGTGAATCATCAAATGAGGAGAATTTGTCTCGTGTTCATAGGTTATTTATGAGATATAAATCTCATGTTCAAAATAAAGCACAACCAGAGGGATCCATCGCTGAAGGAAACATTGTTGATAAATGTCTTACATTTTGTTCACGATATTTTGATAATATTGAAATGGTGTTCAATCGACCGCAGAGAAATTATGAAGTTGAAAATATTGAAAACTACTTATTTTCTTATGGTGGTCGATTTATTGGCAAAGCTCGCATTGATACGTTGGATTTAAATGCATATGCACCAATGCACAGATATGTCTTAATGATTGAACGAAACAAAAGGTATCAATAGTTATTAAATGTCAATTATATTTTAAGTTATTTAAATATTCTTGGTGTTATTTTTATTTTATTTTCTCAGGCAATTTCTTGAAGAACAATGTCGTATAAATAATTTATCAGTTGCATCGAATGCTCAACAACCAAGTTGGATCATAGAGAGATTCTGTAAGACCCAAAAATTTTCTAATATAAAAATCTATTTTGGTGCAGTGCATCGGATCGGGGGTTAGTCGGGTCAAGCCACAGAATCACCTCGAGTAGAAGGTATAACTTGACTCATGAAAATATGAAGTTTAAATTAGCTAAATGGTTATTTCCTTTTATGCATAAGATGTCTTATTAAAGTTGAGTTCGACTCATGAGTGCGGATAGAATCGGAGCCCGAATCGAACTCGGATCGAATCGAGTAGAGGCTAAGTCATAAGAGGGGCAATTGAGTCGTTAGTGGATGAGGGAATATAATCCCTCATCATGAGCCGTGCGGCTCATCTTGGAGCCGCACACAGCCCGAGCAAGAGGGAAAAGGGAGAGAGAGAGGGAGAGAGGGGAGATCTTGTCGGCACCAAGTTCGCGTCGACGCTCTAGGAGATCGGAACTCGTCTTCATCGAGGCTTCCTCGGGATCCAATCAAGGTGAGTGGTTAGAGTGCTTATGAGGGGAGGCGGGTAGCCGACCCTAGTAATTTGAAATCAGATTCTTTTCGCGAATTTTTCTTGTCGATCGACGCGTCTTCTCGTGTTAGAACTTTAATCGATAAGTATACTTGCTATTTTATGTTTAAATCGGATCTATTTCATGTTTTTTAGGGCTGACCGAGTGGAGGAAAAAGGGGAAAGGTCATGCCAAAATTTTCCCCAATTTTCTTGCTCGTCTAGCGACTCGTGGATCGCCTTATGTTCGATATGATTTAAACCTTTGGATTTATGCTTGTATTGTTGCTGCAACCATGTTTACCATCCCTAGGGGACTCGGCCGAGTAGGTTATTACCCTTCTTGAGTCGGCCGAGCATTGGAGAGGGGTGGAAAGTGGGGAATGTTCGGATCGATACGTTGGATCTCACGTTATGTTGTCTTAATCCTTACTTCCATGCTTAGTGTTAGGGTTAATTTGCATAACATGATTACTGTTCATCTTAGTAGTTGATAGCAAATTTTAAATCTACATTCTCATGAGTATGGTAATGTTCTTGATAATGCTCATATGGACATGATTGTTATGGTACATGCTTCAAAGGAAAAGTTTATTTAATTTTTAGATATTATGCCTAATTGTTGCTATGTTTATTGCATGTTCCTTATCGGTTTATTTAGTGAAATTATCCTCTTTAATTCGGCTTGTACATGAAAATTTATGCTCATGATATATTTGGTAAGTGGTGTTATTAATAGTAGACCGCGTACTCATCTATATTCGGTACGTTCTAACAACATTAGAAAGAAAGGTCTTGGTACCTTGTTGTGACATTCAACTTAGAAACAAGTGTAATTGCTAGGTTCTACACTTAGGGATAGTCAACGGATTTCATCATCCAAATAAGGTGACCCGAGGGGGTAGGGTCGGATATGGGCAATGCCCGAAAAGCAAAACATGAGAAAATATGCACAACATGATTTCGATTGTGGTTGATATGATCTACTGAGCAGTGTCATTAGCCGAGCGGCTACCACACTACTCAACAGTTTTATGGGGTCTTGAGATTGCACCAGCGGGTCCGCTAGGTGTTAGACCCGAGTGGCGGAGGGTCTTGAGATTCCGTCAGTGGGCCACACTAATGGTAGACCCAAGTTGGGTGGGACTAGCTATCCCTAACCCGGAGGATTCCTGAGGCTAGTGGCCATCCTAGTTGACGAATCCGAGGCATGATAATTCATAGTTAAGACGCCCTTATGGGTTGGTTGTGAATAGGCTGACCGGCCTGGTTTCATAGAGGGAAGAATCGAACCTTTCATATATAAATGAGGCCAATTAGGAGCCGAGCTACTGAAATGGATAAGGGCCCGAGAGGTCGATTCATCCATTCTTCTGTCTTGGCAAACTGATTAACTTATGTGGTGTGATCTTATTTTTAATTCATTATATGTGTTATTTGCCGAGGTTTTAAGTGGAGGTTCGAAAGAACCGCTCACTGAGTTCCTCGTGAACTCGCAGTTTATTTATTGTTGTTTTGCAGAGCCCGACTAGTGAGGTACGACTTGGTGGCATGGCACGCAGGAGAGCAGGCGTGAGGGCAGATCTCATAGCTAGTAATTGTTAGTCGTAGTCGTGTTTAGTAGAGGCATGTTTATGCACTGTGTTATTTCTGTAAAACGTTGTGATGTTTCTTGAAAACTTTTGGATGTTATCTTAAAACTTGTGATGTTTTCGAACTTGGTTTGATCAAACTGATTTTAAACAGTTAATAAACTTGGTACTATTTTTTTTTAAAATAAAGATAGAAAGTTACAATAAGTGACCATACTAGTTGCTTTCGTTTATGACTTTGATATTATTCTAGTTATATTTCTATGAGTGTTGGTCAGTGCATAGGTAGGCTTCGGGGTACTGACCCGTACCCTGGCCGGTTACGCGTACCCTGAGTTAGGGCGTAACAAATTCGCATTGTGGTTACAAGATAAAGTGTCGGAAATGGTACAAAATAATTGTGATGCTGCACTGTTCATCGCGTACTGTTCATACGACACTATTCATCATGCACTGTTCACCCAACACTGCTCCTGCCATCTCCTGTTCTCTCCATCTAATTCTGAGATCCAAAGATGGGAAATGTTCCTCCCTAGATTCGTGCTCAGATCCAAAGTTGCGGCTTCGAGGAAATCTACGACAAGACTACGAATCAAAGGGTTTATAATTATCACTATGAAAAAAATGAATGGATTTAGAGGGGGACATAGTGGACGCACTCAGAGCTCTCAATCTTAGACACAACTTGTTGTCTCTACCTTTGTTCATGGAGGTACTCCTACTGCGTGTCTGACTCATAACTCTGGTACCCACCCTTAGATTCTAGACTCGGGCGCATCTGATCATATGTCTGGTAACTTTTCCGCTTTCTCGAATATAGTCACTCCTGCCTCATCCACTACTGTCACTCTTGCTGATGGGTCCACCTCATCAGTAAAGGGTATTGGTCTAGCCTCACCTACACCATCCTTACCACTTAATAATGTTTTTTACATTCCTCAATTTCTCTTGAGTTTACTTTTTATTAGTAAACTCACTCAAGATTTACATTGCTCAGTGACATTTACCTCTGACTCTGTTATTATTCAGGATTCTCGGACTGGTAAGGTGATTGGCACAGGGCATGAGTCTTGGGGTTTGTACCAACTGGTGATGCCATCCTCTGTCTTGGTGGTTGATTCGTCTCCTCTTAAGATGCATAGCCGGTTGGGGCATCATCACCTGCAGAATCTAAAGAAGATGTACGTATCCTAGTCTTTCTTCACTTTCGAGTCTTGAGTGTGAATCGTGTCAACTTGGTAAACATTTCCGGTCTTCTTTTCCAAGTAGCGTTAATAAACGTGCTTCATCACCTTTTTTCCTTGTCCATTCTGATGTTTGGGGTCCTAGTCGTGTCTCTTCTAAACTAGGGTTCAGATATTTTGTCACTTTCATAGATGACTACTCTCGTATGACCTGGTTATTCTTGATAAAGGATCAATCTGAGCTCTTTCACATTTTCTTCACATTCTATGCTGAAATTAAAACTCAATTTGATGTCTCCATTCACATGTTACGAAGTGATAATGCAAAAGAATATTTCTCTACTGCCTTTCAGTCTTTCTTTTCCACTCATGGTCTTATCTATCAATCTTCATGTCCTCATACACCACAGCAGAATGGTGTTGCAGAACGAAAAAATCATCATCTTGTAGAAACGGCACGTACCCTCCTATTGCATATGAATGTACCGTTGAGATACTGGGATGATGCCATTCTCACTCCTTGTTACCTTATTAACAGGACGCCCTCCTCTATTCATCACCAAATTCCCTTCACTGTTATCTTTCACTACTAGAAATTGAGCCTTCAACAATGGCTATCAACAACGGCCGCTCAAGTCGTTGCTATTTGCAACGACATTTTTACGGCCGCTCAAGCCGTTGCAAATATGTTGTATCTGCAATAGCTTTCTAACGGACACGCGAGCCGTTGCTGATGATTTTAATTATCAGCAACGGCTTTCTAACGGACAAGTGAGCCGTTGCTGATGATAACTTATTAGCAACGGCTTTCTAACGGGCGAGTGAGCCGTTGCTGATAAGTTTATATAGGTCGCAGATCGCACCCGACCCTTCTTCCTCCCGCTGCTGCCGCCGCCGCCTCCTCCTCCCGCCTCTCGCCTCTCGCCGACGCCGACGACGCCGAGCTACCGCTGCCGTCCGTCCTCGACCGCCGATTTCAGGTAATCATCGCCATCCGGCCGTCTCTCCCCGTTGCGGCCGGCGGGAAATCCGATTGAAACCCTATTTTTAGGGTTTCGGCCGGCGGCGATCGGCCGATGGCCGCCGCCGGAGTCCACCAGACTCCAGCGCCGGAAATTACAGATTTATATTTTTTTAATTATATATATATATGTTAATTAATTATTTAGATTAATTGTTTAATTTGATAGATTAATTGTTTAATTTGTTAGATTAATTATTAGGGTTTAGATTAATTTTTAGGATTTAGATTAATTTCGGAATTGTCCATTTCGGACGCGCGCCGGAATCGTCCACTTCGGACTCTTCCAATTATCGTCGAATTTGGACTCGTGTCGGAATTGTCCAATATGGACTCGAATTGTCTCGAAACATTTAGAAAATAATCATCCATCCGACGAGTTGATATGTTTCACATACGCATCGACGAGTCGGATATGATTTAGCAAAACCTTAGATCCGTTCGGGGATTGTATGTTCGTGTAAAAGAAGTAGATGATCTTTTATACGACGTACAATTCTTGAATTGTCCCTGATTGGACAATTTGGGAATATAGTTATTTGTACTGCACTTACGTTCTTATTTTAACTGTTAACTAATTATTTTAAATTTCGGCAACATCTCTCTTGTTCTTCGATACGCGCCCAGATGATATGCGTATTCGGAGAACTGTAGGGAGATGCTGCCGAAATTTAGAATGAAGTTAGCGGTTAAAATAAGTACTTAGTGCAATATAAATAACATAAATTCCGAATGGAATAGGACAATCTCACCTAAAGACATTAACCAAAGAAATTGTCATTGAATGACATAATCATGTCGGCTGATCGAAGTTGGATGTACCGACGTCTTGATCGTGGATCTTTAACGAGTGAGTTTCGATTAGGCATAACGTACTTCCTAAATTTCGCCTATTCGAATCGGAATTTCGTTAGCATCGGTGATCAAATCCGATATCCGTGCCGCATTTGTTCGAATGGACGATTTTTGGATCGGGAGACTGTCTCTCTGCATCTATATACCAAAGGATTTGCACCAAGATATTTTCTATGGACTTGTCACAGGGAGTCACGCGAAGTCGGGACGTCGAGCAATCCTGTCGTTCAGACATATGGTGAATCTTCCTCTGCTGGTGCTTCTTCATCCAGTCAATGTAATCCCTATAGAACTATGATACTTGATAGTTTTGGGGGTCAATTCCACCTGAATGATAATGTTGATCGGCCAGTTCTTCAGACATCAGTCCCACCAAATACTACAACGGTTGATATCACAGAAGTACAAACTACATTAGAGATTGAATTGCCGAATAAAGAAGCTGCAGAATTTTACGAGATGTTGAAAGCTGCCGATGAACCTTTGTATGAGAATTGTCCTAAATACACTAGGTTTTTAGCAATGACACAACTCTTAAACATCAAGGCCGATTGTAATATCAGCGGAGTTGCGTATGATCGGATTGCTGGATTGATTAATGGAATGCTGCCTACTGATAACAAGTTTGAGCCAACTTTTTATAAGACTAAAAAGCTAATGAGAAAATTGGGGCTTGGGTACGAAAAAATACACGCGTGCCAAAATATTATATTATAAAGAAAATGTGCTGTTGGATGAATGCCCTATATGTCAACATCCTCGTTACAAGGAGAAGAAATCGGTCCGATAGAAAAATATCCCGTTTAAGGTGCTTCGGTATTTTTCACTAACACCGAGGCTTCAAAGATTATTGATGTCGGAAAAGAAAACCCCCTACATGAGTTGGCATGCAAGAAGTCGTGATGATACAGTAATGACTCATCCATCTGACAGTGAAGCATGGAAACATTTGGATACATGTTATCATTCATTTGCTAGGGATACTAGAAATATCAGATTGGGATTGTGCACAGATGGTTTTAATCCGTTTGGACATTCTGCAACTCCTTATTAAGATTGGCCAGTGCTGCTGACAGTTTATAATTTGCCACCGTCAATGTGCATGAAAGATGAATTTATTTATCTTTCGATGATTATTCCGGGTCCTAAGGGTCCGCGAAAAGAAATTGACATATTTCTCAGACCCTTGATAGATGAATTGAAAACATTGTGGACTGAGGGAGCTATCACTTATGATTGTCATCAGAAGCAAAACTTCAATTTAAAGGCCGCGGTCTTGTGGACAATCAATGATTTACCGGCGTACAGCATGTTGTCTGGTTGGAGCACTCACGGCCGCCTCTCTTGTCCGTATTGTATGGAACACTCTAAATCAATCAGTCTTCAGAACGGACGAAAAATCTCATTCTTTGATTGTCATCGTCGATTCCTACCGGTTAATCATCAGTATCGAAGGAATCGTAATAAATTTACTAAGGGCAGAGTCGAAAGAGATGGACCACCACCGATGTTGTCTGGTGAACAAATGTTAGCACGTGTTTCAGCACTTCTAGATATAGTATTTGGTCGCAATGAAAGAGTGTCAGGTTTTGGCCAAACACATAACTGGGTGAAAAAAAGTATCTTTCGGGAATTGCCCTATTGGAGTTCATTATTGATTCGACATAATTTAGATGTCATGCACATTGAAAAAAATGTGTTTGATAATATTTTCAACACTTTGATGAATATTTCCGAAAAAACTAAAGATAATGTCAAAGCCCCGACATGATATGAAAATACTTTGTAAAAGACCAGAGTTGGAGTTACAATAGGTCAACGGACGATATCTGAAACCGAAGGCCCTATATGTGTTAAATAAACAACAGATCAAAGATGTTTGTCAATGGGTAAAAGAACTCAGATTACCCGATGGATATGCTTCAAACTTATCTCGATGTGTGAACGTCGATGATTGCAAAATATCAGGGATGAAGAGCCATGATTGTCATGTATTCATGCAGAGATTACTTCCGATCGCATTTCGAGATCTTCTACCTGATAATATTTGGGGTCCGTTGACTGAATTAAGTATGTTTTTTAGAAACATCTGTGCAAATGTCCTTCGAGTCGAAGATATGTCAACACTTGAAAATAATATTGTTGAAATCATATGCAAGCTGGAGCAGTTTTTCCCTCCTGCATTTTTTGACTCGATGGAGCATCTACCGATACACTTGGCATACGAGGCACGAGTTGGTGGCCCCGTTCAATATCGATGGATGTACTTATTTGAAAGATACATGAATCGTCTGAAGAAAAAAGTAAAGAACACTGCAGCTATTGAAGGATCAATATCTGAATCGTATATCATCCAAGAAATTTCAACATTCTGCTCATTTTACATTGAATCAACAGTACAGACAAGATTTGATCGTCTTCCACGTAACGACGACGGGGGTGTTCGACATTCAGATGGACGTTTAAATATATTTTGTCACTCTGGTCGTGCTTTTGGTTCTCGTCCATCTCGACACTTAAGCGAGGAAGAGTATCATTTGACATACTTGTATGTATTACTCAATTGTCCAGAGATTGAACAATTCATTGAAATATTTGACATTGAGATGGTGCAAAAATACTCTATTCACAACGATGAAGAATTGGAGAGATTACGGAATCGTGATTTCCCAACTTGGATTCAGACTTACAGCAAAGATCACAGAGCTGAAATAGATGAAAAAATATTTGAGTTTGTTAGTGGACCGTCGCGACTTGTGTCGTGCTATAGCGGATATTTTGTTAATGGGTATAAATTTCACACGGTTGAATATTCATTTACAAAGAAGACGATGAATGCTGGGGTCTGTGTGAAAGGGACAATCTATGTTGAATGTGATATAGATTTTTATGGACTGGTGGAAGAAGTGATAGAGTTGCACTACTTCGGCTTGAAATCAGTTATTCTATTTAGATGTCATTGTTTCGATACAACAGAAAGGGGCATGAAAGTTCATCCAAAATACAAACTTGTTGAGATTAATTACAAATCTAAATTGGCAGCAAATGAGCCTTTTATATTGGCATCACAAGCCGAACAAGTATATTACGCGAAGTATCCGGCTCGAAATAAAGATAGAGCATATTGGCGTGTAGTCTGTAAGATAAAAGGTAGAGGAAAAATTGATCCGATAGTAGGAGAAAATGAGCTAATACTTGATATGACACATGGTTTCTATCAAGAAGATGATCCTCCCGCTGTAGATCGTATTATTCCAATACTCGAGGATGCAGACACAACGTCAATTCAATTAGAAGTTGAATATGCTGATGATGACGATCATGAAATTGAGAAAGCTGGAGATGAAGAAGATGAAGAAGAGGAAGAAGAGGAAGAATTCGAAGACTATTATTCAGATGATGAGGAATAATTGTAAAGTATATATTTTATTAAATATTTCTCTACTATTTATACAATAATCCGATTATATGTCTATTCGACAGATATGTCTGGTCGTGGTTATCGTCGCAGGAGAGCTTCGGAGTCTCCGATCGGTGAGACTCCTACACTTACTCATGTTGCTGATCCTCCTGTTGCTAATCCTCATGCCGATGATACTGCCGAGGCTAGTACATCCAGACGCAGGCGACCACGCGGGCCGAACAGGTGGCAGCCTCCAGCAGCCACAGAGTCACGTAGATTGATTAGCGTGATTGGGGAGCGATAATATATCATGAATTATGAATCATTACAAATTCATTATATCATAATATAATATTAAAATTTATTTTTGTTGTGCAGGTTCGAGCAAGAAGAAGTGCCGAGGAGCATTTCTTCTACTATTCGACGATACATGCATGGGGCATGGCCTACGTTGTGTCACAAGCCTAGCGAGCATGTCGACATGTTATGGCGCGAGTTTGAGGCACGTAGTATTATTATTATTATATGCATGATGATTAATATTGGTATTGATATTATTATTTTGCAGGCTCGCTATACATGGTCCGAGGACCAAAGGCCCTTCATTTACGCTGCCTGGGAGGCTATTTCCCGGGCAAGGTACAACGGGCAGCTGGGGCAGGCTCGGTTCCAGGCGATGGCCCGAGCTGGGACTACTAATATCGCGGAGACTCGGGGATACGGCCCCGATTGGATTACTCCGGATATATGGGACCAGCTCGTGAGAATATGGTCGACGGATCGATGGCAGGAGGTTTCTCGGAATGCGGCTAGAAATCGCATTTCGGGGGGAGCAACGCGTCACACCGGCGGCTCTGTTGCATTTGCAGTCCACGCGAACCGTATGGTAAGTATATCTTTTAATTATATATTTTATTTGTTACTATGTGTACTGATTAATGTATTTGTTTTGTAAATGTAGACGACGGTGTCGGATGACGGGACTGTCCAGCGACCCTCCCCGATGGCGGTGTTTGAGCGGACTCACCGTCGAGCACATGGGACGGGGGAGTACATCGACAACCGCGCTGCATACATTATGGTAACTATATATTTGTTTAAATTATTCATTATATATTTATAATTTAAGTTTTATGATAAATATTAAACAAAAAATCAAACTCGAGTAGGAGACCTACAGCCAGACGATGGTGCAGCGCGGGGGTACCCCCGAGGACTTTGACGCAGCAACGTGGGTCGAGGCCGCAGGTGGCTGGGACCATGGCCGCGTATATGGCTTCGCAGATAGTGGTCATGCGCGAGCCGTACTAGGGCCACTTGGGGCACCGACCCCTCCGATCGCTGGTGAGCGGCTGTCCACCTCTAGATCCAGTTATGATCATAGTAGCAGAATAAGGACTCTAGAGGACACGGTCGCGCGTCAGACTGAGATAATGGAGCGCTAAAGTCAGATGATGGCGGATATACAAGCTATGCTACACAACATGTCAGGTCATCCCGAAGCAGGCATCTCTTCGGCATCATCTAATCCATCGTCCTCGAGTCAGTCCACGCCGGTGTACACTCAAGCACTCCAGACCCCGCCATATGATCCAGACCATCCTCCATCGTCATCGTGAGATTTTTTATATATTGACTTTGTTACTGAGATATTGGACTTGTTTAATTTATTTTGTTTGGATATTGATACTTCAATTTTGCATTTGAATAGTTTTTATACTATTGTGGATAATTATCAATATAAATATAATTGTTTTGATCTATATCTTGGTGTATTTGTGATGTGTGAATGAATGTGTGTATGAGTGTATGGGTGTGTGAGTTATGTATCAGATAATGTATCAATGTATCAATGGAAATTTGAAATTTGAAATTTTTTCATTACCAGGTTCACATCATCAGCAACGGCTTTCCCACGGCCGTCCGTGGGAAAGCCGTTGCTAAAAGTGTATCGAAAGCCGTTGCTGATGACCTACAGCAACGGCTTAGCGATGGGATTTTAGTAACGGCGTTGCTACGGACTCAGCGGCCGTTGCTATTAATGTTATCCGCAACGGCTCCGGGTCCGTGGCAAAACCGTTGCTGATAATATTTTTAGCAACGACCCGAGCGGCCGTTGCTGATCTGTTGCTAAGTTATCAGCAACACGATTTTCTGCCACGGCTCCATTGCAACGGCTCGGCCGTTGCTGATGCCCATTTTTCTAGTAGTGTTTCCACATGACCCTATATATAATCTTCCACCACGTGTGTTTGGGTGTACATGTTTTGTCCATCAACTTTCTCTCTCGAAGGATAAGTTATCTCCGAAGTCTATTAAATGTGTCTTCCTTGGTTACTCTCGCATTCAAAAAGGATACCGTTGCTACTCACCCGAGTTGGGTCGTGGTTTTATCTCAGCAGATGTTACATTCTTTGAGATCACACCATTCTTTTCGAGTCTGTCCACTATACCCGAGTATGTTGCTGAGGTCCTTCCTATTCCGATTCCATTATCCACTCTCGAGGATACATTTTCTCGGATGACTAATGATTCGCCGCCACCCCGACGAGAACCCACCAAGTTCTTTACTCGATGTGTTCTTGCTGAGACATCGCCAGCTTCCCCGCCTGACTCTGCTGCCCCCATAGCTGCCTTGCCAGTCTCATATCCTTCTCCACCATCTAACCTTGATCTTCCCATTGCCTTGAGGAAAGGTGTTCGTAAGTGTTCTACTTCTCATCCTATCTCTCATTGTGTCTCTTACGATACTTTATCGCCTCAGTACTCTGCTTTTATCACTTCTCTTTCCACTATTTCTATCCCTCAGACTGTTTCAGGTGCCTTATCTGATCCGGGGTGGCGCCAAGCCATGGTTGATGAGATGACTGCATTACATTGTAGTGATATGTGGGAGCTTGTTCCTCTTCCCTTGGGAAAATCCACTGTAGGATGCAAGTGGGTGTTCAATATTAAAATAGCTCCTGATGGATCTATTGATAGACTCAAGGCTCGTTTGGTAGCCAAGGGATATACACAGCGATATGGAGTGAATTATTAGGATACATTCTCTCCAGTAGCTAAGATTGCCTCTGTTCGCCTCTTTCTCACGCTAGCAGCAATTTCTGGTTGGCAACTTCATCAACTTGACATCAAAAATGTCTTTTTACATAGTGATTTTGATGAGGAGGTGTATATGGAGCAACCTCCTGGATTTGTTGCTCAGGGGGAGTCCACATTAGTCTGCAAACTAAAGAAGTCTCTTTATGGTCTGAAGCAGTCTCCACGTGCCTGGTTTAGCAAGTTTAGCTCCGCTATCACTCAGTTTGGTATGATGAGATGCACCTCCGATCATTCAGTCTTCTTTTGCACCTCTCATTTTGGAAAGTGAGTGCTCCTCATTATATATGTAGATGGCATTATTATAACTGGAGATGATACAGATGTGATACAAAAATTAAAGTCATATTTACATCAGCAATTTCAGACCAAGGACTTAGGTGATTTAAAATACCTCCTTGGTATTGAAGTAGCTCGATCAGGGGGAGCAATCTATATTTCTCAAAGGTAGTATGTACTTGATATGCTACAGGAGGCAGGTATGTTGGGAGCTCGACCAGTTGACACTCCTATGGAGCCAAATATAAAGCTATTACCGAAGCAAGGTAAATCTTTGGTTGATCCGGGTCCATATCGTAGATTGATAGGCAAGTTAAACTATCTTACAATCACGAGACCTGATATCTCTTTCATTGTTAGTGTACTCAGTCAATTCCTTGAGTCACCCTGTGAGGGACATTGGGAAGCTGCATTGAGGGTCCTTTGTTATCTCAAGAAAGCTCCAGGATATGGACTCTTATACTGTGACAGGGGTCACCTGCAGGTGACAGGCTATTCTGATGTGGATTGTGCAGGTTCACCTATTGATCGCCGATCTACTTCAGGATATTGTGTGATGCTTGGCGGTAACTTGATATCATGGAAAAGCAAGAAACAAAGTGTGATAGCTAGATCTAGTGCTGAGGCAGAATACAGGGCTATGACTCTTGTGACTTGTGAATTGATATGGCTAAAGCAGTTAATGGGAGAACTCAGAATCATCCATAAAGAATCAATGAAGCTGCTTTGTGATAATCAGGCTGCTTTGCATATTGTCTCTAATCCGGTTTTTCATGGAAGAACAAAGCACATAGAAATTGATTGTCACTTTATCAAAGAGAAAGTGCAGTCTAAGAAAATAGTCATATCATTTGTAAGTTCAAATGAACAGTTGGCTGATATACTAACTAAATCTTTAAGAGGTCCTAGAATATTTTATATTTGTAACAAGTTGGGCTTATATGACATATTTGCTCCAACTTGAGGGGGAGTGTTAAGGACCTAATTATATATATTATTTCTCTATGTACTTTTTTGCAAAAATGAATAATAATATATTGGTAGTATGGGGGCTGCCAAAGTAGCAAGTGATTTCTCCAAACTTCTCACCAAGCAACAAGAAAGATTGCGTAAAACACAAAATAGTGGTTTAATGGTTGAAGCTGACAATCGTCAATATTATGGAGTTCTAACGGATGTAATTGAATTGGACTACCATGGGGTATTCAAGGTAGTTCTTTTACGTGCCGAATGGGTTGATATAAGGAATTCACGGGATTTACGAGTAGATGATAATGGATTCACACTAGTTAACTTTTCTCGATTATTTCATACCGGTGAATTTCTAAAAGATGACCCGTATGTGTTTTCATCACAAGCAAAACAAATATTTTACATGTCAGATCCGAAGAATAATGAGTGGTCGCATGTCATAAATGTATATCCCAGATATTTATATGACATCGATAAATGACTTATTATTTATCAATATTATTTGTATAATTTGTTAATCTTTATGTATTTATCAATATATAATATTATGTTATTATACAGGATGTCAAGATCAAGATTAGTAGATTCAGATGTTGAGACCCGCGAGGAGGGTGAAATTAGTCCCGAGAGTGATCGTCCTGGGCCGTCATAAGGACGAATCCATAGACATTTCTACATTTGGAGTTAGTTTTTATGTCATGATACATGTGAACACAATTTATTTAATCAAATTAATATTAATGTTTTCTATTGTAATTTAATAACAGACACTATAACACAAATGCGACATGAAAGGTCTCCACATTTTACAACTTCTGTGTATAAACTTAACCCCGATCAGTTAGTTATGGTCAACTTTTTTGATTAGGGTCAAAGTCATGATGGCGGCCACAGATTATACTAACGTTTTATGGGGTTACTAGTGCGTGATTCTACATTCTTACTGTTGACGCCCGACCATTGGAATCAAATTTCTTCCATATATAAGAATGGATTATAGGAGCAATTATTGGTATGTTATGAATTTATATGAATTTATGTTAGATTGCATTATTTGGTTGTGTGAAACTATATATTAAATATATATTTTGGGGTCAAACTAATATTATTTATAAATGTAGAGATATTTTTTGATCCCTACCGAGAATAGGGATCGTATTTTTCGCACTACTATGACGGCCTTTGATAGAAAATTTAAAAATTATAAACTTCTATTAAAAAAATATTTTAAAATTGAAGAGTCAAAGGAGGAAAATCTTGCACGTCGACCACAAAATGTTAGTAGGGAATCATGGATAAGAATGGTCGACTATTGACATTCTTCAGCTAGTCGGGTAAGAATTTATATTTTGATACTCACAATATTTGTTTTATAATTATAATTAAATATGATAGGCTGCATCTGAACAAGGTCGAAGGGAAAGAAGTGCAACTCAAGATTGCATACATACTAGTGGTGCAACCCCTTACATTCAAAGACGTGTTGATTTTGTAAGTAGTTTAGTAAACAATTTATAATTTATTTATTTATATTTTTAATATCATTTAATGTTTGTACGTGTAATTAGAAAATTTGATTGATTATCTTTAAATTAATTAGCTAAAGGTTGAAGTTTGTTCAACGTGTAACTCTCATTAGAACTTGTTCGATTTCACGATTAATTAATTACTTTATATGTATACGCTCGAACACACCATTGACGCGGAATTTTATTTTTTATTTTTTAAAAATAAACATAGCGGTGTGATGCCTGTGAAGATGTCAATATGGTGGTAGGCGTCAATATGGCCACCATATTGACGTCTTCACAGGCATCAATATGGTAGCCATTAGGGGTGACAATTTTATCCGCATCCGCTAACTAAAAACCGCATCCGCACCGTATCCGATCTATATCCGCAAGTAAAAATGAATATGAATACGAATACGAATTTAGAAAACTTATATCCGCGCGGATATGGTGCGGATACGGATATGGCTGTGGATCCGCACCGTATCCGCACCGCCTATTCGCGTCTCTGAATTACTATTTTGCCCATATAAGTTATTAATATATATATATATAAGAGCTCTATGGTAATTTCATGTCAAGATGAATTTTGAAGTATATTATATATTTATTTTGGATTAATGAATTGGTAATTTATTAATTTTTTTAAATTAAATATATAATTTTAATATTTTTTTATTAAATACGGTGCGGATACGAATGCGGTGCGGATATCCGTATTTGAAGCGGTGCGGATATGGATATCCATATTCACATCCGTAGCGGATACGGGGCGGATACGGATGGGCGGATATGGGGTGCGGTGCGAATACGGATAATCCAGTATCCGCACCGTATCCGCTCCGTATCCGCTCCGTTGCCAGCCCTAGTAGCCATATTGACACCTTTACTGGCGTCAATATGGTAGCCATATTGACGACACATATTGACGCCTATGAAGACGTCAATATGTTGGCGTCAATATATTATTTTTGACTCCACGTGACATTTGATTAGAGGCGTCAATATGTTCACGTATTGACGACTCGACGAGCGTCAATATATTATTTTTGACTGTAGACGACGCCTAATCAAAGGCGTCAATATGTCTTTAACATATTGACGCGGCCTTCGCAAGCGTTAATATGCAGAATTTGGCTATCGTCACCTCACACGCGTTTTCGTCGGATTTACAGACGTCAATATGTAAAAATTAATTTCTGTAGACCTCAAAATTTATTCATAATTTGTCGTCGAAATGCAACCGATTTGTTGTAGTGATATATAACAGTTTAGTATTAAGGACACTAAACCATAAGGCCCATATTTCAGCAGCCAAAGGATTTACAACACGACTAGAATTGAAACCTTTCAAAATAGTTACATTTTTCATGATTATCAAATTGATACTCAAATCCTGCTGGTTTACAGGAATCAACTCAGGCAGCGTCACAAAAGATATGATAAAGACTATGTGTTCTAGAACCATCCTGTGAACTAACAGTGGATTGAACCGCCTCTGATGAAGAGGTATTGTATTTAGCCATGTTGTTGTGGGAAGTAGTGCTACTTGAGACTTTTTTGATTAGGCAATCATAAGAGGGATTTAATCTATAAGCTTCTGCCAATGTCCTCCATATCAGCAGATTAATGCTAGATTTTTTTCTATTAAAACAACACTGATTTCTATTCTTCCACAATATCCAGTGTTCATTTGCAATGTGGTCAATTAATTTCTCTTTTGCCTTCCCGTCATGTTTGTCATCATCTTCTAACCATCTCCTAGAATACCAGGTGTTAAACAAGTCAAAATTGTGTTTCAATGCAGTAGCTAATTTTCCCCGGAACTCTAAGGCAACTTCACATTCATAAAAAAATATGTTTAATAGAATCCTTTTTCTTATTGCAAACATAGCAGTAGCTCTTGTGAATTTTTGTAAAATCAGATAAATTTTATTGAGAATTATATGGATACTCTTTGTACTATCACAGAAAACTGGACCGACCCAATATCCTGTCATGTCCAAGTAACAAAATGGATAATTAATTTGATTGTATAAAATCAACTGAATTGAACTATAATAATGGATTGAATGCATTGGTTTAGTAAAATGTATATTTATAAATTCATTTAATTTAAATTCAAATTTTGCTGAAATTTAGGTTATTATTATTATTGTTAAGACAAAAAAGAACCATAAAAGCCCACTATAATAATTTACTCTATTCCTGTTCGATTTGATTTGCTACCTAGTGGGTAGTTTGATTACAACCGTACACAACAATATTGGAATGCAAGTTATTAGAATCAGCCATCATGCAGTGTATATTAGACAAAACAAAGTGAATATGCTATAGATTGTGATCTCTCTCGTTAAGAGAGTTGATAAAAATTTTACAATCAAATCTGATGATAATGTTAGAAGTAAAATTTTAAATATCGAATCATATCATGTGTCGGACGGTACAGTATAAATTATAAAACCTTGGTTAGAAGTCCGAAGTTGAGCTGCAAACTCAAGAATAACTTTAATTCCCAAAGTTTTATAACATATTTCTTATAACAAATTTCTTTAACCTTGTATGCAATGTATATTTTTTTTTTTTAAAAAAAAAAGGAAAAAAGAGAAGATGTTACACTGGCAACAATTCATAATCCACCAACACCTGCCGTAATCCACTGCAATTGTAATAGCTTGTTTTAAAGCTTTATTAGCCATTTTGTGCATTAAGATCAACAAAAGCCCCCCAAATAGGAGGAGATGATGGCATCAATAAGGAGGAGGAGGTGGTGTAAGAGCTGAAGGAGGAGGAGGAGGAGGAGACGACGGGAAAGGCGCTGACCGAGGCTGTGGATACATCGGCGTACTTCGCCGCGGCGCCGGCGGCGAGTACGGATCTCTTCGGCCTAATTCCCTGATGCTGCTGCTGGCCATCATCTGCTTCTTCTCGCCACTTTCTGCTGCATCAACTCCAGAGCAAGAAACCGCAAGGAAGACCACCAGCAGCAGCAGCAGCCGGCTCTTGATGGTGGCCATTGGAAGACGAGACAAGACGAAGGCCAAAGAAATATACAGAGAAGACGCAGCGTAATGGAGTACTCACAGTTAATTATGATGGAAAATTGGGAAAGAGATTGAGAGATATCTAATTCGTCGTCTACGTAAGAATTCAAACCGAGTTGTTGATGCTTCCCCTGCCTCTTTTGTCAGCATTCTTCAGCTTGATTGCAACCTGGTCTTCAATCCTTGTCCTGACTCCGAGATGTGTTGTTGTTTTCCTCCTATTTTCTTCCCCAGTTGGCATACGATAAACTGAAACCTAACTAGTTGAAATTGAATTTATAAAGTTCAATTAAATTAGTCTTTGAGTGCCATTTTCTGGAGTGCCATCACTCTGCTAATTGCTAAATGGATTTTTGTAGTAGAATAAGTTATTATTCTTCGTTTATGACTTCAGGTCAAACATTAGCTCATTTAAAATCTGACTAAATTGAATTTGGTTATCTTTGACTTGGAGTGTAAGGTTTACATCTTTGGATTCGGGCACCAAATTCCTTCAGATTTGATTTGATATGAAATTTCTAGCCGAACAGTTCTTTATCTAGGAAGAGCAGACACTCCGCGGTACTGCCGACACCGACATACAAAGACATTTGTCCGACACATATGTCCCACGTGAATTGACCAAAAAAACAATTTGTTCGAACATGCTAATTTTAGTTAACTTTTTATTTAGATGTGAATATGTGATTGTACATACATACCTGGTTTTATCAAGACATACTAATTTAGAAATTTTTTGAGAGATGTGAATAGATATTATGCTCTTATTTTTGGAAGGAGCTTAGAAATAATAAGTATTGACACAAGAAATTATTTAGAATGCTTCATATATTTAGGAAGGGCCTAGAAAATATTGAACTTCATGATATTATTATAAATCTTGAACTTTATATATATATATATATAATATTATTGTGATTTTTTTTAAAATTTAAATTTTTTTATTAATATATGATAGGAACTTTATATATATATATATGATGTGTTTGTATTGTTAGGGGCCTTCGGAGTTGTCAAGTCCTGTATCTATCATGACAGTCCCTAACGTGGATTGTAAATATTGTATCATTAACATCCATGTAAATATGCATTGTAAAACGCGTCCGCACATCATCCACCGCTCTTGCTCACGCCTAGGCAAGCGGCCTCGTTTGCCTAGGCGTGATATGGACGGTGAGGGTGTGCGAACATAGGAATTTTATCATGCTCCTTGAGCTTTTTGGAACTTTTGGGGTGGCACTTGGGGGTTAGGCTCCACAAGTATACCTAGGGATAGCCTGAGCACACTCTAGTCTTTCATTCAAGCATTTTTCAGCATTTTCATACAATCGGCCATTTGGCCCAACAACATTTTTGCGTCCAAGCATTCAGAGGTTCTGACCCACGCGAAGTGGGAGCTTGCTACTTTTTGTCATTGGCCAAGCGGATTAGCTTAAGGCTGATTCCTCGCATGGGAAGCTAGGAAGCCGCACGAACATTTTCCGCCCAAACAGTTAGTTTGTGAGAGTTGGTATCAGAGCGAGGCAAGCTCGCAAAGCTTTGGTGCAAGCAATCGATGCAAGCCATCAACAGACTCGTGCCTTCATCATTGAAGACAAACGGCGTTGGGGCACTCAGCAATCTCGCAGGAGAGATTTTTGTGATCAATCATGGGTCGCAAGACAATCGATGAAACGAGTGGCTCATCGACGCGATGACGACCGTTCCGGAGGAAGCGTTGGTGGAAGAGCCAACGCGAACACATCCAGTTGGGCAGACCAGAACGACTGTCCAATGACTTAGAGAATTAGAGAGAATTTGTGATGCTCACGCGACCAGCATGGCCCTAGTTGGCAAGATAGTCGACGCGCAAGAAATCTTGGAGTCAAGGCTAGATGGACTCCATGATGACACTCAAGATGCAGTTAAACATATGCAAGATGAGATAGCAGTGCTAGAGGCTACAATTAAACTTCTAATCCGAGAGGTTTACTCAGACGATGGCAGTTCACGGCAGAACGATGCGCCACAACACCACCTCAGAGCTCCCGAACCAAAGCCTTGCAATGGGGCCCGGGATGCCAAAGCGGTGGAGAACTTTCTCTTCGACTTGGAGCAGTACTTCAAGGTCACGAGGATAGTTGATGATGATATGAAAGTGTCAGTTGCAACTATGTATCTGTTTGAAGATGTAAAACTTTGGTGGCGGACCAAGTATGATGAAATTCGGAAGGGGCAAGCCAAGATTGACACTTGGGATGAACTCAAGTGCAAACTGAAAGCGCAATTCTTCCTCGAGAATGTGGAGTTTATTGGAAGTTATAACAACTCCGTCAAGACAATTCAGTTCGGGAGTATGTGTAGAAGTTCTCGACTATCATGTTGGACATTTCAGACATGGCCGAGACTGATCAACTATTTACCTTTTTGGAAGGACTACAGTCATGGGCACAACAGAAACTCTCTAGGATGAATATTGAGAGTTTGTTAGAAGCAAAGATCGCAGCAGAATGACTAACTGACTATAGTCCAGAGGAGAATACGGCTAAGGTGACATCTTATAAGCCGAGATTTTGGGGACCCAACAACTCCAATGGCTACAGCTCAGAGGTGAATACAACTAAAATGGCACCATTCAGATCGATATATTGGGGGTTCGACAACTCTCAAGGCAAAGGATCTGTAGGCAATACAAGGTGAAGGAATCATACCCACAAACCATACATCCCGAGAGAATATCCTCAAATGGGGCCCCCTCTGAGAGGGAACCGTTCGACAGTTTTGCCTACTTGCGAATTGTGTAAAGGGTCTCACTCAGCCCAATGATGTCCAGAATGACAAGCCTTGAGCGCCCTAATAGCAAAAACTGTGGTGGAGACAATGTCCAACGTCTCAGTGAAGAAAGACAAGGGAAAAGGAAAAGCAGTTGCCTCAGTGAGCCACAACGGGGGGTCATCAAGCAACCACTCCAGCGAAGACGAGTACAATGGGAGAATCAACATGGGAGCAGTACGACTGCTCAATGCTCTCAAGACTCAAGTGGGGGAGCGAAAACCCACGACAAAGCGTCCAGAAGCGACGAATGAGTTGATGTTCAACGACATCAAGCTGAACGACAGAACCACCCAAGCGATGGTAGACTCAGGAGCAACTCATAATTTTATTGCCAGAGAGGAGGCAAAGCGAATTGGACTCCAACTAGAAAAAAGTTCGAGTCGTGTCAAAGCAGTGGATTCTGAAATACGAAAGATCGACGACATCGCAAGAGACGTTCATTTGAAAGTTGGAGGATGGAAAAGGGAAGATCAACCTGATGGCCATGCCCCTCGATGACTATCAAGTCATTCTAGGGATAGAGTTCCTCAAATCGGCAAAGGTGGTATCCATGCCCTTCCTCGACACGATATGCTTGATGGGGGAGGACAATCCTAGTATCGTTTCAATAGTGCGTTTATCATCAAGAAGCCAGAACAAACTCCTTTGTGCCATACAAGTGAAGGAAGGAGTTTGACATGTGTGCGGAGAGCAGATGGCTCATAAGACGCATGTGCGCGCAGAGCAGATGTCTCATAAGATGCAAGAGTGCGCATGGCAGATGGCCTCTAAGTCGCAATATTTGTGCGCATAGCAGATGACTCATAAGATGCAAGGCTTGTGTGCATGGCAGATGGCCTCTAAGTCGCAATATTTATATGCAGAGCAGATGACTCGTAAGGCACTCGGGTAGGACATATGGCTCGTAAGACGCAGTGCGCAGCGCGAACCCACAGCAAGGATCTGGGAGCAAGCCCAAATCGACCTCCTTACAGAAGGGCCGCAGCAGAGTTGGCAGACTTCGCAGTTGGAGGCATTTGCAAGCAGGAAGGATATTTCACCGCTTATGAGAGTCGAATGCTGAATGACACGGAGCGACGGTACCCAGTCTGCATGATGAAAAAATGGAAGATCAAGAATCAAGAGCCCTCCAACGCCTTCAAGAAACAAGTCGACGAGGGCATCGACTTCATAAGTGGGGGAGAATGTTAGGGACCTTCGGGGTTGTCAAGTCCTATATGTGTCATGACGGTCCCTAACGTGCATTGTAAATATTGCATCATGAGCATCCATGTAAATATGCATTGTAAAACGTGTCCGCGCACCGCCCACCGCTCTTGCTCATGCCTAGGCAAGTGGCCTCATTTGCCTAGGCGTGGCATGGACGGTGGGGGTGTGCGAATATAAGAATTTTGTCATGCTCCTCGTGCTTTTGGGAACCTTGGGGGTGACACTTGAGGGTTAGGCTCCATACGTATAGTACCATGGTATAGCCTGACCACACTCTACTCTTTCGTTCAAGCATTTTCCAACATTTTCATACAATCAACCATTTGGCCCAACAATGTTTTTGCGTCCAAGCACTCAGAGGTTCCGACCCACGCAAAGTGGGAGCCCGCGACTTTTCGTCGTTGGCCAAGCAGATTGGCTTAAGGCTGATTCCTCGTACGGGAAGCGAGAGGGAGCTGTACGAACATTTTTCGCCCAAACAGTTAGTTTGTGACAGTATCTTATAAATTTTTGAAGTTGGTGTGTCCCCGTATTCGTGTTCGTGTCCTGTATTCGTGTCAGTGTCAGTGTCGGTGCTTCATATCTTTACAAACTCTTGAAAAGAATGTGAGGTTTATATATATCTTGGATTCGACCCACATGCATAACCCTCGATGAGATATTGCCACGTGTTTTATATATTTAGTAATAATATTTTTAGTGAAATTATTTATTTTTTTCCTACAATGCTCACAAAATCCCGTGCTAGAGTTGATAACTCATATTGATGGATCCTAAATATATTAATATGATTATGACACAATTACCCACTTGTGATCGGGAGGTCATAGGTTCTAACCATGGAAATAACGTCTCCGTAAAAAGCATGAGAAATGCTGCCTACATCAACCCTCAAAGCCCACAAAAGTGGGATTCCTTCATATACTGGATCATCCTTTCTATGATTTTAGCACAAAAATATAATTAACTCAAACACAAAAATATACACAATTAACTAAACATGTCGAAATTCAAAGTACAACTATAAGAAATTATTATGAAAATGCTATGATTATTGAAGATATCGTCTCTTTTTTACGTCTAAACGTCAATTTAGATGCTTATAAAAGTGTCAATTCAAGAGCCAAAAATTGATTGAGAAGTAACATTGAAAATTAGTGCCGGTCCGATTCGATTTCGTAAAATATTGAATTTATTAAAATAAAGTGGTTCGATAGATATTTATAGTAATTAAATTAATTCAAATAATTAGTTATGGTATTAACGAAATATCGCAAACGAGTGTTAGTATTAAATGAAAAAAAATCTTATACAAAATAATCCTCAAATTATTTTACAAAATTGATGCATTTAAATTTCTTTAAAGTTTAATAGCAAGCTTAATTATATTAATGAATCCACTATAGTACAAGTGGTAGTAATATTATCTATATATCCAATAAGTTTAGGGTTCGAGTCTCAGTGTTATAACTTGGAAAATAAAGGACCTTATTGTAATTATTATTTTAGAGGGACTTTTTAGCAAAAGGGCTAATCACTCTATTTAATCTAATCCAAGCCATAATCTCCTCTAATCGTCATTGTCGCTGGCAGCGGCTGAGTTGGAGACGAGGGATCCGAGTGGCGACGTGCAGCGACGATGAAGACTTCGGTGAAGAATTGGAGTTTGGAGGACCTTTGTGGTAGGATTCTTTTCTCGATCCCTTGTCCTCTGTTTAGGGTTGATGAATATGTTGGGATTAGATTGTGATTGAGTATTCTTGTCATGATTTTGAATAGGATTTGTACTGCAATTTCTTTTGAAGTTTTCTGTATTTTTGGGATTTCTTCGCTAATTTTTTTTGGGTTTTTGATTAAGGTCATGTTGCTCGTCGACGACGACTTTGGCCGCCGGCCAACAGGCTGCCGACGGTCCTGTGCAGTGCTGCTGGTGAGACAGCGTCGGGGCGAGGTGGTGCTGTGTGGCGACACTACCAGCATGGCAGTGTTGCTCATGCAATAGCCTTGTGTCGCCGCTGCCAAGCGCAGCTACGCCTGACGCGGTCTTGCCAGGCTTTGTCGCAACCTTGTCAGGCTGCGACTGGCCCTGTGGGGGTTGTGATGGGCGGCGCCCAACGAGGCAACCCCGCTTCGTGCAGGGCACTACTGCTATCAGGGGTGGTTGTGCCTCTATTGTTGAGTGCCGCCACTGTGTTTGGTATGTGGTTAGAGGCCGTCATGGTTGCCGTCAGAGGTGGTGCCACTCCTTGTCATTGCCGGCTCGCCCCTGCCCCTACTCCTAATCTGCTCACAAGTCCTTAAGGTGGCATTTGGTATGCTGTAATCTATCCGCATTACCAGTAATGTGGCTTTTAAATTCACAGGGCCCACTCATTATCATGTTTGGTTCGGACACTTTACCGGTAATCCACTGTGGATTACCACACAATGATAATCCTAATTTCTAATATTGCTTTTCTCTTCTATAGATTCTTCTCCATGAAAGCCATCATCAAATTTCGACAAGTGTTTTTTAGTTTTTTTTTTGTGAAGTCAAAAAATACAAAATTAGATTATCATCTATATTGACCAAACATGCCAAACGAGATAATATTATATTAATGATAAATTGAAGGTGACAATTTATCTTGTGATAATGTGGATTAATATTTATAAAATTACCAAGCAATGTACCAAATGCAACCTAAGAGTTGGGCCCCCTTATTTTACGTCTTGGCTCTGCCACTGATTATTGGTATGTGATATTCTTACTATCACTAAAAAAAATAGGGTATCACCAACGGATTAATCCGTTGGTGATAGTAAAAAATCTGTTGGTAATACCATTACCAACGAATTCTCCGTTGGTAAATTTGTTGGCAATATTCTGCCAGGTATTACCAACAGATATTACAATGTCTGTTGGTATTACCAATAGATAAACATATATTTGTTGGCAACCAACAAATGTGTTGGTAATTTTGTTGACAATAACAACAAATGATATATATATTTGTTGATAATTTTGTTGGCAATAGTAACAAATTAGTTTATTGGCAATTAGTTTGTTGCTGAAAGTCTGTTATTTAAGATGGGTAGATTTGTATAATTCTGTTTTTCAATTAAAAAAAAGTTTGATCTTTGCCTACAAATTATTGAGGTTCTCTGGAAATATTAAAAAACAATTTTATTCTGCATTTTTTACATATAATTATCATTGTTTTATTATTTCAATACTTTATTTTTCATTCAAATTTTACTACATCACCCTTCAAAGAAATCTCATCAAACTTTTTCAAAATATGTTCTTCAATATATTACAAAATTATTTGGGGACTGGATAGCTAATCACATATCATTAATTGGCTCAAACATATATCCTCCCATATATATATATATATATATATATATATATATATATATATATATATATATATTCATAACATATTAGAACTTTAGACATTTTATTTAATTGCAACATACATATATAACTCATAAATATGAGTCCAGATGTGTATCCACTTATACGTGAAACACATAATTAGTTAACTGTGCGGGTGGTGGAAGAGGAGGAGCTTCCATGGATGGAGGAGGCGCATCCAAGGATGCCGGAGGACGACATGGAAGTGAGCGAGACAGATTCCATTTAGGTAGACGTTTGGCATGGTATCGTGCATTCGCCTTCGGGCTTGGCGGAGAAACCGGTGATTGTCGTCCTCCTAGTGATCTGCGCACGGCGTTGGTGAACGTTTCCTCGTTCTCTGCGTTCCAAAAACAACCTGAAAAGATTAGGATCTGCTGACGAATTGGAGGTGAAGAACAAGAAGGAAGAATTACCGAGAGCTCGAGAGTAAGAGAGGAGGAGGAAGACAAGTAGAAGGAGGAGTAAGCTCTTGAGTGTAGCCATGGCGGAGGAGAGAGGGAAATTTGAGGTCGCTGATCACCTCTAGCTTCAACGTATATATAAATAAGATGATGGGAGAGACGTTAATTAAGTTGAATTATTGGAAAATGTGATGGAAATTTTTATTTAGTTTTTGTGTTGCTAATTTGCAAAAATCTGAGTTTAGTTTTTAATTTTTAAAATATTTTAGTTTGGATTTTCCTTTTCAAATTGCTTGATTGAAGATTTTGACTTATGTCGTAATATTACTTATCCATCATTATTCCGTGATATCAGATTTTTGAAAAAAAAAAGAAAAAAAAAAGAGGTGAGCAGGTACGAATATCTTGTATTTTTCATGATATTCGAATCATAGCATGTGTTCCTATATTTTGGACCAGGACCCTATGTTATTGGGACTTGGAATCAGACCCTACTCCGAACCTGCGTCGTAGCATAAGTTCCAGGTACCCTGTTGAAACTGTTCATTTACAGGTACCGGGTATCATGTTGGAACATGTTTATTTATAGATTTCAGGGTATAAGTTTAGGGCACTTTATTGGAATATGTTCATTTATAGGTTTCATGGTATAAATTCTAAGTACCGATTGTTGTTCCGGATACCCGATCACTACTAAAAACCTGGTCATCTGCGACGGACAAAGCCGTCGCAAAACGGTCACTAAAAACCTTCTGCGACAGCCAAGGACGATCGCAAATATCGGTAGCAAAAGACGTCGTCGCAGAAAGTTTGCGACTGCCATCGCCGCGGTCGCAAGAAAAGAATTGCTGCGACGGTATGAAGCCGTCATAGAATGCGGTCACGTGAGCATCTACGACTGCACGCGACCAGCATATGCGACGGCTATGCGGTCGCAGAATCGTCGTAGAAGTGTATTTTTAAAAAAATAAAAATAAAAATTCCTATTCCAATATTTAATTAAAATACATATGAAACAAACATGAGACAACAAATAATAATATATGAATATCAAAATATTATTTACATTGTATCAAAACAATAATGTTTACATCATATCAAAATAAAATATCAAAAAAGTACATCAATGATTAGGCGCATCGGGCGGCGGCAGGGGAGGCGGCAACGACAAGGGCTGCGTGGGGAGGGCATTCGGCGATGTCTGAGAAACCACATTTGACCTCCGTCATGTAAAATTAAGTATCTAATCAACAACATAATTTGGAGCCACTCCTAGAATTCGGTTCTCGCTGGATGAACGTCTTGCTTGGCCATCCCCGGTAGAAGTTGCCACAGCACTAGTTCCATCGTCTATAACTATCAGATGGCCTCTCTGTATCAATCTCTGTAAAGCCATGTTCCACAGTTAAGCAAAGGTTGTTGCTTGAGATAGAACAATAAGTGACATCCTATTTATCTTCTTTGGTTTACCTCTATAATGGCTTTTGATGCATTAACCTCCTTCCGCACCTAATCAATGTTATATATAAACACCTTGGGCATTCTGCTGCTCCACATACCATATAATTAGATCCCCTTGCTTCATTCCAGCCATACCGCTTCCTGCAACAATTATCAAGTTACAAGTAGGAACTGAGTTTAATGCTGAAAGAGAGTCATTCTTGTTCAAATAACTATGAATATAAAGATATCTGTGAAACTGATTGGAACATGGAGATAATAGTTATTTAGATGCCAAGCAGGCTGTAGAATTCAAGAAAAAAAAAGCACTATTCAACTTCCAACCCTATGCGTTACTCTAGTTATGGCATTGAAATGCCATTATTGTCAAGTGTACTCAAATTTCAGGAATCTTTCTTTCCTAGTCATCAATTCCTAATAATTGCTAGGCACCTCAACTGCTCTTGCATGAACAAGGAATACATGTTTATACATTGATTCAAGCACTAGCATCTCTTATAGCAAAAGCCGAACAAAAAAAATAATTCTCCAATATGTCCATATCACAATAATTTGGTTTTAAACAGACATGGCAAACAAATATAGAAGATGTCTGCGCCTACTATGCAAAAAATAAGAATGGTGGAGGCAAATCCTGTTGTCTAAAGATGCCACAATAACATCTAACCGCAATGTATTTGTCAAGTGTACAACACCTAGATTCCAAATATTGTAAGAACATGTATATCCTACAAAACAAATTCATGAAAGAAGCATCTACAAAGCTAATATAACAATGTTAAACATTTTTACCACCTTGAGTTACTGTCTCCTCATGTTGTCGTAGGCGCATGACAAGAGCTTGAGTAACTCTCTGGAAATGTTCTTCAGTTATAACAAGTTTCTTTTTCTGACGTCCATCAGATCCTTGTTCATTATCTGTAAGATCATTATGGTTGGGTATAAATAGGTTGTAGAAGTCTCAAACTCTGTAATGAATTATTTTCCATTTTCAATGTAAGAAGAACAATACCTCCATTTTTTAGAGCTGGACCATTTTCTTCAGGAGCTGGATGTTCAGCATCTTGATCAAGGATCCTCTCTGCAGCACCATCTTCATTGTCAGAGATCATTGGATGTATGTAGGTCATGCACATTCACAAGAATACGCCCAACTAATAAAGCAATCATACATAAGTTAGTTTCAGTTAATAATGTCCTTCATTTGCTTGTTTTCTTATTTAATGAACTGAACAGAGCACAGAAGTCACCCAAAAGATTGCGTCCACACATAAAAGCAATTGAAACATAAGATACCTCTTGTCTTTCAATAAAACCTTGTTGCTTCAGATCATATAGTTGGAATGAGACTGTCAAAAAAGAAAAGACTAGTGCATCCAAAAAATAATGGAGAATACACCAATACCAAATTACAAAGCTATCATTAAAACTAAGTGATTGAAAAATAGTGATAATGAAAAAAAATCAAACCAAATACCAAAGATAGCAAATCAGTGTCATTATCATCCAGTACATGATCTATATAAACAATTGTAGCTCATAAGTTAGTACTATAGAACACATGGTAGAAATAATTGAAGTTCATAAGTTAGTAGAAAGTTCAACTTCTTGCTCCTTTGAGGATGGTCCTTGATGATACTGATGGCCGAGATGGTATTTGTGATGCTTGAATTGCCTTGTATTATATTTGCTAAGGCTTCCTCCTTCACAATATAAATATCAAAAAATTTACATCAACACACTCTTTTTTTCAAGAACAGCTGGCATGACCTTTCAAAGCAGAAAAGGAAAACTTTTAAGCTTCTCTTCTCGAATCCAATCTAATTCCAATCACTTAGGTGTTGTTTGGTTAACGAAAATTATTTTCTGGTTTGGTATCAGTGAAACTGAAAACTTGGTTTCAAAAACTTGATTTTGGTTAATAAAAACAACATCAGTTTTAGTTAGTTGAAACTAGTAAATATTTATTTGATTATAAAAAATAATATTAATTTTCCTTGAACATTTTTAGTAGTAATTAAATGTTTAGTTAGTTTACAAAATTAAATATTTGTTAATTTGGTTACAAAATATTTAAATGATTTAATTAATTAAGTTATTGGTAATTTAAGATTTTTTTGTTCAATTAGATATAAAAATTAATTAATAGTTATTATAAAATTTCAAAAAAAAAACAAGTCCAATGATCTAAAATTAGGTTTGATTAAATTATAAATAGACCAACTTTAAGAAAATTAAGTTATTTAAAATTTGGATTTGAGTCAATTAGATATAAATTGGTTTAATTATTTTATAAATTTAAGATAAAAGTTTGAGTTAAAAATGATGATTTTTATTTTTATTTTTAAAAATTCGATATAGTTTGATTTATTTTTAAATTAATTAATTTTATAAAAAAATATTTATAATTACAAAGTTGTCACAGCATTTTGATAACGAAATCGACAGTCTCGAAACCACAGAAAACAACATTCTGTTGTTTTCATTTTTATTAAGAAAACTGGTTTTGTTTTCATTCTGGTTTCGATTCAGTTTCACGAAAACACTAAACCAAACACGTTTTCGTAAGCAGTTTTGGTTTCAGTGAAACTGAAACCATGAAAACAGACTTGGTTTCACTAACCAAACATGCCCTTACATTTTTATGAATATGGATCTCATCTTTGAGGTTTCTACCACTAGGAGCGGATACATGACTAGCTGCTTTGCCAACAGCTCTTGAGTCTGCGTTTTGTATCACGATCAAATACATCGAGAGCAGCAAAAACGACCAAAGGGAAATCAGTACAACGATTACTCATAGAAATTGAAGAAATTAAATAGGGAAAAGGAAAGAGTTTGGTGGTGAGAAAAAGACCTGAAGAGGAGGCGCTTGGTAGATTAGGATTAACAGCTAAATAGCCGGCGATGGGAAGAGATACAACAAAACCAACCTTCGAGAGTTCCCTGCTTCTTTCAAACAACGCTTTCATCAGCAGCCTCTGACTAGTGCTCCTGCTATTTCATTTGCACCCGTGCATGGAAGAAGGAGAAATTAATCCATCATTCATTTCTGCTGTGGGAGATCAACTTCCTCTCCATCGAATTCGAAGAGGAGAATAATTCTCTTTTACTTTCCTGTTTCTTTAATTGGTCATAATGTTGAAGAAGAGAGAAGGAACTTTTTAAACCCGACGGCGGCTAGGGTTTCGATATGTGGTAGGGAGGGCCGGCCGACCCTCCTCATTTGCAGTCGTCCGCCGAAACCCTAGCTGACGGCGCCTAGGGTTTCAGGCGAAGAGAGATAGAGACAAAGGCATACCGGCGAGGGGCAGTGCAGGCGACGAGTGTCGGAAGAAATCAGAGAGAGCGGGGGAAGGAAGGATCAAACGCGGAGGGAGGGAAGAAAAGATCTATCGTGAGTGAGCGAGGGAATAAAAGATAGCGCGCGGGTTAGAGGTCGATATTGTAAATTAGTGACGGTCGCTAAACCATTGCCGACATATTAATTATGCGACGGCCAAATCGGCGGCCACAATGCCGTCGCAAAAGTCGCGGTAGCAGAACCGTCACATCTGCATCGCTTATAGACCATCACAAAAAGATCATCGCGGATTATTTGATTTTTAACAGTAGATGTGCTGGACTCAAATTAAAAATTAATTAATTATAATTAATTTCTTAATTTTTATCTCGATCTCTATTTAAATTTAATTTGAATTTATTCGAAATTTACCCAATTGAATAAATTCTAACAAATTTTAGGTCTTTCTGGTACCTATGCACACGTACTCCTAAAAAAATGCCTAACTTTGAGCTTTTATTTCAATATATTTGAGATTAATCAATATAAATCATATTTTGTCCGAGTTTTAATTAGATAGTGGCAATTAATTAAACAAATTTTTATCAATTTAAGTAAGATATATTTGTCATCTCATATGATAAACCATTTTATTAAAAAAAAAAAATTCGGCACTTGATTTTCTTATGGATTTGCCTTGACATTATGTTACGTTAAAAAAAGTATTAGTAAATTTATGTTTTAGTGATTTTTCAAATTCTGATTTTGGATAGGGGAAATTTCCAAATCTGGATTTTGGGTTCAAAATTCCCAAATCCGAAATATAAAGTTTCGATTTCCTATTTTACCCCTGTCAAAGTCTCTACTAGGTCAATTTTTTTTTAAAAATAATTTTAATTAATAAAATATTTTTAATGATAAATATGAAATATTATAGTCTATTTTTTTAAAACTCTCTAATGCATTAGAGACTTCGGTATAAAGTCAATAAAACTTTAATTGATAAGAATTTTACGTCTATGATCGAAAAGATCAAAAATGAAATAAAGAATTCAAAGGAGACATCGCACATTGCTTGGAAGATGAAAAGATCCGATGATTTATTATTGTTTAGGATTAGAATTATGATTGTAACTTTGGATGTTTACAATGATGATGCTCATTGAAACTTGAACCAAAATCAAATCATTGTTAAAGCTACTTGTTCCTGCCCAATATCGAAGCGATGAGATCTGGTCCAATGGGTCTCCTGTGTTGGCTTTAGGTTTTCAACCTTGGTCCTAATCTCGGTTTTGATGATAATAAACATGGGACTAATGATTTCATTGAGTATATCTTCAGGTTCCATATCAGTAGCGTTCGATGTCCTCGATCGAAAAAATTGGAGAAATCAATAAATCGAAAGGACATTGATCGTCGCGCTCAGGTTCGTTGTGGAAACTTCTCGAAGATCGACGAGTGTACCAAAGTCGCATCGGACGAGCTCAAAGATCACATGGAAAGCTCTCCGAGATGATGCTCGTTGAAAGCCGAAACCCGAAAATGAAGCGCGAAAGAAAATACGCTGAAAAACAAATCTCAAGCTATGTTTGGTCGACCGGACGATCGACCGAATAGGGTAAGAAAAATGGCACCAGCCATTTCGGTCGACCGAACACTGCCGAAAATAGGCAGTGGGCACTTCGGTCGACCGACAGAGGCTGGTTTTGGGCAGTAGTCCTAGCGGTCGATCGATCGGTTGACCGGAGTAAAAAATTATGCAGCGCGCGATCTTAGCTTCCCTGCGTCGGTCAACCGATGGGTCGACCGGATTGAGGGAATGAACAGTCACGTCTGGGCGGTCAACCCGTCGGTCGACCGACCATAGACACTATGCGGTGGTCGATGTGAGCGATAGATCGGTCGGTCGACCGACCAATCGACCGACGGCCTGCAACGGATAGAAAACTATCTGTTGAGCTGTCGTTTCTTCAGCAGGGTATAAATATACCCTTATATGATTCTTTTATATTTTCTTCCTTGATTATTACAAAGATGATTGAGCACTCAAAAGGGAGAATCAAGCCTTCCAATCGATCAATTGCAGTGCGCCCTGTTTCTTTCCGCAGTAATTTTTTTCAACCACATAAGCTGGGCTCAACTCGGGTTTCGATCGAGTTCTACCACTTGACGAGTTGAAGGTGCCAAAGGCTTGCAAAGGAGCTTTTACTATTGGTTTTATTCTTAGCTCTTTTGATTGTAATTTTACCTGTTATTTGAACGTTTTATTTGAATTTGAGTTTGTAAGACCTAGGTTGTTAGGTCTTGTTTGTGAAGTGGTATCCTTGGTGTAGAAGGAGTAAAGCCACTTGTGTATACTTAGTGATTACTAGGATTAGTTCTAGTTGTCCCTTAGGTTGAGGTGGGAAAGTGCTCTCGGTAGGAATGCGGGATACTTCCGGGTGTGGAAGTGCCTTCGGTTGGAGAGCGGAGACTTTTCGGTGAAAAGTCCTCTGTGTAAGGGAAATGGAAATTAATCTAGTAAAACTAGTTTAAAAATCCTAAGCGGGGTGCTTAGGTAGTGGAGTAGGCATTGGGGTCGAACCACTATAAACAACTGTGTCTGTATTGTTTTAAATTGCTTGTGCTTAATTGCCTTATCTTGCTTCCGCATTCAATCGCATAATTGCATCTTGCCTAAATAATTTAAGTAAACGATTAAAATCTGATTTAGGCTAATTATTTAGTAAACACACTATTCACCTCCCCTCTAGTGTCGCCATTTCGTCTTCATCCTAGTTAGGTGTAACTCCAGGGGGGACTTGCAAAAGACACATGGTCGAGGTGAAGATAATAAAAATTGGAATCTAGGGTACCTAAGGCGTGTCGTGTCTGTATATTGCAAAATGAGGGGCGATTTGCGATGGTGTCACCCATTGATCCTGTAGGGATGTTGCTCAAAATGTGTCGAGGCTGATCCTAGAGATGTCGAGCTCGTAATGACGAATCCCTTATAATTAATGAGGATGTGGATGTCCTTGTATGACCAGGTGGAGCCCTAGGCTAAGCCGTCCGACTTGACTTGAGTCTGGTTCATAAGTATGGGTGCTTTTGGGCCTAATTCGGCCGGGCCCAAAGTCTTAGTACTATACTACCTATTATGGCAATTTGGATTCAAGATTCAGTCTATAGGGCAGTCAATCGACCTTCGACCAAAGGTTTAACTAAAGGCTTTAACGACTACTTGTTCGGTCGTTGTCTCTTGCTTTTTCTGAGCCTTACTTGACGAAACCCTATAAATACCTATTACCTATCTTTCTTAAGAGTTAATGCACATACTTAGCCATCATATAAACCTTTGTTGTGATTCCTTGAGCCCTTCTTATTATTAAACCCTACCTTGAGCCACATAATCTTGATTGAGTCTTATTTTTGCAAGTCTCATCATCGAAATGAATCAAGAGGAGCTAAGAGCTCGTCATTGGAGCTAAGTAGTATCTGTTATAATTAATTATAGCTCCAGTTGTTTGGTAAGTTTAGGATAATTGTCCTTGGAGCTTAGGGTGGTGGAGGTTCCCTTGAGGTTGAGGGTTGTAACATTGGCTTGTAAATTCTCTAGGAGAAAATTATTTTAATTAGTAAATTTGGTTGGAGATCCTAAGCAGAGTGCTTCATTAATTAATGAATATAGACAAGATTGTCGAAGCACTATATATAAATCCTTTATATTTACACTGAAGTACTTATGTTTGTGCTTATTCGCTTATAGTTGCTTTGTGCTTTAATTTTCGAAATTGTCATTCATGATATTTAACTTAACGAATTAAAAAATTACCATTTAGCTAGAATTTGCTAATACATACTATTCATCCCCTCCCTCTCTAGTGTGCTTATTTTGTTTACATGTGGTATCAGAGGTTTCCAATAATTAGAAATTTGTATCATAGCAAATTAGTAGATTGAGATTTTACTATCTTGTCTACCATGAACTTTGATCCAATTATGACACTGGGGAGTTTCACCATTGCATCCACTTAGGTTTGATGAGTATATTTTTTTTGGTATTTGAAAAAGTAGAATGTATGCATTCTTGAAAACACAAGGTATTGATGTTTAGTTCATGATAAAATAAGAATATGTTCAACCCATTATTCACATGAATGTATGGACATAAGAACAAATTAAATTATTTGATTTAAATGCTAAAACATTGAATTACTTATATATTGTTCATTTTCAAATTATTCTTTTCAAGAAATTCAGGCAGTGTAAATTCGTATATCATATTTTAGCAACATTAAACACGCTTTACGATTATACTAAAACGAAAGAGTTAAAAAACTTTTATTGAAGATAGTGATGACCAATAGACATCTAGCCACTCCTAATAACTCTTGCATTGTCCATAGTGATTCTAGTCAAATGAGCAATATTAAAAGCCAAAAGAGAAAGATCATTTGCTTTCTTTTCAAAGAGAATTGGCACATCAAGAAAAAAATATTCCTGGTTGAAAAAGAAATCCAATAAGTTGAATAGAGCTTCTTGATGACATGTTTATTTTCCTCTTTTGTTGCTTATTTTCATGCTAAATTCGAATTAAATATTTTCTAAAATATGTTTATTATTTTGTTTAATTTTTAGGCAACAAATGATGGAAAGAAATAAAAAAGAATCCCCTTGCATGTTTTTTAGAAGCTGGAAATTGAAAAGACAGTTGGACCTAGGGCTGTCCATTGTTCGGTTCAACCCAAACCGAACCGAAAAACCGAACCAAAATTTTTGATTAGATTCGGTTTCAACGATTGCAGGTTCGGTTCTTGACCCAAACCGAACCCGAATTTTGGGTTTCGGTTCGAATTCGGTTCTCGGAATTCGGAAACCGACCTGAACTGAAAACCAAATAATTAAAAAATATTTTTTTTTTAATTTTTAACCCAGGTAATTAAATGGGTATTAGGAAATAATTTTTAATTTTTAATTTTTAATCGAATTAATTAAAATTTCAGTTTTCGGGTTAAAAACCGAACCGAACCGAATAATTTCGGTTCGGATTAGATCAGTTTAGGTATAATTTGATTCGGGTTCGGGTTGGAATTTCAGTATGAAAAAAAATTTGATTTGGTTAATTTTGGTTCGGTTCGATTCGGGTTGAACCGAACGGACAACCCTAGTTGGACCTGGTCGCACTGCCTTGGACGTGCCCACGTCTTAGTAAAGATGCATGTGATAGATTCAGAATTTAACATGTTAAAGGCTGAAATTTTGTTTCCAAGTTTCCATGCGAATTTGGACAATCCTTTTGTGTCTAAAACATTAAACCAAGATATTTGGTTCTTAGTTTATTATCATGTAAGGTTGATTTGATTTTTATTTACCATTCTAATTAGGTTTGGAATTCTCCTATAAGAGGAGAAAAGTTGTAATGAACAGGGCTGGCATTTTCTTAGCTTTAGCCTCCTCTTTGGTTTTGCTAGTCTTTCGGTATGGCTGTTCCTTATCGAATTTAGAGACAAATTAGTCGAGGTTGTTGTTCAATCCGAACTAATGGAATACTTGAATTAATATGATATGTGAAATTGCTGTTCAATTCACATAAATCTATTAAATTGCTAGATATAAAGAAACTCATCCTTGGCATCTATGATCAATCCTACGAACCGAAATCGAGAACGTACCTTTAGCTAGACATTTCTCTCATCGATTTCTCCTTATTTTTAATTACTATTTTAATTACTATTTTTATTTCAGCTTGCATCTAATCAAACCCTCCCTTTTTTTAATTCCTTCCTTTTAATTTTTGGTTTTGAAAGAATTTAAAACTAACTAGTCTTTCTGTATTCGACCCTACTTGTCCCGACTACAAAATCTTAAGAAGTAGGTATTTATTTTTGATGGATTCGACACTCATCAAATTTTGGCGCTGTTGCCGAGGATTGGTAATAATCAGTTTTAATTCTTTTGTTAACCAGTTTCGACTGTGCAGGAAAATTCTAGATATGTTAGACGTGGGCGCATCTTAACTTTGATGGTCAGATCTGATTGCACAAGAGAACTCATATACGATCCTGAGATTGAGAAGATTGCTAGAAGTCTTATAAAGGCGACCCAATAGCGAGGTAAACACATTTCGACACCCTCATCTTCAACAGCAAACGAGACGTGGGCACGTCTTAACACTGAGACAGAAGCAGAACCAGAAGCAGAATCAGAAGCAGAAATGGCTGAAAATAATCTGACTTTGCGCAAACTGGCTGTTGCACCTTTTAACCAACCATCATTATGCATCACTTACCCAGAACTAGAGATAAACTTTGAATTAAAATCTCGACTGATACATCTCTTACCTATTTTTCGAGGACTTGAAAATGAAGACCCTCACAAGCACTTGAAGGAATTCCACGTTGTATGTTCAACAATGAAATCACACGGGATATCCGATGAGCAAATCGAACTGCGAGCCTTCCCTTTTTCCTTAGCAGATGTAGCCAAGGAGTGGTTGTTCTACCTTCCTCATGGATCAATCAACGCATGGACAGATTTGCTAAGGCTGTTCTTGGACAAATTCTTTCAAGCTTCACGAGCCGCTGGAATTAGGAGGGAAATCTACGGAGTTAAACAAAAAGACACGGAGACTCTACATGAATATTGGGAAAGATTCAAACGGTTATGTGCAAGTTGCCCTCAACATAGTATTTTTTGAACAATTACTAATCCAATATTTTTATGAAGGTTTACTACCCATGGAAAAGAGGATGATGGATGCAGCAAGTGGTGGGGGTATAGTGAACAAAACTCCTCAAGCCGCTAGAGAATTAATTTCCATCATAGCTGCCAATTCACAACAATTTAGGCTTCGACAGGAACCTTCAAGAGGAGTAAATGAGGTGAATGTATCCCCCCTTGAATCTAAAATTTTTCATCTAACTACTATGGTCCATAATTTGGTTGCAGGAAACACATCACTGGCTAAAGTTTGCGGAATTTGTGCTCACGTTGGTCATCCTATCGATATGTGTCCTACACTCCAAGATGATACTGAAAAATATGTCAATGCTATTAGAGGATTTCCTAGTTTTCCACAAAGGAGATATGATCCTTATTCAAACACTTACAACCTAGGATGGAGGGATCATCCAAACTTAAGTTATGGGACAAGGCAACCAAATTTTCAGCAATAAAATTTTCAACAATAAAATCTTCAGCAATTTCAGTACAAATCACCTGTCCCGCCACAATAATTCCCTTCAAATTCAAGTACATCTCTTGAAGAAATTATTAAATCACTTGCAATTAGTACACAACAATTTCAACAGGAAACAAAAGCAAGCATACAGGAAACAAAAGCAAACATACAAATTTTGGAGAATCAAATGAGGCAATTGACGTCATCTCTAAGAAAGTTGGAATCACAAGGAAAGCTGCCCTCACAAACTGTCATCAACTCAAAATATAATGCTAGTGCAATAACTCTGAGAAGTGAGAAGGAGTTAGCAGAACCCAGTCTGCCAAGACGTGGGCACGCCTTAGAGACAGAAACTGAAACTGAAGTTACTGCTAACCAGAAACAAAAAGAACCAGAACAGCCGAGAACATTGATGATCAAGCCTCCCTTTCCAGAAAGATTGACCAAGTCTAAGAAGGAAAATGAAGATAAAGAGATTCTTGAAACTTTTCACAAGGTTAAAATAAATATTCCCTTACTTGATGTCATTAAGAAAATACCTCGGTATGCTAAATTTCTCAAGGAATTGTGCACTAAGAAGAAAAAGCTGACTGGTAATGAAAAGGTAAGTGTGGGAGGAAATGCTTCCGCTGTACTTTAGAGAAAATTACCTCCCAAATGCAAAGATCAAGGTATGTTTGCTATTTCTTGCAAGATAGACAATGTTGGTATAAAAAGAGCTATGTGCGATTTAGGAGCATCTATAAATGTCATGTTATTGTCTATTTATTCATCTTTAAATATTGGTCCATTGAAAAAGACATGTGTTGTCATTCAATTAGCTGTCAGGTTAGTTGTTTACCTCGAAGGGTGTTGGAAGATGTTTTAGTTCAAGTAAATAATATAGTCTTTTCTGCAAATTTTTTTGTGCTAAATATGAAGGAAGACACATCTTCCAACTCATCAAAAATTTTGCTTGGAAGACCCTTTCTTAGCACAGCTAGGACAAAAATAGATGTGTATGATGGCACATTCACTATGTAATTTGACGAGGAAGTCATCAAATTCAATATTTATGATGCCATAAAATTTCCTAGCGAAAAACTTTGTGTTAAGAGTATTGATTTTATTGACATTTCAGCTCACGAAACATTTAATTTGAGTGTTATGGACATGAATATCAATCTGGATAGTATTGAAATTGATTATGAAAATAATTTGCAGGTTAAAATAAAGGCGCTCAAAACCATAGAAACTAATGCTTCATGCCTAGAACTATCTATTTATCGCACTAGGCTTCTACATTCTATTGTGCAGACACCACAATTGAAATTGAGGCCGCCGCCTAGGCATCTAAAATATGCAACCAGAGTTACGTGAAACATGACAGTATTGTCTAGCCTAGGACAATACACAAGGGCGCTTTTGGGAGGCAACCCAAGTTTTAGGCGTGCCCACGCCTTATTTATTAGTTATTACTTTTGCATAATTTTCTTTTCAATTTCTTTAGATCTGTTTTTTATTTTTCTTTTACTTCTAATTTTAATTTCTTCCAATTATCTTTTGGCAAAGGGTGAATTCGATATCAATGGTAGAACTTTGAAAATTCTAAAAGAAAAAAGGAGACAAAATTTAAAAGGCAGACTTGAAGTTTAATTTTAGGCATGACCACGCCTAAAACCCAAGGCAGTAGCAAGCAACCGACACCCTCCTCCAATGTTCAGGGAAGTTCTCATTTTCCCAATTTGCTATTATTTTGTTTTGAAATTATTTTGAACCACATTGGGGACAATGTGGATTTTAAGTGTGGGGATGAGTTTATTTTGCATGATACCTGTTTTTGTTCAAATATGATTTTTCTGAAATCAATTTGCATGAGAATTGAACTTTTAATGCTAAAATTTTGTAGCTAGCTGAAATTTTATGGAAATCACAATTATGTTGCAAGCTGCAATTTTACTTTGGTATTTTTTGTGCTGCACGTTTTTTTACAAGTCCTTTTAAAATCTTGTCCTAGATTTTTTTTTAACTCATACATTTCAATTGCTATCTTGAAAGATTCATTTATATCCTTGAACACCCTGATTCATTGTGTTTAGATGCCTTGAACTAAATTACTGTGGAGAGCTAACATGAATAATGCATTTCTCATCCCCCCACACGATATATGACCATCTCTTGATGAACTCTCAGAATTTCAAGATGCAATAAATTTTAAAACAATCATGCCTGCTTAATTTTATCTTGTATAGTAGGAACTTTACCTTGTTATGCCTCGAGTCTGAAAAAAAAGAAAAAAAGAAGAAGAAGAAGAGAGCATCACTACTTTGCTGGTCACCAAAGATCATGAGTAGAGCTAGTAGCCACCTAAAATTGTGATCAACTAAGTAACCGGGTGCATGCATCACCAATGTATGTCCTCGCGTCAAAAGGTTGTATGACATTCTAAGCAAGGAACTTAGATTCAGAACCAACCGAGTAACCGGTGCATGCATCATCAATGTATGTCCTCGCGTCAAAAGGTTGAGCAACGATCTACGAAAATAAAAGGTGCTCAGTCAATAAGTTAAGTCTCTTAGTTATTTCGACTTGTGGCATTACTTGGTAGATATTTCTTCTGTGCGATGATTATTTTTGAATTTTGCATGTGTGCTTAAAACTTTTTATCCTTTGCATCTTGTACTCTGAGTTTACATCTAAGTAATCATAAATCTGTGTGGATGGATGAGATTTCATTGTGAAAGGTTTGCTTGCTATTGTCTTTTTGTTTGAGTCGTTAAAACTTTATGATGCAGGCTGCGATAGGGTGTGATGAATTTTAAAAGAGAATGATTGCTTTGTATGAGTTATGCTTGAGGACAAGCATCGTTTAAGTGTGGGATGATTTGATGACATGTTTATTTTCCATCTTTTGTTGCTTATTTTCATGTGAAATTCGAATTAAATACTTCCTAAAATATCTTATTTTAGGCAACAAATGATGGAAAAAAATCAAAAAGAATCCCCTTGCACGTTTTTTGGAAGCTGGAAATTGGAAAGACAGCTGGACCTGATCGCACTACCTTGGACGTGCCCACGCCTTAGTAAAGATGCACGTGACAGATCCAGAATTTACCATGTTAAAGGCTAAAATTTTGTTTTCAAGTTTCCATGCGAATTTGGACAATCCTTTTGTGTCTAAATTATTAAACCAAGATATTTGATTCTTAGTTTATTGTCATGTAAGGTTGATTTGATTTTTATTTACCATTCTAGTTAGGTTTGGAATTCTTCTATAAGAGGAGAAAAGTTGTAATGAACATGGCTGACATTTTCTTAGCTTTAGCCTTCTCTTTTGTTTTGCTCTTTAGAATTAAGTTTGAATTCAACAGTAGTTTTTGGAGAATAAAATTGTTTGTGTATGCGATGTATGGCTAATTCGCTTCTTTTTAGCTAAAGGATGATTCGACATTTCGGTTCTACGGATTGTGAGATTCTTCTGTGCTTAATATCTTTGCTTTCTAGTATTCATTTATTTCATGCAGAAATTATTCTATTGTTTCTTTTTAATTATTGGTATGTTACCAAATTATTAGAACAATAGCTAGTCTTTCGGTATGGTTGTTCCATGCAGGA
Organism: Canna indica; assembly: GCA_034359265.1. Classification (NCBI taxonomy): domain Eukaryota; kingdom Viridiplantae; phylum Streptophyta; class Magnoliopsida; order Zingiberales; family Cannaceae; genus Canna; species Canna indica. Next base: position 60,757,190 of record CP136897.1, read on the forward strand.
TTTAGAGTCAAATTAGTCGAGGTTGCTGTTCAATCCGAACTAATGGAATACTTGAATTAATATGATATGTGAGATTGCTATTCAATTCACATAAATCTATTAAATTGCTAGATATAAAGAAACTCATCCTTGACATCTATGATCAATCCTACGAACCGAAATGGAGAACGTACCTTTAGCTAGACTTTCCTCTCATTGATTTCTCGTTAATTTTAATTACTATTTTTATTTCAGCTTGCATCTAATCAAACCCCTCCTTTTTTTTAATTCCTTCCTTTTAATTTTTGGTTTTGAAAGAATTTGAAACTAACCAGTCTTTGTGAATTCGACCCTACTTGTCACGACTACAAAATCTCAAGAAGTAGGTATTTATTTTCGGTGGATTCGACACTCATCACTTCTACATCCACCTCTGTTTCAAATGAAGTGTTTTCTAGCCAAGATGATGAAGCTACATTATAAACTTGCCTCATGAGACTTCCACCACTAGAGATATTGTAATTTGCGACATTCTTTTGTGACGGTTATGCGACCGTGAGATTTGCCGTTGCACTTTCAAAATAGTCGTGACGGCACAACAACCACGGAGTCGACCGTCGCAGAATGAAGTACTTAGAGATGACAAGGCGATCGCTGATTGCCGTTGCTAAAACATCAGAGATCAAATATTTCAACCTACACACGATCCATCGCGCGCGCGCACAGACACATATATATATATCGGCTTGCAATGGCAAAAGAGGAGGGACGGGCCACCCTCCCTTCCACCTGCCGCGAACTCGCAATAGGTGGGAGGGCCGTTGGCCCTCCCTGATGCTCCACGAGAGGCCAGTCGAGGTGACTCTCGTGTGGCGCAGATAGGGTCGGGGACACGATCTCTGCCCCAACAATTTTTATTTTTTTAATTTTATTAACTTGTTAATATACATTATAATATATTTTGAGGTGAATTATATGGCACAAAGAGAAACCATCATGCTTCCAAGATGATAGGAAGTCTCACTAATTAGAACTGGTAAATAGTGCATCCAATCTATTACGCTTCCTTGAATGAATTACTCTTAGTTGTATGCTCTGTTTGGCTGCCCCACCATTGGCTATTCTTCTATTCTTGTTTTGTTTTTTTTTACCTCTCTACTTCCCACTATACTTTCATTCTTAACTCATGGATGAACATAAGTTGTTTTTTTCGCTCACAACTAGGGGTGAGTATTGGTCGGGTCGGGTCGGGTCAAAACCCAACCTGACCAGTCCGAATAATCCAAACTTGAATAAGAAGACTCCAAGACCCACCAATCCTATCCAAATAAGAATTAGGGGCATGATCCAAATAACCTGAATAAGATCGAGCTCCGACTCTAATAACCGTAATAACCTGAGTTCCCATTTTTAAAAAATTAACATTAATCATTTGTGACTATGTTGATATGTTCCATAAGTTAATCACTTTGTCAAATAGTTCAAAACACAACATTACTTTATATTTCCAATACAACAAAACACAATAAAATCAAATTGTACAAAAACTAAACACAATATATAGTTCATCACAATAAACTACAATAAGTTCAAATTACACATAAGTTCTTCAACTTGAATGGAATTCGGGTGGGGTCGAGTATATCAAGGTTTTTACCCGACCCGAAGCGACACAGATTAGGGGTATAAACCCCTCTAATTAAGAATTAGACTCGACTCAACCCGACCCGAATTACACAAATATATAACCCGATCCGAAATGAATTTTAGGATCGGTTTTTTCGAGTTATTCGGGTCAGTTTGGGTTTTGCTCAACAAATAAAGAAACCAATTATCATCATCCATCAATGAACAAAACATTTATAAGTCAGACCTATCATCTATTAGTAATAAACAAATTAATGTGATATATTGAACAAGATGATCACAGCTAGGTTGATGATCAGTCCAGTGAGCATACTAAAAAATAGATAACTCTTTTACTGCTCGATTATAAAAGATAAATCTAATTTAGACCTAGCTAGGACATGCATGCTAAGAGTGAGCAAGAATTATCATAAGCATAAGATTAGATAACCAATTAACGAGATATATTTGTATATTTGCTTGATATTTTTTAGTTGGTGCTAGGAATAAACACAAATAGACTAAATTAACACATCATCAATCATCTCAATTAACGCAACTGATCGAGAAAAACTAATAATTAAGCTCGTGGATTAATAGAAATCCTTCATATATTACCCGCACAACAATCTCAGATGATTCATAAATTGATAGCTAAACAAAATTAAATAACTCTGGAGACCAAACGAACTAATTAAAGGGGATGGTTTGGTGGAGGAGGAACTGCACGAAAGTAATTGACCGGCGGACTCCTCCTTGGGGGGGACGGATAACTTGGTTGTCGTCGTCCTAATTGAAAAGAGCAACTTGAAAAGATTAGCATCTTTGCCTGAAGGAGGAGGTACGAAGAACAAGAAGGAAGAACATACCGAGAGCTATAGAGCAGGAGAGAACAAGGAAGACGAGTAGCAGAAGCAATAGTTTGCTCTTGACTTTAGCCATGGCGTGGGAGGAAATAATATGAGAGAGATCACCAATCTCCTCTTGCTTCAGCCTTTATATAAGCAGATATCAGAGAGACTAGAATGGTGACTCAAATGTTTAAATGGAGACATATATGGAAACATTCAAAAACATGCCCATGATCATGAAAGTTCTATCATAGACATTAGACTTAATCTGGCTTCTACTTTTTATTTTTATTCTTTTTAATTAAGCAACTTGGTGTTGAATAAGTAATATAAGACTAATTAAATAAACCTACACCTTTTCTTTCTACTTTAGCTTTTTTTTGTTTTTTTGTTTTTTTAATTTAAAATTCTGACCAAATTAATTAACTTATGGATACCAAGAAATTTTTTGACTGGTACGCGTAGTTGGCAAGCAAGTGTCGTTCTCAACATTTACTTGGACCAGTTGACTTGGACTAGGCTTAAGATTCGGATATTTCTCTTGAATATAGTAAATACTTCATGGATATTAATTATTTCCTACCACAATAAATAAAAAGTACAAATATTTATCTAATATTTTTTAAATATTTACCAAATATATTTATTGCTATTAAATTAAGTGGTATGAATTTATTTATACAAAACTAAAAGAATAAATTTTTAGTTTTGGTTTTACAAAATTGATGCATTTAAATTTCTTTAAAGTTTAATAGCAAGCTTAATTATATTAATGAATCCACTATAGTACAAGTGGTAGTAATATTATGTATATATCCAATAAGTTTGGGGTTTGAGTCTCAGTGTTATAATTTGGAAAAGAAAGGACCTTATTGTAAATATTTTTTTAGAGTGACTTTTTAGCAAAAGGGCTAATCACTCTATTTAATCTAATCCAAGCCCTAATATCCTCTAATCCTCATTGATGCTGGCAGCGGCTGAGTTGGAGACGAGGGATCGGAGTGGCGATGTGCAGCGACGGTGAAGTCTCCGGTGAAGAATCGGAGTTTGGAGGACCTTTATGGTAGGATTCTTTTCTCGATCCCTTGTCCTTCGTTTAGGGTTGATGAATATGTTGGGATTAGATCGTGATCGAGTATTATTGTCATGGTTTTAAATCGGATTTTTGCTGCAATTTCTTTTGAAGTTTTTTGTATTTTTGGGATTTCTTAGCTAAAATTTTTTGAGTTTTTGATTAAGGTCGTGTTGCTAAAATAAGAATTAGTGGCAAAATTTTGGAGTTGCCAACAACAATTGGCCACAAAAGATGTAATCTGTGACAAAATTTGTGGCAAAATTATTTTTGTGGTTAAAAGTATAAGTTCAAACTATTTGTGATAATTTTTCGAATTTTGCCACTATGTTTGCCACTAATAATTGAGTCAACGTTCAAATTTTATAATTTTTTAAATTTATGACAACAGGTTTTGCCACTAATTCAAAACATTCTAGTGTGGCAAGCATTTGCGACAAATGTTTTGCCACAAGTTTGTGACAATATTTTGTGGCAAGCGTTTGCGACAATATTTTTGCCACAACGTTGTCACGATATTATGTGGCAAATATTTGCGATAATATATTAGTCATAGATATAGAACTATTTATTGTGACAAATTACGTGCGTCATTGATGGTAAAATAATTTTAAAAAATAAATTTTCCTCTTCTATTTTGGCCGACAAAAATAATTCTCTCAATTTTATCTTTCCCCCGACTATAAAAACTCCGACTTGTAATACCTGTGACCTCGTCATGTACCCCCGACTTATAATACCTCCGACTAGGGATGAGAATTTTTTTTTTCAATTAATTAGAAAACCAGTCCGGAACTGAATCGGTTTTTCCGGTTAACCACTCCAAGAAAATAGATTATCATCGACAGATTTATTACCGACAGATAAATTTTGTTGGCATTACCAACAAAATGGCCGACAGATAAAAAAATCCGTTGGTAATTAAACCGACCAATTTATAATTTTTTTATTTTATTTTCTTTACATTTTATATTTCAACCTTTTCTAATTAAGCCAGCCACTTCACCCAGTAAATTTAATTTTCATAGTCGACACTTACCCTAAAATTTTCTTCCCCCTCCCTTTCCCAAATTTTTCTTCCCCACCTCCCTTGCCCGTGCCCTTGATGCTCGTCTCCTACTCCCATCGACGAACCCGCCACTGCTCCTCGCCCACCCCCGGTGACGCCTCCCCTTCCAGCAAACCCGACATTGCTCTCCTTGATTTCATGCCGTGCCCTTCCCTTCCTCACTTCTCGTCTCCCGCTCCCGGCGACGAACCCACCACTGTTCGTCTCCGACCCCCGGCGACGCCTCCGATTTCAACATACCCCACGCCACTGCTCCTTTCTCGCCCCCTGGCGACGCCTCCCCTTCCAGCAAACCCTAAGTTGTTCTCGTTTGATCTCACGCCATGCCCTTCCCTCCTCACTTCTCGTCTCCCGCTCCCAGTGACGAACCCACCACTGCTCATCTCCAACCCCCGGCGATGCCTCCCATTTCAATGAACCCACCACTCTTGATCTCACCTGATCTTCCCATGCTCGCTTGATATTTCTGTGCGTGGAAAGGTAAGGATCTCAAAATTATTATCATTGGTTCAAATGGTAAAAGTTCAGTGATTGTGCTTGTTTAGGACATGGTGATTTAAATCTAGATTTTTGCCATTGACTGATCTTTCTTGTTCTATGTTGTTTCATGCATGAGGTTATTTTTTTGATACTCCTACTTTATCATTTGGCTGGCTTTGGTCCTTGCTTTGTAATGGGTAATGTAATGTTTAGGGTTTAGTTGCTTAGTTGCTTAGGGTTTAAGTTTAGCTGCTTCCTTCTTTTATCATCATAGGCATTCATGTGTGCTGGTTTGATTGAAAAGCACATCATTAACCTTGTTATCATCCACCAATTCAAATAAGTTTTCTTCAAGTTAACATTTGCTAGAAGTTGAATCTGATGACAGAATCATCTGAAACCCAAGTCAACATACAACCTCCAAAAATAATTATTAGAGAAAAAAAGGGGCTTGTCAGCACACAAATTCATTGCTCTATCAAAGACATTCATGTGTTGGTTTGATGTCAAAAACATACAGCTCAAAGCCCCTTTTTCTATCATCAAGTATGTGATATCTATCATAAAGCAAATTCATTTCAGGTTAAGAGACTTAAGTTAAAGTTGTGACTGACATGGCTTTTTGTTTGAATTCTGTTCAGGTACTTAATAATGGTTCAATATGTAAAAGAGGGTCAGAACATGGTTAAATTTAGTTTCTCAACATCAGTGCTTGTGTTGCAATAGTTTTCTTCCTATTACTATCTCCCCTTGCTTTATTATTGTTGGATTTCTTATGGTATTATCACAATTGTCTAGATAGTGTTAGAAAAATGCAAACCTTGATTTTGTTCTTCATGTCTTCTTGAGTTTAATGCAAACCATGTTTTTGTAGCCTTGCTGCTTGTCTCCTCGCTGCTCGTCTCTTTCTCTTGGCTCCAAAATTCTAGGTAAGGAACTCAAGCTTGGACTTAACATAATATCTTCACAACAAATACCCTTTTGATTAGTGCCAATTTCTTCAGATATTTGTTTCGCATCTCAGCTTTTGCGAACCCTACCATTAATTTGAATTTTTGGACTTTGTTACAATAGAAAACTTAACTTTTTGACGTAGTGGTATAAAATTCCTGTAATCCAGTTAAGGATTATGATATGTGCAAAGTCTGTAGACTGATTTTTTTGTTGATAAGGATTCTCATGTATGGACTCTCATTTACATTAATTTGATTCTCTTAAACTTGGATAGTGTGATCTTGCGATTCCTCTCCGCGAAAAGTTCATGTTTTTAGTTTTTTGGCTGCATGGTTTTACATCTCTCACTACTAGAAAAATGGGCATCAGCAACGGCTGATGTCGTTGCTGAAGAGCATCAGCAACGACCGAGCCGTTGCAATGGAGCCGTGGCAGAAAATCGCGTTGCTGATAACTTAGCAACGGATCAGCAACGACCGCTCGGGCCATTGCTAAAAATATTATCTGCAACGGTTTTGCCACGGACCCGGAGCCGTTGCAGATAACATTAATAGCAACGGCCGCTGAGTCCGTAGCAACGCCGTTAGTAAAATCCCATCGCTAAGCCGTTGCTGTAGGTCATCAGCAACGGCTTTCGATACACTTTTAGCAACGGCGTTCCCACAGACGGCCGTGGGAAAGCCAATGCTGATGATGTGAACCTGGCAATGAAAAAATTTAAAATTTAAAATTTTCATTGATACATTGATACATTATCTGATACATAACTCACACACCCATACACTCATACACACATTCATTCACACATCACAAATATACCAAGATATACATCAAAACAATTATATTTATATTGATAATTATCCACAATAGTATAAAAACTATTCAAATGCAAAATTGAAGTATCAATATCCAAACAAAATAAATTAAACAAGTCCAATATCTCAGTAACAAAGTCAATATAAAAAAATCTCACGATGACGATGGAGGATGGTCTGGATCATATGGCGGGGTCTGGAGTGCTTGAGTGTACACCGGCGTGGACTGACTCGAGGACGATGGATTAGATGATGTCGAAGAGATATCTGCTTCGGGATGACCTGACATGTTGCGTAGCATAGCTTGTATATCCGCCATCATCTGACTCTAGCGCTCCATTATCTCAGTCTGACGCGCGATCGTGTCCTCTAGAGTCCTTATTCTGCTACTATGATCATAACTGGATCTAGAGGTGGACGGCCACTCACCAGCGACCGGAGGGGTCGGTGCCCCAAGTGGCCCTAGTACGGCTCGCTCATGACCACTATCTGCGAAGCCATATACGCGGCCATGGTCCCAGCCACCCGCGGCCTCGACCCACATTGCTGCGTCAAAGTCCTCGGGGGTACCCCCGCGCTGCACCACCGTCTGGCTGTAGGTCTCCTTCTCGAGTTTGATTTTTTGTTTAATATTTATCATAAAACTTAAATTCTAAATATATAATGAATAATTTAAATAAATATATAGTTATCATAATGTATGCAGCGCTGTTGTCGATGTACTCCCCCGTCCCATGTGCTCGACGGTGAGTCCGCTCAAACACCGTCATTGGGGAGGGTCGCTGGACAGTCCCGTCATCCGACACCGTCGTCTACATTTACAAAACAAATACATTAATTAGTACACATAGTAACAAATAAAATATATAATTAAAAGATATACTTACCATACGGTTCGCGTGCACTGCAAATGCAACAGAGCCGTCGGTGTGACGCGCTGCTCCCCCCGACATGCGATTTCTAGCCGCATTCCGAGAAACCTCCTGCCATCGATCCGTCTACCATATTCCCACGAGCTGGTCCCATATATCCGGAGTAATCCAATCGGGGCCGTATCCCCGAGTCTCCGCGATGTTAGTGGTCCCAGCTCGGGCCATCGCCTGGGACCGAGCCTGCCCCAGCTGCCCGTTGTACCTTGCCCGAGAAATAGCCTCCCAGGTAGCGTAAATGAAGGGCCTTTGGTCCTCGGCCCATGTATAGCGAGCCTGCAAAATAATAATATCAGTACCAATATTAATCATCATGCATGTAAAAGAATAATAATACGTGCCTCAAACTCACGTCATAACATGTCGACATGCTCGCTAGGCACGTGAGACCACGTAGGCCATGCCCCGTGCATGTATCGTCGAATAGTAGAAGAAATGCTCCTCGGCACTTTTTCTTGCTCGAACCTGCACAACAAAAATAAATTTTAATATTATATTATGATATAATGAATTTGTAATGATTCATAATTCATGATATATTACCGATCCCCAATCATGCTAATCAATCTACGTGACTATGTGGCTGGTGGAGGCTGCCACCTATTCGGCCCGCGTGGCCGCCTGCGTCTGGATGTACTAGCCTCGGCAGTATCATCAGCATGAGGATCAGCAACAAGAGGACCAGCATCATGAGCAAGTGTAGGAGTCTCACCGATCGGAGACTCCGAAGCTCTCCTGCGTCGATAACCACGACCAGACATATCTGTCGAACAGACATATAATCAGATTATTGTATAAATAGTAGAGATATATTTAATAAAATATATATTTTACAATTATTCCTCATCCTCTGAATAATAGTCTTCGAATTCTTCCTCTTCTTCCTCTTCTTCATCTTCTTCATCTCCAGCTTCCTCAATTTCATGATCGTCATCATCAGCATATTCAACTTCTAATTGAATTTACGTTGTGTCTGCATCCTCGAGTATTGGAATAATACGATCTACAGCAGGAGGATCATCTTCTTGATAGAAACCATGTGTCATATCAGGTATCAGCTCATTTTCTCCTACTATCGGATCAATTTTTCCTCTACCTTTTGTCTTACAGACTACACGCCAATCTGCTCTATCTTTATTTCGAGCCGGATACTTCTCGTAATATACTTGTTCGGCTTGTGATGCCAATATAAAAGGCTCATTTGCTGCCAATTTAGATTTGTAATTAACCTCAAAAAGTTTGTATTTTGGATGAACTTTCATGCCCCTTTCTGTTGTATCGAACCAATGACATCTAAATAGAATAACTGATTTCAAGCCGAAGTAGTGCAACTCTATCACTTCTTCCACCAGTCCATAAAAATCCATATCACATTCAACATAGGTTGTCCCTTTCACAGAGACCCCAGCATTCATCGTCTTCTTTGTAAATGAATATTCAACCGTGTGAAATTTATACCCATTAACAAAAATATCCGCTATAGCACGACACAAGTCATATTGGACTTAAGGTTTTGCTAAATCATATCAACTCCGACTCGTCGATGCGTACGTGAAACATATCAACTCGTCGGATGGATGATTATTTTCTAAATGTTTCGAGATAGTTCGAGTCCATATTGGACAATTCCGACACGAGTCCAAATTCGATGATAATTGGAAGAGTCCGAAGTGGACGATTCCGGCGCGCGTCCGAAGTGGACAATTCCGAAATTAATCTAAATCCTAAAACTTAATCTAAACCCTAATAATTAATCTAACAAATTAAACAATTAATCTAACAAATTAAACAATTAATCTAACAAATTAAATAATTAATCTAAATAATTAATTAACATATATAAAAAAACAAAAAAACTATAAATCTGCAATTTCCGGCGCCGGAGTCCGGTGGACTCCGGCGCCGGCGTACAGTGTCCGGACACTGTAAAAGCTCCAGCGGCGGCCATCGGCCAACCGCCGCCGGCCGAAACCCTAAAAATAGGGTTTCGGTCGAATTTCCCGCCGGCCGCAACGGGGAGAGACGGCCGGACGACAATGATTACCTGAAATCGGCGGTCGAGGACGGACGGCAGCGTCGGCAGCGGCAGCTCGCCGTCGTCGGCGTTGGCAGCGGCGGCGAGAGGCGGCGACGGCAGCAGCGGGAGGAAGAAGGGTCGGGCGCGATCTGCGACCTATATAAACTTATCAGCAACGACTCACTTGTCCGTTAGAAAGCCGTTGCTGATAATTAAAATCATCAGCAACGGCTTGCGTGTCCGTTAGAAAGCCGTTGTAGATACAACATATCTGCAACGGCTTGAGCGGCCGTAAGAATGCCGTTGCAAATAGCAACGGCTTGAGCGGCCGTTGCTGATATCCGTTGCTGAAGACTCAATTTCTAGTAGTGTCTACTCAACGAGATTCGCTATCAACAGGTTATAGATCATTGTTTATGCTCTACTCTCTTTTCCATTTTTCGTAGAAATTTAGTCTTATTTTTTAACTTCTTGAGTTTGACTGTTGTTCACCAAGAACTCCGACGCTTTGGTTTCCGTAATCACGGGTTTTTTTTATTTAGGGTGAGTTGATTTTTGTGTGTATGATATTCTAGGAAATGGATCTAACACTTTTTAGGTTATAAAATGCGTAAAACTTCACTATCATTTTTTTTTGAAGAGTTTCTCAACAAAGACAAATTGGTTGAAGCTTTTGTATCCTGCATTGTCTTGGACAGCTGATTTCTACTACCTCTCAACATCAAGGTGAGTGAAAAATCATTTTCACCCCACTCTTTATTCATCTTTATTTGGCATCTTTTGCGCTACTACCTCTTAAGAAATAGTGTTATGCTTCAGTATGGGGTTTAGTTCCGCGACAGTTATAGAAACTGGAAAAATAGGATGCATACCATGTACTACTTGCCACATGGAAGCATGTAGATAGCACTTCAAAATTGCCCTCTAGATATTGACAGTGATAGATGGGTACATCTGTGCTAAATATTTAACAGTGAAGAATTCAAGGTGATATCCATGACTTTTCTCCATATTTACTTGCTATATATTACTTATGCTTATGTGTTTACTTTATAATTTTCTAATGTTGTTTTACTTCTAAATTTCTGTCAACTTAGATGCGAAGTGAAATCAATAGAAGCAATCGTGCTTGCCAAACTACAATACATGAAAAATGGCAGCATGGGTTTTGCTCGTCGAGAATTTAAATTGGTAAAAAAGTCAAATATTATATACTATTTCCAGAACTGTTCTGATTTTTATTTCTAAAGTTGTTCTGAACTCGTCGAGGATAAATCAAAATTGTTGCTGATTTTTATTTCCAGAACTGATTTCAAAAATCCTATTCTGATTCAGTTCTGAAATTTCAGAACTGTTCTGAAATCAGGAGTTAAGTAGCAAACATTCTGAAGTTAGAACATTCGATATTGATGTTGTAAAAAATATATTTTGATCTTACATTTATAAAGTTTGGTAAATTAGCATGTAATTCTAAGAAATCAGAACAGTTCTGATTTCAAAATTGTTCTGAAATCAGATCTATTTTGATATTTCAGAATTGTTCTGATTTAAATAAGTAGTTAAGTAGCAAACATTCTGATGTTAGAACATTCGATATTGATGCTGTAAAAAATATATTTTATTGAATATTTTGATCTTACTATTATAAAGTTTGGTACATTAGCATGTAATTCTAATGGATGTGTCTGAGTAATGGATATTTGAATCTTTTTAATGTCGTAAAGTTTGGTCTATTTACTATTTTGATTGAACCACATATGATTTAGATTTTAGAGTGACATTTTTTTTTCTTTTGTATTTCTTTTTTATGTTTTTATTAATTGATGTGCAATGTTCTAGTACTCCAAACTCCAAATGACCTCGTTTGAGTAGAATTTACTACATGTCTTGTTTTATATATAATTGTTTTGAGAAGTACTTAAGTCACTAGTAGTCGAGGTTGAACAAAGAAATGACTTTTTTAGAAGTTCTCATGGGCTTATGAATTTTCTTTTTTGTAAAAGTAAAGCTTTGTCTTCCAAAATTTGTCTGTGAACTGTTCTGATTTCAGAACTAATTTTAGAATTGTTCAGAAATGAGTTATTGGTCTGTTCAATTTTTACTTTTTTCCAACTATTTTGAACTCTTCGAGGATAAATCAGAACAAACTAGTAAAAAAATATCATTAATGTATTTTTGGCTCGTCCTATTTTTAGCCAGACCAATAAAGATACAATGGAGCGGCCTTCCATGTCCAAATTGTATTATAAAATTCACTGGAGTAAGAAGAAGAATGATTGGGTCAATGAGCACACTACGACAAATTTTGTAAGTATAGTTGATATATAATTCTCCTTATATAGTAAAATATTAGTTGCAATAGGTTTTCGTTGTAATCCATTAATTTTTTATTTTTTAGGAGGCAACAACGGCAAGAATTGAATCTCTAAAAGAAGCCGGTGAGGAAGTTGATGAAGATAAGATATAAACATTGGAGTTGAGGAGATGAAAAAATGTCAAGAAGAGATGTCGGCTCAGATTAAAGCAATGATGATGATGTTATCGAAATTGCAAAATGCCCCTAAGGTAAGAATTTCTTTCATTTGTTCCAGCTCAACACACTAGTATGATTGATATTTTTCTATGTTTATATGTTTCTATGTTTCTAGATTTGTAAAAGAGCAATGTTTCTTGATTGCTGTGAATTAAAAGTTCATATTTCCTGTTTCTAGATTGCTGTGAATTAAAAGAGCAATGTTTCTATGTTTTTTCTATGTTTCTAGATTTGAAAAAGAGCAATGTTTCTAGATTATTATCAACATTTTTCTTGTGATAATTAAATATTTCAGTTTTTGGTGTAGATAATTAAATATTCATCAAATTTTTCTGCATTAGCATACATCTGGAGAGAAGGAACATCGACTATTCTACTTTCCAAACTAGAATTTCTACTCCATGAAACATTATGTCCAAATTCAGTTTAGAAGACCAAATTTTAAGGGGTAGCTAGTACATAACATTATGTCTAGCTTCAGTTTATGCCCAGCTTAACATTATGAAATTTTTAGAATATCATAGACCAAAGAGTGGCCTTCAAAATTTATGTCTAGCAGCTTAAATAAAATAGTTGCTACTTTTTCATAAATTTATGAAACAATGAGCTAAACTTCATTACCAATCTATGAAATATTGTATATTCATAACATGCAAGTATGCGTTTAGATTTGGATAAGTTGACAATAAGATAATACATCTTAGGCCAGTTGATCTATACTATGAAAAGCAATTTTGGCGGTGTTCCGGTGGAAACTAATTTTCTAATTTGGATAAGGCAATTTTCTGGTTGGAACTAATGAGGTGGTGTTCTTACTTTCCTCACTACAACACAATTGACCTATAGAGACACAAAATTAGAGATAAAATATAATTTTATTTTTAAATCTTCACATTTAGAGACTAATAGACACAAAATTTGCTCCTAATTAGCATCTAAAGATCTATAGAAACAACATCAACAGAGTCACTTAATTGATTTAACTCTAAGCTATAGAAACACCAGCAACAGAGTCACTTATTTGATCTGACACCAGCAACTGATTAATACGTAAAAAAATCTTAATATATAGTATTAAATATTTTAATACAATAAGAAGTTTTAGTTTAACTAATAAGTTTTCAACTAATTTTCAATTAACCTAAAAGTATAATAATAGGATAATACCGAAAAATATAAAAATCATACCAAACGATCTCCAATCTGAAATCTGACACCACCATCGTGTTCAGCACGCGAAAATTTACAACTTTGGTATTCACCTCGACTCGATCCGACGATTCTACGATCAACTACAAAAATATTCTTATAATTCACAATTCAATCTCATTTCATGCGATACAGCTCTTTTTTTTAATTAACCAATTTATTAAATCCATTAAATCTAAAATAACCCTTCGCTCACTCGTCCCCCCTCTCCACCCCGATGCCCGCCCGAGCAGTCATCACGATTTCACCGTCAGAGCCCCCATTGCAAGAATCGGCGGTGCAGTCATCACGGGGTCGTGGTGCACGCAGCTCGGCTCGGGGCAGACGTACACCCACCACCTCACCCTCGCCACTTCCGCCGCATCCGAGGGCACCTTCTTCGTGGAGAAGCTCCACGGTAGGTTGTGCCCGCGGTGATGGATCTGAAGATTCTGGTCCCGTCGGAACTCCTTGCCACGGACCTCATAGACGAAGTTGCTTGCCGCCAGCAGCATCTCCGGCGATAGCCCGACCACTTTCGCCTCCGAATCTATAAGCCGTAAGAAAGGTGAAATCGGTTCGAGGGACCCCTGCCCATGAGAGAGAGAGAGAGAGAGAGAGAGAGAGAGAGAGAGAGGAAGGGGGCAAGGGATGCCTCCATGAACCGCTTTGAGGGACCGCTGCCTAACGAGGCTCACCGACCTCAACCTCTCCAACAATGCTTCGGGTGGACGCCTCCATGAACCGCTTCGAGGGACTGCTGCTGGACGACATCTTCGATGCATTCTGTAGCGGCGGATGATGCGGGAAGCGAGGGAGGGGGCAGCGAAGAACATGGAGACGTTGACGGAGACGCAGCAGAGCTCAGCAGCCAGCGGAGCCCCCACGCGCGCATGCGTCGATCACCGAACTAACCTGCTGAGAGCGAGAGGGAGGGAGAGAAGCGACTGATCGCGAGAGGGAGGAGACGAGTAGAGACTCGAGACGCGAGATAGCCCAGGTTTTGACCGGGGCTATTGTCGTCTTTTGCAGCTCTTGTCCTGCGCCTTGTTTCGATGTACTGAGAAATTTCTCGGTACACCGAAACAGGTAGAAATCCTGTCCCAAGTTTAAAAATAGTCCTGTCCCAAAATTATTCTAGCAAACGAAACGGGGGACATGGGTCGGTGTCCTGTCAAGTCCCCCATTTTTTAGCAAACCAAACGGGCCCTAAAGATATTTTTAGAAGCTAATTAGGGAAATTTTTTGTGTGTATTAGTCTCTAAATGTGAAGATTTAGAAACAAAAATATAATTTATCTCTAATTATGTGTTGTAGTGCCTTCTTTTGCTGGAGAAAAAGAAGAAGAAATGAGGCGAACCTAGCAGATGTACTGTAACTTCTTTTTATTGGGGCAGTGTTATCTGGTTTTTTTTGGCGCACAAACTATTTTGCGTACCTATTGCAATTTTTTTTAATGGATATTAGATAGTTTGGACTATTTCGTATTGGTAGACAATGTTGTTTTGATGTATTTAGATTAATATTGAACTTATTTTAGATTTATTGATGGTTGAATATGTAGGTGGTTGGTTGGTTGTATACCTACTAAGTTGTAGGTTTTGTAATTAGCAAGTAGATTATTATATTAATGAATGATTAATTTTTAAATTTTGTGTGTTTATGACAAATTTATTCATCGTTCTCAAAGTTGTGGCAAACTCATTACATATTGTAGCAAAATCATCACTAATATTGTGGCAATATTTGAAATTTAAATTCGTGTTGGTGGCAAATTCATTTTAACGATTAATGACAAGGGATCAAACATACAGTGGCAAGAAATTTTATAGCAAATTAGATATTTAATGGCAAAATGTAATATAATATTAGTAGCAAATTTTATATATTTTTACCACGAAAAAGGTTCCAGAAAAGGTAGAATAATGGCAAATATTTATTAATAAGTGGCAAATTTTTTTGCCATAAATGATATATGGCGTCAACAAACCTCGTTTGCGACAATAGGGTGGAGGTACTTTGATTTTTTCATTTGCCACTAAAAAAATTGCAATTCGTGGCAATCCGCTAAAGTTCGCCACAAAAGCCAAAAATAACCTTTAGCGGCGGACCTAATGTGGCAAACAGTTGACGAGCACTTTTTTGTCACTGAATCATCATTTTGCCACTGTAGGTCACTACTGTGGCAAAAATAGCTTGCCACTAATTCCAATTTTTATTGTAGTGCGACGGTCCTGTGCAGTGCTGCTGGTGAGGTAGCGTCGGGGCGAGGCGGTGCTGCGTGGCGGCACTACCAGCATGGCAGTGCCTTCTCGCGCAATAGCCTTGTGTCGCCGCTGCCAAGCGCAGCTACACTTGACGCGATCCTACTAGGCTTTGTTGCAGCCTTGTCAAGCTGCCACTGGCCCTGTGGGGGTTGTGGTGGGCGGCGCCCAACGAGGCGACCCCGCTTCCTGCAGGGCATGACTGCTATCAGGGGCATCTGTGCTTTTGTTGTTGACTGCCACCACTATGTTTGGTATGTGGTCAGAGGCCGTCATGGCTGCCGTCAGAGGTGGTGTCACTCCTTGTCATCGCCGGCTCGCCCCTGGCCCTGCTCCTAATCTGCTCACAAGTCCTTAAGGGGGCATTTGGTATGCTGTAATCTATCCACATTACCAGTATGCTGTAATCTATCCACATTACCAGTAATGCAACCTAAGAGTTGGGCCCCCTTATTTTACGTCTTGGCTCTGCCACTGATCATTGGTATGTGATATTCTTATAATCACTAAAAAAAATAGGGTATCACCAACGGATTAATCCGTTGTTGATAGTCAAAAATCTGTTGGTAATATCATTACCAATGAATTCTCTATTGGTAAATTCGTTGGTAATATTCTGCTAGGTACGTATTACCAATAGATATTACAATGTCTGTTGGTATTACCAAACGATAAACATATATTTGTTGGTAACCAACAAATGTGTTGGTAATTTTGTTGACAATAGCAACAAATGATATATATATATATATATATATGTTGGTAATTTTGTTGACAATAGTGATAAATTAGTTTGTTGGTAATTAATTTATTCTGAAAGTCTATTTTCTTGTAGTGAATTTTTTAGCACGATTTAAGATATAGCGGGTAGATTTGTATAATTCTATTTTCTAATTTTAAAAAAAGATTGATCTTTGCCTACAAATTATTGAGGTTCTCTGAAAATATTAAAAAATAATTTTATTCTGCATTTTTTTACATATAATTATCATTCTTTTATTATATTTCATTCAAATTTTACTACATCACCCTTCAAAGAAATCTCATCAAACTTTTTCAAAATATGTTATTCAATTACAAAATTATTTGGGGACTGGATAGCTAATCACATATAATTAATTGGCTCAAACATATATCCTCCCACGTGTATATATATATATATATATATATATATATATATATATATATATATATATATTCATAACATATTAGAACTTTAGACATTTTATTTAATTGTAACATACATATATAACTCATAAATATGAGTCCAGCTGTCCAGATGTGTATCCACTTATACGTGAAACACATAATTAGTTAACTGTGCGGGTGGTGGAAGAGGGGGAGGAGCTTCCATGGATGGAGGAGGAGGACATGGAAGTGAGCGAGACAGATTCCATTTAGGTAGACTTTTGGCGTGGTATCGTGCATTCACCTTCGGGCTTGGCGGAAAACCCGGTGATCGTCGTCCTCCTAGTGATCTGCGCACGGCGTCGGTGAACGTTTTCTCGTTCTCTGCGTTCCAAAAACAACCTGAAAAGATTAGGATCTGCTGACGAATTGGAGGTGAAGAACAAGAAGGAAGAATTACCGAGAGCTCGAGAGTGAGAGAGGAGAAGGAAGACAAGTAGAACGAGGAGTAAGCTCTTGAGTGTAGCCATGGCGGAGGAGGAGGAAATATGAGGTCGCTGATCACCTCTAGCTTCAACTATATATATATAAATAAGATGATGGGAGAGACTTTAAGTTGAATTTTTGGAAAATGTGATGGAAATTTTTATTTAGTTTTTGTGTTGTTAATTTGCAAAAATCTGAATTTGGTTTTTGATTTTTAAAATATTTTAGTTTGGATTTTCTTTTTCAAATTGGCTTCGTTGAAGATTTTGACTTATGTCATATTATTACTTATTCACCGTTATTTCATGAGATCGGATTTTTGGGAAAAAAATATATAGGGATGAATGGATTCAAACATCCTATATTTTTCATAACACTCAAACCATGTCTTGTATAGCACCGATTATCAAGTTTTGCACCCGAACTCTATCCTTTTGGGACTTGAAATCGGATCCTATTCGAAACCTGCATGTGGTGTAGTACAAGTTCTAGGTACTTTGTTGGAACTGTTCATTTACAGGTTTCGAATATTCTATTGAAATCTGTTCGCTTATAGGTTCCAGACTTCCAGGGTACAGGATCATGGTACCCTGTTGGAATTTATTCATTTACATTTTGTAGGATATATTTTTCGAGTACTGGTTTCGATTCTGATTCTGGGTACCCGATGTGTTGGACTTGGTCGGAACTAAAATCAATTTTAACTTATTTTTTAATTTTTGTTTCATACCCTATTCGAATTAAATTTGGGTCTACTTGAAATCTAACGGATCAGATAAATTTCAATCGGTTTTGGGTGTATTCATACTCATGCACACTGTGAAAAAACGTGTAAATATATATGAGCTTTTATGTCAATATGTTTGAGGAGATTAATCCGACCATGAATAATATTTTTTTGTCTGAGTTTAAATTAGATAATGGAAATTAATTAAAGAAATTTTAATCAATTTAAGTAAGATATATTTGTTATCTCATGTGATAAACCATTTTGTAAAAGAATTAATTTTGTTATTTTTTGTCTTGACATTATGTTATGTTAAAAGAAGTACTTGTATATTTTTATTTTCAATTTGAGGTGATAGATAATATAAATATTTTAATCATTAATGATTCGTTTATTTTAATGGATAAAATTAAATAGGATATCAAATGAAAAAATATTGAATATATTTTTTTAATCCGATATACATCGGATATAATATCAAGTTTATATTTTTTTAATCCTATTTTTTTCTAATCCATGCACTAAATAAATAAAGGATATAAATCTATATCTAATCATATTCATCTATGTCATATGAAATAAATATGCCTTAAATGTATTATTTTGTTAAAAAATAATTTAGAAAAGTACAAATTAAAATTTCAAGGAGTCACGGTATTTTGAAACAATGAAATTTTTATTGTATCATTACAGAGAAGGCTAATACAAATCTAGCTTGGGTCAATATTCTCAGATTAAATATTATTTATTTGGCCATTAGTTGTAATGTTCAACACTCAGAGTAGTCTTCTCATAATTGTGAGAAAAATTGCATCATTTTGAACAAAACTTTCCATATCTCCCACTCGTATATATATTTTATTTTTTAATAAATTATTAGAGCTTTTCCCTAAACCATAATATGGATCTGATCCATCCCTAACAAAGATCTGGAAATTCTTGAATTCACAATTTTTTTTTCTCAAAACCCTCAAAATGCTCTCGAGTTCGGTATGATATTCGGTTTTATATTTTTGTGAAAGTCCATAAAATAGTAGATTCTAGACATTCTCAAAAGTGTGAAACTAGAATAAGTAAGAATAATTCATCATTTTTATAACTATAATGATAGATACAATATATACATTATTTTTAATGAATTTATTTCGTATATCATTGATAATAACTAGAATTTCTTGAGATTATCTACTTTCTTAAAAGTGTGGAAGTTGAACAAGTGAGACCAATTCATTATTTTTGATGAATATAATATGCTCTGTGTGTTATTTACAATTGCATCAATTAATTCTAAACAAAATAGAAGTTTCTAAACTTTTACAAAAGTATTTAACCGAATACCAAACTGAACTCAAGGGCTTCAATTATTTTGAGAAAAAAAGTTATGGATCAAAAAAATTTTATATCCTTGTTATGGATCCGAAAATTTTCCTAATTCATGTTATGGTTTAGGAAAATTGCTCAAATTATTATCAACACTACATAGATATTATTCTGCACTTTATGTTGGCCTAAAATTTTCAGTTACGATCTTGGTTTTGATTGTAACAAACTTAACAACATGGTTTAGTGAAAAATAATTTGAACTTTAATTGAAAAGAAGGTCGTGTCCATGATCGAAAAGATAAAAAAATGAAACAAAGAATTCAAAGGAGACATTGCACATTGCTTGGAAGATGAAAAGATATGAAGTTTTATTATTGTTTAGTATTAGAGTTATGATTGTAACTTTGGAGGTTTACAATAATGATGCTCATTAAACCCAAAGTGTTGAAACTTAAACCAAAATCAAATCATTGTTAAAACTACGAAGCGATGCGATCCGGTCCAATGGGTCTCCTGGTCAAGTGTACCTCTAGGGGTGACCTGCAAAAGACAAATGGTCGAGGTGAAGGTAATAGAAATTGAAATCTAGGATACTTAAGGCGTGTCGTGTTTGTATATTGCAAGATGAGGGGTGATTTGCGATGATGCCGCCCGTTGATCCTGTAGGGATGTTGCTCAAAATGTGTCGAGGCTGATTCCGGAGATGCCGAGCTCGTAATGATGAATCTCTTGTAGTTAATGAGGATCTGGATGTCCTTGTATGACCGGGTGGAGCCCCGGGCTAAGCCGTTTGGCTTGGCTTGAGTTTGGCTCATAAGTGTGGATGCTTCTGGGTCTAATCCGGCTGGGCCCAAAGTCTTAGTCCACTACCTATTAGGGCAATTTGGATTGAAGATTCAGTCTATAGGGCAGTCAATCGACCTTCGACCAAAGGTTTAACTAAAGGTTTTGACGACTACTTGTTCGGTCGTTGTCTCTTGCTTTTTCTGAGCATTTACTTGACGAAACTTATAAATACATGTTACCTATCTTTCTTTAGAGTTAATGCACATATTTAGCCATCATATAAACCTTTGTTGTGATTTCTTGAGCCATTCTTATTATTAAACCCTACCATGAGCCACATAATCTTGATTGAGCCTTGTTTTTGCAAGTCTCATCATCGAAATGAATCAAGAAGAGCTAAGATCTCGTCGTTGAAGCTAAGTAGTATTTGTTATAATTATTGCTCCTTTTGTTTTGTAAGTTTAGGATAATTGTCCTTAGAGCTTGGGGTGGTGGAGGTTCCCTTGAGGTTGAGGGTTGTAACATTGGCTTGTAAAATTCTTTAGGAGGAAATTATTTTAATTAGTAAATTTGGTTGGAAATCCTAAGTGGAGTGCTTCATTAACGAATGCAGACAAGATTGTCGAACCACTATAAATTTTTTATATTTACACTGAAGTACTTATGTTTGTGCTTATTGGCTTATAGTTGCTTTGTGCTTTAATTTTTGAAATTGTCATTCATGATCTTTAACTTAACGAATTAAAAATTTACCATTTAGCTAGAATTTGCTAATACATACTATTCACTCCCTTTCTCTCTAGTGTGCTTATTTTTTTTACATGTGGTATCAGAGGTTTTCAATAATTAAAAATTTGTATCATAGCAAATTCGTAGATTGAGATTTTACTATCTTGTCTACCATGAACTTTGATCCAATTATGACACTGGGGAGTTTCACCATTGCATCCACTTAGGTTTGATGAGTATATTCTTTTTGGTATTTGAATAATTAAGTAGATAGTATGCATTCTTAAAAACATAAGGTATTGATGTTTAGTTGATGATAAAATAAGAATACGTTCAACCCATTGTTCACATGAATGTATGAACATAAGAACAAATAAAATTATTTGATTTAAATGCTAAAACAACGAATCACTTATATATTGTTCATTTTCAAATGATTTTTTTTCAAGAAATTCAGGCATTGTAAATTTGCATATGATATTTTGACAACATTAAACACGTTTTACGATTATACTAAAATGGAAAAGTTAAAAAACTTTTATTGACCAATGGACATCTAGCCACTTCTAATAACTCTTGCGTTATCCATAGTGATTATAGTCAAAATGAGCAATATTAAAAGCCAAAAGAGAAAGATCATTTGCTTCATTTTCAAAGAGAATTGACACATCAAGAAAAAATTATTAAGAAAAAATTATTCCCCGTTGAAAAAGAAATCCAAGAAGATGAATAGAGCTTCTACATCCACCTTTGTTTCAAATGAAGTATTTTCTAGCCAAGATGATGAAGCCACTTTATAAACTTGCCTCATGAGGATTCCGCTACTATAAATATTGCAATTTGTGATGGCTCTTCTGCGACGACGGATGAAACGATCGCAGATGCGATGGTTCTAGGACCGCTAAGATTTGTTGTCACATTATAAAAAATAGTCGCGACGGCACAACGACCATGGAGTTGTCCATCGCGGAATTAAGTACTTAGAGACGGCAAGGCGACCGTTTTTTGCGACCGATGATTGTCGTTACAAAAACTTCAGAGATCAAATATTTCAACCCGCGCACGATCCATCGCATGCGCGCGCGCACACACACACACACATATCGGCTCACAATGGCAAAGGAGGAGGGACTAGCGACCCTCCCTTCCACCTGTCGCAAATCCGCAACAGGTGGGAGGGCCATCGGCCCTCCCTGATGCCGTGCGAGAGGCCATCCATGGTGCGGCTATTGCTGTCCCAACAATTTTTTTAAATAACTAATAAATATATAGATAATATATAATATATAATATATAATATATAATATATAATATATAATATATAATATATTATAATATATTATAATATATTTTGAGGTGAATTATATACTATCATCGTGCTTCCAAGATGATAGGAAGTCGCACTTCGAAGTCGTGACTAGTGCATCCAATCTATTACACTTCCTTGAATTAGTTACTCTTATTTTGTTTTTTTTTACCTCTCTGATCTCCCTGATACCTACATTCTTAACTCATTGATGAATGTAAGTTGTTTTTTTCCTCACAATTAGGAATAAGTATCGATCATGTCTGGTCAAAATCCAACCCGATCGGTCTGAATAACCCAAACTCAAATAAGGAGACTCCAAGACCCACCAACCATATCAAAATAAGAATTAGGGATCCGACCCAATTAACCAATTAGCCATTTTATCAAATAGTTCAAAGCATAATATTACTTAACATTTCTAATACAAAAAATTGTACACAAATTAAACACAATAGTTCATCACAATAAACTACAATAAGTTCAAATTACACATAAGTTCATCAATTTAAATGGATTTCACGTCGAGTTGAGTATATCAAGATTTTTACCAAATCCGAAACGATCTTAATTAGGGGTATAAACCTCTCTAAAAACCAGATCCAACCCAACCCGAATTATCCAATTAACCCGACCCGAATTAAATTTTCGGATCAATTTTTTCAAATTATATATTTGGATCGGTTCAGATTTTGCTCATCCCTCCTCACAACAAATAAAGCCTCCTCACAACAAATAAAGTAACCAATCATCATCCATCAATGAACAAAACATATATAAGTCAGACCTATCATCTATTAGTAATAAACAAAATGTGATATATTGAACACGATGATCACAGGTTGATCAGTCCAATGAACATAATAAGAAATAGATTATAAAAAGATAAATCTAACATATAAATGATTATAGAAAGATTATAATAGAAATCCTTCATATATTACCCCCACAACGTTCGAATGATTAATAAATATATTATATGAATTTCATGTGAAAAAAAATAAAATCTAAATTGATATATAGCTAAACATAATTAAGAGCATGTTTGGTTCGCAAACTGTCCGTCACAAGACACCATACAAAAATAAGAATAAGGACAAGGACAGAACACCAGGTGTCTTGGGACAACCGTTATACCATGTTTGTTTCGTCAAGAATAGGACATAATATTCCGTCTTGTTCTACGTTTGTTTCGCTATAACTAAGTCTTGTCCAATCATCCATTTTTTTGCAAAACAAACGAGCCCTAAATAACTCTAGAGAACAAATGAACTAATTAAAGGGAAGGGTTTGGTGGAGGAGGAGCTTCAAGAGTGTGGATCGCTGGATTACTACTTGGGGTGGGGGGCGGGTAACTTGGTTGTCGTCCTCCTAATTTGCGGGCGGGATCGATGAATGTCTCTTTGTTCTCTGCACTCGAAAAGCAATCTCGATCAAAAGATTAGCATCTTTGCCTGAAGAAGGAGGTGAATAACAAGAAGGAAGAACATACCGAGAGCTATAGAGCAGGAGAGAACAAGGAAGACAAGCAGCAGAAGCAACAGTATGCTCTTGACTTTAGCCATGGCGTGGGAGGAAATGATATGAGATCACCAATCTCCTCTTGCTTCAGCCTTATATAAGCATATATCAGAGAGATTAGATTGGTTAAATGGAGACATATATGGAAACATTCAAAAACATGCCTACGATAATGAAAGTTCTATCATAGACTTAATCCTAAATATATATATTAAAGCCAAATCAGTGTTGATCAAAATCAATTAAACCATGGTTTCTACTTTTTTTATTTATTATTCTTTTGGTAAATTACACTGATCTCCTCTGAGGTTTAGTGAAATTATACTGATCTCTCATCTATTTGTAATTTTATCTTGTAATCATCCTGAGTTTTGTAAAAGATTACACAAACCTCCCCTATTAACGAAATAAGATTACACAAATATTTTTTGAGTTTTGTAAAATATTACACAAATCTCTCCTACAAAATATTACTCATGGGAGGTGAGTGTAACCTGGACAAATAGAGGAGAGGTCAATGTAATTTCACTAAACCTCAGGGAAGGTCAATGTAATTTACCATTTCTTTCTAGTAAAACAACTTAGATGTTGAATAAATAAGACTAATTAAATAAACCTACACCTTTAATTTCTTTCCACTTCTCTTTTTTTTTTCTTTTTTTCTTTTTTAATTTAAAATTTTAACCAAATTAATTAACTTAGTGGAGGATGGAAAGAAAAAATGATTTGTACGCGTATTTGCCAAGAAAGTGTTATTGTCACCATGCCAATTATGGATAGCACAGTTGATGACAATATATTATATATTATCTAAAAATTTAGAATTCGATCTTAGTATAATCACGTATTATGATTTTTTATTTTTATTAAAAAAAAGAAGAAGTATCATTGTCAACGTTTACTCAACAATGACTTGGACCAGTTGACTTGGACCAGTTGACTTGGACTAGGCTTAAGAATTGGATATTTCTCTTTATAATTGTAAATACTTCATGGATATTATTTCATACCACAATACATAAAAAGTTAAAATATTTATCTAGTTTTTTAAAAAAATATTTACCTAATATATTTATCCTGTTCGACTAATTAAATTATATTCCCGGTGAATTAGCGTGTCAAAGGTCAAAGCAACATGCTAATTTTCAAATTAAAATGATTAGTGTATTATCAATATTTTTAAATTCGAATATAATATTTAATCGATTGAGCCACGGATTTGATAATTTAATTGGTTCTAACTAATAATTTAAAAATTGGACTTAGACCAATTCATCCAAATCGTCGGGCCACTAATGGGTTGTAGCAATAGTCATGATGATTTTATAGAAAAATAGGACTTCCCAAAACTTATTAAATCCGGTGACTTGGTTAACCCGCACCGATTAGGTTTCTAGGATTAAATGGTAACCTTCTTTTTTTTCATTCCAATTTGATTTGAAAATTTAATGGACTTTAAACTATGGTTGTCCTTTCCTATTCGATGCATGTGTGGATATTGTCTTTTTACATGATCCGTGATTGGTTGTATAAATAGGTGGAGATGAGAGAGATAGAAATAGATATGAAAATGATTAAAAATGTTTTAATCTTGAGTTAAATGTTTTGAGAAAATTTTAGCATAATTTTTTTACTCTAATTTGTTCGCGAGTTCCATTGATCAAGGAGTTGATAGTAAAAATCAGTCTCGGTGTGGATACACATAGACCTTGTTTGCTTTGATGGATTAAGGAGATGGATTGGATTTTAAAATTCAATCAATTGTTTGCTGCAGCAATGGATAAGAATTGGGCCAGCTATTGGGTGGATTTATTTTGACTCAAATTCATCGCTGGTCCGATTTAGAAATCCTAGAGCGTGAGTAGGTTTAGGGCCCAAATTCACAGGATATGAATTTTCATATCCTATCCATGTTTCTTATCCTATGCCAAAATAAACATAGGATGAGATTTCAAGAAATTCTCTTGGATTTCTATCTCAATTTTATCCATCTTAAATTCTATCACATTCAAATCATATCCTACAAAGCAAATATGGTCATAGAGTCTTTGCACTATCGAAGAAATTTTCGAAAACAAATACTTGCCTCAACCTATGTTTTAGATCCGATCTTTTACGTATAAAATAATTTTTTAAATGCAAATAAATCATTTTTTGGATTATATATTTTTTTTCTTCTGCATGTTATGAACACCGTACAATTCTACAATGGTATCAGAGCCATAGGTTTTATGTTTAAAAATTTATGATTGTATTTGTTTTTGAAGATTACATGATGTAATTCTGAACAGTTCAAGCATATGGATTATGTCAAATTGTTTGGTCATCTTTTAATCAATTTCTTTTCTTTATGAATGAAAGGAAATTTTAAGTGTTTCTATCATATATCTAATGCTGCACGTTCATTCATGTTATGGATTTTTCACTTGATGCTTAATAATAGTAATTGTATATATCTATTGATTAATTTTATTATATGTGATATAATATCTTATCATGTTTCTCTATGTATTTGATACATGTGATATGTATGTAAATAGAATTATTTAGCATATTAAGTTTTGTTTATCATATGTTTGTTCTCTGGTATAATTTTGAATTATTTGTTAGATGTGATATGCATCTAGAACTAAATACATGTAGACAACTTGATTCATATGTTTTAAACAATTTGATCTGCATGTTATTAAAACACTATTTTAATGACAATTTCCTCTCTTTAAAATTGAGTTCTTTATTAATAAAATATAAAATATTTTTATTATATAGCTTGCCATCAAAATAAATATTTTATTTCTTTAATCTTGTTTACACGAAGCGACTTGACAATCAGGGGATTTATAGTTCATGAATAAAATAAAATAATTTTATTGCATTAGATGCATGTATAGAAAAAATTATTCAAGTTTATACTAAACGTTTGGACTACCCGAGGGAGTACGTAACTTAATTAATTTTTTTCTATTATGATGGTTGAACTCAACTATGCCAATAGGTACGACCTGACAACCAAGGTACTATTTGGCATGGAGCTATATAAGGAAGTAACATAAGGATTCAATTAGTAAGAGTATACCTTTAAAATATGTGTGAGAAACGACTTGACTACCAAGGGGCTCATACATATTTTTAGAGGATTCATTTTCTCCACTTAATAGAAATTGAGATTTCTTATACTATAATAAGGGTAACATAGTTTTTATTATTAGTGAAAATATCATTTAGATAAAAGTCCATGTCTTTATGATATATAAATGTGTTCTTACATTTTTGTATTTTCTTTTATGCATTTTGGATTTCTCAATATGTCTGTTATATCACTACGTGGCGTACTTGATGCTAACAAGTTGATAGGACCAAATTTTGATGTTTGGTACCGCAATATGAGAATTCTTCTCATGCATGAAAAACTTATCAATACGATTGATAAGCTTGCCATAGAAGTCCCATCTGACAATGACGCTGAGGCTACCAAGATTTAGCAAAAATACTTGGAAGATTGTCTGACAACCAAATGCTTCATTCTCGCATCTATGAGTTTTGAACTCTATAGGAAACATCAGGACGTGGATCCACCTGCTATCATCGAACATCTTAAGAAGATGTTTGGTGCACAAAGCAGGACAGCTAGATATCGACTATCTAAGGATTTGTTTGGATCCAAATTAACAGTGAACTCTTCAATTGGGCCCCATATCCATTATATGATTGATCTTATTGAAGAACATGAGAAATTAGGGTGCAAATTGGGCAAAGAGCTCTCTCAAGATTTGATCTTGTAGTCACTATCTGAATCTTTTTCACAATTCATTATTAATTTTAATATGAATAAAATGGATTGTGATCTTCATGAGATGCATAATATGTTGATTAACTATGATTGTCAATTTGCATCCGAGAAGAAGAAAGGAATAGTCATGATGGTTGGGAACTCTTCTAAAAAGAAGGGTAAGGGTAAAAGAAACCCGAAGAAGAAGCCTACTGCGCCTAAGGGTGGTGTGACCAAACCCAAAGGCAAAGAAGGCAAAACTGACCAATCTGATGCTGAATGTTTCTTCTGCAAGAAGAAAGGATATTGGAAGAGAAACTGCAAGGAGTATCTTGCATCTTTGAAGGACAAGAAACAAGGTAAGATTTTAATGAAAAATGTTTTCATGATTTCTTTAACTACTACTGATTCTTCATTATGGTTATTAGATACCGGTAGTTGTTTTAACATCTGCAATACGTTGCAGGGCTTCAGATAAGTAGAAAGTTGAAGAAAGAAGAAGTTAATCTTCAAGTTGAAAATGGTGCAAAGGTTGCGGCCTTAGTTATAAGGTCAATTTCTCTAATAATGCCTATAGGCAAAATACTAGTGTTGGAGGATTGTTTTTATGTTCCTAAATTTGTTTCAAACATAATTTCAATTTCTATGTTGAGCAAGCGTGGTTTTCGTGTTGTTTTATATAATAATATTTGCTCTATTTATCATGGTGATGATTTATATGTAAATGCTTGCCTCCAACATGGTATTTATATTTTACCATGTTTCTAGTCTGAAGAGAAAAAGAGAAAATCAAGTAAATAATGCATACCTTTGGCATTGTAGGCTTGGTCATATTGGAGAGAAAAGAATTAACAAGTTATACAAGGAAGGTTATCTTGACAAGTGTGATTATGAATCATACCCAACTTGTGAATCTTATCTCAAAGGAAAGATGACCAAATCTTCATTTACCGGAAGTGGAGAGAGAGCCTCTAAACTATTGGGACTAATTCATACAGATGTTTGTGGGCCCACGAAAGTTCAAGCTAAAGACGAATATTCTTACTTTATTACTTTCATCGATGATATATCAAGATATGGATTTGTGTATCTTATGAAACACAAATATGAGCCTTTTGAAATGTCCAAAAGATTCCGTAGTGAAGTTGAAAAACAAACTAGTACAGAGATCAAAGAACTAAGGTCTAATAGAGGTGGATAATATCTTAGTGATGTTTTTACTGGATATCTCAAAGAAAATGAGATTCTCTCACAGTGGACACCTCCAGGAACACCACAACACAATGGTGTGTCTGAAAGAAGGAACCGAACTTTATTAGATATGGTGAGATTCATAATGGGGTTAACTGATCTTCCAATAAACTTATGAGTTTATGCTTTGAAAACAGCAACATACTTACTAAATAAAGTTCCCACTAAGTCACTCTCTACAACTCCATATGAAATATGGAAAGGACGAAAGTCAAGCCTTAAGCATATTAAAGTTTGGGATTGTCCGGCTTATATAAGAGAATGCAACCAGATAAACTTGACTCAAGATCTGATAAGTGTAGATTCATTGGTTATCCCAAAGAAACAATGTGATATTATTTCTATCATTCTTCTGACCAAAAAGTGTTTGTGGCAAGAGGAGCAACCTTTTTAGAAAGGGAATTCCTTCAAGTAGGAAATCATAGTTAAGAAATAGAACTTGATGAAGTTCACAATACCGATGGGTCAACACAAGACCAAGAACATGAGACACAAGTTGAGCAACCTTTATTGGACATAGTGAAGTTCACAAAGAAGTTGCCATCTTCAACGGTTGATGTTCAAGAACCAACTGTGGTTCATGAGCAGGTTAATGAACCAGCTCTAGAACTAATTGAACAACAACCAAATCGAGTACAAGGTGAGCATGTTGTACATGAACCTCTTAGAAAGTCTACTCGCCAACGTCAAGCACCAAATAGATTAAATCTAATGGTACAAGATGATGCATCTGATGAGGTTGATCATAATTGTGATGATCCTAAGACCTCTGAAGAGACTACTCATAGTTCTGACCATGAGAAGTGGCAAAAGGCCATGGAATCCATGAAGATTAACGTAGTATGGAATTTGGTTGAATCTTTAAAGGATATAAAACCTATTGGGTGTAAATGAGTTTACAAGAAAAAGATTGGAGCAGACGGAAAGGTAGAGACCTATAAAGCCCATCTTGTTGTCAAGGGATACCATCAAAAGGAGGAATAGATTATGATGAGACATTCTCTCCCGTGGCAATGCTCAAATCAATTCAGATTCTGTTTGCTATAGAGGCATACTATGATCATGAAATATGACAAATGGATGTGAAAACGACTTTCCTTAATGGTGAGCTGAAAGAGGATGTGTATATGACACAACCTGAAGGTTTCACATCTCCGTCTAATCATAATAAAGTCTGTAAGCTTCAAAGGTCCATTTATGGACTAAAGTAAGCTTCTAGGAGTTGGAACATTCGCTTTAACAAGACGATTGAAAAGTTCAATTTTGTTAGATGTGAAGAAGAACCTTGTGTGTACAAAAAGGTTAGTGGGAGCACAATTATTTTCTTAGTATTGTATGTTGATGATATTTTGCTAATTGGAAATGACATACCAACATTACAAAATACCAAGATTTGGCTATCTGAACAGTTCTCCATGAAAGACTTGGGCGAAGCAGCTTAAGTATTGGGAATAATGATCTATAGAGATAGATCAAATAAGCTACTTGGGCTTTCCTAGTATATGTACATTGATACCATCTTAAAAAGGTATAACATGGAATATTCCAAAAGATGCTATCTACCGATCGGCAATGGAATTACTCTTAGCAGAGAGGATTGTCGTAGAACACCTAAAGAGAGAGAATGCATGAGCAAGGTCTCATACGCTAGCACAGTGGGAGCTATCATGTATATCATGACTTGTACACGTCCTGATGTGGCTTATGCACTTGGAGTGACTAATTGATATCAGACAGATCATGGCGAGGAGCATTGGAAAGTGGTTAAGACCATTCTTAAATACTTAAGAAGAACTAAAGACCAATTCCTTATTTATGGAGATTTTGAATTGAAACTAGAAGGTTATACCGATGCAAGTTTCTCTTCAGACAAAGATGATAACAAATCTATTTTTGGTTATGTGTTTACCTTAAATGGTGGTGCAGTGAGTTGAAAAAGTTCCAAACAAGCTACTGTAGTTGATTCAGTTACTGAAGCAGAATATATAGCAGCTAGTGAAGCTGCTAAAGAGATTGTTTGGATGAAAAAGTTCTTAACCGAACTTGGTGTAGTACCTTCAATTGAAGGATCAGTTCCACTACTGTGTGATAATACTGGAGCTACCGCTCAAGCAAAAGAGCCAAGATCACATCAAAAATCCAAACATGTTTTGCAGAGGTATCACTTGATTAGAGAAATCATTGAGCATGGAGACGTCAAAATTCAAAAGGTTGATGGAAAGGAAAATGCAACAGATCCATTCACTAAAGCTCTTGGTGCAAAAGAGTTTGACAAGAACAAGTGAAAATTGGGAATGAAGTACATGACCGATTGACTCTAGTGCAAGTGGGAGATTGTTAGGGATATAGTTGATATGCCCTAAAGTCGACCTTGATTAAATTTCCAGACTTGATATCATGATAATGAGAGTCAAGTTTCTTATAATTTAATCTAAATTTATTCTTGGTCATAGGATCTTTCCATTTCTCAGATTGAACTCAAATTGCAGAGACACGGGGAAAAGAAGTGAATTGAATGAGAGCTTAAAACATTGTAATTAGAATGATTCAGATTTGAATTATGAGGAAAAACAGGTGTTTAGTGGCGAAGATATTAGCAAAAACATTGAAGTGCAATTGGACAAAATCAGTGAAGAAGGCACTGACAGTAAAAATGTGAATGATATGATCACTTCAGTTCCATTAGTACGCCCAAAAATGAGAAAAGAAAAAAGGGAAATCAGAAAACCAGCAAGGTTGAAGGATTATGTCTGTAACAATTTTGTGAGTTCATACAAGAGTAAAACCACTCCATATCTCATGTGTAAATATCTAAACGAGACAGATATTTCAGAAACATATAGAAGTTTCATAGCAGCAATTGACATGCATAATGATCCAAGGAATTTATGATGAAGCTGTGAAAAGTTCAGTATGGCAAAAATCAATGCAAGAAGAGTTAAAGGCCTTAGAAAATAATAAAATTTGGCACATATGTGAGCTACCCGCAGGAAAGAAATTAATAGGGTGCAAATGAGTTTATAGAACAAAGTTTAAGCAAGATGGTAGCATAGAAAGGTATAAATCAAGACTTGTTGCAAAAGGCTATACACAGGTCGAAGGAATTGATTATCAAGATACTTTTGCCCCAGTTTCCAAACTAGCAACAGTAAGAATGACATTGGCTGTGGCTGCTTCATTGAATTGGGCACTTTGGCAATTAGATGTCAACAATGCATATTTGCATGGTGACTTAGAGGAGGAAGTGTATATGGACTTACCTCCTGGTTATCAACAACAATATGGAAATAAGGTTTGCAAACTGAACAAAGCTATTTACGGCTTGAAACAAGCAGGGAGACAATGGTTCTCTAAGCTGTCAAGTAGTATCAAATCAAAGGGGTACAAACAAAGTACCAGTGATCCTTGCTTGTTTATTACAAAAGAGAATGGAAAAGTAGTTCTAGCTTTGGTGTATGTGAATGATATCACCTTTACTGGTTCTGATGAACAAGAAATAGTAAAGCTTGTTCATTGCTTAAATGATTCAAAATCAAGGACTTAGGCAAACTCAAATATTTCTTGGGCCTGGAAATACAAAGGACTAGTGAAGGAATTCACGTTAGTCAAAGAAAGTATGTGTTGGACTTACTTTCAGAAATGAAATTGATGGATTGCAAGCCAAAATCCATTCCCATGGATTTGAGTAACAAGCACCACAAGATGAAATTGGAAGAAGATGAGAAATTTGGAAACCATGCAGCTTATAGAACCTTAATTGGTAGGTTATTTTATATCACTGTGACGAGGCTTGACATAGCTTACAGTGTACACCATTTAAGCCAATTTGTGCAAGATCCAAAGGTGTTACATTATCAAGCAGCGCTAAGAGTAGTGAAGTACTTAAAAGGCTCACCAGGGCTTGGTCTCTTCTACTCAGCAAAGTCCACAACTTCAGTTGCAGGGTTTTCCGATGCTGACTGGGGAAGCTGCCAATTAACCAGGAAATCAATGACTGGTTATTGCATTAAACTTGGATCATCGACTGTTAATTGGAAATGCAAGAAACAAGTTACAATTAGTAGATCGAGTGCCGAAAGTGAATTAAGAGCACTTTCAAGTACAACTGCTAAATTGGTGTGGACAATGAACATATTATCTGAAATGGGAATCGAAAATGAGGGTCCAGTTCCTTTATTTTGTGACTGTCAAAGTACTCTGCACATTGCTGAAAATCTGATTTTTCATGAACGAACTAAACATTTAGAAGTTGATTGTTATTATGTGAGGGAAAAATACCGGGCCAAGTTAGTTAAACCCATGTACTTACGAAGCAAAGAACAGCCGGCGGATATTCTGACAAAAGCTTTACCTTCGCCTCAGCATCAGAAACTGATTTCCAAGTTGGGAATGGAGAACCCCTTTCTCCCTTGTACCAACTTGGAGGGGGGTGTGTTAGAGTTACTAATGCTAGAGCTCAGAGCAGAGAAGGAGATGCAAGAGGTTTTGGTTAAATAACTTCCGGAAAGGAAGTAAATTGACAATAAAGACCTTACAAGTTATGTAAAAACAATTTTAAATGATGAGGGTTTTTTCATAATTAGGCTTTTATCTTTTTTGAAACTTAGGTATAAGTTTTTAGTTTCCCGCAGTACGTGTTGCGGTAGCTTCTTCATTTTTTCTTTACCTGTTCACTTCTGTTCCTGAAATCTATGAGATGGAGAATGTATCTTCTTGAGAGTTGAGTAATGAAATAGTTTTTAAGTTCCTTTCAATCATCTATCCACATACTTTTGGTTCCGCATCATATCATAACATCTTTGCCTGAAGAAGGAGGTGAAGACCAAGAAGGAAGGACATACCGAGAGCTACCGAGCAGGAGAGGACAAGGAGGATAAGTAGCAGAAGCAATAGTATGCTCTTGACTTTAGCCATGGCGTGGGAGGAAATGATATGAGATCACCAATCACTTCTTGCTTCATCCTTATATAAGCAGGTATGAGAGAGATTAGAATGGTGACTCAAATGGTTAAATGGAGACATGTTTAATTATGATAATGGAATTAAGTTCTATCATAAATTTAATCCTAAATATAATCAAGCCAAATAAGTATTGATCAAAATCAATTGAGCCAAATAAATATGGCTTCTACTTTAACTTATTGGATAGCAAGAAAATTTAACTGGTACGCGTAGTTGGCAAGCAAGTGTCGTTGTCAACATTTACTTGAACCAGTTGACTTGGACCAGACTTAAGAATTGGATATTTCTCCTGAATATAGTAAATACTTCATGGATATTATTTCCTAGCACAATAAATATAAAGTGCAAATATTTATCTAAATTTTTTTAAAGATTTACCTAATTTATTTATTGCAATTAAATTAAGTGGCATGATTTTATTTATATAAAACTAAAAAAATAATTTTTTAGTTTTGGTTTTAATATTCCCGGATCAAAATTGAAAAAGATGCACTAATATATATATATTTATTGGAAAGTTGGGAAGACTCTGAAATGGTTGGTGGCTCCGTTGAGGAGCATCATGAACCTAGACATTGTCAAGTGTGTAGTTGGATCGCCCACACCATCCTAGGGTTTCAATGTATGTGGTTGGTAGCCTAAATCGGGGTGAAAGGCGTACCACCATGATGTGCTTGGCGAAGGGTCCCGAGTCGACGGGAAAAGGAGGGGTGACCTTCATTGCCCTGGTGTCCTTCCTTCTTCTCTAATGGGGTGTGCTAGAGACATCGTCCTAAAAGATGAAAACCAGTCTCGTTCTTTTCGAGTTGTTGTCTTCTTCATGCTTTGAGCATTGTGATCATGTTCGGCCAGTTATTGTTCCCGGGACCGCATGAGCATCTCAACTTGGACTGCTAACCATTGGTTCTCCGCCAGAAGGTCGTTCATCAAACATTGGGATTCTTCTGGTATTGGTGCTAGAGCATCACTCCTCATTGTTTCAGCGTCTCTAAGTAGCGGGGGGACGTCGCCACTAGGGTGTTGCTTGCGTGCGGCAGCGGGGCAGGTAAGATTTACTCTACCCCATGGTGGGTGCCAAATATTCTTGCCTGAAGTTAGAGGAAAATGCGGTCCAGTTTGGTGCATCTCCTGATCAGGTGCAACTCCGAGGGGAGGGGGGTGTAAAAGACACTTCGACACTCAAGTCATGATGTGATCAAGATGGAGGTAATAAAAATTAGAATCTAGGTTACCTAAGGCTTATCGTGTATGTATATATTGTAGGATGAGGGATGATTTGGCGATGATGCTGCTCGGTAATTTCATTGTGATGTTGCTTGGAATGGGTCGATGCTAATCCCAGAGATGTCGAGCTCGTGATGATGAATCCCTCGTAATTAATGAGGACGTAAATGTCCTTATATTGCCGGGTGGAGCCTCCGACTTGAGTTTGGTTCATGAGTGTTGGCGCTTCTGGGTCTAGCTAATCCGGTCGGGCCCAAAGTGTTAGTCTGGTCCAACTTTATTTGTGTTTAATTCAGATTCACAGGTATGAGGTAGTAGTATAAGAGGACTACTTAGATAGGATATAAAATGTGTGCTCCGTGATCACTAGCTAAGATTTCTTTACTAGTGCTTGATAATTTCTTTTCTCTCTCATTATTCGTTTGTAAAAAAAAAATCTATTATTTTTTGCTGTTAGTGTTTAATTTTTTTTATTATTGAGCTTCATTATAGTACTTCTCATACACTCTTCTAAGTGATATTCGTCATGATGGGAATGATCGTAGGAGGGATGTGACATATGGTGAAGGAAAAATTTATTGATCGACTATAGAGGTACTATGGCAGATGAGGCGCAACTGGGTGGCGAGCTCAGGGCGTAGATCTCGTGACATGGAGTCGTAGTGGTGTCTAGGACAATTATTCTTTTGTTTCTTTTTCAGACATGATGTAGTAGAGATCTACTTATCAGAGTGTTCAGGATATGTCATAGTATTATGTCATTTTCATTTTGATATTTGCATGGTTGTATTTCTTTATTTCCGCATCATGGTCATGTCTGGGTAGGCTTCGGGGTACGGACGTGTACTCCGATCGGTCACGTGACCCTAGGATTTTAGGACATGACAAAGTTGGCATCAGAGCATGTGGGTAGATCCTTGCTACGACAATAGGGCATAGGGAACTGTATGAGTATTGCTAGCGTGTCGGCATACAGTATATATCCTAGTCATGAGATCGGACGACTGAGTTTGCACACCGACTGCGGTAAGTGTGGTGAATTATTTTTGCAAAATCTTAATTAGTTATTTAATTCATTTATTATTGATTGTTCTTTAATGGAGCTAAACAATAATGTGTTGATGAGCGAGAGTGGAAGCAATTCCACGGATAGAGGCTGAGGTCGTGGCCGAGGTCGTAGCAGTAGACGATCAGTTCCGGAGGATCTGGGTTAGAATCCTAGGGTAGCACAGCTTGAGGCCGTGAATGGCCCTATGCTCGAGAGTTTACCATTTTTGGGGTTGCCCTTATGTGGGTGTCTGGATTAGAGATTCTTACAAGGTTTCCTTAGCCTCTCGAATGATCTCTTGGTTCTATATGTATAATTTAATTTCTATGGTACATTTTGGTTAAGGCAGCCCTAGGGATTCTAACGGGCCGATTGATAGAATCCTACAGGAGAGATTTGTAGGGGTTGGTTGATGATGAACTTCCCTTATGGATGATATTTTTTTTTAGATTATTGGAGAATTTTCTTCCCTAGATTTCAAAGAATATAATTGTGAAGGTAAAGCTAAGTGTAGGGCCGACCCTAAGCTTAAGGGCCTTGATTATGGGCGGCAAGACTTGAGCAAGACCCAGAGTGGTTCGACTCGAGGTATTAGTTCAGAAAGTGGTTAGTAAGTGGGTTGATGGATATAGGGATTTATTGTAAGGGTGAATGACCAAGAGCTTATGTAAATCTCATTACTGATTGAACTGATCCAAAATTTTGGTTTGATGCCGTGATAATTTGATTCCAAATTTGCTTGGGTTTTTAAAGAAATGATCCTATGTTCCTAGTGTATGGTTCAATATAGGATATTGTACTTGTCGAATGCCTCTTATAAATATGAGATTTTCATGACTTAAGTTCCTATGGAAGGGATCATAAGTTGGGATAAAAGATTATGTGTCATATTGTCAGTTGGTAAGGGAAATGTCTCCATTTGAATGAAATTGATATTGGGGGTTGAATGAATGCTAAGGGTATTTCACCTAGAGGGGCAGCCAACTCTTAGGTATTCGGCCACTCCCTAGAGTTACGGGAGAGGATAGCATCGGCTATATTGTCCAACTTCAGAGTAGAGAAACTATGGTCTATGTCGGTTGTGATTAAGAGGTATGGTGTTTAATTTCAATTTTCAGATACTGCTTGGATGCTTAAACTTTTATATTTGGATGTGTAAGGATGTGTCATCGATGTTTGGATCAAGTGGATTTAACTTGCAAAAGTACCGTTGAGTTGTCTTGTCATACAATGGTATAAAGGGTAACTTCTATAGGATTTGTTCATACAAAAATGGGTATGTTTTTAGCAATCACTTGCACATTTGTCTTACTGGAAAGTTATACGTTTATCTTTGATTTGTGTGCTGAAATTTCTTGAAGTAGAGGTGGTAAATTATGCTTCAAATGTATGGCAGGTGCATGAATTATACTTGAGAAACCATAGTTTACATACATTACGTGTGGAATAATCTACTTCATAATGCTTAGTGGATTTATCTAGGATTGGTTTTTGTTGGTAATTATGGTAGAGTACTCTGACGAGAGTTAAGGGTCCAAGAGAGGGTCGGGATGGGGCATTTACGAACGCACCTGAGGTGTTCGGCCTAATACCTCAACTATTTGAGTATCCCTACTTAGGAATTTGATTTTATAATGTCTATGATATGGTAAACCTTAGATATGTGGTAGTTGAGTAGTTGGATAGTTGGTCACTGACAAGTCCAACCAAGAGTGGGCATAGCACCGTCGGGAAAACAAAGTTAAGATGCTAGTATTTAATTATGTAAACCATCTTTGTGAGACTGTGGTTGGTCATCACAAGAGGGGATAGCGTAGCCTGGAACTTTAGGGATTTGCCTACCCTTAGGGTAGTCCCAAGTTCGAGAAAGAGCTGAATCCGGAATAATTGGTTCTTGTGATGTCCTTATGGATTTCTTTTGCCAACTTTGGGGTGAATGTGTGCATTGTGCAAAGCAACCTTATGATGGCATGGGTCGAAACTTTAAAACCCTAATTGTGGGGTTATAGAGTTGTCCTTGATGGGATAAGGATGTATTGGATGAAAATTTCCCAGAGATGGGGAATGTCAGTATGATAACTAGGGGACTTTTGGAGGGGAAGGTTCCTTTAGGACTCTTTGGGGTGTCCGACCATATCCCTTGAGAGAAAAATATATGTTTTGTTGTTCTCGAGGATAAAGTGATAGGTAGTGATTGGAGAAGGCTGAGGTGTGGCCAAGGGTGCCGAGTTGCCTTAGGTGGAAGCTCATGGTATACGTTGAGCTATGGCCTAAACTTGCTCACAAGGTGTTTGGTGAAATGTCACACTCATATGTTTATGTCCTATTCCTAATAACCAGTTTCTGAATCTTGTTATCTACATGAGTTATGCATAGGGAAACTAGGTATTGTCGGTTTGGTCGACTTAGGGGCCGAAAATCCTAGACCTTGATGGTTGTGGAGGGAAAGAGCTTATAAGTATTCTAGCTATCCAAAAATGATTTTTATGCACATCTGATTAGTGCAAACTGTCGGGGTTAGTTCGTGGTGGGTATGTACAAATCTGATACCAAATTTCAGCGAGGTCTGAGTTGAGATGAGTAAGTTGGGCAGTTAGCTAGTGGGCTAATCAAAACTGTCAGTTTCTGCACATAGAAGATTTTATAATTGGTAGTGGATTTGGCGCATATGGCCGTGGATAGGAGGCTTTTAGAGAGGTAACTCGTCAGATGTTTGGACGAGGGGACGGTGCTGTCTGTGTTCGACTTGGGTGACTTGGTAGTGTATCCTCGCGTTCAGTCTACCCTGATTGACATGCCCCGTTCGGCCCAGGGGGAGAAGGCTTTCTGTGCTTTGACCAGGGATTTGGCTAAGAGAGGCGATATTGGTGACAGATTCAGGATTGATTCCGAGGATGTTCTGAGGTTTAGAGACAGGGTAATGGTGTCGAATATGGCTGAGGTTTGCAGGCAGGTACTTGAGATGACTCACAGCTCCACTTATCCGATGCATATGGGAGCTATGAAAATGTATCGTATCCTGGTCTGTAGGATTGCTATAGAATTTGGAGGTACCAGAGCGGCAATGGGGAAAATATCACCATGGATTTTGTGATAAGTCTACCTAGGTCGAGAAAGGGAAATGATTCCATCTGGGTAGCAGTGAATCGACTCACTAAGTCGGTGCATTTCATTCCGGTGAAGACAATTTTCACCGTCGATCAGTATGCCTAACTATGTTTGGATCGTATTGTTGCCTACCATGGGGTTCTAGTGATGATCATATCTAATTGAGGTACTCAGTGCACAATTAGATTTTGGTAGTCCTTCCAAGAGGCCATGGGTACTTAGGTGAGGTTCAGTACCACCTTCCATCCGTAGACCGTCGGGCAGTCGGAGAGGATCATACACACACTAGAGGACATGTTGCGAGTTTGTGTCCTGGACTTGGAGGATGGTTGGGAGAAGCACCTGCCGTTGGTAGGGTTTGCTTATAATAATAGTCACCATACTTGCATTAGGATGGCACCATTAGCCCTGTATGGGCGTAGATTTAGATCCCCGGTGGGATGGTTTGAGACTGGTGAGGCTCAGATGATTGGACCAGATTTAGTACAGGATGTCGTGGATAAGGTAAAGATGATTAAGGAGCGGCTCTTGGCAGCTTAGAGTTGTCAGAAGATGTATGCTGACGGGAAGGCCCGTCATGTCGAGTTTTGAGGGGGGGGGACATGATTTTCCTAAAAGTATCTCCTATAAAGGGTGTGCTAAGATTTGGTAAGAAAGAGAAGTTGAGTCCCAAGTTTATTGACCCTTTCCCTATTTTACGACGTAGAGGAGCCGTGGCTTATGAGTTAGCCCTGCCACCGAGTCTGGAAAAAGTACATCTCGTGTTCCATGTGTCAATGCTTAAGCGATATGTCAGAGAGGAGTTGCACATTCTTGACCCTACTATGGTTGAGGTGGATACCTCGGTCTCGTTTGAGAAGAGACCCATTGAGATTCTGGACAAGCAAATTCAGAAGCTTAGGTCCAAGGAGGTAACTTTTGTAAAGGTCCACTGGGATCATCACTCGGATCAGGAGGCTACCTGGGAGGTGGAGCGAGATATGCAAGAGAAATATCCTTATTTATTTGATGATCTAGTGAGTCTTTATTTACTCTAAAATTCGAGGAAGAATTTTCTTTAAGGGGGGAAGATTGTAATACCCACAAAATTTTTTAATTTATTTTATTGACTTTAGCGAGAAAAAATTGGACGTGCGTCGGAGCAGGCCGAGTGAATCATCGGAGTGCGTGAATTAAGGTTTGGCCTTTACGCGCAGGGTAATTATTTTATTTATGATGGTTTGGTCTTGAGGTGGATAGTAGGATATGAGACGAGTCCGGAGGTTCAAATGGAACTCGAATCGGACTTGAATTGATTAACTTATGACTTGTTTTAGACCTGACTTGAATTGAGGGGCATTTTGGTCATTTGGTAAATGGGGAACCAATATATATGCTTCACCCATCAGGGATGCACGACTCATACCAGCCATAACACATCCACTTGGGCGCTTGAACGAGGGAGAAGACTCGGATCTCGGCACTTTCGGATTTTGTCGACGTGGGAACGCAGACGGTCGTCTTCCTTTCTGATTCCTTTTTTCGGTGAGTGGGATCCTTGCCCTTAATAGTAGATTCCATGTTTACCAGCCGCCCCTTATTGTATTTTTGGGGTCC
This sequence comes from Canna indica, assembly GCA_034359265.1. Classification (NCBI taxonomy): domain Eukaryota; kingdom Viridiplantae; phylum Streptophyta; class Magnoliopsida; order Zingiberales; family Cannaceae; genus Canna; species Canna indica. The sequence continues at coordinate 60,797,931 of CP136897.1, forward strand.
TTGTTCCCTTATGCGAATTTTTAGGTTCAATAGCCCCTATTGGTGGCCCTAGAGGTTTAGGGCCGGCCAAACCATGAAAGAGGGGTTTGTCATTCAATTCTCGATTTGGAATTAACTCATTTCATTCCCTCTATGTTGTGTAAATTAAACACCCTTGTAGGGTTTAGGGCCATAAAATTTATAGAAATACCTCTTACAAATATTAGATATACTCCTTATGATGTTCATGATTTTTCTTATATTTTATTGCATGAAACGGGAATTAATAGGGCCGGCCACACTGGGGTTACCCTAGGGTGTTAGGGTAGGCTGGGTAGGAGCATTTGTGGAATTTAGAGACATCTATAACATCATAGGCCCTTAGTACACTTAGTAAAGATATTACCCTCATAAAGTAGTTTATGAAATAATTATAGGGTTGTACATGTATGCAAAATCCTTAAGTTATGTTCTACCCTACGCTTTAGGGCCAATACCATAAAATACGAATTATTGGAAAAACGGTAATCTTAAATTGACATGAGGTTTTGTTATGTTAAAATCATGATTAAACAATAGGTACTTGACATATAAATTGTAGTAAAATATTAGTTTAAAGGTAAAAACTTAACATGGATATTTAGGTCGATTCCTAAGCCTATAAGAATTCGAGTTTCTTGAGGGCTATGCATACCTCATCTTATGTTTTTGAGCATGAAAATTTTAGATAAATTCCTAATAAACCAGATTGTTAAATATAGATTCATTTATGATTTTTTTAGAATTTATGAATAATTAAATTTCAGTTCGGATAATTATAATTACTTCTATGGTTGTAATGACAAGTGAGACTTGTGGTATCTGGTATTGAAATTTATGATGCTCTTTATATATTATGGATATTTGCAAATGAATTCCTTGAGTTGTGAATAAGGATACATGAGTTCCTTCGCTAGAGGAAGTCCGAGATGGGATTTAGTTGGACACGTACATGCACATACAAGAAAATTGGAGCAGTGCTATTGATTCCTTGAGTTATGGAATTTTGCTTTATTTATGTCGCTCTTAATTAATTTATTTATATTACCTGCATGTGATGTGTATGTGTATGTGATTGTATGACTCGGATATTGTCAATACGGTCAACTAGCGGATTATGATTGGGATTTTGCTAGCTTGGTCAATTGGTGGTTGGGTAGCGCGTTGGTGAGCCACGTTGACGAACAGCCTCAGAGTGGCATTAGTGGGAGGGTCTCACTCAACCACTGGATTATTTTCTTGAGTTCATCTCAGGGGCTCATGCTTGAGGGTTGCTAGCCTTGAACTAGCCAAATGACCCCTAACCATTTATGATTACATTATTATCAGCATGAGGGAGATTCGTGCAGGGCTCCAAATTTGTATGATTGGTATGAATTGTATGAATTGTGTGGATGTATGGATGTGTGGATATATGGATGTATAGATTTTATGAATTGATTTACTACTTGTATCATTTAATTATGGATTATTCTGATATGAATGTAATTAAATGATGACTTAGGGAAGGCTTAAGGATGAGCCACTCATTGAGTTCTTTTGAACTCACCCTCGCTTTCTTTATTATTATTTTTTCACCTCCGAAGTAGTAGAGTTACTGTGGCACATGAGGCTTAGTTGGGGTGGCGAGCTCAGGGCGTAGATCTTGTGACACGGAGTCGTAGTGGTGTCTAGGACAGTTATTCATTTTGTTTCTTTTTCAGACATAATGTAGTAGAGACCTACTTATCAGAATGTTCAGGATTTATCATAATATTATGTCATTTTTATTTTGATATTTGCATGGTTGTACATCTTTATTTCCGCATCATGCTTGGTCATGTCAGGATAGGCTTCAGGATACATACGTGTACTCCAGCCGATCACACGACCCTAGGACTTTGGGGCGTGACATCGACCATTAATCGTCATTCTATAACGAGTAAGAAAACTTAATTATAAATCGACCTATCATCTACTAGTAATGAAGAATAAGTTATAAATTGGCCTTTCTGTTTAAATATTACACAAACTGATCATAGGTGAATCGGTCCAATGAACATATTGAAAAATAGATATATATATATATAATGTTGGATTACAAAAAATAAATTCTAACTTAGACATAGGGCATGCCAAGCGAGAATATATTCAACAAATTCAAAAAAAAAAATCTAAATTGATAGCTAAATAAAATTAAATAACTTCGGAGAGCAAATGAACTAATTAAAGGAAGGGTTTGGTGGAGGTGTATAATATTCGAGATACTTGTTCGGCGAATTCGGCATTGGGGACGGCGGAGAACCTGTTTGTCGTCCTCCTAACTTGCGCGTGATGACGGTGATCGACTCTTCGTTCTCTGCATTAATCCAAAAGCAACCTGAAAAGATTAACAAGCATCTCTATACCTAGCTAATGAAGGAGGTGAAGAAGGAGAAGAAAGAATTATATACCTAGAGATGGAGAGCAGGAGAGAACAAGGAAGATGAGTAGTAGAAGCAGCAGCATGCTCTTGGCTTTATCCATGGCGTGCGTGGGAGGAAATTAATAATATGGGATACCAGTCACCTCTTGCTTCAGCCTTATATTAAGAGAAGAGACATGGAAACATTTAAAACGATGTGTATATTAATGAAATTTATGATAAACTTAATCCTAAATATGTGTTTCAAGCCAAATCAACATGCATTGATCAAAATCCTAAATATGGTTTCTACTATTTATTTTTATTCTTTTTAATGAGCTTGTTGAACAAGTAATTAAGAGTGCTAATTGAATAAACGCAGACTTTTATTTCTACTTTTCCCTTTATTTTTATTTTTTTTTAACTTAAACTTTTGACTAATATTATTAACTAATTGGAATGCTAAGAAAAAATAAAGACTGGTAAGCGTCGTTCTCAAGTGTTATTGTCAACATTTACTCAACAATGACCTGGACAAGTTGACATGGACTAGGATGAGAAATTGCATTTTCTAACTATGAAGTCAAATATATTGAAAATTTCAATATATATTTTCAATATATTTACATTGTTCTTCTAACTATGAAGTCAAATATATTGAAAATTTGTAGATGTCTTGGGCATCTTGTCTTACCATAACACATAAACCTGCAAAGATTTATGTAATTGTTTTTGTTAAAATTAATTTATCTAATATTTAATGAAGTGAAGTTATTAATTGCTAAAGTTGCATGATTTTATAAATGAAACAAAAAAATATCATCTAGAGCGAAGGTTAAATTTATGGAGTTTGTTTTCAGTTTTGGTTATTAGGACAGTATAATCATTTGACCTTAAGTGATTGAGTAAATTAAATACAAAAAAAAAGAAGGGGAAAGAGGAATCACCGTACAACACACCTTGGGAAGATCGAGACGCACGTGTCCCGAGAAGAGTGTGGAGGGTGAAGTCTCGGAGGTCGACGAGATTGCGAAAAGTCGTCAAAATCCTCTCTGCGAGCGTCACCCGTTCTTCATTTCAAGGTGAGTGGATTTCTAGGACTGACCCTTGATGCCTTGCCATCTTGTTGTGGCCGAAGCTTTGTTGTGGAAGGGGTTGCTGAAATTTTATATTCTCTTTTAATCTTCATGCTAGCTTGTTACCCTATATATGAGATAGGGCAGCACTAGGACCTGTTTAGGGCTATCCTTAGGCCTATGTGTGGACCGTAGACTAGTTGGTTGCTATATATTGATATGAAAATTTTAGATTTATTTATTTTCTGTCTAGTAATAGTTGATGCAACTTGAAACTCAAATAAGATGGTGTACCTCATAGGTCCTATTCCGCTGCGAACCCCAAGTTTGGTGGTGGTTGATGGGCCAACCAAGGATAATTTTCTGGGGTGGTTAGATTTCGCATGAATGAATAAAAGAGATTGACTTCTGATTCGTAGTTTTGAACACTAATAATTTGGTGTTGTTTTGAGGTTTCTTATGGTTGAATTTTTCATTGTTGAGGAGTGACTTAATTTTGAACTTTTACTATATGATATGGTTCCGAAACCTTCTGGAGTCACTAAATCCGGGTTGCTGTATTTTAGCTTTCGGCTTTGCTAAAATTTCAGGATGCTAAAAATTTTTGTTGGAAGGTAACTAGGATTTGTTTGGTCGGATTCTCCCTTGGTGCTTGGCACATTTGTGTACTGATTTTAGAACCTTGTTCTTGCTATCGGTAAAGAAAATTATAAGTCGTGAATCTAGCGATCTAGACTCTTAGGTAGAAATTTGTATAGTTGTAGTCGGATCATGGTGTTGATCTATTTCTATAATCTCTAGTTAGAAAGCTTATCTTTTAGCTGAAAATTTTGGGTTAGCAATTCATCACTTACTACGTACTGATACAATCGGATTAAGTACCGATTGTTGCTGAAACATTTCTGATTTCTAAACGCTTGATTGTGTTTGAGATGAGGTGTTTATAATTGAATACCTGATAGAATAGTTGCTGAAATTTTAGGTTGGCTGAAATTTCAAGCTTGCTGAAGTTTCGGATGTTGAAATTTTACAAGTATTTTTTATTTTGTTAAATATATCAAATGTGGAGTTTTATTACTTGGCTTGGTGTGGTGTGGTGAATGACTGAGGGTTTGGGGGCCGATGGAGGGTTGGGTTGGGTGCGTCTACAAGTGCACTCGGTGTGTTCGGCAGAATGCCCCAACCACCCAAGTTGGTTTAATTGTGAGAAAACATGCTTGTTTCTAACTTATTATGACTGTGCTTGTGACTGATAGATGGCTGGGCTAAGGAGCGCATTAGCACACTAAGCTAATGCCAGACTCAGCGAATATGGTTTATGGGCCAAGAAGCTCGTTAGAGAGCCACACTGACGACCAATCCGAAGTGACATTGGTTGGAGGGATGTTCCCAATTAGAGTGGGCACCGAGGCTAGTCGGTCATCCTAGCTCGGAAGGCCCTGGGTGGGAAGCTCGCTAGAGGGCCATTCTAGCTATCGACCCGTGTGATTGTTTACTTCATGCTCACTACTTTATTGATGTCTTTGGCTTGTATGTGTGCAACAATCATTTACTTGGTTATTGTCATGTTTATGCTTGTTACATTCCATGCTTCTTGATTGTATATTTCGGCTTAGCGGGTGCTTGGCCTGAGCCACTTACTTAGTTCTTGTGAACCAGCCACTTTCTTCTATTTGTTATAAGCTCTAATCAGTAGAGGTACGCTAGTACCCAGATGTTGCGGTTGGATATGCAAACTCACTAAGTCGTCCCGTGTCATAGTCATAGAAGAGTCTGTTTAGTGTCAACATTTTGTACTTGAACTAATTGAGGACTGTTGGTTTGTTTCATTGATATCACGACTCTTGTACTTGACATGTTAGATATACTTATTGTATTGCATCCTTATTGCCTTGATTCATGCATGATGTGTTGTAAGCTTCGAGGTACGGTGTGTATTCTCGGCCGATCTCACTAAGTCGTCTTGTGTCGTAGTCATAGAAGAGTTTGTTTAGTGTTAGCATTTTGTACTTGAACTCATTGGGGACTGTTGGTTTGTTTCATTGATGTTGTGACTCTTGTACTTGACATATTAGATATACTTATTGTATTGCATCGTTATTGTCTTGATTCATGCATGATGTGTTGTAGGCTTTGGGGGTATGGTGTATATTCTCGATCGGTCACGTGACCTTGAGTTTGGGGCGTGACAGAATGTGTATAAGACGCTAAAACTAAAAATTTAACCTAGAATCAATAGGCAACAAATCTATATAAGGGCGAATCGACAAATGAGTATTGTTTTTAATTCAAAAATTTCATGTTAAAAGATTACAATGAATCAAATCAATCTTTGACACTCCAACTTTCAAATGATATATATTTGTAACTTTTTAGATAGGTTGTAAATCATCAAAAATTTATTTTTTGATGAGAAATATTAATTTGGTTATGAAGTTTTATGTTCGAAGTATTTAGAATTAGCTAGCATTGATAATTAATTTGAGAAAATTGCAGGTACAATCCTTTTGGGATTAGGATATTAAAAACTAACCCTTATATAAGATTTTTTAAAAATGATCATATTCTGCCTTGATTGGATGAAAATACCTTTGGAACCAGATTTCATGAGAGAGAGATCCTAATTAAAGGTATAAGGCGCTAATTTTGTCTGGAAAAAAAAAAATCGATGTCCAAAAATTTTCAAGTTGCATTCTCATCAACCTATGTTCCAAGAGTTCTGAACCAGTCGTTCCTCTTCAAAAAATCAAAATTGTATATGTTCCTCGTCCATCACTCATGGCCGACCCAGTGTTGCTAGATTTCAGTTGTCATTGTCGACCCACCTTCGTTAGCTCTGCCCAACCATCGATTTTTGCATAAATTGAGGAAATGTCATTAAGGGTTGTGTTCCATCCTTCCTTTAGCTTCGGTTTAGGTTCTACAACCCGGAAACAGGGTTGGATTATACTTGTGGGATGTTATGTTGTTAGATCTGGGTGGAATGTTATAGAGGGAGCAAGATATTCTTGACGGGGAAGGTTGTTGTGATAGTGGATGAGATGTTGTGGATGGGATGTTGTAAGAGTGGACAGATTGTTCTGAGAATGGACCAGACGTGTTGAGCAGGTTATTTTGTTTATCACGGGTTGTTTTGGATCTGGCTGGGATGTTATGGGCGAGATGTTATAGAGGGAGCAAGATGTTCTGGATGGGACAATTTGTTATGAGAGTGGACGAGTTGTTTTGAGAATGGACCAGATGTTTTAAGCGGGTTGTTTTGTTTCTTACACGAGTTATTATGTTCATCATCTCTTTCAAGTGAGTCAACATCTCATCCACAACTTTTCGCCACCTTTATAATATTCTGTCCACTCTTACAAGATCCCGCTCAAGTGAGTCAACATCCTGTCCACTCTCACAACAACCCGCCAACAACTTCCCGACACCTTTATAACATCTCATCTACTCTCACAACCCAAGTGAGTCAGCATCCCATCCACTCTCACAATATACTGTCCACAATTTCATGCAACCTTTATAACATTCCGTCCACTGATCTCCAAGGGATACTATAACATCCCTTGAGGAAGCTATAATATTCTGTGGGATGTTATAACTAATCGAAAGTGCTAACTTACCCCGAGATGTTATAGCATCCCCACGAGATGTTTTATAACATCCCGAGGGATTCTATTACATCCCGAGGGAAGATGTTATAACATCTTGTGCGATGCTATAACATCCCGTGAAGAAGGTATAATATCTCGAGTGATGTTATAACTAATTGAAAGTGCTAACTTCCCCTTGGGATGTTATAGCATCCCCACATGAGGTCAAAGTCATTACCACATCCGAATGGGGAGTCTCTCGGGCTGTTCGAGGCAGCTAGAGTACGTGTTCCCATTAGCATCATCTACAGGGGTATCCTCTTCATTGCATAAAAGATTAGCACATTTGATGTAGCCAAGTTTAAAATGATTAAGGTACACTTAAAAATCATGAAAAGGATGCTATACATGTGCCTTTCTAATCATGGATTCTAACTCCTCCTGTTTAATAATGATTTTGTCCAACTTCTCGTTTAGCTGATTCATCAACTTAAAAGACATCTTGTTTTTCTACCTCCATGTGAAATTGAGACATGACTCAAAATTTTGAAACATTTTATCCACCTCAATCATCATGATATTCTGCATGTTGTTGATGTCCTTTTTTGCTCGTTTGTCACCTAGGTTGTCACCGGATGACATCTACAACAAATAACAATAAAAAGTAAACTTATTACTAACTTTAAAATTTTAAAATAAAGGTCAAATTACTTTTAGACATTACCTTTGGTGGCTCCTCCCGCTCATTGTGATCGAATGCGGGAGGGTCATCACCATCACCCTCCTCCTCCACTCTCTCACCCTCTTCCTCCTCAACATGAGCCATATCCATCTCCTCATCGGTCCTTTTTATGCGGGGACGCTTGTAGGAACAAGAACATGATTTTATTTCATGCAGACATTTACCTAAAATTATTTTTCCTCTTGTGCTATACTCTTCTTAATTGACTTATTCTTACTCTCATCACACCGAGTCAAACTGGGGTCATATTTGTCGACTTGTTGCTCATCATCGTCTATATATGCCTAGTAAATCTCCTCCACCTCATCTCGTTCAGGCTCAAAAACCCAATAAGCTCGTATCTGCAAGTGAACATAAATAACCATTAGTAAATTGTAAATATACTAAAACATCTCTTCACTTCTGGATGTTATAACATCCCGCCCGATGTTATAACATCATGTACATGGGATGTCATAACATCTTGTTTGATGTCATAACATCATGTGGGACGTCATAACATCAAAACTCACATGTCCCTTTTTTTTTCCAAAACATCTGGTGGATATCGTGCTTCTTCAAGTTGCAAATCCAATTCAACATGCGGGGTCGATTCCAAAATATTGGCAAGGATTGTTGGCACACCAACTCTTGCACAACCAGAATAGCCTCCAAGGCCCAAAACTGTATTTATGTTAGAACTATTAGCATTAACTCACATTATACAAAGTAAATGGTAACCGCAATTATGACAATAAATTTTAGTACCTAGATGGCCCATACAAAGCCGTGTATGTGGTAAAGAAAGGACTCCCCTTTCCATGCGCGAACAATTTCTTGCGGGCAATCTTTCGGCCTACACCAATTGTTCTCAAGCCAATACAAACACATCTGATACATAAAGGTCCCCCATGGGAACTTATTCCACTCGTCAATATCCTCCACCAGCATTGACGCCCACGGTTGTAATATTGCGATTCTCGTGGGATGCGTCATAAATAGTACACGCAATATCAACAGAAGGGCAACCTTATTTCATATGTTATCATACGGTTTTTAACCTTGGTCTTAATCTCGGTTTTGATGATAACAAATATGAAATTAATATTTAAGCAAGAAATATTTTCAAGATCCATGTCGGTTTCGTGTGACGTTCGCGATAGAAAAATCGGAGAAATCGGAAGGACGCTTGTCGACACTCGAGAATTCATCGGAAGATAGAGTTTAGGTTTAGGGAGTCTAGAATACTTGTAAAATCCTCTTTACGATACAAAAGAAACCACCAAAATCCAAAATCGATACCCAAAATCTTGAAAGGCTCAAAAAGGCTTATAAAGGTTGAAATTTGCAATTTCGGCCGACCCTCGCCGAATCTCAGCAGTAGCCCTGGATCAGCCCAAGATCGACTGACAGTGGCTGAAATCTTTAGTAAGCTTTTTGGTTGACTCTCAGCCGACCCTCGGTCGATTGAAAGTCCCAACATAACTTTTTAGATCCATTGAACGGCTCTTTTTGAGCTCATACCCTTGGGATCTATGTATAAGGTCTCAAACCTGCCTTCTTATGATTACTAATGTTCCATTGAGCCATTCTTTGATATTTGCTAAGCTTTCTTGAGCCATCTTTCAAGCAAACCTTAGTTTTGATACTAAACTTTGATTTGGCCTTTGATCTTCATTGTTTCATCACCTAAAGACATCAAGAGGACTAGAATTTTGTTTTGGAGCTAAGTACTTATTGTTTATTCATTTTCTCCATTTACTTGTGTATTTTGTGCTTTATTTGATTGTATTTTGAAGTTGTGATAACGTAGAGTGCTACGTTAGTGGATTGGATGATAGCCTTGGTTGTAAGGCATAAGTCCACCAATTTTAGTTTGTTTACTAGGATTAGAATAATTTGTTGTCCTTTAGAGTTTGATGTGGGAGAGTGCTTTCGGTAGGAATGTGAGACTTCCGAATGTGGAAGTGCCTTTAGTGTGAGATGGGAGATTCTCCGGTGTAAATAGGGGTGGGCAAAATTTTCCGATTCACAAAAATTGAACCGAAAGCGACCGAACCGGAACCGATTTAACCGAACCGAATTGACCGAATCAATTTCGGTTCGATTAATTATTTTTTTAGAATTTCGATTTTCGATTCGGTTCGGTTAATTTACCGAAGTAACCGAACTATGCATTAAGTATGGTAAAATATAGAATAATTATATCATAAGTATTGTTTGATTTATTGGTTAAGTTTAGTTGTTTTTAACTTGAGTTCCATGGTCCGAATCCTAGAAAGGTTGTATTTATTATTTTAATTTATAGTTAGGAAACCCAACAAGGTTCTATTTATTATTTTAATTTGTAGTTATAGATATAGCTATGTTAGTAAGAAATATTATCTAATATTATTCTTAGCTAAATTGGTAAAGGCTTATCAAAGTGTTTGAGAGGTATATGGTTCAAACCTTATTAGTATATATTTATTAAGTTTTGTTCGGTGATTCCGGTCGATTAATCGAACCAAATTGAATATTTTTGGTTAATTCGGTTGATTAACCAAAAATTTCGATTTGGAAAACGGTTAATGAAAAATATGATTGTTCGATTCGGTTAATTGGTAAATTAACCGGAGTAGGGAATGGTTCCGAACCATTATAAATATATCATGTTAGCATTGACATTTCTTAGGTGTGATTAGCTTACTTCTTTTATTGATTACCATTTGCTAAATCACATACTTTGCTTAACAAATACTTGTGTTTGCATTACTATTACTCGTATTCACTTAATTATCATATTCACTCACTTCTGCATTTAGTATTTGAATTTTGAATTTGCTAAGTAACCTAAGAATCGATTAAATTGGATTTAGGTTAAGTTTTTAGTAAACACACTATTCACCCCCCTAGTGTAGGTCATTCGACTTACATCATCACCCTCTCGAACATTCAGAACCCCACCTTCACCAAATGGATTCTCAATTAGATCTTTCACCCACTTCAGCTCGACGGACTCTTCATTAGCCCAATATCGCTGGTGAAGTTCGTCTGCTATGTTGACATAAGGGCTTCTTATCAGATCCGGTATTTTCTCAAATTTAAGCACCATCATGAGGCAAAATTTCCGCTTGGTGAATCTAGCCTTAACACTCCCAAAGGCAAACCAGAATTCATTGCTCGGAGTATTTGATTGTACCATTGTTCGAGATAGTACAGTGTGGGTGAGTTTTGAACATAAGTGATTTTTTTGGTTAACCTCAAGCGGTTTAGAAAAGCATGACTCTGCCAAGACACCAAACTCTGTAGGATAGAATTTATATATAGTAGAGGATATCTTATTCAACAGAGACAACCTCGTCCGCTGGTCAATTATCGTTGAATGCTCAACGCCCTAATCTTCCCTTTTATGAACCAGATACTGTTTAAGGCACCGTTGTTGCACAATTGGATCCATCTACAACACAAATAGAGAAATCAAATAATGTTAGCAAAAATAGAGAAACCAAGCCCCAATTAGAGAATACAAATTGTTGTGTCTTTGTCTCGGGTTGTTGTAACCATGGGCTAGTTGTTGTGTCCTTGTCCTAGGTTGTTGTAACCTTGAGCAGGTTGTTATAACATCCCACAGGATGTTGATGTTACACATCCCCTCATCCCACGGGATGTTAACATTGTTGGCCTACACCTTGGTATTAATCTCGACTTTGGTGATAACAAACATGGAACTAATATTTTCATGGAGAAATATTTTCAGGTTCCAAGTCGGTTAGTGCACGATGTCCCCGATCGAAAAATAGAGAAATCAAATAAATCGGTAAGGAGACTCGTCGACACTCGGGATTCATAGGGATGCTTGAGTCTATGTCTAAAGTATCTAGATTTATGTATATCCTCTATTTGATGCATAATAACTCAAAAACCAAAACCCGAACCCCTAAACATGAAAACCTGGAAAAATTAGAAAATGGCTCAGAAATTCTCTAAGCCTAGGGAGCTCCTTGAAGGACTATATGACTTAGATATTTTCTTGGCACCAAAAGTCTCGATAATTGTTCCTTGGGTAGAAATAAGTTAATGACCTATTTTTAAGGAATTTTCGAAAACCTTTAACCTATCCATATTTGACCTAGAAGATTATAAAATTTTCGATCTTCGTAAATTTGTACTACACCCCAAAAGTTGGTTTTTGATTTTCAATGATTTTAATTTTTTAGATATTTTTATTGTGGGGTAATCCTTATTTAACATTTATGTTTTAAAGTTAATAATTATAAATAAGGATTGAAAGTTAAGGACCTTGCTGAAACTGCATTCTGTGCAGTTTCGATCGAAGGTTCGGTCGATTGTTCGGTCGAGTGACCTACGACCAATGATTGGCCCAAGTTGGTCAGAAACTCGCGGTGGGCATTCGGTTGACGTCCGACCGAATGTTCGGTCGACCGAACCATCGACCGGCGGAAGGCAACGACTCTTTTTTGAGCTGTTGAGTAGTGTTTCATTCGAGCCTACTCCATGGCTATCTATATATTGATGTCCTAGCCTTCTTTCATCCATCTTGATCACTTCTATCATATTTGAGACATACTTTGATCAATCCTAAGTCTCTTTGAGCCATTCTTTTGTGAAAACCTAGCTTGAGCCAAAAACGATTGATCTTACCTTCACTCTTTAATTGTTTCATAATCAATGCATCAAGAGGAAGCTAAAAATCTTTTTGTGGAGCTAAGTATTTTATTGTTTGATTTATTGCTCCATTATTATTGTATTTTTGTTATTAGTTTCATTGTCTATCAAGTGTATAAATCTATATTGCTAGGTTGTTTGATTTGGTGATTGTCTTGATTGTAAGGCTTGATATCGATTAACAAAAGATTTTTTCAATAGTTTAGTTCACTAATTTGGTTAACTTCTACTAATTTGATTTAGTTTTTGTCAGGTTAGACTTGAAACATGTAAACATTCAGAGAAGTGATAAAGACCTTAACATGATACAATACACATCTGACGACATCCCAACCGGTTCCAGCAACAAGCTTTGAACATAGCATATATTAAACTGTTGATGGCTGACAATTCATTAACAGCAAACCACAAACCAGTACATGATATCAAAATATATATATATATATATATATATATATATATATATATATATATATATATATATATATATATATATATATATATATATATATTGGATAGTTTTAGTCGTTTGATGTTGGGATCAGATTAATAACTAACAAGGTGGTGGAGGTGCAGAACCAGGAAGAGGAGAATATGTTGAGTATATTGTTCCGGGATATTGCCCCATCACTGGCGATGGAGGTGTCGCTGCTTTTCTTTGTCCCAAGAAACGCCTGCTATTGCTGTTGGTGATCATCATCATCATCATCCTCCCTCTCGACTTGCCACTTTCTGCTCCATTAATTATAGATACTGAAACATCAATAGCAGCAGAAGAAGAAGTATCAAGAGCCCGAGAGCAGCAGAGGAGGAGCAGGACAGGTAGAAAGAGAAGCTTGTTGTTTGATGAAGCCATTGATGGCCTGGTGATGGTCGCAACTCGCAGGGATATAAATGAGGAGTTTTGAAGCATGATTATTGTGAGTGTTTACTGTTTATTTTTTTTCTTTATCTCTGCTTTTTGGCTGTATCCTGTTTTGTTCCGAATTGACATGTCAAAGGTCAAAAATAAATGCTAGTTTCCAAATTAAGAGGACTAATGTATTCTCAATATCTCTAAATTCCAATAGAATGTTTAATTAATTGAGCCACTGAGTTAATAGTTTAATTGGTTCTAACCAATATTTTAAAAACCGGACCAGACCAATAGATCAAATCGGTCCAGCCAAAAATGGGTTGAGGCAAATTTATAGAAAAAATGAATTTAGGAGACGTTTGGTTGCCCGCAAGTACAAATACTGCATCTCCAGTTGCAGCATTTAGATAACAAATTTATTTGGTTGGCTGCAAAATCATTTTGCAGCATTTACTAGTTGCAACTTGTATTTCAAATATCATTTGCGGGCCGCAAGTGGAATTGCAGACCAAAACGCCCGCAATACAAGATTGCGGGCTGCAAATGCAATAATTTAAGTATTGAAAAATAATTAATTTTGGCGACGTAGAGTCGTCGGATGAAGACGAGATAAATATCAAAGTTGTAGGTTTTTGCGTGCTGAACCTGATGGTAGTGTCAGATTTTACATCTGATGTCATTTGATAGATTTTTTAATATATTTTCAGTATTATACAAAAATTAAAAATTATTAATTTGTCAGACAAATCGTGTCGGGCCTAAGTTTTTAGCCTGGCCCAAAAAAATTTATGCCCGACCCGGCCCAAAAAAGTTCATGTCCAGCCTGGCCCGAAAAAATTTGTGCCCGGCCTGGCCCGAAAAAATTCGTGTCCGTCCCGCCCCGAAAAAATTTGTGACCGATCCGACCCAAAAAATTCGTGCACTGCACGGCCCGTCCCAACCCGGCTCAGTCCGAAAAAATTCGTGCCCAACCCGGCCTGAAAAATTTCGTGCCCAGCCCGACTCAAAAATTTCATGCCTGGCCTAGCCCGAAAAAATTCGTGCTCAGCCAGGCTCGAAAAAATTCACTGTCGGCCTGGCCCTGCCCAAAAAAATTCGTACCCCGGCCCGGCCCGAAAAAATTCATGCCCGACCCAAACAAATTCGTGCCCAACCCAGCCCTGCCCGAAAAAATTTATGCACTGCCCGACTCGTGCCGACCCGAAAAAATTCGTGTCTTGCCCGGCCCAAAATTATTCGTGCACGGCCCAACCCCAAAAAAATTCGTGCCCGGTCTGGACCGAAAAAATTCTTGCCTGGCCCTGCCCGAAAAAATTCGTGGTCAGCTCTGCCCAAAAAAATTTGTGTCCCGACCCGACCCGAAAAATTTCATGCCCAGTCCGAAATATTCGCATCGGGCCCAACCTTGCCCGAAAAAATTCGTGCACTGCCCATCTTGACTCGGCTCAGCCCAAAAAATTTATGCCCGACCCCGCATGAGAAAATTCGTTCCCGGCCAAAAAAATTTCGTGCTCGGCCCGGTCCGAAAAAATTCCTGCCCGACCCGGCCTGAAAAAATTGGTTTCCCGGCCCAGCTCAAAAAAATTCATCCCCGGCTCGGCCTGACCAGAAAAAAAATTCGTGCCCAGCCCGAAAAAATTCGTGCATTGCCCAACTTGTCCTGTTCCGGCTCGGGCCGACTCGAAAAAATTCGTGTCCGGCCCGGCCCAAAAAGATTTGTGCACGACCCAACCCGAAAAGTTTATGCCCGGCCCTGCCCGAAAAAGTTTGTACCCGGCCCGGATAAATTCGTGCATGCTCGGCGCGTCCCGTCCCGGCCCGGCCCGGCTCAGCCCGACTTGAGAAAATTCGTGCCCGACCCGACTCGAAAAATTTCGTAAGATGCAAGTTGCACGTTGCAAGTTGCAAGTGTAATTACAACTTTCATTTGCGGCCAACCAAATGCTTGCAAATAGAAGTTGCAACTCTACTTGCGGGCAACCAAACGGTAGACTGCAAAATCTATTTGCGGGCATTTACTTTTGCATGCAAATAAATTTTACAGCATTTACACTTGCGGGTAATCAAACGCCCCCTTAATGAAAACTTTATGAAACTCAGCAACTCACCAAGTTCTTTTCTTTTACTATAAAAGGAAGACCTCACCGCCTCAGCCTTCAACTAATATTTACATAAGAGTGACCAATCAGGTCCAATATAATAATATGTTCCAAGATTGTAAACAATTGTGAGGACCACACTTTGGATATACTGTTGCTAATAGGGGACCCACAGCCACATAGCGTTGACGGGGAACTACAGGTGGGGTCGAAAATAAAGCCACAGGTGATTGCAACCCACACGACGCCATTGCAGTTGGGAGCGAGGTGACAACCTCGTTATACTACTAGAAATGTAATGATCAGTAACGGCTATCAGCAACAGCCGGGCAAGCCTTTTCAATTTCAAACGACGTTTTTACGGTCGCTTAGACCGTTGTAGATGTGATATATCTGCAATGGTTTTGTTACGATCACTCGAGCCGTTGCAGATATATTATCACATTAGCAACGGCTTAGTTACGGTTATATTCAAAACGAAATTGATTAACAAATCCAAGAAATCTCCGGAATGTCTACCAGAATTTCTTGGCTTGTTATGTGACGAATTTAACTTTGATGTTTATGTTTATGGTTAGAATTTAGTTTTGATGTTTATGTTTGGAGTATTTTATGTGTGGACTTGTTATTGGTGTATGACATATTTAACTTTGATATTTATGATTGGAATTTAACTTTGATGTTTATGTTTGGAGTATTTTTATTAATTTTCAAAAGTCAACTTGTATAAGTTTGAGAAAGCAATACATATGTTATCTCCACCCAGTTATATAAGGACATCCACATCCTTCTTTATCACGACGAATACGCCATTAAAGGCCCGTTATCTCCGGAATTAGCCTTGACTCATTCTAAGCAAGATTGCCGGGCAGCATTGTCGCCTCCACCTGTAATAAATACAAACATGGCCTCAAGTAACCTAAGTTCCAAATTATATTACATCCATCTTGGAGTCTCACTAACTTGAGCATCGGGATATCTTTTATAGGTCACCCTTGTCGGTGTTGTACTTGATCAGGAGAGACACCAAACCGGACCAGACTACTCTGATCCTCAAGCATGAATATTTTGTAGTCGAAATGGCAACAGTAGAGGGAGGGTGAATAATGTGTTTACTAAATTGCTTAGCCTAAATTCAATTTTAATCATTTTCTTAGATCGTTTAGGCAATTTACGGTTGAATGATTTAATGCAGAAGCGATAGATAATTAAGCAATTAAAACAATCAGTAAATTAATGCAAACACAAAAATTTATAGTGGTTCGGCCCCAATGCCTACTCTACTACCTAAGCACCCCGCTTAGAATTTCCAACGTGTTTACTAGATTAATTCGGTTTCCCTTACACAAAGGACTTTGACTCGAAGAGTCGCACTCTTGACCTAAGACACTTCCACACCCGGAAGTCTCCGCCTTCTTACCGATAGCACTCTTCCACCTCAACCCTAAGGGATAACTAAACTAATCCTAGTAAAAACTAAGTTTACACAAGTGGCTTTACACCTTCACAACAAGGTAACCACTTTCACACAAGAAGACCTAACACCCGATCTTTGTACAAACCCAAATCAAAGAAAAATAGTTCAAAGAACAGATAAAAATTACAATGAAAAGAACTTAGAAATAAAACCAAGATTAAATGCTCTTTTCAATCCTTCAAAACCTCAAACTCGCCTAGTCGTAGAGCTCGAATTGAAACCCGAGTTGAGGAGCAGTTGGCGCTTTGAAGAAGAACTCGACGGAAGCAGCAGAGGGCGCTGCAATCGATCTTTGGAAGGCTCAAATCACTTCTAAATTACTCAATTAAATCTGTGAGAGAGAGGTTAAAAGAGTTAGATGAGATATATTTATACCCTCTCGAAAAAATGGCAGCTCAACGGATAGAAAACTATCCGTTGTAGAAGCTCGGTCGTTGGTCGATCAACCGCTCGAACGACCGACCGATTGATCGCTCGAACGACCGCTGCCTTCCTCTCTGTGTGCGGTCGACCGACGGGTCGACCGCCCAGACGCAAAAATGGCAATCCCATATTCGATCGACCCATCGGTCGATCGACGCAAGGAAGCCAGGGTCGCACGACTGCGCGATCCCCCGGCCAATCCAATTGACCGATCGGTCTACCGCTAGGGCTACTGCCCATTTCTGACCTCTGTCGGTCGGTCGACCGAAGTAGCCACTGCCAGTTTTTGGCAGTGTTCGATCGATCGACCGATCGATCAAATTGGCTACTGCCAATTTCTTACACTCTTTGGTCGACCAACTGGTCGACCGAACAAAGGCTAATATTGATTTTTTAGCCCTTTTTCTTGCACGCTTTATTTTCGGGTTCCGGCTTTCAACGAGCATCATCTTAGAGAGCTTTTCATGTGATCTTTGAGCTCGTCAAATACGTCTTTGGTGCATACGTCGATCTTTGAGATGTTCCGCGATGAACCCGAGCACGACGATCAATGTCCTTCTGATTTTCTAATTTTTCCAATCGAGGACATCGAACGCTAATCGATATGGAACCTGAAAAATTTCTCGACGAAATATTGGTTCCATGTTTGTTATCATCAAAACCGAGATTAAGAGATTAAGACCAAGGTTGAAAACCTAAAGCCAACAATCTCCTCCTTTTTGATAATGACAAACATCCTTAAGAAAATATATTCATTAAAGCATATAGGATATCAACTAAGGGATTTCTCCCCCTATCAACATGCATATCTATGAAATAAACTCCCCCTATCTATATGCATGGATCTCCTATATTTTCCTCCCCTTTACCTATAATTTTCTCCTCATTTATCCTATAATTTTCTCCCCCTTTATCCTATACTTTTCTCCCCATTTTGACATCAATCAAAAAGGGCAAGAAAGGTAAATCTAGTCAAAGGAATGAAAAACAAATATATAATTTTTTTTTTTTATGTAGTTGAGACTCTAAAGAATATTTTTCATGACACATGAAATCTCAACCAAATGGATGGAAAACAAATATTTAAAATGAAACTTAAATCATATATGATATGTTCAAAACTAAATATTTGAATTCAAAATTAAATCATATATGTTCTCATATCTTTTTCATGATATTTTTAGATTTCATTCAAACTTTCAAAATATTAAGATATGATCATTTAAATCATGTATATCAAGTTTGAAGTGAAACAAATGTCATTCAATCCAAATATGAACTTAGCACGTTTTCATTTCAAATATGCATGAAAACATGAAAATGGCTAAGTATCAAATTTTGCTATCTACTCATGTTTTCTCAAACTTAGGAATCTAGACATCAAACATGAGAGAATGTAAGTCTATGAATCAAGTTTGGGCTTAAGATGAAATTTCTAAGTTACTTTGTTGACTTAGGTCAAGGTATATACTTCTAATTTTCAAAAATCAAATTTTTAAATTCATACAAAATCATATTTTTGACGAAAAATATTTGATATCAATTTTTTTTGGACGAAAATTTTTTTTGGACAAAAATTTTTGATACCAATTTTTGAATGGTCATTTGAAATGTATGTATCAAGTTTGAACTCAAAATAAATTTTCAAAGTCTATTTTTCATCATATATTGATTTTAATCAAAAGCTTATTTCTAGGTATCATTCAAGATATCAAAATCATTCCTAGAAATGATTTTAATCAAGAGATTGTGTGAATGATATTAGAAATGGAATCCAAATGGTATACATGAGTTTTCTTTTGAAGTTTTTAAAGAAAGATCAAAGTATCGGAAGGATTGATATTTCAAATAAATGATATTTTGTGTTTTCGAAATCCAACTTCAAAATTCCATTATAAATCAGATTCTTGATGAAATATTTTGAATTTTTTACTGGAGAAACTAGTCCATTATATAAAAAAGATTTTTCTATATTTCTCTAGAAATAACTAAAATTGATACCAATTGTAGGTCGAAAAGGTATTTTTGTAATTTTCAGTTTTTTTTTAAAAAAAAAACTTGTTCAATTTTCATTCAAACTTTCATGACACCACATGATGGTCATGTAAAGAGTATATGTCAAGTTTGAAATAAAAATTATGTCCTTAAGTCAAGATATCAACCTAGCATGGTTTCATTCAAGACTAAACTAGTTTTTTTTTTTTTGAAACTTGCTAAGTTTCAATCTTATTATTTACTCATGATTTTTCAAACTTAAACCTATGGATACCTAACATGAGTAAATCTAAATATGTTCCCCAAATATGGATTGAAAATGAGACCTTTAAGTCAACTTGTTGGCTTGGGTCAACTTGGTTCAAAAGAGGTTTTCATGAAACCACATCTATGTCATTTTATCCATATCCATATGAATTTTTTACTCTAAGTGCATGGAAACATGTCATACATATTCCTAAACATGTCTATAAAGTTTGGACTTAAAATGAAGTGTCTAAGTCAATTTGTTGACTTGGGTCAAATTTTTTCAAGTTTAAGTCCCCTAAAATGATATAGTTATTTCATTGTTCATCTAAACATGAATTTTCAATTTTAAATACCTAGACAACTAATTATTAACACACCTAAACATGTTCATCAAATTTTTAACTTAAAATGAAGTCTCTAAAGAAGAACTTTAACCTAGTTCGATTTCATAAATATCATGATATCATGAAATGAGCTAAGTTATCAAAAAATTTCTTACTCATAAAAATTCAAATATTTATCATGCATAATCAATCATGAGCATAGAGAAACCACTTAAGCATAAGTATTCAAGTATTATATTAAGATTTTTGCCAAAGTTAAATCCATACCTTAGTCTTAGAAATTTGCCCAACTTTTCATTTACTTTTCATTTATCTTCATGATAGCATATCCTTCCAATGTTTACCACTTTCTTAACTTGCAAGTAGGCTTCATTAGTATTAAAATAAAATTATATGCCAACTAGCAAGCTATTTTACTAAATAGCACAAGTTTAATGCAAAGTTTTTTTTTAAAAAAAAATTCAACATATGCTAGATAGTAAAGATTCATTTTAAGGAGTTATCATGATATCAAAATGAATCTAAGGGATCTTAAGATGTGAAACATTTGAGGAATAAGGTCCCTAAACACGTTTAACTAGTTTGGACTTAAAGGAATGTCTCTAATAGTAAATATCAACCTAGAGCAAGTTTCATTTAATGAAATTTGCCCAAGTGCTAAGATTCTACCTACTCATGAAAATTCAAGGATTTAACATGCAATTCTAATCATGAGTATTGAGACATTATTTAAGCTTAAGCATTGAGGTATAACATAAAGATTTGAATTTATCAAAGTTATACCTTATTCATGATGATTTAGTCAAACTAATCTTTTTTTTATTCTAATAAACCTTCCATTTACAATAACTTGCAAGTATACTTTATTAATAGAAAATGAAACCAAATTTACATGCAAGCTATCAAACTAAATAGCGAAGAGAAAAACCAATTATCATTTTTCAAATTCAACTTCACTAAATATCATGGATTCATTTTCATATAAATCATTCATGATAACCAAATGAATCAAGAGATATCAAAATATGAAATTATGAAAAATAAGATCTCCAACCCTTCCTATTGGTTGAAAACTGAAAGGCCACAATGAGTCTATGATTTAGAACTGCAAGATCGCTTAGGCCCATTACAGGCCACATAGGTCTCCGAAGAGACCGGGAAATCAAAATCAAAACTCAAGTATTTTCAAAAGAACTCTTTAGCAAGAGCGGGGAAAATAACTCAAATTAAACATAGTATCATAATCTTCAACTAAGGTAAAACAATGCAAGTTAGAAGATGATACCAAAGTCTTTGATGCCAACTTTACCATAGGCATCATGATGACTTGAAGTTGCAACTTTGAAATGATACAATATATGAATCCTCAAGCAATTTCAATCAACCAACTTCATCTCACCCTTGTGTGGTAGCTCCCCCTGCTATAAAGCATCAAATTTTTGGTACCCAAATGGCTTTGGGTCCTTGGGGGTTAGTGGGCTTAGATACCCAAAGTGTCTTCACAACACTTTGGTTCATTTTAAAGGCACAATCATAGATGGCATGCCCATAAACACCACAACAAAAATAGTGTCCATTGAATTTCTTTTTATTTGTGCTATGGACATTAGATCTATTTTTAGAATGCTTATCATGTGAAGCATGATGAGTATGAGCATTCTTAAGTGAAACATTTTTCTTTTGAACATGGGGTTTAATATTAGAA
Organism: Canna indica; assembly: GCA_034359265.1. Classification (NCBI taxonomy): domain Eukaryota; kingdom Viridiplantae; phylum Streptophyta; class Magnoliopsida; order Zingiberales; family Cannaceae; genus Canna; species Canna indica. The sequence goes on from CP136897.1 coordinate 60,819,535, forward strand.
TGCTTGACATGAGAAGCATGATGTGCATAAGCATTCTTGAAAGAAATATTTGTATTTCTAAAATTCTTAAAGGATGAATTACTAGATAGATTATTAACTTTCTTATTTAAAAAAATAACTTCATTTTTTAAGTCGTTCATGATTTTATGAATAGCATGCAATTGAGTTTTTCAACATGCTATTTTCATTCTTTAAGATGTCATTTTTTGTTATTAAATCCTTAGTGTTAATACTTAAAGCATCATGGCATGAATTTGAAATACTAACTTTTAGCTTCTCGTTTTCTAGTTTAGCATCATGTAAATGAGAGCTAAGAGTTAAGTTTTTCTTCTTTAATTTTTTATTTTCTTTATCCTTTTTAACCATCAAAGCATACATGATTTTATACTCATCCATCAATTCATCAAAATCATGAGAACTAGATGAGTTAATACTATCATTATTATTAACATGACTAGAAGGAGAGGAGTGTACCTCATTGCTATCATTCATGAGGCATTCTTCTGAGATGGCTTCATCGTCATGGTAAGAGGATGCTTCACTTGAGTAAGATGATGATGTGAAAGTGTTTGACCTCTTCTTTGCCTTGTTCTTCATGGAAGGGCAATTTTTCCTCACATGCCCTTTTTCTTTGCACACATGGCAAATCACCTTTCTCTTTCGGCTTTTAGACTTGCTTCTTTGACTAGAAGCACTACAGGCATCAAAATTGATATTAGTAGTAGGTGAGTGACCATTGTCATCACCACCTTCATCAAAAGTAGTAATCTCTTCGGTCTTGGCATAATCATATAACATGTTTAGAGTTGCCCAAATATCAAACGCCAAAGTACAATGCATGATCTTTTCAAAGATATTATTTTCACAAGAACAATATATGCAATTTGTTGCCTTAGCATTTAATTCAAACATATTGAGTGTTCTTGGGTCCATGCATTCATATTTTCCTTAGGTTCAATGTATTTGGTTTTTACCATGTTAAAGATACCTAAACCTTGAGTCTTTAGAAAAGTATACATTCTACTCTTCCAAAGACCAAAGTTAGACTCATCGAATCTAGGTGGTATAGACGCTACACACTCTAGTGTCATTCTCGAATCGAGACAAGCTGTAGAAGAGATGGTGAAATCTCAAGCTACGAACCCGCTCTGATACCAAATATAGTCGAAATGGCAACACTATAGGCGGGGTGAATAGTGTGTTTACTAAATTGCTTAGCCTAAATTCGATTTTAATCATTTTCTTAGATCGTTTAGGCAATTTACGATTGAATGATTTGATGCGGAAGCGATAGATAATTAAGCAATTAAAACAATCAGAAAATCAATGCAAACACAAAAATTTATAGTGGTTCGGCCCCAATGCCTACTCCACTACCTAAGCACCCCGCTTAGAATTTCCAAACTAGGTTTACTAGATTAATTCGGTTTCCCTTACATAGAGGACTTTGACTCGAAGAGTCGCACTCTCGACCTAAGGCACTTCCACACCCGGAAGTCTCCGCCTTCTTACCAAGAGCACTCTTCCCCCTCAACCCTAAGGGACAACTAAACTAATCCTAGTAAAAACTAAGTTTACACAAGTGGCTTTACACCTTCACAACAAGGTAACCACTTTCACACAAGAAGACCTAACACCCGGTCTTCGTACAATGCCAAATCAAAGAAAAACAGTTCAAAAAATAAATAAAAATTACAATGAAAAGAACTTAGAAATAAAACCAAGATTAAATGTTCTTCTCAATCCTTCAGAACCTCCAACTCGCCCAGTCATAGAGCTCGAATTGAAACCCGAGTTGAGGTGTAGTTGGCTCTTTGAAGAAGAACTCGACGGAAGCAGCAAAGCGCACTGCAATCAATCTTAATCGATCTTTGGAAGGCTCAAATCACTTCTATGTTACTCAATTAAATCTGTGTGAGAGAGGTTAAAAGAGTTAGATGAGATATATTTATACCCTCTCGAAGAAACGACAGCTCAACGGATAGAAAACTATCTGTTGCAGACACTCGATCGATTTGTCGGTCGACTGACCGATCGACCGCTCGAACGACCGCAGCCTTCCTCTCTGTGTGCGGTCGACCGACGGGTCGACCGCCCAGACGCAAAACTGGCGATCCCACATTCGGTCGATCCATCGGTCGACTGACGCAAGGAAGCCAGGGTCGCACGACTGCGCGATCCTCAATCCGGTCGATCGAAGTAGCCACTGCCAGTTTTTGGCAGTGTTCGATCGACCGACCAGTCGACCGAATTGGCTACTGCCAATTTCTTACACTCTTCGATCAACCAATCGGTCGATCGAACAAAGGCTGATATTGAATTTTCAGCCCTTTTTCTTGCGCGCTTCATTTCTGGGTTCCAGCTTTCAACAAGCATCAACTTGGAGAGCTTTCCATGTGATCTTTGAGCTCATCCAATACGTCTTTGGTGCATACGTCGATCTTTGAGATGGTTCGCGATGAACCCAAGCGCGACGATCAATATATGTCCTTTCAATTTTTTCGATCGAGGACATCGAATGCTAATCGATATGGAACCTGAAAGATTTCTCGACGAAATATTAGTTCCATGTTTGTTATCATCAAAACTGAGATTAAGATATTAAGACCAAGGTTGAAAACCTAAAGCCAACATATTTGGCGCCCACCGTGGGGCTGAGTAAAGCTTACCTCCCCCACAATGGTTGAAACCCGGAGCCAAACGACTACCGCCACACGCTAACGGAAACGACCCGACGGCGATGATCGATCGCAGCCTAGTGACGCTCCGGCACTAGCCCATCCTCCCCCTAAAGAACTCCAACGTTGAATAAACAATTTGGAAGTGAAGAACCAACAGTTATCAGCCCAAGTCGAGATGCTGACACGGTCCCGAAAAAAACTACAAACTGATCACGAGCGCTGCCGCTCAGAGCATGAGGAGAGCAATCACTTAGAAAAGAGGAGGCCAATATCCATCCTTCGCGATAAGGTCCCCAATACCCCCCCCCCCCCCCCCCCCCTATTCGGAGACAGTGGAAGATTCCAAGGCCGGAAAGGTTGGGATTGCCCTTCCTATCAACGAAGGACCCTTTGCCGAACACATAATTGCAACCCGCCAACCGTCAAAGAGTAAATTGCCTACTACCCTGGCACCCTACAAAAGTACAGGTGACCCTACACTACACCTGACAATGTTTAGGAACATTGTGCTCAATCACGGGGCAACCGACCCCGCACTCTACAAAGCCTTTCCAACTTTCCTAGGAAAAACCGCTTTATTGTGATTTGCTTCCCTCCCGCTGAGATCTACTCATTCCTTTAAGGACCTCTCTCGCCTCTTCCTCAACTGATTAATTACATCACAGATCTACCAGAAAATAAAAAATGCCCTCCATTATGTTAGGCAGGGGCAGCACGAACCCCTAAGATTACATGAATAGGTCTAGGCTGTAGCGGTTGAAATCCCCAACCTCGACCCACGAGTCGAATTCTACTCCATCAAACTTGGGCTAAAGCCCAAGCTTTTTGCCTACCACTACTAGAAAAATGGGCATCAGCAACGGCTGATGCCGTTGCTGAGCCGTTGCTGAAGAGCATCAGCAACGGCCGAGCCGTTGCAATGGAGCCGTGGCAGAAAATCGCATTGCTGATAACTTAGCAACGGATCAGCAACGACCGCTCGGGCCGTTGCTAAAAATATTATCAGCAACGGTTTTGCCACGGACCCGGAGCCGTTGCGGATAGCATTAATAGCAACGGCCGTTGAGTCCGTAGCAACGCCGTTAGTAAAATCCCATCGCTAAGCCGTTGTTGTAGGTCATCAGCAACGGCTTTCGATACACTTTTAGCAACGGCTTTCCCACGGACGGCCGTGGGAAAGCCGTTGCTGATGATGTGAACCTGGTAACGAAAAAATTTCAAATTTCCATTGATACATTGATACATTATCTGATACATAACTCACACACCCATACACTCATACACACATTCATTCACACATCACAAATACACCAAGATATACATCAAAACAATTATATTTATATTGATAATTATCCACAATAGTATAAAAATTATTCAAATGCAAAATTGAAGTATCAATATCCAAACAAAATAAATTAAACAAGTCCAATATCTCAGTAACAAAGTCAATATAAAAAAAATCTCACGATGACGATGGAGGATGGTCTGGATCATATGGCGGGGTCTGGAGTGCTTGAGTGTACACCGGCGTGGACTGACTCGAGGACGATGGATTAGATGATGCCGAAGAGATGCCTGCTTCGGGATGACCTGACATGTTGCGTAGCATAGCTTGTATATCCGCCATCATCTGACTCTGGCGCTCCATATCTCAGTCTGACGCACGACTGTGTCCTCTAGAGTCCTTATTCTGCTACTATGATCATAACTGGATCTAGAGGTGGACGTCCGCTCACCAGCGACCGGAGGGGTCGGTGCCCCAAGTGGCCCAAGTACGGCTCGCGCATGACCACTATCTGCGAAGCCATATACGCAGCCATGGTCCCAGCCACCTGCGGCCTCGACCCACGTTGCTGCGTCAAAGTCCTCGGGGGTACCCCCGCGCTGCACCACCGTCTGGCTGTAGGTCTCCTACTCGAGTTTGATTTTTTGTTTAATATTTATCATAAAACTTAAATTATAAATATATAATGAATAATTTAAAAAAATATATAGTTACCATAATGTATGCAGCGCGGTTGTCGATGTACTCCCCCGTCCCATGTGCTCAACGGTGAGTTTGCTCAAACACCGCCATCGGGGAGGGTCGCTGGACAGTCCCGTCATCCGACACCGTCGTCTACATTTACAAAACAAATACATTAATTAGTACACATAGTAACAAATAAAATATATAATTAAAAGATATACTTACCATACGGTTCGCGTGCACTGCAAATGCAAAAGAGCTGCCGGTGTGACGCGCTGCTCCCCCGACATGCGATTTCTAGCCGCATTCCGAGAAACCTCCTGCCATCGATCCGTCGACCATATTCCCACGAGCTGGTCCCATATATCCGGAGTAATCCAATCGGGGCCGTATCCCCGAGTCTCCGCGATGTTAGTGGTCCCAGCTCGGGCCATCGCCTGGGACCGAGCCTGCCCCAGCTGCCCGTTGTACCTTGCCCGGGAAATAGCCTCCCAAACAGCGTAAATGAAGGGCCTTTGGTCCTCGGCCCATGTATAGCGAGCCTGCAAAATAATAATATCAGTACCAATATTAATCATCATGCATGTAAAAAAAAAAATATGTGCCTCAAACTCGCGCCATAACATGTCGACATGCTCGCTAGGCACGTGAGACCACGTAGGCTATGCCCCGTGCATGTATCGTCGAATAGTAGAAGAAATGCTCCTCGGCACTTCTTCTTGCTCGAACCTGCACAACAAAAATAAATTTTAATATTATATTATGATAGATTATTGTATAAATAGTAGAGATATATTTAATAAAATATATGTCTTACAATTATTCCTCATCATCTGAATAATAGTCTTCGAATTCTTCCTCTTCTTCCTCTTCTTCATCTTCTTCATCTTCTTCATCTCCAGCTTCCTCAATTTCATGATCGTCATCATCAGCATATCAAACTTCTAATTGAATTGACGTTGTGTCTGCATCCTCGAGTATTGGAATAATACGATCTACAACAGGAGGATCATCTTCTTGATAGAAACCATGTGTCATATCAGGTTTCAGCTCATTTTCTCCTACTATCGGATCAATTTTTCCTCTACCTTTTGTCTACAGACTACACGCCAATCTGCTCTATCTTTATTTCGAGCCGGATACTTCGTGTAATATACTTGTTCGGCTTGTGATGCCAATATAAAAGGCTCATTTGCTGCCAATTTAGATTTGTAATTAACCTCAACAAGTTTGTATTTTAGATGAACATTCATGCCCCTTTCTGTTGTATCGAACCAATGACATCTAAATAGAATAACTGATTTCAAGCCGAAGTAGTGCAACTCTATCACTTCTTCCACCAGTCCATAAAAATCCATATCACATTCAACATAGGTTGTCCCTTTCACAGAGACCCCAGCATTCATCGTCTTCTTTGTAAATGAATATTCAACCATGTGAAATTTATACCCATTAACAAAATATTCGCTATAGCACGACACAAGTCGCGACGGTCCACTAACAAACTCAAATATTCTTTCATCTATTTCAGCTCTGTGATCTTTGTTGTAAGTCTGAATCCAAGTAGGGAAATCACGATTCCGTAATCTCTCCAATTCTTCATCGTTGTGAATAGAGTATTTTTGCACCATCTCAATGTCAAATATTTCAATGAATTGTTCAATCTCTGGACAATTGAGTAATACATACAAGTGTGCCAAATGATAGTCTTCCTCGCTTAAGTGTCAAGATGGATGAGAACCAAAAGCACGACCAGAGTGACAAAATATATTTAAACGTCCATCTGAATGTCGAACACCCCCGTCGTCGTTACGTGGAAGACGATCAAATCTTGTCTGTACTGTCGATTCAAAGTAAAATGAGCAGAATGTTGAAATTTCTTGGATGATATACGATTCAGATATTGATCCTTCAATAGCTGCGGAGTTCTTTACTTTTTTATTCAGACGATTCATGTATCATTCAAATAAGTACATCCACCGATATTGAACGGGGCCACCAACTCGTGCCTCGTATGCCAAGTGTATCGGTAGATGCTCCATCGAGTCAAAAAATGCAGGAGGGAAAAACTGCTCCAGCTTGCATATGATTTCAACAATATTATTTTCAAGTGTTGACATATCTTCGACTCGAAGGACATTTGCACAGATGTTTCTAAAAAACATACTTAATTCAGTCAACGGACCCCAAATATTATCATGTAGAAGATCTCGAAATGCGATCGAAACTAATCTCTGCATGAATACATGACAATCATGGCTCTTCATCCCTGATATTTTGCAATCATCGACGTTCACACATCGAGATAAGTTTGAAGCATATCCATCGGGTAATCTGAGTTCTTTTACCCATTGACAAACATCTTTGATCTGTTGTTTATTTAACACATATAGGGCCTTCGGTTTCAGATATCGTCCGTTGACCTCTTGTAACTCCAACTCTGGTCTTTTACAAAGTATTTTCATATCATGTCGGGCTTTGACATTATCTTTAGTTTTTCCAGAAATATCCATCAGTGTTGAAAATATTATCAAGCACATTTTTTTTCAATGTGCATGACATCTAAATTATGTCAAATCAATAATGAACTCCAATAGGGCAATTCCCAAAAGATACTTTTTTTCACCCAGTTATGTGTTTGGCCAAAACCTGACACTCTTTCATTGCGACCAAATACTATATCGGGAAGTGCTGAAACACGTTCTAACATTTGCTCACCAGACAACATCGGTGGTGGCCCATCTCTTTCGACTCTACCCTTAGTAAATTTATTATGATTCCTTCGATACTGATGATTTACCGGTAGGAATCGACGATGACAATCAAAGAATGAGATTTTTCATCCGTTCTGAAGACTGATTGATTTAGAGTGTTCCATATAATACGGACAAGAGAGTCGGTCGTGAGTGCTCCAACCAGACAACATGTCGTACGCCGGGAAATCATTGATTGTCCACAAGACCGCGGCCTTTAAATTGAAGTTTTGCTTCCGATGACAATCATAAGTGACAGCTCCCTCAGTCCACAATGTTTTCAATTCATCTATCAAGGGTCTGAGAAATATGTCAATTTCTTTTCGCGGACCCTTAGGACCCAGAATAATCATCGAAAGATAAATAAATTCATCTTTTATGCACATTGACGGTGGCAAATTATAAACTGTCAGCAGCACTGGCCAAACTGAATAAGGAGTTGCAGAATGTTCAAACGGATTAAAACCATCTGTGCACAATCCCAATCTGATATTTCTAGTATCCCTAGCAAATGAAGGATAACATGTATCCAAATGTTTCCATGCTTCACTGTCAGATGGATGAGTCATTACTGTATCATCACGACTTCTTGCATGCCAACTCATGTAGGGGGCTGTCTTTTTCGACATGAATAATCTTTGAAGCCTCGGTGTTAGTGGAAAATACCGAAGCACCTTAAACGGGATATTTTTCTGTCGGACCGATTTCTTCTCCTTGTAACGAGGGTGTTGACATACAGGGCATTTATCCAACTGCACATTTTCTTTATAATATAAAATGCAGTTATTTTGGCACGCGTGTATTTTTCGTACCCAAGCCCCAATTTTCTCATTAGCTTTTTAGTCTTATAAAAAGTTGGCTCAAACTTGTTATCAGTAGGCAGCATTCCATTAATCAATCCAGCAATCCGATGATATGCAACTTCGCTGATATTACAATCGGTCTTGATGTTTAAGAGTTGTGTCATTGCTGAAAACCTAGTGTATTTAGGACAATTCTCATACAAAGGTTCATCGGCAGCTTTCAACATCTCGTAAAATTCTGCAGCTTCTTTATTCGGTAATTCAATCTCTACCGCAGCCCCTACTTCTGTGATATCAACTGCTGTAGTATCTGGTGGGACTGATGTCTGTAGAATTGGCCGATCAACATTATCATTCAGGTGAAATTGACCCCCAAGACTATCAAGTATCATAGTTCTATAGGGATTACATTGACTGGATGAAGAAGCACCAGCAGAGGAAGATTCACCATATGTTTGAACGACAGGATTGTTCGACGTCCCGACTTCACGTGACTCCCCGTGACAAGTCCATAGAAAATATCTTGGTGCAAATCCTTTGGTATATAGATGCAGAGTGATAGTCTCCCGATCCAAAAATCATCCATTTGAACAAATGCGGCACGGACATCGGATTTGATCACTCATGCTAACGAAATTCCGATTCGAATAGGCGAAATTTAGGAAGTACGTTACGCCTAATCGAAACTCATTCGTTAAAGCTCCACGATGAAGACGTCGGTACATCCAACTTCGATCAGCCGACATGATTCTGTCAATCAATGACAATTTCTTTGGTTAATGTCTTTAGGTGAGATTGTCCTATTCCATTCGGGATTTATGTTATTTGAACTGCACTTACGTTTTTATTTTAACTGTTAACTAATTATTCTAAATTTCGACAGCATCTCCCTATAGTTCTCCGAATACGCATATCATCTGGGCGCGTATCGAAGAACAAGAGAGATGTTGCCGAACTTTAGAATAATTAGTTAACAGTTAAAATAAAAACGTAAGTACAGTACAAATAACTATATTCCCAAATTGTCCAATCAGGGACAATTCAAGAATTGTACATCGTATAAAAAATCATCTACTTCTTTTACACGAACATACAATCCCCGAACGGATCTAAGGTTTTGCTAAATCATATCCGACTCATCGATGCGTACGTGAAACATATGAACTCGTCGGATGGATGATTATTTTCTAAATGTTTCGAGACCGTTCGAGTCCATATTGGATGATTCCGGCGCGCATCCGAAGTGGACGATTTCCGCACGCGTTCGAAGTGGACGATTCCGGCGCGCGTCCGAAGTGGACGATTCCGGCGCGCGTCCAAAATTAATCTAAACCCTAATAATTAATCTAACAAATTAAACAATTAATCTAAATAATTAATTAACAATTATAAAACAATAAAATATTATATATAAATTTATAAATTCCGGCGCCAGAGTCAGGTGGACTCCGACGCCGGCGTATAGTGGCCGGACACACTGTCCGGCCACTGTACAAGGTCCGGCGGCGGCCATCGGCCGACCGCCGCCGGCCGAAACCCTAGAAATAGGGTTTCGATCGGATTAATTCGATCCCGCCGGCCGCCACGGGAAGAGACGGCCGGCCGGCGAGGCATACCTGAACAAGTCGGCAGCAGCGGGGGAGGCGAGAGCAGGAGCGGCGGCGTCGTCGGCGATGGCAGCGGCGGCGAGAGGCGAGAGCAGGAGCGGCGGCGGCAGCAGCGGGAGGAAGAAGGGTCGGGCGCGACTGGTGCCCTATATAAACTTATCAGCAACGGCTCACTCGCCCGTTAGAAAGCCGTTGCTAATAATTTATCATCAGCAACATGTCACTTGTCCGTTAGCACGCCGTTGCTGATAATTAAAATATCAGCAACGGCTCACCTTTCCGTCAGAAAGCCGTTGCGGATAATTAAAATAATCCGCAACGGCTTGCGTATCCGTTAGAGCGCCGTTGCAGATACAAATACCTGCAACGGCTCGAGCGGCCGTAAGAACGCCATTGCAAATAGCAACGGCTTGAGCGGCCGTTGCTGATAGCCGTTGCTGAAGACCTAATTTCTAGTAGTGTGCATAACATTCGTTTAAGTTATATTTCAACTCTCCCAAGAAAATTAACATTCTTTAAGCCAAGCAAAAGGAACATGCTGACAACTTGCAAACCGAGTGAGAAAAATCATCAACTAGTAACACCGATGTGGAGGACCTACGGAGGGTGAAGAAAGAGGAACTGGCTCTCCTGTTACTTGTTGGTACATTAATGCTTTGCCGGATAATATGTGTGTGTTCTTCGTCACCATGTGACACGAGCAACGCACATGAAGAAGCTCCAATGGTAACCGAGTACGTAGACGCGGGTCGCATCGAGTCAAAAGCAACTATTGAGGTTCGGACGCGTGCAAGGAGGCAGCCGCGCCATTTGAGCGATTACATCTTAGATTAAATAATTGAAATGTACATGGAACAGAGCGATTACATCTTAGATTAAATAATTGAAAAGTACCAGAAACACTGGTCGAAGGAGTCATTAAACTGCACGGGGTTCCTCATTCCATAGTAAGTGATCGCGGCTCTCATTTCATTGGGGAAGTGTGGAAAGAACTCGCTCGGCTGCAGGGAACCGAGCTTAAATTCAGCTCCGCCTACCATCCCCAGACGGATGGGCAGACTGAGGCGTTAAATCGTTGCCTGGAGATGTATCTCCGCAGCTTTGCCAGTGATGAACCCATAACCTGGAGGAAATTTCTACCCTAGGCCGAGTACTGGTATAACACAGCATACCAGTCGGCCGCAGGAATGACGCCCTTTAAGGCAGTCTACGGGCGAGACCCTCCAACGCTGATGCGCTATATCTCTGGATCGACAGCCAACAACGTACATATATAGTGGCGAAGGAGATGACACAGAGAGATGAAGTGTTAAAGCAACTCAAAACAAATCTCCTACAGGCGCAGCAGCGAATGAAGGCTCAAGCGGATCAACATAGGCGGGAGGTTGACTACAAAGTCGGCGACTGGGTGTACATCAGACTACAACCCTATCGGCAGCTGTCTGCGCGACTACAGAAGCAACACAAGCTGAGCCCACGATTTTTGGACCCTTTAGAATCCTCGAGAAGATCGGGGCAGTAGCTTACAAGGTCGACTTGCTGGCGTCAGCAATTCTACATCCGGTGTTTCACGCCTCTAAGCTCAAGCCTTGCCGGGGACAACCTGAGATACAGGTCATCCCTATTCCGCTGCTAGGGCCTTCTCAGACTGAAGAGGCATCAGATGAAATCATAGAGGGACTTCTGGCAAGCGAGTCCAGCGAGGAAGGCAAAGAATCGACTTTTAACCTTGAGGACAAGGTTCGCCTGGCACATGGGGGTATTGGCACGAGCAACGCACGTGAAGAAGCTCTAACGGTAACCGAGTACGTAGACGCGGGTCACATCGAGTCAAAAGCAACCAATGAGGTTCGGACGCGTGCAAGGAGGCAGCCGCGCCATTTGAGTAATTACATCTTAGATTAAATAATTGAAGTGTACATGAAACAGAGGATATAAATAGAGTTGAATGTAAACAGCAGATATGAATGAATAATATCAGTGATTCCTCTTAAACTGCGCGCTTTCCTCCTCTTCTTCTCCTTCTTCTTCTTTCTCGACTCATTCTTCAGATCTGTTATGGCGATAAGCACCGTAACACCATGCACATACTCCATCCATCTCTTCTTGCTTTCTGCTGCAGCCCAAAGCTTCGTAAGAGTAATAACTCAAAGTAGATACTATGAGAGTGAGAGGTTTTACCGAGATCATGTAGCTTGTAAGAGAAGACCATAAGGATAACAAGAAAAAGAAGGATCACGTTTGGTTGATTTACTTAATATAGGAAGCTCAAATTAATAATATTAGATTGATAATTATTTACTTAATGCATGGAAACACGTTTGGTTGATTAATAAATCAACGTGTTCCCATGTTTGTTTGATGACCACTTGGATTTGGAATTGGCGTATGAGTCAACTTCTGTTAGGTCGAGCTTGTCGTCGGCATTCTGCTATCTTTTTCTTTGTCCTATGTGAATGCATGCTGACGGGAAGTCTTTCCGTAAGGTGTCTTCAAGTCAATGCAAGAAGTGGAAGTCGCAAGTTTCTCCTTCATTAGGACATGTCGTAGTACAAATTAAGAAATTAATTAATCAATGAAGGTCAACGCTTACCACTCTGCAAGCATAAAGTTTGACAACGTGTTTTTGAAGAATTCTTAAAGGTTCGAGACCGATCAGAATTAATTCGCCAATTAAAACGTTTACTAAAGAAGTTGACACGAAGAGATGCAGGCGACTTCGGGAATTAAAACAAAGGCGAACGGCGAGCAAACGACAAGGTCGGAGAAAAGACGAGCAGACGATTTTAAAGATAGATTTTTTTTAATTAACTTGTGATGATATGTTGATTAGATTTGGTGGGATCGGAAAAAAAAGTTAAAATTCACGTCTGAATGCTGACTGAGATTATTAATCACGTCAGCGTTCAGACAACGAAGTTGACGCTGGATAGACGGTGAGATAGATTTGTAACAAATCGAAAAGTAGTGTATTAAATTAGAAAAATTGAAAAATGAGAATAGATTAGGGAAACACATCAAAAGTCGGGATATATTTTGTAATTAACTCTGTTGCCGACTGGGTTTGGTGGGGCCAAAAAAAAAAAGTTTAAAAAAATCATGTCTGAATGCTGACTGACATTATTAGCCACGTCATGCAGCATTCAGACGACAAAGTTGACGCTATGTAAATAGAGGGATATGTTTGTAACAAATCGAAAAGTAGTGTACTGAATTGGGAAAATTAGAAAGTGATGATAGATTAGGAAAATACGTCAAAAGTCGAGATATATTTTGTAATTAACACTGTTGTTGATTGGGTGTGGTGGGGCCGGAAAAAAAATAAGTTAAAAAAATCGCATCTGGATACTGACTTGGATTATTAGTCACGTCAGCAGCGCCGCGTCAGCATTCAAACGGCAAAGTTGACGTTGCGAAATACGATGGGATAAATTTGTAATAAATCGAAAAATTATGTACTAAATTGAGAAAATTAGAAAGTGAAAATAGATTAGAGAAATACGTCAAAAGTCGGGATATATTTTACAATTAATCCTATTTTTATCCCACTTATATTTTCAACTATATATGCTTAATTTTAAAATTTTCAACTTTAATTTACACATTAAACTATTTTAATTTCTCTCAAATTTAATTCATATTAAATTAATTTTAAATTTTATTAATGATGAATTTTATTTTTCTTTCAATTAATCATGCTTAATTTTTAAATTTTCGAATTAAATTAATTACAATTTCAAAATTAATTTTCAAATTATATTAATTTTAAATTTTATTAATGATGAATTTTATTTTCTCTTCAATTAATCATGCTTAATTTTTTAAATTTTCAAATTTACTTACAAATGTGAGAATTATTTAAGAAATTTTGATTTTAAAATAAACAACTTAAATATTAGTTTCAAATTCTATTATGTCTGCTAAATTAATCATGGTTAATTTTGAATTTTATTAATTTGTATTTAGTTATAATTAAATTAATTATGTCAGCTTAATTTTTGAATCTTATATATTATATTATGCATGCTAAATTTTAAATTTTATTTTTTCCTCGATAATTATATATAATTAATTGAAAATTTATCAAGCATTAAATTAAATAGGTTTGATCAATTACAATTAAGTATGCTTAATTTTTAAAATTTTAATTATATTTAAATTAATTAGACTTAATTTCAAAATAAACATGATTTATTTTTAACATTTTGAATCCTTTTAATTATGAATAATAAATTTCAAAATTTATTAATTATTGAAATGCTTATTAATTTCATATTTTATTAATTTAAATCTTATTAATTAATCAAAATTAATTTCTAAATTTTTAAATTAAAATTTTCATATTTTCGCATTCACTTAATTAACCAAATTTCATTTTCAATTAATTATCCTTATTATTCAAGTTTCATATAAAATTATTTTAATTTCCTTTCCTTTTAATTTTTAAATTTTAATTAATTTCAAATTATATTAATGTTGAATTTTATTTTCCTTCCAATATTATGCATGCTTAATTTTTATTTTTCAAATTGATTTAATTAAAATTAAGCATGCTTGATTTACAATTAATCATGCTTAATTTTTAAAATTTTAAATTTAATTAATTTTAAATGTGAATAATTAATTATGAAATTTTGAATTTTATTATGTTTACTTGACTAAACATGCTTAAGTTTGAATTCTATTCATTTTCATTTGGTTAGAATTAAATTAATTATGTCTACTTAATTTTTAAATCTTATATATTATATCATGCATGTTTAATTTTAAATTTTATTTTCTCTCCGTATTTAGGTATGATTAATTGGAAATTTTTCAGGTCCATTAAATTAAGCAGATTTCACTACCAATTAAGTATCGATTTTTACTCTTAAAAATATAATTCTTTTACAATATTATAATAAGATAATAATTTATTTCTTAAAATCTAGGAATACAAATATTTAAAATTTAAATTTAAATTTAAATTATTAATAATATTTAATTATAGTTACAAATTTAAAGTTAAAATTAATCTACAATTTAATTTTAAATTTTTTTTTCTAACATTTTAAAAATTAGTTTTAAATCTATATTTATATAATTTCAAATTTAAATTATGTTAGAAAATATCAAAAATATCAAAAAAAAATCGATAGACTATTTTATTTGTATATAATAATATATTAAAATATAAATATATTAATATTTACATTTAAAAGGGCATATATATATATAAATAAGTAACAACTCATTCTCACTTAAATTCCTCAGGTCCCTCAATTCTTTACTTTTATTTTTATACCACTTATATTTTCAATTTTATATGCGTAATTTCTAAATTTTTAATTTTAATTTTCACACGAAACTACTTTAATTTTTCTCTAATTTAATTTTTAAAATTAATTTCTATATTAAATTAAATTTGAATTTTTTTTTCTCTTCAATTAGTCACGCTTAATTTTTTAATTTTTGAATTATATTAATTATAATTTCAAATTTAATGTTTATATTAAATTAATTTTGAATTTTATTAATGGTGAATTTTATTTTCCCTTTAAATTTTCAAATTTAATTAATTACAAATATTGAGAATTATTTATGAAATTTTGATTTTTAAAAAAAATAAATTAAATCTTAATTTCGAATTTTAATCAAGCTGCTTAATTTTGAATTTTATTAATTTCCATTTGGTTATAATCAAATTAATTATGTCTTCTTAATTTTGAAGTTTATCTTTCCTGGATAATTATGTATGATAATTAAATAGATTCAAAATTTTGAAAATTAATCATGTATAATAAATTTTGAAATATATTAATTATTGGAATGCATATTAATTTCAAATTTTATTAATTTAAATATTTTTAATTAATAAAAATTAATTTTCAAATTTTCAAATTAAAATTTTCATATTTTCACATCCATTTAATTAAGCAAGTTTCATTTTCAATTAATTGTTCTTATTTTAACTTTTAATATAAAACTATTTTAATTTCCTTTCAATTTAATTAATTTAAATCTTTTAATTAATGAAAATTAATTTCTAAATTTTCATATTTTTACATCCATTTAATTAAGCAAATTTCATTTTCAATTAATTATTCTTATTTTCTAAATTTTCATATATAATTATTTTAATTTCCTTTCAATTTAATTTTTAAATTTTAATTAATTTTGAATTTTATTTTTCTTCCAAAATTGTGCATGTTTAATTTCAATTTTTCAAATCCAGTTAATTAAGCATGCTTGATTTCCAATTAATCTTGCTTAATTTCTAAAATTTTGAATTTAATTAATTTCAAATATGAATAATTATTTATGAAATTTTGAGTTTTCTTATATTTGCTTAACTAAACATGGTTAATTTTGAATTTTATGTATTTTTATTTGGTTAGAATCAAATTAATTATGTCTACTTAATTTTCAAATCTTATATATTATATTATGCATGTTTAATTTTAAATTTATTTTCAATATGTATTTATGTATGATTAATTAAAAAAATTCAAGTCCATTAAATTAAGCAGATTTCACTCCCAATTAAGTATCGACTTTTATTCTTAAAAATATTTTATTTATATATATAAATTAATCTATATATATACATTAAAAGAAAAATGCAAACCTACCATGCGGCACCTTTACAAGTTATGTGTGCTGACAAGAATACATGATAAATTCAAAAAAATATATAATTTATTTTAAAAAATTTCCTAATTTTTTTCATCCCCTCTCTCTCTCTAACTCGCTTCTCTCATTTCTCTCCTCCTCTCTCTCTCTCTCTCACGTCTCATCTCTCTCCCACCTCTCTCTCACGTCTCATCTCTCTCCCACCTCTCTCTCACGTCTCATCTCTCTCCTCTCTTATTTTTCTAAAAATTTCTCTTTTTACTTTCTCCTTCTCTTCTCTCAAACGTCCGGCCTCTTCTCTCACACATCTCCTCTCTCACATTGATTGTTCACTAGCGTACGTAGGAACCATTTCAGACAATGGAAAGAGCAAATCAGCTAAAAGCATATCAGCTTCGATTGATATGAAGAAGGAAGCTTCGACTAATATGAAGAAAAGAAGGGAAGCAAAGTTAGGTAATGGCGGTTGCTCTTGGAAATGACTGAAAAAGGTAATTAGCGAGTGAGGAATGTAATAAGTGATCGAGGGTACTTTTGTAATTTTGTTTTTTTTCAAATAAGTTGTAGTATATAAAGACGGTAAAGAAACTCTTTTAGATTAGAGCGCGGAGCGCAACTATTTTGTTTCTTTTTCTTCAGTTTTACATTTCGATGTGGATTTACAATCTGTAATAGTTTTGGAGTGAATTGAATTGATTGCAATGCCATTTGATCAAATCTTGTATTAAGTTCGATTTGGCATCATGGTATTAGAGCAAGGAGATCAGAGATTTGATCGCGATCCAGAAGATCCCCAAATCAAATGGCAAGAAATCGGAGGTCTCAATCAATCCGATCCGTAGTCGGCGAATCGGGGAACAGTGTGGAGATCAACACACCTATGAATGGGACGGAATATGAAGATGATCCGTTCATCATTCATGGCAGTGACGCTCCAGGTATTGTTCTTGTCTCTGCGAAGTTAAGCGGACACAAAAACTTCATCCCTTGGCGTGAATCCATGTTAATTTCTTTGTCTGCAATGAACAAAGTAGGTTTTATTGATGGAACGATCTGCGTTTCTGAGCAAAATAGCTTGAAATATCGAGTGTGGAAGAGATGTAATGACTTGGTAAGGTCATGGATAATACACTCGATTGCGACAGAACTGACATTAAGTGTTCTGTACGCTAAAACCGCAGCTGAAATGTGGGCGGATTTGGAAGATCGTTTCGGCAAAAGTAATGAGCCGAGGATCTTTGAGCTAAAGGCGCAGATTAACACAATGACGCAGACGAATTTGTCCATAGCTGCATACTATACCAAGCTCAAATCTTTGTGGGATGAGCTCGATGCAGTCGAGAGCTTAAAATGTGATTGTGGTATCGGAAGAGAAATACAAACCAAAGATCGCATGACTCAATTCCTTATGGGGTTGAATGAGTGCTACGTTGGAGTGAGATGTCAAATACTGTTGATGAAACCTCTCCCGAACCTAAAGCAAGCTTACTCATTTTTGGAGCAAGAAGAATCCCAGAGAAAAATTGGGATACAGAACAATGCAAACATTGATGACGTAGCTCCTAACAGTGTCAGGAAACAGGGAGAACAATATCCAGCCAGGAAATATTGTGACTATTGCAAGAGGGCAGGTCACACAAGGGAAAACTGCTACATTATACAAGGATATCCTTCTAGAGGCTCAAATTACAAAGACAAACAAAAATTTGCAAGTCAATCTAATGATAAACTGGTGAACAGCACAGTCACTGAAGCTGATGAACACAAGGGGGAATCTTCCAACACAAAAAATGAAGAGGAAGACCATGGGGGCTTCACTGAGAAATAGTACAACACACTGCTGAGCCTATTCAAAAGGAAGAATGCAGTAGTGAATATGGCAGGTAAATGTTTATGCAATTCTGTAGAAATGAAAGAAATGAAATAGATCCTAGACAGTGGTTCAACAGACCACATTGCCTCAAGCAATGTGGACTTAAAGGATGTCATGAAACCATCTGGTAATGGTAGAATATCTTTACCAAATGGTGCCACAATACCTGTGAAAGGTATAGGGACAACATGTACAAATGAACAAATCCATCTTGCAAACACACTGTCAGTTTCAGGCTTTCATTTTAATATGTTATCAATAAGCAAGCTTACCAAACAGTTGAACTGCTCAATAACCTTCAATTCCACTAACTTCTTCATTCAGGACCTAGTTTCGAAGAAGATAGTGGGGACTGGTGAAGAAAAGGGTGGACTTTACACATTGGGAGAGAGTATCAATAAAGGCAATAGCAATGACAAGCCAAGAAGGGTGATGACAACAGTTCTTGTATGGGGTCCTCACAATGTTAAAACTCATGATAACTGTTCGTACTTCTTGACTATTGTTGATGACCATTCGAGAGCAACTTGGACCTACTTACTTGCATACAAGAGTCAAGTTCATGACATATTAATCAGTTTTATCATAATGGTGAACAAACACTTTGATAGCAGTGTGAAAGTTGTCAGAACTGATAATGGATCTGAATTTTTCAATCATTCAGTGAAGAGTTTTTTCTCAGAGAATGAAATTGTACATCATAGCTCCTGCGTGGAAACACCACAGCAGAATGTTGTGGTAGAGAGGAAGCACATACACCTCTTAGAGGTGGCAAGGTGCCTCAGGTTTCAAGCTCAGTTACCCATAGAATTGTGGGATGAATGTATTCAAACTGCTACCTATTTGATAAATAGGATGCCAAGTAGCAAACTAAATAATAAGAGCCCATATGAAGTCCTGTACAAGAAGACACGTAGCCTAGAACATCTGAGAGCCTTTGGTTGCTTGTGCTTTGCGAGCACTTTAAGGCAAGGAAGAAGCAAGTTTGATGCCAGAGGGAAGGAGGCAGTCTTCATTGAGTATCCATATGGGAAGAAGGGGTACAAAATATATGAACTTGAGAGCAAGCATATATCAGTGTCAAGGGATGTGAAATTTCAGGAACACATATTTCCATTTCATGAAAAATGTAAACACAAGACAGTATACCCTTTGCCTATAGAAAAGAATGAAGTGATTTATCATGAAGAAGGTGACAACCAGAGAAGGAATGTTCACAGGATTCATGATGAAAAGGAAAACATGAGTACTCAATCAATGTCAAACACAAATGTGGATGTTGACACCACTGATATTGGTGAGCAAGAAGAGTTCAGAAACAGAAACTTGGCAGAACCAATAGTGGAAAGTACCATGGAAGATAGGAATAAGTCTGAGCTTCATCTCAAGCAAAACAGAAGAGAAGTAAAGATGCCAGTGAAGTACCAGGATTACATATGTAATTCCCTGGTGAATCCTCCTCTTGTCAAAACTATGAATGAGACATCACCTTATCCAATTCAAAGATATATGAATCAATGTAAGATGGCAGTGACCCACCATAGATTCTTGGCATCCATAGATGTGCATCATGAACCCAGGAATTACTCAGAAGCAATGTCAAACCCAGCTTGGAGGAAATCCATGAAAGAGGAGATAGATGCACTCGAAAGCAATGACACATGGAATGTTTGTGAATTGCGCCCAGGAAAGACTCCAATAGGGTGCAAGTGGGAATATAAAATCAAATTCAAGCAAGATGGAAAGGTGGATAGGTATAAATCTAGACTTGTGGCAAAGGGATACACCCAAGTAGAGGGTATAGACTACCAAGATACCTTTGCCCCTGTATCCAAGTTAGCCACAGTCAGATTGATCCTAGCAATTGCCACTGCATCAAACTGGTCATTATATCAACTAGACGTGAACAACGCCTACCTTCATGGAGATCTTGAAGAAGAAGTCTATATGGATTTGCCACCGGGGTATGGAAATCCAAATGAAAGGAAAGTGTGCATATTGAAGAAGTCATTATATGGTTTGAAGCAAGCTGGTAGGCAATGGTTCTCAAAGTTATCTACCAGCATAAAGGGACAAGGGTACATCCAAAGTTATTGTGACCTGTGCCTGTTCATTAAGCAAAGTAGTAAGAAAATTATGATTGCATTAGTATATGTTGACGACATTATACTAACTGGTTCAGATGAAGAGGGAATTAAGCAACTCAAGAAGTATCTAGACAACCAGTTCAAGATAAAAGATTTGGGGTTACTAACCTACTTCCTAGGATTGGAGGTGCAAAGAACCAATAAGGGGCTGCACATAAGCCAACGTAAGTACATTTTTAACTTACTATCAGATATGAAACTCTTGGATTGCAAATCCAAATCCACTCCTATGATGCTGAATAACAAAAAAGGAAAATGTGCCATGGAAGAAGATGAGCAATTCATTGATCATGCTGCATATAGAACACTAGTGGGAAAACTGGTTTACATGACTGTGACAATGCCGGACATTGTGTACAGCGTACACCAATTAAGTCAGCAAGTTCAAAGTCCCAAAAATAGTCACTACCAAGCTGCCTTGAGGGTTCTCAAGTACCTGAAAAGAACTATAGGCTTGGGATTATTCTATCCATCAAACTGTGAAGTATCAATTTTAGGGTTCTTGGATGCTGATTGGGGAACTGTGCATTGTGTAGAAGGTCAATTTCCGGGTATTTAGTGAAGATAGGAAGCTCAACAGTGAACTAGAAGTGCAAAAAATAACCTACTGTGAGTAGGTCAAGTGCTGAGAGTGAACTCGGATCACTCTCCAGCACAACAGCAGAGCTAATTTGGACCATGAATGTTCTTAATGAGCTGGGGTTTGAATGTAAAGAAGCCATACCTCTCTATTGCGATTCGCAAAGTGCATTACACATTACAGAAAACCCTGTCTTCCATGAGCGAACAAAACATTTGGAAGTCGACTGCTATTTCGTTAGGGAAAGGTTTCAAGCAAAAATTATCAGACCTTTATACATTCACAGCCAAGAGCAGCCGGCTGATATCTTGACGAAATCTCTACCAGCAGCTTAGCATAAATACTTAATCTCCAAGTTGGGAATGGAGAATCAATTCTCCACTCTGCCAACTTGCGGGGGGTGTGAAGGCATATCAGCTTCGACTGATATGAAGAAGGAAGCTTCGACTGATATGAAGAAGAGAAGGGAAGCAGAGTTAGGTAATGGCGGTTGATCTTGGAAATGACTTAAAAGGGTAACTAGCGAGTGAGGAATGTAATAAGTGATCGAGGATACTTTTGTAATTTTGTTTTTTTCAAATAAGCTGCAGTATATAAAGACCGTAGAGAAACTCTTTTAGATTAGAGCGCTGAGCGCAACTATTTTGTTTCTTTTTCTCCAATTTTACATTTCGATGTGGATTTACAATTTGTAATAGTTTTGGAGTGAATTGAGTTGATTGCAATGTCATTTGATCAAATCTTGTGTTAAGTTCGATTTGTCATCATCAGCATGCATAAACATCATCAATAGTCTCGGGGCTGATCTAAGCCAAGGTCATGAAGAATTCCGGTATGAGGGGGTTCACGGAGACTATTGATCTGAAGCTAAAGCTTCAAACCCCGATCAATGCGAAGGAAGAGGCAGCAAAGAATGGAAGGGGGTTGCTGAAGCAGGAGAACATGAGAAGAACATTGTTCCTTGCGGTAGTACGTGACCCTGAGAAGCCTCCTGCATCCAAGTATGTTCTCATTTTCTCCTATCGGTGTTGCCGAAGCAGAAGAAGAACGTTGTTTCTTGCGATAGTGACCCTGAGAAGTCTCGTGCACCCAAGTATGTTCTTAGTTTCTCATGTCCCTTAATTAGTTGCAAAATGTATGAAATTTTTTACATGAATTCATCCTCAAACCCACAATCATTTGCCAGAGAAGAAGGATCAACTCTCCCTGTACACTCTTTCTTCCATCTCTCTCTATTTATAATACTTTATTGGATTTCCCAATTCAATAAATCAGCAAGCTTGATACTAATAAGAGTATGAAGAGATTGATGAACAATTAATATATAAGGTTGATAAATTCCTCAGACTATTGGAACATGATTAGAAGAAATGTTCAAGGTCATCCAATATTTTTGACCTATAGGAACGATCGAAAAATATTCTCAAAACATACAAAATCGTGACCATACCAGATTAGGTTATCTACGGTGACTTGATCACTTATCCTTTGTATGTGTACAAGAGCACGTTCTCAGGAAAGTTGAGCCTTCATGAGGATGACGAGGAAGTATTTGAGGTGCTCTCATTCATCTTCTGGATCTTCACTCTCAGCAAATGACAATGGTGAAGGTAGGGTTTCTTTCTATTTGCAGTTCTAGGTTGTCTTCTTATGATCTCACTTGAAAATAAAAAAAATTATAGGCAATCTTAGGTCTTGTTTGTTTCATGGTAGAGTATGGTTTATCATGTATGGTATGGACTAATGTTATGTTTGGGAAGACTTCTAATAAATGATCATGGTATGGTATGATAATCTCATGGTTTGAAAACCATACATTTTGGCCAAGTTTTTAAATTATGGATTTTGTAGCTTCTCATGGTTTCATGAAAATTTATTTCTAAAATATCATCAATCAAAATTTATAATTCCTCTTATGCCCTTTATATACACATATTAAATTAGACTTTTATTTATCATTCTTGATCGGTTTAGCCAAGACTCTGTTCTCCTTCATAGCTACTGTCATTTAACCATATCACACCATATCATCCTTCCAAACAAGATAATAGTGTTTACAATACCATACCATATAATATCATACCATACATTACTAAATCATACTTCACCTCATCCAAACAAGGTCTTGGTGCTGATTGATCTAATTGTTCCTTCTTACTGTAAATTTACAATCAATTGTTGTGTACAATACTGATGGAGGATGAGATTTCTCCATCAATTATGTTAAATACAACATTGAGATCCTCATGACTACAAATTTGCAGTCAATTGCAGTTACATTGAGGTTTCTAATTATATTAAATTAGAAACGACACAAGAACATGATCGAGAGGTCAACATATATACCTCAAATGGTACAAGGGCCCAACACTCCTTGAAGCCCTTGACTTGATCCAGGAAGGCTTCAATGTGAAGAATGTTGTTGGGAAGGATAGGAGGATCGGATCAAGCCTTTCTTCGAGACGCCCAACAATTAGGGTATTCTGCGCAAGCGCACCTGCCTTCTCTGTGATGCCCGCGGCCACCTCCTTGGCCACATCTACGACAACGGTCCACCCACCGCAGCCATGCGCGGGCACGACGAGGCTGTACTCTGCACCCTCAGGTATCGATATATCCAAGATAAAGACTCTCAACATATCCTCCTCTATATATATATATATATATATAAAAGATCGTGTCGATTAATGGGTTGATGTGTGGTTTTGCTGATTTAATTAGATGAGGATTTTTGTTAATTGGGTTCTGGGATTGAGTGTACATTGGATGCAGATAGTAAGAATGCGTGCAGTAGTAGATATATGTGTTATTGATCAATAATATTATTTACCGGTTGGGGATACATCTTTTTTTTTAATTCCTTTTAATATTATGATTTGTGTATTATTTATGGGGGGGGGGGGGGGGGGGATATATATATTTTTTAGGAAAAAAATACAAAAATACTACTAACGTTTCTTCACGGGTACTAAAATGCTCCTAAGATTTTTTTGGGATCAAAAACACCCCATACATTATGGAATTGGGTACAAAAATACCCCAATAGACAAACGGCGTTAATTGAGAGATAACAGAGTTGACGTGGTTGATGACGGGGAATGATGACGTAGACATGTGGCGCGCATGCAGACCAAGACGTTTTCTCACAGGTACTAAAATGCCCCTGTTGTTTTCTCATGGATACTAAAATGCCACTAATATTTTCTCACGGGTATAAAAATACCTCTAACGTTTTCTCACGGGTACTAAAATGTCTCTAATATTTATTTTGAAGCTAAAATACCCCTGAGATTATTGAAAATGGTACAAAAATGACATCAAGCTAATTTTTGTTATGTGTGACTTAACGGAGATGTCGTGGATACTGATAGAGATGTTGACTTGCCACGCAATCGTAGGAGTGAGCAAAAAAATCAAAAAATCGATTAATTAAAAAATCGATTTGATACCGAACCAAATTTTTCGATTAACCGATTTGATGATTTTAGTTTCAATTTTTATTTTCTAAATTTTTAGTTTTCGATTTTTTATGTGTCGCTTACGTGGCAAGTTGCTCTCTACATATGCACCACGTGTAAAGTCAATATCTTTATCAGCATACATGACATCTTCGTTAGATCTCACATAACAAAAGTTAGTCTGGTGTCATTTTTGTACCATTTTCAATAATCTCAGGAGTATTTTAGCTCCAAAATAAATATTAGGGGTATTTTGGTACCTATGAGAAAACGTTAGGGGTATTTTTGTACACGTGAAAAAATATTAGTGGCATTTTTGTACTCGTAAAAAAATATCTTGGTCTGCATGCGTGCCACATGTCCACGTCATCAGTCCATGTCATCAGTCTCAGTCATCAGTCACGTCAGCTCCGTTATCTCTCAATTAACGATGTTTACCTATAGGGATATTTTTGTACCCAAATCTATAACATAAGGGGTATTTTTTATCCCAAAAAAATCTTAAGGGCATTTTCGTACACATAAGGAAATGTTAGGGGTATTTTTGTACATGTTTCCTATTTTTTAATTACTTTTTCTATTATACATAGATGATGATTTGAAATGTATAGTTAACTTAATTTCTCTAAATATGTTTGAGATCATTCTTGATATTGTTTTTATATATTTTTGATTAGGTTATTGCAAAAACTCATGATAATCGTTTGATGATGACTATGATAACTACAATTTTGTTGCAAATTTGATAAACACATGCAATAATTTTTCACATATTATTCTTTCATAGTTATTTTTTTTTTCATTATGTTTTTATCCATAATTTCCTATGATAATTGAGTTTTATATTTCATTTTATTTTTTATTTTTAATTCTTTATATATTCACGTATTTTTAAACTTAAATAAAATAATATTATGTTAACAAATTTGGTTTAATTATATTTTTTTCTAAAATATGTCATTTTAATAATTTTAACTTTTTATAAACAATTACAATTAAAAATATTTATACATTCAAAATAATTATATCAAATTAGTTACTTCAAACTCTATTCAAAATTATAATATTTAATTATTACATTATTAATATAATTAAGCAATTTCTATTTACTTTTTGTACTCGTTGCTTTCGATTACACTACTTTTTTATTTCTCTTAATCCCATTTATTTCTCTGAGTGCTTTATTTAATTTTTTATTAAAAATATTTTAAGCATTTGATTGTTTTTCTTTATGCACTATAGTTCCATTTTTTTTCTTATGTAAAGAATAATGTTAATTTTTCATTTACACTATTAATACTTACGAATAATAATTACTCATTTATGATTCTAAAATGTACTATATTTATATTTTTTATTTTATTTCTGTATGAATTTATTTTTGATGTTTAAACCATTGTATTTGTTATTATTTCAATAATTATTGAAAATAATTTTAGTATATTGAAATAGTTTTTATATTAGTTTTTGAGTTTTTTAAATATTAATTTTTCAATTTTTTTAATAGTATTTCAAAATAAAAAAAAAATATGTTGTTTAGGATTATTATAAAAGTATATATAATATTTTATCAAATTATATAAATATTATATATAATGTATTTATTCATAGTTATTTAATTAATATTATATTTATATATATATGCGCAACGCGTAGGTTCTCGACTAGTTGTTTATAATATGATAATAAAATAGTAACTTATTTTTGAAAATCAAGGAATATAAATATTTAAATGTAAAATTTAAATTTAAATTATTAAGAATATTAAATCATAGATACAAATTTAACCTAAAAATTAATTTACAATTTAAGTTTATAATAATTTTTTTCTAACATTTTAAAAATTAGTTTTAAAAAGAAGTGATATTTCATAAACACAAAAGTAAAATAAAAAATAATTATATACATTAAAAAAATAATTTATATGAATTTCAATGATAAAAAAATTAAAACTGCTAAAATAATAAGATTTTATAGATAAAAATTAAATATAATATAAGTATAAGATAATAACTTTAAAAAAATAGAAAATAAAATATTTAAATTATTTTAAACTGTACAAATTTTTAATCCAAAAAATAATATTTTAAAATAAAAACTAATATAAAAAACTTCAATAAATAAAAAATATTTAAAATTATTATTCAAAAAATAAAAAATAAAAAATAAAAAATAAAAAATAAAAAATAAAAAATAAAAAAATAGGAGCATATAGATAAAAATAAGTGGGGCAAAATTTTTATTACAGATTTAAGGGAAGTAAAAATTTAGGTGGAGAAAGTGGGAAAAATTTGAGGAAAGCAGTAAAAATAAAATTATAAGTGGTGGTAAAATAAAGATAAAAAATTGAGAAAGTTTGGGAAAATTTAAACGAGAAGGAGTAAAAATAAAATTATAAGTGGTGGTAAAAATAAAGATAAAAAATTGAGAAAGTTTGGAGAAATTTAAACGTGGAAAGGAGTAGTTTCTTATTTATTTATATATATAATGTGTTAAAATATAAAAATTAAATATTTATATTTAAAAGGGAATTTATATATATATATATATATATATATATATAAAAGAAACAATTTTTTCCCACCTATATTCCCCCCACATCCTCAATTTTTACCTTTGTTTTTATAATTTTTTACCTTTGTTTTTATAATTTTATCCGACTTATATTTTTATTTTTAAATGCTTCATTTTTAAATCTTCAATTTTAATTTTCACATGAAACTACTTTAATTTTCCTCCAATTTAATTTACATATTAAATTAAATATGAATTTTATTAATGGCGAATTTTATTTTTCCTTTAATTAATCTTGTTTAACTTTTAAATTCTTGAATTAAATTAATTGCAATTCAAAAATTAATTTCCATATTCAATTAATATTAAATTTTATTAATGGAGAATTTTATTTTCCTTTTAATTAATAATGCTTAATTTTTTAAATTTTTGAATATAATTAATTGCAAATATTAAGAATTATTTATGAAATTTCAACTTTTAAACAATTAAATTAAATTTTTGTTTCTAATTTTATCATGTATGTTTAATTAAAGATGCTTAATTTTGAATTTTATTAATTTCCATCTGATTATAATTAAATTAATTATGTCTGCTTATTTTTCAAATCTTATATATTTATATTATGTATGTTTAATTTTAAATTTTATTTACCCTCTGTATATATGTATAATTAATTAAAAAAAATCGAGTTCATTAAACTAAGGAGGTTTCACTTCCGATTAAGTATCGACTTTTATTCATAAAAATATAATTCTTTTATAATATGATAATAATATGGTAACATATTTCTAAAAATTTAGATGTACAAATATTTAAATTTAAAATTTTAATTTAAATTATTAAGAATATTATATTATACTTACAAATATAATTGAAGTATAAAATAATTACTTTTCTAAAATTTTAAAAATTATTTTTAAATCGAAACTTATATAATTTTAAATTAAAATTATGTTAGAAAATATCATAAATATAAAAAAAATTGATAAACTATTATATTTATATATAATAATATATTAAAATACAGAAATTTAAATTCAAACTTTTTTATTTATTAAATCATGGTATATATAATAATATATTAAAATAAAAAATATTAAAATATTTTAAACTTTTTATTTAAAATTTTAATTTTAATTATTAAGAATATTAAATTATACAAATTTAATTTAAATATATCATTTAATTATAAATTAATTATTTTCTAAATTTTTAAAAATTATTTTTAAACCAAAATTTATATAATTTCAAATTAAAATTAGGTTAGAAAATATCAAAAGAATCAAAAATATCGATAAACAATTCTATTTATATAAAATAATATATTAAAATATAGAAATTTAATTTCAAACTTTTTTATTTATAAAATCATGAAATATATATTTCAAACTTATATTTTTATCTTTATATGCTTAATTTCTAAATTTTGAATTTTAATTTCCACGTGAAATTACTTTAATTTTTCTCTAATTTAATTTTTTTAATTAATTTTCATATTAAATTAATTTTTAATTTTATTAATTAAGAATTTTATTTTCCCTTCAATTAATCATGCTTATAACTTTTAAATTTTCAAATTAAATTAACTACAATTTCAAATTTAATTTCTATTTTAAATTAATTTTAAATTTTATTAATAGTAAATTTTATTTTTCTTCTAAATTTTTGAATTTATTTAAATACAAATTTTGAGAATTATTTATGAAATTTTGATTTTTTTAAAAAAAATAAATTAAATCTTATTTTCGAATTTTATTATACCTGCTTAATTAAATATGCTAATTTTGAATTTTAATAATTTTCATTTGATTATAACCAAATTAATTATGTCAACTTAATTTTTGAATCTTATATATTATATTATGCATGCTTACTTTTGAACTAAATTTTTTCTCGATAATTATGTATAATTAATTAGAAAATTTTCGAGCATTAAATTAAACAGATTTCAGTTCCAATTATGTATGCTTAATTTTTAAAATTTTAGTTATATTTAAATTAATTAGACTTAATTTCAAAGTAAACATGATTAATTTTCAAAATTTTGAATTTTTTTAATTATGTATAATAAATTTAGAAATTTATTGATTATTGAAATATATTTTATTAATTTAAATCTTGTTAATTAATGGAAATTAATTTATAAATAAGTAAGTAATTTCAAATTTTTAAATTAAGTAAGTTTCATTTTCAATTTTTAAAAACAAAACTTTCATTTTAAATTAATTATTCTTATTTTCCAAATTTTCATATAAAACTATTTTAATTTTTTTTTAATTTAATTTCTAAATTTTAATTAATTTCAAATTTTATTAATGGTGAATTTTATTTTCCTTCCATAATTATGCATGTTAAATTTCATTTTTTCAAATTCATTTAAATAAGCATGCTTGATTTTCAATTAATCATGCTTAGTTTCAATAAATTTGAATTTAGTTAATTTTAAATATGAATAATTATTTATGAAATTTTAAATTTTGTTATGTATGTTTAACTAAATATGTTTAATTTTGAATTTTATTAATTTTTATTTGGTTAGAATCAAATTAATTATATTTGTTTAATTTTTAAATTTTATATATTATATTATGCATGTTTAATTTTAAAATTTATTTTCTCTCTATATTTATGTATGATTAAATATAAAAAATTTGAGTCCATTAAATTAAGCAGGTTCACTTCCAATTAAGTATCGGATTTTATTCTTAAAAATATAATTATTTTATAATATGATAATTTATTTCTGAAAATCTAGGTATACAAATATTTATATTTAAAATTTTAATTTAAATTACTAAGAATATTAAATTATATTTACAAATTTAAATTAAAAAATAATTTATAATTTAAGTTTAAAATAATTATTTTTCTAAAATTTTAAAAATTAGTTTTAAATTCAAATTTATATAATTTCAGATTGAAATTGTGTTAGAAAATATGAAAAATATCAAAAATAATCGATAGACTATTCTATTTATATATAATAACATATAAAAATATAAAATTTAATTTCAAAAAAAAATTATGTTTAGAATCACATTTTTATCATGCAAAGCACAGGTACAACATCTAGTTTTTCTTAAATCATTAGTTTTGAAAAAAATTACTGAGGCTTGATATTTGTAATCAAAAATCAAAATTAAATTTATATAATTGATGATAGGTGGATGAATGATATAGGACTTAAATGAAAATTAAATATAGTATATTTATATAAATTTGATACGTTAAATTGGATGCATGAAATTTAAATAAAAAAACAAATACTGTTTCTTTTTTACACGGAGGCTTGATATTTGAATATTCTGCCATTTTGTTGGCACAAAATTGTGAGATTAAAAAGTTTTGTTCAACGTGCCTAATTTGTTATGGAAAGTCTTACTTTGCTTACTTGTTGCTACCAAAATTACGTTGATCAACACTAGTTTGTTGGTCGACACTAGTTATCCAATTACAATGATAGGTGGCTTTTTTACCGCTCTACTTTGTGGTTAATTGGTGCATTATATTGGTCATTTTCTGTCAACCATACATCCAGACTTAAAATTGTCTAAAATCAAGATTTGACCTCAGCATCTTATACGCATCAATTTTTATACTAGAACTAGAATATCATTGCTTAATATAACCATTTAGCATCCTTGTATACATGATCTACAATAATGTGGCTAAACATAACTATCTTTATAAAAAATATCTCGGTCTGTCCCTCCAAACCATTTCATAACAAATTGCAGTTTTTTACCCTTGTAAACAAGGTGTTAGTGAAGTGTTTGTTGACTTAGTTAATCAACAATAGGTCAAGTCACATTTTCAATTTGAGATTGAGGGGAACTACACCTGTTTCTGCGTGCGCGAGTATCAGAACTTCAGTAAAATGACTACTTTCTATGCCCATGGTAGGGAAAGGAGAATGTTATTCATAAATCTGTAGATAAACACCATTGACCACTATCATCAGCCTTATGCGCTGCTACAAAAACGGTGCAAGAAATCAAATGGCAGCAGCATTGACCACTGAATAAGCATGATTCGCTAAAAAAATAACGGCGTACATAGAAATAGAGTCAAGCAAGCTACAGACAAAAAGAAAGCAAATTACTCGGCAACAACGGCCCACTACTTCTGCCTCTTGTAGATCTTGTGCAGGAAAGACTTCAACACATCTTGAACTGCTTTGCTTGGCTGGGCTTCGATTGAAGATATCAGTTTTTCGTAGCTACTTCTCTCGTACTCGGCAAATACATTCTAAGAAAATCAAAGGGAAAAAAGTCACATGACAATAGAACAGCAGACAATTAGAAAGGAAATAATTCTGAAACACCAAATGTAAAGGATAACTATTGATGACAACTAAGAAAAAAAAGGACTGGGTTTACTATCAACTTGGTTTAGTGCTTTTATAGAGAGGTGACTAACATATGCTGGCACATGATAATATACTGAGAATGGAAACAGGGCAGGGAGGGGTGAGGATCATCCATGGTGTTCATGCCTTGCATTTAGTATATATATTTGCAGGTATAATCAATTAAATATTAAATGCACATATGAGTTGGATGAGGCAGATTATATGAGGCTGGGTAATGCAGGATGGGAGATATTCCCCATTCTCGTTTATCTTGCCCCATCTCACATGAAGGTTAAAAATTTTAATCATATACCCATCTGTTATTGTAAACAGGGAAGTTTATATCGACCACAATTAGGGTGGGTCAATTTGCATCTTGAATTCTTGTCAGTTTAGAAATTAGATTAGGCTGACCTTAGCACTTGATAATTTCTCTATGGCTATGAATATGACATCTGAAATGACACTAGAGTTGCATTTACGGAATGTTTGCTTGCCTATGCTGTAAATCCATTTGCATAGCAAATGACTGCAAAAAGTTCATAATTTCGTAAAGAAAATAGCCCCATTTGTGACCTGTTTGCAACTGATGGATTGGAAGGAAAGGCAAACAGACATGTCATTAGCCACCTTGACATCATTTAAGTAACGATCAAACTGTGAAATGATTTGACCATATTTTAGGTGAGTGTTAAGGTTGTATGTCTTACGGTCTCTAAATAAATGGTATTCAACTAACAGTTAAAACAAAATTCCTAGCAGTTACCAAAAATCATTCCTAGCTGCACTTACTAAAACTATTACTAATAAGGATCCTATGTATCAAGAGTGTCAGTGTCTCTATAGGTTTATTCATAGTGAGCTGCCCCATTTGCTCCCTCTAACTTCCCTCAAGTATTTTAAGTTTCCCATCTATCTCATTGCAATCAAGGAGTTGATCTTCCATGGACAATTCTTCCCTCATTTTCTATTGTGATGGCTGTTAGTCCACCATGAACTACTTTGCTGTCATCTCAAGTGTCCTGCAAGGTTTAAATCTGGTACCATTCAGTCCGATATGAGCAGTATCTACCATTTTTACAACTTTCAAGATCAACATTTGACAGAACATGAAAGTACCACCAATACCGATTCTCTTGGGAGGTATAAGGTCTGTACTAGGCAGTACAACACTTATATGGGTCTATACCACCCAGCACAAGTCCATCAGCTATTTTTTTTCAGCCATTGGGCTTATTTTTACTACTTTGGGGCAGATTTATAAAGGTCTCAAACCTCTTATTATAATTTGTTATCAAACTACAATTTATTATATATGTTTTAAGATTTTAATCAATTTCTTTATGAAAAAACAAGATTTAGAGTATGAAATGAAAATATAATATTTGGTACAATCCAATTCATGCCGGATTGTAATAAGTGATTAATACTGTAACAATACTAACCATTCACCGAGATTAGTACCGTACGAGATTTTAAACCTTAGTGTACAACTTTGGATGATCCCTAGTTCCTAACAACTTACTATTCAACATTGGAAAGATATACTGAGACTCTCCTAAAAATAAACATATTATTTGGTTTTGTGAACTGCTCAAAAAAGTGG
Organism: Canna indica; assembly: GCA_034359265.1. NCBI lineage: Eukaryota > Viridiplantae > Streptophyta > Magnoliopsida > Zingiberales > Cannaceae > Canna > Canna indica. Next base: position 60,852,492 of record CP136897.1, read on the forward strand.
AAGAATTGCACAGGGAAGTTAGCGACTATTTTACATGCAATAGAAACATATGTTTGTTATTCACTTTTCATGTTTTCTATTCTAGTAGAATACATATATTTCCTTCTATCAACAGAAGCTATGGAGCTAAAAGAACTACAAATTTAAATAGTAACAATTTACAAAATCAATTGGAAGAAGGTTGGTTCATGTATGTCAACTGGTGGAAGTTTGTTGCTGAATTTAGTTGCACCTTAACAAGGGCCAAAAAATAAATCAAATTGTTTTTTCAAGATTCCCAAAAACTTTATAAGGTTGCACGCATCAAACCTGGAGGTGGAGTTCTCTGTAAAGGACCTTCACTTTTGCAATACAAGTCTCATTGTCTTTTCCATAGTTCTCCTGCACAATTATCATCCAAAATAAGCTTCTGTTATAGCTGAAAATAAATTTTGAATGGAAGGAAGCAATTGGTCTTACAGACAAAATTTGCATCTGGCTCTCATTAGCACGTTCTAGGGCTTGTACTACAAGCCAAGAGCATTTAAAATCTTGAATGTCAGTTCCAATCTATCAAAAAAGAAATTAAGAAATTGACATTCATAAAGAAATTGATAGATTATTCCATTTATGCAATAAAGAGAGTCAGAGAAATAAATCGCACTTACCTTACCAATCACTGCAGGATCACCAAAACAATCTAAGTAATCATCCTGAAAGAAAAGTCCTATTGTATTATGGATTGAAATGGCAGAAGTAAACTGATGTTGGACCATTGCAAAAATCTGGAATTACCTGTATTTGGAAGTATGTTCCCATTTCAACAAGAATGTTTTTAACTTCAATGAAGTTCTCCAAATTTTCACCTGACATTAAAAGCGCACATGCGACCTGAATAACGATGAAATTTTCAGTTACAAACAAACCAACCATCTAGGAGTTGCAATCTCTTAATTGTATTTTCAACATAAGTTGAGAAGCTAAAGAATTTACTAGAAAAAAAAAATCAATGGACAGATAACAATAGTGAGCATACAGTTCAGAAAGCTTGTTTGTTGCAAAGATTAGACAATAATAATAGAATTTGATTTTGAATAGAAAATATGCCCCATTAACAAAATATTATGAAATTCTTCCATACGTTCATTTTTCCATGATATATTAGAGTGCATATAATTGTTAACAAATAAGGGACAGGTTAATGAGGAAAGACAACTTTTGCTAGGTATATTTCTTTAAGGAATAAAACCCTGGTAATGTGTCACTGAAGATACTAATTTATTCCAAGTAGATTGAGGTATATGCAATATGATGACCCTCAAAGGCATCCTTTGTTCTTTTACTATATAAAAGGGTGCTATCAATGTAGAGATGGTTAATGAATCAGCCTTATCTTGCATAGACAACAACAGATAGCAATACTTTATGGTCTTGAAATTCCAGTTAGCAAATGGCACCTAATAGGTAAAAGGGTAAGTGCTTTAAAAGAAATATGCATCCAATGATGCTACAGTCCACATGTCTCCAAAAGTCAAGCCTATTACAAGAAATAGGCGATATAATCTAGGGCTAACAACACTACTTCAAACCCATTGGCTAGAGATTGCTAAGAGTGGTACAGGTTCACACTATTGAAATGACAGAACTTCAATCTCCTCAAAAGATTGTGTATGTCCACTCAATTTATAGAAGGATATGTCCCTTGAATCCATAACTATGTCAACCAAAGTGCAGCACAGTCCAATTTTGCGTCCATACAAACTTTTAATCTCCTCGATAATTTCTGCCAGGTTGCAGTATCCTACAACTAGAAGAATATAGAAGCCATACAAACGTGAGGGAGCAGGCTTGGAAAATTGGTCAAACTTGCCTTCCATTTAATATAGTGCAGAAAAAGGACTTTAAATGCGCAAGTCTTATTTTGAAGGCTATAATTGCCTAACACCTCAAGATACTTCCCCGACTGGTTAAAAGTAGTCGCTGAAATTTAATGTGCAGCATTTAAGATAATGTTCACATAAGGCTAACTAATAAGATTAAGGCAACTAACAGATGCTAAGAAATAAGGAACATTTTGTATGAAGTTTGTAGAAAAGAACTCTAAGCAGCTAATTGGTAAAAGTGTAGTGCTACCCCTTATACCAAGGGTCAATTAACAACATCACTGAAAATCTTAAATGAAATGTATTTTTGTTAAGATGATAAATGTAGCCAGTCAATTCAATGCTGACAAATCTTGAGTAATAATATTTCATTGTAGATCTTGAGCAACAGAGGCTGCGAGGATTCAGGACTAGATTTTAAGGGGGTGAAGCTGTAATTTTCTCTAGAAGATATATTCCCATAGTATAGGAGGTGATGTAGCATTTTCCTCAAACAAATTTTAAGTGATGAGATCTAAATTTTAAGTGATGAGATCTAAGTGTTGGTCTAGTATTCAGGTTTAAAAACCAAGCGAAGTAATTCTGTTGAATTATAAACCAAAGAAGTTAAAATTCAAAATAAATTAGGTTATGAGAAAAATCATCTTTGCTGAAATTTTAGAGAAAAATGGGATTTGAAAAGTCATCATATATGTAAAAAAGTTTCAATAAAGAGTATTATTCTAATAATATCTTATACAAAAACACCTAGTGGGATTCCTCGATAATCCACCTCCTTTGTTTTACAGTCTCATTTAAATGGAAAAATCCATGACATGAGAAATAACATTTTTCTGGAATCTCATTAACCTAGGATTTCAAAGCTGTGTTTTGGCTTAAACTAAAAAACCCTCAAATGAAGCATTCAAGTTTCCCCACACACCTATAACTAAGGAATTCATAAGAGGCTTGAATAGATATAGTTTAAATGGTGAGTATATGTTCACAAAGAGGTTATACTATTCAACAGGTAGAAACAGGACTATGCATGTGAAATTTCAAAAGAAGGCAGTATTTCGAAAAATCCCTAATATCCAACTAATTCAAAAATATGGCATAAATTTTTGGCAGCAATATAAATCAAAGAATTTTAACTAGCATAATAAGAAAAGGAACATGTCAAATGTAACATTAACAAATGTAAGCAATAGCCACACAAAATCTGAAAGTTAGAATCCATTTAACTTACTGGAAGGTAGAAGGAATAATAGGCAGTTTTGTATTGCACAATGCGGTTGTAGCTGCGTCCAGTTAAGACAACAACAAAATTTATTTTTAATAAACAGTAACAATTAGGAAAAACTTGAAGACATGTCATAAACATTGGTGCAAGGGACAGGATCTAAATAGTACACTGGTAGTTTATATTTGGACAGGTCCTGTTCTCCTTCATGAGTGGTAATGAGATCCAGCATCTGCCCTGATGCTGTCTGAAACTCAACCTATCAAGACAAATAAATTAGTCCTAGACTCCCTAGAAAACGGTTTGTGAGTTAAAGCAGACAAGATGATGATTACCTCATTAAACAGATCAAGGAGATCAACATAATAAGGCATTCCCTTAAAGTGCTTTTTAAGAATTCGAGGAATGTGGTTGCGAAGTAAGATTCCATCATTGGCAGCAATAAGACCAACCTAAGACAGTAATCAATAGCAACATAATAGGCAAGGACATTGCACTTTTTTAATTTGACAACAAAGTGATATAAGCTCCTCTAATTTTCTTCCGACTAAAGTACTATGACCATAGTTTAGCCTCAACAAATGAAAATAGGAACTAATGAAAGGCAGAAACAGTACGAGAAAATTATAAGGTTAAATATTATGGTGCAAGATCCTAGTTTCAGTACGTAGGAATGGCTAAACTTATCACAAAACCAAAAAGTATATATAACAATTTTGTATTGTTCACAAGACAGGATTAAAAATGCAGGACTGAAAAAAATTATGAGCATTGGATGTTGTGCTTTAATTCTCAATCTCAACATGTACCTTCCTATATACCAATTTAAGGTGACTCATTGAGTTCTTCCATTAGACATTATTCAAGGAATTAGAAACCTTTACATGTTTGTGAGTATTGTCTGGTTTGTGTCAAGCACAAGCTTCGTTGAAAGGAATGTTCAATTTTAACCAGCAGTAATAATCTATGATCTTGTATGAACAGGGTATTAAAAGGAACTAAGGTTCAAACTCTTTAGTATAGAGGATCTATATAAAGTGGAGCATGATTGTAGTCAAAGATCATACAAAGTGAAATGATTTCTGGATTCTAAGTTGTGAGAGTGCCATATTTTTGAATGGTGAGATCTCATTGCCTGTAAAGAAGTCATGTATGGTGCAAGGCCAAGTCCTACATATTGTGCTGAGAAGGTCTAATATCAGGTATTGTGGAAAATTAAACAATACATAAGGTTTCAATGTTGTATATGTTAACTTGTTAATTTTCTATTGTGAGAGAAGCAACCCAAAAACTAGATGGACCAGGCGGAAAGAGGGGTGGGGAGGAGACTATTGACAAGATAAAAATTGTTCTGCTTATTTTGTAATAACCGGAAGTAACAGGCACATGACTGGATCATTTAACAATTTTTTAAATGCATAATATAAGTTTTTCAACTAAAATTTCAGGAAGAATAAATCATAGCTTTTATATTTGTTATCTCTTAGGTTTTTGAATAAGATATTACATCATTGTATATACTAAGACCACAACAATATAAAGTGCGGGTGATATATGATAGAATTATAGAATATCACATTCGAAAAAATACACAAGTTCCGATCAGATAGATCCATGAGCATATATAGTAAAAGTGAAATGTCAATAATGAATAATAGAATGCAGATACTGAAAAAAGTAACAAACCTTAGGAACTCTAAACCAACAAGGTTGACCTCGTCTTGTGTGTGAGTTATCCATGATGTCATCAAGGACTAGAAAATATGCTTGAAGCTGAAAAGTTTATATAAAGAACTTTTTTAGAGTTCTAACATGAAACAAAGTACATTTGTTCTTCATTATAAATATACTGCTAGATATAGATCAAAATAATTTTACCCATTCAATGCACCAACCAAGGGCACAGCCAAGAAAGATTTCGTCATCACTGAGTAGGTTTCCTTGTCTAAGCAACTTGTAGCTGTCAATGACAGACATTCCACGGTTGAGCTTGCCTATAAAGAGGTAAGTGTTGGTTAAGAACATACTTTTTACATCAATTCTCCATGTAAAAGGAACACTTACCTCCAGGTACATTGTAGTCCAGCATCTGCAAAAAGAAAATGAATGAACAATTACTACTGTAAGGAATCAGTTTCACAGAAGATCAAGTAATGAACTGAAAGTCTGAAACATGTTGTAAATAACAAACTGAATAAAAGTAAATGCAATGAAATCTAGAAGTTATGTAAATAATCTAGTTAATAGTAAAACAAGTAACAAACTAAAAGACAATAATTATCTGTAAGAAACTATTTGCGAGTAGGGTTGTTCACGGTTCGGGTCGGGTTTAGGGGAAAAACCGACCCAATCCGACCAAGTGTAATCAAGTCGAGTCAAGTAGTCGGGTTTACCTATTTAGGTAAAAATGAGTTTTTTAAAATATTTTTTAAAAAATATTTTAGAAATAATTAAAATAAATATTTTTTAATATAATATTTTAAAAATATTTTTTTAAAAAAAAATATATAAATAATCGGGCCATCGGGTTGGGTCTCGGGTAATGGGGTTTCAAATCTTGAAACCTGAGATCCGACCCGATTATGGTCGGGTTTGGTCAGATTGTACCCGACCCGACCCAATTACCCAACTCGATCCAACCCAAATAGTTCGGGTTAGATTGGGTCGAGTTCTCGAGTTCATTGGATCAACAGCCCTATTTGCGAGTAGAGAGCTTTTTGATACAGCAGGAAATCTAGATTAATGAAAAACAAACTCAAAATAAAGGTGACCCCTTGGTGTTACCATAACATTGATCATCTGTGACATATGAGTAACCAGGGCTCATGTCATGGAAACAGCATTCCTACGAGCAGCATATTCTGTCTTCAGGTGTAAGGCTGGAAGCAATTAAATATTGACTGGAATGAATGAAGAAATTCCTACAAGCCTGGAGGCAATTGGTTTCAGATGATCTGATTGAGAATCATAAGGGGGAAGTTGGCAATAAAGCATGAAATAAGAACTCATTCTAGTGAACAACTGTTGGGATTTGGAGGTCTCTAATCTTCAGAAAAAAAAAAGCAGAAGCAAGACCATTAGCACAGAACACAGAAAATCTACACAAAAGCACAAAAACATGAGAACAAAAAAAAAATAACTAAGATTTAACATGGTTCAGCAGTAGATAGAGGTCTGCATCCACAAGAAGAGGAGAGATTCCCATAGAAAAATCATCAAGGATAAAAGGCATGAATCGCTCACCATGCTTAATCATCACCATGTCAAACTGAATAGTAACAAGAGAACACAACCTTTTGTCCCTTTCACCCCAAAAGAACCCTTTACAAGCATCCCTCTCTGAAGGACATAAAGCTTACCAAAAGGCTTTATATAGAGTCAATACATGTATAGGCAAAAAAAAATGATAAACAAAAACCACATCATAACTTACACCGTATCATCCTTATTTTGTGCAAGACCCAAAGGTGGGCTTGGACTTGGCTACACACTATTATCACACATTCACCATGGGGATAGGGAGGACAAAGTCTTACCATAGGTTACACGAAAATATACTAATCACATCTGATCATCTCTATGATTCTTCAAAGTCTGTACTCTGTACAGCCCCCTGCCTTCTGTTGGCTCCATTGGACTACCTAAACCTTGTTGGACCAGCTTTATTCTGCTCGAATGGACCTAATCAATAGAGTCCTGGCCTTAGGGGCCATGAAATGCAACATCTCGATTCAACAATCCATAGTTCATGCAAATCCCACATCCATCATTGTATTTCTTTCAACCACTAACACTATGGCCTGATCATGTTCTTGGAGCTTCTGCAAAAACTTTGCTCTCACATGCCTTTTTTCATTGTTAGCAACTTAGCATGACTTTGATCAAGTGCCTCTTGTTGTCCTCCGACAATGGGGATATCACCTCTTCACCTCTTTATTTACCAAGGATCTTTTGCTCCATCAAACTTTTGAGAGGACCATTATGTTGTAGGAGATATTGTTATTGCCTTAAATCAATTATGCCTCCTACTTCATCACTATGATAAGCAAGATTGCCATACCCATACTAATTTACTGCTAGCGGCCATACTCAAGATCTCACCACCTTTAGTCGATACCATGTCAGATTGACTAATTACAAGAGCACATACAACCTTTCCTCTCTTTAATCCCGAAATCACCCTTTACAAACACCACGTAAGTACACAAGGATTCTGACAAGGTTAACGCCAACCTTCGGCCCTTAGATGGCTTTATATAGAACCAATTTAGAACAGTGGACTGCGTTAAAACTTAGATCAAGCCATCCTTATCCTTGTGCATGACCAAATGGTGGGCTTGGACTTAGGCATGCATCATTCTATAACACTCTTCATGGGAACAAGTCTTTCCATGATCTTCGGCACACTTAACAACGATGCTATACTTGTATCGATCCATTTATCCCCTTATACTCAATGAAATCAAGAAATTTCTTCGCATCCCTTATTTCACTTCTTAGACTTCTTTCTGGAGACACACTTGACACTTCGAGGTAAGCAAAGCAAAAGAAACGAAAATGTCAGAACCTAACAAGTCGAGCAGAGGAGCTCCACCTCAAGCTTAAGGAATATACTTGAGCATCCTGGATTTATCCGTGACCTTCAGCTCAAGAGAATCTGAGAAAGGTTGATAAGAAGACTCCCATCTCAAACGAAGAGAAGAAATCTCAAATCTAATGTAACTCAATCATCAGTAGAACGAATAAGATTCACAGAATAACGATACTTAAATCAAGATCTATCTACTATGGAGTACTATGTGAGATACCTTATCGATCCATTGGCGGGATTCATTGGTGTAGTCGAAGGCGGGATCTTCAAGGAGCTCAGACTTGAGCCGGCTGTAGACCTGGATGAACGCAGCCTTCAGATCCCCTTTTCCACTTCCGTCGACCACCGCTCCGTTCGCCGCCGCAGCCGCTGCCTGCGCCATCAATCACCAGCTCGACACCAACCGATCGCACCACTGAAGCAGGAAGCAATTAGAGAGGAGAGCCGAGGATGACGTCTCCGTATATAAATCTCGATAGGGAGGTGTGAGGCAGAACGACCGTGACATAAATACCCTCATTGTCAGACAACCCGATATGAGTATTGATCTCTATTTTTTGGTTTAATAATTGCAATACACTGATTGGCTCGAAGTAGATTTATAATATAATACAAATCTATATAAATTTATATTTTATGCATACTTGTTTAAAACTTTAAATACAAACACGACCTGAGATGGCTCGGTTCAGGTTGGACGATGACAGATGAGAGGAGACAGAAGAGGGCATGTAAGTAAAAGCACTATGAAGCGAGGCGAGCACGTGAGATCGACACGTTTCATGAACACCTGGCAGCTATTAGTTTAGTTTACCGGGTTCGTCGCTTGCTCCTCGTTAATTGAATGGCCACGAGAAAAGGCGGGAAGAGAATCACGAGCCAGCAGGAGAGATCTGGTACGACATTTTAAGTACCTCTCATCCCTCACATAATCCAAAGTTTTACTCGCCCACGCGTCATCTCTTTAGTGGCTCTCGTAATGTGGACTAGTGAGAGGGTAAAACAATGAGTAATCGTTCCAGGGACGCAAAGCCAGCGTTTGCCGTGGTTGGTAGTATAAATTCCGAGTTCGTGGAGAGACCACGTGGTATGCACGGGAGCACGTGCCTGGAAATAACGAAGTAACTTTACCTGAAGGGTGAGTGGAGGCAAAGGTGGGACCGGCTCTGTCTGCTTGCAATCACGTGGCGGGTAGGCATAAGGGATAGAGAATACGAGCTCGACCAGTGGCATCGAACCGGAATCGTGCTCTACGTTTGCAGTCGAATGTATTTAAATGGAAATGAATATTGCGAACTACGTGGCAAATGCAGACCGAGATGGTACAATCTTTTCTTTTTGTGGAAAAGATATTTGACAGCCTTCAAAGTTCAAACTCAATTATTGGTTTATTTCAACTTATTTCTTTATTTATAGTCGGATTCCATGAAGATCTCTTTCAAATTTAACTACATTAATTTGAGATATTGTATTCCTGTGTTAATCACATCATCAATGAACATGAAGCAATCTCAATCTTGGAAAGCAAGCTGTCACAAACCACGAAAAGGTTTGCTGGAAAGATATTTGGCTGCAGATACCCACTTTTGGCCCATCAGTGAAAATATGACACGTGGCGATCTTAAATAATTGATACTGTACCCGTCACAAGGGCAATGGCACCAACTAGGACATCAGCATTCTACCAAGCATTTATCCGCTCAGCTCAACAATTATTGGACCTAGTATAGAAAAGAGTACAGCTTTTAATAAAAAAATATTGATCATGAAAAGAATATTCCAAAGAAAAGTATGTGGTAAGACTCACTTGACTAAAATCGTAAACTTGGCTTGACCCTCTTCCATTTAAAAACTTAGAGGACGTTTGGTTACCCGCAAGTGTAAATGCTGCAAAATTTATTTGCATACAAAAGCAAATGCCCGCAAATAGATTTTGCAGCCTACCGTTTGGTTGCCCGCAAGTAGAGTTGCAACTTCTATTTGCAAGCATTTGGTTGGCCGCAAATGAAAATTGTAATTACACTTGCAACTTGCAACGTGCAACTTGCATCTTACGAAATTTTTCGGGTCGGGTCGGGCACAAATTTTCTCAAGTCGGGCCGGGCCGGGCCGGGACGGGACGGGCCGAGCATGCACGAATTTATCCGGACCGGGTACAAAATTTTTCGGGCAGGGTCGGGCACGAACTTTTCGGGTCGGGTCGTGCACAAATCTTTTTGGGCCGGGCCGGACACGAATTTTTCAAGTCGGCCCGAGCCGGACCAGGACAGGTTGGGCAGTGCACGAATTTTTTCGGGCAAAGCTGGGCCGAACACAATTTTTTTTTTGGGCTGGGCACGAATTTTTTTTCGGGTCAGGCCGGGCCGGGGATGAATTTTTTTGAGCTGGGCCGGGAAACGAATTTTTTCAGACCGGGTAGGGCAGGAATTTTTTCGGGCCGGGCCGAGCACGAAATTTTTTTGGCCGGGAACGAATTTTCTCATGCGGGGTCGGGCATAAATTTTTTGGGCCAAGCCGAGTCAAGATGGGCAGTGCACGAATTTTTTCGGGCAAGGTTGGGCCCGATGCGAATATTTCGGACTTGGCATGAATTTCTTTTCGTCTTAGGTCGGGCTGGGCATGAAATTTTTTGGGTCGGGTCGAGACACGAATTTTTTTGGGCAGGGCCAGGCAAGAATTTTTTCGGTCCAGACCGGGCACGAATTTTTTTTGGGCGGGCCGAGCACAAAATATTTTGGGTCGGGTTGGGCACGAATTTTTTGGGGTTGGGCCGTGCACGAATAATTTTGGGCCGGGCAAGGCACGAATTTTTGTGCTCGATGAATATTGTTAGATTTTCGATTTGATATTATTTGGTAGAAACTTTATATTTTTCAGTATTATACTATAATTAAAATTTATTAAATTATTTTGATAAATAAATAATATAAAATATTATTGTACTAAACTAAATTATGATTTAGAGTATAAAATAATATTATTATGAGTCTGATCGATTATACAATAATCGATGAATTATTGTTATGATAAAATGATATATTCACCATTTTACCTCTAGCTATTTGTTTACTATTACTTCTAAATTCTATTGAACTCCTATTGCATATTATTGTTGGATCGATTTGGATGATTTTTCCAGCTAGATCACAGGTTTTTTCGTCGTTCATTGTCCCTTGTTTGCTCCTCTGGTGATTCGTGGATCGATTTGTGATCGAGATAGATTTTAGATCGCACATTTCAAACATCCATGCGAGCGATCGCCGCCATTTGAAGTGGCAAATCTAGGCTCCTCTACCACGTCAGATATTTTGGGTGTCGTCAATCATTGGGGCGACTCATCCGATGATGTCCTGCTCCGACCTGACAAAATTTTGGACCCGAGAACTTGGGCTTGTCACGGTACGAAAACTAAACGAGCCGTAAACAACACAATTTCATTAGCACGATTAAAAAAACTAAATCGATCACCCTTTCTTGACTCTGGTTACGCTATTATGCTTAACCGAACCTACATCTTGTGGCCCGGCACGATAATGGACGACCCGAGCATGATTTTGTCATGTCAGGCTATCTAGCCGGGCTAAAACTGTCAATCGTTGATATGAAGATGGAAGTTGCAAAGTCGCAAGTGTAATTGCAACTTTCATTTGTGCGGCCAACCAATCGCTTGCAAATAGAAGTTGCAACTCTACTTGCGTGCAACCAAACATTAGGCTACAAATTTTATTCGTGAGCATTTGCACTTGCGGGAAACCAAACGTCCCCAAAGTGAAAATTGGTTTGCGAAAAAAGGAAATTTCTCCCTCCTCTCTTCCCTTCTAATTTTATCACTTTTTCATTTCTCAACGTTGTACTCAAACTAAAGAAGTGTTTGGTGTGATGGAATAGATAAGTAATAAAATATTATTCCCTATGGCTTACCTATCAATTTGTTTAATTACAACTTGTTAAGAAGGATTAGGTAGACTATAATATTATTCCTTATAACTTTTTATATTCTTTATAATATTATAAATATTGAAGGACAATAAAAAAAAAATCATACGAAATAGATAGATAATACTATTCCTTGGGTTGAGGTAAAGAATAGTATTTCTCATTCATAGGTAATAGTATTCCTTATCTATTCCTTATGGCTAGTGGCCCCACTGAAATATTTTAAAAACTATATAGTATTTTTTTCTATTTGCATGCATACCCCCACCACTTGTTGTTGTAACGTTCTCCTTCCACCCGAAGTATGCTTCATCAAGTAGTGGAAGGAAGCACGAGCGCAAGAACATGCAACATGAAGCCAGGAATCATGTAGTGAAAATGCTCGAGTGCATTGATTTCTTCTCTCTTTCTTTCATTAAGAGGATGCAGACATACTAAGTAAGTTGTTTCCTTCCACTTCCTCTATAGTGCATTAATTTTATGTATATACTCACGAGCAGTAAATTAGCTTGCTTCCATCAAGCTTTCTTCTTCTTTTCATTAGCTTGCTTCCATCAAACTTTCTTCTTACTATTATTAGCTTGCTACAGCAAGCTTTTCATTAGCTTGCTTCCATCAAGTTTGTTGCAACAAGCTTCTCATTAGCCTGCTTCCATCTGCAACAAACTTTTTCTTCTCACTACAACACAATTGACCTATAGATACACAAAATTAGAGACAAATTATATTTTTATTTCTAAATCTTAATATTTCGAGACTAATAAACATAAAATTTATTTCTAATTAGTCTCTAAAGATTTATAGAAACAACAACAACATAGTCACTTAATTGATTTGACTCTAAGCTATAGAAACATCAATAATAGAGTCACTTAATTGGTTCGATACAACAGATAGGGGCCTGAAAGTTCAACCAAAATATAAACTTGTCGGGGTTAATTGCAAATCGAAATTGGCAGCAAATGAGCCTCTTATATTGGTACCACAAGTCGAAAAAATGTATTATGTGAACTATCCTGCTCAAAATAAAGATATAGCATATTGGCATGTAGTCTGTAAGACTAAAGCTAGAGGAAGAATTGATCCAATAGCGAAAGGAAATGAGCCGATACCTGATATGGCGGATGACTTCTATTAAGAAGAGGATCCTCCCGCATTAGACCGTATTAGTCCAATACTCGAGGATGCGGACACAGAGTTAGTTCAATTAGAAGTTGAATAGGTTAATGATGATGATCATGAAGTTGAGGAAGGTGAAGATGAAGAAGTAGAATTTGAAGAAGACAAATTCGAAGACTATTACTCAGATGGTGATGAATAATTATAAATAAATAGCATATCTTCTATTAAATATATCTCTATTATATATAATCTTTTTTTTGAAAATAAGAGACTTGTATTAATCAAGAGATTTGAAGAATACAAGTACAGAAGGTCGAAGAAGAGAGAACATAAAAAAGCGATAAAAACAAGCAAAAATTTAGAGCTACAAGGACGAGAGACGGAAGAAAGAAGATCCATCTAGTGCGACCTCGAATAGTTGACGAGAACCGGTTTCGAAACATCGACTATTTAGCTCGAGCCACACCTTCCAATGTCATATCATAACAGCCTTAAATCTGGATTTTTTCTTTGAGTGTGAGTCTAGGAAAGAGTTGGACCATGGCACACTGGATAAGGGAAAGAACTCCTCGGCGATCAGAGAGAGGAAGTTGTTGTACGAAATGACACACTAGAGGGGGGGTGAATAGTGTGTTTACTATACGATTCGCCTAAATTCGATTTTAATCAATTACTTAATTAGTTAGGCAATTTACGATTTGATGATTGAATGCGGAAGCAATAAATGATTAAGCAATTAAAGCAAACAAGAATTCAACAATGCAAACACAAGTATTTATAGTGGTTCGGCCCCAATGCCTACTCCACTACCTAAGCACCCCGCTTAGGCTTTCCAAACTAGTTTTACTAGATTAATTTATGTTTCCCTTACACACGAGGACTTTTCACCGAAGAGACGCACTCTCGACCTAAGTCACTTCCACACCTGGAAGTCTCCGACTTCTTATCGAGAGTCCTCTTCCACCTCAACCCTAAGGGACAACTAGAACTAATCCTAGTAACAACTATGTTTTACATAAGTGGCTTTACACCTAACACCAGGTAATCACTTCACACACAAGACCAATAACCTAGGTCTTACACAAACCTAAATAAAAAATAGTTCAAACAACAATTAAAAGATACAACGAAAAGAGGTAAGGATAAATACAAGATTAACTACTCTTTTCAGACCTTCAAAACCTCCAACTCGCCAAGTAGAATATCTTGAATTAAAGCTCGAGTTGAGGAGCAGAGTGCGCAGGAAGAAAAACTCGCGGGAAAGCAGAGCGCAAGCGTTTTAATCTTTGGAAGGCTTTAAATCTCTCTTGGATGACTCAATAGGATTTGTTGAAGAGTGTGAGAGAGCTTAAATGAAGCATACAGGGGTGTATTTATACCTTCGTGAGGCAACGACAGCTCAACGGATAAAAATCTATCTGTTACAGGCCACCGGTCGAAGCGCCGGTCGAAGCATCGGTCGATCGATCATTCGACCGCTGCAAATTTACCCTGTGATTGGTTGACCGGTGGGTCGACCGCCAAACGCAAATCCCGTGATCCGTGATCTTCGGTCGACCGACGCGATTGCGTCTTAGGCTTATACACAGGTCGGTCGATCGATTAGTCGATCGTCAGCCTCGGCCAATTTCTGGCTTTGGTCGGTCGACCGCCCGACGCAACAGCTTTGCGATTCTTCATTCGGACGATCGACGCAAGCTGCGTCTGCAGCTAGCCTCTGTCCGGTTGACCGATCGATCGACCGTCAGGGCTACTATCCCTTTTGGCTGAGATTGTTTTCTTCAGCCTTTTTCTTCCGTGTTTGGTTTTCGGGTTCCGGCTTTCAACGAGCATCATCTTGGAGAGCTTTTGACTTGATCTTTGGACTCGTCCAAGCGACTTTGGTGCACTCGTCGATCTTCGAGAAGTTTCGCGACGAACCCGAGCGCGATGATCAATGTCCTTCCGATTTCATAATTTCTCTGATTTATCCGATCGAGAACATCGAACGCTAGTCGATATGGAATCTGAAAGATATTCTCAATAAAATCATTAGTTCCATGTTTGTTATCATCAAAACCATTAAGATCAAGATTAAGACTAAGGTTGAAAACCTAAAGCCAACAATCTCCCCTTTTTTAATGATAACAAACATCCTTAAGAAAATATAATATTAAAGCATAAGGATATCAACTTAGGGATTTCTCCCCCTATCAACATGCATATCTATGAGACAAACTCCCCCTATCTATATGCATGGATTTCCTATATTTTTCTCCCCCTTTTTCTTATACACTTATCCCCCTTTTGACCTATACATTTCTCCCCCTTTATCCATACTCATCTCCCCCTTTTGACATCAATCAAAAAGGACAAGAGAGGCTATCTACTCAAAGAGATGAAACACAATTAAAGATTCATGAAGCTAGTTGAGACTCTAAAGATTTTTCATGCAACATGAAAATCTCAACCAAATTAATGGAATACAAATATCTAATGAGAAACAAAATCATACATGATATGAACAAAAACTAAATAGTTGAATTCATGATTAAATCATGTATGTTCTCAAAATGAATTACATTTTTAGATTTCATTCAAACTTTCAAAAATACAAGGATATAATCATTTAAAGCATGTATATCAAGTTTGAATTGAAACTAATATCATTGATCTAAATATGAACTTAGCATATTTTCATTTGAAATAAGCATGAAAACTATGAAAATGTTAAGTCTCAAGTTTTGCTATCTACTCATATTTTCTCAAACATAGGCATCTAAACATCAAACATGACATAGTGTAAGACTATGAATTAAGTTTGGCTTAAAATGAAATTTTTAACTTACTTTGTTGACTTAAGTCAACCTATACTTCTAGTTTTCAAAAATCACCCTTTAAGTTTATTCAAAATCATATTTTTGATAAATGTTTTTGAAACTAATTTTTGGATGAAAGATTTGATACCAAATATAGAATACTCATTTTGATACCAATTGTGGGATGAAAATTTTGATACCAAATATTGAATAGACATTTGAAATGTATGTATCAAATTTGAACTCAAAATGAATTTAAAAATCAAAGTCCATTTTTCGTCCTATATTATTTTCAAATAAACAAATGGATCCTAGCTATCACCCAAAATATCAAAATCATTTCTAGAAATGATTTTACTCATGAAAATGTGTGAATGATATTAGAATTAGAATTCAGATGGTGTACATGAGTTTTTATTAAAGTTTTTGTAGAAAAATCAAAGTATAGAAGATTGCTATTTCAATTAAGGATGATACTTTGAGTTTTGAAATCCAACTTCAAAAATTCATTATAAATTAGATTCTTGATGAAATGATTTGAAATTTTTACTAAAGAAACTAGATTTTTCAATGAAGGTATTGCTTCAAGAATCATCTCAAAATTATTTTTTTATATTTTTCTAGCAATAACTGAAATTTGATACCAAATTTAGATTGAAGTTATATTTTTGTAAATTTCAGTTTTTCTTAAAACCTCTTCAATTTTCATTCAAACTTTCATGACACCACATGATGATCATGTAAAGAGTATATGTCAAGTTTGGAATGAAAATTATTTTCTTAAGTCAAGATATCAACCTAGTATGGTTTCATTCAAAACTAAACTAGTTTTAATGGAACTTGCTAAGTTTCAATCTTAACATTTACTCATGATTTTTCAAGTTTAAACCTATGAATACCTAACATGAGTAAATCTAAATATGTTTCTCAAATATGGATCATGAATAAGACCTTTAAGTCAACTTGTTGACTTGGGTCAACAAGGTTCAAATGAGGTTTTCATGAATTAACATCAATTGTCATTTTATCCATACCCATAAGAATTTTCATTCTAAGTGCATGGAAACATGTCATATCTATTCATAAACATATTTATGAAGATTTGGACTTAAAATGAAATGACCAAGTCAATTAATACCAATTGTGGTTTGTTGATTTGGACCAAGCTTTTCAAGCTTAAGTCTCTTAAAGTGATATAGATATCACATTGTTCATCTATACAAGAATTTTCAATTTTAACTTTCTAGACTTATGTGATATGTGTATCTAAACATGTTCATCAAATTTTAACTTAAGAAGTCTCTAAGGAATAATTTTAACCTAGTTCAATTTCATAAATATCAAGATATCATGAAATGAGCTAAGTTATCAAGATTTTTCCTACTCATTAAAATTTAAACATATATCATGCAACATCAATCATGAGTATATAGAGACATCATTAAACATGAAAATTCAAATTTTTTTTCAAAGATTTTTACAAAATCAAAATCATACCTTTTTTATATAAAAAATTGCCCAACTTTTTTATTTCCTTTTTCATTTACTTTTAGATAGCATTGTCTTCATTTACTTTCATAACGTGCAAGTAGACATCATTAGTATCAAAATGAAATAATATATCAACTAGCAAGCTAACGAACTAAATAGCAAGGTTTAATGCAAGTTTTCATTAGAATAACTTAACCTATGCTAGATAGTTAAGATTCATTTTAAGATGGATACCATGATTTCAAAATGAATCTAAGGGATCAAGATATGAACCATTTGAGGCATAAGGACCCTAAATAAGTTTAACTAGTTTGGACTTGATGGGAATGTCTCTTATAGTAAGTGTCAACCTAGAGCAAGTTTCATTTAATGAAATTTGCCTAAGTGCTAAGTTTTTACCTACTCATGAAAAAATCAAGAATTTAACATGCAATTACCATCATGAGTAAAGAGACACCAATCAACCATGAAAATTGAGCTATTATACTAGAAATATGCAATAATCAAAAACATACCTCATCCATGAATTTAGCCAAACTAATCTATTCTATTTAGCCTTCCATTTTACCATAACTTGCTAGTAATATTCATTAGTAAGAAAGATGAGAATATAAATTACTAGCAAGTCATCAAACTAAGTAGCAAAGAGAGGTCATTTATCGATATCAAAATCTACTTTGCTAAATAGTTTCAAATTCGTTTCAAAAATAAAATCAAGTGATATCAAAACGAATTTTAAAGATCACAAATATAATATAAATGAAAACTTGATCTCCAACCCTTCCTATTGGTTGAAAACCGAAAGTCACAATTAGACTATGATTTAAAACCGCAAGGTCGCTTAGGCCCATTACAGGCCACCGGGGTCTCCGAAGAGATCGGAAAATTAAAAATCAAAAACATTTTCAAAACTTATCATGAGCGGGAAAAGCAATCGATTTAAAGCATGTATCATAGCTCCAACTTAAATAAAGCAAATGAGTATAGGTGATGATACCAAAGTAATTTTGATGTCAATCTTACTAAGGCATCAAGTTGGCTTGAAGTTGCAACTAAGGGAAGATTCATCATTTAAGTACATGGTCAACTTCAACACATCACCTTCCCTTAACCTTGTGTGGTAGCTCCCCCTACAAAAGAGCAAGAAACCATTGGTACCCAAATGACTTTGGGTCCTTGGGGGTTAGTTGGCCTAGGAGTCCAAAGTGTTTTGACTACACTTGGATTTTTCTTAAATGCACAATCAACAATAGCATGGCCAAATATACCACAACAAAAATAATGTCCATGAAACTTTTTCTTTCTATTTTTAGCATAAACATGAGATTTAATATTAGAATGCTTCTTACATGAATTAAGATTAGTATGAGCATTCTTGATAGAAACATTCCTCTTTTGAGCATGAGGTTTGATGTTGGAATGCTTGATATGAGAAGCATGATGAACCTTAGCATTCTTTACATAAGCATTTTTATTTTGAGTATAAGGTTTAATGGTAGAATGCTTAGCATGAGATTTAACATTAGCATGAGCATTATTTTTACTAGAATTCTTAAATGAAGAATTACTAGATGCATTACTAACCTTCTTGTTTAGAAAAACAACCTCATTTTTCAAATCATTCATTGATTTTTGAATAGCATGCAATTGAGTTTTCAACATGCTATTTTCATTCTTCAATATGTCATTCTTATTTTTTAAGTCCTTAGTGTCAATACTTAAAGTATCATGTCAAGGATTGGGGACACTAATTTTTAGCTTCTCATTTTCTAATTTTACATCATGTAATTGAGAGCTAAGATTTGAGTTTTCTTTCTTCAATTTTTTGTTTTCTTTATCTTTTTTAACTAGCAAGGTGTACACTTTCTTATATTCACATACTAACTCATCATATTGCATATCATGTGAACTAGAAGAGCTGGTACTATCATTATCATTACACTACTAGAAATTGAGTCTTCAGCAACGGCTATCAACAACGGCCGCTCAAGCCGTTGCTATTTGCAACGGCATTCTTACGGCCGCTCAAGCTGTTGCAGATATGTTGTATCTGCAACGGCTTTCTAACGGACACGCGAGCCGTTGCTAATGATTTTAATTATCAGCAATGACTTTCTAACGGGCGAGTGAGCCGTTGCTGATAAGTTTATATAGGTCACAGATCGCGCCCGCCCCTTCTTCCTCCCGTTGCTGCCGCCGCCTCCTCCTCCCGCCTCTCGCCGCCGCTGCCGACGCTGTCGTCCGTCCTCGACTGCCGATTTTAGGTATTCATCGCCGCCCGGCCGTCTCTTCCTGTTGCGACCGGCGGGAAATCCGACCGAAACCCTATTTTTAGGGTTTCGGCCGGCGACGGGCGGCTGATGGCCGCCGCCGGATCTTGTACAGTGTCCGAACACTGTACGCCGACGCCGGAAATAGTAGATTAATTTTTTTTTATTTTTTTATTTTTTTATTTATTTGTTAATTAATTATTTAGATTAATTGTTTAATTTGTTAGATTAATTTTTAGGGTTTATATTAATTTTTAGAGTTTATATTAATTTTTAGTTTAATTTAGTTAGATTAATATTTAATAATGGTAGGTTAATTATTTAACTTAATGAAAATGATGTAGACTAATATTAATTAATTAGTTAAAATATTGTTAATTAGTCCAAAGTTGTCCTCAGTGGACTCGCGTCGGAATTGTCCACTTCGGCATTGTGCCGGAATCGTCCACTTCGGACGCGCGCCGGAATAGTTCATTTTGGACTCCTGCCGGAATCGTCTAATTTGGACTCGTGTCCGAATTGTCCAATATGGACTTGAACTGTCTCAAAACATTTAGAAAATAATCATCCATCCGACGAGTTGATATGTTTCACGTACGCATCGACGAGTCGAATATGATTTAGCAAAACCTTAGATCCGTTCGGGGATTGTATGTTCGTGTAAAAGAAGTAGATGATCTTTTATACGACGTACAATTCTTGAATTGTCCCTGATTGGACAATTTGGGAATATAGTTATTTGTACTGCACTTACGTTTTTCTTTTAACTGTTAACTAATTATTCTAAATTTCGACAATATCTCTCTTGTTCTCCGATACGCGCCCAGATGATATGCGTATTCGGAGAACTGTAGGGAGATGCTGCCGAAATTTAGAATGAAGTTAGCGGTTAAAATAAGTACTTAGTGCAATATAAATAACATAAATCCCGAATGGAATAAGACAATCTCACCTAAAGACATTAACCAAAGAAATTGTTATTGATTGACAGAATCATGTCGGCTGATCGAAGTTGGATGTACCGACGTCTTGATCTTGGAGCTTTAACGAATGAGTTTCGATTAGGCGTAACGTACTTCCTAAAATTTGCCTATTTGAATCGGAATTTCGTTAGCATCGGTGATCAAATCCGATGTCTGTGCCGCATTTGTTTGAATGGACGATTTTTGGATCGGGAGACTGTCACTCTGCATCTATATAGCAAAGGATTTGCACCAAGATATTTTCTATGGACTTATCACGGGGAGTCACGTGAAGTTGGGATATCGAGTAATCCTGTCGTTCATACATATGGTGAATCTTCCTCTGCTGGTGTTTCTTCATCTAGTCAATCTAATCCCTATAGAACTATGATACTTGATAGTCTTGGGGGTCAATTCCACCTGAATGATAATGTTGATCGGCCAGTTCTTCAGACATCAGTCCCACCAGATACTACAGCGGTTGATATCACAAAAGTACAAACTGTGGTAGAGATTGAATTACAGAATAAAGAAGCTGCAGAATTTTACGAGATGTTGAAAGCTATCGATGAACCTTTGTATGAGAATTATCCTAAATACACTAGGTTTTCAGCAATGACATAGCTCCTAAACATCAAGACCGATTATAATATCAGCGGGGTTGCGTATGATCGGATTGCAGGATTGATTAATGGAATGCTGTCTACTGATAACAAGTTTGAGCCAACTTTTTATAAGACTAAAAAGCTAATGAGAAAATTGGGGCTTGGGTACGAAAAAATACATGCGTGCCAAAATAACTGCATTTTATATTATAAAGAAAATGTGCAGTTGGATAAATGCCCTATATGTCAACATCCTCGTTACAAGGAGAAGAAATCGGTCCGACAGCAAAATATCCCGTTTAAGGTGCTTCAGTATTTTCCACTAACACCGAGGCTTCAAAGATTATTCATGTCGGAAAAGACAGCCCCCTACATGAGTTGGCATGCAAGAAGTCGTGATGATACAGTAATGACTAATCCATCCAACAGTGAAGCATGGAAACATTTAGATACATATTATCCTTCATTTGCTAGGGATACTAGAAATATAAGATTGGGATTGTGCACAGATGGTTTTAATCCGTTCGGACATTCTGCAACTCCTTATTCAGTTTGGTCAGTGCTACTGACAGTTTATAATTTACCACCGTCAATGTGTATGAAAGATGAATTTATTTATCTTTCGATGATTATTCTGGGTCCTAATGGTCCGCGAAAATAAATTGACATATTTCTCAGACCCTTAATAGATGAATTGAAAACATTGTGGACTGAGGGAGCTGTCACTTATGATTGTCCTCAGAAGCAAAACTTCAATTTAAAGGCCGCGGTCTTGTGGACAATCAATGATTTCCCGACGTACGACATATTTTCTGGTTGGAGCACTCACGGCCGACTCTCTTGTCCGTATTGTAGGGAACACTCTAAATCAATCAGTCTTCAGAATGGACGAAAAATCTCATTCTTTGATTGTCATTGTCGATTCCTACCGGCTAATCATCAGTATCAGAGGAATCGTAATAAATTTACTAAGGGCAGAGTCAAAAGAGATGGGCCACCACCGATGTTGTCTGGTGAACAAATGTTAGCACGTGTTTCAGCACTTCCAGATATAGTATTTGGACGCAATGAAAGAGTGTCAGGTTTTGGCCAAACACATAACTGGATGAAAAAAAGTATCTTTTGGGAATTGCCCTATTGGAGTTCGTTATTGATTCGACATAATTTAGATGTCATGCACATTGAAAAAAATATGTTTGATAATATTTTCAACACTTTGATGGATATTTTCGGAAAAACTAAAGATAATGTCAAAACCCAACATACTTTGTAAAAGACTAGAGTTGGAGTTACAAGAGGTCAACGGACGATATCTGAAACTGAATGTCCTATATGTGTTAAATAAATAACAGATCAAAGATGTTTGTCAATGGGTAAAAGAACTCAGATTACTCGATGGATATGCTTCAAACTTATCTCGATGTGTGAACGTCGATGATTGCAAAATATCAGGGATGAAGAGCCATGATTGTCATGTATTCATGCAGAGATTACTTCCGATCGCATTTCGAGATCTTCTACCTGATAATATTTGTGGTCCGTTGACTGAATTAAGTATGTTTTTTAGAAACATCTGTGCAAATGTCCTTCGAGTCGAAGATATGTCAACACTTGAAAATAATATTATTGAAATCATATGCAAGCTGGAGCAGTTTTTCCCTCCTGCATTTTTTGACTCGATGGAGCATCTACCGATACACTTGGCATACGAGGCACGAGTTGGTGGCCCCGTTCAATATCAGTGGATGTACTTATTTGAAAGATACATGAATCGTCTGAAGAAAAAAGTAAAGAACACCGCAGCTGTTGAAGGATCAATATCTGAATCGTATATCATCCAAGAAATTTCAACATTCTGCTCATTTTACTTTGAATCGATAATACAGACAAGATTTGATCATCTTCCACGTAACGACGACGGGGGTGTTCGACATTCAGATGGACGTTTAAATATATTTTGTCACTCTGGTCGTGCTTTTGGTTCTCGTCCATCTTGACACTTATGCGAGGAAGAGTATCATTTGGCACTTGTATGTATTACTCAATTGTCCAGAGATTGAACAATTCATTGAAATATTTGACATTGAGATGGTGCAAAAATACTCTATTCACAACAATGAAGAATTGGAGAGATTACGGAATCGTGATTTCCCTACTTGGATTCAGACTTACAGCAAAGATCACAGAGCTGAAATAGATGAAAGAATATTTGAGTTTGTTAGTGGACCGTCGCGACTTGTGTCGTGCTATAGCGGATATTTTGTTAATGGGTATAAATTTCACACGGTTGAATATGCATTTACAAAGAAGACGATGAATGCTGGGGTCTGTGTGAAAGGGACAACCTATGTTGAATATGATATGGATTTTTATGGACTGGTGGAAGAAGTGATAGAGTTGCACTACTTCGGCTTGAAATTAGTTATTCTACTTAGATGTCATCGGTTCGATACTACAGAAAGGGGCATGAAAGTTCATCCAAAATACAAACTTGTTGAGGTTAATTACAAATCTAAATTGGCAGCAAATGAGCCTTTTATATTGGCATCACAAGCCGAACAAGTATATTATGCGAAGTATCCGGCTTGAAATAAAGATAGAGCAGATTGGCGTGTAGTCTGTAAGACAAAAGGTAGAGGAAAAATTGATCCGATAGTAGGAGAAAATGAGCTGATACCTGATATGACAGATGGTTTCTATCAAGAAGATGATCCTCCTGCTGTAGATCGTATTATTCCAATACTCGAGGATGCAGACACAACGTCAATTCAATTAGAAGTTGAATATGCTGATGATGACGATCATGAAATTGAGGAAGCTGGAGATGAAGAAGATGAAGAAGAGGAAGAAGAGGAAGAATTCGAAGACTATTATTCAGATGATGAGGAATAATTGTAAAGTATATATTTTATTAAATATATCTCTACTATTTATACAATAATATGATTATATGTCTATTCGACAGATATGTCTGATCATGGTTATCATCGCAGGAGAGCTTCTGAGTTTCCGATCGGTGAGATTCCAGCACTTACTCATGCTGCTGATCCTCCTATTGTTGATCCTCATGAGGATGATACTGCCGAGGTTAGTACATCCAGACGCAGGCGGCCACGCGGGCCGAACAGGTGGCAGCCTCCACCAGCCACAGAGTCACGTAGATTTATTAGCGTGATTGGGGAGCGGTAATATATCATGAATTATGAATCATTACAAATTCATTATATCATAATATAATATTAAAATTTATTTTTGTTGTGCAGGTTCGAGCAAGAAGAAGTGCCGAGGAGCATTTCTTCTACTATTCGACGATACATGCACGGGGCATGGCCTACGTGGTCTCACGTACCTAGCGAGCACGTTGACATGTTCCCGGGCAAGGTACAACGGGCAGCTAGGGCAGGCCCGGTCCCAAGCGATGGCACGAGCTGGGACTACTAACATCGCGGAGACTCGGGGATACGGCCCCGATTGGATTACTCCGGATATATGGGACCAGCTCGTGGGAATATGGTCGACGGATCGATGGCAGGAGGTTTCTAGGAATACGGCTAGAAATCGCATGTCGGAGGGAGCAGCGCGTCACACCAGCGGCTCTATTGCATTTGTAGTGCACGCGAACCGTATGGTAAGTATACCTTTTAATTATATATTTTATTTGTTACTATATGTACTAATTAATGTATTCGTTTTGTAAATATAGACGACGGTGTCGGATGACGGGACTGTCCAGCAACCCTCCCCGATGGCGGTGTTTGAACGGACTCATCGTCGAGCACATGGGACGGGGGAGTACATCGACAACCGCGCTGTATACATTATGGTAACTATATATTTGTTTAAATTATTCATTATATATTTATAATTTAAGTTTTATGATAAATATTAAACAAAAAATCAAACTCGAGTAGGAGACCTACAGCCAGACGGTGGTGCAGCGCGGGGCACCCCCGAGGACTTTGACGCAGCAACGTGGGTCGAGGCCGCAGGTGGCTGGGACCATGGCCGCGTATATGGCTTTGCAGATAGTGGTCATGCGCGAGCCGTACTAGGGCCACTTGGGGCACCGACCCCTTCGGTCGCTGGTGAGCGGTCGTCCACCTCTAGATCCAATTATGATCATAGTAGCAGAATAAGGACTCTAGAGGAGACGGTCGCGCGTCAGAGTCAGATGATGGAGTGCCAGAGTCAGATGATGGCGGAGATGCATGCTATGCTACGCAACATGTCAGGTCATCCCGAAGCAGGCATCTCTTTGGCATCATCTCATCCATCGTCCTCGAGTCAATCCACACCGGTGTACACTCAAGCACTCCAGACCCCGCCAAATGATCCAGGCCATCCTCCATCGTCATCGTGAGATTTTTTTATATTGACTTTGTTACTGAGATATTATACTTGTTTAATTTATTTTGTTTGGATATTGATACTTCAATTTTGCATTTGAATAGTTTTTATACTATTGTGGATAATTATCAATATAAATATAATTGTTTTGATGTATATCTTGGTGTATTTGTGATGTGTGAATGAATGTGTGTATGAGCGTATGGGTATGTGAGTTATGTATCAGATAATGTATCAATGGAAATTTGAAATTTTAATTTTTTTCGTTACCAGGTTCACATCATCAGCAACGGCTTTCCCACGGCCATCTGTGGGAAAGCCGTTGCTAAAAGTTTATCGAAAGCCGTTGCTGATGACCTACCGCAACGACTTAGCAATGGGATTTTACTAACGGCGTTGCTACGGGCTCACCAGCCGTTGCTATTAGTGTTATCACCAACGGCTCCGCGTCCGTGGCAAAACCGTTGCTGATAATATTTTTAGCAACGGCCCGAGTGACCGTTGCTAATCTGTTGCTAAGTTATCAGCAACGCGATTTTCTGCCACGGCTCCATTGCAACGGCGCCAGCCGTTGCACGCCGTTGCTGATGATTTTCAGCAACGGCTCAGCAACGACATTAGCCGTTGCTGATGCCCATTTTTCTAGTAGTGTTATCATGACTAGATGAAGAAGAATGTACCTCATTATTTACAATCATGAGGCAAGCTTTAGATGTGGCTTCATAGTCATGGCTTGAGGATGCTTCGAATGAGTAAGATGTGGAGGTGGAAGCGCTTGACCTTTTCTTTGCCTTGTTCTTCATGGTAGGGCAATTCTTCCTTACATGCCATTTCTCTTGGCACACATGGCAAATCACCTTCCTTTTCCGATTTCTTGTGCTCTTATGACTAGAGACACTGTGGGCTTCAAAAACCATGTTAGTATTGGGTGGATGACAATTGTCATCACTCCCCTCATCAAATGTTTTGAGCTCTTCGGTTTTTGCATAATTATAAAGCATATTTAAAGTAGTCCAAATATCGAAAGAGAAAGTGCAATGCATGATCTTTTCAAAAATCTTATCATCCAATGAACAAAATAAACAATTTGTAGTTTTAGCATTTAACTCAAAAATGCTAATTTGTTCTTGTGTCCATGCATCCATTTTCTCTTTAGGTTCTATGTATTTTGATTTCACCATATTAAAAACACCTAAACTTTGAGTCTTTAAGAATGTATACATTCTTCTTTTCC
The DNA here is from genome assembly GCA_034359265.1 of Canna indica. Lineage (NCBI taxonomy): Eukaryota > Viridiplantae > Streptophyta > Magnoliopsida > Zingiberales > Cannaceae > Canna > Canna indica. Next base: position 60,878,932 of record CP136897.1, read on the forward strand.
AAAGACCAAAGTTTAACTCATCGAACCTAGGAGGTCTAGATGCTACCGACTCTAGAGCCATTTCAAGATCGAGACGAATTGTAGAAGGGATGGTGAAATCACAATCTACGATCCGCTCTGATACCAATTGTTGTACAAAATGGCACACTAGAGGGGGGTGAATAGTGTGTTTACTATACGATTCGCCTAAATTTGATTTTAATCAATTACTTAATTAGTTAGGCAATTTACGATTTGATGATTGAATGCGGAAGCAATAAGTGATTAAGCAATTAAAGCAAACAAGAATTCAACAATGCAAACACAAGTATTTATAGTGGTTCTGCCACAATGCCTACTCCACTACCTAAGCACCCCGCTTAGGATTTCTAAATTAGTTTTACTAGATTAATTTATGTTTCCCTTACACACGAGGACTTTTCACCGAAGAGACGCACTCTCGAACTAAGTCACTTCCACACCCGGAAGTCTCCGACTTCTTATCGAGAGTCCTCTTCCACCTCAACCCTAAGGGATAACTAGAACTAATCCTAGTAACAACTACGTTTTACATAAGTGGCTTTACACCTAACACCAGGTAATCACTTCATACACAAGACCAATAACCTAGGTCTTACACAAACCTAAATAAAAAATAGTTCAAACAATAATTAAAAGATACAACGAAAAGAGCTAAGGATAAATACAAGATTAACTACTCTTTTCAGGCCTTCAAAACCTCCAACTCGCCAAGTAGAATATCTTGAATTAAAGCCCGAGTTGAGGAGCAGAGTGCGCAGGAAGAAGAACTCGCGGGAAAGCAGAGCGCAAACATTTTAATCTTTGGAACGCTTTAAATCTATCTTGGATGACTCAATGGGATCTGTAGAAGAGTGAGAGAGAGAGCTTAAATGAATCATACAGGGGTGTATTTATACCTTCGTGAGGCACGGCAGCTCAACGGATAAAAATCTATCCGTTACAGGCCACCGGTCGAAGCGTTGGTCGAAGCATCACTCGACCGATCATTTGACCGCTGCAATTTACCCTATGGTCGGTCAACCATGGATCGACCGCCAGACGCAAATCGTACGATCCGTGATTTTTTGTCGACCCATTGATCGACTGACATGATTGTGTCTTAGGCTTATACGCAGGTCGGTCGACCGATTGGTCGACCGCCAGCCTCGGCCAATTTCTGGCTTTGGTCAGTCGATCGCCCGATGCAACAGCTTTGCGATTCTTCATTCGGTCGACCGGCGCAAGCTGCATCTACAACTAGCCTTTGTTCGGTCAACCGATCGGTCGACCGCCAGAGCTACTTCCCCTTTTTACCTACAGTCGGTCGACCGCCCGGTCGACCGAACCTTGGCTGAGATTGTTTTCTTCAGCCTTTTTCTTCCGCACTTGGTTTCCAGGATCCGGTTTTCAACGAGCATCATCTTGGAGAGCTTTTGATCTTTGGACTCGTCCAAGCGACTTTGGTGCACTCGTCGATCTTCGAGAAGTTTCGAGATGAACCCGAGCGCGACGATCAATGTCCTTACGATTTTGTGATTTCTTCGATTTATCCGATCGAGGACATTGAACGCTAGTCGATATGAAACCTGAAAGATATTCTCAATGAAAGATATTCTGTTGGCTAAGGTTGAAAACCTAAAGCCAACAGAAGTGTCTCCATCCGAAAGAAGTGAAGGGGCATTGAAGGAAAATATGATCGTGTGACTTCGATGCAGATAGACAAAGGACACATCTGGGATCAACCTGCATACCATGACCAATGAGGCGATCTCGTGTATGCAGCTTATTCTGAAAGGCGAACCAGTTCATGATGGGAATGTTTCTTGGACACGAGGATTGCCAAATATAGGGTGCTATGAAGTCGTTAACACCGTAGAAGTTTAAGATCTTGCAGAGAGATTGAGTAGAGAATTCCCCCGAGGTCGTCCATTTCCAAGTTATCGAGTCCTCCCTAGATCTAATTAAGAAATCTCAGATCTCTTCAAGAAGCAGGATGATGTCGTTTATAGAAACGAAGTCAAAGAATTGTATGTTCCATCCTAAAGGGGAATCGAATGGGTCAACTTCCTTTGAGATCTTTAATATAGGCATCTGGGGATGTGGCAAGGCCAAATAGTGGAGGAAATTTCAGTCTCAATGGTATATCATTACTCCATGGATCAAGCCAGAAACAGACCCTAGAGTCATCCCCAACCAATACGTGAGTGAAAATCCGAAAAATATCAAGAAAAGAATTGATATTCTCCAAATTAGAGAAAGATGAATAATGTCCAGATGACCAATACCAAGAGAATTTGGGTAAAACATAGAAATCGGGGAAACCCACACCAAATCATGCCGCTTCCAGAGATTCCAAAGCTAGCTATTAAGACGAGCCATGTTATATATCTCAATGTCAAGGATCCCCAACCCACCTTCATTAATATCGCCAAGCAAGGAGGGCCAGCCAATAAGAGATTTGCCCCGGCAATTTGTGTCTCGAGCAACACCACACCAAAAAAAGCGACGTCTACGTAAGTCCAAACTTTCGATAACCCATTTTGGAGCAGTGAAGATGGAGAGCATGTAAAAAACTTGGTTGGTTAATGTACTGTTGATCAATGTGTACTGGCCAACCAACCCTGGAGAGATTGAGTCATTTCTAGGCGGCGAGTAACTTGTCATGCTTTGCGATAAGATTATACCAAACTGTTTTGAGAAGTTTGTCAATTCTAAGGGGTAACCCAAGATATTTAATAGGGAAACAACCAAAAGAGCAACCAAGAATCTCAGCCAAGGAAGAAGCTGAAGTATCGTTCACTACTAGAAACTTGGTTTTCAGCAACGGCTATCAGCAACGGCCTCTCAAGCCGTTGCTATTTGCAATGACATTCTTACAGCCGCCCGAACCATTGCAGATATTTGTATCTGCAACGGCGTTCTAACGGAAATCCGAGCCATTGCAGATTATTTTAATTATCAGCAACGGCTCTCTGACGGAAAGGCGAGCCGTGGCTGATATTTTAATTATCAGCAACGGCTTGCTAACGGATAAGTGAGCCGTTGCTGATGAAAACTAATCAGCAACGGCATTCTAACGGGCGAGTGAGACGTTGCTGATAAGTTTATATAGGGCACGCTCTCGCGCCAGACCCTTCTTCCTCTCGCTGCTGCCGCCGCCGCTCCTGCCGACTCCTCTCGCCGCCGCTCCTGCCGACTCCTCTCGCCACCGCTGCCGCTGCTGCCGACGACGCCTCTTCCTCCTCCCGCTGCTGCCGACTTGTTCAGGTATGTTGATCGGCCGGCCGTCTCTTCCCTGCGGCCGGCGGGAATCAATCCGACTGAAACCCTATTTCTAGGGTTTCGGCCGGCGGCGGTCGGCCGATGGCCGCCGCCGGACCTTCTACAGTGGCCGGACAGTGTGTCCGGCCACTGTACGCCGGCGCCGGAGGGTGGACTCCGGCGTCGGAATTTATAATTATATATATATTTTATATTGTTTTATAATTGTTAATTAATTGTTAATTAATTGTTAATTAATTGTTAATTAATTGTTTTATAATTGTTTAGATTAATTATTTAATTTGTTAGATTAATTATTAGGGTTTAGATTAATTTTGGACGCGCGCCGGAATCGTCCACTTCGGACGCGCGCCAGAATCGTCCACTTCGGACGCGCGCCGGTTTGTCCACTTCGGATGCGCGCCAGAATCGTCCACTTTGGACGCGCGCTAGAATCATCCAATTCGGACTCGCGCCGAAATCGTCCACTTCGGACGCGCGCCGGAATCGTCCAATTCGGACTCGCGCCGGAATCGTCCAATTCGGACTCGCGCCGGAATCGTCCACTTCGGAGTCGCGCCGGAATCGTCCACTTCGGACGCGCGCCAAAATCGTCCAATATGGACTCGAACTGTCTCGAAACATTTAGAAAATAATCATCCATCCGACGAGTTGATATGTTTCACGTACGCATCGACGAATCGGATATGATTTAGCAAAACATTAGATCCGTTCGGGGATTGTATGTTCGTGTAAAAGAAGTAGATGATCTTTTATACGACGTACAATTCTTGAATTGTCCCTGATTGGACAATTTAGGAATATAGTTATTTGTACTGCACTTACGTTTTTATTTTAACTGTTAACTAATTATTCTAAAATTCGGCAACATCTCTCTTGTTCTCCGATACGCGCCCAGATGATATGCGTATTCGGAGAACTGTAGGGAGATGCTGTCGAAATTTAGAATAATTAGTTAACAGTTAAAATAAAAATGTAAGTGCAGTACGAATAACATAAATCCCGAATGGAATAGGACAATCTCACCTAAAGACATTAACCAAAGAAATTGTCATTGATTGACAGAATCATGTCGGCTGATCGAAGTTGGATGTACCGACGTCTTGATCGTGGAGCTTTAACGAATGAGTTTCGATTAGGCGTAACGTACTTCCTAAATTTCGCCTATTCGAATCGGAATTTAGTTAGCATGGGTGATCAAATCCGATGTCTGTGCCGCATTTGTTCAAATGGACGATTTTTGGATCGGGAGACTGTCACTCTGCATCTATATAGCAAAGGATTTGCACCAAGATATTTTCTATGGACTTGTCACGGGGAGTCACGCGAAGTCGGGACGTCGAGCAATCCTGTCGTTCAGACATATGGTGAATCTTCCTCTGCTGGTGCTTCTTCATCCGGTCAATGTAATCCCTATAGAACTATGATACTTGATAGTCTTGGGGGTCAATTCTGCCTGAATGATATTGTTGATCGGCCAGTTCTTCAGACATCAGTCCCACCAGATACTACAGCTGTTGATATCACAGAAGTAGGGGCTGCGGTAGAGATTGAATTACCGAATAAAGAAGCTGCAGAATTTTACGAGATGTTGAAAGCTGCCGATGAACCTTTGTATGAGAATTGTCCTAAATACACTAGGTTTTCAACAATGACACAACTCTTAAACATCAAGGCCGATTGTAATATCAGCGGAGTTGCGTATGATCGGATTGCTGGATTGATTAATGGAATGCTGCCTACTGATAACAAGTTTGAGCCTACTTTTTATAAGACTAAAAAGCTAATGAGAAAATTGGGGCTTGGGTACGAAAAAATACACGCATGCCAAAATAACTGCATTTTATATTATAAAGAAAATGTGCAGTTGGATAAATGCCCTATATGTCAACATCCTCGTTACAAGGAGAAGAAATCGGTCCGACAGCAAAATATCCCGTTTAAGGTGCTTCAGTATTTTCCACTAACACCGAGGCTTCAAAGATTATTCATGTCGGAAAAGACAGCCCCCTACATGAGTTGGCATGCAAGAAGTCGTGATGGCATGCAATATCTGAATCGTATACCATCCAAGAAATTTCAACATTCTGCTCATTTTACTTTGAATCGACAGTACAGACAAGATTTGATCGTCTTCCACGTAACGACGACGGGGGTGTTCGACATTCAGATGGACGTTTAAATATATTTTGTCACTCTGGTCGTGCTTTTGGTTCTCGTCCATCTCGACACTTAAGCGATGAAGAGTATCATTTGGCACACTTGTATGTATTACTGAATTGTCCAGAGATTGAACAATTCATTGAAATATTTGACATTGAGATGGTGCAAAAATACTCTATTCACAACGATGAAGAATTGGAGAGATTACGGAATCGTGATTTCCCTACTTGGATTCAGACTTACAGCAAAGATCACAGAGCTAAAATAGATGAAAGAATATTTGAGTTTGTTAGTGGACCGTCGCGACTTGTGTCGTGCTATAGCGGATATTTTGTTAACGGGTATAAATTTCACACGGTTGAATATTCATTTACAAAGAAGACGATGAATGCTGGGGTCTGCGTGAAAGGGACAACCTATGTTGAATGTGATATGGATTTTTATGGACTGGTGGAAGAAGTGATAGAGTTGCACTACTTTGGCTTGAAATCAGTGATCCTATTTAGATGTCATTGGTTCGATACAACAGAAAGGGGCATGAAAGTTCATCCAAAATACAAACTTGTTGAGGTTAATTACAAATCGAAATTGGCAGCAAATGAGCCTTTTATATTGGCATCACAAGCCGAACAAGTATATTACACGAAGTATCCGGCTCGAAATAAAGATAGAGCAGATTGGCGTGTAGTCTGTAAGACAAAAGGTAGAGGAAAAATTGATCCGATAGTAGGAGAAAATGATCCTCCTGGTTTCTATCAAGAAGATGATCTTCCTGCTGTGGATCGTATTATTCCAATACTCGAGGATGCAGACACAACGTCAATTCAATTAGAAGTTGAATATGCTGATGATGACGATCATGAAATTGAGGAAGCTGGAGATGAAGAAGAGGAAGAAGAGGAAGAAGAGGAACAAGAAGAAGAATTCGAAGACTATTATTCAGATGATGAAGAATAATTGTAAAGTATATATTTTATTAAATATATCTCTACTATTTATACAATAATCTGATTATATGTCTGTTCGACAGATATGTCTGGTCGTGGTTATCGACGCAGGAGAGCTTCGGAGTCTCCGATCGGTGAGACTCCAGCACTTACTCATGCTGCTGATCCTCATGAGGATGATACTGCCGAGGCTAGTACATCCAGACGCAGGCGGCCACGCGGGCCGAACAGGTGGCAGCCTCCACCAGCCACAGAGTCACGTAGATTGATTAGCGTGATTGGGGAGCGGTAATATATCATGAATTATGAATCATTACAAATTCATTATATCATAATATAATATTAAAATTTATTTTTGTTGTGCATGTTCGAGCAAGAAGAAGTGCCGAGGAGCATTTCTTCTACTATTCGACGATACATGCACGGGGCATGGCCTACGTGGTCTCACGTGCCTAGCGAGCACGTCGACATGTTATGGCGCGAGTTTGAGGCACGTATTATTATTATTTTTTACATGCATGATGATATATTAATATTGGTACTGATATTATTATTTTGCAGGCTCGCTATACATGGGCCGAGGACCAGAGGCCCTTCATTTACGCTGCCTGGGAGGTTATTTCCCGGGCAAGGTACAACGGGCAGCTGGGGCAGGCTCGGTCCCATGCGATGGCCCGAGCTGAGACCACTAACATCGCGGAGACTCGGGGATACGGCCCCGGTTGGATTACTCCGGATATATGGGACCAGCTCGTGGGGATATGGTCGACGGATCGATGGCAGGAGGTTTCTCGGAATGCGGCTAGAAATCGCATGTCGGGGGGAGCAGCGCGTCACACCGGCGGCTCTGTCGCATTTGCAGTGCACGCAAACCGTATGGTAAGTATATCGTTTAATTATATATTTTATTTGTTATTATGTGTACTAATTAATGTATTTGTTTTGTAAATGTAGACGACGGTGTCGGATGACGGGAGTGTCCAGCGACCCTCCCCGATGGCGGTGTTTGAGCGGACTCACCGTCGAGCACATGGGACGGGGGAGTACATCCACAACCGCGCTGCATACATTATGGTAATTATATATTTGTTTAAGTTATTCATTATATATTTATAATTTAAGTTTTATGATAAATATTAAACAAAAAATCAAACTCGAGTAGGAGACCTACAGCCAGACGGTGGTGCAGCGCGGGGGTACCCCCGAGGACTTTGACGCAGCATCGTGGGTCGAGGCCGCAGGTGGCTGGGACCATGGCCGCGTATATGGCTTCGTAGATAGTGGTCATGCGCGAGCCGTGCTAGGGCCACTTGGGGCACCGACCCCTCCGGTCGCTGGTGAGCGGCCGTCCACCTCTAGATCCAGTTATGATCATAGTAGCAGAATAAGGACTCTAGAGGAGACGGTCGCGCGTCAGAGTCAGATGATGGAGGAGATGCATGCTATGCTACGCAACATGTCAGGTCATCCCGCAGCAGGCATCTCTTCGGCATCATCTAATCCATCGTCCTCGAGTCAGTCCACGCCGGTGTACACTCAAGCACTCCAGACCCCGCATATGATCCAGACCATCCTCCATCGTGATCGTGAGATTTTTTGTTTGGATATTGAACTTGTTACTGAGATATTGAACTTGTTTAACTTATTTTGTTTGGATATTGATACTTCAATTTTGCATTTGAATTGTTTTTATACTATCGTGGATAATTATCAATATAAATATAATTGTTTTGATGTATATCTTGGTGTGTTTGTGATGTGTGAATGAATGTGTGTATGAGGGTATGGGTGTGTGAGTTATGTATCAGATAATGTATCAATGTATCAATGGAAATTTGAAATTTTAATTTTTTTCGTTTGCAGGTTCACATCATCAGCAACGGCTTTCCCACGGCTGTCCGTGGGAAAGCCGTTGCTAAAAGTTTATCGAAAGCCGTTGCTGATGATCTACCGCAACGGCTTAGCGACGGGGTTTTACTAACGGCGTTGCTACGGACTCAGCGGCCGTTGCTATTAATGTTATCAGCAACGGCTCCGGGTCTGTGGCAAAACCGTTGCTGATAATATTTTTAGCGACGGCCCTAGCGGCCGTTGCTGATAATGTTTTGAGCGACGGCCCGGGCGGCCGTTGCTGATCCGTTGCTAAGTCATCAGCAACGCGACTTTCTGTCACGGCTCTATTGCAACGGCTCGGCCGTTGCTGATGCCCATTTTTTTAGTAATGGTTGTCTCCAATATGTATAACGGTAGTCTTGGCCGTGTTGATGCAAAGACCCGAAGCAAGCTCAAAACATTTGAAGAGTAGTTTGATCCGGTTGAAACTTTGTGAATCTGCTTTAGAGAACATGATATGATCATATGCATAAAGAACATGTGTGATACCCCCAGGGAAATGATCTTGTAAAATGTCGTTAATGTGACCCGGAGTAGTACTCTTACTAATCAGTCTAGATAGGACATCTACTACTAAGTTGAATAGGAGGAGAGATAACAGGTAACCTTGCCTTAATCCCCTTTTGTGAGCAAAGGGAACACCAACCATTCCATTGGTGATGATGGAGGAGGATGCAGATCGTAAAAGGTGTGAAATCCAAGAAATCCATCACGGAGAAAACCCTCGGGCAATGAGCATTTCCTCAATGAAACCCCGCCCTGTAGAGTCGAAAGCTCTAGCAAAGTCAAATTTGATAATGCAAGAGTCCCTCTCCGCAGAGTTGCAAGCCCAAATAGTCTCAACTACAAATCATGTAGCAATCAAGAGTACTGCGACCTTGCGTAAAAGCCCCTTGTGTGTTTTCAATAAGATCAGTCATGTGGGGAACAAGTCGATTTGTCAAAATTTTGGAGAAAATCTTGACAACGCTATTCTCAAGGCTGATAGGTCTGAAATCAGTGGTCAGATTCGCACCTTCTTTCTTGGGGATGAGGGTAATGAAGACAGAGTTGATCTTGGATAGATCCCTAGGTTGTGTAAGCAAATCATTCAGGATGCGAGTCAGAACCAACCCAAGCGGATCCCAGATTTTCTTATAAAACTCAAGAATGAGCCCATCTGGACCAAGAGATTTGTAATTTTTGGAAGTCTTAATAACATCAGCCACTTCAGAAATAGAGAAAGGTAAATCCAGATTAGACAAAATCCCAGCGTGAGACTGAATCACAGACTCCCAATTAAGTTGAAGAAGCGGTCTTACTGAAGTCCCCAGCAACGATTTGAAGTGTATTCTGAAAAAGTCAGCAATTTCAGCCAGACTCTGAGTAGGATCGGTATATGTCTGCAAAGAGGAAATCCAGTTGGCCTTCCACCTTAAAGAAGCGCATTGTTGGAAATACCGCGTATTTCGGTCCCCCTCCCTAATCCATCTTTTTTTGGCCATTTGACGCCAATAAATGTCCTATGTATGATACAACTTGTCTAGGTCTCCCTTGATAGTTTTGAGTAGATCATGCAGCTCATCAGAAGTGGTTCTTGAATCTAGGATTGAGCTAATATCCAGAACCTTGTTCTCAAGTAATTTGCGTTTACTCTACCAGTCTTTCCTTTTTGCTACGTCCCAATCTTTAATGATATGTCGAAGATCTTTCCATGATTTAATTCAATGAGTAAGTAATCGGCCCGTCGGATAGGAAGATACCGACTCAGTCCAATTGAGACCAACGGACATGATATTTGAAAAATCTTGACGTGAGAGCCATTGAATTTCAAGCCTAAAAGGTTTTGCACCCCTAACACTTGGCTGAGAGCACTTTAAAAGCAAAGGAGTGTGATCGGAGAGTCTTCGTAAATCCCTTAGAAGATTCAGATTGGTGAAGCGATTAAGGACATCGAAGCTAATGAGGACTCAGTTAAGTTTTTCCAGGGACGGGAGGTTGTGGTTGTTAGTCCAGGTGAAAAGGGCCTCCAAGGAGAGGCAATTCTATAAGATCATTATCGGCAATGAAATTTGAGAATGCTCTAGATTCCCGTAGGGGGGGGGGGGGCACCATGACAATTAATCCTCTCATAGTCATCTTTTGTCAGATTAAAATCTCCTCCCATAATTATAAGATCTACTGGCACTTCAAAAATGTGATATAAGCTTTGAATGAAGAGAGGGCTAAGGGCTCGCTGCGGAGGTCTGTAGACACCAAAGAAATTAAAAATTGACCCTGTTTTGGCAGACTGAAGCATCGTAGAAATATGAAAATCACCCAAAGAGCTGGAAACAAGTTTCCAATGTGTCGGATTCCAAAACATTAAGAGACCACCAGATAAACCAACAACATTGATTGAAATAAAATGATCAGCATTCGATGAACGAAAGCTCGAAAGTTGTTTAATAGTACGATCGAAAACTTGAGGTTATATATAGCATAACCTCGGCCTTTGCTGTTGATCGATGGTGGGTTCCTTCGCATATATAAATTAGACAAGTTTTCGGTCTAATAAGCATATAATTAGGCCCACCTCTCGGGCTGGTCCCTCGATTATGCTATATATAATCTCAAATTTTTGCATATATAATTATCGAGCTGGTCCCAAGCAGCAGAGCCAGTTATCTACTATATATAATCTATTTATATGCTTATTCGACAGCTATGGTGGGTTGAGGTTATGCTCGTTGGACCTCAGCCAGACTTTCAGAGGCAGTTGATCCTCCAATCAGCGAGACTCTAGATTCTGCTCCAGCCACACTTACTCATGTTGTCGTTGATCCTCTTGCCGCTGATCCTCCTGCCACCGAGGCTAGTTCATCCCTACGTAGGCGACCATGCGGGCCGAACAGGATTTAGCCTCCACGAATCGCAGAGTCACGGAGACTTATTAGTGTGCGAGGACAGCGGTGATGTATTATTTGCTTATTAACTATATATAATTCTTATATCATAATATAATATTGTACTTTATTTTTGTTGTGTAAGTTTAAGCAGGAGGAGATCCCCATGACTATATCAGGGACGATCAGACGATACATGCATGAGGCATGGCCGACGTGGTCTCACGTACCCCGTGAGCACGTCGACATGCTCTGGCGCGAGTTTGAGGTACGTATTTAAAAATTTTATATACATGATGATTATAAATATTGGTACTCACATTATTGTTTTATTTTGTAGGCTCGCTACACATGGCTAGAAGACTAAAGGCCATTTATATATACTATGTGGGAGGCGATTTCCTGACAGTGGTACAACAGCAAGTTGAACCAGGCCCGGTCCCAGGCGATGGCCCGAGCTGGGACCAAAAACATTACGGAGACTCGGAGATATTGCCTCGAGTGGATTTCTTCGAATGTTTGGGACCAACTCGTGGAGCGATGGTCGTCGAACCAGTGGAGGAGGTATCCCGAACTGCGACTAGAAATCGCATGTCCGAGGGGGGGGGGAGTGTGCCACACTAGCGAGTCTATCTCATTTGTAGTGCACGAGCATCATATGGTAAGTATTATAACTTAATTTTAATTATATATTGTATTTTTTTTATGGTGCAGTAATGTATTTGTTTGGTTAATGTAGACGACGGTGATGGATGACGGGACTGTCCAGCGACCCTCATCGATGGAGGTGTTCGAGCGAATTCACCGTCGAGGACATAGGGCAGGGGAGTACATCGACACACGCACTGCAGTCATCATGGTAAGTATATATTTATTTCAATTATGCAATATTTATTTATAATTAAAGTTTGTAATTAGAAAAAATATGAAATAAAATACAAACTCGTGTAGGAGACCTACACTATGACTATGACGCAGCGCGGGGGCACCCTCGACAACTTTGACGCCCGAGCATGGATCGATGCCGTCAGTGGCTGGGACTACGGCCGCGTATATAGCTTCATAGACAGTGGCCGTCCGCGAGCCGTGCTCAGGCCAATTGGGGCACCAACCCCTCCGCTCGTTGGTGAGCAACCCTCCACATCCCGATCTCAAGATCAGAGCCGGATAACATCATTGGAGGAGTAGGTCGCGCGTCATAGTCGGATAATGGAGGAGATGCATACCATGTAGAGGCATATCACCGCTCAGTCCGGCATTGGCATCCCACCGACATTAGATCCTTCATCCTCGACTCAGTGCACGCCAATCTACACTCAAGCACTGCAGACGTCGCCGCACGATCCCGACCAAACTCCAAGGCAGTGAAACTTTATTTATTTGACTTGCATGTGTGGTCACTTAACATTTGGATATTGTTTATGACTTGACACATGTGTTTTGATACTTATGTTGAATCTATACTTCACTACGATAGTTTGATTCACATCGTGAAGATACGATAGTTTTGATTCGTATAGTTTTTTATACGATTGTTGATCATTATTATTATAAATATAATTGTTAGATGTATATCTGGGTGTATCTGTGATATGTATGTGAATGGATCTGTGTATGAGTGTGTGAGTTATGTATCAGGTTATATAAATGTATCAATGAAAATTTTTAATTTTTAAATTTCTTAGTTACAAGTTAACAGCATCAGTGACGGCTTACCCACAATCGTCCGTTTGGAAACCGTCGTAGAAATCATATCGTAATTCATGCGCTACATCCTTGAAGACATTGTTGGTGACCTGTAACAATGGCTCAGCAATAGCCCTTCAGCAACAATGTTACCTCGACCGAGGGGCTGTTGTTGATAACAATATAAGCAACAACGTTAGGGCCGTTGCTGAGTTGTGGTTGATAACGATATCAGTAACGACGGACGGGGCCATTGTTGATATATTAACAACAACGGTCGCGTCCGCTGTTGCTAAGTTGTCAATAACACTGTTATCTGCCACGATTTATTTGCAACGGGTCGGGCCGTCGCTTGCCGTTGGTGATGGTCATCACCGATGGCTTACAAATGGATCGGGTCGTCGGTTATGTTAAGTATTCTAGTAGTGAGCCAATAATTTTTAGCTTTTTTAAAATTTGATTGATAAAGACCAAGTTTTTGATTTTTTGATAAAAATGAACTCAAAATCATATAAAATTGAATTATGAATGAAATTTTTTTGAAACTTTTTCAACGGAAACTAAATTTTTCAAGAAAAGTGCATAATCAAGAATTTTTCAAAAATTCACTGAATTTTCAGATTTCATGCTCTATCTACAAACACTCATTTTTCATAATAATTTTAAGTTTTGATCAAACTTATATATATGACTAAGATATGATCATTCTAAGCATGTATACTAAGTTTGAATCACCGTAAAGACTCCCAAAAACTACTTAAGTGACTTAGCACAATTTCAATCAAGAGTCAACATGTCATTTCCCTATTACTCATGAATTTTACCATAAACACAACTAAGTCTAAGTACTTATCATGAGCAAGGAACAAAAAATTCTACATACTTTATGAGGTATCATACTACATGCAAGGATGAAACAAATACCTTATTTTGATACATTTTTCAATTATATCATGTATACTTGAAACTAATAGATTGCCTCCTAATATGAATTCAACTTGCAAGTAGTTTAATTATGAGCGGCACAAAAGACATCTCATCACTAGCAAGTTTATAAACTAGAGAGCAAAATAATAGTCAGTTTTATTTCTCAAAAGTTCACATTCTAACTACTATGGATTCATTTTTCAAAATCAATCAAAAGTGAAATCAAAATGAATCAATGAGATCTCAAGAGATGAAAATATTAAAATCAAGACCACAAACTTTTCCTATTGGTTGAAAATTGAAATGGTCACAATTAGCCTATGTTTCAAAACCGATAGATTGCATAGACTCATTATGCTTTAAAATCAATCTAACCGATATGTTAGATTTCGAAAAGCCTACACCAAAAGTGACGCCGGTTTTTTTTCCTGCTCTTGTCTTAATCCCACGTCGAAGATTCTAATTTTTCAAGCGTAATAAAAACTTTATAAATACAACACGACGATTATATTGTTTCTTCAATTGGATTAATTCAAATCAAAGGCATTTTTTCTAATGTTGTTTCTTTAGTTAGATTAATTCAAATCAAATACTTTTTTTTCTAATCAATTTCCATGCATATAGTAAAATTTGGAATCCTTATTAAGGGAAAACTGATGTCTCTTGAAGGGGCACTGGAAACTTGAAACCGATGCCTATTTCTAAGTGCTGGTTTTCAAAATTAATCCACCATCAATTTTTTGTTCATGAATTGATGCTTTTTCAAGCGTCAAAATTGATGTTTAGATGTAAAACAACGTTTGTATCTTCAATAAGCGTAGTCGTAGTCGATTTCTTAATCAATTCTTGTAGCTTAAGTTTTACGTATAAGTTCTTGTTACTCAAATAAAATTCCAAAAATTACTAGAAAAATTTAGAAAATAATTATTTGAATTTTTCATGTGTAACATTGACCGTTCTGATTTGCAACCCTTTTCGGTGCAATATTTTCAAAAAATTATCCTTAATTTTTCCCAGCTTGATATTTGTCTTTATCACGTGCCTACATTGAGATATTAAAATATTAATTCAAATGAGTCGACATTCACCTATACCAAATTATGTTGTCTTGATATGGACGATTTCCCTAGCTAGTGCACCATTTGATGTACTGTTTGCACCACGTTTGGTCGAACCAATTGACCGAAATTGAACAATCAGTGAAGTAGTCATGTGCATCCATTTCTGCACACATGGGTAGGGGTGTAATCGAGTCGAGCCGAGCCGAGCTTGCTTGTGCTCAAGCTCTGCTCGTTTAAGAAATGTCGAGCTCGAGCTCGAACTCGAGCTTCAATATTTAAGCTCGTTTAGGCTCATTTATTTTTCTCAAGCATGACCGAGCTCGTTCAAACTCGATTAAGCTCGGCTCGACTCGGGTTTATGCTCAACCCCATATGAAATATTAATATTTATATAATTATATATAAATATATGAAGCTCGATTAGGCTCGCGAGTTGCTCGAGCTCGAGTTTTCATCGAGTCGATCTCGAGTAGCTCACGAGCTGCTCGGCTCACTTACACCCCTACACATGGGATAGGGTTGGTAACAGGCCATGGCTCATTGTTCCACATCTTCTTGATTAGTTTGGATTCCATTCAGAATTATACTTATATTTAATTAGTCAATTTGTTATGTTAATACTGATATGGTTTTAATTGCTATAGTGTTCTTTATATTTGTGATTTATTTGAATTTTACCCTTAATATATTTTATTTTATTTTATATATTTTGATTGTTGGAAATATATATAGATTTATTTATCTCGTAGCAGCTTTGACTTGTTTGTCATTTAAAAATATTATTAGCATTTGAATTTTTTTCTTTATTCAAGAAAATTGCTTTGCATGAAATATATGTGCTTTAAAACAAATTCATATTATAAAAGCACTATTTATCATGTATTAGAGATAGCGTTTCTTTTTATATATAAAAAAATCATTCATGCCTTAATTTAGATCTACATTTTATTCATATTTTGTTCTAATAGATTTTTTATTTTTCTAGGTATGTTTTTTTCTATATAAATCTATAGTTTTAATTTATAGAAACATTACTATTAATTACTGAAAGAGATAATTTTATTACGTCTTTTTATTTGTTATTTTTATATTAATTTTTTAAAATAAAGATAGAAAATTACAATATGTGATTATACTAGAGTTCAAATCCTAGATCACTAGGTAATATGTTGTATGTTGTCATCAACTGTGCTATCCATAATTGATATTTTTATATTAAATTTAGCTTTTAATTATAAATATTTTTAATCAAATTATATAAGTATACAATTGAGGAACGTGTGAGTTGTCCAGTAGTATTAACTATTATTAATTAGTTGTAATTAATTGTTAGTTTTAATTAATAATTTCTTACTATCTATCTCTTCATAATTTTTATTGGTACGTAATACTACTTTTGTCAATAATTAAATTAATAGCTTAGATAATTTAATTCTTAGTCAGATCTAATCATAACTAATAATTAAATTAATATTTGTATTTAATTTTTGGTTGAATCTCGATCGACCAAGGGTCGATCGGAGATCGGAGATTGACCGAAAATTACTAGACAATCCAATAACTTTCGGTCGAAGCTCGATCGATCCTTGGTCGACCGAAGATTGGTCGACGATCGATTGATAACTCCATTTCAAGCTGATTTTTTTTAGTTTGCTCATTTTCAGATTTTCGGGTCTCAATTTTTGGGTTTTTGGGTTATATCGACATCATATAGATTATTTACAATGATTTTAGACACCCTAAACCTAGACTCTAACTTCTCGTCGATTTTCGAGCGTCAACTCGCGTCTCTCCGATTTCACTAATTTCGTTGTTATTTGTTCATGGACGTCGTGCTCTAACCGACTTGAAACCTAATAATATTTCTTAATAAAATCATTAGTTTCAAGTTTGTTATCATTAAAATCGAGATTAAGATATTGATTGAAAACCTTAGGCCAACAATAATTGTCGTCTTCACGCTCTGACCGAGGATGCTCTTGCTCTATCCGGTGTTGCTCTTTGGATTATGTCAGTGCATCAACTTGGGCTATCAGCCAGTTTTGCTCTATGAGATCACTGACCATGCGTCGTGACTCTTCCATGGCTGGGTCAGTGGTGACCAGAGTGTCGTTCCTGCTCGCATTGGTTTCGCGCGACAGCGGGGGGTCGCTGTTTCTAGGCTGTTGTCGATTATTGGCTAGCGACGACGTTGGCTTGACTCCGGGTATCAACCCTGGCGGGGTAGGTAAAAATTACACGGCCCCACGGTGGGTGCCAAATATTGGAATTTTCTTAAGGGTATGCTGAAATTACATTTGTTCTTATCGGAGATAGTATTACATGCTGTAAAGTACTGGTATAATATATTGATCTCTATGTACGCTACATTATGTGAATTTTGAATATCATATTATGACATGATCAATTGTGTTCGAACAATAACCAGATTGGTCAAGTAGGCTGAAAATTTTGTATTGCTTATCGAATGAGCCGGGTCGCGAACCCGAGATGACACTCCTCGGCTTGCTGTAGTTGTAGTGATTGAACCTATATGGACAACGGGTTATTTAGACATTTCTATACTCGGGATGAGGGTATAAACCCTCGAGTGGAAATTTAGGAAAGTGGACATAGAGAGCTGAAATTTCGGCTATGGGTCGAATTTTCGCAAGACTTGGAAAAATTATGGAAATCAAGACTTTTGGACGCTTCACTAAATCAGGAAACCCTTGGACAGATGTGGTACTCATTTTCATTGTCCGGGAATTTTCATAAGTTCGAATGAATTCAAACGATGTGTTTTGTGGCAGGAAGGTACGTTGTGCGGAAACTGCTCGATAAGACATAGCATCTCGCTACGCGACGATCGCCATGGATGTTATGTTCTTGAATAGAAATTAATAAGGAAAATTATTGATGGGTTAATGGAGGGTAACACGGCAGGGAATAATTTAATTGGGCTGAGAGGTGTGCATTGCACACGAGATGATATTGGGCTCGATTGGGCCAAGCGGTGCGTATCACACACGAGATGATATTGGGTCAGATTGGGCCGAGTGGTGCGCATCGCGCACAAGATGATATTTGGTCGGATTGGGCCGAGTGGTGCGCAACACGAACGAGATGATATTGGGACGGATTGGGCCGACTGGTGTGCATCGCACACGAGATGATATTGGGCTAGATTGGGCCGAGCGGTGCACATCGTGCACAAGATGATATTGGGCCGAGCAGTGCACATCGTGCACAAGATGATATTGGGCTAGATTGGGCCGAGTGGTGTGCATCGCAGACGAGATGATATTGGGCCGGATTAGGCCGAGCGGTGCACATCGTGCACGAGATGATATTGGGCCAGATTGGGTCGATTGGTGCGCATTGTGCACGAGATGATATTGGACCAGATTGGGCCGTGTGGTGCACATCGCGCACGATATGGTATTGGGCTAGATTGGGCCAAGTGGTGCGCATTGCGCATGAGATGATGTTGGGCAAGATTGGGCCGAGTGGTGCGCATCGCACACGAGATGATAGTGGGTTGGATTAGACCTAGTGGTGCGCATCGCGCACGAGTTGATTCTTGGTCGAGGCATACTTTAGTGAGCTACACCGACAACCGACCCGAGTGGCATGGGTCGGAGGGTCTTTCCCGACCGAGTTATGGGCACTGATACTAGAAGGTCTTCCTAGCTTAGTGAGCCTGAGATGGGAAGTTCGCTAGGATGGCCAACTTAGCAAGCACCCTGCGAGTTGTAGGCGTGTAACTTAAGAATTGTCTCCAATTGGGCCGGATTAGGCCATGCGTGCGTGTAGCCCACAAGACTATCGGTGCAAACCGTTTTACATCTGCTACATGAACATCGAGTTAATTACTGCATTTATTTTTTTATTTATATGATTTAGCTTGATGATGATCAAGACGGTCACTCACTGAGTTCTTTGAACTCACCATTCTTTAGGCACTGTCATCAAAAGTGACATTAAGACAAAGGTTGAAAAACTTAGGGCAACACGGAGCCCCGAGCCGAGCTTGGGCCAGCCCGATATGACCTGGGTCTCTGAATAACCATGTCGAGTTCTACTTCATGGGCCTATCAAGCGGGCCCGAGGAATTAGTCTAGCATAATATTATATTTAATTAGTCAGTTTGTTACGTTATATTGATGCGGTTTTAATTGTTACAGTGTTATTTATATATGTGTTTTATTTGAATTTTACCCTTAAAAGTTTGATTTTTTTTTTTAAAATATATTTTTATCGTTAAAAATCTATATAGATTTATTTATCTTGTAATAGCTTTAACTTGTTTGCCATTTAAAAATATTAATAGCATTTGAATTTTTTTTCTTTATTCAAGAAAATTGCTTTGCATGAAATATATATGTATGTTTTAAAACAAATTCATATTATAAAAGCATTATTTATTTTTGAGCATTTACCCAAAATCATAATATGAATCCGAAAAATTCTCGGATCCATAACATGGATCCAAAATTTTTCGGATCCGTAACTTTTAACCAAAAAATACCTATTTTACCCACGACTTTGCACATGCATACTCGGTTATTGGAGGATGAAATCGATATTTTGGAGTTAAAAGTTATGGATTCGAAAATTTCCTTATCCATATTATGGATCTGAAAATTTTTCGGATTTATATTATGGTTTTGGGTAGAGTTTCTTTTTTTAAAGAAGTGTTACTGCCTTTATTTAGATCTAAATTTTATTAATATTTTATTCTATATAAATTTGAGCAATTATCCTAAACCATAATATGGATAAGGGGAATTTCCGGATCCATAACAAGGATTCGGAAATTCCTAGATCCATAATTTTTTTCTCAAAATTCCTTAAATACTCTCGAGTTCAGTTTGGTATTCAGTTCCAAACTTTTGTAAAAGTTAGGAACCTACTATATAGTTCCACATTTTAAAGAAAGTCTGAACTTATAATTTTTTCAAGAAATTCTAAATGTTATAAAAAATATACGAAATAAACTATTAAAAACACTGAATATATCTTAACTATCATTATAATTATCGAAAAATGGTGAGTTTTTCTCACTTGTTTGAGTTTCACACTTTTGAGAAAGTTTAAAATCCATTATTTTTTAGACTTTTACAAAAGTCTGAAACTGAATACCAGAACAAACTTATGGATCTAAGTATTTTGAGGATTTTTTTTAAAAAAGTTATGGATCGATCTAAGAATTTTCATATTCTTATTATGGATCCGAAAATTTCTCCAATTCATGTTATGGTTTTGAGAAATTACTCAATAAATTTTACTCTAGATCATAGATTTTACTTTCTTCATATATATATATATATATATATTTTCTTTTCTATATAAACCTATTGTTTGAATTTATAGAAACATTATTATTAATTACTGAAACAAGACAATTTTCTTACATCTTTTTATTTGTTATTTTTATATTAAATTTAGTTTTTAATTATAAATATTTTTAATCAAATTATAATTGAGCAACGTGAGTTGTCCACTAGTATTAATTATTATTAATTAGTTGTAATTAATTGTTAGTTTTATATAATTAATAATTTCTTGTTATCTATCTGTATTTAATATTTATTGGTAAGTAGTACTTTTGTCAATAATTACATTAATATATTGTATAATTTAATTCTTAGTCAGATCTAATCATCTCCGGTAAAATGACTACTAATTTTTTTTTAGATAATTGTGGAGGAATTCGTTGTGAAGATGGCGTCCGTGACTCCTCTGGCGACTTGTGTGGCGACAGCGAAGGCGATTGCCTCGCCGACCATCGACGACGGCGATCCACCCCCTGCTGGCACTTCCTTCCCCTCCACTCAACAACCCCCCACTCCCGGAGATGTCTCCATGGCAAAACCCCTCGAAGACGTTTCTATGCTAGAATCGACTCCTCCTTTGATTGATTCGACTCTGGGTGGAAATCCTAGTTCCATGGCGATGACTAAATCCCCCTCCGATTCAACCCCGGCTTTGGTGGATGATGCTTCCAGGGTGAAATCGATCGTCCCTAACGCAGACTCCACTCCGCCGCCAATAATTTCTCAGAACAGCCGAAACCCTAATCCTTCGGCTTCCACCAACAACATGGGGACGCAGGCCCCTGTCACTCCAACTGGTAACTTCTCTCCTTCCCCTCAAGTCCAGCCTCCTAACTATTCTTTCCTAAACAAGGAATCGAACCCTAACTCGGAAAAGGGCGCTCGGCCTGAACCCAACCACACTGCTGCAACCTCTACACCTATGATTTGGGCGCAAATCTTACGGAACTACCATTCCAAGGATCCCAAACAACCTGAAACTCATACTCTTGCAAAAATTGCAAGCACCACATCCGGTAAGGTTCCTTTTTCACAAGAGCAAGTAAATGAATGGCAATCTCAATGGCATACTAGCCTTGTGGTAAATTCATTGGTCGACCTCTGCCTTTATATATTGTTTTTAGATGGGCTATGAATTTATGGTCCTCCTATGGTCTTTGTAATGTTATGGACCTAGAAGAAGGTTTTTTTGTGTTTAAATTTTGTGAAAGCATAATGCTACCACAGTCCTAACAGATGGACCGTGGTCATGTAGAGGTGACATAATAGGGTTAGTTCCTTGGAAGCCTTTCTTTAGGCCTTGGTTGGAGGATTTCTCCTCTGCCCCTGTTTGGCTGAGATTACATGCTCTTCCTTTAGAATCGTGGAATGTTACTTCTGTTTCTTTAATTACTAGTAGTATTGGTAAACTTATTATCATTGATTCTAGATCTTTTGAGTTTCAGAGAGGAAAATATATAAGAGTCTGTGTAGAAATAGATCTTTCTAAACTTGTGATGCAAGATATTTGGATTTCTGTTCCTAGTAATGATTTTTTTCAGCCTGTTATTTATGAGAATCTGTCATCTGTTTGTTTTCTCTGTGGTTTGGTAGGACAGAGAAAATTCTTGCCAGAAACATTCAAATAATTCAAATGACAATACCTTAGATCCCTCCTCTAAACTTAGCAATCAACTTAGAAATTTTAATCCCTCTCCAAACCTCGGTGTGTGGTCCTTGGATACAGGTTAGAAGGAGGAAGGATCGTAAGCATTTTACTAAACAACAGAATCCTTCTGCTGCAAACACAGATCCATCCCCTTATAACCTCAAGCAACATCCTAACAGCAACATGCACAAGGATGCCTCAACTAGGAGTTCTGAAGGGAACCTTTTCCCTCTTATTAGCACTCCTTCTCATAGGACTTAAAAATAAAACAAATAATATACCCAAACCCCACTCAGTTAAGGGCTTCACTTCCAATTCTGAAGCAAATGCTTCCTCTAAGCAAAAGCATACCCCTCAAGAACCTTTGAACACCAAATCACCTCCTAAGCAATCTAACCCCTCTCTTGCTAATAACAAAGAACTTTCAACCCCCTATAAGTCTTCTGCATTCCTTAAAAAATCTTTTTAAGACTTAGTTAAAGAAGTTTCTATTCTTTTTAATTCTGATTCCCCTTCATTTGAACCTTCTAGTTCCACAACAACCCATAAAAAAGGCAAGACTAGTTTAAATTTAAAAGCTAATAAGTCTAAGCCAAAAAGTTCTAATCTCCCTCCTCCTGATGCTCTTCTGTTGGGGGCAGAGCAATGGCAAAAGACCTAGGAATGAGCCTCATGTTATGCATGATCCTAATGATCAACCAATGTCCATATCTAATGCCACCCCATGAATATAACTTCCTAGAATGTTAGGGGGGTGATAAGGCCTCAAATCCTCAGCCGCATTCACTCTTTAATTAGAAACTGTAATGTTAAAATCCTTTCTCTTTAAGAGACTCATGTGGATAATTCTAGTGCTTCCCATTTCATTTCTTGAATTGGTCTAATTTTGCCTTGAAATTCTCTTTATGTCAAAACTAACATTATCCATGCCCAAAATGATGTCATCCATGCTATCATCTCTATTAATAATGATACCCCTTTTCTCTTTTCTAATATCTATGCCAATACTAATCCCATCCTTAGAAACGTCCTCTGGAACTCTCTTTCTCAGTTGGATCTTTCCTCCTTCCCCTGGTTTCTTGTCGGGGACTGTAACTGCATTCTAGATGCCCCTGACAAGAAGGGTGGTCTTCCTTTTAAAGTAAATCAGCACATTAAAAACTTCAGATCTTTCACTGTTAATACTAACTTGATAGATCTAGGGTTCAGTGGGCCTAAATACACTTGGTGTAACAATAGGAAGGTGATAAGGGAATCCTCATTAGACTCGACCGTGCCTTTGCCAACCCTGCTTGGCTTCACTTCTATGGCACTTCTAGAGTCAAACATCTCCTTAGATATGGCTTCGATCACTGTCTCATTCTTTTGGAATTAAATCCCAAAAATTATGTTAGGTCCAAGCTTTTCAAATTTCAAAATTTTTGGACTGAGTATCCTGAATCTTCTTCTATCGTTCAGGATGCTTGGTCTAACCATCCTCTCAACCTATCCCCCAATCCAGCTTTATGCTCAACCTATCTCAAACTAGGAAAGCTCTTTCCAATTGGAATAAAGATCGGGTTGGAAACCTTGAAGCCAACCTTAAAATGACCAAGGCTGCTGCTCACATTCTTGAAATCAAAGAGGCTGACACTAGCCTCACGACCCAGGAGAAGACAACCCTTGACTCTCTCCATTCCCAAATCAATAACATTCAATACCAAATCAGTCTGAAATGGTGGGTCAAAGCTAAAATAAAATGGTTTTTAGATGGTGACAAAAATACTGCATATTTTCATAGAATTGTCATATCTAGAAGAAGACTAAACTTCATCAGCAAAATCTTGGATGACATTGGCACTCCTTACACTAAAGATGATGACATCTTAAAAGCTTTTGCTAACCACTACCAAAACCTTTGGCAGCCTTATCAATTAAATTCCTTATGCATGGAAGTTTGGCCTATCTTTCCCTCCATTACTTCCCCCATGAAAAGTAATCTTATAAAACCCTTCACTAGAGATGAACTTTGGAACACTGTAAAGTCTATGGCCAATAGCAAAAGCCCTGGTCTTGATGACTTCACAGCTGAGTTTTACAAGTACTATTGGGATATCATTCAAGATGATTTATTCCAATGCATCCTTAACTTCCAGCACACTGCCTTTCTCCCTTACTCTAGGTATCAAACTGTTCTTACATTTATCCCTAAATGTAAGAATCCCTCTAGAGTTAAAGATTATAGGCATATCTCTCTATGCAACTTAAATTATCGTATTCTTTCCAAAATGCTTGCAAATAGGATGAAAGAAACCCTCCATCGTCTAATTTCTCATGAACAATCTGCCTTTATCAAGGGCAAAAATATTCATGAAAACATCCTCCTTGCCCAGGAAATGGCCCATTCAATTTACAAATCAAAGAGTAAAAAGTCTTTTATTATGGTTAAGCTTGACCTAGAAAATGCTTTTGACTCAATCTCTTGGAAATCCATTCTTACTGTTTTAGAGTTATATGGCTTCCCTCCTACCTTCACTAATTGGATTTCTTCTTGTATCACAAACCCCATCTTTTTTTGCCTAGTTAATGGTAGCCTTTCTAGTTTATTTCAATCCAATAGAGGCATAAGACAGGGTGATCTATCTCTCCCTTTCTATATATCCTTGTTGCGCAAATCCTCTCTCTCCTCATTAA
The DNA here is from genome assembly GCA_034359265.1 of Canna indica. Lineage (NCBI taxonomy): Eukaryota > Viridiplantae > Streptophyta > Magnoliopsida > Zingiberales > Cannaceae > Canna > Canna indica. Next base: position 60,903,394 of record CP136897.1, read on the forward strand.
CAAAGTTATCCAAGAAAATCAATTAACTCCTCTCAGCTTTAAAAACAATTTTCAACTTAGTCATCTACTTTTTGCTGATGATATCATGCTTTTCTTTAAGGCTGATAACAAGAGTTTAAACACCATCCAATCTATTTTTGAACACTATCACTCCTTAACTAGTCAAAAGGCCAACCCTATCAAATTGAGCATTTTCTTTCCCAAAAATACTCCCCCCCCTATTAAAGAATCTATATGTCATTCCTTAGGAATGAAGGAAGGTTCTTTTCCTTTCAAATACTTAGGAACTATAATCTTCCCTAGGAGACCCCCTGAAAATGACTATGATTACCTTCTTGACTCCATCAGTACCAAATTTGGCTCTTGGCAGTCAAATTACCTTTCTCAGGCTGGTTAGTTGACTCTAGTCAACTCTGTGCTGACTTCCATTCCTCTCCACACTCTATCCATTGCTTGGCTTTCCAAGAAACTCTTAAACATGCTAAATCAAATCATTAGTAATTTCTTTATGCTTAATGAAACGCTGCACCAGGTGCGACAACTTTCCCCTCTATGCTTAATGAAAAAGATTATTTCCTATGTTGGTATGCTCGGTTCGATTTATAAACCTGAGGGCAACATTAAAGTAAAATAGCCTATTTCTCGTAAATGGATTCCACCGCTCTCTAGCCATATTAAATTGAATTGTGATGCTTCTTATTCCTCAAATACTTTCGATATTGGTATTGTTGCTAGAAATCACCTTGGTGAAATTCTTTATGCTGAATGTGTTGTTATCAATGCTCTTTCCATTCTTTACGCTGAAGCGCTTGTACGTGGTTAGGCAAGCCCTTGTCATTGTTTTGCAGGAATAATTCACTCATGTTCTCATTGAATCTGACTCGAAGATTCTTATGGACAGCCTCCAAAAAAAGAAGTGTCTGAACTGAAGAATTCAACTGGTTTTGATGACATTTATTCTTTCTCTTTAACTTGCTCAGATATCTCTTTTGTATTCATGTATAAACAGTGTAATCAAGCCACTCATTAGGCGGCAAACTTTGCTCGACTTTCTGGTAGTTCACAGGTTTGGTCCAATGTTAGACCATCGAAACTGCTAGACATTGTTGTAAGGGACTTTTTCGGTTCTAATTTTCTTCGATAATACGAACTACTCATTGTTTCTTGAAAAAAAAATTGACTGCTAAAATCCTCCATCATATGATGACCCAAAAAGTTGATCACAGGGTTTGACAAAGATTAATGCATGAGCCGCACATTAGGCTTCGGTCTAGTTATTCTCCATCAAATATAAAGATATTTGAGTAACACGTTTATAAATTTGCCAACAAATTAGTACTGAGGCGCGGCTTCGCACGAACACAGAGAGGCTCGTACCTGAAGAGGCTCCATTTATCCTCGGAGAAGTCGACGCGGCTCTCCCCCGACGGCATGCTCCACTCGAATGCTTGAATCATCCTCCCCAGCAGCATGTACGTCATCAACGACCCAAGTGGACCTCCCATGCAAGTCCGACGTCCCGCCCCGAATGACAGCATCCGGAGGTCCGGTTCGGCCAGCTCCACGGTCTGTCCGTCCTTCAGGTGCCGGTCCGGGTTGAACACGAGCGGCTCGTCCCAGACCTTCGGATTCCGGCCGAGTCCGACCCGGCTCACCAGCACCATGGTCCCCTTCGGAATGAAGTAGCCGGCGACGGTGGCGTCGTTTATGGCGACGTGGGGGAGGTCGAACGGCGCGACCGGGTGGATGCGGAGCGCCTCGCGGGTACACGCCTTCAGGTAAGGGAGCTGAGGGAGGTCGGACTCTTGAACCAGTCGGTCCTTCCCGACTACGCGGTCCAGTTCTTCGAGCGCTTTCCGCATCGTCTCCGGTTGGTCGATCAAGTGCGCTAAGGCCCACTCCACTATCTGTGACGGATTGTCCACGATCGCATAAAGAAGTTCCTGCAAAATGAAATGTGTATATAAGTATATATAAAGGAAAAAGAAAAAATAATGCTAATAATTAAGTTATCACGTACTGCACACTGAGCTCTAATTTCCTTCATGCTGAGCAAAGGCTTCCCGTTGTCATCTTTTAGAGAGAGGAAGATGTCAAGCATGTCCTCCACATCCTTCTTCTCGACACCCTTTTCTCTCCAACTCCTCCACTTCTCCAACCTCTTACTGGCGATTGGATCATGGTACTTGTACACAGTCTCTGTAGCATTCTTCATGATCTTCTCATGTCCTCCATAATCCAGGAATCTCAACGACGGCAGGAAGTCCGACGGGCAAAAAGAGTAGGCGCACTTCAACACGTCGAATGCTGCATCGACATGCTCCAACTCCTCCTCGCCGGGCCCTCCAAACTCGCCTCCCTTGCTGAAGTACCTCACGCCGTACATCATCTTCCTTATCACATTGCCGCAGTAAAATCTCAGTACGAACCTGACGTCGATGGTGCGACCGGCGGCGCACCTCTTGTATAAGTATCCGGTGAAGTGGTCCGTCTCCTCAGTCCGCAGTTTCACTTCCTTTTGCAGCCTGCTATTGTTCAAGACATCGGATGCCAACACCCTCCGCATCTTCTTCCACTGGTCACCCCAGGGGCTCACGACCACCGTGACGTAGCCGTCGCTGGAGTACTCCGTCGCCATGGTGAGGGGCCTCGAAGCAAAGTTGGCGTCTTGTTTCTTGAAGAACTCGCGGCTGAGCTCGGGCGAGTTGACGACCACCACATGCACGCCGCCAAAGCGGAAGCATGTGATGTCGTTTCCTTCAGCCTTGCCGACGACCCACCGCCAGCGGACCTGGTTACGTAACATAGGGATGAGACTGCCGACGATCGGCCAGGGGGTTGGGCCGGGAGGGAGGCCCCCCCGCTTCGTCTTGCCGAAAAGGTGGTGGAGAAGAAATATGAGGAGGGAGCTCGCAAAGAGAAGGGCAACATTGGGAAGGGGCAAGGTGACAAGTGAACTAGGCATGAAGGCTTGTGCAACCACAGTGGCATTCATCATGGTTGCTTGTGAGAAGGTGCAGGGGGGGATGTGGAGTATATATATAGAGAGAAGAGAAGGGATGGAAATCCTCGGTTGAACCATTCAGTGAGAAGAAAGTTGCAGGTGCATGTCCATTCCTTAACCAATGTAAAAGAAGAAGGTATTTGATTGATGGAATAAAAAAATTACAAATAATAAGAAAGTGTTTATTTGGATGAAATAAAATAGTAAGAAATAACAAGAAGGCAGAGGAGACGTGGCGACAGGGATGGAAAGAACCAAACTTTTGTGAAGTCTACTACTGTGTAATTGGGACACGTGGTGCCCCAGCTCACACTTAAAGGTAAAAAGTCATCTGGTTTCGGATTTAGCCATTTGATTTTCCTCGTCAAAGCAACCAAAATTGTTAGTTGTAATTAATTTAACTAGAACAAAAAGTACAAAGTTAACTTTTTATATATTTAGTTACTTTTTACTTATTTTTCAGCCGGCTTATGACCTGCTGACTTATCCCAACTTAAAATAAGGAGGTGTTTAATAAAGAACGATTACTCAAAATCATAATATGTATTAGAAAAATTTCTAGATTCATGATAATTAAGGGATTTTTTTTAAGTCATATTATGGTTTTAAGTAATTGATCTTTAATAAAAAAAAAGTTGGATAGAATAAAAAAACAACAACAAAGTGTTTAATTGAATTAAGTAAAATAATAAAAATAATAAAAAGTGCTTAATTAGGGATAAAGTTACACATTCAAAAGGAACCGAATACATAAAATATAGTTATTTTCTTATTTAAATATGAATATTTAATAATTGCCCTTTTAGATACATTGCACCTGATGCACTACAAGAAAATATTCATTTAAGAACACAAAGTTTCGGGACGCTTTTATTCAGAGTTGTAGAATTTTTTAAAATTCTATTATTTGAAGACATTTTAAAAAGTATCATTTTCCCAACTATAATTAAGGACATTTTTTTTTTGTAACATCTCAATTTTGTTCAATTAGGAATACTTTATTTTGAGTGTCTCAAAAATTAGAAATGTATTTTCTCGTGACGTCTTAATTTTTTCAATTAGAAATATTTTATTATGAATGTCTTAAAAATTAGGGACACATTTCTTCGTGACGTCTCAATATTTCCATTAAGAACGCTTTATTATGAGTGTTTCAAAAATTAAGGAGATATTTTTCTATGGTATCTCAATTTTTTCAATTAGGAATGTTTTATTACGAGGGTCTCAAAAATTAATTGTTAATATTATTATTAATGTACCAAACATGATTAATTAATTGACAAAATATGATTAATTAATTGTTAACTAATTAAGTTTTTTTAGAAAATCTAAAATAAATATATATGTATTATATTATTAATACTATTGTACTAATTAAGAAAAATAAAAAGACACATATAATTAAAACTACTAAACAAGTGCTGTGATACAACTATATATCCTACACATGTAATGAAAAAGAACTTGACCATTTAATTATAAATATGAATGCATGCATATGCATAACTCTAAGCACATATAATACACAAAATTAACTATTTCTAGTAAGTTGAACCAATTAATACTTTTGGCTTTTTGATTTAATTACTTTAAACATGTTTGGTTTGATTTATAAAGTTAATCATTTTAAGAATTTTTCCAAATCTATTCTAATTTTTTATTTCTAATCAAAATGCTTCCGTACTTCTGATTTGTTTCAATTATATCATATCATCAAACTATCTAAGTTGGATAGATTTATTCAATTTGGCCATTAGGATCCTGACTTGCATTGTCATTTGGATCAGAATTTTAGTTAGCATCCCTAAATACATATAAAAATAATAATATATTATGACACTAAATCTTTGAGGTCCTTGAATGATGCAACCGAGATCTATCTGATTAAAAATAGTGTAGTCAATTGTCGGTGAGAGTCATCGTGGTTCTACCTCGAGGCCACATCGGTGCAAAGATGTGAAGTGAGTATTGAGAATGTAAGGGGACACATTTTTTCATAATTTTTTTAAAAATAATTAAGAAGGTAGTTTTTTAAAAAGGTTTGTCGAAATAATTTTATTATTTTTAAATATATTTAGGAATATTGGATGGACCTTTGATCCATATCGGCATTGCTACTCAACATTTTAATGGTAAAATTGATAATAGATTGATAGTATATATAATTGAAAGAAAATGAAAGTACAAGACTCATTTTGTTTGAAAATAAAAATATGAGATAGATTTGAGAAAATCGTTTAAAGTCGAGACATATTAGATTTAATCCTTAAATGTCGATTTTAATTGATTCGATAAGTGATTAAGCAAAATAAGATTAAACAATATGAGCAGAAGCAAGTAAGTATGACAATTAAGCAACAAATACAATAAACAATGCAAATATGATTCGGCCTCACACCTACTCAACTACTTAAGCACCATCGCTTAGGATTTCCAACTTAACTTTACTAGATTAAAATTGTTTACATACAATGAGGATCTTTTACTTGAAGCGTCTCCGCTCTCACACCGAAGACACTTCAACACCCGAAAGTCTTCGTATTCACACCAAGAGCACTCTTCCACCTCAAACTCCAAAGAACAACAATCAATAATCTTAGTAAATCAAGCTACACCATTGGACGTTGGAGTTATGCCTCAAACACTAAGGCTACCACCCAATCAAACAAATCTAGCAACCTAGGTTTATACAAATTGTAATACAATGAATAAACCACAAAATATAATAATAAATGGAGCAATAAATCAAACAATAAAGTACTTAGCTTCAACACAAGATCCTATCTTCCTCTTGATGCCTTGGATGATGAAATAATGAAGTTTAAAGCTCAACAAGAAGATAAGAGCTCAAAGCTAGGATTTCCATAATAAAAGACTCAATCAAGCTCAAGGAAGATCAATAGATGGCTCAAGTAATGTTAGAGATAATAAAGCTGGTAACAACAATATATAGGGAAGCAAGAAAGAAGGCTCGGGTGAAATGCACCCAACGGCTCAAAAAAGAACCGTTGGCCTATTGGCGTAAGGTTTTCAACCTTAGTCTTAATCTCGGTTTTGATAATAACAAACATGAAACTAATATTTTCAGGGATAAATATTTTCAGGTTCCAAGTCGGTTAGCGCACGACGTCCGCGATTAAAAACATTAGAGAAATTAGAAAATCAGAAGAACGTTGGTCGATGCGCTTGGATTCGTCCGGAAGATAGAGTCTAGGTTTAGGATGTCTAGAATGATTATATTAATCCTCATCATGAAGCTTCTTCTTTAGTCCTGTTAGGATGTCTAGGAGACCTAAAGTCGAGTAGAGTTGACCTGAGACAACAAATTATCTTAGAGACTTCATTTTAGGTCTAAACTTCATAAATATGTTTAGGGGTAGGTATGATATGTTTCCATGCTTTTAGAAAGAAAATTTCATATGAATATGGATAAAATGACATAGAAATCATTACATGATAACATCTTTTGAACCAAGTTGACTCAAGTCAACAAATTGACTTAAAGGTATCATTTTCAATTCATATTTAAGGAATATGTTTAAATTTACTCATGTTAGGTGTTTGTGTCTAAGTTTGAAAAACCACGAGTAATGGTTAAAATTTGATACTTAGCAATTTCATAATAATATGTTTGTTTTTGAATGAAATCATGATAAGGTAAAATATTGACCAAATAATATTATTTTCATCTCAAACTTGATACACATTATTTTAATGACCATATTTTGGTATCTGAAAAGTTTGAATGAAATTTGGAAGTGTTTTTCAAAAATAACTAATAGTTACGAAAATATCATTGAAAATTTCAGCATGTTCAGTTATTTTTATAAAAATATAAAAAAAATTATTTTTGACTGATTCTTGAAAATACATCTTCATTGAAAAATTTAGTTTCTCCAGTAAAAATTTTAGAAATTTTCATGAAGGTTGTGATTTATCATAGATTTTCGAAGTTCATTTTTAGAAATCCATAGTATCGATTCTGTCAAGAACTCATTTTTCTGATACTTTGCCTTTCATCGAAATCTTCGAATGAGACTTCAAGTATGATGTTAAAATCATGTTTTTGGTATTGTTCTCATTTTGACTCGTGAAAAATCATTCCTAAAATGGTTTTTGATATGTTGATCGATACATGAAAATATCATTTCTAGAACTTCATACATGAATACTAGACTTAGAACTCTTTGATATCATGTATTGATTTATCTCATAATGGATTTGTTATTTTTGTCCTTTGGGTTGGTTGACTTTGTTTTCATGAAAACTAGTTTTGAAGTCCCAACTTTGACTTTTGATTAACTTTTCTTGTCTTGTTTAGGTGATGTCAAAAGGGGGAGGGGGGGGGGGGGGGGAGAAATATAGATAAAAGGAAAGAAAATATAGGAAAATCATGCATATAGATAGAGGGAGTTAATTTATTTCCATAGATATATGCATGTTGATAGGGGGAGAAATCCCATGATTGATATTCTTTTATGCTTAAATGATATATTTTCTTAAGGATGTTTATCATCATCAAAAAGAGGGAGATTGTTGGCGTAATGTTTTTAACCTTGGTCTTAATCTCGGTTTTGATGATAACAAACATGGAACTAATATTTTCATGGAGAAATATTTTCAGGTTCCAAGTCGGTTAGCGCACGACGTCCGCAATTGGAAACATAAGAGAAATCGAAAAATCAAAAGGACGTTGGTCAATGCATTTGGATTCATCGAGAAGATAGAGTCTACGTTTAGGATATCTAGGATGATTATATTAATCATCACTATGATGCAAAGATCCCTATATAACTAAACTCGAAACTTGAACCAGAAGAAAGAACCTTCCTGAAACTGGTTTCAATGTAGTTTCGATCGTAGGTTCGGCCGATGGTTCAGTCGACTTCGACTGGAAGGTACCGGTACTTTCCAGTACCCATTCTGTTGAAGGTCAGTCGAAGGCTCGGTCGACCGACGATCGACCAATTGATCGACCGGCGGACGAAAATAGCTAGTTTTAGAGCCATTGAGTGATGTCTCATCCGGGCATTTCCATGGCCTCTCTATAAATACTTTACCGGAGCCTTCCTTATGCTATTCAACTATTATTGAGTCATCATATGTGATACAAATGCTTTCATTGAGCCACATCTCTTGAGAAACCTTAGCTTGGAGCCTAAATCCTTGATTGAGTCTTGTCTTCTTTGTTTCACCATCAAAGGCATCAAGAGGAAGCTGAGAATCTTGTCATGGAGCTAAGTACTTTATTAGTTGATTTATTACTCCATTATTGTTGTATTTTTGTTGTTAGTTTCATTGTAATTCAATTGTGTAAAGATCCAGTGTGTAGATCTTGAGTTTAGTGGTTGTCTTGGTGTAGAGGCCTAAATCCACCGGTTTGATTAGTTTACTATGATTAGTTGTGTTGACCTTAGGGTTTGAGATGAGAGAGTGCTCTCGGTAGGAAGGCGGAGACTTTCGGGTGTGGATGTGCCTTCGATGTGAGAGCGGAGATTCTCTTGTGAAAACGTCCTCATTGTAAGGGAGACGATATAATCTAGTAAAGGGTTTGTGCGAAAGGTGTACTCAAAAATTGCTTTTGCTCCAAACAAGGGCATGTCAACTTTTAACCGTGATGAAAGGGTTGAATCACCCCCCAATCCGAAGTCAAATGAGGAAGCCTCTCCTCCTCCTACTCGTGGTCATCCAGTGAGAGTCAAGGATGGCCGATGTCCTACTGATCGTCCTCCACGAAAGAGCCAAGGTATGCCATCTGTTATCCTTGATTCTCAACCTAGGGTTTCTATTCCTGAGGGGGGATAATTCTTATGTTGAGGGGGAGATTTGTATGACAATCATACCATATTCTGGCACTCTTATTCCTTATGGCTCGATTAAAACTGCTACATTACCTGTCATTGCTCTTGATTCCACTCCAGTGAACACTGGTCTAATGCAAGTTGAAACTAATGCTATAATTGATGTAGTTCTTGACTCGATTCCAATAAATATTGGTCCCTCTAAAATTACTACAAGTTATGGTCATGAGGAACAACAAACAAATTTTGTTCCTGCACTTGTGACTGATACAAGGGAGACTGCACAAAATCCCTCTGTTGAAACACCACCAACAGTGGCATCTGTTGATCAAGCTACTCCTCCTATTACAACTGCTGAAGAAATTGAGCCTCAGAAATATATTGTTGCTACCAAACAAAAAAAGAATTTGTTGGCCTAAGGTTTTCAACCTTGGTATTAATATCGGTTTTGATGATAACAAACATAGAATTAATGGTTTCATTGAGAAATAATTTTCAGGCTCCATATCGGTTAGCGCACGACGTCCGCGTTCAGAAATATTGGAGAAATCAAAAAATCTGAAGGACGTTGGTTGACACGCCCATATTCATCGGGAAGATAGAGTCTAGGTTTAAGGTGTCTAGATAAATTATAAATCCTCATGATGATGCAAAGAAACCTAAGAACCAAACCCGTAATTCAAAACCCGAACAAACGAGCAGAAAAATCAGCAAATTAACTAGACTGACTTTTCAGTTTTGATTGACCGGTCGGTCGACGGAATGGTACCCAAAAAGCACAGAAGCAAGCGATCGAATGACAGAAACGGCTAATTTTCTAGCCGTTGAGTTGGATGTTTAAGGTCAACTCTTCATGGCTTATAAATACCAAGCCATGAGAGTCTTTCCTCTATGATCCATCATTCCATTGAGCCATTTTTGATCATTTCAAAAGTCTTTCTTGAGCCATTCCTTTGCAAACCATAGTTCTCATGATGCAAACTAGATTTTGCCTTCAAAGCTTTGATCGATTCATCATTGAGGCATCAAGAGGAACCATGACTCGTGTTTGGAGCTAAGTATTTATTATATTATTTATTTGCTCTATTGTTTGTGTATTTTGTGATTTATTTTCATTGTATATCATTTGTATAAACCTAGGTTGCTAGGTTTGATTGAGTTGGGTGATTGCCTTAGTGTTAAGGTTTAAATCCACCGGTGTAAACGTAGTTTACTAGGATTAGTTATTGTTGTCCCTTAGGGTTGAGGTGGAAGATTGCTCTATGTAAGAAGACGAAGACTTTCGAGTGTGGAAATACCTTAGGTTGAGAGTGAGACTCTTCGGGTAAAAGTTATCTTTGTAAGGGAAATGATATAATCTAGTAAAGCTAAGTTTGGAAATCCTAAGTGGGGCACTTAGGTAGTGGAGTATGCATTGGGGCCGAACCACTATAAATAATTGTGTTAGCATTGTTTACTTTGTGTTTCATATTGCTTATCATTTATATCTTGCTTCCGCTTATTACTTTATTTGTGAATTGCCTAAGTAGTTTAAGAAAAAATTAAAATTGGAATTATGAGACAAGTTTAGTTAACATACTATTCACCCCCCTCTATTGTGGTCATTTCACCAACAGAATTCTGCTAGTATTTTTTAGTAGAAGAAGTCTACTAAAAGGAAGTCTCCTGAAAGATGAAAGAAAATGAATATGAGAAGTGAGATAATTGAAGTTGATTCAGAGGATGAAACTTTGTTGAAAAGAGTTGCTGAGTTGAGAAAGACAAAAAGAAACAGGCCTTCTGCTGAATCCCCTAAGGAAAAGAAAAAATCAATAGTTCCAGAAAAGAAAAAGATTTTCGTCCCACAAAAAAAGATAAAGAAACTTGAGAAGAGACCTAAAAAGAAAACTAAAACTAGCAAGCTTCATCCAAGTTTGCTTTCTGATGTCTTTTTTACACTATGAGAGTTTCTTCAACCGAAAGGAGTTATAACTCAAAGACCTTTAGATATTTCATATTTTAATATGAAATGCAAGTCTGTTATGGATATTCTCGCGGAAAGAAATCTGTCAAGTTCCTTTCTACATGTTGCTCCATTCTCCAAGATGTCTGTGATTGAGTTCTATTGCAATCTTTCTACAAACATTACTGATCCTCAATCTGAACACTTTCATCAAGTCTTTGTACGACGGAAGTGGTACAATTTTAGTACTGATATTATTAATGATTATTTTGGTTTTGTCTCTCTTACTACTGTTGTTAATGGAATTGATGAATCCAGTGCTGAGTTTTTGTACAAAGTTGGAATTGAAGTTTCCAATGGTGACATTACAGAATGGGCCAGTGAGCATAACATAAAGTCTTCATCTTTGAACACTTTTTATGCAGTATTATATATGATTGCTAGGTTTCATTGGATTACTTGACATATCACTTTCCTGAGCAAAAAATGATGATACTACTATACAAAATCACCAATGGAATTCATTTCAACTTAGGAAACAGATTATTGGTCTTCGTTCTCGGCTAACAGCTAAATTAAGATTGTTATTGATTTTTTCTAATCTTATTTATGGCATTCTTGAGAAACAGGGATACAAAAGTTTTGATGAGGATGTTTTGAAACCATTGGGATCTTCTTTGAAGGTGCATCACAAGTTGTTGAAGAAAGTTGAAACTCCTACTCACCCTCCTTCAAGTTCCTCTAGAAAGCACATTGCTAGTGCTAATGCTGATGAGCAAGGTATTCTAGAAGAGATATCAAATATCAAGGAGGATGTCTCTAAATTACTACATCAGATTATCATTTTGGAGCAAAAAGTTCTTGATCATTCTTCATCCTCTTATGCTCATGCTAGAAATTTGTCCACTTCTTCGGGTAGTACTTCAGGCTCTTCTTCAGACTGATACAGTTCTTACCTCCTTTGGCTTAATTGCCAAAAAGGGGGAAATGGTTTTGTTGGATTGATACTTTATTCAGTTGCAACTTTGTGTGTCTTGTCTATTATTTAGTTGCAATTGTATTGTGGTGACTAACTCTCATGACTTGTTTGTCTGATTGTCTTGTTGTGATTGTGATACTTTTGGATTTTATCTTGTGTTTGAGATATTATCTTTTTGCTGTTGACAATTAGACTATTTGATTTTATCAGTTCTATATTTTATTATTTATCTGATGACTGATGACAACTTGTGTTTTGCCAAATAAGCCAAAGGAGGAGATTGTTGATGTTTGGCTTATTCTGTGTTGGCTGTATGTGGCAAAAAGAATTTCAGATATTTGTTAGTTGCCAAGTCAGTTGCAAACTGCTCTTGCCGCTGTGGAGTTTATGCTACTTCGATGATGATTTTCTGTTGTTGTGATTATTGATTTATACATATGATATCTCTATGATATTTATTATAGATATATGTATTTATCTTTAATTACTTTTGAGGCCTTGGTCATTTATGTTGAATGTGAAGTGATCTTCATTATGATAATGAGCTAGGCGTTTCTTGTGGTTTTATGATTGAAGTTTTATGGTTGACTTTTGAGTTGATGAGCTGATGAAGTTATGGAGTTTTGAACTTAGTGGCATTTATGGAAGATGGTTTATTTTCTTTATATATGAAGAAAGAGAAGATATGGAAAGCATCAACTCCTATGCACATAAACTGGGTTGCCAAAATTATGAGGAGTTTACACTATTGAGAGTGTGTGGATCGATGACAACAAGCTTCTACAATCACCTTCATATCATGGTGGATTTCGGTTGTTGAACTCACTATAACACAAAGATTGTGTGGAGGATAAAACTCTATGATTGAGTTGTCATAGAAAGGCAAATGGTTAGTACTTGTAATAGCAAGAAGTGTTTTTGTTATTTCCTATTCACTTTAGTACTGATAGTAGGATTTTAGCGTGTGAAATCCTGATACTTGTATTGTACTTTGTTGATGGTGCATTGAACATCTGTCCGATGAGGGCCCCGCAGATTAGGTGACAAGATTATCACTGAACTGCGTAAATAAATCAATGTGTGTTTGCGTAATTTTGTGTTTATTTTATATATGCTACTCACTCTGTTTTAAACCAATTCCATTATTAGTTGCAACTCATATGCAACTAACTCTTAGCTAAAAGTTTCCTTAGAGATAGTCTTTATAGAGAGGTCGTATCTCAGAAAATAGCTACATATCTTTGGGACGAACTAGCATCCTTAATTTACCAAGACCCTACCCTCACCGACAAGATGACATTGAAGCAAAGGTTTTATTTCATCCATATGACTAGTTAAAGACATCAATTAAAGATCAAGTATGCACCTTCTAGACATTCATCATGGACTTGGAGAACACTGAAGTCAAAATCGAAGAGGAAGATAAGACTCTATTACTTTTGTATTCACTTCATTTTAAAAAAAAATTCATGAAAATATGTTATTTGGCAAGATTACTATTACCCATAACATATGATGACTACTCTTATATCTAAGGAATACATGGACATGTACTTGACAATAGGTTTAGCTAGTGGAGGACAAAAACAAGCCATGGTAGCCAAAGGCAAAGAAGGGTCTAGATACAAAAATGGGATGCAACTATTCCAAGAAGTGATGTTACATCAAATTAGAATGTTGTAGCCTTAAGAAGAAGCTCGAGAATCATAACTAAGGCAATAACATGGTGGAGACCAATTTCGTAGATGCAATTTATGAAACTTAGGTTTTGATCGTGTTACCAAATTCATACATCTCTATAAATGGTAACGAAATCTCAACAGTGACACAACATCTCGGGTAACACCAGTCATGATCTAAGCTTATTGGCGAACAACACTACTAGTTTCGTCGATATGTGGTACCTAGATTCTGAATGTTCCAATGACATTACTCCACATTAGTGCACTTTCGTTAATTACCGGTGCATTAATGGTGGAGTGATTCGTGTAAAAAACAATGACTTATGTAAGTTTGATAGTTTGATTATGACTTTGCATAGGATTCGTCATATTCCAAAGCTTAAGATGAGTTTAGTATCTCTCGACTCTCGACATTCTCGACACTATTGGTTACATGACATCCTCTTGGAGGTTCATGTTGGCTTTAGGTTTTCAACCTTAGACTTAATATCGGTTTTGATGGTTTTGATGATAACAAACATGAGACTAATGATTTCATTGAGAATATGTTTCAGGTTCCATATCAATTAGCGTTCGATGTCCTCGATCGAAAAAATTGGAGAAATCAGAAATCGAAAGGACATTGATCGTCGCGCTCGGGTTCATCATGGAAAGTCTCGAAGATCGACGTGTGCGCCAAAGTCACATTGGATGGGCTCAAAGATCACATGAAAGCTCTCCAAGCTGATGGTCGTTGAAATCCGGAACCCGGAAACGAAGCGTGGAAGAAAATCGGCTGAAGAAACAAATCCCAACCTAAATTCGGTCGATTGGGTGATTGACCGAATAGGGTAAGGTATCAGGCAGTAGCCTTGTCGATCGACCGAACACTACCTAAAATAGGCAGTGGCTACTTCGGTCGACCAGTCGGTCGACCGACAGATGCCTAAAATAGGCAGTAAGGTTGGTGGTCTACTGACCTGCATATAAGCCAAAGACGCAATCGCGTCGGTCGACCGAAGAAGAAATCGCGCGATCTTGCATCTGGGCGATCGACCGACCAGAGAGAAAAATGAAACGATCGAATGATTGGTCAACCGACCAATTGACCGACGGCCTATAACGGATAGTTTTCTATCCGTTGAACAATCGTTTCTTCACGAGGGTATAAATACACCCTCATATACTTCATTTAACCTTCTTCTCTAAAAACTACAGATTTTATTGAGCATTTAAGAAGGGATCTAAGCCTTCCAAAGAAAAATTGAAGCGCACTTTGCTACTTCCACGAACACCTTCTTGCGCACGCTCTACTCCTCAACTCGAAAATTTGCTCGAGCTATTCCATCGGCGAGTTGGAGGTTCTAAGGCTGTGAAAGGAGCATTTACTATTGGTTTTATATTAAGCTCTTTTCAATTGTAATTTTATTGTTATATTAACTATTTTATTTTAGCGTGTAAGAAGACCTAGGTTGTTAGGTCTTGAATTGGGTGAAGTGGTATCCTTGGTGTAGAAGGAGTAAAGCCACTTGTGTAAACTTTGTGTTTACTATGATTAGTTTAGTTGTCCCTTATGGTTGAGGTGGAAGAGGACTCTCGATAAGAAGGCGGTGACTTCGGGGTGTGGAAGTGTCTTAGGTCGAGAGTGTGTCTCTTCGGTGAAAGTCATCGTGTGTAAGGGAAACGTAAATTAATCTAGTAAAACTAGTTTGGAAATCCTAAGTGGGGTGCTTAGGTAGTGGAGTAGGCATTGGGGCTGAACCACTATAAAATCTCAGTGTTTGCATTGATTCTTAATTTCGTGCTTAACCGCTTTATCATTTATCTTGCTTCCGCATTCAATTGTAAATTGCCTAACGTGTTAAGAAAATGATTAAAAGTGAATTTAGGCTAATCGAATTAGTAAACACACTATTCACCCCTCCTCTAGTGTCGCCATTTTGTCCACATTTGGTATCAGAGCGGGTCGTAGATTGTAATTTCACCATCCCTTCTACAACTCATCTTGGTCTTAAAATGGCTCTAGAGTCGGTAGTGTCTACACCTCCTACGTTCGGTGCCTCGAACTTTGGTCTATGGAAATCTAGGATGTACACTTTTCTAAAGACTCAAGGTTTATGTGTATTTGACATGGTAAAAATCAAACATATCGAACTTAAGGAAAACATGGATGCATGGACACAGGAACAAATTAATATGTTTGAATTAAATGCTAAGGCAACAAATTGCATATATTCTTCTTGTGAAAATAA
Organism: Canna indica; assembly: GCA_034359265.1. Taxonomy (NCBI): domain Eukaryota; kingdom Viridiplantae; phylum Streptophyta; class Magnoliopsida; order Zingiberales; family Cannaceae; genus Canna; species Canna indica. The sequence goes on from CP136897.1 coordinate 60,919,033, forward strand.
TATCTTTGAAAAGATCATGCATTGTACTTCGGCATATGATATTTGGGCTACTTTGAATATGCTATATGATTATGCTAAAACCGAGGAGTTAGAAAGTTTTAACGAGGATATTGATGACAAATGTTGTCCTTCCAATGCTAACATGGTTTTTGAAGCCCAAAGTGTCTATAGTCATAGAAGCACTAAAAGCCGAAAGAGAAAGGTGATTTATCATGTGTGCCATGAGAAAGGGCATGTAAGGAAGAATTATCCTACCATGAAGAACAAGGCAAAGAGGAGGTCAAATGCTTCCACATCATCCCACTCAAGTGAAGCATCCTCCCTTCATGACTATGAAGCCATCTCAAAAGAATGCATCATGAAGGATGACAATGAGGTACACTCCACCTCTTCTAGTCATGTTAATAACAATAATAGTATTAACTCATCTAGCTCCCATGATTTTGATGAATCGATGGATGAGTATAAAATCATGTATGCCTTGCTCTTGAAAAAGGATAAAAAGAATAAAAATTTGAAGAAAGAAAACTCAAATCTTAGCTCTCAATTACATGATGTAAAATTAAAAAATGAGAAGCTAAGAATTAGTGTCAACAATCTATGTCATGATACTTTAACTATTGACACTAAGGATTTGAAAAATAAAAATGATATATTGAAGAATGAAAATAACATGTTGAAAACTCAATTGCATGCTATTCATAAATCAATGAATGATTTAAAAAATGAGGTTATTTTTCTAAATATTAAAGTTAGTAATTCTTGCTTTAAGAATTCTGAAAATGCAAATGTTTCTTTCAAGAATGCTTATGCACATCATGCTTCTCATATCAAGCATTCTACAACTAAACCTCATGTTCAAAAGAAGAATGAGGTTTCTAAGAATGCTCATACTCATCATGTTTCACATGACAAACATTCTAAAAATAAATCTCATGTCCATAACAAAAATAAAAAGAAATTTAATGGATATTATTTTTGTTGTGGTATTTATGGCCATGCAATTCATGATTGTGCATTTAAAAGAAATCCAAGTATTGCTAAGACATTTTGGATTTCTAGGCCAACTAACCCCCAAGGACCCAAAGCTATTTGGGTACCAAAGGTATCATGCTCTTTTGTAGGGGGAGGAACCACACAAGGGTAAAGGAATTGAAGGATTGAAGTTGACCTTGGATCTTAATGAGAAATCTCCAAGAGGTTGCAACTTCAAATCACCTAGATGCCTATGGTAAAATTGGCATCAAACATTTTAGTATCATCTCCTATATCCCATTGCTTAAGATTATAGTTGGAGTTGATATATGCTTAATATTAGTTGATTCCCCCGCTCTTAATATATTTCAAAAACGTTTTTGATTTTTGATTTCCCGGTCTCTTCGGAGACCTAGGTAGCTTGTAATGGGCCTAAGCGACCTTGTGGTTCTAAATCGTAGGCACATTGTGGCCTTTCGGTTTTCAACCAATAGGAAGGGTTGGAGATTAATTTTTCATTTGTTATTCGTGTGATCTCTTAAAAATTCGTTTAGTATCACTTGACTTTATTCAAAACGGATTTCAAACCATTTAGCAAAGTGAACTATTTGATAATGATACTTGATGCTTCTCTTTGCTTTTTGGATGAGTTAGCTTGCTAAGTAGCTATATTTTCTCCAAAAATATTAGTGTAGCTTACTTGCAAGTTATAAGTTTTTAGAAAGGCTATTTAGGAAGAAAAATATTAGTTTGGCTAAATCATCATGAATAGGGTATAACCTTGATAATTTCAAAATCTAAGTGTTATACCTCATTGGTTAACATAAAATCATGTCTCTATACTCATGACTAGAATTGCATGTTAAAATCCTTGAATTCTCATGAGTATGTAGAACTTTAGTACTTAGACAAATTTCATTGAATGAAACTTATTCTAGGTAAATATCTATTATTAGAGACCTTCTTGTAAGTCCAAACTAGTTTAACATAGGTAGAGATCTTATTTCTCAAATAGTTCACATCTTAAGATCTCTTAGATTCATTTAGATATCATAAAATTTTTCTTAAAAATGAATCTTAACTATCTAGCATAGGTTAAGTTATTTTAATGAAAATTTGCATTGAACATTACTATTTAGTATATTAGCTTGTTAGTAGTCATATTATTTCATTATGATACTAATGAAGTCTACTTGCAAGTTAAAAATTTGAAAGAGTATGCTATCTAAAAGAAAATGAAAAAGGAAATGAAAAGTTGGACAAATTTTCAAAAAATAAGGTATGAATTTAATTTTGCAAAAATCTTTGTAAAATAATTGAATACTCATGCTTAAATGATTTCTCTATGCTCATGATTGATTATGCATGATAAATATTTGAATCTTCATGAGTAAGAATTTTTTTGTTAACTTAGCTCAATTTCATGATATCTTGATTGAATAAAACTTGAACTAGGTTAAAATTCTTCTTTAGAGACTTTATGTTAAGTTAAACTTGAAATTAAATTAAATTTCTAAAAATAAGGTATGAATTTAACTTTACAAAAATCTTAGTATGATGATTGAATATTAATGCTTTAATGATGTCTCTATATACTCATGATTGATTTTGCATGATAAATGTTTGAATTTTCATGAGTAAGAAAAATTTGGATAACTTAGGCAATTTCATGATGTCTTGATTGAATGAAACTTGCTCTAGGTTAAAACTCATATTAGAGATCTCATTTTGAGTAAACATCAAACAAACATGTTTAGACACACATGATATGACTCTAGGTGTTCAATCTTGAAAATTCATGTGTAGATGAAAATGTGATAACTAGATCACATTAGTGGACTTAAGCTTAAAAGGTTTGATCCAAGTCAACAAATTGACTTGGACACTTGATTTTAAGTCCAAACTTCATAAACATGTTTAGAAATAGGTATGACATGTTTTCATGTATTTAGAGTGAAAAATTCATATGAATATGGATAAAATGACATAGAGGTTAATTCATGTTTACCTCTCTTTGAACCATGTTGACCCAAGTCAACAAGTTGACTTAAAGGTCTCATTTTCAATTCATATTTGTGGAACATGTTTATATTTACTCATGTTAGGTATCCATAGGTTTAAATTTAAAAAATTATGAGTAAATGTTAAGATTGAAACTTAGCAAGTTTCATTAAAATTAGTTTAGTTTTGATTAAAACCATCTTAGGTTGATATCTTGACTTAAGGATATAATTTTCATCTCAAACTTGATATACACTCTTTACATGACCATTATGTGGTGTCATAAAAGTTTGAATGAAAACTAAGCATTCTTTGAAAATATAGAAAAATCTTTTTTAGATGATTCTTGAAACTACACATTCACTGAAAAATCTAGTTTTATCAGTAAAAATTTCAAAAAGTTTCATCAAGAATTGGATTTAAAGTGAATTTTTAAAGTTGGATTTCAAAACACAAAGTATCATCATTCTTGAAACGCTAATCTTTCCGATACTTTGATTTTTCTTCAAAATTTCAATGAAAACTCATGTATACCATTTGGATTCCAATTCTAATATCATTCACACAATTTCTTGAGTAAAATCATTCCTAGAAATGATTTTGATATTTTGGATGATAGCTAGGATCCATTTGTTTATTTGAAAATAATATAAGATGAAAAATGAACTTAGAAAATTCATTTTGAGTTCAAACTTGATACATTCATTTCAAATGACCATTCAATATTTAGTATCAAAAAAATTTCATCCAAAAATTAGTTTCAAAAGTTTTTCATCAAAAATATGACTTTGTATAAACTTAAAAGCTTGATTTTTGAAAACTTTAAGTATAGGTTGACCTAAGTCAACAAAGTGAATTAAAAATTTCATCTTAAGCCCAAACTTGATTCATTGACTTACATTATCTCATGTTTAATGTCAGGATGCCTAAGTTTGAAAAAACATGAGTGGATAGCAAAACTTGAGACTTAGCACCTTCATGTTTTCATGTTTATTTCAAATGAAAATGTGCTAAGTTCATATTTAGATCAAATGACATTAGTTTCACTTCAAACTTAATACATGAGTTAAATGACTATATCTTTGAATTTTGAAAGTTTGAATGAAATTTAAAAATATCATGAAAAACAAACAATATTCATTTTGAGAACATACATGACTTATCTTGAATTCAAAAATTTAGCTATAAACATATCATGTATGATTTTGTTTCATATTAAAGTATTTTTCCATCCATTGGTTGAGATTTTCTTGTTTCATGAAAAATCTTTAGAGTCTCAACTTCATGAAAAAAATACTTATCTTTCATCTCTTTGAATAGATAGACCCTTCTTGCCATTTTTGATTGATGTCAAAAGGGGGAGAGAAGAGTTTAGGTATAAAGGGGGAGAAATGTATAGTTAAAATGAGGAGAAAAGTATAGGTAAAGGGGAGGAAAATATAGGATAGGAAATCCATGCATATAGATAGGGGGAGTTTATTCTTATATATATGCATGTTGATAGGGGGAGAAATCTCTAAGTTGATATCCTATATGCTTTAATGATTATATTTTCTTGAGGATGTTTGTCATCATCAAAAAGGGGGAGATTGTTGGCTTTAGGTTTTCAACCTTAGCCTTAATATCGATTTTGATGGTTTTGATGATAACAAACATGAGACTAATGATTTCATTGAGAATATGTTTCAGGTTCCATATCAATTAACGTTCGATGTCCTCGATCGAAAAAATCAAAAAAATCGAAGAAATCGGAAATCGGAAATCGGAAGGACATTGATCGTCGCGCTCGGGTTCGTCGTGGAAAGTTTATCGAAGATCGACGTGTGCGCCAAAGTCACATTAGACGGGCTCAAAGATCACATGAAAGCTTTCTAAGTTGATGGTCGTTGAAACCCGAAATCTGGAAACAAAGCGCGGAAGAAAATCGGCTGAAGAAACAAATCTCAACCTAAATTTGATCGATTGGGCGGTCGACCGAATAAGGTAAGGTATCAGGTAGTAGCCTTGTCGGTTGACCGAACACTGCCTAAATCAGGCAGTGGCTACTTCGGTTGACTAGTCGGTCGACCAACAAAGGCCTAAAATAGGTAGTAAGGTTGGCGGTCGACCGACCTGCATATAAGCCAAAGACGCAATCGCGCCGGTGGACTGAAGAAGAAATCATGCGATCTTGCATCTGGGCAGTCGACCCGTTGGTCGATCGACTAGAGAGAAAAATGAAACAGTCGAATGACCGGTCGACCAGTCGGTCAATCGACCAATCGACCGACGGCCTATAACGGATAGTTTTCTATCCGTTGAACAGTCGTTTCTTCACGAGGGTATAAATACACCCACATATACTTCATTTAACCTTCTTCCCTGATTTCTACAGATTTTATTGAGCATTTAAGAAGGGATCTAAGCCTTCCAGAGAAAAATTGAAGCGCGCTCTGCTACTTCCGCGAACACCTTCTTGCGCACGCTCTGCTCCTCAACTCGGAAATTTGCTCGAGCTATTCCATCGGCGAGTTGGAGGTTATAAGGATGTGAAAGGAGCATTTACTATTGGTTTTATATTAAGCTCTTTTCAATTGTAATTTTATTGTTATTTTAACTATTTTATTTAAGCGTGTAAGAAGATCTAGGTTGTTAGGTCTTGAATTGGGTGAAGTGGTATCCTTGGTGTAGAAGGAGTAAAACCACTTGTGTAAACTTAGTATTAACTAGGATTAGTTTAGTTGTCCCTTATGGTTGAGGTGAAAGAGGACTCTCGATAAGAAGGCGGTGACTTCGGGGTGTGGAAGTGCCTTAGGTCGAGAGTGTGTCTCTTCGGTGAAAAATCCTCGTGTGTAAGGGAAACGTAAATTAATCTAGTAAAACTAGTTTGGAAATCCTAAGCGGGGTGCTTAGGTAGTGGAGTAGGCAATGAGGCCGAACCACTATAAAATCTCAGTGTTCGCATTGATTCTTAATTTCGTACTTAACCGCTTTATCATTTATCTTGCTTCTCCATTCAACTGTAAATTGCCTAACGTGTTAAGAAAACGATTAAAAGTGAATTTAGGCTAATCGAATTAGTAAACACAATATTCACCCCTCCTCTAGTGTCGCCATTTCGCCCACAGTTCGCATTGACAAATCTGTGGTTTTGAAGGCCCTATATGCACACCGAACAACTTGTTCCAAATTGATAGTACTATTCTCAAAGGCATATTAGAAACTTTTATAGGAGCAACAATAAATCAGAATTGTGTTGGCTTTAGGTTTTCAACCTTATCCTTAATCTCGGTTTTGATGGTTTTGATGATAACAAACATGTGACTAATGATTTCATTGAGAATATCTTTCAGGTTCCATATCGATTAGTACGCGACGTCCGCGATCGGAGAAATCAGATAAATCGACAAGGATGCTCGTCGGCACTCGGGAATCTTTAAGAAAGAGAGTTTAGATTTAGGGTGTCTAAAAATTAATGTAATCCTCATGATGATGCATAAGAAACCCAAAAATCTATCCCGAACCCCAAACCATGAAATTTCGGGACTGCCCTGAAATTCACTAAGACTAGGGAGTTCCTTGGAGGGCTATATGATCCAAACCTTTTCTTGAAATAAAAAATGGTGGTAATTGTTCCTTGGGTCAAAACTACATAACAAGGTATTTCTAAGGATTTTTTGGAAGCCTTTAACATATCCTTATTTGATCCGAAAGATTAAGAAATTTCTGTTTTATACTAGATCCCAAGAACTAGATTTTGATTCTTAGGGATTTTGATTTTTTAGATAATTTTATTGAACTCAAATGGGGTATAATCCTTATATAACATTTATGTTTTAATGTTATCAACTTAAAATTAATAATTGTTATATAAGTAGACTTAGTGAAAACGAAACCAGAAGAACCAGGCAGAACATAAGGTGCTGTTTGGTTAGCAAAAACTATTTTCTGGTTTGGTTTCAGTGAAACTGAAAATTTGGTTTCGAAAACTTGATTTTGGTTTCTAGTTTTCAGTTTTTCAAAAACGCGTTTGGTTAATGAAAACAACATAAGTTTTAGTCAGTTGAAACCAGTGAATATTTATTTGGCTATAAAAAGTAATATTAATTTTCCTTGAACATTTTTAGTAGCAATTAATATATAGTTAGTTTACAAAATTAAATATTTGCTAATATAATTATAAAATATTTGTAATATTTAATTAATTAAATTATTGGTAGTTTGAGATTTTTTTGTTCAATTAGATATAAAAATTAATTAATAGTTCTAGTGGTCTAAATTAGTTTTGATTAATTATAAATAGATTAATTTTAAGAAAATTGAGTTATTTTAAAATTTGGGTTTGAGTCAATTAGATATAAATTTGTTTAATTAATTTATAAATTTAAGATAATAGTTTGAGTTGAAAATGATGATTTTTATTTTTTTAAAAAAATTAATATAGTTTGATTTATTTTTAAATTAATTAATTTTATAATTTTTTTTTTATAATTACAAAGTTGTCACTCCATTTTGATAACGAAACCGACAGTCTCGAAACCACAGAAAACAACATTCTGGTGTTTTCATTTTTATTAAGAAAACTGGTTTCGTTTTCATTCTGGTTTCGATTCAGTTTCATGAAAACGCTAAACCAAACACGTTTTCATAAGCAGTTTTGGTTTCAGTGAAACCAAAACCATGAAAACAGACTTGGTTTCGCTAACCAAACAGGCCCTAAGCTGTCTGCCTTCTTCAGCTCAGGTTCGATCAACCGACCGAAGCCCAAAATGGGCAGTAGGCTTGGCGGTCGACCAAGCGATCGACCGACCTGCATATAAGCCTAAGATGCAATCGTGTCGGTCGATCGACGGGTCAACCGAAGATCGCGGATTACGCGATTTGCATCTGGCGATCGACCTACCGGTCAACCAACTAGAGAGAAAGGAGGAGCGGTCGAAGGACCGGTCGACCAGTGGATCGACTGACCATTCGACCGGCGGTCTGCAACGTATAGTTTTCTATCCGTTGAGTGTCGTTTCTTCAGCAGGGTGTAAATATACCCTTATATGATTCTTTCATTCTTCTTCCTCATCTTCTACAGCCTTCATTGAGCATTCTAAGAGGAAGATTTGAAGCCTTCCAAAAGATCTAAAGCGCACTCTGCTTCTTCCGCGAACATCTTCTTCAAGCGCACAAGCTTGTCTCAACTCGGGTTTCGATCGAGTTCTACCTCCTGAAGAGTTGAAGGTGCCAAAGGCTTGCTAAGGAGCTTGTACTATTGGTTTTATTCCAAGCTCCTTGGATTATAATTTTTACCTGTTATTTAATGTTTTATTCGGATTTGTGTGTGAAGACCTTGTGTTAGGTCTTGTTGTGTAAGTGGTTACCTTGCAAGGTGTAAAGCCACTTGTGTATGTAAACGTAGTTGTTACTATGATTAGTTTAGTTGTCCCTTAAGGTTGAGGTGGAAGAGGACTCTCGATAAGAAGGCGGTGACTTTCGGGTGTGGAAGTGCCTTAGGTCGAGAGTGCGTCTCTTCGGTGAAAAGTCCTCGGGTGTAAGGGAAACTTAAAGTAATCTAGTAAAACTAGTTTGGAAATCATAAGCGGGGTGCTTAGGTAGTGGAGTAGGCATTGGGGCCGAACAACTATAAATTGTGTGTTAGCATTGTTTTATTGTTGCTTGTGCTTAATTGTTTATTTCGCTTCCGTATACATTCATCGAATCGCAAATCGCCTAATCGATCTAAGTAATCGTTTAAAATTAAATTTAGACTAATCGAATGAGTAAACACACTATTCATCCCCCCATCTAGTGTCGCCATTTCGCCCACAATTGGTATCAGAGCGGGTTCATAGCTTGAGATTTCACTATCTCTCCTACACCTTGTCTCGATCTTGAAATGACCCTAGATTCGGTAGCGTCTGCACCTCCTATGTTCGATGCCTCTAACTTTGGTCTATGAAAATCTAGGATGTATACCTTCTTAAAGACCCAAGGTTTAGGTGTATTTAACATGGTAAAAATCAAATATGTTGAACCTAAGGAAAATATGGATGCATGGACACAAGAATAAATTAATATGTTTGAATTAAATGCTAAGGCAACAAATTGCATATATTGTTCTTGTGAATAAAATATTCTTGAAAAGATCATGCATTGTACTTCGGCATATGATATTTGGGCTACTTTGAATATGCTATATGATTATGCTAAAACCGAGGAATTAGAAACTTTTAATGAGGATAGTGATGACAATTATTATCCATCCAATGCTAACATGGTTTTTGAAGGTCAAAGTGTCTCCAGTCATAGGAGCACTAAAAGCCGAAAGCGAAAGGTGATCTGCCATGTGTGCCATGAGAAAGGGCATGTATGGAAGAATTGTCCTACCATGAAGAACAAGGCAAAGAGGAGGTCAAATACTTCAACATCATCCCACTCAAGTGAAGCATCCTCCCTTCATGACTATGAAGCTATCTCAAAAGAATGCCTCATGAATGATGACAATTAATGAGGTACACTCCACCTCTTCTAGTCATGTTAATAACAATAATAGTAGTAACTCATCTAGCTGTCATGATTTTGATGAATTGATGGATGAGTATAAAATCATGTATGCCTTGCTCTTAAAAAAGGATAAGGAAAACAAAAAGATCAAAAATGAAAATTCTAGACTTAGTTCACATGTGCATGCTCTAGAATTAGAAAATGAGAAATTGAAATCTAGCTCATTTGATCCTTGTCATGATAAGTTGAAACCTAAGCTTAAAGACTTAAAGCTTGAAAATGAAAACTTGAAAAATGATTTCAAAATTGAGAATGAGATTTTGAAAGATGAAAACTTAAAAATCATAAAGGAAAATCATATGTTGAAATCTCAAATGCATTCTTTACACAACTCAATGATTAATTTGAAAAATGAGGTTCTAAATCTAAACAAGAAAGTGAATGAAATAAAAAATATTTTCTCATTTAAGAATTTTAGTAAAAAGAATGTCAATGTTCATCATCATTCCCATGCTAAGCATTCTACTATTGGACCTCATAATTATAAGAAGATAATTGAGGTTTCTAAGAATGCTCATACTCATCATATTTCACATGATAAGCATTCAAAAATTAAATCTCATATCCATGTTAAAAATGAAAAGAAAAAATTTCATGGACATTGCTTTTGTTGTGGTATATTTGGGCATGCTATTTATGATTGTGTTTTAAAGAGAAATCCAAGTGTTGTTAGGACACTTTGGATTCCTAAGCCCTCTAACCCCCAAGGACCCAAAGCTATTTGGGTACCAAAGGTATCATGGTCTTTTATAGGGGGAGCTACCACACAAGGGTGAGATGAATGTGGTTGATTGAAATTGCTTGAGGATTAAAAAATTGAACCATTTCAAAGTTGCAACTTCAAGTCATCTTGATGCCTTAGGCAAAGTTGTCATCAAAATTATTCCGGTATCATCTCCTATATACCATTGCTTAAGATTATAGTTGGAGTTGATATATGCTTAATATTAGTTGATTTACCCGCTCTTAATATATTTCAAAAACATTTTTGATTTTTGATTTCTCGATCTCTTTGGAGACCCGGTGGCCTGTAATGAGCCTAAGCGACCTTGCGGTTCTAAATCGTAGGCACATTGTGACCTTTCAGTTTTCAACCAATAGGAAGGGTTGGAGATCATATTTTTCATTTATTATTCTTGTGATATCTTAAAATTCGTTTTCATATCACTCGATTTCATTTTTGAAATGAATTTGAAACCATTTAGTAAAGTGATATTTGATAATGATACTTGATGCATCTCTTTGCTTTTTGGTTGAGTTAGCTTGCTAAGTAGCTATATTTTCTCTAAAAAAATTAGTGTAGCTTACTTGCAAGTTATAAGTGTTTTAGGAAGGCTAATTAGAATGGAAAAAGTTTAGTTTGGCAAATTATCATGAATAAGGTATAACTTAGATAAATTCAAAATCTTAGTGTTATACCTAAATACTTAAGCTGAAATTATGTCTTTATACTCATGATGGTAATGACATGCTAAATCTTTGAATTCTCATGATTAGGTAGAATTTTAATACTTGGGCAAATTTCATTGAATAAAACTTGCTCTAAGTTAATACTTGCTATTAGAGATATTCTTGTAAGTCCAAACTAGTTTAACATAGGTAGAGATCTTATTCCTCAAATGTTTCATATCTTAGGATCTCTTAGATTCATTTTGAAACCATGGTATCCATCTTAAAATGAATCTTAACTATCTAGCATAGTTTAAGGTTTTAAATGAAACTTTGTATTGAATCATTGCTAGTTAGTTTGTTAGCTTGCTAGCAGCCTTAATTTTATTGTTTACTAATGAAGTCTACTTGCAAGTTGTGTATGCTAATGAAAGGCAATGCTATCTAAAAGTAAATGAAAAAGTTGGGCAAATTTTCAAGAAAAAAGATATGATTTTTTATTTTGAAAAAATCTTAATATAATACATAAATATGTATGCTTTAATGATGTCTCTATATGCTCATGATTGATTATGCACGATACATGTTTGGATTTTCATGAGTAGGTAAAATCTTGATAACTCAGCTCATTTCATGATATCATGATATCTATGAAATTGAACTAGGTTAAATTCTTCTTTAGAGGCTTCATTTTAAGTTAAAAATTGGATAAACATGTTTAGGTGTGTTAATGATTAGTTGTCATGTGCTCAAGATTGAAAATTCATGTCTAGATGAAGAAAGTGACAACTAATTCACCTTAGGGGACTTAAGCTTGAAAAGGTTTAACCCAAGTCAACAAATTGACTTGGACACTTCATTTTAAGTTCAAACTTCATAAACATATTTAGGAATATGTATGACATATTTCCAAGCACTTAAGTAAAAAATTCATATGAATATGGATAAAATGACATAGAGGTCAATTCATGCTTACCTCTCTTGAACCAAGTTGACCTAAAGATCTCATTTTCAATTCATATTTGTGGAACATGTTTAGATTTACTCATGTTAGGTATCAATAGGTTTAAATTTGAAAAATCATGAGTAAATGTTAAGATTGAAACTTAGCAAGTTTCATTAAAACTAGTTTAGTTTTGAATGAAATCATGCTAGGTTGATATCTTGACTTAAGAACATAATTTTCATTTCAAACTTGATATATACTCTTTACATGACCCATCATATGGTGTCATGAAAGTTTGAATGAAAATTGAACAAGTTTTAAGAATAACTGAAAAATGCAAAAATACCATTTCAACCTACTTTTGGCATCAATTTCAGTTATTTCTAGAATAATATAGAAAAATTATTTTGAGATGATTCTTGAAACTACACATTCATTGAAAAATTTAGTATGTTGTGTAAAAATTTCAAAAAGTTACATCAAGAATCTAATTTATAGTGAAATTTTAAAGTTAGATTTTCAAAATAAAAAGTATTATCTTTTTGAAATATCAATTTTGTTTCAATACTTTGATTTTTCGAAAACTTCAAATAAAAGTTTATGTATACCACTTTGATTATGTTTCTAATATCATTCACACCATTGATTGAGTAAAATCATTTCTAGGATGATTTTGAATTCTTGAATGATAGCTAGAAATATCTAGTGGTTTCATTAAAATTAATATAGGATGAAAAATGGTATTTGAAAATTCTTTTGAGTTCAAATTTTATTCATGTATTTCAAATGACCATTCAATATTTGGTATCAAAAATTTTCATCCAAAAATTAATTTCAAAAATATTTGTCAAAAATATGATTTTGTATAAACTTAAAAGTTTGATTTTTTTAAAATCTTGAAATATAGGTTGACCTAAGTCAACAAAATAACTTAAAATTTTTATCTTAAGCCCAAACTTGATTCATAGACTTACATTATCTCATGTTTAATGTCTAGATGCCTAAGTTTGAGAAAACATGAGTAGATAGCAAAACTTGAGACTTAGCATTTTCATGTCTTTCATGCATATGTCAAATGAAATCATGCTAACTTGAGACTTAGCATTTTCATGTCTTTCATGATGATAACAAACACGGGACTAATGATTTCATTGAGAATATCTTTCAGGTTCCATATCGGTTAGTGCGCGACGTCCGCGATCAGAGAAATCGAATAAATCGACAAGGATGCTCGTCGGCGCTCGAGAATCTTCAAGAAATGGAGTTTAGATTTAGGGTGTCTAGAAATTAATGTAATCCTCATGATGATGCATAAGAAACCCAAAAATCTATCTCGAACCCCAAACCATGAAATTTCGGGACTGCCCTGAAATTCACTAAGACTAGGGAGCTCCTTGGAGGGCTATGTGATCCAAACCTTTTTTTGAAATAAAAAATGACGGTAATTATTCCTTGGGTCAAAACTAAATAATGTTGTATTTTTTAGGATTTTTTGGAAGCCTTTAGCATATTCTTATTTGACCCGAAAGATTAGGAAATTTCCGTTTTATACTAGATCCCAAGAACTAGATTTTGATCCTTAGGGATTTTAATTTTTTAGATATTTTTTATTGAACTCAAATGGGGTATAATCCTTATATAATATTTATGTTATAAAGTTATCATGTTATAAAGTTATTTAACTTAAAATTAATAATTATTATCTAAGTAGACTTAGTGAAAACGAAACCAGAAGAACTAGGCAGAACATAAGCTGTCTGCCTTCTTCAGCTCAGGTTCAGTCGACCGACCGAAGCCCAAAATGGGCAGTAGGCTTGGTGGTCGATCGAGAGGTCAACCGACCTGCATATAAGCCTAAGACGCGATCACGTCGGTCGACCGAAGATCGTGGATTGCGCGATTTGCGTCTGGCGATCGACCCGTCGGTTGACAGACCAGAGAGAAAGGAGGACCAGTCGAAGGACCGGTCGACCAGTAGATTGACCGACCATTCGATCGGCGGTCTGCAACGGATAGTTTTCTATCCGTTGAGTGTCGTTTCTTCAGCAGGGTATAAATATACCCTCATATGATTTTTTCATTCTTCTTCCTCATCTTCTACAGCCTTCATTGAGCATTCTAAGAGAAAGATTTGAAGCATTCCAAAAGATCTAAAGCGCGCTCTGCTTCTTCCGCGAACATCTTCTTCAAGCGCACAAGCTTGGCTCAACTCGGGTTTCGATCGAGTTCTACCTCTTGAAGAGTTGAAGGTGCCAAAGGCTTGCTAAGGAGCTTGTACTATTGGTTTTATTCTAAGCTCCTTGGATTATAATTTTTACCTGTTATTTAATGTTTTATTTATATTTGTGTGTGAAGACCTTGTGTTAGGTCTTGTTGTGTAAGTGGTTACCTTGCAAGGTGTAAAGCCACTTGTATGTGTAAACGTAGTTGTTACTAGGATTAGTTTAGTTGTCCCTTAAGGTTGAGGTGGAAGAGGACTCTCGATAAAAAGGCGGCGACTTCCGAGTGTGGAAGTGCCTTAGGTCGAGAGTGCGTCTCTTCGGTGAAAAGTGCTCGGGTGTAAGGGAAACTTAAATTAATCTAGTAAAACTAGTTTGAAAATCCTAAGCGGGGTGCTTAGGTAGTGGAGTAGGCATGGGGGCTAAACCACTATAAATTATGTGTTAGCATTATTTTATTGTTGCTTGCACTTAATTGTTTATTTCGCTTCTGCATATATTCATCGAATCGCAAATCGCCTAATTGATCTAAGTAATCGTTTAAAATTAAATTTAGGCTAATCGAATTAGTAAATACACTATTCACCCCCCTCTAGTGTCGCTATTTCGCCCATAAATTGTATGTGTTCTTTAAGTACATAGATTTTTGTTTACCATCCTCTATCAAGATGTACGCTCAAGGAGGAGTCTTGAAAAACTATATGAATGGGTCACTCAACGGTTTAGTTGAGCACTCTTTCTATCCTTTCTGATTTCATCAAGTAAATGAAGGTTTTTCACTCAAGTCCTTGGTCAACTTCAACATTTCTTCTTTTCTTTATCCTTGCGTGGTAGCTTCATCTACAAGAGAAGATGAGATTTTTGGTACCCAAATCATTTTGGATCATTGGGGGTTAATGGGCTTAAGAACCCAAAGTGTCTTGACTACACTAGGATTTATCTTAAAAGCACAATCATAAATCGCACGCCCATCTATGCCACAACAATAATAATGTCATTTAAATTTATTCTTTTCATTTGTTATATAAACATGAGATTTAATGTCAGAATGCTTGGCATGAGGAGGACGATGAGTATGAGCGCATTCTTAAATGAAATATTTTTCTTCCTAATAATCTTAAAAGAAAAAAATATTCTTCAATCCATTTACTTTCTTGCTTAAATTTAAAACTTTATTTTCCAACTTATCAACCGATTATTTGAGGTAAAGCATGCAATTGAGATTTGAATATTTAATTATTATTTTTGACTTTTGAATTCTCAACTTTTAAATGTTCATGGTCAATTTTAAAGTCATTTTTAAAATCATTCTATTTTTAGTTTCCAATTTATTTTCCAATTTTTTATTTTGATTTTTCAAAATTTCATTTCAATAATTAGTCTCAAAGTTAAGTTTCATCTAGAATCAAATAAACTAATATTTAATTTCTCATTTTCTTATTTTAATTTATGCACGTAAGAACTAAGCCTTATTTTTTTCTTAATTTTTATATTTTTCTTATTCTTTTTTACAACCATTCATATATTTTTCTACACTCTTCAACTAATTTATCATATATATATGCTATATTAGGTGAACTTGAATTGTTAGAATTACTATAATGACAAGAAGCGAAAGAATTTACCTCATCATCACATTGAGGTAAAGTTGAGATGTGGCTTCATTGTAATCACAAGAGGAGGCTTCACTTGATTCCGAAGTGAACTTGGAGGCTCTCGTCTCCTTCTTGGATTTTTTTTCATCAAGAGATAATTTTTCTAAATATGTCCATTCTCTTGGCAAATAAAGCAGTTGACTTTTCTTTTCCTACTCTTAAGTGCGCTTCTTTCATCGAAAATACTATGTGCACATTAGTTAAGTTGCTCAATCAAGCTTAGAATAGATCAAAAGATGGTTCAAGAACTCTAGGAGGATCATATGAAGGCTGTGAGTGAGGTTATCTAGGCAGACAACTTCAGGATTAACCTTTTACAATTGGTAGAAAACTATTCATTGGCATGTCGGTCGATCCTTGGGCAAAGGTTGGTCGACCGAGCTTCGATCGAAGAGCTTCGCCCAAACATCGTTCGATATTCATTTATGGCTGATTTATTTAGTTTCTGGTTTTCGAGTTTTCGAATTTAATTTGGGTTTTGGGTATTAGGGTTCTTTTGCATCATAGAGAGGATATTAGGGTGAATTCTAAACACCCTAAATATATACTCTAACTCTTCGACGAAAATCGAGAGTCGGCGAACGTCCTTTCGATTTTTGCCGATTTCGTTAATTTTCCGATCGCTGACGTCGTGCGCTACTCGATTCAGAACCTAAATTTTTTTTTTCATAAAACCATTAATTTCATATTTATTATCATCAAAACCTAAATTATGACATAGGTTGAAAATCTCGGGCTAATACATCTATGAAAAAATATCCTCAGTATATATTTTGATAAACCATATGGATCAACGGCATTTTACGTACTTTGGTGCATTGTTAGCTGATTGACTAGTCAATTAGTACATCATCTTAATTTTATGTTCTAAAAATTGTTTCATTCAAATCGATTTAAGACCAATGACGTTACCACTTATTAGGCATCAACTATATTAGTAGAAAGTTAAAGTTTAGAGTAAATTCAATTAAAACGAGTGAAATATGACGCTATTTAGCAATTTATCATTTATTGTAATATGAAAATGTTTTACAAATATTTTTAATTTACCAAGGTAATGTGATGATGTAATTCTCTTTCTCTCCCAAGAAGATAAACATGAAACAAATACAAATGCTTAAAACGACCCACAAGCAGGGCTGTCCATGGTTCGGTTCACACCGAACCGAACCGAAAAACCGAACCGAATTTTTCGGTTCGGTTCGGGTTGAGAGATTGTAGGTTCGGTTCGGGACCCGAACCGAACCGAAATATGGTGTTCGTTTCGGATCCGGTTCCCAAATTTCGGGAACCGACCCGAACCGAAAACCGAAATAAATAAACATATATATTATTAATATATTACCCGAACCGACTCTAGTCGCCCACTCCGCCACTTGCCTGTGGCCCGCCCTACTCAATACTCATCTCTCCCGACTCCCGAGTCCCAACCCTCGAGTCCTCTTCGTCGTCTTCGATCCCACCATCCCCCTAGGTCATCTTCGTCGATCTCCCACTCCGGCGCCTTCCCGAGTGCCGACCCTCCACTCCGACGCCTTCCCGAGTCCCAACCCTCCACTCCGACGCCTTCACGAATCACGAGTCCCGACCCTCCACGTCGCCGCCTAGGTCATCTTCGTCGATCTCCCACTACGGCGCCTTCTCGAGTCCAGATCCTCTATTCCAGCGCCTTCCTGAGTCCCGGCCCTCCACTCCGGCGCCTTCCCGAGTCCCGACCCTCCACTCCGGCGCCTTCCGGCTTCCTCCACTCCGACTGACGGCCCAGCGTCTCAATCGATCTCTCACTGTAAGTCTCTGTCGAATCCACCTTCCAATCTTTCCATTGATTCCCTGTTGATTCTTTGGAAGAATGAGGCACAATCCAGTCTACTTGATAGTTGATAATTGATACTTGATAGTTGAGGCACAATCCTGTTGATTCTTTCCATTGATTCCCTGTTGATTCCAGTCTACTTGTCTAGTTGATAATTGATACTTGATAGTTGATAGTTAAAAATATTATATCAGACTGAAATGATGCGCCCTCAATCCCTCATATAGTCATATTGTAGGATTTGTAGCATCGGATAGTTGATAGTTGATAGTTAAAAATATTATATCAGACTGAAATGATTATTTTCCTTTATGTGTTTGTTGCAATTACTAAGATTAATACGTGTTTACTGTAATATGCTAAAAGAGGATTAATTACTAAGATTACTAATATTGTAGTTTTACTGTCATATTGTTGCAATTACTAAGATTAATTACTAAGATCCAAACTACATTAGCTAAAAAAACTAGATTCTAGTTATAAAAGAACAAAGAGGATTTAGAGAACTATTACAGTGATGTGATTCTGTTTTAGTAATTAAAAATAAACTATACCTTAATGATAGCATTTAGCATAACTATTCCTTTATGTGTTTGTTGCAATTACTAAGATTAATATGTAACTTTATTTTGCATAGATGGCAGAAGAAACATCCCCTAATGTTGACATTGGTGTCGAAGTCCTCGAGAACTCTAATAATTTCATTGAGAGTTCAGGTTCGGGTTTAGGACCACCATCAAAGAAGAAAAAAATTATGAAACCACGAGCTGATGTGTGGAATCACTATACGAAATTTAGCAATAATGAGGGAAAGTTGAAGTGTAAGTGTAACTATTGTGAGCAAGAGTATGCGTGCGACACGAAGCAGTGCGGTACTAGTACACTTAAGGCACACTTAGTGAAATGCTTTGAATATCCTCCTAATAAGGAAAAGCAACAAAAGAAGCAAACAGAAATTTGTTATACATCGAACTTGTCTGAATCAGGTCCTGGGTCGAACATAATGAGCACATGGAGGTTTGATCAAGTTGCAACTAGAAAATCACTTGCACGGATGATTGTTAAGGATGAATATCCCTTTTCATGTGTTGATGGTGAAGGATTTAGGGACTTCTGTGCAACTGGAATGCCTAGGTTTCAAATTCCTTCTAGGCAAACTGTGAGTAGAGATTGTTATGAGTTGTATGTGGCAGAGAGGTTGAAAATGAAGAACCTTTTGCAGTTGGAGTGTCAACGTGTTTGTTTGACTACAGATACGTGGACTTCTATTCAAAGAATCAATTATATGTGCATTACAGCTCATTTTATTGATCGGAAGTGGAAGGTGCAAAAGAAAATTCTGAACTTCTGTCCAATCAGTAGCCATAGAGGTGAGAACATTGGAAAGGCAATTGAGAAGTCTTTGAATGATTGGGGAATTGATAAGGTCATGACTATAACGGTTGATAATGCAAGCTCAAATGACACTGCTATTGCTTTTTTGAAGAAGAAAATGAAAAATTGGCCTGATGGATGTGTCATGAATGGTGAGTTCTTGCATATGCGATGCTTTGCTCATTGCATGAATTTGGTAGTCCAGGATGATTTGAAGTTATCTAATATGTCTCTCACTCGTGTTCGGGAGGCCATCAGATACATTCGACAATCACCAGCTAGGCTTCAGAGATTTAAGACATGTGTTGAGAAAGAGAAAATTGAAAGTAAAGCTCTTTTGCGGCTTGATGTCCCCACGAGGTGGAATTCAACCTATCAAATGTTGGAGGTTGCTTTGAGGTTCGAAAGGGCCTTTGAGAGGTATCACGAAGAGGATCCTTGTTTTGAAAGGGATCTTCTCGAGGGGGATGGTGGGGGGCGGCCTATGGATTTTGATTGGGTAATTCTAAAGGGTTTGGTTCAGATGCTTCAGATTTTTTATCGAGTCACTTTGACTGTATCTGAAACGATATCTGCCACTTCTAATGTCTATTTGCATGACATTAGCGAGATTGCAGCTCTTCTAAATGAATGGGTGTCTGATCGATCTCCCTATCCTGAGTTTCGGGAGATGGTAGTGAAGATGAAAGAGAAATGAGATAAGTATTGGGGAAATCCAGATAAATTAAACTTCCTGATATTTTTTGCCATGATCCTTGATCCTCGATGTAAGTTTGGTTTGGCCGAGTTTGCACTTGAAGAGATGTTTGGGAAGGAGAAAACTAAACTTATTTCGAGGAAGATGAAGGATAAGTTTTTTGAACTCTTTAATGAATATTCCGAGAGGTTTAATAATGGGCAATTAAGGAGGATTCCTTCTGAGATTTCAGGTTCTTCTAGTTCTCATGCTTCTAGCATGCAACCACCAAGTCTACCACGAGCACCAGTTGTGGATGTCACTTTTGGAACAAGAAGAACAATTGAAAAATATAAGCAGAAGAAGCAGATACTTGGTGTTAAAAGCAAGACAGAGTTAGACCGATATTGGGATGAGGATCCTGAAGCCGATGATGTTGATGTTCTAAAATGGTGGAGTGTCAATAGTGGGAGGTATCCTATTCTAGCTTCGATGTCACGAGAAATACTTGCAATTCCTATATCCACCGTGGCATCTGAATCTACTTTTAGCACGGGAGGTCGAGTTCTCGATGAGTTTCGGAGTTCATTGGCTCCTTCTATGGTGGAAGGACTTATTTGTCTTCAAGATTGGATTCGACTCAGAAAAAAAAAGCAAGTGGTAGACGATTTGGAAGAGGTTGAAAAATTACAAGAAGGTATATTTTGGATTAATAAGTTCTTTTAAGTTTTAATTATATTGGACTTGTTTTATTGTTTATAGTTTATACCGTATCGATGATTTCTTATTTTATTGTAGAGTTTGCGAAGATCGATTTTGCACCGCCTATCATCGACATTCCTAATTGATCCGGTCATCTTCATAGCAAGGACTCAAGGAGCAATGATGGCTTTATTTTGTTGAATTTTATTTGGTTTGTTGGTTGGTAATATTTTGCTACTTTATAATGTTGGTGTCTAAGTGTTTTGAACTTGATTAGTGACTAGTGGTTGTCTAGTACTCTAGTTGATACTTGAATATTTAATAGTTGATATAATATTTTGCTACTTGATAGTTGATATAATATTTTGCTACTTGATAGTTGAGATAATGGTTGATAATATTTGTAATAAGTAATTAAGTATTGGTATTTAGTATAGATAATTGATGCTAGTTACTACTTGATAAGTTGATAATATTGTTGCCTTAAACTCTTAAAGTGTAAATGTGTAATTGTGTAGGTTCTATAATCAGATTCTATCATTGCATGTACAGAATGTATCATGTTCAATTTTTTATGTATTCAAGTTTAATTTCAATTTTTTACAAGTTCTATCATGTTTCTAATTTTCTATCATCTATTCATATTCAGTTTTTTTTGAATGAGTTGATCACTTGATCACTTGATCATTTTATTTTTGTTTCAATTTTGCAGTGTTTCTCTTGCCAATTCATTGATTGTTCATTTACTTATCTATTCTATATGCAGTAGAAGTGTAGAACTAATGTGCTAATATGGAAAACTTCATTGTAGAGCTCAGTATATTCGTCAGTCTGCAATACTTCAAACTTGCAGCTCAATTCATGGTACTCATCAATTAGAAAGCTCATCAGCTCAATAGTGTTTATATTTGATTCATGGTACACCTCATGACCTCAATTCCAATCGATCCAAACATATGAAACATTGTAAATTCGGTTTTTTCGGGTTGAAACCGAACCGAACCGAACAATTTCGGTTCAGGTTAAATCGGGTTAGAAATTGTTCGGTTCGGGTTCGGGTTGAATATTGGGTTTAAAAAAAATTCGGTTTGGGCTTGTTCGGTTTGGTTCGGTTCGGTTCGAACCGAATGGACAGGCCTACCCACAAGCCCAATTAGCAAGTCTTGCATAAAATTATAACCGGATGAACAAATCTTTGAATTATTTTTTTTAACCGATAGAAAGTAATCATACTAAGATTCAAATCTTAAATCTCTAGATAACATACAATATGTTATTACCAACTATAATACCCGACAACAAATCATTGGACTTCATTATATAAATAAGATTAATTAGAGTCCTAATTAATCTTCTTTTTTCTTATTTAAACTACATGTGTCGGCGCAAATATTATATTCAACAATTTTTTAAATTCGAATTTTGGGAAGGATAAATTCTCAAAATCAGATTTGAAGATGGGGAATTTCCAAAATCGGAATTGAGTGGATTGGATACACATTTTACCCCTCTAACTAGTTAGAGACTTTGGTCAAAAATTAAAAAAAAATTAAAAAAAAAATAAATTTATAAAATATTTTTTATGATAAAAATAAAATATTAAAAAATAAAAAATATATTTTTCAAACTCTTTAATGTATTAAAGATTTTTGCACAAAGTCTATAAATTTAAATTTAAATAAAAAATTATGAAATATTTTGATGTAAAATATTTTTCTAGATCATAATACATCTTTTGTATCATTAAAAAATTATTTTATGAATTCAAATACATATTTTTAAAAATTATCAAATTATTATAGACTTTGCACAAAAATCTCAAATGAGTTAGACATTTTTGTTTAAAATAATTTTATAATTATAAAAAATAAAATTTAATTCACAAAAAAAAATGTGATATAAAAGATGTGCTAGAGTCTATCAAAATATTTTGGATAAAAAATATTTCACTATTTTTAATTAAAAATTAGTTTTATAAACTTTGGACAAAAGTCTTTAATGCATTAGAGATTTTTGCCCAAAGTCTATAATAGTTTTATAATTCTAAAAAAAATTAATTAATAAAATATTTTTTTGAAATATAAAAGATGTGTTGTGGTTCAGAAAAATATTTCATAATTTTTAATTTAAACTTAGATTTATAGACTTTATGCAAAACTCTCTAATGATTTAGAGAGTTTAAAAATATATATTTTTATATTCTAATACGTCATTTTTATTATAAATATTTTTTTATAAATTAAAATTATTTTTTAAATATTTAACCAAAGTCTTTAATTAGTTAGAAAGTTTGGCCATAGATAAAATGAGTATCTGATTCACTCAATTCTGATTTTAAGAATTCCCCATCTGCAAATCTGATTTTAGAAATTGATCCTTCCCAAAATTGGAATATGGGAAATTGCTCTATTATATTTACATATATAAATTATGCAACAAATCTTGTGTTTAATTCACCATGTCAATCCATTGACATTAATTGACATATTTAATCAATTGCCACGTCGACGCGAACATGGCCGTTGACGAATTGGCTATGCTTTGAAAATTACATGCCAATCCAGTTATAAACCATTATGTCCCTCCCTACAGAATGTCCATTTAATGATGTTTCCTGACTTGCCAAATTATGCGCCACCTCATTCAGATTTCTCTTTATATGAACATATCCAAGAATATCCAGGTTGTTTGCATTTGCCCATATATTCTTAACCAATCCTTTGATATACCATGGAGCTTTGAATTCCTCATTCAGAATTTTTATCAGTCTTAAACAATCAGAAAAGATCTTTATATGTTTGATGTTAAACAGTTTGACATTCAAAATGCAAAGCCGAATAGCCCAAGCCTCTGCTGTTAATGCATTATCAGCAAACCCAGAGCTAAAACCTTTTAATAAGCATCTGTCATCTTTCTTGACGAAATAATACCCATATCCAGCAATACCAGATTCCTTTGACCATGCAGCATCACAGAATATATTCACAGTGTCATGATTCTAAATTGAACCCTCTAACCTGATTCTATATATACTTGTAATATCGCTTGCTTCAGATATACCAGATAGATTTATGATTAGGAAACATTGTTAAAGAAACATTGATTGATTAGGAAGTTTTAGTTAAGTTTCTTAATTACCTAACTCGATTCATTTATAGATTTTGAATGAAATGTTGTCTTATAATGAGAATTGAGAAGAATATATATAATTCATTGAGACGATTATTCATGAATCATGAGAAGAAAATGAGAGTAGAACGTCCAACGAGCTGATCTGGTCCGTCCAAAAATAAGCCCATTTTGAATTGGGTCCGTTAAGAGAACTACCACGAGATAAATGCTTAATTTTCCTTCATTACCTGCCAATTATTAAAGTAATTGCATTATTATCCTCCATTATGACCTCAACAATCATTTTTATTATTTAAAAGTAATATCAATATTATTTAATATATCTATTAACATTTATGTTATTTTATATATTTATATATATTATTTGTATGTATTACTAAATATTTTTTATTATTTTCTAATAAAATGAATTCATTGTCTTCGTTCGCATATGTAAGCTTACGCGGAGCCAAATCACTTAATTCATGTGTTTTCTTGATCTTGTTCTTCTTTTTTATCATAACAACTATAAAAAATAAAGGGAAGAGGTAAAAAATGCTCCTACGTTTTTTCATGGGTACTAAAATGCTCCTAAGATTTTTTTGGATCAAAAATACCCTTTACGTTATGAAATTGAGTACAAAAATGATCCTATAGGTAAACGACATTAATGGAGGGATAATGGAGCTGGAATGGTTGATGATTGGAATTGACGACGTGGACATGTGGCGCGCATGCAGACCAAGACGTTTTCTCACAGGTACTAAAATGCCTCTAACGTTTAATCACGGATATTAAAATGCCCCTAACGTTTCTCACGAGTACTATAAAATGCTTCTAACATTTTTTTCACGGGTACTAAAATGCCTCTTACGTTTGTTTTTGGAGCTAAAATACTCCTAAGGTTATTAAAAATGGTACAAAAAATGACTTTCAAGCTAACTTATGTTAAGTGAGACTTAACGGAGATGTCGTGGATATTGACTTCACACGTGACACACATACAAAGAGAAACTTATCATGCAAGCGACACGTAAGATACAATGTAGGCGTTAGCAAAAAAATCAAAAATTCGATTAACCAAAAAATCGGTCTGAATCGAATTTTTCGGTTAATTGATCCGTTAGTTTCAGAATATTCTAAATTTTCAGTATTCGATTTCGGTTATTATAAATGGAGGGATAACAATGTTAATGGAGGGATAACGAAGCTGACCGAAACCGAAATCGAAACCAAAAACTGAAAACTAAAACTGTCGGATCAGTTAATCGAATTCTGCTTAACCATATTTTTAATTTTTTTGCTCGTGCTACGTTGTATCTTATGTGTCACTTGCATGACAAGTTGCTATTTGTATGTGCGCCGCGTGTAAAGTTAACTTCCTAGTCAACATTCATGACATTTCCGCTAAGTCTCACTTAGCAGAAATTAGATTGAGTATTATTTTTATACCATTATCAATAATCTCAGAGGTATTTTAGCTCCAAAACAAACGTTAGGGACACTTTAGTACCTATGAGAAAATATTAGAAATATTTTAGTACCCATGAGAAAATATCTTGGTATGCATGCGTGTCATGTGTCCATGTCATCAGTCCCAGTTATCAGCCACGCCAGCTTCATTATTCCTCTATTAACACTGTTTACCTATAGGGTATCTTTGATCATAAAAAAAAAAGGGGCATTTTAGTATCCGTGAAAAATGTTAAAGATATTTTTTACTCTTTTCCCAAAAATAAAACTATTCATAATTTTACATCATAGCGTATAAATCGTCTTGTATCAATTAATATCCCAAAACCGATATATAAATTTGTTATTTTGTTATATATATATAAAAGGAATGGACCACTTTGGACAAGAAGGCAAAAAGGGGAAAAGGTGGCAAAGCCTTTCCCATGGGACAAGAAGACAGTGGTGGCCGTCACACAGCTTAAGAAAGTGACCACTGAACTGAGGTTGATGGATATGGAATTCACAAGGAATAGAAACAAGTAGAAAAAGTTCAGACGACTGCATATATATAAATATAAATATATTGCTTTGCTTTAAACTTATGATTCCTGGATCATGATCTCTTCTTGAAAAGGAAGCTTTCTTGCTGTTGGGCTCATGGAAAGCAACACCCAGCAGATTCCTTAATTCTTCTCCTCCTCCTCTCAAGTACATACACACTCCATTTTCACTTTTAACTACTGCATTAATTATGAGAGAAGACTAACAACCAAATCATCAGATGCCATGAGAAGAATAAAGTTATACTGTCGGCATTTGACCAAATGCTCAAAAGTGTGCCAAGATTTCTTGATCATTTGTCAAAAATGGAGATATTTGGCACACATATATCTCAAATGGGTGAAACAGTGAAACCAAAAACTCTTATCAAATATATATGCACCATTTGTCCCATGTTATACATATATCTAATATTGCATCTACGCCGTCCCATGTTAGGAAATATGGGCGATTGCGACGACATCAAGGTCCTCCATATTTTGTTGTTGATGCTTTCGCTCCAAAAGGATGATAATTTTGATTGTATATATAATGTATCATTTGTTAAAGAAAGAAACTAATCTAAGTACTAGTTAACATTCTAACTTGATTTATATAAAGTTTTTTACGTACCCGGTCGTTTAATTACCGAATCCTTCTCCTCGAGGGAAAATGTTACTTATTGACTCATAATTAATGCATAAGACACAAGTTTTGTATGCAGTATTCTTTATAGGAAACTTATATTCCAAGGTATATAGAAAGTAAACTTGTAGATTTTGATAGTGATGTATAGATAATAGTGTGAAATTATATGCAAGTGGATTACAGTTATAGAGTTGATGATGATGTTACTTGGAAAATTGCATGAAACTTTCCACACATGAAAATGTGAATGTTTCATAAATAGAAATTCTTGCACATGAAGCAAAATGGGAGCTCAAATTAATCTATATGCTGACTAATTATATACTATGGTTGAAGAAATGTGTATTAATTAATTGACATATTAATTATAGTGGGAAACAACTATATAGCAAGCAAGACATTCTTGATGTGTTGATTTCAATGAATACATCACATTTGTGAAGATGCAGATAGCTAGTTGTTTCTATATATTTTAACATGCACCTTTTTGGATCTGGATGCAATAACTTCCGATGATGGAAACTATATAGATGAGATTGAGACATGATTAGTTGGTAAATCAAAGTCAGCTACTAATTAATCCATCTGCTTAACATCTCTTAATTATTTCTTCTGCTTAATTAATTAACACTAAGATTTTACTAGCATTGTTTTTTGCTGGAGAGCAGGTACGCTTGATGGGCCATTAATTGTTCCATTAACTTGGGATGAAATTATTAATCTAATTAAAATGTATAAGACATTAGTTTATTTTTCCCAATTTAATTTTGATTTCAGTGTCAATATTCACGTAGAATCAACGTATATCATGAAATCACACATCTCAATGACATAATAGACCTAGCTTAGTTCGTAACTGTTCTATCTCAATTCTAGCAATCATTTCTCATACAATTCTAGCAATCATTTCTCATATAAGTTTACTAAGCAAGTTAAGGACTAGGTTCGATATGATATCATCTATATATCACCCATCAACTTCATTGGCTTTAACCACTAGCCCAATAATTTAGCTGAAATTGCTAGTAATACACCTATCAAGACTTAGTGATTAATGAAACTTCTCACATACTCTTGATATAAGACTAAATCAAAGTGCTAAAATATATTTTCATCAATGAAGTCTTGATGTCATTAGTCAGGACCCAACCGAAGTCTAACACAACCTAAAATCATATTTAAGTCAGCAAAATATGAGATCTAGCCTAATAGTGGCTCCACCTGTTACGCCCCGCCTAGGTTTATCCCTATGTAAAGGACCTCACCTAGGAGAAGCGCAACTAGCAACAGAACAACCAACAACTAATGGACAGAAATTTAAATTTACAATCAGATTAATTCCAATCGAATGTCCAACCAGATAGCAATAATAAGAGTCCAACAGTCCATTTAAGAACAAGTAATCCATAGTCTAGCCAAAGAGTTAAAACAAATCCAAAGTTGATAGAATGAACATTACAACTAATACATATGAAACTAAGATAAAAGTGCGGAAGACGCCTCCTCCTCCAAATCTCTAGCTACCCCATAAGGAAATGCCGTCATACCTGGTGATCTGAGGCAAAAACAACAACCATCAGCAGAAGATTGAGTAGGATTGCAACAAGATGCTATGATATCATGAATACAACGGAAGATATTGTTCAACAATTTATTTGATGCACCTACACCAATCACCTATGTCAACTATTATCTACATGAGTATGTGATCATAGACTCAATTAAGAGCGTATTGGACATTGGGTTTCCCCCGCACTCTCGCACCCCGAGAGTGGCACCTCAAGCCCGCTCCAGCTAGAGATGCGACTATCCAAAAATGGTAGTTCGCCGACGTCTAACACCTCGATGCCGCACACGCACCTCGTGTGGTAAATAGGTGATCACCGGTGTCACTTGCCCTACACCTTGGGCAATATATCAACATTGTCCAGGGCTATCGCCCAACAGTAGGTCAACTATGCATCATGTCAACAACTACACTACTACAACTCAACTAATATAATGCTAGTAGTCATATCATCATGTATGAATTAAATATATAAACAACAACATAAGACATGCAACGTCTATACTAGCATTCTCAACTAATATGCATATAAAAATATTATGCTGACAACATGTATCAACAAAATATGCATAAAGAGTTTCAACAGTAGTAGACATCAATTTCCAATGGAATAGAACAATAAGATATATTTCGACATAGGGTAACAACTGATCTAGGATGAGATTCACCTTAACAACTAAAATAAAACCAAATAACTCATTTTGAAACCATAAAAGCCGATAAAATAATATTTTCCAACTTAGCACGCAAAACGAGGCAATAAACGCAAACTGATTTCAATATCAGAAATCCAAATGACAAAACTGACTTCACCTGCGAATTTGGGGCGTCGAGTAGGTATAAATTCATATATAATATGCCTAATTTGACCAACTACAAAGCCTTTAAACAATTATTTAAAATAACAAAGAAAATATCATCACTGCTTAATAAGGTACTATTACGAATGTTTGTAACAGTGCTACGAATCTCTATATCATAACTACACCCATCATATCACTCACAGCAGCCCCTATTCAAATATAACGGTGCTATTTACTCAAAACAACTTCATACTAATATTAATTATGAAAATAACACTGTTACAACTCATGTAACACTGTTACAAGGATAAGAGGTTTTATAAACAACACCAAACATCTACCCTAAATCCCTAATCTCCGGTTCCCAGCGCCAACTGCAACACACCACCGCCACCCTTGCTGCATCCGATCGGACGAGTTCCTCGCCAGGAATCTCGCCGTCCGATGATGACTTGTCGTCGCCCGACGCACGGCGACGACTGCAAAGAGGCGGACGCAACTGCCCTGGAACCTGCCGCCAAACGCCACGGACTGAGCGGCGCTCGACGGCGGGACTGTGATGTCCTACCGAGCGCTGCTTTCGACGACTTCGACGCTGGCCTGAAGTGACTGCGACACGCCAAGGATCAGCGTGCAGACGTGGCAGCGCCCGGCAAAAGCAGTCGATCGGCTTCATCCTGCTATCGTCGCACATGACAGAATCGATAGTAGGAGATGATCGTCTCTTGCCGGCGGCTTGATCAACAAGCAGTCTACCGATGAAACAACAAACGACAAAAATCACGCGATTCCGCAACGAACATAGATCCGAAATTTTAGAACACATGAACAAGATAATCTCGAAAAAAATCATGAGAAACGCCGATCTATAATTCGGCAGAATGCATCGACAAAATCTCTCATCCTATAATCGAGTTACCCTACACGAAAGGAGAAATAAAGAAGGACGAGAATCCTACCTTACAACTCCTCCGAACTCCGATTCACCGGAGCCTTCAACTGCTGATGCCTCACGCTCCTCCACTAGCTGCCGCTGCTACAGGGTTCGGAAGAGAAAAGATTAGAGTGGAGATTAGACTAATTATATAAGATTAGGTACTTATGCAAAAACACCTTTCTAAGAAAAATATTTACAATTAAGTCCTCCTTTTTCAGGCTATAACACCACCCGTCTCTAGACTCTCCTTTCTCAATAGTCTCGATCAACATATCAAGAACTAGGTGATACTAATTATTATGACACACCAAATGGGATAACTAGTTTATCAACTTCATAGGTTGAAGCCATTGATTTAATTAAATTATTCAAACTAAATCTTGTCTCCTTCACTTGATATCATTGTTAATACCCAAATTAAATTAACTTATAGCTAGCACATAACCACATCTTAGTTAACAACATGCAAGGCTTATCCACTACAACAAGCCACTTATGTTTTGACGTCAAAATAAGAAAGCATTTCGACACCAGCAGCAGTCAAAAGTAACATATTGATGTAAAAAAAAAATGACGAAAGCGAGTGGAAAATAACGAGAGCCGAAACGAACATTTCGACGTCTGCTGATAGGCGTCAACAGGCGTCGATATGAACATAGCGACGTATAATGACAGACGTCGAAATATTTAAAAAAATATAAAAGTTTGCATATCGACATCTATTAAGGCATCAATATGCAGAAAAAAAAAAAAAAAAAAATTGGAGCCGCCGCTGCCACACCACCAGCCGTGTATGTCCCACATCATGTCGACCGTTGACCCATCCACAACTATCGCCTGATTCCCTCGGAAGTTGCACTTCAGCCTCTGCACGTCCACCACCTTCTTCTCGTCCACGGAGATGCTCAGCTACGAGCACTCTCCGCTCGCGTCGTCCCCTCCCGCCACCGACCAGCGCAGCCTTGGTGGCGTACGCGCTGACGCTGCAACACACACGCTCCACCCTGCTCATCGCCGAGCACTCCGCGGCGACGGGAGGCGGCGCGGCGCCCTCGAATGTCCTCCTCATGAACTCTACGCACATGTCGCTGAGCAATAGGCCGAGCTCCACATCGGCGACCGCCACAAGGTAGGACCCGAGCCATAGGACACGGCGAAGACGTCCCAGTGGAGGCTGACGAACGAGTCGTCGACGAGGATATCCTATTTTCTCACATAGGCTATGTGATCACGGTGAGGATCAAATTTGATCCGATACCATTTGTCACCCATAAACTTGATAGGCTTTAATTATTTACCTAAGGCTTAAGCAAAAGTTAGACAACAGTACAACTATCAAGTCTTATTAATCAACATAACAACTTTTGATGACAAAGTGTTATAAATGGAGCCTATGTAAGAAAAGACTATATGAGAATTGGGTGGAGCCACTACTAGGCTAAATCACACATGTTATCGACTAGGATGAAACATAATACAACTGTTGATAGGACATCAAGAGTTAAGTGACAAAGTTCGTTATAAGTTCTATCCACATTACAAGAGATTCAACAATTACGAGCCCAATATCTTCGGGATCAGTCTCGATCCATTCTGAGCAACATCCCTACGAGATTACCGGGTGGCATCATCGCCAAGCAACCCTCACCCTCCACTATATTCCAATTTCTATTACCTCACCAGCCTGGAACTTATTCTTACTAGAGCGTCGATGTATCTTATGCAAGTCCCCCCTCCTCCCGCGGGAGTTGCCACCTGACCAAGAGGCGCACCAAACCGCATCGCTCTGACTTCAGGCAAGAACAACAACAACAAAGGATAAATTTTCCTGCGGCAAATTCATGCGTTCATACAATTGCTATGGACTATGTTAGTAGTGTGCCCTACACGAATGGAATAATATTGACATTGTTACTTTCCTTTTTAATAAATGGAGAGTTTGTTTTATCTTGTTATTTATTGTGAGCATATTTAACTTGATAATAGATTTCTTGAATAGTTGATTTTGCCTAATTGACGTCATCAAGTACGAGACTTGATAGTAAAACCCTAAGGCAGTTGGAATATTATTCTAAACAATCGCTAGTCGGTTATTATCATTGGAACAATAATGAATGAAGACTACTATGCAGTCTAACTGATGATGACCATATTTCACTGGTCATGAATATGTTATATTAAAATCAGGTTATAGACACATGTTGAAGAACATGATGTTGAACAGACCTACAGTGAGAATACTGCTTGGAGTTATATCATTATAGTATATCTCACAACATCAGTGATATGTCAGTCCTCCAACCTAATGTCACCATAGATTCCTATGTGAGCAAATTTTGTGTTTTGACCTTATCTAACATCATCTTTAACTGGATGGTAATAAGGACTATAGTTGGACATACAATAAATCATGCAGAGGAATATGTGTAGTCGTGAAGGAATTTGTCCCTCTCATATTTAAGAGAGATATCTCAGGGCCTCTTGATGAGTGAGATTGTGGAAATGCATGACCATGCTCAAATGAATTGATAGGAGTATCAATATCATTTGTTAAGTCAGTTTACTCAAGAAATATTAAAAAATCAGATTGAGCAATGTATGTAATCCCTGCCTTACGCTCGATCCAAATATCGCTTACAAAAGGACATAATATCATATTGTGTCAGGTTGTTCGGATCGCCGACTTCACTTGACTTGGGTAGTTATAATGTCTTGCTAGAGGCCGCTTATGACTTGTGGGTTGCAAATGAGATTTTGACATACTACCAACGTTAAGTGAACCTACAGGGCCGCACACATAGGGCGAACCAAATTGGGCTTAAGGTTATGACTCATCAGATTAGATCTGCATGACTATTAATCGATTAAATCTCTCTTGGTAATTTTAGAATTAATTTCGAATTTGAAATGGAGTTTTGAATTCGGAATTAATTTTTCTAAATTTTAAATGAGATTTAAAATTAGAATAATGTTGATACTAATTTAGACAATTTATCTTTAATAATCATTATTAAAGGATACATTAAATTGGAATCTCGAATTAAGGTAATTCGACATTGATAATTGTTTTTAAGGATATATAATATTCAAGTATTAAAGATGTTTTAATATTCCGAATATGGCCTAAATCAATCAACGGATGAGATGCAATCTTTATTTCTTGATGCATCTATAAATATCCACCTCAGAGGTTCATATGCAATGATCTATACTTTTGGTGGCTGCCGACCTCTTCAAGATGGGAAGCCAACCTCATTTTGAAGGAAGCCGAGATCCCTTTTGTGGTAGCCGACCTCCACCCAAGAGAGAGAGAGAGAGAGAGAGAGTTCAGAAGGAGTTCCGTTGACCAAGATCGAAAGGAGTTCCGAGATGCCTAGTTCGTCGCGTTCATTTGTATGCTAACCGTAGAGGGTGTTCGTCATTTGCAGCACCTAGGATCCGAAGCAAGATAGTGATATTGGATTCGTGGAGCGGAAGACGAATCTTCGTCTTCAAAGGTATAATTGCTAAACCTAAATTGGTTTAACTGAGATGCATGGATCCGCTTGGGTAGATGATTGTTTTTGTTTTTTCGCTGCGCAAATTTTGTTGCTTGTTCGGTCCTCGCCGTTCCAACAAGCTCCGCACTCACATATGGTAGATATGATATGATGAAGATGAGGAAGGGAATTGCTCATTGGATACTAATGCATGAGCACCCCTTGTAATGTTGAGTTGTATGGTGTGGTTGTTAATTAGTCTTTATGTTAGTGGTCGTAGTTTTATTTGTGATGTTTTAATTAGTTTTTTCAACAATTTAATTATACGTACCAGTTGACAAATGACTATTGACATATTTGATTTTAGTGGTCTTTTCAATTTAAAATTATTGTGATCTTGCAAATAGAATTCAATCTCGAGCCGAGCTCGTTTGCGAGCTAGACTCGAAAAAAATAAACGAGCCTAATGAGCCGAGCTCGAGTGTAGCTCGAGCCAAGAGATCAAAGCTCGATCGAGCTCGAGCTCAATATTACTTAAACGAGCTGAGCTCGAGCACAGGCAAGCTCGGGTTGGCTCGGCTCGGTTACACCCCTATTGATGCCTTGAACCTTTTAAATGTAATGACTCATATATTCTTAACTTTGTTATTTTTTGCTACTAATGGTATTATTTTACTAATGCTAATGCTTTACTTCTATGAAGTT
Source organism: Canna indica (assembly GCA_034359265.1). Classification (NCBI taxonomy): domain Eukaryota; kingdom Viridiplantae; phylum Streptophyta; class Magnoliopsida; order Zingiberales; family Cannaceae; genus Canna; species Canna indica. The sequence goes on from CP136897.1 coordinate 60,952,559, forward strand.
CTAGTGTTTTACTCATTACGCCTGATATTGTTTTTCTTTGAATTCAGTATACCATATTCATGATTGGAAATGCACATTATGGAACCCAATGCTGTTCTTGAGAATTGACGATTAATTTTGAGTAATTTCTAACTTGAGCTGGAAAATGAGAGTGGAGATTTATTGTTGGGAAGGAGGGACTATGCTGCTCAGGCCTAGCTAGCTTGTAGGTTAGAGATGGAAAAGCAATTTGATTAGGTAATATATATAGTACTCACTATTCAAACTCTAGCTTTGAAAGAATTGAAGTAAAAGGAGAGGAAGAAGGTATAATCTTGCAAGTGAATTGAGAGCAACTTTATCAAGTAATTGGTTGCAACTCTAGATGCAATATGTGATAGGTCATGATGCTGATTATGGTTGAAAAAAAGTTGTGGATTGTACCTTTTGTTTTAGAGGTGTATGAGTTTTGGCATCTGGTTGAGAACAAATCTGAAAATATGGAAATAATCAAAGTTTGCATTTCTTCTGCTACCAATATATATTTCCACAAAGCAACTTTCAAGAGCAATTCTCTTGTAGTTATTACAAAAAAAAGTTGAAAATTGAAAGACTTGTTCGTGAGAACCAAACCAAACTTCATGTACCCATATGAATGCAAAGCAATCAAAAATTGGCTCATGCTTTCTTCTATTACTTAGTTTAGATGAAAATATTTCATTAATTACTTGTTTCATATGACTAGAAAAAAGTCAAATATTTCTATATATATATAGTAAGCTACCTATCAGTAAGTGTTATAAATTTTAAAATATTTTCAATTAAGCCAATATTAATTAACTTATATTTGTTATTTTCAAAATAGTATTTTATTTTAAAAAATTAACTTACGTTCATTCGTATTTGTAGTATGTTGTTATTAATTAAATTATAACACAATATATTATTTTGATTTTTTAGTATAGATAGCTAATATTTTTAACAAGAATTATTTAGTCATTTTTTCTCTATATTCTATTCCTTATGAGTTATGAACAAACAAGATAATATTATATAATCCTTATTTATTTTATTCTTTAAAAGTTCTTTATATTTTATGATTTTATTTCATCCAACCAAATACTCTCTTAATGTTAATTATGAGACAAGGATCACAGGAAAAATACATTTACAAAATCAGAAGGAGCAAACAAGAATAAAATGACTCATATATAAACAATGAGCAATTTTCTAAATCCATACTATGGATGGATGAAATTCATAGATCTATAACAATCTTTTTGAAATACCTACAATATTCTTGAAAATAAATTTTTCTCTATTTTAAAATATAGTTTCCTCCATTTTGCCTCTTAAAGACTTTTGAAGAAAAAGTCTTTAAGAATTAAGTGGTCCAAAATAAAATTTCTTTTATTACGCACGCGTTAAATAAATATATTTTTAGCAATATGCATAAGATTTTTTAGTGGATAAATTATTTATAGTGGCTAAAATATATTATTTTTAGAAACCGCAAAAGTCTTTAAGTACTTAAATTGTGCACTTTTTTGATAAATTGAAGCATGAATTAATTTCTTGGTAATTCCTATATATAATATTTTTATAGTTTCTAAACACTTTTTTAATGACTAAAATTAAGTATTATTTTTTTATTTTTTTGTCATTTAAAACTTTTGTAAATCTTTTAAGTGCTGAAAGAGATTCATGGATCATGTGATGATCAGCTATAAGTCATTTTTATTCTTTATGAAAAACAAAACTTACTATAGTTTGATGAAACCAAATTGCTACAAATCATCTACTTGAGATTCCAAAATAATGATGCAACCTAATATATATAATAAGACAAGTAATCTTAAGCTAGCCACCTCATAGAAGACAATATATAAGCCCTAAAAAACAAAGGCAGAAGATAAAATAACACTGTTGTTGCCTTTATGTTCTTCATGGCCGGCTCTGGGTCTTTTGTGACTTCAAAGAGGAGTCACCATGATGCTTCCTTTCCAAATGAGTCACATAATTAAATAAATAAATATTCTCGCTTAGGCTGTAAGATCTTCAAGTCCACATCTAACAATTAATATTAATCCTTAACAAGCTATAGTGGCCTTAATTATAAATATTTAGCCTCTAGGTTTTAGCGAGTTTTTTATCTCATGGATGGATATGATGTTGGACCATCATGAGGTATTAATTGTTTAGGGTAATGAGGTAATCAATCACGTGGCAAAGACCAAGATCAAGTTTGATATATATCCTTTTTCTTATGCAAAAATGGCATAACAAAACCAGTGCAGATGTAGTGTTACATATATATATATATATATATATATATCAAAAGCAGGGCTGTTTTGCATGATATGAGATTTATTTGCTTCACAGCTATTATAATGATTTGTCAATCTAGATAACATGCAAGAAAATAGAAAACACAAGTTAATTAGATCATGTTGTTTTTACCCACAGAACTTTATAAAAATTTTCTTTAACTAGATTTTCTTAAACTAGTTCAGACCCTATTAGGATAGGGCAAAAAAAAAAGTATGATGGACTGTTGAGGATGTGTGGAGCCAATATATTTAGATGTACATAACTATATTGTATGTCATGTTTGCACTTGGGATCGGCTTACGGTTCTAGAGGCAATATTGCGTCATGGGGGCTCGAGGTCAAAACTCCCTGATCTAGCTAGTCTTACTCGGAAGTCTTTTACTCTTTTATATTTTGTTTTATTCCTTTCGTACATTAATTCTTTAGGACACTTGGTTCGAATGGGTGAAGAATAAGAAAAAATAATAATGAATTATATGTGAAAACATGGGCGGAGGTGATATTATTGAAATATGTAAGATTATTCTTATCGCTTATGTGATTGATTTGATATATATGTGTTCTTTGTTTGTTGTTGCTATTAGAGAAAGCTTTTGCCCCGATATCTCTCAATAGAAAATAATACGTACAACTTGTAAATTTTTAGTTTGAAAAGGGAAAAAAGGATAAATAATTATGGACATATATAAAACATAAAATATAATATAAATATAAATGTTTAAAATTTATAAAATTAGTTTTAAGAGAAACTTATTTGCACAACATGCCTAGCTTGACCAAGGTTCAAACAAAAAGGATATGTTCAAATTATTGACCTATGTTTAAGCTATATTGAGCCATGCATGAATTGATCACTTCAACACTACAATACAATTGACCTATAGAGATAAAAAATTAGAGATAAATTATATTTTTATTTCTAAATCTTCACATTTAGAGATTAAAAGACACAAAATTTGTTCCTAATTAATCTCTAAAGATCTATAGAAACAACAATAACAGAATCACTCAATTGATCTGTCTCTAAGCTATAGAAATACCAACAACAGAGTCACTTAATTGATATAACTCTACAACTAGTTTTAGAGACTAATTAGGAACAAATTTTGTATTTATTAGTATCTAAATGTGAAGATTTAGAAATAAAAATTTAATTTGTCTCTAACTACGTGTCTCTATAGACCGATTGTGTTGTAGTGCAACCTAAGGGATCGGGAGAGGAGATGTTTTTTTTTACGTATTATTAATATTTTATTAGTAGAGAATAGTAAGCATTAGAAAATAATTATTTGAGTGAGTTAGAGTCATCAGATGAAGATGAGATAAAATACCAAAATCGTAGATTTTCGTGTGCTGAACGCGATGGTAGTGTCAAATTTTTTATCCGAGATAGTTTGGTAGGTCTTTTGGACTTTTCAGCATTATATAGTAATCTAGATACAATAAAATAAGGGTGTAGAAGATTAAATGGTGATTTATAATATATGTAGTTGTGCTGGGTGTGGTTTGATTCCTGTTGTAGCCGATGAATGCTGGATGGGTAAAATGACGTTTTACCCATTGCCTCTATTTGCTTGATTTTTGCTTCTAAAAATTGTTGAACTCCCGTTGCATTATTTTGTTGGACATGTCATGTTGACGATTGCTTGAGTTAAATTTAGTTGTCATTTATCACTGTTTATTTGATCATGAAGTGTTATATTAATCGTGGTGCATAATATTGTAGAATTCTAGTTGTCATGAATAATATGTTGATATCATGATTTATTTTGGTTGCATCTGTATCTAGTTGTTATTTTGTTGCATCACTTATTGGCGTGAGCATCGATCGTAGACCAGTTATGACTATTTTATATAGTGAGATTGAGTTTACATGTTGCATATTATGATCCTTTATCGGGCGAAAGCCCCTAGGCATTAAATTATTGGCCCAAGGTGTATGGGCAGTGACACCGGTGATCACAATATTTTCACACAGAGTGCTAGTGTGTGGTGTCAAGGTGTGCGACGCCGACGGGCTAACCTTTGGGTAGTCACACCTCTTGCTAGAATGGGCTTGAGGTGCTACTCTCGAGGTGCGGGAGTGCAGGGAAATTCACATGTTCACTACACTCTTAATTGATTATGTATTGCATTAAGTGATAGGTGAACATGCATATTTTGTTGACATGCAACATTTAATTAGAGAGTTGTAGATTGTTGCATTTGGTGGTACCAGGGCATCATGTTCATTTATCATTATCGTTGACATATTGAAACTCCTACTCAGCTTTTCGCTGACATCGTTTGTTTTTGCTTCATACCATGGCTTTGGTTACTAGTCCAGAAGTAACCTCACTTTGAGTCGCATATATATCCAAATAGTCATACATCAATTCAATTTAGTCGAACTTAAGAGGTTTTGTCGTAATTTGTGATGTGAAACTATTAATTTTGTCTCATAATTACTAGTTCAACATGACATGTATATTCAACATATCTTCCTTTATTTCATGTGTGAATATCAACATTGAATATCATCATCTCTTCTTGATTTGCGAAGCTATCTGGAAGGATAGCAGGTCGTTAGGTACTTTTCTTGTAGCTCATGTAATATTGAAGTCTTGTTGAAAAGCTCTTTGTCTATACATATATAATTTGTATAGTCCTTACAATTTTGCTATTATTTGGTAGCAATTAGGGGCCTTGTATAGCCCTTGGTCGGCAGAGTCACTACTAAGAGGATGTGCATGATACAATCACTTCGCACCACTCAAAGAAGTCGGTGGAGTAGTCCTCTTTCAAGGCACAACCGAAGCACATGGAACTTGGGTGCTACTCAATGATGCTAAGGTGTTTTTCCAATGGGACTTGGTTAATCAAGTAATGATGTCTAGGTTATCTAGCATGTGAGTGTTGCTCAACGACACTTGCCGGCAAAATAATTTTGGGTAAATCCAATAGCCCTAGTTGTAACAACGGGACTTAGTGAATGAATTAGTCAATCGTTGGTTATCCATTATGCGAGTGTTGCTTAACTACACTTGCTTGCATAACGAGTTTGGGTGAATTTATAAGTAGCCCCTTCTCACAACAACAGTACTTGATGAATATGGAACTCATGAAGGAAGTTACAACTCCATTATTGCTTTCAATTAAGTGACATGTCAAAAATTGGGCAGAATTCCCTTTGGTTACTTATGAAGGATTCAACTTGCTCATTGCAACAAAACAAGAAACAAAGTGAATTCAACGAGGATGCCGAAGCATCAAGTGGGAGAGCATGTTAGGGAACTTTTTTGTAGCTTATGTGATGTAGAAATCTTGTTAGAAAAGCTCCATAAGTGTATGTAAATATTATATTGTGTATAGAGACCTTGTAATTTTCTCTTTGTTTGGTAGCAATTAGTGGTCTTGTACAGCCCTTGTGCCATCGGGGAACTTTGGTGCTATTTTGAATATGTTTTGGGCTCATTCAGTGCTCGGACATGGCATAATGACAATTCCGTGATTAAACATGCTAGAACTTAATAAAAAGATTAGTGGATTGGAACGAAAAAACATATTAAGAGAGTGAAGCAACACATGTTGGTAATGACCCACAACTTAAATGACTTAAGCTTTTTTAAGTTGGAATGGAACGAATTCATGTTTGGCTCAATGGCTCATACTTAGATTAATTTTCCGTCAATTAGATCCCTGAGCATTGAAATGCCACTAAGCTCTGTTGCTATATATCAAAATAGATTTGCTGCTACCAGAATAACCAATTGAGGACCACTGTAGCTCGAGCTTCATTCCCTCCCTCCCCCCAACTTGTATATGTTTCATCGCTCTTGAAATAAATACAGGTTTTCTTTTGCTCAAAAAAAAGCCCAAGCTTCATTCGAGAACAATACCTTTATATTAGAGAGAAATTTTTATCTTGTCCTGGTATTTCTATTTTCCAATCGATATCGATCGAGGCCGCCTTGTCCATGTTTCCACCTTATAGTGTGAAATATTGAAAAATGAGGTGGCATGCATGATTGGCTCAAAATAAAGGATGCATTTACTCTATCTTTCTGTGTTTTTTAGCATCAGATGGTTATGTGCAGTTAATGAATTGAAGGGCAGATAGAGATTCAACTTTGTCACAAAACATGAGATATTTGATGGCTACATTGTGTTAAGAAGCACCATATAGTAGCAACATGATTCACTGTTTCTCCATTAAACTTTCATCTGCATATGCCAGTTGAATTGATAGGGACTAGAATTATTGAAACCCTCAATTAGTGCAAATGAAATCTTGATATCTCTGATGATTGTGATCATTAATGGATCATGCCATTTGGTCTGAACAAGGTGATAATGTGAATTATGTGATATATGCATGGTTGCAGTTAGTGTTTATCAGTATTAAACTCAAAATGTCCAAAGCAATGCCAGCCTTCTGGGGGTGTCCTCATGCTTCATCTCCAATCAGTAATTGTTTACTTGGTAATTGAAGTTAACTTCGTTGAGTTCAATGTGAATCAAATTGTTCCGATTTAATCTTTTTGCTTCTAACTAGAAAATCTTACAGTGAAACAGGAACAGAATAATGACATTGTCCAATGAGTGATCCTCAACTTAACCAAGTAGTAGAAAATATCAGCACAGATTGAACTGGTTCAGGTAGTGAGTTCAGCCAAATTTATCAGATATAAACATTAATAATACATTAATTTATCAATTATTGATATTTTTGAATATAATATGATATTAGATTAGAGAAGAAATTAGGTTTTCCAAATCAGTCTGGGTTGATTTTTTTTTAAATCAGATAATAAAAAGAAATCATTTGAGGAGAAAATTCTGATTCGACAGGGTTTGGATTGTCAAATTGAGGTGATTTTTTGACAAGCATGGGCAAGAGTCCTTTTCTTTTCCCCTCAATATATTACAAGTTAATGAAGCTTCATGGTCGTCACTGCTAGTGAAAAATGTCATCTCCCAACAACCCAAAAAGTGTTCATCTTTCCCTCCATCACTCCTCCCTGAATGCCCCCAATCTCAACAGCTGCTTGCCTCTTTTGATTTTTCTATTTTTTTAATTCTCTCTGTTCCTACCAATGGAGAGGTATCTTAATTCTCAATCCATTGCAATGCAAGGACACAAGAAGACTTGCTTAAAATCCACTTGATTGCTTCACCTTCCTCTGCTCCTCTCTCTCTCTCTCTCTCTCTCTGTGCCTTGAACCTTAAGCATATAAATTGAACTGCTAATACCCTTTGGCTTTTGCCTCTTAAATCCTCCAACATCTCCACATCCAAGAACTCATCTCCTCAGGCAGTCAGTTGGAAGAATGGGAAGGCATGCTTGCTGCATCAAGCAGAAGCTAAGGAAAGGTTTGTGGTCTCCTGAAGAGGATGAGAAGCTCTACAACCACATCATTAGATATGGAGTTGGCTGCTGGAGCACTGTGCCAAAATTAGCAGGCATTGTTCTTCACCTCTCCTTGTGTTAATTCACATCAATATCCTCACAATTCCTCCATTCTGATCCATACAACTCAGTTCTAAGTATCAGTTCGATATTGAGTTCTGTCTCATCACTTGCACTTTTTCCTTTTTCAAGAAAAAGAAGGAAAGAAAAATAATCTCAATTCTGTTCTTCTCGCAGGACTGCAACGCTGTGGCAAGAGCTGCAGACTCAGGTGGATCAATTACCTCCGACCAGACCTCAAAAGAGGCAACTTCTCTCAGCAGGAAGAGGATTTGATCATAAGCCTGCATGAAATCATGGGCAACAGGTAAAAGAGACGCCTTGAGAAGATCTCTCCACATGGCAAACAAATTATGTTAAGCCTCCTCACGTTTTGAGGTTGCAGGTGGTCACAAATTGCATCGCAGTTGCCAGGAAGAACAGATAATGAGATCAAGAACTTCTGGAACTCAAGTCTCAAGAAAAAGCTCAAGCAGAGAGGGATCGACCCAACGACCCACAAGCCGCTAAGCGAGGCGCAAGCACAAGAACTGGCTGCGGCAACAACAACAACAACAAGAGCACATCACTCCATTAATGGTGCTTCTACAGAGCACTACCTACCTTCGATGCCGCCCCCGCCCCTGCCAGCCTTCAACCCCTTCCCGCTGCTCGAAATCCAGTCATGCTTGGATTCGGTAGAGAGCAATGTGAACATATACAGTCAATTCCACCATGATCTTGAGCCATTATGCCAAAACGATTACAGCAGTGTGCTGGATGCTTCAGACAACTTTGGATATGGAGACAGCTCAAGCAACAGCAGTAACTGGAACTGCAACGTCGCAGCTGAGATGAAGAATGTGCTCGGAGATGAAGCCCTAAATTGGACATCTGAGAGTAAGGCTCATAATATGGCGATTAATGGAGTGGAGGCTCATGAACATAAGTTCAACTCTTGGGAAGACAAACAGAACTTAGAGAGCTCAGAAGATTACAGTCCATATCCAGTGAGGTCACTGTCTCATGATCTCTCAGAGACATGCTTCAATGTCTCTAGAGGAGCATTGGCAAGTGAATTTAATCTGGATTTCTTCTGAGAAATTTCTTCAACTGCCTCTCTCTGTGTTCATTCCATTTGAAAGATTTACAATGAATTTGTGATTGATAGGTTCTACTTTCTTTAATTTGTTCTGCTTTTTTTATCTTTATGGAGGGTATAGAGGAATATACACAGTTCTCAATTGTAATTCTCAAACCCTTGAGAGAAAAACATTGTATCCATGTAAATCTATCAGCTTCAATTGTCTTACATATATACAGAATGTTTCAGGTCCATCTCTTTCCCGAATCCTGACCCTGATGTATAATGCTATATCATAAAGAAATAATTTGGGTCATTTCCTTTTAGCTTAGGGCTTTTGAAATTACTGATCATCTCATCCAGTATGCCAGTCAGAGAATTTTTATCTTTGGCTTGCACATTCTTTTAAGGTTCCCTGAGTGCTGCCTCATTCTAAGTACAGAAAATTTCAGTATCACCTCCCAGCTAAAACTAAGCTTTCGGGATTAATTGTCATCCAGTCAAATCATTGAAATATCCAAATTAAAGGTTAACTTTTTCTAATAGTGATGTTGTCTTTTCTATGTACGAGTAAATTTTTCATATCATTGCAGTTTGAAACTTTTCATGGATTAACTTTACCAACAAGTTTAATGCAGAGTCCTCGAGAAAAAAGACCATCGCAGAGACAAAGATTCAGTGTCCTTTTCATTGAACATCATCTGATAGTGGAGTACAGCTTTCATGAGAAGCTTCTGCTGATCAATAAGTTCATTAAAGTTTATATCCTTATGATCAGCTACTTGCACATCAATAACTTAGAGAAAAAATATTTTTCAGAGTAGGCTGTATTTTGGTGTTAAAACATATTTGGTTTTTAAATCATTTACATAATATAGTTTCTGAAATAAAAAAACAAAAAAACATAAACTAAAGTTTTACTGTGCACTTGGATCACCTTTTCCTTATAAATATATCTTCAACCTACCCAATTATTATTTATTTTCCTTACTCTAATTAAGTGAGGTTGTAATTATGAAAAAATAGTACAGGTTAACATTTTTTGTCTTTTCGTCTGGTATTAAGAGGAAGATGAAGTACTCAATGATTTGGCTGTTGTACTTGATCAATAAATTATGATCATGTTTGAACTCTTGATCAGGTAATGTTCTTCACTTTCAATGGCAGTCTTAGCTGATGATAAGAGTCCCACAAATATTATAAGACATAGTATTTTGCTGACTTCTAATATGTGCACAAGGCCATGAAGAAACTTCAGCATGATGCAATTCATGTGGCACATCTGTACAAACTTTGTGTCTGCTGCAATATCTGCTGTGGATTTTATTCTGTGGAGAATATGTTAATAAGTTGCTTGCTTATGTAAGAAAGGCTTTGTCTTAAAGTGAGACATATGCAAAGATGATACAATCTAATGGATACTAAGCCTAGTTTTGTTTGAAATGTTTGTGTTATGTTCCCATGCTCACACAATATTAATCATTTTACTATTGTGGGTGAAAAGTGAGGGAAAGAAATAAAACTGATTTATTCAAAGACATTAAATGCAGTTTGACCTTAAAATGCTCAGATAATATTATAATATATATCCTAGAGCTTTGTGACAGAAGTAAAAAAATATAAGATAAATTTTAGACAATAACAATTATAAAATAAATTATATGTTAAATGTATAAAAATGAAGAAAATATAATTAACCATTAAGATATAAAAATAAGGTCATTTATTAATAGATCTAAAAATAAAGATCATTATTATAATAATTCAAACTTATATCTAAAAATAATTAATAGTAAGCTTCAATATAGTAGATAAAAAGTAGTGGATATTTAACAAAGGCAAATATAACTATGAGAGGAAATAACACACTAAAGAGAGGATGAATAGTGTGTTAAGCAAAATTGAATCTAATTCAATTTTATCGATTATTAACTTGATGTGAATGACAAGTCACTACAAGAGATTATTTCTTTACACTACTAGAATATACCACATCAGCAACGGGGATCAGCGACGGCCGCCAGGGCCGTCGGAATAATTCACGGCTTTGCATCGGCCGCAGCGGCCATGGCTGATGTAACGAAATCAGCCGCGGCTCGCATACAGTCAGGCGGAGCCGTCGCTCGTAGTTCATAGTGCGTAGGGCGCGCGAAATAAAATAAGTTATTAGCCACGGCTTAGCGGGGGCGCTAGAGCCGTTGGCGATGTGAGTAACCAAATCAGACGTGGCTCGCATACAGCCGACGCTCATAGTTTATGGTGCGCATGGGGGCGCGAAATAAAATAAGTTATTAGCGACGACTGGAGGCGGCCGTCGCTTATTATTTAATGCCACGAATGTAGCGCGAATGTTAAAGCACTCTTAACCGACGACTCTGGTAGTCGTTAGTGATAATAAAATTACAGATCCACGGTGTTCCGAGCCGTTAGTGAAAATCCTTTTTATTTGCGTTCGCGCCCAACCCGTCCTCTTTCTTCTCTACTCGCCGCTGTCGCAGCTGTCGCCGTCGTCCGTCGTTGCCGAGTTGCCGCGGAGTCGCTGCCTGTTGCCGCCGCCGGTGAACCTCTCCCTTCCGGTATGCTACCTCTCCTCTCCTCCTTTCATTCCCCTGTGTGCCGCCCTCTCCGCGTTGGCGTCGACCCGGCGGTTCATCTCCGCGCCGGCCTCAATCCGGCCGGCACCGCATTGGGGCCGATTACCATCGGCCCCAATGCCTCGACAAGCAGTAGCCGACAGTGATGCCAACTACTATTGATTAGGGTTAATTACCCTAATAAATTACTTGATTAGGGTAATTAACCCTTAATCAAACTGTGATTAGGGTAATCATAGTTTGATTAGGGTTTTTTTAAATTTTTTTATTTTTAATTATTAGAAATTAATTATTAATTAGGTTAATTATTAGTTTAATATTAATTAATTAGTCGCGCGGAATAGTCCACTGAGGACTCGCGTCGAAATCATCCAGTGTGGACTTGCGGCCAAAATATCCAATTTGGACTCGCGGTCAAATCGTCCATGGTGGACTCGCACCGGAATCGTTCACTGTGGACTCGCGGCCAAATCGTCCACTTTGGACTCGTGGTTAAATCATCCATGGTGGACTCGCGCCGGAATCCTCCACAATGGATGGACTCGTGCCGGAATCGTCCACTTTGGACTCGCGCGGAATCATCCACTATGGACTCGCACCGGCTTCCATAAATTTAGAAAGAAATCAAGACGAGTTTATACGTTTCGCGTACGATCGACGAGTCAAGTTTTAATTTTATAAAATCTTAGATCCGTTCGGGGGTTGTATGTTCGTGTAAACGAAGTTAATGATTTTTTATACGACGTACAACCCTTGAATTGTCCCTAATTGGATAATTTGGGAACATAGTTATTTATATTGCACTTAGTTTATTTTTTTAGTCATTATTCATTTTTAAATTTTGGCTTGTATCTCCCTTGTTCTCCGATACGTCCCCAGATGATATGCGTATTCGGAGAACTGTAGGGAGATGCTGCCGAAATTTAGAATGAAGTTAATGACAAAAAAAAATACTAAGTGCAATATGAATAACATGAATCCCGAATGGAATAGGACCATCCCACCTAAAGACATTATCTAAAGATATTACAAACTTTTTGTCAGAACATGTCGGGTGATCAAAGTTGGATGTACCGACGAATTCATCGTGGAGCTATAACGGATGAATTTCGGTAGGCGTAACTTACTTCTTAAATTTCGCCTACTCGAATAAAAAATTCCTTAGTGGTAATAAAATCCGATGTCCATGCCGGAAATGTTCGAACATAAGATTTTTGGACCGAGAAACTGTCACAATGCATCTGTATACAAAAGGATTCACACCAAGATATTTTGTATGGAATTGTCATAGGGAGTCACGTCAAGTCGGGACGTCGAGCAATCCTGTTGTCCAAACTCATGGTGAATCTTCTTCTGATGGTGTTTCTTCTTCCAATCCACCTAATCCTTATAAAACAATGATTCTGGATAGTCTTGGAGGATAATTCCATTTCAATGATAATATTGAGTTAGTTACTGAGACGATAGTGCTACCAGATACTATGACATTTGAAGTCACTGAAGAACAACCTGCGATACAGATTGAATTGCCGAATAAGGAGGCTGCAGAATTTTACGAGATGTTGAAAGCTGCCGATGAACCTTTGTATGAGAATTTCCTAATTATACAAGATTTTCGGCAATGACACAACTCTTGAACATCAAGTCCGATTATAATATCAGCGGGGTTGCGTTTGATCGGATTACAGGCTTTATCAATGATATGCTACCTCCAAATAACAAGTTTGAGCCAACCTTATATAAGACAAAAAAGTTAATGAGGAAATTAGGGCTTTGGTACGAAAAGATACACGCGTGCCCAAATAATTGCATTTTATATTATAAAGAAAATGCATAGTTAGAGCAATGCCCGGTATGTGAACATCCTTGTTACAAGGAGAAGAAATCGGTCCGACAAACAAATATTCCCTTTAAGGTGCTTCGGTATTTTCCACTGACACCGAGGCTTCAAAGGTTATCCATGTCGGAAAAGACTGCCCCCTATATGAGTTGGCATGCAAGAAGTCCTGATGATACAATAATGACTCTTCACATCCAACAGTGAAGAAGTCGACGCTCCCGACCCAGTCGTTGTCGACTCGACCGCCTCCACCACAGCCGTGAGATTTTGATTAATTATATTTTATTTATATTTTGATACTTGGTTGTATATGATATTTTGATAATTGTTTGCCTCAGGTTTGAGGCTGATATTGATGATATTTATGTAAAACTTGTATGTTTGATTTCAAATGCATGTGTATGATGTTTTCTGATTGTAATATGTGATTGAAAATAGTTTGTAGTCGATATATCATTGTATACAGGAATTTACAAAATTTTTAGTTTTTTCAATTACAGGATACACCTTTAGCCACGACTTACCCACGGTTCACCGTCACTAAGCTGTGGCTGAAAGCTTATCGTAAATGGCGAATGGTCTGGGCAGCACCAAATATCACGGTTGCTAATAGTATCATCGACAGTACTGGGCCGTGGCTGATGGGTTGGTATCAGTGACAACTCTGAGCCGTCACTGATGTTTTTTAATCAGCGATATCGCACGCAGCTGTCGTTGATGATTACGTGTGACAGTCTCGCTGGGTCGTCACAACTTATTTGAGACACGCTCATCAGTGACGGCTTTTTGCCATGGTGTCCGCCGTCCGTGATATCTTTTACCGACGGTTCAACAATGGACTTAGCCGTCGATGATAACCACAATTCTAGTAGTGTTAGTGACAATTAATTATTAGTAATAAGATAATTATTGCTAAATAACTTAGAGGGAGCAAATATTTTACATTATTTAGCAACTATTATTAGAAACTCTACAAAAAAAGTTATAGATTTAAATATATATACATTTAGTGGTGGTTATTTTTATTTTTACCAGCGATTGTACAAATTGCTTCCAAAGTCTTTTACGACAATGGATCTGGTGGGAATTCATTAATTGCTGATAAATATTTTTGTAGTATTTACAATTGCTAGCAGACGTCATAACAATCACCGCTAAAAGACAAAATTATAGTAGTGAGTTCAATTTCTCAATCTAAGTAGAAGCAATATATGAATCGAGCAAATACAATTAAATCAATGCTAACACACTTGTTATATAGTGGCTCAGCTTCTAACTAAACCTACATTCACTACCTAAGACTGTTTAGGATTTCCAACTAATTCACTACATTAAATACTCCTACAAGATGATTTATACTCGATGATTATAGCCTTCTTCCCAAAGGCACCTTCACCCCCTCAAGCTCCAAGGAATCCCTATTTAATATAGTTACACAAGTGGTACACCAAAGCAATATCTCACCGCTTGACCTAACACCCTAGATCAATATTAACCCTTTAAATGAGAACAAAAAACAAATAAAATACAATTAAATAGATCAATAATAAAAACAAACACACCTAGCTCCAAAGGACAACCTCATAGCTCCTCTTGATGTCTTTGATGATGAATCAATGAATGGTTGAGGCTCAATCAAGAAGGGTACCAAAAACTAGGGCTAATCTTAAAGAGTGGCTCTTGGAATCTCAAACAAGGATCAAAGATGGCTAAATAGGCCGGGTTCTAAGAGGCTCAAGGAAGGTAGGTGAGCCCTAATTATAGAGAGCCAAAAAATAGGGCTAGGGAGAAATGAATTACAACAATTGGAAAACTAGCTGTTGGCTCGCTGGTCGAAGATCCATTGCAGATCAGTAGATTGTCGTTCGATCAAACCTTCGGTCGAGACTACATTTATAGGTCGATTTTAGATCGGGTTTGGATGCATCGTGTTTGAATTTTGACTTCATCACCATGCATCCCTAATAAGTTACGGTCACTATAGACCCCTAAATCCATTCTTCAATTTTTGTTTATCTTCCGAGCAATGATTAATGTCATCTTGAATTTTTCAATTTAGCATCGATCTTTTTAATCACGGACATCAAGTGCTTATCAACTAGGAACATGAAATTATTTCTTAATGAAACATTAATTTCTATTTTGTTATAATAAAAACCAAGATTGACACCAAGGTTGAAAATATTAGGCCAACAATAATTTATTTAAAAAAGAAAGTGTTTTCGCCTGAAGCAGGGGGTGCTGCAAGCTCCGCGTCTCCTGGTCCAGCGTGGCTCCGGTGGTGTCCTGCAAAGACACTCTGACGCTCAAGTGAGAGAGAATTCCAAATGGGGTTATGGAATTGGAACAAACAATATACTTGTAGTATGTCGTGTCTGTTTTATGAGACAGGTCTGGGTGTTCGGCGAGGATGTCTTCAGGAATTTCGTGGGAATAAGCCTTGAATATGTCGATTTCTATCCCCTTGATTGCAGATTCATTATTGTTGAATCCCTGGTAATAAATGTTTTGGGTCGGGGAGGACTGGGCAAGGAACAAAAATTTTGCGCAGTAGAAATATAAAAACGATCCTCTACCCAAGCGGATCCATGCATCTCGATTAAATCAATACAAGTTTAGCAATTATACATTTGAAGACCGAGCTCTGTCTTTTGCTTCGCAAATCCAAGATCTCGATCTTGCTTTGGATCCAAGGTGCTGCCAACGACGAACACCCTCTACGGTTAGCACACGAACGAACAATGAGAATTAGGGTTTTGAGTGCTAGCTTGGTGGTCTCGACACTCCTTTTGATCTTGGTGAGCACAGAACTCCTTCCGAGCTCTCTCTCTCTCTCTCTCTCTCTCTCTCATGGGTCGAGGTCGACTGCCTCAAGGGAGGTCAGCTTCCTTCAAAATAATGTCGGCTGCCACCAAAGGTAGATCATCAAAAATGAAAAACCGTAGGTGGATATTTATAGACGCATCAAGAGACATAAATCATGTCATCACAACTATTGATTGACTTAGGGCCATATCCAAAATCTTAAAATACTTTTAATACCCGAATATTATATATCATTAGTAACAATTATCAATGTCAAATTATCTTAATTTGTGATTCCAATTTAATGTATCATTTAATAACGATTATTAAGGATACATCACCTAAAATGTGATCAACAAAATTCTAATTTTAAAATATCATTTAAAATTGAGAATAACTAATTCCGATGTAAAAGCCTTCTTTTTAAATACAAAATTAATTCCAAGGAGAGAATTAATTTGTTACTTGTCATGCAGATCTAATCCAATGAACGTAACCTAAAGCCCAATTTAGTTCGTTCTATGCGTGCGACCCTGTAGGCTCACTTAACATTGGTAGTAGGTCTAAATCTTATTTGCGGGTTACAAGTCATAAGTGGTCTCTAGTAAGATATTACGACTACCTAAGTTAAGTGAAAGTCGGAGATCCAAAACCTAACACAGTATGATATTTTGTCCTTTTATCACGCGATATCTGGATCAAGGATAAGGCATGTACTACATCATCCTTATATTGCTCAATCTAGTTTCTTGATTCCTGAGCAGACTGACTTACCAAATGACATTGATACTCCTTTTAATTTATTTGAACACGACCATGCATTTCCTCAGTCTCACTCATCAATGGGGCCTAGAGATATCTCTCTCATAAATGAGATGGAAAAATTCCTTTACAACTACACATATTCCACTGCATGATTTATTCTATGTCCAACTGCAACTTTATTACCATCTGATTAAATATGATGTTAATTAGACTATGTCAAAACAAAGAACTCATCATGTAGGAATCTCTAGTGATATCAGGATGAAGGATTGAAATATCACTTGAGATATACTAATCATATAAATCCATGTAGTATCCTCACGATGAGTCAGTCCAACACCATGTTCAACAATATGTGTCTATGATCTGACTTTAATATCTTATATTCATGACCAGTAAAATATGATCATAATTAGTCAGACTACATACTAGTCTTCACTCATTATCATTCCAATGATAATGACGACTAGAGACTGTTTAGAATAGTATGTCAACTACATTTGGATTTTACTATCAAGTCTCGTACTTGATGACCATTAGATAGAATTAATTATTCAAGAAATCTCTTATCAAGTTAAATATGCTCATAATAAATAATAAGATAAATCAAGTGTTCCATTTATTAAAAAGAAAAATATCAATGACAGATTTGTTCCATTGGCCTAGGGCACACTACTAACAAAATGTTAGATGTTAATATTCTTGTTTGGTCGGGTGGAACACCCGGGCTAAGATTAGTAGCTGGTTCGATCTGGGTTGGGTTCACGAGCTGAGGTGCTTCTGGGAGTGTACCAATTGGCCCCAGAGAGCCAGTCCAGTCCAGAAAGAAATAAAATAATCAACAAAATCGAGGAAAAAAATAAAAATAAATAAAAACACTCAAAATAACCTACTCGCTTAATTACAATATATCAAAGTTTAATAAAAATATAATTCTCATTAAGATTAAATAAAATGAATGTAAAATAAGATAAAAAAAGTTTTAAAGAATAGTTAAGATATATGAGGTCCCACGCGCATCACTCTATGATTGTAGAAGTAATCTCACTAAAAAAAATCATTAGCTTTTATATATACAATCAATTTGATTCAAAATTCTTCATTTGTCCTCAAAATCTCAAGCTAAAAAAAAATCAATAAAAAACTCGAATTAGGGGTGTGCATGGGTATCGGGTAAATCCGAAACCGGTTGGAATCGATCCGATTGGGTAGGTTTTGGGTAGACCCGATTAAATTCGGGTATGATCCGAGATAAAAATTTAGGAACCGATTAAAATCGGTTCCGGTTCCGGGTCCAACACATCGGGTACCCGGAACCTGTTCATTTACAGGTTCCAACATGGTACCTTGTTGGAACCTGTGTACCCTGTTGGAACCTGTACATTTATAGGTTCCAGTACAAGTACCCTGTTGGAATCTGTTCATTTATAGGTTCCAGAATAGGTTCCAACAGGATATCCAAAACTTGTACCCTACAACTTGTATATGAACAGGTTCCAATAGGGTACCCGAAATCGGAACCGAAACATGTGGTTCCGAGTAGGATCCGGTTCCATGTTCTAACAGGGTAGGGTCTGGATATCATGAAAAATACAGGGTACCCGGACTTGCTCACCCCTAACTTGAATATCGAATCAAATTAATGGAAGGAATCAATTTTTTAATATATACTTAAAAATACAAAAACAAATGAAAAATATAAAACAATAATTTTTATATATAAAAAGGTGAGGTCTAGGGATCTCACCGACTTAGCATTTCAAAAGAGCTGAAACGCTCAGAGTACAAAGTCAAGGATATACAAGTACCTCTATAAGGAGTAGTTAAAGCCAATAACTAAGCTGCTTATGGGGTAGCTTCAACAGTCAGATAGAGTGTTGGACTTTAGAAAAAAAGATCTTGTAGAACTCTACCGTGTAAACGATCGTGACATTGCTATTCCTGGAGATTATTTGGTTACGTGTAAACCAAAGGTTCCAGCACTATACCATTAGCAGGGACCTTTGCTTGTTATTCCATCTCGAACACCCTATGATTGGCAAGGGTTTTAATTCCTTTAGTTTCGCCCATTGTGATAGTTATTTCCACCCTATCATTGTTTTCGAGCATTCTTCAAACAGATGGCAGCAGGATTCAGTAGTTTGATTGCAAAAG
This sequence comes from Canna indica, assembly GCA_034359265.1. Lineage (NCBI taxonomy): Eukaryota > Viridiplantae > Streptophyta > Magnoliopsida > Zingiberales > Cannaceae > Canna > Canna indica. Next base: position 60,971,539 of record CP136897.1, read on the forward strand.
CAACAAATATCATCTTCAATATGAATCCCATGTTTGCGTAACCCTATCCTTGGTTTGTAGCCGGTCGTGGAGCACAATCTATAACAACACCTTCATCTTCAACGGATGTTTCCCACACCAAACTAGAGAGGTGAGAGGGGAACCCCCCCCCCCCCCCCCCTTTGATCAATTTCTTTATTATCCCAAAGGGGCCCGGGTGGGACCGAGAGAAAGAAAGGACGAGGAGGCTGTCGAAAAAATACTTATTCTGGCTCACCTCTACAATATAGAATCCTCATAAGAGTTCAACGAAATAGGTGGAAGGAGGTTTTGAAGCTCCAACACGGAAACCTCCGATATCGGCCCCCGCCTGTTCAACCTCCACATGTTGTTGGCACCTACCACCATCTCGGCTATCGCGATGTTCCTTTGGATGTTTGCTGCGTACAAATCAGGGAATTGTTGTGCAAGGCTGATATTATTATTCCATCTGACATTCCAAAAATTAGTGTGCTCGCCGCTTCCAACTCGATCTAACTTCGATCCCGAGGTAGAAGGCGAGTTTCGAAACTAGGATGCCCTTTCAGATGGGTGACCAGCTGAAGCAATTGTGATTGCCTGACCAACCCATGTGTCTGAAATATTTTCAAACAACGATCTCAACCCATAGTAATTTCCTATTTGAAGCAATGCCCCACCACCATCGCCCCAATCTTGCAATGATGTGGCGATCTAAGTCGATGATCCCCAGCTCCCCATTCATCATAAGCATGGTCATATCGAACTAGTGAACAAGTGCCCCAACACCATCGCTCTCGTCCGAGTCATTGCACAAAAATCTTCTTCTCCTCGTATCAATTTCCTTAATTACCCATTTAGGTGCTCTGAAGATGGATAGAAAATAACTAGGGATGCTACTGAGTATACTATTAATCATGATTAAACGACCTCCTCATGATAAAAGTTTTCCCTGCCAACTGGCAAGCTTATCGTCCACCTTTTCAACTAGTTGGCATCAGTCGCTTTTATGTAGCTTGTTGTTGCATAGAGGGAATCCCAAATATTGTATTGGGAACTCCTTTGCTGAGCAACCCATGAGTGAAATATCCACACTAGAGAGAGTGAATAGTGTATTTGCTCTAATTCTATGTCTACTTGTAATTCAATATCTTCTTAAATTATTAACTAAGTTAGATGACAAATATTGAAAGCAATCAAGAATCTACACAAATGAGCAATGCTAACACAAGTCAATTTATACTGGTTCGGCAACCCCGCCTACTCCACTATCTAAGTAACCCGCTTAGAATTTCACTTATAATCCACTAGATTGAAGTCCCTTATAATGATGACTTTTTCTGAAAAGTCTGCGCTCTCACATCCGAAGGCACTTTCAAACCTGGAAGTCTCCGCCTTCCTACCGAGAACACTCTCCCACATCAGTATCACCTAAGGACACTCAAATTCTAGATTACAATGGTGGACTTATGCCTTTTCACTAAGGCAACCACCAACTCTTCACAAAAGCAATTATAACAAGCGAGAACAAAATACGAGTAAAAGAGAATAGTAAAGAGCTCAAAATAAATACAAACACAGTAGGAGCTCTTTCTTGCTTCCTCCAAATCCTTCAAGTCATCGAGAAGATGACTCTTTGAATCCAAAGAGACTTGAAGATGAGTAGAAGGCTCAACTAGGGTAAGATTGAGAGATGAGGTTTAGAACTCAAGGAAATAGGCTCAATCTTTCAAGGATAGATTTAATGAAGTGTTGGAAACCAAAGGAAGGCAAGTTTAGGAGCTTATATAGAGATCACAAGCATAGGGGATTAGTTTCAAACAAGCTCAACGAGTAGAAATTCAAAATAGAGCCGTTGGAGGCATTTTGAAAATTCTGGACAGTTTGACTGGTTGAGGTCATTCTGGGAATATTGGAAAGTACTTGTACTTTTCGATCGAAGTCTATCTTTCGATGAATTCCCGAGCGTCGACGATCGTCCTTCCGATTTCTTCGATTTTGACTTGGGAAATGATGCAACACTCATCCTGGGATATTACACCATCCACCCGGAATGTTACAACATCTCATCCCATAATCTGGGATTTTCGAAATATTACAACATCCCATCCCATAATCCAAGATATTTTGGAATGTTTCAACATCCCATATGGTAATCCGAGATATTCCGGAATATACGTTACAACATCCCATCCGGGATATTTCAGAATATTGTTTATGAGCCACTTTTACTCGATTCTTTGCATTTTTCCGGTCAAAAATGTCACGCGCAAATCGATATGGAACCTGAAAATATTAATTCAATGTTTGTTATCATCAATACCAAGACTAAGACCGAGGTTGAAAATCTTAGGCCAACACACCCTAACATAGCCGTAGTTTCATTTGCCTTCGTCGTATTGTCCAGCAAGTGCACCACCCATGTCTTGTTGAAATTTACATGGAGGCCAGTCATAAGCTCAAATCTGTGAAGCAGAAGTTTAAGGTTGATGATGTCGTCTTTGCTTCCTTTTGTGAACACCATAAAATCATCAACAAATTCCAAGTTGACAACTTCCCTCCCACTATCCAGTTTGATTCCGCTAATCAAATTAATTATGTAGGCTAGACCCATAAGCTTTGAAAAAACATCCACAACCCGGATGAAGAGGTACGGTGAAAGAGGGTCCCCTTGTCGTAGCCCTTTACGCTGACGTAACCAAGGACCGAGATTATCATTAAGGACAACGACCAATTCACTAGACCGGAGAAGGCGTGAGATCCAAAGCATCCAAATATGGGGGAAACTGCGTGCCTCAAGGAGAGAGCAGAAGAAGTCCCGATAGATAGAATCGAAGGCTCTTGCCATATCAACTTTGACGAGTAAAGCATCTACTTGCCTCCTTTTGCAAAGATGAGCTAGTTCAGAGGCGACCATGTAGCTATCCATCGTCGATCTACCTTTTAGAAAAGTGCATTGTATGTCGTCCACCAGGTTCTTGATATGTTTCTTGAGTCTGATTGCGAGAAGCTTGGAAGAAAAAATTATGATGCTTGCAGACAAGCAAATGGGTCTGAACTGAGAAATGCAATCTGCCCCCTTTACTTTGGGAATGAGAATAATAAAAGATTTGTTGAGTCTGGCAAGATCGGGATTCTCAAACAACATCTCATTAATGACATTTATTACATCCGCTCCAATAATGTTCCATGTAGCAATGTAGAATTCTATAGTTAGCCCATAGCAATGTAGAATTCCACAGTTGACCCGTTAGGGCCCAATGCTTTGTCCTTGCCCATTTTCTTGATGTTTAAGAGAATTTCTTCCCCAGTGAATGGGGCGATGAGATCAGAGAGGATGGCAAAGTCAGATGGGTACAAATCCGACCAATTTGAGAGAAAACAACAAGTGAAAGCAGATCCCAAAGAGTTCTTAAAGAACAAGTTAGAGGCACTAGCAATTTCCTTCTCCCCATCAAGAAAACGTCCATCCACATTTAAGGAGCTGATCCATTTTTTCCGTCTCCTTCCCGAGGCCGCATTGTCAAAGAATTTTGTATTTATGTCTTCCTCTTGAAGCCACCGTACCTTAGCCCTTTGTCTCCGGTATGTATTTTTGACATTGTAGCATTTATCCAGTCTAGCACGTAATCCAAAAATTGAAGTTAAGGACGAGTTATTTACCGCATTGTTAGACGTGGTGTTCAGGGATGCTCCTTCCACGGACGAGAACCTGCTCTCTAAAAGTTTATCTGAATCCTCGATGTGTGCTCTCTTTGCATGCATGACTCTGTTGCTCCAGGATCGCAACCTAAGTCGGGTGAGTCTGCACTTGGAAATCCAAACTGAGGTAGTGGACCAGAATTTAGGTACAAGGACCTCCCAACAGTTCTTAACGGTATCTATGAACGAGGGCATTTTGATCCAAAAGTGCTCCAATTTAAAGTAGTGGTTTGGACGATGCCCTTCCACCAAGAGAGTGAGGGGAGCATGGTTAGAGAGTCTGGGGTTACCCGCTCTAACAGTGCAATCTGCAAACCTATAAGAGAATCTATCATTTACAAGTATGTGTTCCAGTTGTGCCGACGCAGGAGTAGCCTTGTTGTTGCACTAAGTCAAGTGATGTCCTGAAATAGGCAGGTCCACGAAGCAAGAATCGGACAAAAGGCTCGACAAGCGAGCGGAGTCTATGGTGTTCCTCGTGCAACTCAATCTCTCAGCATCCAAATGAATTACATTGAAGTCACCCCCAAATATATAGTGTCAGAATTCGATTGCCTAAGGAGATACTCAAGTTCAACCCAGAAGGAAGCTTTGTCGTTTTTGATGGGCGGGCCGTAAACGTTGAAAACTCTAAGCTCCCGAAAAGTGCATCGGTTTACATACAAGGAAGCATCCAATGAAATGTTTTCCAAAAATGGAGGCGACTCCTTCCCACAAATCAAGGTCCCAGGAAATTACTTGACCTCTGGAAAATCCTATCGAGTTACGAAAAGAGTAGTTGAACTTATAAGATCCAACAATGCAATGCATCCAAAAATCATTAAAGTCTGGGATCTTGGTTTCATTAGGGAAAAATAGACCACTACGAGAGGTTCGAATAAAGCTATTCAACATGAAATGCTTACTAGTCCTGCAAAGGCCTCTAATGTTCCAAAAAGAAGCACACACCTAATGAGTAATAGGCATTACAAAAGGAGACACACGCACAAGTCACTCCAAAACAAAAAATAGTATCAGCGGATTCCTATCTAGCTACTGATCACTAGAGACCTCATGCGCTTTATGCGCTCACATACACCCTCATTTACGTCAACGAAACCCAAGCGACCCAGGCGTTCCATCATCTCCTTGTCATCGAGCAGCAGCAAATCTAAACATGGCAAGGCAATAGAAGTGCTCAAAGAGGTCGAGGGCAAGGTCAACCCATGAACGGTCCCTTGGGTGGTGGCTATGATTAGTTGTTTCCTCTTCATAGCTCTCTCCATGGTGCTCCCTGTCGCCGCCACCTTCATCAACCTTGGACTGCAGTGGACGAGTGGTGACCGACGTGAAAGCATCCCGGTGTGAGATAGGAGTTTGACAGTCAGCTCCGACGAGGGTGAAGAGTTTGCACCAGCATCCAATAGAACTCCGTCCGACGAGCACAAGCGAGGGCTCAGCTCCGGTGTAGACGCGGATGGGACCCCTCTAGGCAACCCGAGCGACAGCTCAGTAGAAGCAGCAAGCATAGTGTTCCCATTCGAACGTGCAGCATGAAGGGAGATCAAACTGGCAAAAGAAGGTAGTTGCACGTTGCAAGGCTGAAATAGTAATGAGCGAGCCGAATAGGAGATAACTTGAGGTAAATTAAGTGGAGAGAGAACTTGGTTGGGTCGTGCAAGCATTGGGGCTAGCCCAAAACACAACCCATTAGTACTTAAAAGAATCAGTCCGCCAAAAGTAGGACCTACCAGCACACAGACCATATAGCATTTGAGATGGGCGATATGATGTCAGCCCCAATATGACATTATTAAAGACCATATAGGGCGGCGTCATGAGAAGACTGAAGACAAGTCCTCGTCTTGTTTGACAAGAGACACATGTACGTATCAACGCCCAAGTTTGAATTCCCAACTGAGAGCCCGATGGAGTTACACAATTCCAGGGACCGGTCCCAAGGGGGAATTTTGTCGAGACCGGTACAAGCAAGAGCCCATCTCCAGTAGTTAGGTGGCTGGAATGCCGAAAATGACATAGTGAATGCCAAGAAAGTTGCACCCAACAGAGTAGTGTTGTTGTGATGGCCCGAAGCCAGGGAGTGAGTGTGTGTGTTGGAGGTTGAGGCGGTTGGCGATGCAGAAGGGGTTGTAGAAGATGAGCCTGGGTGCAAGGGGCTTCCCGCACGGATGCCATCGCCTAGAGTAGTCACACTTGGTAGAGGACCATACAAGTGACTCCACCAGATATCAATTTTCAAAGTAATCACACGACTGTTAACATGCATCTCGACGAACTGAGGGATTTCATCCACCGAGTGGCAGGCAATCTGACAGATACATTCGTGGATATTGCTCCATGACAATGAAGCCTAATCGACGGAGAGCAGCGCAGTAAAGGACCCCTATGATGGAGTTGATGTCAGGCTTGTTCCATAACTCCAAAGGTAGGCTGTGGATATATATTGATTTTTGTGGTGAATTGAAGAGGATCAGCAACACTTCGGACATAAAAATCCCAATCTCCAAGCACCAACACCCCCATATGCATGTTGATGAACTTCCAACCCAGTAGAGAGGACTTGGCCAAAGAGGAGAGACACAACAGTAGCATGTTGCTATCCTTCCAGACTTTAATCTTCCACAGCATAGGATCACCTTCAAAACCCGGGAAGCATGCACATATATGACGAAACGATACGATCGCCGATTCGGCAAGAGCCAAAGATACCGACGCATAAACCTTTATATCGTAGAAGATCCATGCCCTCTTGGGCTAGGCCAGTCTCGAGGACGAACGAGGAAGACGGCGATGCATAGGAGGGCAGTCATTTCGTCACATAGGAATCCCAAAAATTCACAAGGGGATACCAGACTTGGAAATTGACGAAAGTTGGTCTTTACCGTAGATGGAAACACGCAGATACCGTCTAAGCGAGGTCTCATTTCGTAGGGGAGACGTAGTACAAGTTCACACACACCACACCATAGCGGGCTGAGAAGGCAAAGGCCATCGTGTGCGAGAACGGGGACAATGCGAAAGACGTGATCGAGAACCGACGGAGACAGAGCGATGGTGTAGCCTGCGGGCAATAGACCACCCTCGTAATCCCCCGAGGAAGGATGGGTAGCAGGTTGGTCGAAGAAGACGGTTACACTAGGGCACTTACCTCAGAGGGAGGCGGCATTGACGCGAGCGGTGAGCATGACGATAATTACTGGGGGACCATCTATATAAAACAATAGTTATAAAAATTAATAAAAAAATTTAAGAAATTGAACCAACCAAAAATATTATATTTGGAATAGATAATAAATATAATATAACAATAATGTTGAATATTTAATAAATAATATTATGAAAAATATATCAGTTGGATTTAATGTTTCATATTTTCTCTTGTGATAACCAAATTAAATCACAAAAGTAACGAAAAAATTCAAAAATTAAAAAAAATTAAAAAAAATCGAAATTTAATAGATAATACTTAAAATACAACAATAATGATACTAATAGACGATATAAACTAATACTACCATGCAAAAAATAAGAATCAAATTTGTATTATAAATAATATATAATATATTCTATAAAATATAAAACATAAAAACTATATAATTTATAAAACAAAAGTTGAAGTTGGAAGTAAAAAATATATATTATATATTTTTTATATTTATAATAGAGAAAAGAATAGTTTTTAGAAAAAAAAACTTTATTGTTAAAAAATGAAAAAGTTAAAGAAATACAGATCACAAGTATATAATTTATAAGTGCCCGAGAATTCCATGTTCTACCAAATTTTTTTTTAAAAAAAAAAAAAACATGGAGAACTCTGATGATTCTATCAAAATTAATATATAAAATAGACATACTCTATTCTATTTGAGATTTTAGATATTTCTCGAAAAATACAAAATTTAGAAATAAACATAAAAAAATTGATGCAAAAACTATGAAATTAAATCAAATTAAGCACAAAAATTAAATATTTAGTAAATAATAATATAAATAAAATTAGTTAGTTTAGAATTTTTTTTTTCTAAAATGGAATACTCAAAAGAAACAAACAAATTAATAAAAAAAACTTAAAAATTGAAAAAATAGAAAAATAATAAAAATAATAATAATAATAATAATAATAATAATAATAATAATAATAATAATAATAATAAATAGAAGATGTTCTTGCTTTAAATCGAGGTGATGCGATCCTTCGCGTCTCCTGGTCTGGTGCGACTTCGGAGGGAGACCTGCAAAGATACTTCGACGCTCAAGTAAAAATGAATTTTAGGTGTTGGGTATGAAATTGAAATCGAGAGTATATACTTGGTGTGCGTCGTGTCTATATATAGTGCAGGTTAGGGATGTCTCGGGGTGATGATTATGTCTCCCTGAATCTCACGAGAATATATATGCCCGAAATAGGTCGAGGTTTATGGTAGAGATGTCGGGCTCAAAACTGCCGAATCCTTAATTAGTAATGAATGAAGGACGTGGGTGTCCTTGTATGGCCTAGTGAAGCCCCCGGACTAGATTGTAGTTGGCTTGACTTGAGTTTGGTTCATGAATGTAGACACTTCCGAAGTGCTAGTCCAATCCAGAAGATAATGCAAATTAATTTTGTCAAAATAAAATAAAATTTATAGAAAAAATAATATATAATGTATAATACAATTATATAATTTATAAACATAAAATAAAATAAACTTTTATAAAAATATTTTGATTAACTTGGGTTCAATTCAATTTAAAAATTGACCAAACATTTGGGCACTCCTGTTTTTTGATTGTAGGATTTAATTACAAGAATGATGGCAGTATTTTGGGTATCAATACAACTTGTATAAAGTATATTTGTGATAAGGCAGCTGAATAATTTAAGACCTATCCTTTTCACCTGCTCCTCACAAGCCTTGATTATACAATGATAAGAAACCATCACTTCTCACTACGTACAAAAATGTCATGTTGTTGTAGTAATTAATTAATGGCATCTTCTACTGCTTGCAACCCATGCATGTTTTATATTTGAGCCTCATGCATATATGGTGCATTTGTTTAAGCTCCTTCAAGCTTGTTAATTTCTTCCCAGAATCCTTATCAGCAAACTGACACAGAAGCAGACATGCTCTTGACTCTACCAAAGATATTTTGCTTTGAATCATAATGCACAAATAACTATTCTATGATCAATATGCAAAACAGGGTTTTAAATTTGTGGTAGTAGGTATGAGATCGCGAGCTTCTTTAATAACGAGGGTGTCATGTGCATGAATATAATAATTATCGTGGAATATAATTATTTAAATTTAGAATATAAATGACGTTTTTTGCATATGGAATAAAATGACACCATCCATGAATGACATTGAGTTAATTATCTTGAACTATAATAAAATCTTCAAGGTTGAGAGAATTTTCAGATCGTGACATAGATCGGTTTGCAGTACCTAAACCTAAAATTGAGCTTTCATGAAGTCAATCTTTCAAGAGTCATCATAAAGTCATCGCTAGAAATTTAGCGATTTGCCATGGCAAAAAGTACCATCGCAAATGTGACGACACTATGATGGTAACAAAATACTGTTGCAAAAAAGCAAAATATGAATTTCGCAAAGGCACCCTTGAGATTGTATTTTGCAACTGCAAGCCATCGTCACAGTGCCGTCAGAAAACTCAAATTTTATTCTTGTCTCGAACACTTTTATCTCCACACTCTCAGTCATTGTGCTTTCCCTTCGTTGACTGTCGCTCAACATCTCCCTCGCCTCCAATGTTTCTAGCTCTCCCCGATCCTTGTCTCCAACTACGGTCTCTCTTGTACATATTCGGCTCCCTCTCCTCACCCTCATCGCTGACTGCACAAAAAAAGAGGGGGGGGGGGGAGGTGCAACACCCTTAATTCCTCTCTATTTTCTCTGCAACTGGATAGGAGGCGATGCCCCTCCTCCTCTTCTTCTTCTTCGACTACAACATCACCTTAGTTGGATAAAATGCCCCTTTTGTCCTTCTCCTTTAGCTATCTATGTCGTCGGTTTGTTAACTTGTATTATTTACACCAACAAATAGTGATGTTGCACCTATACAGAAATCGTTTCACACCTTGTTATTATCGATGAATTTCACACGATAAGTCATTCGTAGGAATGATATCGTAAGAGTTATGAGGTTAATTTGTTATTGAATATTGGATCACCATCCGCAACTTATACATCAGTTCTATAGTCGTATTGAAATATAATCTTAGATGCTCTAAGTGGTAATTAGACAGACAACTATAATAATGTTGGGTCGCTGATGCATGTTGATTCATTAAATATTGAGGCAGTAGTTGATATATGTGAGACACATATGCAATCATATATATAACTAGAGATTGAAATTGAATTATCAAATTCAAAAGCAGCACAATTTTACAAGTTACAAAAAGCTACTGATGAAGCACAAAGATCGTGACAAATACTTAAAGTTGTTGACAATAATGGCTCAATTATTGAAATATTAAGTCCAACTATAATGTAACTCAGATAGCATATGATTGGTTTGTAGGATTTTTTCACAGAGCATTCCCTAAGATAACAAGCTAGACGATACTTTTTATAAGACCAAGTAAATGATGAAGAGGCTTGAATTAGGGTATTTAAAAATTAATGCATGCATGTTAGAACAACTATAGTTTGTATTATTGTGAATTGTCTAAATGTCAAACTTGTCAACATCCATAATACAAAGAGAAATATTTTAACGAGCAAAATGATATACCACTAAGGTTCTCCTGTATTTTCCAATAACTCCAGTTATTTGTCTGAGAAAACAACTCAACATATGACATGACATGCAAAAAGTCGTGACTCTATCATAATAGCACATCTTTCCGATAGTGAAGAATGGAAACACCTTGATCGGTGTTGTATATCTTTTGCAAGTGACTCTAGAAGTGTCAAATTAGCTTTATGCACTGATGGATTCAATTCATTTGGACAATATTCCACTTCATATTTTAGTTGGACGATGCTAATCACAGTAATGAAAGGGGGACAAGAAAAGAATTAGATGTGTGTTGGTTGAAATGGTCACACTAGAGGGGGGGTGAATAGTATGTTTACTAATATTTTTGCCTAAATTCGGTTTTAATCGTTTCTTTGATTACTTAGGCAAATTTCAAGTTGAGTAGCAAGCGGAAGCAAAGTAAATACGATAATGAAATAAACACAAGTAGAGTCAATGCAAACATAATTGTTTATAGTGGTTCGGCCTCAATGCCTACTCCACTACCTAAGCACCATGCTTAGGATTTTCAAACTAGCTTTACTAGATTATCTTGTTTCCTTTACAACGAGGACGTTTTCACCGGAGAGTCTCCGCTCTCACACCGAAGGCACTTTCACATCCGAAAGTCTTCGCCTTCCTACCGAGAGCACTCTCTCACCTTAATCCTAAGGACAACAAGAACTAATCCTAGCAAACTAAGTTTACAATGGTGGATTTAAGCCTCAACACCAAGGCAACCACCAACTCAATCAACCTAGCACTCTAGGTTTACACAAGTTCAATTACAATGAAATAAATGATAAAAAATAATAACAATTGGAGCAATAAATCAAACAATAAGTACTTAGCTACAAAAGAAATTCCCTAGTCCTCTTGATGCCTTGAGATGATGAATTGGTGAAGCTTGAAGGCTAAATCAAGGTGTGAAGATCAAAACTAGGGTTTTTGCAAGGATGGCTCAATGAAAGCTTGTAGAGATGCTTAGGATCACACTTTGAGGCTTGGAAGCATCAATAGTAGTCTAGAAATAAGATTGGGATGTGTATTTATAACCCCCCACAAGAAACGGCTCGTCAACGGGCGGACAACTAGTCATTTTCGCCATCTAGTCGCAAGTCGGTCGATCGTCGGTTGACCGACGGATCGACCGCCAAGCGACCACGGTATTTTGCCGCTTCTGGGCGCAGTTCGGTTGACTGAATTGGCTACTGCCAATTTTTGACCAATTTTGGTCGACCGACCTAAGTTAATAACTTTAAAACATAAATGTTATATAAGGATTACTCCCCATTTGGATTCAATAAAAATATCTAAAAAATTAAAATCTAGTTTTTGGGGTCTAGTACAAATTTTCGAAAAACGAAAATTTTCTAATTTCCCGAGTCAAGTATGGGTAGGCTAAAGGCTTCCAAAAAATCGTTAAAAAATCTTCGCTATCTAGTTTCTACCCAAGGAACAATTATCGCCATTTTTTGTGTCAGGAAAATATCTAGGTCATGCCCTCCAAGGAGCTCCCTAGGCTCAGTGAATTTTAAGGAGGTTTTCGAGTTTTCATATTTTGGGGATCATGTTTGGTTTTTGGGTTCTTATGCATCATCATGAGGATTTACAACATAAACTAGACACCTTAAACCTAAAATCTAACTTCCCGAAGAATCCCGAGCGTCGACGATCGTCCTTGCCGATTTCTTCGATCGGGGACATCGAGCGCTAACTGACTTGGAACCTGAAAGATTTCTCAATGAAACATTAGTTTCATATTTGTTATCATCAAAACCGAGATTAAGACCAAGGTTGAAAACCTTAAGCTAACAATGTGTTCCTTCAACATTTAATTAATGAATCGAATAAATTATGGGTTGATAGAGCCATCACTTATGATATTCATTATAAAAGAAATTTCAACTTGAGCTAACAAAGACTTTTAGTCTTTCAAATAGAGTGATAGAAGAAAAGCCTTTAGTCTTTAAAATAGATGAAATATTTCACACTTCGATTGTCACCGCCAATTTTTGCCGCTTAACCATCTATATCAGAGAAATAGAAATAAATTCATCAAGGCCAAAGTGGAAAAGGTTATTCCCCTCTAGATTTGTCTGGTGGTGCTATGTTAGCTCCAATTTCAGCTTTACAGGAGATCACACTCGGAGAGGTTGACAAAATTAGTGATTTTAGAGATAGACACAATTGGGTCAAGAATAGTATATTTAGGGAATAATCTTACTGGAGCTCATTACTAATTCAACACAATTTGAATATGATGCACATTGAAAAGAATGTATTCAAGAATATTTTCAATACAATACGTAATAGATGTCATAGGGAGAAAAAATGATAATGTAAAAGCAAGAATGAACTTAAAATTATATTATAAATGTGTAGATTTATGGTATATGAAATCGAAAGCCTCTTATGTCCTCAAAATAGTAAATTAAAGATGTTTGTCAATGGATAAAAGAGCTTAGATTATTCAATTGGTATGCATCCTTATCTCAATTTGTCAATGTAGAATAAGGTAAAATTTTAGGTATGAAAAGTTACAATTGTCATGTGTTCATATAGAGATTGCTCTCGATTGCATTTCTTGATATTGTACCAGACAAAATTTGAGGTTGTTTAACTGAACTTAATATGCTCTACTGAAATATATATTTAATTCGAAGTGTTCAAATTTATCAAAGGAATTTTAGAAATTTAAAAAATAGTTATTTTTTTATACCAAACATAAGTGTTTAATTTTAAGGGCCAAGTAAGAAGAAAAAAATAGAATTTAATCTACAAAATGTTCATTTTATGAATGTATGTTTTAGATTTTGAGACATTAAAATAAATTGGAAATATTCGAAAGGTAAGAAAACTAATTCAATTGTCATAGTAATAATTAAAATTGGTTGAAATATTTTCTCATGCCTATTTCTTAGAAGATTAATCATAGCCTTTGGAATTTTGTTTGATGATTAAGATTAATTCACTACCTAAGATTTAGATAAACTATAATGATATATTTGCTTCATTGGATAAGATATGATAGAATTGAATAATAAATGAGGGTGGATTGAATATAATTTTTTAAAATCCGGTATACACTGGAATAATATAAATTTTATACTTTTTTTCTTCTAATTCATGCACTAAATAAATAATAGATATTAATAAATCCCTTATTATATCTTTCTTTTTCTTTGAAGCAAACATGCACTAATATGATATTAATTGAAATCTCTCAATTAATCTAAATTTTCTAATGAGTAACACCATCTCTCTATGTGCCAACACTTCTAGGAGCCGGCCCCCTCTTTTCTCCTCTTTTCTCTCTCTTCTCTCTCTTGATGAGATCATGAATGCCACCCCTCTTGAGAAGAGAGTCAACCTAAACTAAAGAAAGGAAGAAAGAAAATCGAAACCTCATTAGTTTTCTTGAAGCCACGAGTGGCTCCCTTCTTCTTGGTACTACGACTAGTTTAAGAAAAGGGTTAATTATATTATATATTCTAAATTTTAGGGATATTTTCAATTTTAATTTGAAATTTCAGTTATATTAATTTTATACTCAATTTTCAATTTATTTCAATAATATTCAATCGTCAAGTCACTGTGAATCTTGCCATTTGTTTGCTGACGTGACTTTGCATATGTGTACCAGAAAATATATAGTATGAAAAAAAATCTATCAACTCCACGTTAGCATGTCACGTCAACAACAAATCTAAACTTGAATAAATAAGATTAAAAACACACGTCAGCATAATTAATTACACTATATATCCTGAACTTTAGGGCTATTCACAATTTTGATTCGAACTTTCGATTGTATTAATTTTATACCCTAATTTTTAATTCATTTCAATAATATCCCATCTCCAAGTCACCGTAAATCTTGTCGTTTGATTGCTGACGTGGCTGTGCATACGTGTACCAGAAAACATAAATATGAAAAAGAAAAATCTATCCACTTGATGCCATGTAAACATTTGCATGCCGGTAAGTACATATTCATTGACGTGTAAATGTTTACTATATTTGAGTACTTACCTGCATGTAAATGTTTACATGGTATCCACTAACGTGGTAGTAGATAGATTTTGTTTTTTTCGTATTTTATATTTTTTGGTACACGTATGTAAAGTTACGTAAGCGATCAAACGACAAGATTCACGGTGATTTGACGATGAGATATTATTGAAATGAATTAAAGATTAGGGTATAAAATTGATACAATCGAAAGTTCGAGTCAAAACTTGGAATACCCTAAAGTTCAAGATATATAATGTAATGCTGACGTGTATTTTTTAACATTATTTATTCAAGTTTAGATTTGTTGCTGACGTGACACGCTGACGTAGCAGTTGATAGATTTTTTTTCATACTTTATATTTTTTGGTACACATATACAAAGTCACGTCAGCAATCAAACGACAAGATTCACAATGACTTGATGAAGGGATATTTATTAAATCGAATTGAAAATTAAGGTATAAAATTGATATAATCGAAAGTTTAAGTCAAAATTAGAAATACTTCTAAAATTCAAAATATATAGTGTAATTAACTCTTAAGAAAAAGAGGAGAAACTGTCATCTATTCTCCAACATCTCAAGGAGCTTTTAACAAGGATCCTCATGTGAAAAAAAGAAGAAGTTACTGTGTGAATACCTTTAGGACAATTTTAATTTGGATCGTACAATAGATTCTCCTTTTCAATCAAGAGTTAATAATTAGGGATAACGTACAATTTGGTTCTTCAAATATAGTCGAATTTTTATAGTGGTCCCTAAAAAAAATTCGATCATTGTGGTTCATCTAAAACATGACTCGGGCAAAATAGTCTCTCACATGAATGTCAACGAGTACGAAAAACTTCAAAATCCGACTATTTTTGCCCGAGTCGGGGACTATTTTGCCCGAGTCACATTTTAGAGGGACCACATTGACTGGATTTTTTTTTTGAAAGATTACTATAAAAATTTCACTATATTTGAGGGATCAAATTGTACGTTAACCCTAATAATTATGAAGTTTTATATAATATCATAACACATGACAAGATCCTTTTATAAAATTTTTAAGAGATTTATTTACTATTTCAAAATTATAAAATTCCACTGTGCACAGGAGATATGATCATCTCTAGAATCTTACAAACTCAACCAATATGCAATCAGGTGCTGGTTTCCTACGAAAGAAGCTTTATCCCTTTGCTTCTCACTTTTATGTGAGCAAACATTCCCCCATGCCCCTCCACCAACATAGCCAAGTTTATCCCAGAGTGGTCACCACTCATACTAGGGGTGAGTGGATCTAAATACCTCATATTTATTATGATACCGAGACACTATCTTGTATAGGACCCGTTTTTAAATTTTGGAACCGAATCCTATTTTATTGGAACATGAAATGTCACGCCCCAACATAGGGCCGCGAGATCGGCCAGGGTGTATGTCCTACCCTGAAGCCTACCACATACACCGAATAGCAAAATACCGAGAAAATACACAAACCAAAAAACATACAAGTAGGAGAACAACGGCACAAACTTTTATTTAAAGAAAAAGTTTCGAACAATCTTTAAAAAGTCGTAAATCAAACCAACTCATAAGAACAACTCGAGTTAAAAGTCAAATACAAGTTTTCAACTTAAACATTACTCAGTGTATATAAAAAAAACAACCTTAGACATCACGACTACGACTACTGGAAGCTGCTACGAGATCCACGCCATTGCCTGCCCTCCAGCTATACTATGACTCCAAGCCTCACTCACTGGCCCAGGCTATGCAAAAATAAGAGAAATAAACCGTGAGTCCATATGGAACTCAGTGAGCGATTCTTCCGAACCACCACATAAATCCCCAATATAACATCATGCACATCAGTCAAAAATTATAAATTTAGGAATCTAATCTAGTCATGATATGACAACCGTCCCAAGGGTCATCCTATATAAACCATACAACCGACCATAACGGCCCTACCAGACTAGGTGACACTCGGCCACTAGAACCTGCTCAAGAACTAGTGGCTCGGCTCTGCCCGGCTTATACCACAAAATAATAATAATAATAATAATAATAATAATAATAATAATAATAATAATAATAATAATAATAATAATAATAATCCGGTCGCACGACCCACATATCATATAAGGAAAGTCAAGCAATCACTGGACCGTCGACTAGGATGGTCAACTAGTATCAGAAACCCACCAGATTAGGGATAGCTAGTCCCACCCAAATCGGGTTTACCGTCAGCGTGGCCCACTAACGAAATCTCAAGACCCTCTACCACCCGGGTCTAACACCTAGTGGGCCTGCTGGTGCAATCTCAAGACCATAATCACCCGACGAGTCAAGCATTAGTCGTTCCGACCGTCCATGCTTCTCAGCCGACCATCACAATCACAATACACAGGCAAAGTGTTCTAAAGTTTCCTTATTTAAAACCTGGGCGTTCACCCGTATCCGCCCCCACTTGTTCCGGGCCATACCAGCTGCACACTAATGCCCGCTGATTATTTCCTAGGTGTGAAACCTAGCTTATCTGCATTCAAGTTTTCCTGACAATTTAAGCACCCTATAATTTTCTTATAATCATCTAGCGTCATTCGCTAGATTCCTTAAGTGTAAATTTCATGTCATAAGCGTAGAAATATGCGAATACAAATATGTCACAACACATAAGTTACAAGGGAATTATTCTACAACTACTATCATAAATAACAACATGCTAATAACAATAAGGTAATTAAAATATGCATTTAATCAATAAATCCCAGCAAGGTAATGATTGAACTAACATAGTAAAAATTCAATACTAGTAAATTAATGGAGGAAATTTCTCAAAATTAGATGCCATATGAAATTCTAACTATATGTACACTATCAAGAACATTTCCTTATAGCATGATGTTCTCAATCTATCAATACTAACATTTCATATAATAATTGAGTGATCCATATGAAATCAAGGATTTAATGCCCTACTTGTAAGTGTGAAACAACTCGAGCCCTTTTCCCCTCCTCATACCTACTCGGCCGAGCCTACCCAAGGCTGCTCATGCTCGGCCGGGAGAAACCAGGTTAGGAAGAAAGGTTCTCGGCAATGGATGAGAGGAATCAAGTCATCAATCGCGAGAAAAACTCGATCCGAGGGCTTCCGAACACTATCAGAAATTGGGAAAAAGTTTGGCATGACCTTCCCCCTTTTCCCTTCATGTGGCCGACCCTAATCATCAAGAAAAATGAACATCTAAAACAAGAACCCATACAACGATGAAGAACATGATTTAGGAATTCGGGAAAAACCATCAATCGACAAGAAACGACGCACAAAATCTCGATTCCTCACTTCTACATGGTTCGGCCACACGCCTCAGCCTAGTAACCGAGGTTCGACGACTCACCTTGATCAAGGAAGAAAAATGGATGAGCGACGAAAATATCGATCCTTCCGACGGCGGCACAAATCCGGTGCCGACTCCTAAGCTTTCCCCTCCTCTCTCTCACTCCTCGGGCTGCGTGCAGCTCCTTTGATGAGCCGCACGGCTGCTAGGGGGATGAGGGATTTATTCCCTCATTTTCCCTTGTCCATTTTGTCCCTTCCACTCACTTAGTCCCTACTCGACTAATTTCAAGCCCGATTCGAGCCCCGACTTGATCCGCGAACACGATTTTGAAATCGACTATACTAAATCATCTTATGATTAAGAAGGAAGGGAATATTTATCAAATAAAATTCCATAAGGCTTATATTATACCTTCTACCCGCGGTGATTTCGTGACTCGACCTGACTAGCTCCCGATCTAGTGCGCTGCACCAAAATAAATTCTATGTTAGGAAACCTCGGGTCTTACATGGAATCGGACCCTACCCGGAAACACATGTTTCAGTTCCGATTTTGGTTTCGATTCCGGTTCCAGGAACCCTGTTGGAATCTGTTCATTTATAGGTTCCAACATGTTCCAAAACAGGTTCCAACAGGGTACTCTAGAACCTATAAATAAATAGGTTTCGAAGTATAGGTTCTGAGTACTGGTTCAAATTTCGGTTACGGGTACTCGATGTGTAGGATCTAGAATCAGAACTAGTTTTAACCGTTTTCTAAATTTTTGTTCCGAACCCTACTTGAATTTAATTTGATCTACCCGGAACCTACCTGATCAAGTAGGTTCCAACTAATTTCAAACACTTTATCATTACATATAGGGCAATTACCTGAATATATTCTGAACTACCGACTTTGTCTCAAATGTATCCAGAACTTTCGTTTCTCTAAATTGCATCCTCAACTATTAGATCTCGATCCTTCCGACGGTGGCACGAATCCGATGCCGACTCCAAAGCTTTCCCCTCCTCCCTCTCACTCCTCGGGATGTGTGCGGCTGATGAGCCGCATGGATGCTAGGAGGATGAGAGATTTATTCCCTCATTTTCCCTTGACTATTTTGCCCCTTCCACTTACTTAGCCCCTACTTGACTCATTTCAAGCTCGATTCGAGCCCCAACTTGATCCGCGAACATGATTTTAGAATCGACTTTACTAAATCATCTTATGATTAAGAAGGAAAGGAACATTTATCAAATAAAATTCCATAAGGCTTAAATTATACCTTCTACCCGCGGCGATTTCGTGACTCGACCCGACTCGCTCCTGATCTGGTGCGCTGCACCAAAATAAATTATATGTTAGAAAACCTCAGGTCTTACAACCTTCCCCCCTTAAGGGAAATTTGTCCTCGAGTTTTGCTGAATTTACAAGGACTTACCTGCTTCATCAAACAAGAAAGGGTAGTACTCTTTCATGTCACGCTCTACCTCCAAAGTAGCTTCCTGCCCTGTGTGGTGTTCCCACCTGACCTTTACCAAAGGGACTTCTTTGGACCTCAACTTCTTGATTTGGCGGTCAAGGATCTCTACCGGTCTTTCCTCGAATGGGACAACTGAATCCACCTCAACCACAGAAGGTTCAATCACATGCGAATCATCTCTCACATATCGCCTGAGCATTGATACATGGAAAACCGAGTGTATCCTGCTCATGCTAGGGGGCAAGGCCAGCTCATAAGCTATAGCACCCCTCCGCCGGAGAACGGGAAAAGGCCCAACGAACCTGGGGCTCAGCTTTCCTTTCTTTCAAAATTGAACGACTCCTTTCATGGGGGAGACATTCAGGAATGCTAGGTCCCCCTCCGAGAAATCCAACTCTTTGGCCTTCTTGTCAGCATACATGTTTTGGCGACTCTAAGCCGCCAATAATCTTTCCTTTATGACTTTCACCTTCTCCATCGCCTCCTCAACTAGATCAGGACCCATCATGAGAGATTCTCCGGCCTCAAACCAGCCCACTGGTGATCTACACTGCAGCACATACAAGGTCTCGAAAGGAGCCATGCAAATGCTACTGTGATAGCTATTGTTGTAGGCGAACTCAATCAACGGTAGGTGTTTCTCCCACCCGCCAGCCAGGTCCAGAGCGCAGGCCCTCAGCATATCTTACAAGGTTTGGATGGTTCTCTCTGACTATCCGTCCGTCTGTGGATGGAAGGCACCTGAGTACCCAAGGCTTCTTGGAAGGACTGCCAAAATCAAGCTATGAACTGGGTACCTCGATCTGATATAATCATCACTGGGGTATCATGGTATGCCACAATCTTGTCCAAGAACAGTGTGGCGTACTGCTCAGCAGAAAAAGTTGTCTTGATATGAATGAAATGATCGGTCTTTGTCAATTGATCTACCACCACCCAAATGGAATCAAATCTGCCCCTTGACTTAGGCAGCCCTGTCGCTAGATCCATAGTAATCTTTTCCTACTTCCACTCGAAAACTTCAAGGTTTTGCAGTAGCCCTGCGGGCTTCAGGTGTTCAGCCTTCACTTGCTGGTAGACCAAACACTTGGATACAAATTCTGCTACCTCCCTTTTCATGCCTTTCCACCAGTAATGCTGCCTTAAGTCTCGGTACATTTTGGTGGCTCTCGGATGCATTGTATAAGTGGATCGATGTCCCAGTTCCAGAACCTGCCTGCGCACCTCTGCCATATCAGGCATCACTATCCGATCTCTGAACCTTAAGATACGCTTTGAGTCCAACCTGTAGCCATTCTTTGCATCGCCCATCTGCACTAAGTCCTTTGTGAGGCACAGAAGGCGTTCTCCCCCTGCGTGGTACGCAACATATCCACCAGTGTGGATTGTACCCGTAGATGCGCCACTAGGGCACCCGAAGCTGATACTGCCAGGACTGCCTTCCCATCCAGGCACAATGCCAATTATCATGCTAGCGGCCTCCTCCCGACTACCAAATGGTCCAAGCTGCCCATGGACTTCCTGCTCAGCGCGTCCGCCACCACATTGGCCTTCCCAGGGTGATACAAGATGGTACAATCATAATCTTTCAGAAGTTCGAGCAATCTTCTCTGCCTTAAATTAAGCTCCTTTTGGGTAAGCAAGTACTGGAGGCTTTTGTGGTTGGTATAAATCTTGCAAGCCTCTCCATACATGTTTGTTATCATCAAAATAGAGATCAAAGCCTAGGGAGAACCCTTGGGCCAACACTGAACGCCTTCAGGTGTAGTGTGGGGTCGCCCGTACCGTTATAGATTGTCGAGGTGGTAGGCAACTTACTTCTTAACGTGGGGCATGTTGTCATTATATGTTCGACAAAGGGTCCTATGTCGATAGGAAGGGGCCCCCGAGCAGAGATGTTTGGTTTGGCTCGAGTTCAATCCAGGAGTGTGGCCGAACGAAGCCGTTTGGTTCGGCTCGAGATGAGTTATAGGGTGCTGCTGGGTCTAATCCGACCGGACCCGATAGTTTTAGTCCAGTGTAATATGATTTCCTAAAAAGATAAATTTGTTTAGTTCAATTTAGAATTAAAAATATTCAATTTGATTTCCAATAGATAATTAAACTTAATATAATTAATTTATATTTATTTATACTTTTATTTAATTTTATAGATATTTCAAATTACTCCTATTTACAAGTTTGATTGATAAAATAAACAATTGAATTCTTTTTGAATGTTTTTTTCAGCTTGTTTCAATGTTTAAGAAAATTAAATTTGATTTAAATTCAATTTTGCTGGGTTTGAGCTCTTTTATTCGATTTTTTGGAAAAAATATTGTCCAATTGATCAACTTATTAAATAAAATACTTATTTTGGTTTTTGTAGAAGGCATATACAAGAAAACACGTACTAATGAAAATTTTGTAATAAAATGACCTCAGTAGATTTCTAATAAAATGTTAATTTTTTCCTAATATTTTCTCTCTAATTTTTTCTATCTTATTTTGGTGTGTAGTCCTCAAGAAAATTATTTGTATTTATATTGATGAACGAACTTAATTGAGTTGAGTCGGAGAGAGAAATTAGAATGGGCCGAAATTGTTTAAAAAATCCGAACTTTGGCAGCACGTGCTCAAAATTTGTGTAAAAGAATTTCTCAAAATTGGTCAAAATCTGATTCATTAGATTTTGATCGAGAAATCTATAAAAAAAAAACTTGATCAAAATCGGGGCAGAGGCGCTGCACTCACGCTGCTCAATTTGATCACAATATTTCAAAATTAAAGTCTGGAATCCGCACGCGTTAATCAACTGTAGTATTATCTCTTAATTTTGATCAAGTCAAAATTGAGCAGATTGTGCATGATTTAAACATGTATATATATTAGCTGGCGGGCCAGCCAGTCCATGAAGCTTCAATTAATTTGGATATGAGTCAACTATTTGGGCTTAGTAATTGGATCAGCCCATTTTTCAATTGAAGATGATTCAACATGGTTCAATGGTTCAATCAAATAAAAAAATTATTCAAGAATATCTTGATCAAATTAATTCTGATTTGAGTCTAGTCGACAGGGTTGTCAAGATCGCTAGCATGTCGGTCATACCTCATGCTAGCGATCCTGATCTCACCAAAAGATCAAAAAATATGGGATCGGTCCGGGATCGCTAGTAGGATCGTAGGATCGATAGGATCGTATATAGTCAACCGACCCTATATATACCAGTACTTTTTTAGCCATGAATTAAACAAATTTGGGTCAAAGCCCAGCCCACTCCGCATTCAATTTTGAGTTTGAAATCAATCTAAGACCTGCTCGATTTTGACATTTCCATATCTGAAACTCTTCTCTTCGTCGTTCACTCACCCGATTCCTTACACTCGTGAGTCACCGTCGCCGCTCTCAAATCGACTCCTCAATTTCATAATTCCGACATTCCTCACTTCCTCGGTTGCTTCCTTTATCTTCATAGAAAATATACATTTATGGTATAGATAATATTTTTTTAATTATTGGTGGATCTTACAATCCTCGATCCGATCCTACTATTCCCGATCCTACGGGAGCCTTACGATATTGCGTAGGAAAACGATCTTGACAACCTTACTAGCTAGTCAGATTCATTAAATTCGATTCGAACCCAATTTGAATCAACACATTGCATCCATTGTTTAGAATTGTTATATTGAGATGTATGTGAGAGTTTTTATATGTGTCAACGACAGCCTCACTCAATTTTTCATTTCACGCCAAGCATCAAAACAAAATTTATGATCTCACAATTATGTAAAGATTAATAATCTCACAGGCAACGTCTATGATTAAGAAACTACAATAATTTGATCTCTTCCAATGGAACTGGACCAATGCGCCCAACACGTCAAAACGTGTTCTATATTTTGTTCGATCCGAAATCGACAATCCTAGACTCCTCAAAAATTTAATAATTCTCAACCTAAGTTATTTAATTAAAAATAAACTTTAGCTACGATCATATTAACTTAAGGCTCAACCACCAAAACAAAAATAAGAAATGATTAAATAATATAACATATCTAAATTATCAATATAAATATAAATCGTCTCAAGACTTATTCTAGGAAAATATTTAGCATAGTATAAATCAATCTTGAAATCAACCAAACCGGCCAACATAAGGATAACGGCTTATCTTAATTAGGTGTTGATTGATAAACCGGCCAATATAAATATAAAAGCATTACTCTCAATTTGTTGGAAGATCCTTTGTTAAATGTAAGCTTTTACACCACCAATATTTTAAGGAGCTAGCCGTTGGAAAATTCAAGCATGAACATGAGCCGAAGTCTTCAAATTTGCCCAAAGGAGTTCACAATTCAAGAAAATTAATGCGAGGCTACAAAGCATGCAAAAAGTTACGCTTGAACAATAACAATTTTATTGGTTTTGGACACTTCATTCAACAAGATCAAACTGAAAGGAAAACATAAACAAGAACAAAGCAGTGCAACCTCACAACAAACACAAAGAAGGAACAATTAATAAAAGCGCATCATCATCACCACCAATATCCATTTCTATGGATGGTTAACCTTCCTGCAGTTCGTCCTGATCTCGCCGTGGTTACCGGTGAGAGGAGTGATGTTGCCCATCTTCACCATGGACTGCGCGAAGTGCTCGAAGAAGAGCTCGTTGTTCGCGGCGTAAAGCTCCACCAGCTTCTCGGTCACCGGGTTGCTGGTGAAGAGGATCTCGTCGGAGCTGAGGAGGCCCTTCTTGGCGATCAGGTTCTTGAAGTAGAAGTTGTCGAACTTGGTCGGGCTCACGAAGTCCAGGGGGAAGAGGTTTTGGTCGCCGCCGGAGCGCGGGCAGCGGGTCCTCAGCGCAGCCGCGTACCCGGCGTCGAGGGTGAAGTCCGGGAGCCCGTTGCCGGTCTGGTTATAGAGCCGCTGCCGGAAGCTCGTGCACCGCGACAATCCAATCGTGTGGCTACCTGAGAGAGCGACGAGGTCGACGATGTTGAGGCCCTTGAGCTTGAACTTGGTGAGGATGGTCTGGAAGGTGTTGTTGGGAGCTGGAATGTTGTTGTTGGATCCTTGAATGCTTGCACCCAGTGAGTCCCTCCTCCCTAATGGAACTTCCCAGTATGGTCCACCAACCTGTAACAATACACAAATTAATTAAGCAAGTATTAAGCATGTTTAATTCAACTAGAAAAAAAGAGAGAGTAGAACTGATGCAAATTAACTTAATATATCAAGCAGAATCACTAAATCTGATGAACTAATTACCAGGGAAGTGGAGTCTCTGGCAGCAAGAGTGACAATGTCAGCACAGGACACAGTGTGAGGGCATTCCTTCTCCAATGCAGCCTTGATCTCGTCGATCACCTCAAATCCTCTTAGGGAGTTCCGGTTCGGCAGGGAATTCTTCTCGCTCACGATCGTCCCACTGCTATCCAGCAAAACCGAAGCATCACAACCCTGAAAGAAACCAAAAGTGTCTTTCTCATGATGGTCTCACAAAGTGGCTGTATTAACATAATTTTAATCAATCTAAACATGTTAAGAACGAATTAGAGTTTAACCTTAACAAAGCAGTCATGGAAGTGGAGACGAACTAAGGAAGCAGCCATTCTCGCTTCCTTGGCAACAGCTTTTGCGACGATGGACTTGACAATCTGCTGAGCCTTCGGGCACGAGTGGTCGTAAAACTGCGGGAAGAGGAACGCGGGAGGGCCGCCGCCATGACCATGAGGGAAGGCGAAGGAGCTCGCCGAGGAAAGAGCGAGGGCGGCGAGCACCACCAGCAAGCTGATTGAAGCAGCCATGTCTTGCTGTTAACTTGTTGAAATGCTACAAGGGTTTGGGTGTCGATGGAAGGGAAGGTTAGCTTTTAGGGTTATTTATAGAGCTGAAAGGCGTACACGAGGCATTGAGAATATAACTTGGACATATATAGAATGAGAGGAGCAAGTAGGATGTTTCTTAGCTTCTGCTCCATGATCACCCGTGGAAGAGCAAGTATATATATTTTATTGGATAAATTATACTGATCTTTCTTGAGGTTTAGTAAAATTATATTGGTCTCTTCTCTATTTGTAATTTTATCTTATAATCTCTTTGAGCTTTGCAAAAAATTGCACAAACCTTTCTTATTACGAAATAAGATTACACAGACCTCTCCTGAGTTTTGTAAAATATTATATAATATTTTCCTAAAAAAATTACTCAGAAAAGATAATTATAACTTGGATAAATAAAAGAGGATCAGTATAATTAATTTTATTAAATCTCATAAAAAAATCAGTATAATTTATTCTATTTTATACAACAAGACCAGGCAAAGAATACATAAATGCTTTCTTTTGATATGACTGTTTTGAATCCCTTTATCTTCTTTAAGCATGGGAGGCATCATATAGACATTCCTCACGTCCATTAAGAAACACGAGGATTAGGTGATGAATCAAGCTCAGACATGGAGATGCAGGTGATGCATGAAAAGACAGAAAGGCCTCCATGGAAGAGCTGGGAAGATGGAAGACCTTATTTAGTGGGAGTAGTTGGATGCCAACCTCGTTGACGAGCAGCTTTTTGGTGCTCCGCTCTATGCGTCGCATGCTCTTAATTTGACCCAATTATTAGTATTTAACCCCATTTAATAATTAATTTAATATATTTGTATATCATCCTTTATTAATTTAGTCATGTGATACTAATCCGTTCACATAATCTAATCAATTATTATGCATGTGTATAGTTATGTGAGCCTCGATTCTGATCTGCATTTTATGCTCACCGCCACGTCAGGGTTAACTAAAGCATACTTCTTCTTTTTTAAATAAAACCAATCAAAGCAAGGTCACCACCTATTCAAATTCTGAGTAGAAGAAGCATTGAGTCATAGTTGTACTTCTTTAGCCAATCCTAAAAACAGATGTATATTCCTCACTTGGTTCAAATTTATTCAAGAACTCATAAAGCAATTCATTACATGAAATATTCACATCAATCACATTATCATAAAAACCTGCTCTACTGCACCAAATACCCGACACTTCTTGAATCAAACTAAGCCTAGCTACGGAATGAGCTATACAATTACCATTCTTGCTTACAAATTTCCATGTTTTAACTCCAGATTCTCTACCAACCATCAATATATTCTCCATTACATTTACCAAGTCCCATGGGCAATTCGATTCCCTGTTAAGGATTTTAATAGCATTAGAACAATCCGAATAGACTATATCTATAGCCAAATATTTCTTCCTCACATTGTCTAATACATATCAAATAGCTTTCATCTCAGCTTTCAAAGGACTAGCTGCAGAATAAACATTAGCAACAATCAATTTCCAATTGTTCCAAGAAATTAGAATACATCTTGCACCTGCCTTTGCACCATCTTTCCAGCTAGCATCACAAAAGAGCTTGTTTCCCATATCTGCAAACATCTCCATATTATCTTGTTTATCTTTTAAAACATTCATTTTTCCTCTACTTTTATTTGTTCCAACCTTCCATAAAGTATTATACTCCATAGTGAGAGAGAATGTTTTAACAAATAGAGTGTTTAATCCTTCCCTTTTTTCTGAGTGTTTAGCCTGACACTTGTTTTTCCATAAGAGCCAAAGAGAGATAACAATGAAGTCTTCTAGTTTATTATCAGTATCTCCTCGAAATTTCAAGGCCTCCTTGTGCCAACCACCTGTAAGCCAATCCTCATTTGAGCCAAAAAAGACTCCTAATCCGTGTTCCACCATGTTCCAATATTCTTTAGCATACTTACAATTAAGGAAAATGATTGCTTTCATCCTCACCAGTGTTACACACATGACAGCTAGAAATTTCAGAACCAGTGAACTTGGAAAACCAACTAGCAGTAGGTAATCTGTTCCACATTAATTTCCATAGGAAGATTTTAATCCTTTTTGGTATCTTCATCCTCCAAATGCCACTCCAATCCATCTCACTTATGTCTGCACCCTCACCAGCTTGCTTAATGAAGCAGTAAGCTCTTTTAGTAGTCAATCTACCATCTAAACTTTTGGACCATATCCAGTTATCCTTTCTCCCTACTCTACAAATGCTTATTTCTTCAATTCTAGAGGATAGCTCCAGACCAAAATACAAGTTCAAGGAGGACTTACACCACTTCCCATCCTTTATCAAGTCACACACCCTCACCAAACTACTCAAATCATGAACATTTATGAAGATAGGCCATTTGTCAAGGGGGTATAGAAGAGATCCAAGGATCAGACCACAAACAGGTACCTCTTCCATCACCTATTGTAATTTTCAGTCCATCTTTGAGGATAGACATGCTTTCTGTAATGATCTTTCCATTCCATATAAGATCTTTACCCTTACATTTCATCCAGGGATGCCATCTGCTACATTTCTCATTCAAAAGATTGCACCAAACATGATTTTCTTTGTTCAGAATAGGAAGAATCCTCTTAGCCATGGCTGCTTTCTTTATTGCATGCAAGTCTCTAATCCCCAAACCCCCATTACCTTTACTATTCGTCATAGTTCTCCAATTAATCAAACTTGCTGATCTCCTTTCATTTTGGCTTGACCAAAAAAACTTCTTCTATAGCTTGATGATTTCTTTAATAGCCTTTTCATTTACCCACGAAGTCAGCAATGAATGCACAGAGATTGAATTTACAACAGAATTGAGAAGAATACACTTCCCTGCTTGAGATAATTGATTGCTTGCCCATGTGTCCACTTTTCCTTTAGCTTTTTGAACCAGTTTCATCTGATAATCTTCCTCCAATCTTCTTGGAGCTATGTAAGTGCCCAAGTATTTTAGAGGATATCTGCCTTCTTTGATCTTCAGAACACTCTCCACCATAGCCTTTACTTCAACTCTACATTTGTCAGAGTATAAGACAACAGACTTCTCAAGATTCAATTTTTGCCCTGTCACCACACAATACTTTTCCAGAAGGTACTTCAGATTCCTGCATGATTTTCTATTGCCCTTGATGAACCAAAAAAATATCATCTGCAAATAATGTGTGACTCAAGACAACCTTGCCAATTGAGAACACATCTATTTTCTTCTGCTTCACTGCATCATTGATCATCCCTGAGAGAAGTTGTTCCAACATAATAAATACCTTTGTCTCCTTGTCTAATTCCCTTCCAACTTTTAAAACTTCTTGACATCACCCCATTTGCTTTACAAGAATATACCACATCATTAAGGTATTCCTTTATCCAATTTCTTATCTTACCAGGGAACCTCATTTTCTCCATCACCTTGATAACACTTCCCCATTCTACCCTATCATAGGCTTTCTCAAGATCAAGCTTAAGAATCATATAATGATGTTTAGCTTTTGACTTGTTCACTGTAGTAACCACTTCATTTAAAATTAAGACACTGTCATGCAGACACCTTCCCGGAATGAATGCATTTTCACTACTAGAAATTGAGTCTTCAGCAACGGCTATCAGCAACGGCCGCTCAAGCCGTTGCTATTTGCAACGGCATTCCTACGGCCGCTCAAGCCGTTGCAGATATGTTGTATATGCAACGGCTTTCTAACGGACACGCGAGCCGTTGCTGATGATTTTAATTATCAGCAACGGCTTTCTAACGGACAAGTGAGCCGTTACTGATGATAACTTATTAGCAATGACTTTCTAACGGGCGAGTGAGCAATTGCTAATAAGTTTATATAGGTCGCAGATCGCGCCCGACCCTTCTTCCTCCCGCTGCTGCTGCCGCCGCCTCCTCCTCCTGCTTCTCGTCGCCGCTGCCGACGACGCCGAGCTGACGCTGCCGACGCTGCCGTCCGTCCTCGACCGCCGATTTCAGGTATTCATCGTCGTCCGGCCGTCTCTTCCCGTTGCGGCCGACGGGAAATCCGATCGAAACCCTATTTTTAAGGTTTCGGCCGACGGCGATCGGCCAATGGCCACCGCCGGAGATTGTACAGTGTCCGGACACACTGTCCGGACACTGTACTCCGGCGCCGAAAAGAGTAGATTTATATATTTTTTATATTTTTATTTATATGTTAATTAATTATTTAGATTAATTGTTTAATTTGTTAGATTAATTATTAGGGTTTAGATTAATTTCAGAATTATCCAGTTCGGCATTGTGCCGGAATCGTCCACTTCGGACGCGCGCCGGAATCGTCGACTTCGGACTCTTGCCGAAATCGTCGAATTTGGACTCTTGTCGGAATTGTCCAATATGGACTCGAACTGTCTCGAAACATTTAGAAAATAATCATCCATCCGACGAGTTGATATGTTTCACGTACGCATCGACGAGTCGGATATGATTTAGCAAAACCTTAGATCGTTCGGGGATTGTATATTCATGTAAAAGAAGTAGATGATCTTTTATACGACGTACAATTCTTGAATTGTCCCTGATTGGACAATTTGGGAATATAGTTATTTGTACTGCACTTACGTTTTTATTTTAACTGTTAACTAATTATTCTAAATTTCGGCAACATCTCTCTTGTTCTCCGATACGCGCCCAGATGATATGCGTATTCGGACAACTGTAGGGAGATGCTGCCGAAATTTAGAATGAAGTTAGCGGTTAAAATAAGTACTTAGTGCAATATAAATAATATAAATCCTGAATGGAATAAGACAATCTCACCTAAAGACATTAACCAAAGAAATTGTCATTGATTGACAGAATCATGTCGGCTGATCGAAGTTGGATGTACCGACGTCTTGATCGTAGAGCTTTAACGAACGAGTTTCGATTAGGCGTAACGTACTTCCTAAATTTCGCCTATTCGAATCGGAATTTCGTTAGCATCGGTGATTAAATTCGATGTTCGTGCCGTATTTGTTCGAATGGACGATTTTTGGATCGGGAGACTGTCACTCTGCATCTATATAGCAAAGGATTTGCACCAAGATATTTTCTATGAACTTGTCACGGGGAGTCACGCGAAGTCGGGACGTCGAGCAATCCTGTCGTTCAGATATATGGTGAATCTTCCTCTGCTGGTGCTTCTTCATTCAGTCAATCTAATCCCTATAGAACTATGATACTTGATAGTCTTGGGGGTCAATTCCACCTGAATGATAATGTTGATCGGCCAGTTCTTCAGACATCAGTCCCACCAGATACTACAGCGGTTGATATCACAGAAGTACAAACTGTGGTAGAGATTGAATTACCGAATACAGAAGCTGCAGAATTTTACGAGATGTTGAAAGCTGCCGATGAACCTTTGTATGAGAATTATCCTAAATACACTAGGTTTTCAGCAATGACACAGCTCCTAAACATCAAGGCCGATTGTAATATCAGCGGAGTTGCGTATGATCGGATTGCAGGATTGATTAATGGAATGTTGCCTACTGATAACAAGTTTGAGCCTACTTTTTATAAAACTAAAAAGCCAATGAGAAAATTGGGGCTTGAGTACGAAAAAATACACGCATGCCAAAATAATTGCATTTTATATTATAAAGAAAATATGCAGTTGGATAAATGCCCTGTATGTCAACATCCTCGTTACAAGAATAAGAAATCGGTCTGACAGAAAAATATCCCGTTTAAGGTGCTTCGGTATTTTTCACTAACACCGAGGCTTCAAAGATTATTCATATCGGAAAAGACAGCCCCCTACATGAGTTGGCATGCAAGAAGTCGTGATGATACAGTAATGACTCATCAATCTGACAGTGAAGCATGGAAACATTTGGATACATGTTATCCTTCATTTGCTAGGGATACTAGAAATATCAGATTGGGATTGTGCACAGATGGTTTTAATCTGTTTGAACATTCTGTAACTCCTTATTCAGTTTAACCAGTGCTGCTGACAGTTTATAATTTGCCACCGTCAATGTGTATGAAAGATGAATTTATTTATCTTTCGATGATTATTCCGGGTCCTAAGGGTCCGCGAAAAGAAATTGACATATTTCTAAGACCCTTGATAGATGAATTGAAAACATTGTGGACTGAGGGAGCTGTCACTTATGATTGTCATCGGAAGCAAAACTTCAATTTAAAGGTCGCGGTCTTATGGACAATCAATGATTTCCCGGCGTACGACATGTTGTCTGGTTGGAGCACTCACGGCCGACTCTCTTGTCCGTATTGTATGGAACACTCTAAATCAATCAGTCTTCAGAACAGACGAAAAATCTCATTCTTTGATTGTCATCGTCGATTCCTACCGGCTAATCATTAGTATCGAAGGAATCATAATAAATTTACTAAGGGCAGAGTCGAAAGAGATGGGCTACCACCGATGTTGTCTGGTGAACAAATGTTAGCACGTGTTTCAGCACTTCCAGATATAGTATTTGGTCGCAATGAAAGAGTGTCAGGTTTTGGCCAAACACATAACTGGGTGAAAAAAAGTATCTTTTGGGAATTGCCCTATTGGAGTTCATTATTGATTCGACATAATTTAGATGTCATGCACATTGAAAAAAATATGTTTGATAATATTTTCAACACTTTGATGGATATTTCCGAAAAAACTAAAGATAATGTCAAAGCCCGATATGATATGAAAATACTTTGTAAAAGACCAGAGTTGGAGTTACAAGAGGTCAACGGACGATATCTGAAACCGAAGGCCCTATATGTGTTAAATAAACAACAGATCAAAGATGTTTGTCAATGGGTAAAAGAACTCAGATTACCCGATGGATATGCTTCAAACTTATCTCGATGTGTGAACATCGATGATTGAAAAATATCAGGGATGAAGAGCCATTTCTTCTACTATTCGACGATACATGCACGGGGCATGGCCTACGTGGTCTCACGTGCCTAGCGAGCACGTCGACATGTTACGGCACGAGTTTGAGGCACATATTTTTTTTTTTTTTTACATGCATGATGATTAATATTGGTACTGATATTATTATTTTGCAGGCTCGCTATACATGGGCCAAGGACCAAAGGCCCTTCATTTACGCTGCCTGGGAGGCTATGTCCCGGGCAAGGTACAACGGGCAGCTGGGGCAGGCTCGGTCCCAGGCGATGGCCCGAGCTGGGACCACTAACATCGCGGAGACTCGGGGATACGACTCTGATTGGATACTCCAGATATATGGGACCAGCTCGTGGGAATATGGTCGACGGATCGATGGCAGGAGGTTTCTCAGAATGCGGCTAGAAATCGCATGTTGGGGGGAGCAGCGCGTCACACCGGCGGCTCTATTGCATTTGCAGTGCACGCGAACCGTATTGTAAGTATACCTTTTAATTATATATTTTATTTGTTACTATGTGTACTAATTAATGTATTTGTTTTGTAAATGTAGACGACGATGTCGGATGACGGGACTGTCCAGCGACCCTCCCCGATGGCGGTGTTTGAGCGGACTCACCGTCGAGCACATAGGACGGGGGAGTACATCGACAACTGCGCTGCATACATTATGGTAACTATATATTTGTTTAAATTATTGATTGTATATTTATAATTTAAGTTTTATGATAAATTTTAAACAAAAAATCAAACTCGAGTAGGAGACCTACAGCCAGACGGTGGTGTAGCGCGGGGGCACCCCCGAGGACTTTGACGCAGCAACGTAGGTCGAGGACGCAGGTGGCTGGGACCATGGTCGCGTATATGGCTTCGCAGATAGTGGTCATGCGCGAGCCGTACTAGGGCCACTTGGGGCACCGACCCCTCCGGTCGCTGGTGAGCGGCCGTCCACCTCTAGATCCAGTTATGATCATAGTAGCAGAATAAGGACTCTAGAGGACACAGTCGCGCATCAGACTGAGATAATGGAGCGCCAAAGTCAGATGATGGCGGATATACAAGCTATGCTACGCAACATGTCAGGTCATCCCGAAGCAGGCATCTCTTCGGCATCATCTAATCCATCGTCCTCGAGTTAGTCCACGCCGGTGTACACTCAAGCACTCCAAACCCCGCCATATGATCCAGACCATCCTCAATTTTGCATTTGAATAGTTTTTATACTATTATGAATAATTATCAATATAAATATATTTATTTTGATGTATATCTTGGTGTATTTGTGATGTGTGAATGAATATGTGTATGAGTGTATGGGTGTGTGAGTTATGTATCAGATAATATATCAATGTATCAATGGAAATTTTAAATTTTAATTTTTTTCGTTACCAGGTTCACATCATCAGCAACGGCTTTCCCACGGCCGTCCGTGGGAAAGCCGTTGCTAAAAGTGTATCGAAAGTCGTTGCTGATGACCTACAGCAACGGCTTAGCGACGAGATTTTACTAACAGCATTGCTACGGGCTCACCGGCCGTTGCTATTAATGTTATCCGCAACGGCTCCGGGTCCGTGGCAAAACCGTTGCTGATAATATTTTTAGCAACGGCCCGAGCGGCCATTGCTGATCCGTTGCTAAGTTATCAGCAACGCGATTTTCTACCACGGCTCCATTGCAATTGCTCCGGCCGTTGCTGATGATCTTCAGCAACAGCTCAGCAACGGCATCAGCCGTTGCTGATGCCCATTTTTCTAGTAGTGTTTGTTCGCCACCAATGATCTTATTCAGGAGTCTCCTTATTCTATTCATTAGGACCTTAGCAAAATTTTTGTAAATGACATTACAAAGTGCTATAGGTCTAAAGTCAGGTACCTTCTTTGGCTTATCCAATTTAGGTATCATTATCAAGATTGTCTCCTTCCATTGACCAGAGATTCTTCCAAGCTGGTGAATTAAGTCAAACTCAAGTTTAATTACTTATTTTATAGAGTCCCAATAGTTCAGAAAGAATTCTAGTACAAATCCATCCTTTCCCGGGCTTTTGCCTCTTCCTAAAGAGTTGATGGCTTCCCAAATTTCTTCCATTATAAACTTTTCTTCCAGACTTATAGCATTACTGAAGTTTATTTTCTTCCATTCAACTGAATCGAATAAAGAATCATCTTCACTGTAATCTTCATTTTCCTTCCATAGTCTTTCATACCAGGTAGCAAAGGCCTCAACAATATATTTGTCATCTTCTACAGTAATATCATCGATCTCTAAACTTTCAATTCTACTCCTCCTCTTCAATTTAACAATATTATGGAAGTACCTTGAATTTTTCTCTCCCTCCTCTATCCACTTAACTCTAGCCTTTGACCACCACTTGAGTTGAATTTGCTTGGATAAAGCTCCTGCTCTTCTTGCTAATATGTCCATGTTTACAATTTCATTTTCAGACATCCATCCAGCTGCATCTTTATTCTCTAAAATAGAGAGTTTATAAAGAGTATCTCTCAAACTTCCTTCTAAACTTTCAATTTTGCTTTTATTCTAACTTGATAAGACTGCTGCTGAGCATTTCTGAATCTCCATAACTGAGCTTTTATTGTTTCTACCATCTTTCCAAATTTTCTCCACTATATCAGCTATCTCACTGTATTCAAACCAGAAGTGTTCAAATACAAATGTTTTTTCTCCCTTTCTATTATTTCTATCTCTGTACACAGTGAATGTCATAGGTCTGTGGTCTGAATCTATTCTTTGCATATGTTTTACCTTGATATTCATTTTCAGGTCCAACCATTTTGCATTGAATAAGACCCTATCTAGTTTAGCTTAGATTCTAGCATTTCCTTTTCTATTGTTGGTCCAAGTGAACAAAGGCTCAACTGCATTTGGTTTAAGAAGCCCTACCTCATTAATAAAGCCCTCCCAGCTTCTCACTACTATCTCTAATGCAGTTCATATCCCAACAAATATCCAAGGCAACTGTTCTAAGTTTACTTCTTTATACAAGTTCCTTTTCTTGTAGTTGGTGCTTGCATATATACCTGAAATTAAAAATGGAATGCCATTTCTATATCTGACCAAACAATTTAGACATTGCTCATTCTTAAATATACAGTTTACTTCCATGCAATTTCTTTTCCACATCATCAAAATGCCACCTGACCTTCCATTACTAGCAACAAACTCACTATCCCATTTTCTCCTATATATGCAAAGGAATTTTTCAGCTTCCTCATGTAACATGTGAGTTTCTTGTAAAATGATAATCTCTATAATGTTCTGATTCACTAGTGTCCACATATAAGTCAAGGCATCCTTTTTTGTGCCCCTCTAATGTTCCAAGAAATTTCTCTCATTGATTGCATTGATTGGTAATTCTCCCACCCAAATCTGGCTGCCTTTTTTCAGGATCACCATCATCCTTTAAAATACTATCTTCTTTAGATTGCCTTTTTTTTTTAAATTTTAACACCCTTGTATTCCACTAGGATGTTAAACAACCTGTTCTCTGATATTGAGCCTCTTCTGCTTTTCGAATCTTGCTTCACCCCTATTCTAGAGAATTTAGGATTAATACCATTCTCACGAAAGTCCTCCTCAGCATTTGTGTTGTCCAGAATTTGTTTAAAGGATTCAGATAATTTTTCTGTCAGCTGCTGCAAACTCGACTAGTCCTTGATCATATCATTTTCATTAGCCATCAAAACCTCATTTGAACATTCAGCCCCAAAGATGCAGTCTTCTAATAGTATCATCTTTTTTGAAGTATCATTCTTCAATGAATTATTTGACCCTCTATTCTTCTAATCAGAACTTTGACAAACTGAATCTTGTTGAACATCCCCTGTAATTGCCTGCTTCCCAGAGCTTCTACCAGTAATTTGGTTACTTATTATGTTACCATTGATCACTTTGAGTTGTTCAACTTCCATACATTCAATAGCCACTTCTTTATCCTTCACCTCCTTGTTAACTTCCTTCCATACTTCCCTAACAACCTTTTCCTTAGCATTAGAAATAGGATTCTTTTTCATAATAGTTCTGCCTTCCTCTTCACCCTCAAATGCAAGGTTGTTTAAAACTTTGAAAAGATTCCTCTCTTCATTGTTAGTTCTTTTTTGGGACTGGGAAAATTTCTTTTTTCTTTGAACTTGTATCCAATGCCCAAGCAGCACTTCATTGTCAGTTTTATCCATGTCCATCCCTTTCTCATTAGATATATCATTTGTCTTGGCATTTTCATTCACTGTAGCTTTTTTGCTTCTACAGAGCCCTTCACTATGTCCCACCATACCACAGTTGAAACAAATTGAATAAAGATTTTCATAAGCCACCGACTGAAAGAAGCTTCCTGACTGGGTATCTATCCACAAACCCTGCTGAATAGGCTTTCTTATATTCATCAACACACATGCATGAGCAAATTTCCCCTAGATCCATTTTGAGTATAGTTATCAATCTTCAAAGGTCTTCATATCACCGCAACAATCTAAGGAAGGATTTTATTATTCAGAAACTCCATTGGCAATCCAGGTAGCTGAATCCACACCGAAACTTCCTCAATTGTCTCTTTCATTGGTTGGAAATTATCTTTCCATTGTATGAGCGATAGTGCTTGACCTCTCAAAAACTATGGGCCACCCGCAAACACATCCCAATAATCCTTCGAGTTTTCAACTATAAATGCAAAGAAACCAACAGAAAGACCTATGATACTACATTCAGATTTAATTTTCCAAATTCTAGGAAGATTAGCCTTAACTAATTCAAATGGACGAGATTTTTCAAAAAATTTACCATATAGCGTCAGATTACTCCCTCTCCTTGCTTCCTTTAGGTCATCTTCAGATATAGAAACCCTCCCTTTTGCAGTGGCTTGGATCCGATTCACCTTCTCCGCAATCTCCCTGGAATCTCTCCAGTTCGAATTAGGATCTGCCGATCTGAACAGACTCGCCCAAGAGCTCAGCTTTCCTCCCGGGTTCCTTCCTCTTCCCTCACTACCCCCTCCCAATCTTGCCTCCCCGCCTATCTTTCCAGGCTCCATTTGATTCTCAATCGTCCGATCAGCAATTGATTGATTGTTAATCGTCCGATCTGGAGGTTCCTTTTGCCTAGGGATCAGCGAAATCTTCGCCACTGATGTCGTCGCCTCACTCTAGTCATTGCCTCTCAAAAATGTCAACAAAACAAAAAAATGAGTAATGCACTAAAGCATACTTTTTAATTAACACCTATTACCGAATAGAAAGTACAAGTACGCCGAATATATCCATCCGGCTAATTAATCAAAAAGTTGAACTAGTTCTCTAGTTTAATCAGTCAAATTAGTGTTTCAAAAAAAAGTTTGATGTTTAGAAATCTGATTCAATTGAACCTACTAGTTTTGTTAATTAGGATGAATTAGATCTTGATCAATTTGATTAATTTAATTTTCAGCTGATGGAAAAAAAAAGAAACAACCTTTTGAAATATATTGGAGACCGTAAAATGCGCCTGTTTCAATCGTAAATTAAATTCATTTAAATTTAAAAAATCGGCACTTGTTTGTGGCGCCAGTTTACTTGAAACTAATGGCATCAGTTAAGTAAATTGATGCCCGAGCAATGTACTCAAGCATTAGTTTCTACGAAATTGACTCTTTTTTTCTTATAAGATTGGAAATTGGCTCCTTAATATCATATCGATCTTTTTTTTCCTTAACTATCACTAACTTTTATAAATAAGTCTTGATTGATTCATTAATCGTGTATTGATTCTTCAATTAATCGATCTTAAAAGAAAATCTAAAACACAAATAGACGCTAGTTTAAACAATCTTTTTAATTTTTCTAAAAAAATTTGTTGGGGGATACGAACGAGTATCTAGATACCAACGTCTATCCAGATATATAGGCGTCATATCAATACTTTTTGAATTTGACTCTGACTTAATCAGATTTAAAAGTATCAAAATTTTAATCTCAACACTATTTGAGCGCCGATTTTCATATAAAATAATGTCAATTTTTCATATAAGAAGACCTTTTGGGATGACGGACCTTTGCGACGGCGACCTTATGCAACGATTTCACTAGCACAAATGGCTATCGCATAGGATCATTTTTCTGGTAGTGAGTACCAACTAATTATATAATGAACTAATTGAGCCATATGAGCCTGTCAATTTTATGTCCTCCATATCTTTCATCTGTCATTCCATTTGCACCTGCGTAAACATGCTGATGATGAGTGAAAGGAAAGTATGTAGCAATATAAGAAAAAAGTAAAAGTAAAAGTAAAAGACAATTTTATAATCCTTCTTCACGTCAATATCACAACATCTGAAGTAGCAGCACTGAACATATTCCCAAAAAATCCCCATAGCAGAGTTGGCTAGCTACCTGCTCCCTGTCAAAATGAAATAGGAAACGTAATCCATGCAGAATTAGTGTGAAGTAAGAATGATGCAGAAAAATATCCATGCAAAGCACTCATCCTTTATCCTTTAGAAGACAAATAATCTGATTAATTTCCTTTTCCCTTGTCTTGCATTTATTCGGTGCTCGGATCAGACAATACATACTTTACCTGCTCTACTTCCTCATGTGCATGTAGTGGCATGCATCATGATTATGCAGCCATTGCTGTGAAACCATTTGCAGGCATTCTATTGCTAGGTCACTAAAAGATGAGGGCTAGCAGACAGGGGGAGAAGATGAACTACTCATCAGGTATGATGTTATACTGCAGCAACTAAACCTGCAGCAGCAGTACTTTGTATGATCAGAAGTGGTTGGACAACTTGGCATGCAATGAACGCATACTATCACTTCTTTTTCTTTTTCTTTTGACTTTTTTTCTATTTCTTGGACTGTACACAGCTGGTGTCCGCTAGAATTGTTGACGAAGTCATATACATATATATTTCATGAGCTCTTCATTTTGTTTTCTTGCTTTTTTTTAGTTATTTCTTGTTAATAAAGGTGTGTGCGGTTCATGTGGCGTGTGCTGGAAATTTATAAATTTTAGCGGTTCTTTTTTTTTGTGTGGTCAATGTCATTTTAATTTCTTTTAACTTTTTAAACCTCCATTAACTTTAAAAATTGTTTAAGACGATATATGATTGATGATGATAATTTATAGTATTGTTTAATTTGGATAACACTATCTCTGCACGGATTACCTGATGTGATTCAATAGTAATTTTAACTTTCTTGATCAACTCAATATAGTATCTGATATATAAAAATAAATATAATTTGATTTCCATATAGCACAATTTGATCTAATAGGAATCAATCTCGATCTTATCAAACTAATTTGATTAATTGGTCTGATTGGAGCTAACTCGACTTAAATTAAAATTATCATTGTTTTACCATGATGCATGGTCTTTGGTGAGCTTCAGGGCTTAAATTGGGGTGTCAAATTAAAATTTGGGCTCATTGAGGCTTTATTGACAATTGGACTCATTTGTAATAGCCTATCATTTTTAATTTCCACCATTACAAATCCTGGAAGGCTCCTAGACTAGCTAGACATCTTTTTCTAAAATATGAAAAAGAAAATCAAGTAAATGAAAAATATATCAAATCCCAGAAGTAATTAATACATTAATTGTGTTTAAACAAATAAATTTACTGTCAATGTCTTACATGAAGGTGTTTGATTGCCCATTGTTATGCCCCTCGTAGGGACATTCCTTACTAGGCAGACATCGTCCAATAGGAGACCTAACTAGGGAATAAGATACAAGGACCAGGTAACAATCATAAATAGATGAATAAACTGCAGCAAAATGTCAACAAAATATCAACCAAAAAATCCAATAATGTTTCAAATGAGAAGTAGAAGACCAAGTATGTTAAACATCAATGTATCTAATAAGGTTGCAAGACTAGAACGGGTATCAGACCAACACTACCACCTTAAAAAGAACTAGAATTCTAACATCATTTAAAAGGAAAATATTGGCATTAGACGAGTGTCTAAATTCTAATTCCACCTCCTCTAAAAGGATCTAAATTATAGTAAAAAATGAATGGCGAAAGAACATGCATACCGAAACCTATTATTGAAAATACCGGCATTTATAATATGTGTCAGAATTAGAATTTCGACTCTTCTAAATGTTATGAGATTATAATATTATTATAATATATAAAATTATAATAAAATAATATAAGATTATAATATAATAAAATAAAATCATTACTTGTATTTTACAAAATTTTAAAAAAATTATAGAAGATGAAGTATGATTACAATTTTTAAAATAACGAGGTATTTATAATAGTTAAGGGTAGTTAGGAAATATTTTAATCCATGCGGAACTAAAAAAGGTACTTGTAATAGTTAAGAAAATTTAGAAAAAAAATTAATCGATGTACGACTAAAGAAAGTCAGTTTCATTTTTAAAAAATAAAAACAAAAAGAAACCTAACAAAACTGACATCAATTTGTCACCGATATTGGAAAACAAGCGCCGATTTGTCAAAAAAAACTAGCACCCAATTGACGCTGAAACAAGTGCTGATTTTATTTATTTATTGAAACCGGCACCCGTCCCGGCATCCACTAATTTCATAATGACGTTTTTTTTCTTTTCATTTTTGTTGTAGCCAAACTGTAACTAGTTAATTTTCTAACTTCAAACATATCACACTTGTGAATTTTAGGCAAAGACAAAGGCTGAGTAAAATTCAATATCGATATGACAAATACAAAGGTAATAATTCAAAATATCATGAACTTTGATTTATACAAATATAATTTTAAAATTAACTCTAATAATTCTACGTGCATTAATGCAACCATACATGCATTATGTGAATATATTAATAGTGTTTTGGCAAGAGTTCAATGGGTTTCCCCTTGACTCTCGCATCCAAGAGTGGTTATCTGTGTCCGCTCGTACGGAGAGGATGATATAGCTCACGATCACTACACAATGCCCCCACGTCGTAGCGTATTTACTAAACACCGGTGTTCTTAGTTGTGGACTCCCTCAAATCCTTTAGGTTGTAATATGTCCTCGCTCAGAGCACGAGGAAAACATGCTACAATTATATATCATCATAATGCATATAAATGATACTAACACCATGAACAATAGTACTAAAGTGATACAATTAATATTTTTTTCATGTCATAAATACCATAACATATGTTCAATAATGTCTAAGGTGATGCAACAATATATTTGTGTGTGTATATATATATATAATTCTTGCTTGAGAGTTGGGAGCCTTCTGGTCCGGTTCGTTGCCTCTCATTGTCTGGTTCAATGCTAGTGGAGGAGACTTGCAAAAGGCACTCTGATGCTCAAGTCAGTGGGATTCCAAGGTGGGGGGAATGCAAATTGGAATTAGGGTTACCCGAGGCGTGTCTTGTCTGTATATATTGCATGTGAAAGTGATAACGCTGTCCGACAATCTTGTTAGGATTGTTGCCCAGAATGGGTCGAGGCCAATTCCGGAGATGACGGGTTTGCGATGGTATATCTCTCGTGATAAGGAAGGATATAGGTGTCCATGTATAGCCAGGCGGGTTTCCCAAAAAGAGTCGTTTGGTTCGGCTTGAGTTTGGGGTGTAGTTGAGCGGAGCCCCTTCGATGGGACTGCACGATTTGGTTCGGAATGAATGACGGGATGCTGTTGGGTCTAATCTGACCGGGCCTAATAGTTCTAGTCCAGTCTACATTACCCGAGCTTGGTCTGAGTCTAGACGACTACGTACCGAGCTCTTAGTTTGGTCTCTGTCTTTTAGAGAATTCTCCGAAACATTCTGTTGAGCTATGTCGAATGGCTAGGGGGCTGAGCTGGATACTGCTTCGAAGTGTTTTGATTGTGAAAGTTGAGCAGGTGACCGAGGAGGCCACGTCGAGGTAAGTAACGCCCAAGGAGATCGAGCTTGAAGTGGTTGGGGGGGTCAGGTTGGAGCAATAGGCTTATGAAGACCGATCTTGGGGTAGGGGACGAGTAGGTTGCTGCAGGAGCTTGGGGTGAGTGGATGGTCACGGAGGTCGGACTGAAGTGGAAACCAAAAACAACTTCTTATCTTGTCTTGAGGTAAGTCGAGTCGGCGTATTTTTGCCGTGTTTGTTCTCATGCCCCTTCGGCTTTTGCACCTCGTAAGGATCTTTCTACAATAGGACCTTCTCTCTCTTCATGGCGCTTTTCGATTGGTTCTTCGCTCTCCTGTTGGAGTGGTGATCATGGCAGAAAAGGAGTTTCGCATGTTCTCCGTTATTCCCTAGGAAGCCACCACTTTTGTTTGAACGGTTAAAATTCGATTCTGGCGAGATGGCTGACAGTCCAATGAATGGAAGTTATTTTCTTATCATACCATCTATAAAACCTTTTCTTTTCTTGTTTTTGAAGTCTAGTTTTTCCCTCGACTCGGTATTTTTAGGGGATCTTCTTCGGTCGCGACTTCGAATTTTGCTTGATCGTCGTCATCACCATTTCTTCTTCAGGTGAATTCTCTGTTACTCTTGTGGGCCCTGTCTTAGGTTTGTAGGTTCAAAACTGATTCATCTTCGTTCTGCGATAGCGAGAAAATGTGCCATAGTAAAATCAGACATTAGGACGCTGGTGAAGGATCCAGATTCCTACTCCTGGGTCCAAGAGGATGTAAAGTTAAGTGGTTCAGTGTTAACCGATCTTGACAGCATTCTATCCCTCCGGGAGAGCGTGCCCATTGCCCGTGAAGGCAACAAGGGGGACTACAAATGTCTTCCAAGCCTCTTGTTAAACCGGGTGTGTTGTAGTACTAATTCAGAATTCATCTTCATGTATCAGACATTCTTTGAGGAATTGGGGATTCGCCTTCCTTTTAATGAGTTCGAGCACGATCGACGTGTTGAATCTGGTTAACGTGGCTCCTACACAATTGCATCCGAATAGCTGGGCTTCCGTTAGGTGCTTCGAGTTAGTGATGGAGTGACTTAAGATCAAACCGAGCCTTCATGTATTCTTTTCTTTCTATCAATTGAAGGGTGCCCAGAAAGGACTGTGGGTATCTTTCAATGTTATTCCTGGGAGGAAGCTTTTTGCTTTGTTTAAGAGTTCATATAAAGACTTTAAGTCCTGCTTCTTTAGGGTCTATGAAAGAAATAATGCCCTTGAGCCAATCACATGTTGAGGTGTAGGAAATTATTTATGGTTAATGAATAATATGAGACATCTTTTCATCATATGTTCAATCTATATTTTGTATATATTAGATTGTGATAAACCCCATGAACTCGGACAACTGATTCTAAGGTCATGATGAGATCATGCTAGTGAGACTTGGAATCCAAATGTTCATATTCTAAATATTCCCAGTTGTAAAATCACCAATTAGGGAATTGATGATTCTGAATAGACTGGTGTACTTGGTACATACCTTATACGATTAGGGGTAGCTGATCTCATAGTTACCTATGAGCTGTCATTAATGTACAAGTGCAGGTGCTCATTAGGGAATGAGTTCACTGAACGGACCTGCACGAGGAACACAGAATGGAATCCTTACATGAGTGTCAATAGGATGTTCCTCGGGTGATAGTAGGTGCAAACAGTCCTTGGACCTAAGGTTGTCATGGTTACATTGTGAGTGACAACCCATTGCTTTGGTTTTATCGCTACATGGCCCTCAGTGTCATGTGTCGAATATTACTGGGCATGGGAAAACATTCATGGAGGGTAGGTGAGCAACCAACATGGAATCGGTTACTCCTAGTGAGAGGAGATAATGTCTTATGTGTCCTTACAAGTGTCGACTCAGAAATCTCTGATCAGAGTAGACATGAAACTTAGGAAGATGTTTTTGACGTTTCATTATTGAGACGACATCTTGGCGGGTGGAATACAAATGAATCAATATTAGGGTTTGACACTTCATCCATACCCTAGCCAACTTTGGGACGTTGTAATCGATGGACTTAGTTGCACGATAACTAATCACTGAAGGGCGTTTGATCCCTGTAGATTGAACCTCAAACTATCCGAGTAGTCATGACACGTTGGTAGACGTCAATCTTGACTTGTGAGCGGAGTCTCTCCCGACCATACTGATGGGGTTTAGTGGTGGCTCGTAAGATTTCGAATAGAAGTCATTCTATCGGATCCGACTATCTGTTATGCATACACTACTAGAAATTGAGTCTTCAGCAACGGCTATCAGCAACGGCCGCTCAAGTCGTTGCAGATATGTAGTATCAGCAACGGCTTTCTAACGAACAAGTGAGCTGTTGCTGATGATAACTTATCAGCAACGGCTTTCTACCGGGCGAGTGAGCCGTTGCTGATAAGTTTATATAGGTCATAGATCGCGCCCGACCCTTCTTCCTCCTGCTGCTGCCGCCGCCGCCTCCTCCTCCTCCTGCCTCTCGCCGCCGCTGCCGACGCCGACGACGCCGAGGACGCCGAGCTACCGCTGCCGACGCTGCCGTCCGTCCTCGATCACCGATTTCAGTTATTGATTGCCGTCTGGCCGTCTCTCCCCGTTGCGGCCAGCGGGAAATCCGACTGAAACCCTATTTTTAGGGTTGAATCCGGCGGCG
The DNA here is from genome assembly GCA_034359265.1 of Canna indica. Classification (NCBI taxonomy): domain Eukaryota; kingdom Viridiplantae; phylum Streptophyta; class Magnoliopsida; order Zingiberales; family Cannaceae; genus Canna; species Canna indica. Next base: position 61,016,030 of record CP136897.1, read on the forward strand.
GTCGGCCGATGGCCATCGCCGGAGCTTTTACAGTGTCCGGACACTCTGTCCGGACACTATACGCCGGCGCCAGAGTCCGGGCGCCGAAAATAGCTGATTTATAATTTTTTAATTTTTTATATATATGTTAATTAATTGTTTAGATTAATTGTTTAATTTTTTAGATTAATTATTAGGGTTTAGATTGATTTTTAGGGTTTAGATTAATTTCGGAATTGTCCACTTTGGACGCGCGCCGGAATCGTCCACTTCAGATGCGCGCCGGAATCGTCCACTTCGGACGCTTGCCGAAATCGTCGAATTTGGATTCGTGTCAGAATTGTCCAATAAGGACTTGAACTGTCTCGAAACATTTAGAAAATAATCATCTATCCGACGAGTTGATATGTTTCACGTACGTACGCATCGACGAGTTGGATATGATTTAGCAAAACCTTAGATCCGTTCGGGGATTGTATGTTCGTGTAAAAGAAGTAGATGATCTTTTATACGACGTACAATTCTTGAATTGTCCCTGATTGGACAATTTGGGAATATAGTTATTTGTATTGCACTTACGTTTTTATTTTAACTGTTAGCTAATTATTCTAAATTTCGGCAACATCTCTCTTGTTCTCCGATACGCGCCCAGATGATATGCGTATTCGGAGAACTGTAGGGAGATGCTGCCGAAATTTAGAATAAAGTTAGCAGTTAAAATAAGTACTTAGTGCAATATAAATAACATAAATCCCGAATGGAATAGGACAATCTCACCTAAAGACATTAACCAAAGAAATTGTCATTAATTGACAGAATCATGTCGGCTGATCGAAGTTGGATGTACCGACGTCTTGATCGTGGAGCTTTAATGAATGAGTTTCGATTAGGCGTAACGTACTTCCTAAATTTCGCCTATTCGAATCGGAATTTCGTTAGCATTGGTGATCAAATCCGATGTCCGTGCCGCATTTGTTCGAATGGACGATTTTTGGATCGGGAGATTGTCACTCTGCATCTATATAGCAAAGGATTTACACCAAGATATTTTCTATGGACTTGTCACGGGGAGTCACGCGAAGTCGGGACGTCGAGCAATCCTGTCGTTCAGACATATGGTGAATCTTCCTCTGTTGGTGCTTCTTCATCCAGTCAATCTAATCCCTATAGAACTACGATACTTGATAGTCTTGGGGGTCAATTCCACCTGAATGATACTACAGCGGTTGATATCACAGAAGTACAAACTGTGGTAGAGATTGAATTATCGAATAAAGAAGCTGCAGAATTTTACGAGATGTTGAAAGCTGCCGATGAACCTTTGTATGAGAATTGTCCTAAATACACTAGGTTTTCAGCAATGACACATCTCCTAAACATCAAGGCCGATTGTAATATCAGTGGAGTTGCATATGATCGAATTGCAGGATTGATTAATGGAATGTTGCCTACTGATAACAAGTTTGAGTCTACTTTTTATAAAACTAAAAAGCTGATGAGAAATACATTATGGTAACTATATATTATGAGAAATACATTATGGTAACTATACATTATGAGAAATACATGGGACGAGGGAGTACATCGACAATCGCGCTGCATACATTATGGTAACTATATATTTGTTTAAATTATTCATTATATATTTATAATTTAAGTTTTATGATAAATATTAAACAAAAAATCAAACTCGAGTAGGAGACCTACAGCCAGACGATGGTGTAGCACGGGGGTACCCCCAAGGACTTTGACGCAGCAACGTGGGTCGAGGCCGCAGGTGGCTGGGACCATGGCCGCGTATATGGCTTCGCAGATAGTGGTCATGCGCGAGCCGTACTAGGGCCACTTGGGGCACCGACCCCTCCGGTCGCTGGTGAGCGGCCGTCCACCTCTAGATCCAGTTATGATCATAATAGCAGAATAAGGACTCTAGAGGACACGATCGCGCGTCAGACTGAGATAATGGAGCGCCAGAGTCAGATGATGACGGATATACAAGCTATGCTACGTAACATGTCAGGTCATCCCGGAGCAGGCATCTCTTCGGCATCATCTAATCCATCATCCTCGAGTCAGTCCACGCCGGTGTACACTCAAGCACTCCAAACCCCGCCATATGATCCAGACCATCCTCCATCGTCATCGTGAGATTTTTTTATATTGACTTTGTTATTGAGATATTGGACTTGTTTAATTTATTTTGTTTGGATATTGATACTTCAATTTTGCATTTGAATAGTTTTTATACTATTGTGGATAATTTATCAATATAAATATAATTTTTTAGATGTATATCTTGGTGTATTTGTGATGTGTGAATGAATGTGTGTATGAGTGTATGGGTGTGTGAGTTATGTATCAGATAATATATCAATGTATCAATGAAAATTTTAAATTTTAAATTTTTTTGTTACCAGGTTCACATCATCAGCAACGACTTTCCCACGGCCGTCCGTGGGAAAGCCGTTGCTAAAAGTGTATCGAAAGTCGTTGCTGATGACCTACAACAACGGCTTAGCGACGGGATTTTACTAACGGCGTTGCTACGGACTCAGCGGCCGTTGCTATTAATGTTATCAGCAACGGCTCCGGGTCCGTGGCAAAACCGTTGCTGATAATATTGTTAGCAACGGCCCGAGCGGCCGTTGCTGATCCGTTGCTAAGTTATCAGCAACGCGACTTTTTGCCACGGCTCCATTGCAATGGCTCGGCCGTTGCTGATGCTCTTTAGCAACGGCATCAACCGTTGTTGATGCCCATTTTTCTAGTAGTGATAACTCACTACTGGCTTAGTGTGGGGCCTAATGGGCCACACACAACAAGCTAACCTTGTAACGAACCTTATGAGATAAAGTCCAAATGTGGCACTATATGTCTACTAGCATGGACATGTTACAACACGATCACGAATATCGTTTACGGACATGATAGGAAAGATATTTCCTATCAGGAACGAATACGCAAGGAAGGAGTTCCTTGGTAATCCTAATTTGTAGGGCATCCCTAAATTGTAGGAATTGGCACATGATAAATCCTAATCAATAAGAATTTAATTTATAGAGATAAATTAAAGTTTATATTTAGTTGGATTTAATTAATTTCAAATTAATTATAAATTCATTAAATATAAATTATTATTTTGGAGGCAAATCCTAGAATTTTGAATTCCGGGAGAGGATTTAAAAAGGAGGGGGGGTGCACCATGGGGGCCACCTACTCCCCTTATAAATAGATGGCCTAACTGTTGGGTGAAATGGCACACTAGAGGGGGAGTGAATAGTATGTTTACTAATTCTTATTGCCTAATTCCGGTTTTAAACGTTTCTTTGATTACTTAGGCAAATTATTATTTATCGACTAGATGCGGAAACAAAAATAAGACAATTAGGCACAAGCCAAATATCAATGCTAACACACTGATTTATAGTGGTTCGACCCCAATGTCTACTCCACTACCTAAGCACCCTGCTTAGGATTTCCAAGCTAAGTTTACTAGATTAAATTGGTTCCCTTACAAAGAGGACTTTGACCCGAAGAGTCTCACTCTCAATCTAAGGCACTTCAACACCCGGAAGTCTCTGTCTTCTTACCGAGAGCACTCTTCCTCCTCAACCTTAAGGGATACCTCAACTAATCCTAGTAAGTTATATTTACACAAGTGGCTTCACACCTTCTACACTAAGGTAGCCACTTACATCCAAGACATAACACTAGGTCTTCTTACAAATTCAAATACAATGAATTGAAAAATAAATTAAAACAAGTTTTATTACAAGAAGAGGAATAAAAACTTATCACAAATAAACGCATCTTCTTTCTGAGCCTAGCATCCTTGACGAACACTTTGAAAGAGAACTCTTTCGTGATGAGGGATCAAGAGCTAGGTCTAATGAATTTTGTCACCTAGAAACTTGGAGGATGCAAGGAATCACTATTTGAAGGTTTTTTACATGACAAATTATCTGAGAGAAGAGAGCAAAAGAAGTTAGAAGAGGAATATTTATAATCCCTTAATGAAATGACAGGTCAACGGGCGGAAAACTAGCTATTTCCGTCGTTCGGTCGCTTGCCGTTCGATCGTCGGTCGACTGATTGATCGACCGCCCAGCGACCGTTGGCTCTATCTGAATGAATCCCACTGTTAGATCGACCGAATGAGTCACAACTTCAGCGATCCGGAATCCGGTCGACCGACGCAATTTCTGCCAATTTTAGGCCTCGATCGATCGACCGACTAGTCGACCGAAATAGTCTTGTGCCAATTTCTTCACCATCTTCGGTCGACTGATAGGTTGACCGATTGGCTACTGCCATTTTATGGCATCATTCGATCGACCGACCGGTTGACCGAATTGGCTACTGCCAATATTCAACACCATTCGGTCGATCGACCGGTCGACCATACCTGGGCTAAAAATTTTATCTTGGTTTTCTCGTTTCACGCTTTGTTTTCCGGCTTCGTTCTTCAGCGTACTTTAACTTTAAAATATTCTCCATGCTGTCCAAGTCATTTCTGGTGCACGCATTGGTCTGTTTTGGAGATCGATCGAAAGACATGAGACTTGAGTTATCTTTTATCGATCCTGTAATTTTCATACTTCAAGAATTTGTTAAATAGGTTTGTTTTCATCAGCCAACACTAACCTCCTTTGAGAGGGATTAAGCAAACTGGTTAGAGATCTTGGAGAGGAGCAAAGGCTTGGATTCTTGAGAAGCTTCTTGAAGACCAAGACTCCAAAGAGCTCCTCTTGATCTCCATGGGTGGCCGGCCATCAAGCTCCTCCTTCCCGGGTTTGTGAAGCCGATTTGGAGGTCTCTTCCTCTTGGGTGTGTCATCTCCTTCATCTTCTTGGAGGAGTCCAAGGAGGACAGTGAGGTATTCCTTCATCTTCCTCCTCGTTCCATGGTTTTCTCATCCCCTCTTCCTTCCTTAGGGTGCTCGATTCTTGGTGGAAGGGCCGGCTTCACTTAGGTGCATTTTGGGGTTGAGTTTCCCTCTCTGTTGAGCCACAACGGGTCTTGGTGTTCGCTGTCCCTTGATTGCGAGGCGTTTGGTGTGGACCTTCCATTGGAGGATGTGCGCTTGAACGTCTTGAAACGGGGATAGGAGCAGCCTTACCTTCCACGGTATAAGGTATATCATATCCTTCTAGCTACTCGTAGATTGAATTCCTTAAAGATTACTAAAGTTAATAGGAGCCACCGCACTCGGGGATTCAGGCCGACCTCGTGGAGGAGCGTAAGATGGAACCACGCGCGAGGAGTCATGCTGCTCATTTTAGAGCTCACCAAGTTGAGCTAGACCGCATTCAGGGCCGAGGACCAGACTCAGTGAAAACCGAGCTCGCGAGAAGCACGCTTGGGGTCGTTGAGGGCATAAGGAGCCCAGAATAAGCGCTAAGGACGAGCTCGCATGTGAGGACTCAAAGAGGTTTTTCAAATAGAGTGTTTGTTAAAGCAACGAGATAATCATGGTGGTTCACAGAGAAAAAATGCTAAGAATGCAACTATACTAAAAATAGAGAAAATGTGCGTATAGGAGGAATGCTCGGGTCCGGGCTTTATTAGTGCTTTCTGTCACGACTTGAGTTTTCTCAACGTTGGAGTCGTGGTTGCTTTCCCGTGCCCCGTCTTGGGTTTGGTTTGGAGACTTCGGTTGGTTGTTTGCTTTTGGACGCAGAGAGCGTTCGCGGGTCACGGTGCTCGATCTCCTTTGGCCTAAGGCATTCATTATAGCACCATTGGGCTACTTTTTTATCAGTGTATAGAACGCCTACCTCTGTTTTTGAAATAGGAAGCTTCAATGCCAAATGGGGAGTGGAAACAACGGCTCCTAAATTGTTTAAGGGCAGTCACCCTAGGACCATGTGGTACGAGCTGGGTACGTTGACGACAAGGTATTGTACATCAATCGTTTTTGCCCTTGGTTGGGAGTTGAATATCGTCCCTAACCATATGACTCCCTGGATGTCAACTTTCTCCCTGGAGAAGCTTACTAAATTTCCCTTACATGGGGTAAGTGAGGCTTCTGTTAATCGTATCCTCTCGAAGGTAGAGTGAAAAAGAATGTCGCTCGAGCTGCCCCGATCGACTAGGACCCTTTTAATAATGAAATTTTCTGCAATCATAGAGATTACGACTGAATCGTGCAGATTTTGATTAGTCCCATGAAAATCAAATTTATAGAACGATATTACCGATGTTCTTAAGGGAAGCTAGTGTGGTCGAGTGGCGTTGTTGACTGCTGCTGTTTTCTGAGAAGATTTTTCCTGGTGCAGCTTGATTCCTCGCTTCTGGTAAGTCCGCCAGTGATGTAATTAATGACCCCTCGGGGTTCTCCTACTAAGGGATCGGTTCGCTTGCCATCCTTATGGCCCGAGCGAAGTCGGGGGTGTCTGACTTCGCCACCTAGGATCTCGGCTTCTGCTTCGACTTTTTTCTTTTTGGTGGGGGAGGTACTTATCCATGCGTCCTACTCGGACCAAGTCCTCCAACTAATCACCAAGTACCACACACTCCTCGGTTGTGTGTCCGTATATGTCATGGAATGCACATCTCATGCTCATGTCAGTATTTGACGATAGCTTTTGCTTCCCTGCATTGGCAGGGTATCTGATGAGCTTCATATCGTAGATGTCACAAAGGATAGTTTCCTTCCGGGTATTGAAAGAAGTGTATTTTTCGAATCGAGCGCTCAATTGAGGTAGTGACCTTGGCCCTCTTCCGCCGATCCTCACTTTTTCGAATCTAGCTTCTTGGATTTTTTTATCTTCGACGATGACCTTAAGATTTTGCCAATCGATCTTTTTGGCCTCTCGGAGGTCTTCCATCTTTATAAAGCTGACAGCTTTCTTCTGAAATTTAGCCATGTCTTTAGGCTCACCTAGGGCGATCTGGTAAGCAAAGAGTCCAGGTTTTAAGCCAACTTGAATGCAGAAAATCTTGATCTGTGGGTTGAGGTTCACTACTAGAATAGCCATTGTCACCGATGGCTCGCACCATTGTTGAACCGTCGGTGAAAACTATCACAGACAGTGCGGGCCGTGGCAAAAGGTCGTCGCTTATGTGTGCGTCTAAGAAAATATATGACGCCCGACCACTTCCATCACAAGTAATCATCACCCACAGCCCCGTGCGATGTCGCTGATTTAAACACATCAATGACGGCCCTCGACGGCTGTCGCTAATTTAAACACATCAACCGCGGCTCGGAGCCATCAGTGTTATTATTAGCAACTGTGATATTTGGTGCTGCCCAGGCCATCATCCATTTACGATACGCTTTCAGCCATGGCCTAGTGATGGTCAGCTGTGGGTAAGTCATGGCTGAAGTTATATCCTATAACTGAAAAAAATTAAAATTTTGAAAATTCATGTATACAATAATATTTATACATTTCAATCTATTTATAACCACAATTTACATCCGCAAAACATCATACACATACATTTTCAATCAACCATATAAGTTTTACTTAAATATCATCAATCTAAGCCTCAAACCGGAGGCAAACAAGTATCAATATCAAATGTAAAGTATATATACAACTATCAAGTATATAAACAACTATAACCTCAAACGGAGGCAAACAAGTATCAAAATATCAAATGTAAAGTATATGAACATCTATCAAGTATCTAAGCCTCAAATGGAGGCTAGCAAATATCAAAATATAATCAAAATACAGTAAACCAAAATTTACGACTGCGGCGGAGGCGGTGGAGGCGGTGGAGGCGATGGACATAGCGATTAGGTTGGGAGCGTCAACTGAGTTGAGGAAGACGATGATTGGGACATCATCGGTATATGAATGCCCTAGTGAGATGAAATCTGAGTGAGGAGGGTCTGTATGTTCAGCATCGTCTGTCTCAACTTGTCATTCATCTATTTCTGCTCCTCCATCGCTTGTCTCTGCTCCTCCATCATCTGTCTTTACTGTGTAAGCTCAAACTCCAAGGCTGCTATCCGACTCTGGTTCTGCGTTTGGGATGTCGAGGGCCGCTCACCCGCAACGGGAGAGGTCGGTGCCCCAAGTGGCCCTAAACACGGCTCGTGGATGGTCATTGTCAACAAAGCCACAAACACAGTCGTGCTCCCAGCCACCTGCGGCCTCGATCCATGCTCCCGCATCAAACTCCTTCAACGTGCCTCCACGCTCGATCACGGTCCTCGTGTATGCCACATACACGCATTTATATTTTAAATACTGGAAATTATACATACCATATGACGCACATGCACCGCAAAAGACACGGAGCCACCAGTGTGGCGCGCCCTCGTGTCGTCCCCCACGGACATGCGATTTCTCGACGCTATTTGGGAGACCTCCTGCCACTCAGGCGTGTCCCACCGCTCAATGAGTTGGTTCCACACAGGTCTAGGAATCCACTCGGAGGCGTGTCTCCGAGTCTGCCCAATCTGTGTGGCCCCCAACTGTCTCATCATGATTTTACAGGCTTGCTAAAGCAGCCTATTATAGCGAGCGCGTGCAACGCGCTCCCATGCAGCCTCTACAAAAGGAGTCTGGTCCTCCGGCCATGTATAATGAGCCTGCAAAAAAATAAATTTATTATCACCGATTGATATTTAATATTAACATTAATTTAATAAATATACTTACCGAGAACTATCGCCAAAATAAATCCATATGCTCACGGGGCATGTGAGACCATGTAGGGAGAATTCATATACTTAACATTAATTTATGATATATTGAATTATAAATAAATTATAATGAATAATTAATGCATCTACTTACCTAGCTTCTTCCACGCACACTAACTAATTTGCGCGACTCACCCTCGGGTAGCGGAAGGAGATGTTTGTTAGGCGCTCGTGGCCTACATCTCGATGTCGACGGGCCGATCGGCTGAAGGGATGGTGGCCGAAAGTGGGAGGATGGTGGTCAAATCAGGTGGGGAATGGTGGACGGATTAGATGGGGGTATGGTGACCGGAGGTGGGGGGATGGTGGTTGAAGGCGAAGGGTCGGTGGGTATAGGGGTGGCAAGTGGTAATCGTTGGGGTGTCTTGCGAGGAATGCCTCCTCGGGAACTCACTTCTCGAACCATAGCTGTAAAAAATGAATATAATTGGATTATATATAATAGATTAATAAATATATTTAATAATTGAATATATACTTCACATTTATAATTATTCGTTATCGTCATTATCATCATTCGTATAATACTCTTCTTTTTGTTCTTCTGTATTAGAATCTTCAAATTCTTCTTCTTCTTCTCCCTCATCATCATTCTGTCATTCTTCTCAACTTCATTATCGTCGTCATCAACATATTCTACTTCCAATTGAACTAACTCCGTGTCATCATCCTCGAGTATTGGACTAACTTGCTCCACTTCGAAAAGATCCTCTTCTTGATAGAAGTAATTTGTTAGCTCATTCTCTTCAGCTACCGGGTCAATTTTTTCTCCAACTTTAGTCTTATAGAGTACATGCTAATCTGCCATTAGGCCTGTCCATTCGGTTCGAACCGAACCGAACAAGTCCAAACCGAATTTTTTTTAAACCCAATATTCAACCCGAACCCGAACCGAATAATTTCTAACCCGATTTAACCCGAACCGAAATTGTTCGGTTCGGTTCGGTTTCAACCCGAAAAAACCGAATTTACAATGTTTCATATGTTTGGATCGATTGGAATTGAGGTCATGAGGTGTACCATGAATCAAATATAAACACTATTGAGCTGATGAGCTTTCTAATTGATGAGTACCATGAATTGAGCTGCAAGTTTGAAGTATTGCAGACTGACGAATATACTGAGCTCTACAATGAAGTTTTCCATATTAGCACATTAGTTCTACACTTCTACTGCATATAGAATAGATAAGTAAATGAACAATCAATGAATTGGCAAGAGAAACACTGCAAAATTGAAACAAAAATAAAATGATCAAGTGATCAAGTGATCAACTCATTCAAAAAAAACTGAATATGAATAGATGATAGAAAATTAGAAACATGATAGAACTTGTAAAAAATTGAAATTAAACTTGAATACATAAAAAATTGAACATGATACATTCTGTACATGCAATGATAGAATCTGATTATAGAACCTACACAATTACACATTTACACATGCACATTTACACTTTAAGAGTTTAAGGCAACAATATTATCAACTTATCAAGTAGTAACTAGCATCAATTATCTATACTAAATACCAATACTTAATTACTTATTACAAATATTATCAACCATTTTCTCAACTATCAAGTAGCAAAATATTATATCAACTATCAAGTAGCAAAATATTATATCAACTATTAAATATTCAAGTATCAACTAGAGTACTAGACAACCACTAGTCACTAATCAAGTTCAAAACACTTAGACACCAACATTATAAAGTAGCAAAATATTACCAACCAACAAACCAAATAAAATTCAACAAAATAAAGCCATCATTGCTCCTTGAGTCCTTGCTATGAAGATGACTGGATCAATTAGGAATGTCGATGATAGGCGGTGCAAAATCGATCTTCGCAAACTCTACAATAAAATAAGAAATCATCAATACGGTATAAACTATAAACAATAAAACAAGTCCAATATAATTAAAACTTAAAAGAACTTATTAATCCAAAATATACTTTCTTGTAATTTTTCAACCTCTTCCAAATCGTCTACCACTTGCTTTTTTTTTCTGAGTCGAATCCAATCTTGAAGACAAATAAGTCATTCCACCATAGAAGGAGCCAATGAACTCCGAAACTCATCGAGAACTCGACCTCCCGTGCTAAAAGTAGATTCAGATGCCACGGTGGATATAGGAATTGCAAGTATTTCTCGTGACATCGAAGCTAGAATAGGATACCTCCCACTATTGACACTCCACCATTTTAGAACATCAACATCATCGGCTTCAGGATCCTCATCCCAATATCAGTCTAACTCTGTCTTGCTTTCAACACCAAGTATCTGCTTCTTCTGCTTATATTTTTCAATTGTTCTTCTTGTTCCAAAAGTGACATCCACAACTGGTGCTCGTGGTAGACTTGGTGGTTGCATGCTAGAAGCATGAGAACTAGAAGAACCTGAAATCTCAGAAGGAATCCTCCTTAATTGCCCATTATTAAACCTCTCGGAATATTCATTAAAGAGTTCAAAAAACTTATCCTTCATCTTCCTCGAAATAAGTTTAGTTTTCTCCTCCCCAAACATCTCTTCAAGTGCAAACTCGGCCAAACCAAACTTACATCGAGGATCAAGGATCATGGCAAAAAATATGAGGAAGTTTAATTTATCTGGATTTCCCCAATACTTATCCCATTTCTCTTTCATCTTCACTACCATCTCCCGAAACTCAGGATAGGGAGATCGATCAGACACCCATTCATTTAGAAGAGCTGCAATCTCGCTAATGTCATGCAAATAGACATTAGAAGTGGCAGATATCGTTCCAGATACAGTCAAAGTGACTCGATAAAAAATCTGAAGCATCTGAACCAAACCCTTTAGAATTACCCAATCAAAATCCATAGGCCGCCCCCCACCATCCCCCTCGAGAAGATCCCTTTGAAAACAAGGATCCTCTTCGTGATACCTCTCAAAGGCCCTTTTGAACCTCAAAGCAACCTCCAACATTTGATAGGTTGAATTCCACCTCGTGGGGACATCAAGCCGCAAAAGAGCTTTACTTTCAATTTTCTCTTTCTCAACACATGTCTTAAATCTCTGAAGCCTAGCTGGTGATTGTCGAATGTATCTGATGGCCTCCCGAACATGAGTGAGAGACATATTAGATAACTTCAAACCATCCTGAACTACCAAATTCATGCAATGAGCAAAGCATCGCATATGCAAGAACTCACCATTCATGACACATCCATCAGGCCAATTTTTCTTTTTCTTCTTCAAAAAAGCAATAGCAGTGTCATTTGAGCTTGCATTATCAACCGTTATAGTCATGACCTTATCAATTCCCCAATCATTCAAACACTTCTCAATTGCCTTTCCAATGTTCTCACCTCTATGGCTACTGATTGGACAGAAGTTCAGAATTTTCTTTTGCACCTTCCACTTTCGATCAATAAAATGAGCTGTAATGCACATATAATTGATTCTTTGAATAGAAGTCCACGTATCTGTAGTCAAACAAACACGTTGACACTCCAACTGCAAAAGGTTCTTCATTTTCAACCTCTCTGCCACATACAACTCATAACAATCTCTACTCACAGTTTGCCTAGAAGGAATTTGAAACCTAGGCATTCCAGTTGCACAGAAATCCCTAAATCCTTCACCATCAACACATGAAAAGGGATATTCATCCTTAACAATCATCCGTGCAAGTGATTTTCTAGTTGCAACTTGATCAAACCTCCATGTGCTCATTATGTTCGACCCAGGACCTAATTCAGACAAGTTCGATGTATAACCAATTTCTGTTTGCTTCTTTTGTTGCTTTTCCTTATTAGGAGGATATTCAAAGCATTTCACTAAGTGTGCCTTAAGTGTACTAGTACCGCACTGCTTCGTGTCGCACGCATACTCTTGCTCACAATAGTTACACTTACACTTCAACTTTCCCTCCTTATTGCTAAATTTCGTGTAGTGATTCCACACATCAGCTCGTGGTTTCATAATTTTTTTCTTCTTTGACGGTGGTCCTAAACCCGAACCTGAACTCTCAATGAAATTATTAGAGTTCTCGAGGACTTCGACACCAATATCAACATTAGGGGATGTTTCTTCTGTCATCTATGCAAAATAAAGTTACATATTAATCTTAGTAATTGCAACAAACACATAAAGGAATAGTTATGCTAAATGCTATCATTAAGGTATAGTTTATTTTTAATTACTAAAACAGAATCACATCACTGTAATAGTTCTCTAAATCCTCTTTGTTCTTTTATAACTAGAATCTAGTTTTTTTAGCTAATGTAGTTTGGATCTTAGTAATTAATCTTAGTAATTGCAACAATATGACAGTAAAACTACAATATTAGTAATCTTAGTAATTAATCCTCTTTTAGCATATTACAGTAAACACATATTAATCTTAGTAATTGCAACAAACACATAAAGGAAAATAATCATTTCAGTCTGATATAATATTTTTAACTATCAACTATCAACTATCCGATGCTACAAATCCTACAATATGACTATATGAGGGATTGAGGGCGCATCATTTCAGTCTGATATAATATTTTTAACTATCAACTATCAAGTATCAATTATCAACTAGACAAGTAGACTGGAATCAACAGGGAATCAATGGAAAGAATCAACAGGATTGTGCCTCAACTATCAAGTAGACTGGATTGTGCCTCATTCTTCCAAAGAATCAACAGGGAATCAATGGAAAGATTGGAAGGTGGATTCGACAGAGACTTACAGTGAGAGATCGATTGAGACGCTGGGCCGTCAGTCGGAGTGGAGGAAGCCGGAAGGCGCCGGAGTGGAGGGTCGGGACTCGGGAAGGCGCCGGAGTGGAGGGCCGGGACTCGGGAAGGCGCTGGAATAGAGGATCTGGACTCGAGAAGGCGCCGTAGTGGGAGATCGACGAAGATGACCTAGGCGGCGACGTGGAGGGTCGGGACTCGTGATTCGTGAAGGCGTCGGAGTGGAGGGTTGGGACTCGGGAAGGCGCCGGAGTGGAGGGTCGGCACTCGGGAAGGCGCCGGAGTGGGAGATCGACGAAGATGACCTAGGGGGATGGTGGGATCGAAGACGACGAAGAGGACTCGAGGGTTGGGACTCGGGAGTCGGGAGAGATGAGTATTGAGTAGGGCAGGCCGCGGGCGAGTGGCGGAGTGGGCGACTCGAGTCGGTTCGGGTAATATATTAATAATATATATGTTTATTTATTTCGGTTTTCGGTTCGGGTCGGTTCCCGAAATTTGGGAACCGGATCCGAACCGAACACCATATTTCGGTTCGGTTCGGGTCCCGAACCGAACCTACAATCTCTCAACCCGAACCGAACCGAAAAATTCGGTTCGGTTTTTCGGTTCGGTTCGGTGTGAACCGAACCATGGACAGCCCTGTCTGCCATATCCTTCTTTTTGAAATGGATATTGCATATAATATACTTGTTCAGCTTGTGATGCCAGTATAAATGGCTCATTTGAAGCCAAGTTTGATTTGTAATTGACCTCGATCAGTTTATACTTTGGATAAACTCTCATGCCCCTATCACTTGTATCAAACCAATGACATTTAAAAAGGGCAACTAATTTACATCCAAAAAATTGCAATTCTATGACTTCTTCCAACAATCCATAAAAGTCAACATAACATTCAGCATACGTTGTCCCTTTGATGCAGATCCCGACATTCATAGTCTTCTTTGTAGATGAATATTCAAGTGTATGATGAAATTTATATCAATTAACAAAATAACTGTTATAACACTGTACAAGTCGTGCCGATCCACTAGCAAACTCAAAGATTTGGTTACCTATTTCGCCTTTGTATTTTGTACTGTAAGCTCGAAACCAATTAGGGAACTCACGATTGCGTAATCTCTTTAATTCCTCATTGTTGTAAATTAAGTATTTTGTCACCATCTCGACGCTAAATATTTTAATGAACTTTTCAATCCCTTGATAGTTTAGTAAAACGTACAAGTGAACCAAATGGTACTCTTCGTCGTTTAAGAATCGAGACGGACGAGAACCCAAAGCACGATCAGAGCAACAAAAGATATTTAAACAATCATCTGATGGTCGAGATCCCCCGTCTGATGGTCGAGCTCCCCTGTCGTCGTTCCGTGGAAGACGATAGAGGTGGCGAGGGCTTTGAGCGTAGAAAGAAAGCAGGAGAAGAAGAGGGGTCGAGTGCGAAAGCAAATAAAAACCTTCTTCACCGACGGCTCGTCAGTCGTCGATAAACTGTGGATATTTTCTATATCACCGACGCCTCCTGAGTCGTCGGTGATTAGTTTTTAATTTTTGCGCTGAGTGCGCGTCATCATTTTATCACTAATGGCCTCTCCTAGCTATTGCTAATTACTAAATAATATCACGAACGGCTAAAATAGCCATCTCTAAGCTATCGCTGAGAACATTTTTCATTTCGCGCGCCGTGCGCGCCATCAGATATGAGTGACGGTATGAGGTGGTCGTATGCGAGCCATGGCTGATGGTGTCATATCAGCCACAGGCTTGTGCGGCCGTCGGAGAACCATGGATTCTCCTGGCAGTCGATGCGGTCGTCAGTGAGCCCCATGGTTGATAGACAATATTCTAGTAGTGGTTGGGGATATCGGTCGCTATGGCCTGAAACCTGTTCAGGTATTCCCTTAGGGGCTCATGTTGCCCTTGTCTGACGTAGTGAAGTGTGGTTGTTGTCTTGTGGTATACTTGTGACATGGTGAAACAGTTGAGGAAGACGTAGGAGAGGTCTTTGAAAGAATGAATAGAGTCTAAAGGGAGGGAGGCAAACCATAGTAAGGCGATTATCCCTAGAAACGCTGGAAAAACTCGGCAGAGTGCGGAGTCGGTTTCTCCGTGATAGAGCATTGCAGTCTGAAACACCGTCACGTGTAGTGCAGGGTCACCCGTATCGGTGTAGGGTCACTACAAGGAAATATGGCATCACCAATAGATTTGTTATACCAACGGATTTAATTTGTTGATATTACCAACACAATTACCAACATATATAAAATTGGTTGCTAATTTAGCCTAATTCCTTATTTTTCTTTTCCTCTATGTTATTTTCAACCTACAACTAAAATTAGTTGACCCATTTATTTCATCTATGTTTATTTTATTTTATTTTATTTTATTTCCCTCTCTCTCATGCGCGACCCTCTCATTGTGCCCTAATTTTCATAGTCGATGCGCTCTCTGCAACCCTCTCTCTCGTGACCCTCTATCTCCTCTATCTCGTGACCCTCTCTTGCGTTTCACCAAGAACCCCACCTTCGTCAATGGCATCTCTAACCTCTACGCCATGATATTTAGTTCTTATGCTTCCTCCTTTCTCCCATATGATCCATCTTTTTTTCTTTTTATTGTGCGTTTAGATTCTATAATTCATTCTCCTCTCGGTTTCAGGAGGTCGACTCCCTTCACTCCCCCCACGCCCTCGACTCCCTCTACTCCCCCGACGCCCGGACTCCCTCTGCTCAACAACGCCCTCGACTCTCCCTACTCCCCGACGCTCTCAACTCCCTCTGCTCCCCAGACACTCGGACTCCCTTTGCTCCCTGACATTCTTGCCATTTCGCTGCTGAAGTCTCCAATCCCGCCCTTACTCTACAATGCCCCCAACTTCCCCAGCCTTAGGAGAAGATTCCTCCCGATAAAAGTCGCTTCTTCACCTCCTGATGAGACTCGACCATTGGCGAAGGAGAAGAACGTGTTTTCCACGATGATGGAGGAGCCGAGGATGCTGTGGAGGTGTACGATGCAGCCCCTCGATGACTTTGGGTTCTGTGGTAGGGTGGGGCCGGGGTATTACAAATTACCCCAACATAATAGATAGATCAGTTCTTTGATGACTTGTTGGGTGAATAAAGACACCATTGATAAGCTAAATGGAGCTTTAAGAAAATGTCTCCTGTGCTTACTGGTTGGAACTGTATCACTTCTACTAAAATTTTTGGTACATGTTTACTTCATAGGATAAGCAAGGATATGTAAGGGATTGATTAACATTTATTATTTATTTAGTGCATAGATTAAAAAAAAAATATTATAAAATTGATATTATATCCAGTGTATATCGAATTTAAAAAATTTATATCCAATCCACCATCATTTATTATCCAATCATATTCTATCCTATTCAATGAAGCAAATATACCATTGGTGGATTGGGAGCAAGGGATTTGGAAATTGTTAAAAATTCATGATTGCTAAAAGGATTATCCTCTTCTTAATAAGGATGAGTGCACAAAGGGCTTCTCTTTTGTTTGCCAAGTTGGATTCCTCTTGACTGGTGGCCTGCTTATATTTATGTTGAGAAACTTAGCAGATTTCTTCTTAAGGATGAGTGCACAAAGGGCTTCTCTTTTGTTTGCCAAGTTGGATTCCTCTTGACTGGTGGCCTGCTTATATTTATTTTGAGAAACTTAGCAGATTTCAAAAAGTTTCTGATATTAGAATTTGCAGTTGATTGTTGATTGCTTCCATAAGTTTCTTTGTGACCAGATAGCAATGATTCATATTATTGTGAATAAAAAGATGAGTGGGTATTAGGGCTGTCCGTTCGATTCGAACCAAACCGATTTAGATCAAATCGATTTTTTTTTTTACTCAAACTTCAACCTGAATCCGAATCGAATAATTTCTAACCTGATTTAACCCGAACCGAAATTGTTCGGTTCGGTTTGGTTTCAACCCGAAAAAAACCGAAATTGAGGGATTGAGGGAGAAATCCAAATATTAAATCTAACGGACCTAACCCAATCCCCGACCCGAACCCGATATCTGGAAAAAATAATTAATATTTTTTGATTATTCGGTTTTCGGTTCGGGTCGGTTCCCGAATTTTGGGAACCGGATCCGAACCGAAATAATTGATCGGGTTTGGTTCGAATCAAGAACCGAATCCCGCGGTGTTGAAACCGAATCGAATCGAAAAATTCGGTTCAATTTTTTGGTTCTATTCGTTGTAACCCGAATAATGGACACCCTAGTGGGTATGGGCTGGATATCCAAAGGGTTTACTCTCATCTGAAATTGCTTACAATTTCAATTGGAAATCTATGTGAAGGCTTAATATTTCTCCAAGACTTAAAAGAAACCTCCACTAGCATTTATCAATCAAGACTGATTGAGTGAAAGTTCTTAATTTGACAAGCCAATTCACACTTGGGGAACAATAGAAGGTAGGCCTTGTTAAAATGGCATGAGTTGAAAATGAACATTCTAGATTTTGAAAATAATATTTTTTTTATTTGCCATTTTCGAAGATAATGTGGCAAAAGTGGCACCACCACATCAATCAATTTGGCCAAGTTGATCTTGATTTGGACTACACCTTGACCAGCATTGGGTTTGTGGAAACTTGCCAATTCCTACAGTTGAAGTGACATTCAATGGACCCAATTAACATGGTATAATGGTGGAACCAAGAATCTTTGAATGGTTGTAAAAGGATTTCTTTTCTTTCTTTTCTTTTAGCTTTTACTTCTTTGGTGCCATTTCAATGGATCTGGAAATGAAGACAAACTTTACCTAAAACAAAGAAGGGTCATGTCAATATGTCACCAATCACAATTTGTGTGAAATCATGGATAGGTGCATGTGTACATAAATGGTCTAAATAAGAAAGATTGGATATTAAGGTGTAAATAGAATATCCACTTTTAGTTAGTGTGAATTTTAATAAGAGTACCTAGAAAATATTGCTAAATTTTGTGCATATTCATTGGAACAAAAAATGGACTAATTTGATTTGATTCAAAAACTCGAATGTTTTCAATTTAGCTTAATTTTGAATATTCTTATTTTTTTGTAATTTAGAATTACATGTGTTTTAATTTATATTACATAATTGAAAAATGAGATTGTGCCTACTATTTTTCCGAAAAATATATTATTGTATTCATTTTAAAAGATATAAACATGACAAGAAACAAATATCATCAACGGATAAAATCCATTGGTAATAATCAAAAATTCATTGATAATACTATTACCAACTGATTTTTTGTTGGTAATACTTGCACGGATAAAGATATTTTGCTAGATATTACCAACGGATAAAAATATATTTATTGATAATTATCAACAAATGATATATTTGCACATTGGAGTCATTGCCGTAATAGTAATCGCACACCGCACGTTGTTGCCCTCTACCCTTCTCCCCCCTTGTGCCCTCTACCCTTTGTCAACGTTGCAATCCTAATCCTATCACTTTGTAGTTAGTCTCCTCTCCCCCAACCTTATTGTTAACACATTCTAATCCCACTCCTGTTAGATTAATTTTAATAATCTGATATGGGCCAATGCATATCAATAGGCGTGTATTCATCACTGTAAAATTAACAGCCCAGATCTTAAGTGATCTAGTTATTTTTATTTATGGGCCTGTGACATCTCAATATTATATGAGATTTAATTGTACATATATCATTTGGGGTAATTATTAATTTTATGATGGGCAAAATAGTAATTACCACTATCTCAAGTTTTTGTTATAAATAGAGAGGTTATGGTCCCTAGGTTGCACTTGATTCCAATTTCTGAAGCCCCATTATTCAGAGACGACTAGTGAACGGTGCATAGACCTGGAAGGCCGCCCCCATCTCCTAAGCTAAGCAATGGATTAAGGTACACTTCCGCATTTAATTATTCTTAATGATTTAACATGAATGATCTTGGCTTTTGGGTTTAATTCCTGTTTAAGAAAATTCTTTCAATTGGTATCAGAGCCAATCATGTTAAATCATTGAGAAATATTTTTTTTTATAATTACATCTACTGTTCTTGTTTTGATGATATGAATCGTATGCATGCGGTTAGAAAATTAAAATTTTCTCATGCGATTACTGTTCAGTATTCATGATCATAAGTTTTCGATTATGATTTTGCTTCGTGATTTCTTATAAATAGTAGATTCATCAAATGATTACACACTGCTTAAAGAAAAAAAAATTGCGGCAGCCTTGAAGGCTACCGAAGGTGTGATCCCCTTCATTAGGATCACGGGTACAAGATCTCAGCTGTGGGAGGTGGGAAGATGTCACGCCGAACTTTGCTTCCGCCGGAGGAAGTGGATGTCATCGATCCTCACGATGCACCGATTTGGTCTTCACATCATCGCTCGACGCTCTTGTGCTTATCATCGGCATATGACAGCGTGGTGATGAACTCGACGTATACAGGATGGTGAGGAAACATCCTCACTTCTGCCTTCTCGTTATCGCCCGATGCCGGAGGAGGGTCTACCAACGTCGCAGGAAGGGTGGCGTTAGCGTCGAGGGGTGGGAGATGGGCTAATGCGATCGGCAGCTTCAGGTGTCTTCCACGGCATTCCCCAAGCCTGCCCGAGTCTTTTTTCGCCGCCTAATGTCAACACTCGACAAAGGCTGGCAGCTTTGTCTCCTCGTCACCGCCCGGCGCTGGCGTTCTTGTCGCCACCGCATGAGGAAGGACGGTGCGTGTAGTCCGTTGTGGGAGTAAACGATGGCACGGGAGAGATCGAAGTCACCCCTATCTTTTCCTCCCGACGCCGGCATGGTGATCACCGACGTCTCTGGAAGGGCAGTGTCGATGTCGAAGGAGGGCGAATAGGCGGCGGCTGTCGACTGGTTATGGAGGTGAGAAGAGGGCGGCAGCGGTTGTGTCGTGGGGAGAAAGGTTAGGGAGTTAGGGTTTAATTGGGATTAGGGTTTATTAATTATGATTTGTAATTGGGTCAAATCCGGGTTTAAATGTCTTAACCCGGATCCATTAAGAATTAAATCTGATCCACCTTATTTAAACCAAACGGGTTGGATCCGGGTTAAGACTTGATAAATTCGGATCCATTAGGAATCAAACCCGACCCAATAATAAATTAAAACCCGACCCAAGAACAAGTTAAAACCCGACCCATTTTAAAATTAAAATTAAACCGGTTTAATTGGATCTAGTTCAATCTAGTTTTAACTGGTTTAATTTTAATTGGACCCGGTTCAATTTCTGATTCATCCGGTTCACTTGAATTCAAATTGGTTTGGTCCAATTGAGGTTTAGTTTATCTAGTTTGGGTCCGGTTCACTCAAATTAGAGTCTGGTTCACTGAAATTAGGTCTGGTTCAGTGCAATTAGATTCGGTTCAGCACCGGTTTAGGTCAAATTTCACTGGTTCAGCACCGTTTCAAGTCAATTTATGTCAGTCCAGTGCACTTTTTAAGCGGTTCAGTAGTTTTCTTGACTGGTTCACTAAAATTAGCATTTGGTTTAGCATAATTTCAACTGATCCAATGCAATTAGCATTAGGTTCAACCTAATTTAGCATTGGTTCAGATCAATTAACATTGGTTCATCATAATTTTGATCGTTTTATTGTAGTTTGACCAATTTAACAAGAAATAAAATAATAGCCCATCATGTCTAATATTTTGGAATATGTTGGTTTGAAACAACATCTCGCCAAAGCGAGCTCTCTTGTGTAGAATTAGTATGTTTTAGAACATAAAAGATGTTAGCATGTTAGAAATTCATGCAGGTAATTATCGGCCCAAAGGAAGATTATTACTTGGTCGGATTCCTTACGTGCCTGCGATAATAAGTATGTGATGGTCATAAGGTTTTCCATGTGGACAAGAGTCGGTCCAAAGAAAGGCTTCTTGTTTGACATGACTGATTATCAATATTTGATTACTGCATTGAGAGTACCACTTACAAGTTGATATTTTTGTCCGAAGATGAAGTATCAATTTTGTGCTTGGTATCTTGTAATGGGATCTGCTAATTATTTATTTATTATATTTTAATTAATTTATTGTGTTGAATATATTAATTTTTTGTTTTGTTCTCTGTTCAGTTAACATTTCTACTTTATCAACTAAACTGCCAAATTAAACTTTATCCCTGTGTTGATTGGCACGAATTTCAAAGTCTGGAAAGAGGACATCATGATAGTTCTCGATTGAATGGATCTAAACTCAGTATTTAGGATAACTGAGCCAACCATCTAAGTCTTATGATAATGAGACGAACAAATTTTAGACTGTTTTATGGGCACTATATCTGAAGAGACTGATGCCAAATTATTCTTAGATGTTCTTGAAAAACATTTTGAGAAAAATGAGAAGGTTGAGACAAGCATGTTATTAACAAATTTAGTCTCAATGATGTATAAAGGCAAAGGGAACATTAGGGAGTACATTATGGAGATGTCAAATCTTGTCTCTAGATTAAATGCACTAAAATTAGATCTCCCTGATGACTTATTGGTGCATTTGGTTCTGATATCTCTTCCAGCATAATTCAATCATTTAAAATCAATTATAACTGTCAAAAGGAGAAATAGACTTTTAATGAGCTTATCTCTCATTGTGTGCAAAAGGAAGAAAAACTAAAGCAAGATAAGATTGAAAGTGCTCATTTGGCTATGACCTCTAAAGATAAGGGCAAGAAAAGACCTAATACTACAGAAGTTGTAGATGCTCCACAAAAGAAAAAGCAAAAGGAACAGACTAAGGTTTCTACCTATTTCTTCTGCAAGAAAAGTGGGCATGTAAAGAAAGATTGTACCAAGTACCACGTTTGGCGTGTTAAGAAGGGTACATTTCTCACTTTGATTTGTTCTTAAGTTAATTCAAAATTTGTACTGATAAACACTTGGTGGATAGACTTCGGTGTTTCTACTCACATAAGTGTGTTTATGCAGGATTACCTGAGCTGCCAACTGCCGAGTGATGCTGAAAGATTTATCTTTGTGGGCGATGGCAAATCAGCTAAAGTTGAAGCTATATACTTTTTTAGGTTATTGTTTAGGATTGATTGTTATTTAGAATTTGAGAGAGACTTTTGTAGTTCCATCTTTTAGATGGATTTTGATTTATATCTCTGTTTTGGATTAATAAAGTTGTTCTTGTTCATTTGGAAATAGAAAGTTTAGTCTTTATCTTAATTCTATTTTTGTTGGTACCATTTATGTCCTATTTCAATAACCTTTATATGCTTGATGTAATTGCTTCATCTAATGAAATCCTACATACCAACTCACAAGGTACAAAATAAAAATTAGCTGGTAAGAATTTCATCATGATATGATATAAGCACTTAGGTAATATATCCAAGTATAGGATATAGACACTACTAGAAAAATGGGCATCTGCAACGGCTGATGCCGTTGCTGAGCTGTTGCTGAAGAGAATCAGCAACGGCCGAGCCGTTGCAATAGAGCCGTGACAGAAAGTCACGTTGTTGATGACTTAGCAACGGATCAGCAACGGCCGCTCGGGCCGTCGCTCAAAATATTATCAGCAACGGCCGCTCGGGCCGTCGCTAAAAATATTATCAGCAACGGTTTTGCCACAGACCCGGAGCCGTTGCTGATAACATTAATAGCAACAGCCGCTGAGTCCGTAGCAACACCGTTAGTAAAACTCCGTCGCTAAGCCGTTGCTAGAGGCTTGTGTCTAATAGGATTCTAGTTATCCCTGATGCTACGGACTTTGATGTCCATACTGAATGCATTAAGGGAAAACAAACAAATATTAGGATTAAGGTACTAATAGGAGTTCAAACGTCTTAGAACATAATTATACGAGTGTTTATTGACCTTTCCCTATGACTTCTTGGAATTGTCAAATAATATTTTTATGTTCATAGACAATTACTCCATATACAGGTACCTATATCTAAATAGTGAGAAGTCTAATTAATTTTAAGACTGCGGCTTATATTCTAATTAAAGTGTCATCTACAGCAGTACATAGAAACCCTTATATATTATGGACGGGCAAGAAGCCCATACTAAATATTTGGGGTTGTCCAGCTGAAACTAGGCCATATTGATCAAAGGAAAAATCACTGGAACATACCGTTGCTACTTTATTGGGTACTTTGATAGATCTATGAGATATTATAGAATATTTTTGATATAAGTAATACCCAGTTCATTGAAGTTATTGAGTTTGGGGGGAGATAATGATATTCTTTAGATATCTACCCATGAAGTACAAACTCAATGACCTCAATGACCTCTAGAATTAATGCTCCCCGTTAGAGGTATTATAAATTTATCAAGTTATTATCTCATTTTGTTTTGAGATAAATATGGTTGATGAATGCATATACCATGAGTTCAATGGGAGCAAGGTTATTATCCTATGTACGTCTATTGCTAAATGAGGTAATTTTAGTCTCAAATCGTGCCTTAAGGATAAAATTGAGCAGGAGGAAATACAGAAGATTCCATATGCGTCTACTACAGGGAATCTAATGTATGCTCAAGAAAGTACGCGTTTGGATATTGCGCACACTAAAGGGATATTAGGCAGATATTTAAGTAATCCCAGAATGGATCATAAGAGAGCAGCCAAATGGGTTATATGGTATCTACAGAGAATAAAATATTACATATAAAAAATCATATCAGTAGGAGATCATTGGGTATTCTTGATTCTGATTTTGCTGGATGCATAAAAAAGTTGAAGATCCACTTCTGGTTATATTTTTCTGTTTGTCAGAAAAGCTGTTTATTGGAGGAGTGCTAAACAAACACTCACTGCAGCTTCAGATATGAAAGAAGAATTCATAACTTGTTTTAAGGTATCCAATCTTGGAATATGACTGCGAAATTTTATCACTAGACTGCTTATAGACCACTAAAGTTATTCTGTGACAATAAACTAGCAGTGTTATATTCTAATAACAGCAAGAACTCTTTGAAATTTAAGCAAATCGATGTAAAGTTCTCTGCTAAAGAAAGAATTCAGAGTGGCCATAGAGCACATAGGTATAACTTCCACAATGGCGGATCCGCTTACTAAAGTTTTTCCACCCGCGGTCTTTCATGAGCATGTTGCTCATTTGGGTGTAGCATCATGTATTGATATGATGGTTTAGTGGGAGTTTATAATTTGTTAATTTGCTTTATGATATCTTTCTGCAGAATAAAGTTTTATATTTTACACTCTGAATATTTTTGGTTGATCTCAACAAAGTAGGACCAGTTGGAAATAGGCATTTTAGAATCACGTTGCATGTAATTTCCATGTTGTGCACCCATATATGATCTATGTCGTCGAGAGTATTAACATTGTGATCATTTATGGATTTAGTCACGATAAATGTGACAAAAGTCACTTTGGTTCGTTGTTGGTATGATCGGTGGACCAGATTATTAGAGATGGTTGATAATAATAGTGATGGTGAGCTCATAAAGTTAATATGCACAGCTATACAGTAATACACTGTTGGCCCAAGTGGGAGATTGTTAGATTAATTTTAATAATCTGATATGGGCCAACGCATATCAATAGGCATACATCCATCATTGTAAAATTAACGGCTCAAATCTTAAGTGATCTAGTTATTTTTATTTATGGGCCCGCGATATCTCAATATTATATGAGATTTAATTGTACAGATACCATTTGGGATAATTATTAATTTTATGATGGGCAAAATAATAATTACCACTACCTCGGGTTTTTATTATAAATAGAGGGGTTATGGTCCCTAGGTCGTGCACTTAATTCCAATTTCTGAAGTCTCATTATTCAGAGACGACTAGTGAACGGTGCATAGACCTGGAAGGTCGTCCACATCTCCTAAGCTAAGCAATGTATTCAAATACGCTTTCATATTTAATTATTCTTAATGATTTAAAATGAATGATCTTAACTTTTGAATTTAATTTTTGTTTAAAAAAATTCTTTCAACTCCTTCCCCCTCCCATGCTCCACTATATACCCTCCACTTCTCACCCCCTTCTCGATACCCTCCACTTGCATGCCCTTCTCCTCCCTCCTTCAACCTTTGGTCAGCTGCTGGGCCAAGCAATAGTTGTTTTTCTAGCGTAAATATGGTCAAGCAATGATTGGTACCTTGGTATAGTATTATATATTTTTTTGTCGATGACTAAAATTACATACTTATGATTATATAGCATCCAAGAAATAATGGACATAACGGTTTGTGTAATAGGATCTTGATTTTTATGACATATTAGAGGACATCTAAAGTGGAATATCTTCATGGAAATAGGCTTGTGTTCTCCAAAGGTTAATATATATAGTACGATAAAAATAAGAAAATTTGAGTACACCAAGTCTTTTTATTGTTGAGGTTGATCGTGCAAAAAAGTTAGCATCAAACAAATATTTATCTTAGCATTACAAGCTTAACAAATATGTCTTTAAAAGAAAAGGTACTAAGAATTGGTGGGTGATTTAATTTGTGAGAAAAGAAATTAGAATCGCACTTCTTGTATTTTGCAGGAAATACAACTTCCTGAGTAAGTGTAATTTTTTACAAAATGCAGAAAGTAATTTACTTAGGCCCCCTAGGTAAATTGCACTTCATGCATTGTATTTAAAGAAAAAAGTCAATTTCACCCCATGTTTGCATTTAGTATAGAATTTATAATTTATATTTTCAACATTATAAATTAAATAATTCTTGAATTATTTACCTATTTAATTTAATTTAATTTATTTTTAATAAAAATATATAATTTTTTCATATTAATTATAAATAAAAATTAATTTTTCATATATAATAAAGTATATATTATATTAATTATATAAGTAAAATATATATATATATTTTTATTTATTTATTTATTTATTTTTTTCATATATATATAATGCATATAAATTAAAATATTATTTTATAAATATATTTATAAAAAATATATTGATCATTTGATATGTACTTCCTAGAAAATATTCATGTCAACCAAATATGTTTCAGGAGAAAATTATATTTTTTATGAATTAATTTTTTATCAATTAAATATTTTTAAAATATTTTTAAAAAAATACATATAAAATAATTAATTCATGTGAATTATAATGTTTTTAATGTAAAATTATTTTTTATGTTAATAGATCTTGAGAAAGATATGATCCAAAACTTATTGATTCATGAGAGGGTGATATACCTCTCGCTCTCGTGCACTCGTGATCTCAAGTCCCGAGGTATTTATAACTTTCTATATATAGCAATTAATTAATTAATTTGTGCTTGTTTCTCAATTACAGGAGCACTACAATTAGGCTTGACGAGGCTTAAAATAAAGCGGCATTTGATTTAGTACATCTCAAGAGATTTGCTTCGATGTTCTCTATTGCAATGATGACCCAAAGGAACTGTGGGAGCACTGCCTCCACTTTTTGTCGCAAGAGGTCAAGGACTATTTTCACCTATTTTGTGTTACCAAAGTGTTGCCAAAGTGCAGGAAGAAGTCCTGAGCCTCGTTTAATTGATATGAAATTTTTATATATATAAAAAAAATTATAATTTTCGTAAATTAATTTTTTTATATATATTTTTACAAATATTTAAAATATATTTAATTAATAAAAAATTATTCGATAAAAAATATACTTTTTTATCCTAATATATTTGATTGTCATGAGTATTTTTTATAAAATATACATCAAATGATCAAATATATTATACTTTTTTATAAATTAATATTTTATGTATAAATTAAAATATATGAAAAAAAATTGTAAATAAAATATATATATTAGAATATATAAAAAAAATTAAAATTTATTTGTAAATTATTATTTTATCAGGTATATGTAAAATGTAATATAATTTAAAAATAATATTTTTTATTTAAAGTTAATATAAAAAATATTTTTTATTTAAAGTTAATATAAAAAATATTTTTTATTTAAGAATAAAATAAAATAAAATAAAATAAGTCAAGAATTTATGAATTATTTAATTTCATAATGTTAAAAATATATATTAATTAAGTCTAGCATTAAATGCAAATATAAAAATATAATTATCTTTTTTAAAAAATATAATACAGAAAGTGCAACTTACCTTAGTCTCTCTAGATAAGTTACTTTCTGTATTTTACAAAAATTCATACTGAAAATAGTGTAGATACATCCTTTTTTAGCTCCATATCTTCTCTGAAACTAATGGTCCAATTCTGTGTGATAATCTAAAAGAAGGTTCAAATTCTCTTCTTCACATTGAGGAGGAAACTTTCCCTCTTATGCACTCCACGCCGATATGGACTGGAAATTAATAAAGATATCCTTTTGTAGTCTTTCCACATAGGTAAGTGGGGAAGCAAACAATTTAGTGATTATATTACTATTTGAAATGAGTGCTAAAGTCAAGCTCACAAGTTTTGAATCCTAGGGAACCCTAGATCTTATCATTAGTCTTCTTTTTTTCCCCTCAAGTGTTTGTCTTGATTCTTGAATGAATATGAGTGAGATAGGAATTTAGATTAAGTGAAATTTAATTTGAATACTATCTCCTCGTAAAGACATAATTCAATGTTGATCAGCACAACAAATATATGTTCTTTTTCCATTCCATAAAGCTTGAGTAGTATCATGTCTACTCAATTCTACTTGTCTTTCGTGGATCCACAATATATGATCTCTCCATTTTCAAATATTTTGTAATAAGTATTCTACAATAATTAGAAAAAAAAAATCAATATTTTCATTATAATATCTAAATATATTTTTATTGCTAGCAGTGTAAGTAAGTCGAGCTGCTCGTGAGCTACTCGAGATCGACTCGATGAAAACTCGAACTTGACTCGATCTTGTCGAGCTCGAGCTCGAGCAAAGAGTTATTGCTATATATTTTGACTGTACACCCTGTTCATGGGACCATAACGTACGAAAAAGACTACTATGAAGCCATGCTCTATAGAAATTCTATGGAGCCACATGTAGGGGTGAGCATGAATCGATTAATCTGTTCATTAATAATTTTTTGAACTGGTCCATTAACATCTATATATCGATTTTTCAAAACCATTAATCATAAACTAATCTATTAACTTCGGGTAACCGATATTTCAGTTTCAGTTTTTACAGTTCGGTTAATCAATAATTTTCATTAACCAATAAAAATTTTTAATATATAAAAATAATAAAATTATATAAATTATAAAGTCCATTTCAATTGTTGAAAGTACTTCAAAATAAAAAAATCAACCAAACATAATACTCATAAATAAAAAGTAAAAAGAATGATAACATCCTCACAAACAATTGCAAGAATTGGATATGTTCAATTCAAATATTTATTTGGTAAAAATATGTATTATAATGTTTTAGGGACTTGTGTATTATAATAATTATTCATATATATATATAATTGATCAAGTTTTAGAGAATAAAATATAATTTAAATATGCTTCAATGTATTATCTTTATATAAGTTTTAGAGAGAAAAATATAAAAAGAATTATTCATATATAATTGATCAAGTTCTAGAGAATGAAATATAATTTAAATATACTTCAATGTATTATCTTTATATAAGTTTCAGAGAGAAAAATATAAAAAGAAAAAATTTTGGTGTGAAAATTAAAATATTATATGTTCTTGTCTAAAGTTAGGGTGATGTGCTCCGGCGCATCCCCTAATCAGGTGCAACTCCGATAGGAGGGCTGCAAAAGACACTCCGACGCGTAAGTAAGAATGAATTCCAAGTGATGGTAGTATAAATTAAAATCTAGATGTACCTGGTGAGCATCGTGTCTGTATATAGTGCAGAATGAGAGATGTATGACGATGATGTCGTCTGATAATCTCGTAGGGATGTGCTCAGAATGGGTCGTGGCTGATCTTGGAGATGCCGGGCTTGTAAATATCGAATCTCTCGTAATTAATAAGGATGCAAATGTCATTGAATGATCGGGTGGAGCGCACAGGCTAAGTTGCATCTAGTTTACTTGAGTTTGGTTCATGAGTGTGGGCGCTTCTAGGCCTAATTCGGTCGGGCCCAAAGTACTAGTCCAATCCACAACCCCCGAGCTTGGTCGGAGTCCGAGAACTTCGTGTCGAGCTCAAAATGGCATGTCGACCTTTAATTTCTGTCTGATGGGCGGACATCGGCTGAGTCTCGTGAGTATGTTAACTTTGGTTTGCCTGTCGAGCTTTGTAGGTATCGAGGTTTGACTTTGGATAGATCGTGGGGAACGCGTACATGCCGCTTTTTTAAGGGCCGAGGTAAAATCAGGTTAGCGTATCTTCGCCGTGTCATTTTGTGCGTCTTCGATTTCTGTTCTTGGTGTGGTGGTTACGTGGAGGAGGGGCACTCCCTTATATGTAGCAGCTATTGATTGATGCTTGTCCTTTTTCGGCATTAACTTTCCTTCGATGGGTAATCATGACAAGGAAATCTGCTCGTTCGTGCCTCTAATGTGCTCTAGGAAAACAATGCTAGTGAGGTGGTCGGTTGAGATTTAATCATGGTGCTATCGTTAGTTGTTCGATGGGGAGGCTGCTATCTCTTCGCCTTTAAAATGGCCCTTTATTCTTTGTATTGAACTTTTTATGTGCTTCTTATCATCCATTGCTTGCATTCCGAAGTTTTTAGCCGGTGACGCTGCTTTTGACCACATCTCTCGATCGTTCCCACTTTATCTCTGGTGAGTCTTCTGGTTCTACTTTTATCTTCTGTTTTGTCGGGGTTGATGGCCTTAAGTCAATAGGTTATACTGACTTGTCCCCATTTATTATGATTTTACAATCTTTGTCAGGTTGATGGGGAGGAGAGGTGGCAAAGTTAAGTCGGAAGTAAGGCCGTCAGGCAGGAGTTCAAACCCTTACTCGTGGATCCATCATGAGATACGACGGTAGGGTTCGGTGATGACCACCCAGAGCAATTTTCAGTATTTTCAAGAGAGCGTACAAATCTCCCGCTAGGATGATGACAAAGCCTTGGATTCTCTCCCTTGCTCCCTGGCAGATAGGGCTTTTCATAGGGAAGAGCCCACGTATGTTTTCATGTATCGAACTTTGTTCGAGGAGTTCAGGGTCTGCATGTCGTTCACAGAGTTTGAACATGAGATGCTGAATCAAGTAAATGTGGCCCCGACACAGCTGCACCCGAACGGTTGGGCATTTGTTTGTTGTTTTGAGATTTTGATGAAGTGTCTCGGGATCAAACTGAGTCTTTGTGTATTTTTTCTTTCTTCCAGGTGAAGGGAACCCAGGAAGGTGTATGGGTGTCCTTCAGTAGTGCTTCGGGGAGGAAGCTTTTTAATTTGTTCAGGAGTTCTTATAAAAACTTGAACACTTTCTTCTTCAAGGTAAGGTCGAAGCAGGACCTTTGGCAATTCTATTTGGACAAGGAGTCCCAAACAAAGATGTTTCTGTTATCCTAGAGGAAGGAGCCCACGACTAGCACGTCTGTGGAGGAGGAGGGTATCTCACCCAAGGATAAGCATGTGATAGAGTTTCTGGGTCAATATTATCCTTTCAAACCTTTTTTCGGTAAAAAGTTGTTGAGACAACACCAGGAAGGGCCCTCGATCTCAGGTTATATAGGTAAGTTTAGGGGAGTTTGCAAGGTTGTTGTTACCTTAATTTCTTGGGTGTGCAGATAGGAATATTCCTTGATGCAGGTAGGATGTATTCCCTACTGGACAAGCTGATCTCGAGTGCTCGACTGGAGAAGGTGAGGGGTGGCGCCCCTTTAACTGGTAAAGGAAAGAGTCCGCTGGTGGATGATTCTCCTCCTTCGCTTCCGATAAAGCCGATGCAGGCCCAGTGTCCCAAGCTTTAGGGGTCTCGGGGTCTCAGGCCTTGGGGGTGACTAGGTCGCTAGTGCCTTTTGGCTCTTCGGCCCCTTCGTGCTCTTCCTTGAGTTAGAGAAAAAGGGTCAGGGACTCACGCGTTGGCAAGGGTCTGCTTTCTTGGGATGTCACCCCTTCTCCGGAGGTTGCAGTTGTTGTGACGGACGTGGTAGTGGCGGAGAAGGCTTCGTCTGCAGAGCAGCATTCAGTCGAGGCTCTTCTAAATGGTTAGTATTTTTTACTTGGTGTTCAAATGAAATTGCCAGAAGAGGCAGATATGGGGGAGCTTGGCAAGACTGGTTGCCTCTATATGTCGAGCTTGGTGAATAGGCTGCTGAGAGACCCAAGGCGTCCATGTTGAAGATGTGCGAGTGTCACACCCCAATCCCGGTATGACCAGCCAGGGTACGCCATGTACTCCGAAGCCTAACCTAAAACAGACCACATACACAATTTAACTAAACCTGAACATTTATAACATTTCAAAAGATTTTAAAAAGACTAAGTAAAACATGACTCGACTCAAGTATCCCCCTCGACCACGATATGTCATGAGACCCGCTGCTCTACCGCCACCAGCCGCGCGACTACACCCCAGTACCTCCCTGATCTCGCTTGGGTATTGAAAAAAAACAACCCCTAGAGGGATAAATTGAACTAGGACTTAGTGAGTAGATCAGTCCTCCATTAACCATAATCATCATCATACAAAACCAACATAAAGTAGACATATGAATATAAGCATAAATCATAAAAATGACATCACATGCTTATTGATTACCTTGTGTATGATAAAGCATCCATCAACAGATATATAGATATCCACATAAATAAAAGTATGGCGAATGCAACATCTCAATCACATGAGTGCACCTCGGACCCATCGGTCCCTCATAGCCACATAGAGTAGGTAGACGATGTGGCAGCCGAACTACCACACAGCTCAGTGCCGTCTCTTTGGGGCATGCCTCCTCTCACCGACACTAGCTCTTTCGATCCGTCTATTTGGGGCATACGTTCCCCTCACCGGTCGGCTCTCTGGACTGTCTCTATGGGGTATGATTTCCCATCACCAGCCGAACTTCCAAAATAAGGCCAACACTATCTCTTTGGGGCATACCCTCTCGTCACTAGTGAGATTTACGGGAAAATGCAACAAACACATCACACACCTATATAACAACATACATATATACGAAAACTGCTCGACACAGCAGAAATATCAGAGCTATGTTAAGGACATACATTGGCTTCCACATCAGCATGCCATACATCACACTTACATGTATATAATAATAAAGTTCATACACTACTAGAATTATGGTCATTAGCGACGACTGATACCATGGCTGAACCGTCGGTGATGAATATCACAGACGGCCTCAACCGTGGCAAACAACCGTCACTGGTGTGTGCGTCTTAGATGTGTTGTGACGGCCGAGCTCGGCCGTCACATGTAATCATCAGCGACAGCCCCGTGCGCTGTTGCTGATTTAAAAACATCAGTGATGGCTCGGAACGCTGTCACTGATAACAACACATCAGCCATGGCTGAGTCCCGTAGGTGATATTATTAGCAACTGTGATACTTGGTGCTGCCCAGGCCATCAGCCATTTACGATAAAACTTTTAGTCACGGCCTAGTGACGGTTAACCGTGGGTAAACCGTGGCTAAAGGTGTATCCTATAATTGAAAAAACTGAAAATTTTGTAAATTCTTGTATACAACGATATATCGACTACAAACAATTTTCAATCACATATTACAATCAGAAAACATCATACACATGCATTAGAAACCAAACATACAAGTTTTATATAAATATAATCAATATCAGCCTCAAATCGGAGGCAAACAATTATCAAAATATCAACTCGTGCATCCAAGTTTCAAAATATAAATAAAATACAAAAATCAAAAGCTCACGGCTGTGGTGGAGGCGGTGGAATCGACAACGATTGGGTCAGGAGCGTCGATTCGGTCGAGGAGGATGATGACTGCGATATCATAGGTAGAAGGCCAGACTGAGAGGCAATCCGAGTGAGGAGTGTCTGCATGTTCTGGATCGTTTGTCTCAACTCGTCATTTGCCCGTCTCTGCTCCTGCATCTGCTCCTCCATCGTTAGCCTCTGCCCCTCCATTGACTGCCTCTGCTCCTCCATCACCTGCCTCTGCTCCTCCATCGCCTGTCTCTGTTGGGTGAGCTCCGACTCCATGGCTGCTATCCAGCTCTGGTCTTGCGCTCGGGATGACGAGGGCCACTCACCCGCGGTCGAAGAGGTCGGTGCCGCAAGTGCCCCGAGCACGGCGCGTGCATGTCCACTGTCTGCAAAGCTATAAACATGATCGTGCTCCCAGCCACCTGCGGCCTCCACCCAAGCTCCTGCGTCGAACTCCTCCAGTGTCCCTCCACGCTCAATCACAGTCCTCGAGTAAGTTTCCTAAACGTGTTTATATTTTAAATATATATAAACTATAAATAAAAATTATGTAAATCAAATAGACATATATAAATACTTACCATTATGATGGAGGCTCTACTATGAACGTAGTCCCCCGCTCCTCATCGACGACGATGGGTGCGCTCAAACACCTCCTTCATCGACGGGCGTCGGACGGTGTCGTCCTCCATCACGCGCATCTTACATTAGAAAATAAATACATTAGTATCATTATACACAATATATAATTTAATTAAAAGTAAGGAAATTATACATACCATACGATGCTCATGCACCGCAAAAGAGATTGAGCCACCTGTGTGGCGCGCTCCCGTGCCGTCCCCCTCGGACATGCGATTTCTCGACGCAGTCAGGGAGATCTCCTGCCACTATGGAGTGTCCCACCGCTCAACGAGCTGGTCCCACACAGGGATTCCTTAGGAATTCACTTGGAGGTGTGTCCCCGAGTCTGCCCTATCTGTGTGGCCCCCAGTCGTCTCATCACGGTCTGACGGGCCTGCTGAAGCAGCCCGTTATAACGAGCACGGGCAACACGCTCCCATGCAGCCTCCACAAAAGTGGTCTGCTCCTCCGCCCATGTATAATGACCCTGCAAAAAAAAATTATTATTTCCGATGAATATTTAACATTAACATTAATTTAATAAATATACTTACCATGAACTCTCGCCACAATAAATCTATATGCTCACGGGGCACGTGAGACCATGTAGGCCACGCCTCGTGCATAAACTTCCAATCGTCCCCGCTATCGTGCGGGGGACGTCCTCCCGCTCAAATCTGCACCAAATATAAATTCATATTATGATATTTTGAATTATAAATAAATTATAAGAAATAATTAATGCATGTACTTACCTTCTTTCGCGCACAGTAACTGCTCTGCGCAGTTATCCCTTAGGTGGCGGAGGGAGAATTCTGTTAGGCCTTCGTGGCCTATGTCTCAATGTCGACGGGCTTGGATCAACCGAAGGGATGGTGGCTGGAGGTGGAGGGATGGTGATCATATCAGCCGAGGGAATGGTGGATGGATCGGGTGGGGGAATGGTGGTAGGACCAGGTGGGGGGGTGGTGGTGGAAGACGAAGGGTCAGTGGGTACAGGTGGGGCGGGTGGTAATCGTTGGGGGGTCCTACGAGGAATGCCTCATCGAGAACTGATATCTCGAACCATAGCTGTAAAAATTTAATATAATTAGATTATATATAATAGATTAATAGATATATTTAATAATTGAATATATACTTCACTTTTACAATTATTCATCATCGTCATTATCATCATCCGTGTAATACTCTTTTTCTTGTTCTTTTGTATCTGAATCTTGAAATTCTTCTTCGTCTCCCTCATCTTCATTCTGTCCTTCCTCAACTTCATTATCGCCGTCATCAACGTATTCTATTTTCAATTGAACTAACTCTGTCTCATCATCCTCGAGTATTGGATTAACTCGTTCCACTTCGGAATGATCTTCTTCATGATAGAAGTCATCTGCTAGCTCATTATCTCCAACTATCGGGTCAATTTTTCCTTTGGCTTTAGTCTTACAAACTACATGCCAATCTGTCATGTCTTTTTTTCAAGACTGATACTGCATATAATATACTTGTTCAGCTTGAGATGCCAATATAAATGGCTCATTTGAAGCCAATTTTAATTTGTAATTGACCTCGACAAGCTGTTTATACTTTGGATGAACTCTCGTGCCCCTATCGCTTGTATCGAACCAATGACATTTAAAAAGGGCAACTGATTTACATCCGAAAAATTATAATTCAATGACTTCTTCCAATAGTCCGTAAAAGTCAACATCATATTCAGCATACGTTGTTCCTTTGACGCAGACCCCGGCATTCATTGTCTTTTTTGTAGATGAATATTCAAGTGTGTGAAATTTATATCCATTGACAAAATAATCATTATAACATTGTACAAGTCGTGTCGGTCCGCTAGCAAACTCAAAGATTTGGTTATCTATTTTGCCTCTGTGTTATGTGTTGTAAGCTTGAAACCAATTAGGGAATTCACGAGTCACGATTCCGTAATTTTTCTAATTCCTTATCGCTGTAAATTGAGTATTTTGCCACCATCTCAATGTCAAATATTTCAATGAACTTCTCAATCTCTGGATAGTTTAGTAAAACGTACAAGTAGGCCAAATGGTACTCTTCATCATTTAAGAATCGAGACGAACGAGAACCCAAAGCACGACCGGGGTAACAAAAGATATTTAAACAACCATCTGATGGTTGAGCTCCCCCGTCTGATGGTCGAGCTCCATCGTCGCCGTTCCGTGGAAGACGATTAAGTCTTGTCTTGATGGTTGATTCAAAATAAAATTAGCAGAAAGTTGAAATTTCTTGAATTATATATGCTTCTGATATGGAATCTTCAACTGCGGCGGTGTTCTTTACTTTTTTCTTCAAACGATTCATGTATCTTTCAAATAAGTATATCCACCGGTATTGAATGGGGCCACCAACACGTGCCTCGTATGCCAAATGTATCGATAGATGCTCCATCGAGTCAAAAAATACAGGAGGAAAAAATTGCTCCAGCTTGCATATGATTTCAACAATATTATTTTCAAGTGCTGACATATCTTCAACTCAAAGTACATTTGCACAAATGTTTATAAAAACATACTTAATTTTGTCAACGGACCCCAAATCTTATCATGTAGATGATCTCGAAACGCAACTGGAAGCAATCTCTACATGAATACATGACAATCGTGGCTCTTCATCCCCAATATTTTGCATTCATCGACGTTTACACATCGAGATAAGTTTGAGGAATATCCATCGGGTAATCTGAGTTCTTTGATCCATTGATACACATCTTTCATCTGTTGTTTATTTAACACATACGACGCCTTTGGCTTACGAAATCGTCCATTGACCTCTTGCAACTCTAACTCAGGCCTCTTACAAAGTATTTTTACATCATGTCAGGCATTCACATTATCTTTAGTTTTGCCGGAAATATCCATCACTGTGTTAAAAATATTATCAAACACATTTTTTTCAATGTGCATGACGTCCAAATTATGCCGAATCAGTAATGAACTCTATTACAACAATTCCCAAAAGATACTTTTCTTCACCGAGTTATGTGTTTGACCAAAGCCTGAGATTCTTACATTTCGACCAAAAATAATATCTGGAAGCAATTGAACAAGCGCTAACATCTGTTCACCAAACAACATCGGTGGTGGTTCATCTCTTTCGATTCTACCTTTGATAAATTTGTCATGATTTCTTCGATACAGATGCTTAGACGGTAGGAATCGGCGATGACAATCAAAGAAGGAAATTTTCCGACTATTCTCAAGACTGAAGGATTTTGAGTGTTCCATGCAATACGGGCAAGAGAGTCGACCATGCGTGCTCCAACCAGACAACATGCCATAGACCGAAAAATCATTGATTGTCCACAATATAGCAGCTCGTAAAGTGAAGTTTTGCTTTCGGTAACAATCATAAGTTACAACTCCCTCAGCCCACAATGTTTTGAGTTCATCAATTAGGGGACGGAGAAATATGTCAATTTCTTTGCGAGGACCCATAGGACATGGAATAATCATAGAAAGACAGATAAATTCATCTTTCATACACATTGAGGGCGGCAAATTATAAACTGTTAACAACACTGGCCATACTAAATACGGAGTTGCCAAATTATCAAACGGATTAAAACCATCTGTGCACAATCCCAACCTAATATTTTTAGTCTCCCCAGCAAATGATGGATAACACCTATCCAAATATTTCCATGCTTCACTGTCGGATGGATCAGTCATTATTGTATCATCACGACTTCTTGCATGCCAACTTATATAGGGGGCAGTCTTTTTCGACATGAATAACCTTTGAAGCCTCGGTATCAGTGGAAAATAACGAAGCACCTTAAAGGGAATATTTTTTGTCGGACCGATTTCTTCTCTTTGTAACGAGGATGTTCACATACCGAGCATTGTTCTAACTGTGCATTTTTTTATAATATAAAATGCAGTTATTTGGGCACGCGTGTATCTTTTCGTACCCAAGCCCTAATTTCCTCATCAACTTTTTTGTCTTATAAAAGATTGGCTCAAACTTATTATTTGGAGGTAGCATACCACTGATAAAGCCAGCAATCCGATCAAACGCAATCCCGCTGATATTACAATCAGACTTGATGTTCATGAGTTGTGTCATTGTCGAAAATCTTGTATAATTAGGACAATTCTCATACAAAGATTCATCGGCAGCTTTCAACATCTCGTAAAATTTTGCAGCATCCTTATTCGGCAATTCAATCTGTATCTCAAGTTGTTCAACATGATAAAGTAAGCCATAAATAAAGGAAATACTTTACATCCAACAGCGTAGGAACATGCCAAACCGGCTAAACACAATCAATCATGCACAACATCACAAGTATCCAACATAATCATGTAGGTACCGAGAATAATAAATATAAATTATCCTAGATCGAGGTAATACCACTTAGCGAGCCTACGTGATTTTAACCTGCCCTTGAGACCCCTAATCGTGTACCCTAGGGCCTGCTTACCCCCTCACCCGAATGCCCTAATGGCAAGGAGGGTTCGGCCCCTTGGGGTTCCCTTATGTGGCGTTTGATGCATTACCTTTCAAATTATCAGACAATCTAGATTATCTTTCGGATAGATTGTCACTAAAAAGATTGCCAGTAATATAGAATATAATGTTTGGTATACACAAGTAATGATATGATAAGATTGCTCGAATTCACATAGACATATTTGGTATAACAAATACATTACCAAGTAATGAGATATACTTTTCGAAAATACCTTTTTCATTAATATATTATAATATTGTAATAACATTATAATTAATCATATAATATAATATATTATATATAATATTATCATATATATTATATTATATATAATATTATAATATTATAATATATATTATAGTATAGAATATAATAATAATAATAATAATAATAATAGTAATAATATAATATAATATAATATAATAATATAGTGTTCTATATTATATATTATATTATAATAATATTATATTATATTATATTATAATAATATTATATTATATTATAATATAATATTATGTCATGGGGGAAGTTGTGGGAGGCAAACGTCATCTTTTTGGATAAAATGAGGCAAAGAATTGGTAAAAAACTAGAGCTTAAGGATGACAGTTTTGTCCTAAATAATAATTCAAGATTACCACTTCATAGGCAATCCATATAGACACATCCTCATTGAGCAATTTGGATTATCAAGGCAATTCACATTACCTGCACAAGTGAGACACTAAACAAGGTAATGTGTGGGATCTAAGTAATTTAAAGATAATATTGCCAGTAATCTGGATGGATTACCTCATACCAAACGCCTCCTTAGGGTCAACTCCTCCAAATGTCATCCTAGGGTTCCAATGTCTCTAGGTGTCCCTAGGTCCTTATTTTCTTAATTGTAGGTCTCTATAATTTTACAATACCTAAATATAATTTATAATTCCCTAAGAGTGTATTCCCTAGGTGTGAGATTTCATCTGGGTCTTCTAATTTATTTTGAGCATGGACGGCCACCCTTAGGATTTTTAAGGAACCACCTAAAAGAGAGCGGCAAACCCTAATCTCTCAATTCCCCCTTCTTTTATCAAGACACCAAGCCAAGCATCAAGATCACATAACTACCAACAAGAAAACCAAAGAATTCATCAAGAAACCAAAGAAGAAAGGGGGCGGCCAAAGCTCCAAAAATCGATCCGATAAATCCACAACGATAACGAGGAAACCCTTTATCCGATTATATGATCCGATACGAGAAAAATTCATCAAAAATCGATACAAACCCCATGACATAGGGGCGGCAGCATGAAGAAGAAGATGGGGGAAAAGGGCTTAATCCAC
Organism: Canna indica; assembly: GCA_034359265.1. Classification (NCBI taxonomy): domain Eukaryota; kingdom Viridiplantae; phylum Streptophyta; class Magnoliopsida; order Zingiberales; family Cannaceae; genus Canna; species Canna indica. Next base: position 61,055,562 of record CP136897.1, read on the forward strand.
TCACATTTAGGAAGAAATCGGAAAGAAAGAAGACGCTAAGGATCCTCCTACAATAGACGCTGACGAACTCGCAAAATTTTGGCTCCAATCGGCTCCTCCCCTCTCTCGTCGCCTCTCTCCTCTTGCCTCGGGTGGCGTGCGACTAAACCTCTAGTCGTACGCCCCAGGTGTACTTTTATGGGCCCTAGTTGGGCCCAAATGACCATAATGCCCCTCATTTAGTGAATCAACTTATAAAACATGTATCTAACCCGTTCTAACTCCAAATCGAGTTCTGATTGAACTGCTAGACTCGACTCGAGGCTCTATATCATCCTAGCAAGCTAAATCATAGAAATATAGAAAATAAAATTTTCCTAAATTTTGATACCTAAATTGCTTATCCAGATTTAATCTCGAAGCTTTCCGCCAGTTCGCGCTAATTCGAGCCTACAATCCCCTGCTTAAGGATAAAATATAATTATTAAATTTTTGGTCATTATAGCGAGGATCAGGCTCGGGAGATCGAGTCGTTGAAGAAGGCCTTGGAGGCGAAGGTTGATGAGCTCAAGCTTCTGAGCATTACCATTTCTGAATATGTTGCTCAGGCAAGGAAGGCCGAGAACATTTCTGGTGACTTAAGGGTGGAGTTGGATAGACTCCATCATGATCTTTCTGCAACTGTTGTGAAAGTGTACAACTTGAGGGCCGATATTGAGTCCACCAGAGCCTGTGCAGAGTGGGCCAAGGTGGCGATGCAAGGGCTCGACGAAAAAGTGTAGCATCTTGAAGGCGAGGTTGATCTCTATTGGGATGTGGTTGTCAATTGTTACGACGATGGTTTTGAAAAGGTGATGGCACTTGCCAGATTCCTTGCCCCAAAGGTCAACTTTGCCAAGGTCGGGTGGTTCAAGGTGGTTAAGGATGACATTCTGATTGACCCCAAAGTGGAGGAGGAGGTTCCTGTACCAGCGAAGGGGGAATCTTCGATTGTCGTCTCCGTGTTATATCCTTCTCTGACGAAAGTAGCGGAGACTTTGGGGGACGACGCCTCACCTGCGCTTGTCAAGGTAAACTCGACCCCTCGCTAGTAAACTGTTATTCTTTGAAGTTGATCGTATGTGGGCTATGTGAATGATTGCCTGTAATGGATTGTTGCCCCGTGGGGGCCTTTTAGACTTCTTCTTTTCAAGAGTGTTTGACAATTGCCCCTCTATGGACTTGTATTTGCGCCTTTGAGTGTTTTGTTTTGATGTGTTGTTTTGCTCTACATTCTTGTTGGTTGTGATTTGCATGTCCAGGCGAGTGTCGTCGGGCTTTCTTTGTTCATGCCGAAGAGTGTCCCGACGCTTCGTGGACGTTATCGCCCGGTGGTTGTGGAGGTCGAACTCTTGTCATAGGTAGAATTAGTTTTAAGAGTACCTTTTTGGTAATTCCTAGCGATTTGTCGTATCAAAAAGGGTAGCGAGAGCCCAATTTTGATGTGAGAGCCAGACGGTAGCGACTGAGGTCGAGGACCGTGCTTGGGGTCAAGCTGAGCTCGCCGAGGAGCGTAAGGAAAGATCGCGTATGAGGTCATTGAGAGCGTGGGAGCTCGAGAGTGGCACTGAGGCCTAGGACCGCACTTAGGGTCTAGTCGAGCTTGTCGAGGAGCCTAAGGAAAGACTGCGCTTGGGATCGTTGAAGGCGTGGGAACCCGAGAGTGGTTCTAAGGCCGAGGACCATGCTTGGGGTCAAGTCGAGCTTGCCGAGGAGCATAGGGCATGACCACACTTTGGGTCGTTGAGGGCGTGGGAGCCCGAGAGTGGCGCTGAGATCGAGGATCGCGCTTGGGGTTAAGCTGAACTCACTAAGGAGCATAAGGCAATATTGCTCTTGGATTCGTTGAGGGCGTGGGAGCTCGAGAGTGGCGCTGAGGCCAAGGACCGCACTTGGGGTTAAGTCGAGCTCGCTGAGGAGCATAAGGCATGATCGCGCTTAGGGTCGTTTAGGGCGTGAGAGCCCAAGAGTGGCGCTGAGGCCGAAGACTGCGCTTGGGGTCAATCGAGCTCACCGAGGAGCGTAAGGCAGGACAACACTTGGGGTCATTGAGGGCATGAGAGCCTAAGAGTGGTGCTAAGGACGGGGACCGCTCTTGGGGTCAAGCCGAGCTTGCCAAGGAGCGTAAGACATGACAGCGCTTGGGGTCATGGAGGGCGTGGGAGCCCGAGAGTGGCGCTGAGACCGAGGACCATGCTTGGGGTCAAGCCGAGTTCGCGCGTGGGGTCGTTGAGGGCGTCAAAGCTCGAAATAGACGCTGAGGCCAAGGACAGCGCTTGGGGTCAAGTCGAGCTCACTGAGGGGCGTAATGCAGGACTGTGCTTGGCATCGTTGAGGGCGTTGGAGCTCGAGAGTGGCACTAAGGCCGAGGCTGCGCTTGGGGTCATTGAGGGCGGCGACGCTCTTGTCACAAATTGTGGGACATTCACTCTGATGATGACATGGCCATAGATTTCCTGGAGCACGTGCAAAAATATGAAAGAAATAATCTTTATTAATACGAAAAGAAATTATCGGTATAGTGGAGTTTCCCTGAGCGTGATTATGCTTTGCTAAGGCATAAAGAGGTAAGGCAGAAGAGGAACTCGTGTGCCGTCCATTGACGAAAAGAACTAGTTAGTGAAGGCTCGAGAGAGCTCTTGGAAAGTGTGTATAGACCCTAGTGGAAGGGTAGAGGATTAAAGTAGTGCGGTCTTCTCCAAAAAAATTGGGAAGGCTCGGCAGTGGATGGGATCAGTTGTGCCATTAAGGAGCGTCATGGACATGAATATCATCAAGTGAGTGGTAGGATATATCGCCTGTGCCGTCGAAGGGCTAGAGTGTGGTTAGTATATTGAAATTGTTGGGAAGACGGACTGCCATGATGTGCTCGACGAAGGATCTCGAGTCGACGATGAGGGGAGGAGTGGCCTCTATGACCCTAGTGTCCTCCTCTTCTCTCTGATGATGTGTGCGGGACACCTCGTCCAGAAGGATAAAAGCTGGCCTCCCGGGTCTTTCCAAGTGGGTGTCCTCATCACATTTTGAGCGGTGGCGCTCGTGTTCAGTCATGTGTTGTTCCCGGAGCCGCATCAGCGCCTCGAATTGGGCTGCTAACCGTTGGTTCTCCACTTGAAGGTCGTTGACCAGGCGCTGGGATTCTTCTAGTGAGAGGTTGGCTAGCGCCGGAGCGTCACTCATCACTTTTTCAACATCTCCAAATAACGGGGGAACGTCGCTGCTAGAGTGTTATCGGCGTGCGGTGCCGTTTGCCTGACTTCGGGTACTAACCATTGCGGGGTAGATAATATTTACTCGGTCACACAATGGACGCCAAATGTTCTTACCTGAAGTCGGGGGTGATGCGGTCTGGCTCATCTCCTGGTCAGGTAGGGCTGAGCAAAACCCAATCCGACCCGAAAATATCCGAAAAATTGACCCAAAAATTCATTTCGGGTCAGGTTATTCGGGTATATTGGGTCGGGTCGGGTCGGGTATTGTTTTTGAAAATTTTGTCCACTATTTCGGGTCGGATTCGGGTGAAAACCCTGTTTAACCCAACCCGACCCTATTTTAAATTACATATATAATTATAGTATATATTTTTGATAAAGGATATTATTGGCTTTGTGGTTAGAGGGGTGGAGATAAAGTTTAGGAGATCTTGAGTTCAAGTCCTACTTGGATTATAATTTTAATCCGAATTATACCGATTAACCCGAATTCGATTTAGAAAAATTAAAAAAAAAATTATCTTGAAAATAGTGATAAAAAAGGTGAACAATTATATTAAAATTATATAAAAAGGTGAATAATAAAGCTTGTGTCGAATCAAGCTTCATAGAAGTTTCTATTGAGCCGGCCCCTCACACGATTGATTCTAGCTTTATTAAATTGAACATAGTATAATTGAGAGTGAATCTAAAGTAAGAGTGAATCTGTGTTGTAAATGAGTGAAATTAGCACTTTCACTTTAGGTTCAATTTTAATGATATTAGGTTCATTTTTAAAAATGCAAAATTCACTCAAACGTGTGACTGGGGGTGAGAGAAAAAATAAAAATTTTAGTTAACCAGAAAACTGGTCTCAAACCGAATCAAATTTTTTTGTTAATCGGTCTAACGATTTCAGTTTCAATTTTTGGTTACGATTTTGATTTTTGAGTACTGGTTAACCGTTAGTTCGCGGTTAACCGGTTCATATATATAATGGACTGGACTAGCACTTTGAGCTTGGCCCGCCGGACTAGACCTAGAAGCGTCTACACTCATGAACCAAGTCAAGCCAAACGCAACTAAGCCTAGGGGCTCCATCTGGTCATTCAAGGATATTTGCATCCTCATTAATTACGAGGGATTCGACATTTACGATCCCGACATCTCAGAGATCAACCTCGACCCATTTTGAGCACATCCTTACGAGATTGTCGAACGACATCATCGCCACATCTCTCATCCTGCACTATATACAGGCACGATGCTCACCAAGTAACTTATTCATACTTGAGCGTCGAAATATCTTCTGTAGATCCTCCGGAGTCGTACCTGACCATAGGGCTGAGCATCGGGCGGGTCGGGTCAATACCCAACCCGATCGGGTATTAACCCAAAATTTCCAATAAAATTATACCCGATCCGACCCGATTTTTTAATCGGAGCCCGACCCCGAATAACCCGAAAAAATTGAGCCCCGGCCCGATTAACCCGAATTCGATTTAGAAAATTTTTTTAAAAAAATTATCTTAAAAATAATGATAAAAAAGATGAACAATTATATTAAAATTATAATCAAGTAGGACTTGTGTGGTAATTCCGTCGTATATTGTTGACGCACTCCTTATATATATCTAAAGCATATCTTTATTCCCAATTGCCATGCATTCATCTTCATCAAGATTCACTTCTACGACATCAGACCTCCAACCTTCCCTTCATTTCCGAGCGATATAACTCATGGCCGCCATTAAAGCTCGCAAAATTAGCTTAATTCTCTGGCCAAAGTATGTGATGCTGATGACCTTCCTCTTATTTACCGGAGTCATCTCCCTCTCCTCTTCACTGGCCGACGGTGGTGGCGCTCTCAAGACCGAAGGCAGATGCATAGAGAGCGAAAGGCGCGCTCTCCTCGCCATCGCCGCCGACATGTACGACCCCTTCGACGACTGGCTCTCCTCCTGGACCGCCGCCGACTGTTGTACGTGGCGAGGCGTCGCCTGCGACGCTGCCACCGGCCATGTCACCAAGCTCGACCTCCGCTTCCCCTACCCCGACGACGTTGGCAACATCGACGCAAGCACTGTCAACCCCTCCCTCCGCGAACTGCAGCACTTGAAGTACTTGGACCTGAGCTTGAACAACTTCTCCTTTGCCGGCGTCCCCGAGGCGGTCGTCTCGCTCCCCCAGCTGCAGTACCTCAACCTCTCGAGCGCCATGTTCGCCGGTGCCGTCCCTCCCCGATTCGGGAACCTGTCCGGCCTCCGCTACCTCGACCTTAACGGCTGCTTTGGAGACCTCCACGCCGACGACCTTACGTGGCTCTCTCGCCTACCTTCTCTCCGATATCTCGACATGAGCTGCATCAACATCTCCAAAGCAGCCAACTGGCTTGAATCCATCAACTCCATCCCCTCCCTCGAAGTGCTGCATCTGCAATGGGCCGATCCTCCCTTCCTCCCACCTGCTTTGCCGCCCTTCAACCTCTCATCCATCACCGTGTTCGATGTGTCCGGCAGCTTGAACATAAACACCTCCGTCCTCGGTTGGCTGTCGAACGCCACCGGCCTCGAGTATCTCGAGCTCAGCTCATGCGGCGGTTTTGACATCGGACCGCTGCAATCTGCATTGGGAGCTCTCGTCAACTTGCAGGAGCTCGATTTGTCTGCAAATGATATCGGAGGAGAGATCTCCGCAATTGTAGGCAATGTAAGCCGGCGATTGCGAATGCTGGACTTGAGGTGGAACAAGTTAACCGGCAATATCGCTCGAACTCTGGGTAGCCTAAAGCACCTCGAGTTCATCACTTTGGACAACAACCAGCTCACCGGGCAAATTCCAGAGATGCTCGGAGATTTTACCAGCTTACGCTTCTTGACCTTTAGCTCGAACCAAATCTCCGGCAGAATTCCACAGTCTGTCGGAAAACTTCGCCGCTTGGAGTACATCTACTTGTCCGGAAACAACATCACAGGAGAGATCCCAGCGAGTATCGGCAACCTCACTAATCTGATACACTTGTTCATAGGCCGGAACGCCATCACCGGACCCATACCCGTGACCGTCGGCAATCTCCTCAACCTGCAACAGCTGTACTTATCGGATAACAACATCACCGGACAGTTACCGGAATCCATCGGCGAGCTCAAGAACTTGCAGGCTTTGTACTTGCAAAACAACTTTATTACAGGGCCGATACCGTCGGCGGTCGGCGGCCTCCAGAGCCTGCTGCGACTGCATATTTCGTCGAACCGCTTGAGCGGGCACATTCCGAGAGGAATGGGTACTCTGTGCAACCTGGAGTACTTAGATTTGTCCGATAACAAAATTGCCGGAGAAATCACAGATCTGATAGATGGATTGTCTCAATGTCCTCAGCCATTGCGTTTGTTTTCTTTGCATCTTTCGGATAACAATTTGAACGGTGGCGTTCCTCCAAGTCTCGGTCAGCTGAAAGAGTTATCTGAAGTCTACCTCTCCTCCAACTCTCTCGTGGGCAATGTGACCGAAGCCCACTTCACCGAGCTCGCCATCTTAAAGTTCTTGGACATTTCGCAGAACAACTTGCGGGTGGTCCTCCCTGATGATTGGGTGCCTCCTTTCGACGCCTTCACCATTGGTATGAGCTACTGCCACATCGGAACCCTGATTCCTTCTTGGATTCAAACGCAGACACTTTTGCAGAATCTTTACCTCTCAGGAACCGGCCTCGAAGGTAGAATCCCAGCTTGGTTCTCTCATTTCAATCCCCAAGGGTGGCATTACCTCGACCTTAGCTCGAACAGCTTGAGCGGGCCGCTTCCGGTAGTGAGCTCCGTCAACCAGAGCATCATCAATCTCTCTAACAACTCCTTTTCCGGGCCAATTCTTCCATCCTTCGCAGCTTCACTGAATGCGTCCATTTTGACGTTGTCCGACAATCTCATCAGCGGTAAATTCCCCCCTTTCTTCTGCAACATGAACTTTTTGGAGGTTCTCGACCTCTCAAACAATCGTTTGTCCGGGGAATTCCCGGATTGCCTCCGCTCATATCCAACATCTCTGCAGTCTCTGCACCTGAACAACAACAGCCTCTCAGGACGACTCCCTTCGTTCTTGAAGCACTGCAAGCAATTGATCACCCTCGATCTCGGCGAAAACAAGCTGATTGGTGAACTGCCGCAGTGGATAGGAAGGAGCCTCTCGTCGCTGAAAGTGCTGAGATTGAGGTCAAATCTCTTCCACGGCGCCATTTCTCCGCAAATTGCCAACCTCAGCTCTCTCCATGTCCTTGATCTTGCCAACAACAACCTTCATGGCGCCATTCCTTCGTCCATAGGAAGCTTGAACGCCATGGTTACGGTGCAGAATGTGATGGAGCCATTGATTGATAGCAATGCGAAGTACTACAGCGAGCATGTACTGATAACTACAAAGGGATCCACCATTGAGTACAGCACCGTGCTCTCACTAGTAACCAGCATTGATTTGTCGGACAACAACCTTAATGGTGCAATCCCGCAGGAGCTCACCAAGCTCCATGGATTGCACTTCCTCAACTTGTCCGAGAACCACTTGATGGCGAAGATTCCAAGTGAAATCGGAGACATGAGTCAGCTGGAATCACTTGACCTGTCGATGAACAATTTGACAGGGGAGATTCCGGCAAAGCTGGCCACTCTAAACTTCTTGAGCCACTTGAATTTGTCTTACAATAACTTGTCTGGGAGAATTCCTACAAGCAATCAATTGCAGACCTTGAACGACCCATCAATCTACATTGGGAACAAGGATCTTTGCGGAATGCCGCTAGCAGAGTGCCCAAGAGAGGAAGGACCAGCTCGTGGAGGAACTCAGGAAGGAAAAAATGAGAGTGACAAGCTTGAGACAATACTGAACATTACAAGCTTGATCATTGGATTTGTGGTCGGGTTTTGGGGCTTTGTTGGCACATTGATCATGAAGGAGAGGATAAGGATTGCGGTGTTCCAGTTTATTGACAGGATGTGTTATCGATTGGCGTTAAAATTTGCACATTTGAAGTGCAAATAGCAATAATGAGCTGAGTTGTGACTGTAATTTCTTCTTTCTTTCTTCTGCTTCAACAACAATTTTTTTTTCTTTTTTTGGGTATCTAATTTCCTCAAATTTTTATAGCTCTCCATACAATAAATATTTGAGAATTTTCATGATTACAATAAAAGTTTGTGTTTTTGTTAGTTATAATATTTCCTGAAAGAAAACTAATAAATGTGGAAAATAATTAAAGCAAAAGATACTGCATGTAGAACCAAAAATATTCTGAGAAATTATTTCAAAGAAGCAGCTCTTGGAGGGATTCAAGAAGACGAGTTAGACAAGTTGAGACAATACTCAACACTATCAAAAATTATTATTTGCGACGGCGGTCTGCGACACCAGCGTCAAAAGCATGGAACACACCCGAGAACAACTAAGAACTAACGTCATTTTATGCCAAACACAAACCTAAAAGGATCCAAACATGAATCAAATCCCCGGACAATGTGTTGGGTTCATTATTATGATCAATCTACCACCCAATAGACAACAAGCAAAAAAGAAACGGCAACCTTGGACTAAAAACCTCCCCAAGCAACCCTAATGAGACAACCATGCCTAATTAAGGACTCACCTAAGTCGCATGTTCCTAGTTCAACCTTTATATACCTAACTCATCATCTCTATGATAACTTTGCAAGTGTTACCATTATACTTTGGTTAAGTGTAAAATATTTTGGTCTTTTTTTTTTGAAAAGGAGAAAACTTGTATTCATCCAAAAGAGCTAAGGAATACAAGTAAAATGTAGGGAGGAGAAAGGAAAACAAAATGACAAAAACGAAAAAAAATGCAAATTGCTAGGAAGGAACCTACCCAAAATTTGAGTTGCTTCCAAAGAATACAAGTGTCATAGCTAAATATTTTGGTCTTTTGAAAATTGTCGATGTTTATGTTTAAATATGCATGTGAATCAGCTATTGTGTTTTGGACATCTTAAGTGGTTGGTCATCCTCTGTTAGTGATAGCCTCTGTAAGTGTATAGTTAATATATGCACTACTATCCTCTCTTGTAGGGATTTTTGGGTCACCAATTATATATCAATGTCTAGCAAGGACACGGGTGTACGAAGTGTCCTTTGCCACGATAAGTAAATCACCGCGCAATTGTAAATCACCGAAGTGTACCAAGTCCTGCGCACCGACGCAGTCCCAAACGTTGCCCACAACGTGGTAGCCCGCTTGGCGATTGGTCTCCCGAACTTTCAGCCAGCCGCGTGCCGTCCCAGCACTGTTCTGCGCACTACAACGTAGAACGTACACCGCAGCGGAAAGAAGAGTTCAAGGCCAAGTACCAATCCGAGGTTCACACCAAGTCACAGCGGGAGAGATGAGGAAATAAAGACAAGTACTTGAAGGAATACTATATGCATTGATTCACAAAGGTTTACAAGTTACAAATAGATTCCTTGCCCAAGCACACACCAAGATTGCACTCCGTAGCCCGCTTCGTGCCTCCAACTCTTGGTTAAGCTTACCCACTCAAGCACTAATGACTATTGCCTTACAAGTAGAGTTTCTCTCTTAGAATACTCACTTTTTCCTCTCCTACCTCTCATGGTCGTTCACCCAAGACTCATGAGTATTTATGGCGCTCAAAGCACCCCTTCTTGGGGACACATCCCCTTTGGAAACATCTCAGCCTTTCCCCAAAGACTGTGTATATTTAGATGCCACCCTAGCTGTCCATCTGTCCAACATGACTCGAGTTGAGCCCAAGCCCTAAGTCATCCACGCCCAAGTCCAAGGCCAACACTACTTGAGGGCAGGCTGGGCAGTGCATGCTTCGCGCACTGCAGCCTGCTTGCATTGCGTCTTGTCTCGACCGTGGTCCGCCTCGGCCGCTGCCACCCCGTGACAGTATGAACATGTTGTGCACCGCTTCATGTTCAATGTTTGCTCGCCATGCCAAGCCCATGCCTTTGCGCACACGGGTCATCCATTGCCCCGCAACGTTGTGTGCGACGCCCATGCCTCCGCGCACATGGGTTACCAATGTCTTCTTGCGCTGCTGGCCCGTGCCATAGCGCACACGGGACTCCGCCAAATCTCTCTCCACGGCCCCGCCGTGGCGGAGTTTTATCCCGCCAAGTGTGAACACAACTTCATGACTTGTCGCCCCGCTGCCCCGTGCCTTAGCGCATGCGGGCTTCCGCCAAATTTCTCGCCACAGCCCAACCGTGGCGGGGTTTTGTCCTGCCAAGTGTGAACACATCTTCATGACTTGTCGCTCCGCTGCCCCGCGCCATTGCGCACACGAGCTTCTGCCAAATCTCTCGCCACGGCCCAACCGTGGCGGGGTTTTCTTTCGTCAAGTGTGAATATATTTCCATGACTTGTTGCTCTGGTGGCCCGCACCATTGTGCTCGCAGACTTCCGCCAAATCTCTCGCCACAGCCCAGCCGTGGCGGGGTTTTCTTCCGCCAAGTGTGAACACATTTCCACAACTTGTTGCTCTGCTGCCCTGCACCATTGCGCACGCGGACTTCCACCAAATCTCTCGCCATGGCCCAGCCGTGGCGGGGTTTTCTTCCGCCATGGTCATGTGTTGCTTGCACTGCCCCCGCACCATTGTGCACGCGGGACTCCGTTGCTCCGCAACATTATCAAATGCCCCGCCCGTTGCGGGACTTCTTCTCGCCAGCCCTGCCCCGGGCAGGACTTGCTTTGCTCCGCACCCATGCAATGCCAAGTCTCGCTCATGCCTTTGCCTCCGTGCACATGAGCGGCCTTGTGCTGCAAAGCCTTCCGCCATGTCCATCCCATGGCGGGCAAGTCCTCCGTCCAGTGTGAGCACCCCCTTGGATAGTCTGCATCCAGCCATTTCCTCACCATGTGCTGGTTTTGTCCATCCCAGAATTTAGGGGTCCAACAAACCACCCCCACCCTTTGAAGCCGACGCCCTCGTCGGGATAGAGTGAAGATACTCCTCCCACCAAGCTTCATCTTTGGGCAGCCCCTCCTTGTACCTTGCGCAGCATACAAGTTCCTAGACCAGTGTTAGTTTAAACTATATTTTCTTCAAGTATACACCTCGCATTCCAATGCTTGTGCTCCCCACTTGAAGTTCACCATTACATACAAGAGTCCCCGGCCCATACAAGGGTCTTGCAACATAGTTTGAGATCTAAACAGTGGCCAAACAACGGCCAAAATACAAGACATAGCAGTTTTAACACTACTGCTCAACCAACACAGGTTTGAATCTTGTTCCCCCTTCTCCAATTTCACCAACTTGGAGTTGTTTTAGATCTGCCCGAGTGTCATCAAACACCCAACTGTTCGCACCCTGATCGCCATGCGAGTTTGCTCAATCTACAGCAACAAATATCATGGAGGCTTTGGCACCCGCCTTGGTAACAAAGGATCGTCACCCTCCGACCAATTCTTGTCGTCTTCACCAACCAAATTTTGTTCTCTGCTGCACCCTGAAACATCAACTGCTGAAGTTCCTCCGAGTCCAATCTGCCTTTGGACTTTCCTTGGTTCAGATTTGTCATCGCCCAAAGCGCGCCCAAGGTTCACTACGCGCTGCGATGTTTGCGGCAGTTTTTAGAGGTCCACCAAGACCCCTCCTCCTGACGAATCTGCTTCTTCCATCAGTCCCGAATGGAGGTATTCTTCCTGCTGCATGCCCCCTGGCTTCGTCACAAATCTGTGATCAGCCACCATCACCGTTGGTGGAAATTCTGCCGGTAACTCCGCCAGCATGACATCTTGAAACCGCTCCAAGATGTCATCTTCAGACTTGGGATTTTCAGCGACCATGCTGCCTCCTTCTGGGTCTGGTTCGTACCTTGCTGTGAGGTACGTTGGCTGGTCCTCCGTCCAGCCTTCAACCATCCATATGGCTGATATGATCACTGCGGGCCTCCTGCCCGACTTCACGAGTCTGCGATCAGCCACCCTCACCGTTGGTGGAAATCCTGCCGGTAACTCCGCCGGCATGACGTCTTGAAACCGCTCCAAGATGTCATCTTCAGACTTGGGATTTTCAGCGACCATGCTGCCTCCTCCTGGGTCTGGTTCGTACCTTGTTGTGAGGTACATTGGCTGGTCCTCCGTCCAACCTTCAGCCATCCATATGGCCGATATGATCGCTGCGGGCCTCCTGCTCGACTGTCCGCTCCTCATGAAGTCTTGAATGCCGCAAGGCTTCACCGGGACAATGATCATCATGCCCACTAAGTGGGGTATCAAAGTTGCTCCTGCCTGCACCATGAAGTTAGAGTCCAAAATCATCTCAACATGTTTTGGGTCCTTCTTGAACGATCCATCTTTCGCCAAAGCCTTCAATGCGAAAGGCTGCTCCTTCATGATTCTGCCCAATGCCTCGTCGGGCTTATGGAACTCGTCCCCGACGTGTCCCTCTCCGGCAGTACATTCTTCTTTGGCGCGCAAGTCCACCAAGGCTTTTACGCACATCATAGCAGTGGGAAGGCCTGCAGCCCCCTGCTGCCTTTGTCCAGCCATCTCCGTGGCCGTTGGTCGTCTCGTCTCTACAAGGGCCAGAATGCGCTTGCACAATGCGTCCATCCGCAACACCCTATGTTTGCGGTTGCTGTGGGACTTCTTTTGCTCCGAACCTGGGCTTGTTGCCTATCAACAAGTTATGGTACTGCCATGTCACCGATTGGGGTTGGAAGTCCATCACCAACCTATGAGCAAGGTGCGCTTCAACACCAATTAAGCATGCTCTGATACCAATTGTCACATGGTCAATTTTGTGCCCAAATTTTTGACTCCGTGATGGCGCTGAACAGTCCACTTCTCTACCAAGTCCTGCGCACTGACGCAGTACTGAACGTTTCCACAACGTGGCAGCCCGCTTGGCGAGTAGTCTCCCGAACTTTCAGCCAGCCGAGTGTTGTCCCAGCACTGTTCTGCGCACTACAACGCAGAAGGTACACCGCAGCGGAAAGAAGAGTTCAAGGCCAAGTACCAATCCGAGGTTCACACCAAGTCACGGCGGGAGAGATAAGTAAATAAAGACAAGTACTTGAAGGAATATTATATGCATTGATTCACAAATGTTTACAAGTTACAAATAGATTCCTTGCCCAAGCGCACACCAAGATCGCACTCTGCAGCCCGCTTCGTGCCTCCAGCTATTGGTTAAGCTTACGCACTCAAGCACTGATGGCTATTGCCTTCCAAGTAGAGTTTCTCTCTTAGAATACTCAGTTTTTCCTCTCCTAACTTTCATGGTCGTTCACCCAAGACTCATGAGTATTTATGGTGCTCAAAGCACCCCTTCTTGGGGACACATCCTCTTTGGAAACATCTCAGCCTTTCCCCAAAGGCTGTGTATGTTTAGATGCCATCCTGGCTGTCCATCTGTCCAACTTGACTGCACCCTTTTGTCTTGACCAGGTCGCCCATCTTGTGTTGGCCAAGTCCAAGGCCAACACTGCTTGAGAGCAGGCTGGGCAGTGCATGCTCCGCGCACTACAACCTACTTGCATTGCGTCTTGTCTCGGCCGTGGTCCACCTCAGCCGCTGCCACCCCGTGACAGTGTGAACATGTTGCGCACCGCTTCATGTTCAATGTTTGCTCGCCATGCCAAGCCTGTGCCTTTGTGCACACGGGTCATTCGTTGCCCCGCAACATTGCGTGCGACGCCCATGCCTCCACGCGCATGGGCTGCCAATGTCTTCTTGCGCTGCTGGCCCGTGCCATAGCGCACACGGGACTCCGCCAAATCTCTCGCCATGGCCCCGCCGTGGCGGGGTTTTGTCCCGCCAAGTGTGAACACAACTTCATGACTTGTTGCCCCACTGCCCCGTGCCTTAGCGCATGCGGGCTTCCGCCAAATCTCTCGCCACGGCCCAGCCGTGGCGGGGTTTTGTCCCGCCAAGTGCGAACACATCTTCATGACTTGCCACTCCGCTGCCCCGCGCCATTGCGCACGCGGGCTTCCGCCAAATCTCTCGCCAGGGGTTTTCTTCCGCCAAGTGTGAACACATTTCCATGAGTTGTTGCTCTGTTGCCCCGCGCCATTGCGCCTGCGAGCTTCCGCCAAATCTCTCGTCACGGCCCAGCCGTGGCGAGGTTTTGTCCCGCCAAGTGTGAACACATCTTCATGACTTGCCACTCCGCTGCCCCGCGCCATTGCGCACGCGGGCTTCCGCCAAATCTCTCGCCAGGGGTTTTCTTCCGCCAAGTGTGAATACATTTCCATGAGTTGTTCCTCTGTTGCCCCGCGCCATTGCGCCTGCGGGCTTCCGCCAAATCTCTCGCCACGGCCCAGCCGTGGCGGGATTTTCTTCCGCCAATTGTGAACACATTTCCTCAACTTGTTGCTCTGCTGCCCCGCACCATTGCGCACGCAGACTTCCGCCAAATCTCTCGCCATTGCCCAGCCGTGGCGGGGTTTTCTCCCGCCATGATCATGTGTTGCTTGCACTGCCCCCGCGCCATTGTGCACGCGGGACTCCGTTGCTCCACAACATTATCAAATGCCCCGCCTGTTGCGGGACTTCTTCTCGCCACGCCCTGCCCTGGGCAGGACTTGCTTTGCTCCACACCCATGCGATACCAAGTCTCGCTCATGCCTTTGCCTCCGTGCACATGAGCTGCCTTGTGCTGCAAAGCCTTCCGCCATGTCCATCCCATGACGGGCAAGTCCTCCGTCCAGTGTGAGCACCCCCTTGGATAGTCCACATCCAGCCATTTCCTCGCCATGTACTGGGTTTGTCCATCTCGGGATTTAGGGGTCTAACACCTTACTCAAATAGCCCAAATGACTTTATTTCAACTTAAATAAAATACAATAAGCTAAAGGAAACTCCTCAGGGTTGTCGTGCTAAGTCAAACTCTTGTTGAAGCAACATCATCGTTTCAAATACTCCATTATGACCTATGAAGTTGATGACCTTTTCACTATATTTGGTTTCAAAGTTAACCGAAGGTCCAAAATAAAATAAAGTATTAATTTCACTTTTGCCCTTAAAGTTTATATTAATTCTCAAGTTAGCATGTAAAGTTAAAAAAAAAATTATTTGGCCCCTTAATTTCTTTTTTCTAGCTCCACTCTAATAAAGTTTGAAAAATCTTACTTTCATCCCTTATATTTACTTCCTTTATTACTATAGTTCTTAGAATTTGAAAAAAAAATCTCCATTTGATTTGTTTATTTTAAAAAACAATATTTTTTCATCAACCAATCCAAATCAATCTTTCACAACAAGATATTAAATTGTTTTCACTAACAAAGTCTCTATATATATTGAGTAGCGAGGTTTAATCCTAATTACATAAAAAAAATATTTTTACTAAAAATTTCAAGTTACTTGGTAAATGAAGTTTTCTAAATGAATTGTATAACTTAAGCACTAGAATGACAATCCGCACTTAGTAAAACAAGATAACCACAAGTAATAAATAATTAGGGGTGACAATGGATTTGTGTAAATGAGTATTTATCCGTCCAAAATCCTGATAGGTCATTAACGGGTTTTGTCCATTAGGTCGTGGGACGGGTATAGGATTTTGAGATAAAAACTTTATAGGGTTTGGGATGAGTTCAGGATTTTAGTCTAAAACTCGTTAAGTATAAAATTACTATAATACCTCTCATATTATTCATATATATGATAATTATGTCTTTTTAATTAGAGTTCAATATAATTTATTTTTTAATTAAAACTAAGTATACATTATACAACAATAACATATTTAATTACCTATACACTATTTCCTAACACATTATACAATACACCATCAAGAGTTGAGAAGTTCGAAAAAGTTGAGAAGTCGGCTATTAATTCCAACCATTTTTTTATAATTTTAAACTATTCATATAAGTCGTATAATATTAGATGTTATGATAATTATGTAGAATAATTTTTTTAATATAAATTCTATTAACTATTCTTAGATGTTATGATAAGTATGTAGATTGTAGACCAATTTTTTATATATAAAAAATTTGTTAACGGGCGAAAAGCGGGTACCCAGTGGGTACCCGTTAAATTAGTGGGATGGATTTGAGAATTACCCTTCAAAATACTAACGGGTTTGGGACGGATTTAGGATTGAATTTTCTTAATGAATTTGGGATATGATTGACTTCATCGTCCCAAACCCTCCCCAATGTCATCCCTATGAACAATTCACTATGCTAACATGGTCATTTTCGAGTAGTTCAGCTTCTAACCAAGATGGTGCCTTTACTGGTCACACTAAGGAGGTGAATAGTGTACTACTACAAATTTAAGCCTAAATTCAATTTTATTTGATTCTTAAAAAATTAGGCAAAGCACAATTAAATTAGCTAAGTGTGGAAGCAAATAATGAAACAAGTAAGCACACACACAATTAAGTAATGCTAACACAATAAGATTTAGTGGTTCAGGAACTTTCCCTACATCCTTACCTAAGCATCCCGCTTAGGATTTAAATTAATTTTCCTAAAAAATTAGGATTTTTACAATGAGGATTTACACCAGAAGCTCTCCACATTCTCCAAGACACTTTCCCACCTTACTCTCCAAGGACACCATAAACCTAGTGTATACAAGTGAATTTATGCATCTACACCAAGGCAACCACTCAAACCTTGACCTAACAACATAGATCAAATATAAGCTTTAAAACAAAACAAATAACACATAGAATACAAAATAAATGGAGCAATAAATACAACAAAAAAATATTTAGCTCCAAGTAATGAATCCTAGCTTCTCTAGATGTCCTTGATGATGAAACAACGAGTTCAAGGCTTAATCAAGGTGAAATAGACTCAAGCTAGGGTTTTTTTAAAAGAGGGCTCAAGTAAGGCTCACAACTATTCAAGGGATGGCTTAAGATATTCTAAGAGCTCCAAGAAAGGCTTAGAACCCGGCTACATAGACAAAAAAATGAGTAGAAATCGGGTTCAATGGCATGTAACAGCTTAAAAAATAGTCGTTAGGCTCGCTCATTGATCTTCGGTCGAAGTTCGATCGATCGAGGATTAGCCGAACTTCAACTGAACCCTACTAGATAATTTGAGCAATGCGATTGTGGAGACCGATTTCAAGGAGGTAGTGGACATAATTCTCGGTGCAACTCCAACACCATGGCACTTGGCCAATTTAGTTAACATATCACATGGTTGAGCTATGAATGCGCACATGTAACCTTCACCTTTGTTCCTCATATCTTTTATTTGAACAAAAAAAACTTGTATTCAATTCAAGAGTGTTGAAGGGGATACAAGTCGGGGGAGAGGAGATAAATAAAAATAACAGGTAAATAGCACCAAGATAAACAACAATATGTCAAGAGGCCAATAGAACATCACATCAAGGAAGCAAAAGAAAAAGGCCCGCTACTTCGAAAGCAAGTTCGAAATGAGACCTACTGTTGCTATCGAAAACCCTTAAGTTTTGCTCATGCCAAATCGTAGATCCCCAGGTCTTCACCAAACGAAAGAGCTTTTGAGCTTCATTGGTCCCCCTCGAAGATGTCGGCTCCGAGAGTTTGAAATCGAGAGGAAAAGAGGTTAACCAAGGGTGTGCCCACGAACTAATAACCAACATAGGCTGAACTAATCCCCGCCTTAATGATGTCGGAGAATTGTTCCACAAGCAACCAACGATTTTCAATTTCGAAGATTTGTGTGGTTTCCTAGTCCTAGGAGTCGACTTCCAAAGCAAGGGGTTATGGTTAGAAAGCCTCCTTTCACTAGTGAGAGCCAGAGAAAAAGAGAATAAAAACACCAAGTGATTGTTGACAAGAATTTTGTCAAGCTTGGCCAAAGCTGGAGGAACCTGGTTGTTGGTCCACGTGAAAGGATTCCCAAAAAGGAGAATGTCCATAAGCTCTGTGTCAACAATAAGCCTAGAAAACATTCTTGAGTTGATGGAGTTGCCAACACATATAGTTGCTCCGCCCCCCATCGTGTGTAGTAATGTTGAAATCCCCACCAACGATTAATGACTCAAAGGCACTGGAGATGATCTGTCGTAGTTCCTGGAGGAAGAGAGTTCTGCAGGAACGACATGGCAGACCATAAACCCCCACTACGAGAAAACATAAGTTGGAAAGGCGGTGCTTCAGATATAGTTGGATAGACCACTCTCCAATCAAACAATATGTGCAAAACCAAATAGACGAATCCCAAAGTGCAAGTAAATCGCTCGACAAACCAAACGAATTGATAACCCGAAAATTATCATCAAAGCGAAACCCTGACAACTGTTTGACAATTCTTCTAGAGCAAACAATCAATTCAGCTTCTGATAAAAAGATAAGACTACATTTAGCCTCCCTGACAATTTGCTTCAAGCGTTTAGAAAGCCTATTGAGACCTCTAACATTCCAAAAAAGAGTACAAAAATTATGAAATATGACAGGAATCAGCTACAAAATGACAAAAGAGGGAACAACGCACACATCAAGCGGACACAACACCCAGGGCCCTAATGACCCTCTCCTTGCTCGATGCACAATTGAATCCCAACGCGTCGATATCATGTAATAGAGCAGTATCTAAAGCTGTCCCCATGTCTATTGTAAGGGAGCCCAAATTGGTGAGTGGGGGCGCAGCAAAAGCAAGAGGAGTGCCTGCGAGACCTTCATTTCTAGCAGCGTTCCTAAGTGAAGCACTCCGAAAGGAGGGTTTCAAATGCTTGACTGAAAGGGGGGAGCTTCGACGGATCAAGATGAAAGATTGAGCATCGAAAGCCATTTTGAGTTTACGTCCATTCTGATGGCGTCCGTTTAGGGACCTCGGGGCCAAATCCGATAGACCCAGCCCAGCCCAAACGTAAGGGGCAGAAGCTTGATCCAAGGGAAACACATGAGACATTGGCCCAAGAGTAACACGGTCAGACCCAACTAAAGGGGGAACAACATGAACAGTAGGAAGAGCCTCTACAACCCACCCCCCCCAAACAAAAGACAACATCTCGGACGGGAGGTTCGCAACAGGGGCACCCAACGACAGAACAGTCGAGTGCAGAACAGTAGAGGAGCCATCTAGCATTAGAATTGGATATCGAAGGGGCCCAACCCCAAAAGAGACCTGCATGGCCGAGAGGCAAGTTGATTGGGCCTTGGCACGAAGCGGGTCGAAAATAAGCAGATCTGTGGAGCTCTGCAGAACTGGTCCTATATTAGGATCTGAAAACAAAACGCAACATTGGACATTAGCGGCTCAGAACAACAGGTCGGGCCAGGAGTTCCTGACTCAAGGTGGGCACCCACTGTGATCGGCTATCCAAAAAGCAAGCACCATACTCGAAAAGCCACCTCGCAACAGACACATGCTGACCATGTGACCTGGCGCAGGAAAACAAGGAGACACCAAAAAAACATAACTTCCCAGTTGGCGCATGAAAGCGAAAAAGACATCCGCATGCAAACCCTCCCAAACTCTGACAGCTGAATCCTCTAATATAGTCCCAAATCCGCAAGAACCAGAGGTCGACGGTTGACTCGACCGAGGAAACACCAAAGCAGGAAAGACATTAGAAGACCATGAACACAGAAGCTGCAATGATACCTTAAGAGGGAGAGAGGAGCAAAGTCCTTGAGGCGCTGTTACAATCGGAGAACTTGACTGACGTAGGATGCCAACTGTCGGAGAAGAATTTGCAAGCGCCTTTTTATGGTAAGAAGTATCAAAAGCTGACCCACGGGAGAAACAAAGGATCGCCACACCATAATCCACAGTCGTGAGAGGACGCTACCTAGAGCCTGAAGGTGATGAGACCGGCGAATTTTAACTAATGGAATGTGATTTGAGCCATCACCGCCATCTTGAAGATCCTCCTCAGAAGGGTCATGCTCATAACTAGCATTCGAACTAGTATTAGCACCTCTGTCGTCCCTCTCAGCCTACTGGGAACCATGCACATTCTCTTCACCCACGACCCACTAATGCTAAGCAATGTCGGCCTCGACCGAGAATTAAACAGCATGTGTCGGCATCAGCCAGGATGAAGCAAGGGATGAGGTGTAAAGCACGAACACGTACCAGAACTTTACATGATGATAAATCCGACCACTAAAGTGAAGAATCAGCCATAGCCTCGAAGCTGGAGATAGAATTGATCAATGAAATCATAGTGTCAACATTCCAGAACATGATTGGGAGGCCGTGCAACTCCAAGCCATTCAGGAGTTCTGATGCCGCCACCGTCAAGTAAAGCTCATCCTGTTTCCAATAAGAAATGTGAAGAAGAACATGGTTCCACTGAATCTTCTCAGGGCGGATGAGACGACGCTTATAATAAGAATCTTCGGTATTCGGCATCGTGATGAGGAAACAACCATCCATAAGCTTTCGTTGCTTCCACTATTGTAAATGTTGCGGATAGTTGTTGAACTATCTTGCGAGGAAGCCAACCAAGTCGGCATGTTAGTGTAACTGACCTCTAGTAGTGACAAGAATGCACTTGCCATTCAGGTAGCGAGCTCTCTCCATTGTGGAAGAGGAGTTGGGGACTAGTACATGAATGTTCTCTGGGCGGTTATCCATGGAGCAACGAGCCGAAAGGGAAGGCGTGGGTGAAGGGAGAGTCTCGAAGGCAGAAACAACAACATAGGAGCGAGAGTCTTTTAAAGAGGAAGCGACAGGAAACCCAGAAGACATAAATGCAGGGAGGGGAGGGGGGAGGCCAAGATAGGCTGGACTAACCTGGCAACATCCACAGAGGTAGGGCCTCGAGAGATAGACCGATTGTAAGAGGGGCATTGGCGGCTCAAATGACCATCCCGCTAGCAAAGGAAACAAACCTGGCAACAAGGGCAACTCCTTGCAAGATGACCAAGACGGGTGCAGTTAAAGCAGCAACCGCGAAGGCGGAGGGAGTAGACCACATCAGAGATGGAAAAGTGACCCAACGGGCGAGGGGGCGGCTCGGAAGATCGTCAGTGCAGCCAAACGGCCAAGCTTGATAGTGTCAGTGAAAGAGCGACCGACGCCGATCCTGGAGGAGGAGGAGGAGGGCTTAGGTGCAGAGGAGAAGGTGACACGCCAAGAGGAGGTAGGGTATTTCGCACGCGAAACCAAAGTCCACGCCGACTTCGATGGCTCTCCCGACTATTGGTGAAATGACCTACACTAGAGGGGGGGTGAATAGTGTGTTAACTAAAATTTTAGCCTAATTTTGGTTTTAAACATTTCTTAATGAGTTAGGCAAATTACAATTTAATATCAAGCGGGAGCAAGATGAACAATAAGAAATTCAATACGCAAAGTAAACAATGCTACCACAATGAGATTTATAGTGGTTCGGCCCCAATGTCTACTCCATTACCTAAGAACCCGCTTAGAATTTTCAAACTTGACTTTACTACATTATGAGTGTTTCCTTACAATGAGAAATTTACACCGAAGAGTCTCCGCTCTCAACCTAAGGCACTTCCAAACTCGAAAGTCTCTGTCTTCTTACCGAGAGCACTCTTCCATCTCAAACCCTAAGGTACAACAATCACTAATCCTAGTAAATCAATCTACCTGGTGGACTTATGCCTCAAACACAAAGGCTACCACATAATCTAACAAACTTAGCAACCTAGGTTTACACAAACTCAAATACAATGAAATAAACAATAAAATACATAAATAACAATGGAGCAGATAAATAATACAATAAATAATTAGCTCTAACAAGAATCACCTATCTCCTCTTGATGTCTTGATAAGGTAAATCTTTAAGGATTCAAAGGTAAGATCAAGAATGAAGGTTCAAGGCTAGGGTTTAATCAAAGGTGTCTCAATGAAGTGTTAGATCATCATGGCAGGCTCTCATGGCTTTATATTTATAATCCATGAAGAGAGAAGGCAACACATGTCATCCCAACGGGCTTATTTTTTTCCCGTTGGCGTCGTCCAATCAGTGGCTGGCTGTTGGTCGATCGATCGGCTGAGCGACCGGCCCCCGACCGGAGCTCACTGGCCATTTTTGAGCTCTAGTGGTCGATGGCCGGTCGATCGATCGTTGGCCGGTCGACCGGTCATCGATCGCCCATCGGTCGGAACTTAGAAAATAGCCTAGTTTTGGCTGAGTTTTCTGCTCGTTGTTCATTTTTAGATTTCATCTTCGCTATGTCTTCTTATATAACATTTCTTAACCTTAAATGAATAACCTTAAAACATAAATGTTATATAAGAATTACTCCCCATTTTGATTCAATAAAAATATCTAAAAAATAAAAATTCTTAGGAATCAAAATCTAACTTTTGAGGTCTAGTACTAATTTTCGAAAACTAGAAATTCTATAATCTCTTGGGTCAAATATGAATCGGTTAAAGGCTTTCAAAAATTTCTTAAAAATATTTTGTTAACTAGTTTTTACCTAAGGAATAATTATCGGGACTTTGGGTGCCAAGAAAATATCTAGGTCATATAGCCCTCCAAGGAGCTCCCTAGCCTTAGTGAAATTTAGGGCCGTTTTTTTTATTTTTCAGTTTGTCATATTTTCGGATTCGGGTTTGATTTTTGGGTTTTGCATCATAAAATATGATTACACAATCATTCTAGACACTCTAAACCTAAACTCTATCTTCCTGAAGAATCCCGAGCGTCGACGATCGTCCTTGTCAATTTCTCTGTTTTCTCCGATTGGGGACGTCGAGCGCTAATCGACTTGGAACCTAAAAATATTTCTCCATGAAAATATTAGTTCAATGTTTGTAATCATCAAAATTGAGATTAAGACCAAGGTTGAAAACCTTAGGCCAACGCCGACGTCGTCACCATCTGCTACCCTCCCCCCCCCCCCTTGTTGTTCCTCATATTTTTAACAAAGCTGCCCACCATAGGGCAACATATCTAGAGCGCCTCCTCCAGGCTTCAAAAAATTGGTGCACATGATCTGATCCCTCGAGCTAGCCAACATTTTGACTAATTACTTTATTGGTCATAGTTTTATAATTGAATGATGTCTTTTCTTTTAGTAAAAAAAATAGGGATAACGTACAATTTGACCCCTCAAATATAGTCAAATTTTTATAGTGGTCTCTAAAAAAATTCGATCAATGTGGTCACTCTAAAATATGACACAAGTAAAATAGTCGGATTTTTGATACTTGTTGACATTTATTATTGCCCGAGTCATATTTTAGATATAATATATTTTTAACTAATATATTTTATAAGCTATTTTTATAAGCTATCTTGATCGAGTCGGAAATTATTTTGAATGATCATTTTGTATGTTATCCCAAAAAAATAATTATATATGAAATTGTTACAAACTTCAAATTCGAAATTAAATATTTCTTCATATCCAAATTGATAAAAGAATAAGACTTTTTTTTCCAAATGTCAGCCGACATGGCAGGAATAATATAGCCCGTTGATTTTGACTTACTATACATGAACAACATCTTGCTCGTTTAACTACAAAGATTGACCAGGAAGTGGACAAAATCTCTACATCATGACATCGAAAGGTGTGATTTAATTTAATGGTGTGTTGGTCTTTCAATACTTTAGAAAAAAAATCAAGTCAAATTCTTGTTCCCACTTAGTCATGTCATTTTCTTTTCTTTTTCTTTTTTTTTACCAGTCATGTCATTTTCTTAAGCCGAGTCAGTCTTCTTGGAAATTAAATCAAATCACAACCAAACTTGTTCGTAGAATTAATTAATTGGGATTCGTTAGAATTAATGTCGTTTGCCAAAGATTAATTACTTCATCCTTGAAATTTTTCCATCGTATGCTAAAAAAAAGTACACGTGACTAGTTTTTTTCTAATGAGGATCTTATGTTATAAATGAAATTTAATAAATTATTAACTTTTTATTATTTCCAATGTATATGCATTATATATATAGCCCATGGTACTGTGATTTTTGAAGATTAAATGCTTCTTAGTTCTTCATAAATTATGATGGCAATGAGGTTGGGGAAAGAATGTTGAGCTTGTCTAGAAAAGGGCAGATGTTGGGTTTTACCAAACCGGCTCAAGCGCCAAGAAGGCGCTGATTTTTTTTTTATATTAATTTTAAATTTTAAAAAATAATATAAATAAAATAAAATAAAATAAAAATTTAGTCTCATATTGAAAAAAAATATATTTTTTAAAATATTTTTAGTTGTTATAAATACAATTTTTTTTAATCCCACGTCATTTTTTTTTTAAATTACTACTTTTAAATATTATAAATATAATAGTGAATTTAAAAAATTATATCAACTAATAAAATGTTAATAATAATTTTAAATATTATATTAATATAATAAAATACAAAATTTTATTTTATTTAAATATAATAAAATATATTATATTATATATTTTATAAATTAATAATATAAATAAAACTAATATATATTATTAAAAAAAAGTTTAAAAAATCATATAATACTGTCTGAAAACTAGCATCTATATGTTAGGCGCCGGTTTGATAATTTCTTCATCCTTACTTTTCGACTCAAACCGATTTTTTTTGTGCATCTGAATTCATGTTTAGGTCTCAAAAAAAAAATCATTTTCTCAATTAAAATAAATTGGTATTCTAATATTTTATTATAGTGAGGGGGTCGAGTTGTTGAGAGAGGTGGTAAATCTATTTGTGGATAAATAGAGAAGTGGTATTTTCCCTATTTTTTTAAGTAATGCAACATTAAAATTCTTTTGACTTTTTAGATATTAAAATTGATATTTATGTAAAACTTGGTTTAAAATGCTACAATAGGATACTCGATTTAATACATAATTTCCTTTTTATCGGTAAATATTTTATGATTTGCGAAATTGTTCCTAATTATATATTTTGTTGGAAATACTTTTACTACTATTCATCCATTTATTTTTGCAATCAAATGAAGATTTCTTTAAAAAATAACCAAATAATTTTGAGAATTTATTCATATTTTGCAAATTTATAAATATCCCTAAGCTTTAGTAGTAAAACTTTCTACACCCAAAAAATATTTTCTTAAATGAAGGTACTCGAGCTTGAATGATGACGCAAAATCAATCTTATGAAAACCTTTAATCCTCGAGGGGTTCTACCATGTGAAAACGGTCTTTAGTAGAATTTTAATTTTAGTTGGTCTTGAGAAAAAATCACTATTTAGATATTTAGTCCTATTTATTCATTTGACAAACTACTTGGAACTCATGTAGCTCATGTTGAATTGATCATATCGTAGGTTGTGGAGCTTTATTTAAAGATAGTTTATTTCATATTTTCACTTGAGATTCACAAAATTACTTTTGTCAAGTTATTAATTTAATTTTAAATATTAAATATTAAATTACCAATGATCATATATAGTTGTAGTTTTCAGTTGCCAAGTTGCATGGATAAATTTTATATTTTAATAAGGTGCTGCATGAGGTTTGACAGTCTTCCCCCAATTCAATCGTCTTGTGAACCAGACTCTAGCTTTTAAGGGCTCTCTCAAAGAGTGTAGGATGTTTGAGGGTAATAACAACGTCATTTGTAATCCGATAAGGTGGTCTTCCCCAACTAAAGATATTATTAAGATTAATCGTGATGCATCTCTTCTGGATGGTGCAGGAGGTTTAGGTATCATCTTCCGCAAGAAAGATGACTTTCGCTTGCAAGCTTTTGGATGTTTTGTTCTGGGTGACTCACCCAGTCACCCTTATAGGTCGAAGCTACGGCTATTCGGGAAGATCTTGTGAAGGCTTCGAATTTTGATTTGGGACCTTTCATCGTGGAATTGACTGCAAGCTGATTACCATTGATACACTGTTGGGTATTTTGCCTGCATCTTGGTGCATTCAGACTCTAGTGGCCGATATTTTGTATTTAGAATCTATTTGTAATTGTGTTGGGTTCACTTTTTGTAAGCGGGAAGATAACAAAGTTGCTCATTGGGCAATAAATCGGGCTCGCATTCTTAAAGATATTTTTATTTGGTCATCTATTCGCCCGACTGACCGTTTTGGTGTCGGCTTGCTGACTTTTTAATATATGAATAAACTTTATTTCGGATTAAAAAAAAATAATTTTACCTAGAGTCGGTAGATTTGGAAGCGATCCCACGTTGTGTATAGTATAAATGAATATGATATTACAAATTTTGATTAAAAAAGTGCTACGTGATGTACTGTGAAGGAATCAATATGCAATTCAGGCAAATTAAGTAGAAAGGACATCCCTATAATTAAGTCAAACTATTCTCACCAAGACATGCATGCATGACATTCAAGATAAAACAAATATCATTTTGATCAGCTTCCATGCCTGTCAAGTCTTTTCATCACCTAATCTGTAAATTATATATATATATTATATGCGCAGGTCAACCACATAATAATTTCAATCTTAAATGAAATTAGTCCGTAAGTGGTATCACTAATTTGCATGCGTCAGAGATGTGATTGAACTATGCAAGTGGAAATTTCATAGTTAAGATAAATTTAAGAGTACTTCAATGATACTTGAGAGAAATATATATACATCCTCTCTGTGAACAAAACTAGTACTTAAGTGGCCCTCATGAAAACCACATATGTGATAGTGTAATGAAGATCCAAATTGTCTTCTTCAAGCTGAGGAAATGACAGTGGAACTTTCCCTCTCCACTCTCCATATGGACTGAAATTAATATAGATGTCTTCTTTTGTTTTTAATTTGGTCTTTTAAGATGTAGTAGAGTTGTTCCATTTCCAGGTAATTATATATAGTGTGGAAACTGAATAGGCGGAATCTTCGTATGACTTGGAATCATTTGCAAGGTCTGTGTTTATAAAATAAAAATATTGAGTTGTGAAATTTGTATTTAAGATTCGAATGAAATCAATCAATATTATTTTGAAAAATAATAATTTAAATAATGATCTTTTGGGCTCATCTCTTGTGTGGCTCAACTCTAATTTTTTTATCAAAAAAAATCTCTTGTGTTTCATCCCAGCTCACACGTATTGTGCCTAAATTTATAGTTTTTTTTGAAAGACAGAATCCTTAGAAGAGAGAGAAAAATATATAAATAATTATAAACACAAATTAGTAAGATTAAGAGCTTCGATGGCAAGCTCAATCGAGGATTTGAAAGAATTAGAGAAGCAGCGATTATTTCTTCCATGCCATAACTTCTAGTTTCAAATCATGTTGATACAAAAAATCTTAGGAAAATGTACAAAAATACCTTTAACATTTTCTCACGGATATTAAAATATTCCTAAGATTTTTTTGGGATCAAAAATACCTTTCACGTTATGGAATTGGGTACAAAAATGCCCCTATAAGTAAATGGTGTTGGTTGAGAGATAACGGAGCTGACATGGCTGATGACTAGGACTAATGATGTGGACATGTGGCGTGCATGCAGGCCACCCTGATGTTTTCTCACGGGTACTAAAATGTCCCTGATGTTTTTTCACAGGTACAAAAATGCCCCTAACGTTTTCTCATGAGTACTAAAATGCCCATAATATTTATTTTGGAGCTAAAATACCTTGAGGTTATTAAAAATGGTACAAAAATGACACCAAGTTAACTTCTGTTAGGCGAGACCTAATAGAGATGTCGTGAATACTGATAGAGATGTTGACTTTACACGTAGTGCACATGCAGATAGCAACTTACCACGCAACCGTAGGGGTGAATAAAAAAATTGAAAATTCGATTAATTAAAAAACCAGTTTGAAACCGAACCAAATTTTTTGATTAACCGATTTGATGGTTTCAATTTCAATTTTTATTTTCTAAAATTTTAGTTTTCGATTTCAGTTTTGATTTTTTATGTGTCGCTTACGTGGCAAGTTGCTTTCTGCATATGCGCCACATATAAAGTCAACATCTTTGTCAGCATCCACGACATTTCCGTTAAGTCTCACCTAACAAAAGTTAGTCTGATGTCATTTTTGTACCATTTTCAATAACATCAGGGGTATTTTAGGTCCAAAACAAACGTTAGGGGTATTTTAGTACCCGTGAGAAAACGTTAGGGGCATTTTTGTACCCGTGAGAAAACGTCAAGCTTTTTAGTTCCCGTGAGAAAACGTCTTGGCCTGCATGCGCACCACATGTCCACGTCATCAGTCCCAGTCATTGGTCACGTCAGCTCCGTTATCTCTCAATCAACGTCGTTTTACCTGTAGGGGCATTCTTGTACCCAATTTCATAACGTAAGGGGTATTTTTGATCCCAAAAAAACCTTAGGAGTATTTTTGTACCTTTTCCTAAAAATCTTTTTGGATGTTCTTACTGTGGTCCCAGTAGGACGGATGTCATGGCTTAAGACCGAGTGGGATATGAGCTATGGTGCGTAAATTCAAAAGTGATGCCCATCCTTGTTTAGAAAAAACTCATGGATTAAGAAAAGATGGTCATGAGATTCATCTTCCACATTGCAAAGAAAACATCTTGGATTCAGTTGCATTTATCTTCTTATCAGGCGATCCTTGGTTGGTAATATGTTCTTGTTTATAAGCCAGTTGGTGACTTAGACTCCAGCAAAAAGTTTGTTATCCCAAATAAAATCAACAGCGGGGTCAAGTAGAGGAATTTAGTGCTAAGGATCCATATGTGTAATATATTTTTCATATATATATATATATATATATATAGTGATATTTGTTAAGTTTTGTTTTACATTAATAAAATTAAGATATATTAAGCAATTATATAACCAATTCAAGGATCTTGTCCACGAGGAGCGATGACAAAAAATAAAAAATGTAGATGAACAAGAAAGCCATCATCGTTATTTTGTCACTTTATGTCACGCCCCAACTCAGGGTCACGTGATCGACCAGGGTATACGTGCCTATATCCCGAAGCCTAACCCATGCACATGCCAACATCATAAACAACAAGAGAATAATAGCTTTTAATAATAAAATAACAAAAACAGATTTTGATTTCAAAACAACAAGGTTTTGAATACATATCTCAAGTGCGGAAATAAATCGAAGAGCAATAGTTCTTTTAATAAATAAAACTGAATAAAACATGAATGTTCCCACAGGACTACAACTCCAAATACCAAAATAAAAGTGCATGACAACCTACTACAGACTCGATTGCGACCCCTAACTAGGACTGCTATGAGATCATGTGGCTCATCTGCCCTCCAGCTGTGTCAAGTGCTCCAACCCACCTCATCGGTCAGGCTCTGCAAAACAAAACAAAACAACGACAACGGGTGAGTTCAAAGAACTCAGTGAGCAGTTTTATCAACCCTCACAAATCAACATCACAGAGATAACAAGAATATGTCTATCTCTACAGAAGTAATGTCACAAAGGTGTGACTAGCTACCAGGCCAACAGGCCACCCATGCCCACGGCATCTAGTTCCTCAAAGAGGTGCATCAGGCCGAAGCCCTACCATGCCCAAAGGCAACGTCACCTAAAAATGTGCATCAGGTCGAGCCCTACCATGCCCAAAGGCAACATCACCATCAATGAGGTGCATCAGGTCGAATCCCTACCATACCTAGAGGCAACATCGCCGTCAAGAGGTGCATCGGGTCGAATCCCTACCATGCCCAAAGGCAACATCACCATCAAGAGGTGCATCGGGTCGAATCCCTACCATGCCTAAAGGTAACCGCGCATATATCAGGATAAAGGGAATCCCTACCTCCGAACTTATCATGCAGGTTGAGAATTTACATCCAACTACACGGGCGTAGCCCGTAACTCGGCTCCTAAATGAGCCGCTCCGCCATTCCCAAGGATATGACGCATCAACACCTAAGTCAAGATTCTCCTACGGCGTCCTAAGGGTGTACGTCCTCACTATGAAACGTCTCAACACTTCAAACCCGACCCTTACCCCTTAGACCCACAACGTCATGAACCCGTGTGGTTTTATTTCATGAATACCTTGTAAGTTGATTCATAACAGATTATGCTCACCCTTAGACCCAATTTTAATTATAGAATTAAAATCTAGATCATCTCAATTAGGGTTTTGTTTTAGAGTTTTATTTTAGGGTTTTGTTCTGCCCAGAAGTGCTTTGTATACCCCGAATCTACTCTTCAAAGTGTGTCCTTTGTTTCCAAACTATATTTTCTGATCAAAACGATAGGTTACACGACTATAATCAGAGATCAAATCACGTAATAACAGAGAAATAAAAAATCAGCCCAGATTTAATAAACAACACATAAATTTCAGAAAGCTAAACTTTTCAGCACAACATGAAATAAAATTCGAATTTTGCATAATTAAATTCCTATATTTCTAACATCTCATAATTTTTACTAAATAAAAACTAGCACATATAACAAGAATTCCTTAATCAAGAATCAATCATTAAGATCAAAAACT
Source organism: Canna indica (assembly GCA_034359265.1). NCBI lineage: Eukaryota > Viridiplantae > Streptophyta > Magnoliopsida > Zingiberales > Cannaceae > Canna > Canna indica. The sequence goes on from CP136897.1 coordinate 61,086,026, forward strand.
CATTCTCAAGAACCCTTAATTAGTCATTATCAAGATCTTAATCCTACCACATGATGTATAGCAAAATCACAGATTTAATCCTAAGCATGGAATCCACAAATCAAGAAACCAAATTGGGAGAATAAATCATGATTTGCACATCAAGAAAACATGACAAGAACTCGAAGAAAATCCAAGAACAAGGTATAAATACCGAGCCGTCACGAACGGCTTCAAAAAAATTCGATTAAAATCTTGAAGAGCGAGGGTAAACCACTCACCTTAATTTGGAAAAATATTAGGAAAGAAATCCCGGACGACGACCTCGAATCCGGCTTCAAAACGCCGACGGCTCAACCCAAAAAAATAGCTCCAAGGGGAAAGAAGAGATGGAGAGGAAGCAGGCGGCTCGGCTCAGCTCCTCTCGGCTCGGCTCCAAAGAGAAAGAAGGAAGAGAGAAAGAGGAAAAAGAATCTGGCGGCTCGGCTCAGCTCTAGGTGGTTGCGGCTCCAAGGAGAAAAGGGAAAGGGGGCTGGCGGCTTGGCTTGGCTTGGCGGCTAGCTCACTTTTTCAATTTTTTAGGAGGTTCCAAAATAGGAGCCACAAGCCATGAGGGGGGTTTTTATACACACTCCTCAACCCTAAGTCCTTACACCCTTAATTCACAACCCGCATCCACCCTAAGCCAAAACCAAAATCCGCTAACCCGATAGACTTAAATAATTTAATTAATCTTATTCTAATAAATCACGAATAATTAATTAAATACTCATATGAACATAATTAGCAATTATCACTACTAGAAATTGGGTCTTCAGCAATGGCTATCAGCAACGACCGCTCAAGCTGTTGCATATATGTTGTATCTTCAACGGCATTCTAACGGACATGCGAGTCGTTGCATATATTAATTACCTTAGCTGATGGAGATGAAGAAGATAAAGAAGATGAAGAAGAGGAAGAATTCGAAGACTATTACTCGATGATGAGGAATAATTGTAAAGTATATCTTATATTAAATATATCTCTACTATATATATAATAATCTAATTATATGTCTATTCGACAGATATGTTTGGTCGTGGTTATCGTCGCAGGAGAGCTTCAGAGTCTCCGATTGGTGAGACTCCAACACTTACTCATGCTGCTGATTCTCCTGTTGTTGATCCTCCTGCCGATGATACTGCTGAGGCTAGTACATCCAGACGCAAGCGGCCACACGGGCCGAACAGGTGGCAGCCTCCACCAGCCGCAAAGTCACGTAGATTCATTAGCGAGGAACAACAGGCAGCTGGGGCAGGCCCGGTCCCAGGCGATAGCCCGAGCTGGGACCACTAACATCGCAGAGACTCGAGGATACGACCCCAATTGGATTACGTCCGATATATGGGACCAGCTCGTGGCGATGTGGTCGGCGGATCGATGGTAGGAGATTTCTAAGACTGCGGCTAGAAATCGCATGTCGGGGGAGGAGCGCGTCACACTGGCGGCTCTGTTGGGTTTCTGTGCACGCGAACCGTATGGTAAGTATACCTTAATTTTAATTTTATATTTTATTTGTTACTCTGTGTACTAATTAATGTATTTTTTTTATAAATATAGACGACGATGTTGGACGACGGGACTGTCCAGCGATCCTCCCCGATGGCGGTGTTTGAGCGGACACACCGTTGAGTGAATGGGACGAGGGAGTACGTCGACAACCGCACTGCATTTATTATGGTAAGTATATTTGTTTAAATTATTCATTATATATTTATAATTTAAGTTTTATGAAAAATATTAAACAAAAAATTAAACTCGAGTAGGAGACCTACAGTCAGACGGTGATACAGCGCGGAGGCACCCCCAAGGACTTTGATGCAGCAGCGTGGGTCGATGTTGCAGGTGGCTGGGACCACGGTCGCGTGTATGGTTTTGCAGATAGTGGTCATGCGCGAGCCGTGCTAGGGCCACTTGGGTCACCGACCCCTCCTCCGCATGCTGGTGAGCGGCCGTCGACCTCCAGGTCCAGAGATGATCATAGTAGCAGGATAAGGACACTGGAGGAGACGGTCGCGCGTCAGATTGAGTTAATGGAGCGTCAGAGTCAGATGATGGCGGATATGCAAGTTATGCTACGCAACTTGTCAGGTCATCCCGGAGCAGCATCATCTGATCCATCATCCTCGAGTCAGCCCACGCCAGTGTACAACCAGGCACTCCAGACTCCGCCATATTATCCAGACCATCCATCGTGAGATTTATTGTTTTTTTTATTGACTTTGTTACTTAGATACTATACTTGTTTAATTTGTTTTGTTTGGATATTGATACTTCAATTTTGCATTAGAATAGTTTTTATATGATTGTGGATAATTATAAATATAAGTATAATTATTTTGATATGTATCTGGGTGTATTTGTGATGTGTGAATGGATGTGTGTATAGGTGTATGGGTGTGTGAGTTATGTATCAGATAATGTATCAATGTATTAATAAAAATTTGGAATTTTAAAATTTTTTCGTTATCAGTATCTAGTAATCAGCAACGGCTTAGCAACGGTCTTTCACTAACGGCGTTGCTACGGACACGTGGGCCGTTGCTAATAATTGTTATCAGCAACGGAACCGGGTCTGTGGCAAAACTGTTGCTGATAGTATTATTAGTAATGGCTCGAGCGACCGTTGCTGATCCGTTGCTAAATTATGAGCAATGCATTTTTCTGCCACGGCTCCATTGCAACGGGCGGAGCCGTTGCACACCGTTGTTGATGGTTTTCAGCAACGGCTAGAGCCATTGCTGATGCCCATTATTCCAGTAGTGTATGCGCACACAACACCAAATTAAATACTCTCAACTACCCAAGCCTAAAAATTTATAAATTTATAAATTTATAAATTTATATTCTACTTACCCAAGCTCGCAAGCTCGCTCCGGACCCTGAGTCGACTCGACTCGACAACGAACTAGTCCTCTAGGCTGGCAAATATACATAAAAGGAAAAATAATAAATTTAAATATCTGGGATATTACACTTTAGGTATCTAAACAATTGTTTTTGGTAACATTAATGAATAATGTAAAATTGTTTGGTTTGACATCAAAGATTAATAATGTTTCAACTCCAAATACTTTGTGAAACCTACAACATGGAAGGGCAGACTTCTTTCTAGGGGGAAGACTTACCCTTATAAATAGTGTGCTCAGTAGCTTAATTAAGTGGCCACTTGTTTGCTATCTTTCGGGCTCCAAAGTGAGTTATCAATCAACTTGACAAGAGACGTAGGAATTTCTTATGGAGGGGCAGCTATGAAAGTAACTTCAAGCCACTGGTATGCTGGGAAGATGTTATCTCCCCTAGACACAATGGAGGAATGGGCATCATAGATTTCGACATACACAACACTACCCGCCTAGGAAGATGGTGGTGCGGACTTGCATTGGGATCAGAGATGGTTTGGACCCATATCATGAAGAACTTGTACTGTAGAAGGAAATCATGATAAGCAAACCATTTCATGACCACATGGTCTCATGTTTGGAAAGGGATCTATGGAGCCAAGTATGTGTTTGCCATGGGAATGGAAGCCACGGTAGGAAGGGCAGACAAGACTCTATTCTGGTTTGATCGATGGGTTTCAAATATGCGTCCGACTGATGTATTCCCTGAGCTCTTCTTAAAGAGCGGTTTAAGGAACGGGTGTGCCGCACACTTTGTGAACAGAAGTATAGAAGAGTGGCATTTCAATTGGTGCAGACAGGTGCCTCAAAATGAGGTGGTCACACTACTAGAATAATGGTTTTCACCAATGGGACTCACCGAAGGTCGCCTGCGCCGTCAAAAATATCCACGGTTTTTCGACGGTCGTGACGACCGTGGCTGATGTAACAAACTCAACCACGGCTCGCATATGACCACCTAAGCCCGTCACTCATAGCCGATGGTACACACGGGGTACGTGCACAATAAAATAAGTTAGTAGCCACGGCTTAGCGAGGGCCCATAGGCCGTCGGTGATATAAAATAAGTCATTAACCGCGGCTAACAACGGCCATCGCTTATGAGTTAATGGCATGAACACGACGCGAAAATAAAAAAACTCATCACCAATGGCTTAGAGAGGGCTACATGGGCCGTCGGTAATATCATAATTAAATATTCATGGTTTACTGACGGCTGACGGGCCGTCGGTGAAAAGTCTTTCTTTCTTTCATCCTTCCCCTCTCTGGCTGGTTGGGGCCGAAACCTAGCCCTAGGTTTCAATCGCCGCGATAGTAGCTAGGTTTTTTTTTTTTATATTATATGTTAAAAATATATAGATTAATTTAATTTAGGGTTTAGTTATTGTTAATTATCTGTTAATTTTAGGGTTAATTATTAATTTTTAATTTCAGGTCAATTAGTAATTATTTGTTAATTAGGTTAAGTTTTTGGTTGTTAATTAGTTTTAATGTTAGGGTTAATTAATTTTAATTAGAATAAATATTAGGGTTAATTTTAGTTTGGTGTAATTATAATTTTAATTAGAATCGTCCACTGTGGACTCGCGCCGGAATCATCCACTGTGGACTCAAGTCGGAATCGTACACTGTGGACTCGCGCCGAAATCATTCACTTTGGACTCACATGAGAATCGTCCACTTTGGATTTGCGTCGGAATCGTCCACTATGGACTCGCGCTAGAATCGGCTACTTTGGATTCACGCCGGAATCGTCCACTATGGACTCGCATCGACATCCATAAATTTAGAAAATAAATTAATCATGACAAGTTGATACGTTTCACGTACGCATAGACGAGTCTGGTTTTAATTTTGCAAAACCTTAGATCCGTTCAACCCTTGAATTGTTCGTGTTCGTGTAAATGAATAACACATGTTCGTATGTTTGTGTAAATGAAGTAGATGATTTTTTATACGACGTACAACCTTCGAATTGTCTCTAATTGGACAATTTGAGAATATTGTTATTTGTATTGCACTTAGTTTTTTTTAGTCATTATTCATTTTTAAATTTTGGTTATTGTATCTCCCTTGTTCTCCGATATGCGCCCAGATGATATGCATATTCGGAGAACTATAGGGAGATGCTGCCGAAATTTAGAATGAAATTAATGACTAAAAGAAATACTTAGTGCAATATACATAGCATAAATCCCGAGTATAATAGGATCATCTCACCTAAAGACATTAACTGAATATTTTGCCATTTTTTTGACAGAACATGTCAGGCGATCAAAGTTGGGTGTACCGGCAAATTCATTGTGGAGCTATAACGGATGAATTTTGAGTAGGCATAATTTACTTCTTAAATTTCACCTACTCGAATCGAAAATTCGTTAGCGGTGATCAAATTCGATGTTTGTGTTGTCAATGTTCTAATGTGAGATTCTTGGATCGAGAAATATCACAATGCATCTATATACAAAAGGATGCACATAAGATATTATGTATGAGATTGTCACGAGGAGTCACGTGAAGTCGGGACGTCAAGCAATCCTGTTGTCCATACTCATGGTGAATCTTCTAGTGTCGTTGTTTCTTCTTCCAATCCACATAATTCTTATAGAACAATGATTTTGGATAGTCTTGGCCGGCGGTCAATTCCATTTAAATGATAATGTCGGGTCAGTTACTGAGATGTCAGTGCAATCAGATACTACGATAGTTGAAGTCACAGAAGAACAACGTACCTTTGTATGAGAATTGTCCTAAATATACAAGATATATTTTTGGCAATGACGCAACTCCTGAACATCAAGTCCTATTGTAATATCAACGGGGTTGCGTTTGAATGGATTGCAGGCTTTATCAGTGGAATGCTACCTCCAGATAATAAGTTTGAGCCAACTTTTTATAAGACAAAAAAGTTGATGAGAAAAGTAGAGCTTGGGTACGAAAAGATGCACGCGTGCCTAAAGAACTGCATTTTATATTATAAAAAATACACAGTTGGATGAATGCTCGGTATGTGAACATCCTCATTACAAGGAGAAGAAATCGGTCCAACAGAAAAATATCTCGTTTAAGGTGCTTTGACATTTTCCATTGACACCGAGGCTTCAAAGATTATTCATGTCAGAATAGATTGCCCCCTGTATGAGTTGGCATGAAAGAAGTCGTGATGATACAGTAATGACTCATCCATCCGACAGTGAAGCATGAAAATATTTAGATAGATGTTATCCTTCATTTGTTAGGGATACTATAAATATCAGATTGGGATTGTGCATGGATGGTTTTAATCTGTTTGGTCATTCAACAACACCGTATTCAATTTGGCCAGTGCTGCTAATAGTTTATAATTTATCGTCGTCCAATGTATATGAAAGATGAATTTATCTATATTTCGATGATTATTACAGGTCCTAGGGGTCATCGGAAAAAAATTGACGTGTTTCTCCGACCCTTAATTGATGAATTGAAAACATTGTGAGGGAGTTGTCACTTATGATTGTCACCAGAAGCAAAACTTTACTTTACAAGGCAATGTATTATGGACAATCAATGATTTCCCGGCCTACGACATGTTGTCTAGTTGGAGCACAAATGAGCAACTCTCTTGTTCGTATTGTATGGAACACTCAAAAGCCTTTAGTCTTGAGAATGGGCGGAAAATTTTCTTCTATGATTGTCATCGTTGGTTCCTATTGTCTAACCATCAGTAACGAAGGAATCGTGACAAATTTACCAAGGGTAGGGTCGAAAGAGATGAGTCACCACCTATATTATCTGGTGAACAGATATTAGCACGTGTTGCATTGCTTTCAGAGATTACTTTTGATCGGAATGTAAGAATTTTAGGCTTTGGTCAAACACATAACTGGGTGAAAAAAGTATCTTTTGGAAATTATCGTATTGGAGTTCATTACTGATTCGACATAATTTGGACGTCATGCACATTGAAAAAAATATGTTTGATAATATTTTTAACATTGTGATGGATGTTTCTAACAAAACTAAAGATAATGTGAAGACCCGACATGATCTGAAAATATTTGTAAGAGGTCGGAGTTAGAGTTGCAAGAGGTCAATAGACGACTTCATAAGCCAAAGGCGTAGTATGTGTTAAATAAACAACAGATGAAAGATGTGTATCAATGAATCAAAGAACTCAGATTACCCGATGGATATGTCTCAAACTTATCTCGATGTGTGAACGTCGATGAATGCAAAATATCAGGGATGAAGAGCCACGATTGTCATGAATAAATGTACAGATTGCTTCCGATCACGTTTCAATATCATCTACATGATAAGATTTGGGATCCGTTGACAAAACTAAGTATGTTTTTGTAATGCCCAAAATTTTAATAATTATATTTTATCCTTAAGCAGGGGATCGTGGGCTCGAGTTACCGTAGACCGGCGAAGAGCTTCGGGATTAAACCCGAGTAAGAAATTTATGTAGAAAAATTTAAGAAAATTTTATTTACTATGCTTCTATGATTTAGCATGCTAGGGTGATAGAGGGCCTCGAGTTGAATCTAACAATTTAATCAGAACTCGAATCAGAGTTAGATCGGGTCAGATATGGGTTTTAGAAGTCGAGTCATTTAAGTGAAGTCATTTGGACCAACTAGGGCCCATAAAAGGCTTTGAGGGGCGCACGGCTATAGTTTTAGCCGCACGCCACCCGAGGGAGAGGGAGAGAGGCGACCGGAGGAGGAGGAGCCGATTGGAGCCAAAATTTCAAGAGTTCGTCGGCGTCGATCGTAAGAGGATTATTAGTGTCTTCTTCCCTTCCGATTTCTTCCTTAAGGTGAGTGGATTAATCCTCTTTTCCTCATATTCTTACATGCTGCCACCCCTATGTCATGGGGTTTTCACCGGACTTTTGTGGGTTTTCTCGTATCGGATTTGATGATTGGATTAAGGGATTTCTCATTGTCATCATGAATTTATCGGATCAGAATTTGGAGATTGGGCCGCCCCTCTTTTTCTTGAGCCGCCCCTTCTTCTTGATATTTAATTTCCATCTTGATCTTGCTTCTTCCTTGACCTTGGTGGTTCTTAATCTTGTCATTTCTTGATGTTTGGCTTAATACCTTGATTAAGGGAAGAAAATCTAGGGTTAGGGTGTGCTGCCCTCCCTTAGGGGTTCTTTATGAACCCTAAGGGGTGGCATCCATAATTAATTATGTTAGGGTCTTTGAAATAGTTTTTACACATAAGGATTACACTCTTAAGGGTTTCTAAATTATTTACTAGATGTTGAATAAGAGTAGAGACCTATAACTAGGGAAAACAAGGACCTAGGGACACCTAGAGACATTGAGGTTTTAGAATAACACTCGGTTGGGTTGACCTAAGGGGTACCCATAAGGGCCGAACCCCCTTTTTGCCTTTAGGGCATTCGGGTGAGAGTGTAGGCCGTCCTAGGGTATGCGGCTAGGGGTCACAAGGGTGGGTGACATATCGTGTAGGCTCGTATGACTGTAGTACCTTCTTAAGGATCATTCATGCTTAGTATTTAACTACTTACATGTACTTTGTGTTGATATGTGCTTGTGTCAGATTCTGGTGTCGGAATGCGTGTTGAATTTATATTCCTAGCTTGCTTTATTATATTTGATTATCGTGTGGCACAAGCACTTTTGTTATAAGCTTATGAGTTATGATAAATGACATGCGGATATGGAGGGCCGAGGTTTGTCTCTAGCTTACCTCTGATATATCTGCGATGTGATGCGTTCTTCCTTTTTATTGTTATATGTGTGTGTGATGTGGATGGTGCATGTAATTTCTCGGAAGCCTCATCGGTGATGGGAGGGTATGCCCCAAAGAGATGGTGATGGCATTATTCTGGAAGTCCGACCGGTGAGGGGAGATTATACCCCAAAGAGATGGTCCAGAGACCCGACAAGTGAGGGGAACGTATGCCTCAAAGAGACGGATCAGAAGAGCCCGTGTCGGTGAGGGGAGGACATGCCCCAAAGAGACGGCATTGGTGTTGGCCTAAGGTTTTCTACCTTGGTTTTAATCTCGGTTTTGATGATAACGAACATGGAACTAATGTTTCATTGAGAAATCTTTCAAGTTCCAACTCGATTAGCGCACGACGTCCCCGATCGGAAAAATCAAAGAAATCAAAGAAATCGGCAAGGATGCTCGTCGACGCTCGAGATTCTTCGGGAAGTTGAAGTTTAGGTCTAGGGTGTCTAACATGTGTTGTAAATCCTCATGATGATGCATAAGAACCCAAAAACCAAATCCGAACCCCAAAATATGAAAAACCGGCAAATTAGAAAATGACCCTAGAATTCACTAAGCCTAGGGAGCTCATTGGAAGGCTATATAACCTAGACATGTTCTTGACACAAAAAATGCCGGTAATTGTTCCTTGGGTAAAAACTAGATAACGAGATATTTTAAAGAAATTTTTGGAAGCCTTTAGCATACCCATATTTGACCCGGGAGATTAGAAAATTTTTATTTTCTTGAAATTTGTACTAGACCCCAAAAACTAGATTTTGATTCTTAAAAGTTAATAAATGTTATATAAGTAGACTTCGCGAAGACGGAACTCAGAAACGGGCAAACAAGAAAAAACTCAGCCAAACCAAGCACTACAGTCTGCCCAGTTTCGGTCGACCGATCAACCGATTTGCCTATTGCTAGTTTTTGGTAGCATTCGGTCGCTGCCAAAAATTGGCAGTAAGCAAGTCGGTCGACCGAAGTGTGCTAGAAAGCGGCAGTATGCCTTCGGTCGCTCGAACGATCAACCGATGATCAATCGGACCTGCGATCGAACGGCGGAAACAACTAGTTTCTTAGTCGTTGAGTTGGGTGTTTCATGCCAACTCTCAATGCCTTATAAATAGAAGCCTTAGCAAGCCTTCCATCTATCATCCAAGCTTCCATTGAGCCATCTTTGATCATCTCTAAAGATTTCTTGAGCCATTTCTTTGCAAACCCTAGTTCTTATGATAAAAACGTGATTTTGCCTTCCAAGCATCGATCGATTCATTATTGAGGCATCAAGAGGAACTAGGACTCGTGTTTGGAGCTAAGTATAAGTTGTATTATTTATTTGCTCCATTACTTGTGTATTTTATTATTTATTTCAATTTATTTTGAAGTGTGTAAACCTAGGTTGATAGGTTTGATTGAGTTGGTGGTTGCCTTGGTGTTAAGGCTTAAAATCCACCATTGTAAACTTAGTCTACTAGGATTAGTTGAGTTGTCCCTTAGGTTGAGGTGGGAGAGTACTCTTGGTAGGAAGACGGGATACTTCCGGGTGTGGAAGTGCCTTCGGTTTGAGAGCGGAGACTTTCCGGTTGTAAAGTCCTCTTTGTAAGAGAAACCATATAATCTAGTAAACTTAGTTTGGAAATCCTAAGCGGGGTGCTTAGGTAGTGGAGTAGGCATTGAGGCCGAACAACTATTAATAATTGTGTTAGCATTGATATATTATTTTGTGTTAATTCCTTCATATTTATTGCTTCCGCTTGCTATTAATATCGTGCTTAGCCTAACTAATCAAGAAACGATTAAAACTGAAATTAGGCGAAAGATTTAGCTAACACACTATTCACCCCCCCTCTAGTATGGCCATTTCACCAACAACTGGAATAGGTGGTAGCTCGGAGACCATATCGCCTACCTACCCTATGTGGCTATGTGGGACCGACGGGTTCGGAGACATCTATGTGTTTGAGATGAGGCATTCGGCTTGCATACATTTACTTGGTATTATATCTGTGGACGATTGATCCCTATGTACAGGAGGGTGGGCATCATTGATGTTATTTATTTATGCTTATTCTCATATGCCTACTTTTATGTTGGATTTCATGATGTTGATTATGATTGATTGAAGACTGATCTTCTCACTAAGTCCTAGTTGAACTTACCATCTCATTATGTTGTTTTTTAGCACCCACTGCCGGTGGCGGCAGGGCAGCAAGTCTCCTGACATGTTGTGGTCGAGGGGGATACTTGAGTCGTGTTTATTTTCTTTAGAGTCATTTGAGTTATGTAGACTCGGGTTTTCATGTTTCCGCATTTCCTTATGATTGAGGTGCCATTTGACTAGTTATTTATATTTCTTAAAACTAATTCGAACTTTTAGTCATTCTTGAGTTGGTGATTTGAGATGTTTGTAGAAGTCTGTTTTTATTTCTTCTTATTTATAAATTCATGTTTAGTATACTTCTAGACGTGGTTGTTGAGTTAGGCTTTGGGGTACGTGGTGTACCCTGATCGGTCATATCGGATTTGTGGTGTGACAGTATTCAGAAATATTTGTGCAAATGTCATTCGAGTCGAAGATATGTCAGCACTTGAAAATAATATTGTTGAAATCATATGAAAGCTGGAGCAGTTTTTCTCTCATATATTTTTTGACTCAATGGGGCATGCATCTATCGATACACTTGGCATACGAGGCACGAGTTGGTGGCCCCGTTCAATATCAATTAGGGGTGGCAATTTTATCCGCATTCGCTAACTAATAACCGCATCCGCACCGTATCTGATCCATATCCTCAAGTAAAAATGGATATGGATAAGGATACAGATCTAGAAAATTTACATCCATGCGGATACGGATATGATTGTGGATCTGCACCGTATCCGCACCGCCTATCAACGTCTTTGAATTACTATTTTTCACATATAAGTTATTAAGGGCTCTATGGTAATTTCATATCAAGTATATATTAAACTATGGATCAATGAATTGATAATTTATTGATTTTTTAGTTAAATATATTATTTAAATATTTTTTATTAAATACGGTGCGGATATGGATGTGGTGTGGATATCCACATGAATTTGAAGCGGTGCGGATATGGATATCTATATTCATATCCGTAGCGGATACGGTGCAGATATGGATGTGCGTATATGGGGTGCGGTGTAGATACGAATAATGCGGTATTCGCATCGTATCTGATCTGTTGCCACCCCTAATACCGATGGATGTACTTATTTAAAAGATACATGAATCGTCTGAAGAAAAAAGTAAAGAGTGCCACGACAGTTGAAGGTTTCATATCAGAAGTATATATATAATTCAAGAAATTTCAACATTTTACTCATTTTATTTTGAATCAACCATCAAGACAAGACTTAATCGTCTTCCATGTTACGACGACGGGGGAGCTCGACCATCAGACGGGGGATCTCGACCACCAGATGGTCGTTTAAATACTTTTTATTACCCTGGTCATGCTTTGGGTTCTCATCCGGCTAGATATTTAAACGACGATGAGTACCATTTGGCACACTTGTACATTTTACTAAACTATCCAAAGATTGAAAAGTTCATTGAAATATTTGACGTCGAGATGGTGACAAAATACTCAATTTACAGCGATGAGGAATTAGAGAGATTACACAATCGTGATTTCCCTAATTGGTTTAGAACTTACAGTACATAACACATAGACAAAATAGATAACAGAATATTTGAGTTTGCTAGTGGACTGACATGATTTGTATCATGTTATAACGGTTATTTTGTTGATGGATATAAATTTCACACACTTGAATATTCATCTACAAAAAAGACTATGAATGCCGGGGTTTACTTCCAAGGGACAACATATGCTGAATGTGATGTCGACTTTTACGGACTATTGGAAGAAGTCATAGAATTGCACTTTTTTGAATGGAAATCAGTTGCCCTTTTTAAATGTCATTGGTTCGATACAAGCGATAGGGGCATGAGAGTTCATCCGAAGTATAAACTTGTCGATGTCAATTACAAACCGAAATTGGCTTCAAATGAGCCATTTATATTGGCATCTCAAGCTGAACAAGTATATTATATGCAGTATCCATCTCGAAAGAAAGATAGGGCAGATTGGCATGTAGTCTGTAAGACTAAAGCCAAAGGAAAAATTAACTCGGTAGCTGGAGAGAATGAGCCAACATATGACTTCTATCAAGAAGAGGATGCTTCCGAAGTGGAGCGAGTTAGTCCAATACTTGAGGATGATGACACAGAGTTAGTTCAATTGGAAGTAGAATATGTTGATGACGACAATAATGAAGTTGAGGAATGACAGAATGATGATGAAGGAGAAGAAGAATAATTTGAAGATTCTGATACAAAAGAACAATAAGAAGAGTATTACAAGGATGATGATAATGACGATGACGAATAAATTGTAAATGAAGAATATATCTTCAATTATTAAATTTATCTATTAATCTATTATATATAATCTAATTGTATTCATATTTGACAGCTATGGTTCGAGAAGTGTATTCCCGAGGAGGATATGGTGCTCGCAGGACCAGCCCCAGACGATTACCACCTACACCCCTGTATCTATCATACATTCGCTGACACACACCATCCACCCTCCACTACTAGAAAAATGGGCATCAGCAACGGCTGATGCCATTGCTGAGCCGTTGCTGAGCCGTTGCTGAGCCGTTGCTGCAGAGCATCAGTAACGGCCGCGCCGTTGCAATAGAGCCGTGACAGAAAGTTGCGTTGCTGATAACTTAGCAACGGATCAGCAACGGCCGCTCGGGCCGTCGCTCAAAACATTATCAGCAACGGCCGCTCGGGCCGTCGCTCAAAACATTATCAGCAACGGCCGCTCGGGCCGTCGCTAAAAATATTATCAGCAACGGTTTTGCCACAGACCCGGCGCCGTTGCTGATAACATTAATAGCAACGGTCGCTGAGTCCGTAGCAACGCCGTTAGTAAAAGCCCGTCGCTAAGCCGTTGCTGTAGGTCATCAGCAACGGCTTTCGATACACTTTTAACAACGGCTTTCCCACGGACGGCCGTGGGAAAGCCGTTGCTGATGATGTGTACTTGGAAATAGAAAATTTGAAATTTGAAAATTTCCATTGATACATTGATACATTATCTGATACATAACTCACACACCCATACCCTCATACACACATTCATTCACACATCACAAACACACCAAGATATACATCAAAACAATTATATTTATATTGATAATTATCCACGATAGTATAAAAACAATTCAAATGCAAAATTAAAGTATCAATATCCAAACAAAATAAGTTAAACTAGTTCAATATCTCAGTAACAAGTTCAATATCCAAACAGAAAATCTCACGATCACGATGGAGGATGGTCTGGATCATATGGCGGGGTCTGGAGTGCTTGAGTGTACACCGGCGTGGACTGACTCGAGGATGATGGATTAGATGATGCCAAAGAGATGACTGCTTCGGGATGACCTGACATATTGCGTAGCATAGATTGTATATCCGCCATCATCTGACTTTGACGCTCCATCATCTCAGTCTGACGCGCGACCGTGTCCTCTAGAGTCCTTATTCTGCTACTATGATCATAACTGGATCTAGAGGTGGACGGCCGCTCACCAGCGACCGGAGGGGTCGGTGCCCCAAGTGGCCCTAGTACGGCTCGCGCATGACCACTATCTGCGAAGCCATATACGCGGCGATGGTCCCAGCCACCTGCGGCCTCGACCCACGATGCTGCGTCAAAGTCCTCGGGGGTACCCCCGCGCTGCACCACCGTCTGGCTGTAGGTCTCCTACTCGAGTTTGATTTTTTGTTTAATATTTATCATAAAACTTAAATTATAAATATATAATGAATAATTTAAACAAATATATAATTACCATAACGTATGCAGCGCGGTTGTGGATGTACTCCCCCGTCCCATGTGCTCGACGGTGAGTCCGCTCAAACACCGCCATCGGGGAGGGTCGCTGGACAGTCCCGTCATCCGACACCGTCATCTATATTTACAAAACAAATACATTAATTAGTACACATAGTAACAAATAAAATATATAATTAAAAGATATACTTACCATATGGTTCGCGAGCACTGCAAATGCAACAGAGCCGCCGGTGTGACGCGCTCCCCCCCCCCGACATGTGATTTCTAGCTGCATTCCGAGAAATCTCCTGCCATTGATCCGTCGACCATATTCCCACGAGCTGGTCCCATATATCCGCAGTAATCCAACCGGGGCCGTATCCCCGAGTCTCCGCGATGTTAGTGGTCCCAGCTCGGGCCATCGCCTGGGACCGAGCCTGCCCCAGCTGCCCGTTGTACCTTGCCCGGGAAATAGCCTCCCAAGCAGCGTAAATGAAGGGCCTCTGGTCCTCGGCCCATGTATAGCGAGCCTGCAAAATAATAATATCAGTACCAATATTAATATATCATCATGCATGTAAAAAACATAATAATACGTGCCTCAAACTCGCGCCATAACATGTCGACGTGCTCGCTAGGCACGTGAGACCACGTAGGCCATGCCCCGTGCATGTATCGTCGAATAGTAGAAGAAATGCTCCTCGGCACTTCTTCTTGCTCGAACCTGCACAACAAAAATAAATTTTAATATTATATTATGATATAATGAATTTGTAATGATTCATAATTCATGATATATTACCGCTCCCCAATCACGCTAATCAATCGACGTGACTCTGTGGCTGGTGGAGGCTGCCACCTGTTCGGCCCGCGTGGCCGCCTGCGTCTGGATGTACTAGCCTCGGCAGTATCATCGGCATGAGGATCAGCAACAGGAGGATCAGCAGCATGAGTAAGTGCTGGAGTCTCACCGATCGGAGACTCCGAAGCCCTCCTGCGTCGATAACCACGACCAGACATATCTGTCGAATAGACATATAATCAGATTATTGTATAAATTGTAGAGATATATTTAATAAAATATATACTTTACAATTATTCCTCGTCATCTGAATAATAGTCTTCGAATTCTTCCTCTTCTTTCTCTTCTTCATCTTCTTCATCTCCAGCTTCCTTAATTTCATGATCGTCATCATCAGCATATTCAACTTCTAATTGAATTGACGTTGTGTCTGCATCCTCGAGTATTGGAATAATACGATCTACAGCAGGAGGACCATCTTCTTGATAGAAACCATCTGTCACATCAGGTATTGACTCATTTTCTCCTACTATCAGATCAATTTTTCCTCTACCTTTTGTCTTACAGACTACACACCAATCTGCTCTATCTTTATTTCGAGCCGGATACTTCGCGTAATATACTTGTTCGGCTTGTGATGCCAATATAAAAGGCTCATTTGCTGCCAATTTCGATTTGTAATTAACCTCAACAAGTTTGTATTTTGGATGAACTTTCATGCCCATTTCTGTTGTATCGAACCAATGACATCTAAATAGGATCACTGATTTTAAGCCGAAGTAGTGCAACTCTATCACTTCTTCCACCAGTCCATAAAAATCCATATCACATTCAACATAGGTTGTCCCTTTCAAGCAGACCCCAGCAGATTTCATCGTTTTCTTTATAAATGAATATTCAACCGTGTGAAATTTATACCCATTAACAAAATATCCGCTATAGCACGACACAAGTCGCGACGGTCCACTAACAAACTCAAATATTTTTTCATCTATTTCAGCTCTATGATCTTTGCTGTAAGTCTGAATCCAAGTAGGGAAATCACGATTCCGTAATCTCTCCAATTCTTCATCGTTGTGAATAGAGTATTTTTACACCATCTCAATGTCAAATATTTCAATGAATTGTTCAATCTCTGGACAATTAAGTAATACATACAAGTGTGCCAAATGATACTCTTCCTCGCTTAAGTGTCGAGATGGACGAGAACCAAAAGCACGACCAGAGTGACAAAATATATTTAAACGTCCATCTGAATGTCGAACACCCCCGTCGTCGTTACGTGGAAGACGATCAAATCTTGTCTGTACTGTCGATTCAAAGTAAAATGAGCAGAATGTTGAAATTTCTTGGATGATATACGATTCAGATATTGATCCTTCAACAACTGCGGTGTTCTTTACTTTTTTCTTTAGACGATTCATGTATCTTTCAAATAAGTACATCCACCGATATTGAACGGGGCCACCAACTCGTGCCTCGTATGCCAAGTGTATCGGTAGATGCTCCATCGAGTCAAAAAATGTAGGAGGGAAAAACTGCTCCAGCTTGCATATGATTTCAACAATATTATTTTCAAGTGTTGACATATCTTCGACTCGAAGGACATTTGCACAGATGTTTCTAAAAAACATACTTAATTCAGTCAACGGACCCCAAATATTATCAGGTAGAAGATCTCGAAATGCAATCGGAAGTAATTTCTGCATGAATACATGACAATCATGGCTCTTCATCCCTGATATTTTGCAATCATCGACGTTCACACATCGAGATAAGTTTGAAGCATATCCATCGGGTAATCTGAGTTCTTTTACCCATTGACAAGCATCTTTGATCTGTTGTTTATTTAACACATATAGGGCCTTCGGTTTCAGATATCGTCCGTTGACCTCTTGTAACTCCAACTCTGGTCTTTTACAAAGTATTTTCAGATCATGTCGGGCTTTGACATTATCTTTAGTTTTTCCAGAAATATCCATCAAAGTGTTGAAAATATTATCAAACACATTTTTTTCAATGTGCATGACATCTAAATTATGTCGAATCAATAATGAACTCCAATAGGGCAATTCCCAAAAGATACTTTTTTTCACCCAGTTGTGTGTTTGGCCAAAACCTGACACTCTTTCATTGCGACCAAATACTATATCTGGAAGTGCTGAAACACGTGCTAACATTTGTTCACCAGACAACATCGGTGGTGGCCCATCTCTTTCGACTCTGCCCTTAGTAAATTTATTACGATTCCTTCGATACTGGTGATTAACCGGTAGGAATCGACGATGACAATCAAAGAATGAGATTTTTCGTCCGTTCTGAAGACTGATTGATTTAGAGTGCTCCATACAATACGGACAAGAGAGTCGGCCGTGAGTGCTCCAACCCGACAACATGCCGTACGCCGGGAAATCATTGATTGTCCACAAGACCGCGGCCTTTAAATTGAAGTTTTGCTTCCGATGACAATCATAAGTGACAGCTCCCTCAGTCCACAATGTTTTCAATTCATCTATCAAGGGTTTGAGAAATATGTCAATTTCTTTTCGCGGACCCTTAGGACCCGGAATAATCATCGAAAGATAAATAAATTCATCTTTCATGCACATTGACGGTGGCAAATTATAAAGTGTCAGCAGCACTGGCCAAACTGAATAAGGAGTTGCAGAATGTCCAAACGGATTAAAACCATCTGCGCACAATCCCAATCTGATATTTCTAGTATCCCTAGCAAATGAAGGATAACATGTATCCAAATGTTTCCATGCTTCACTGTCAGATGGATGAGTCATTACTGTATCATCACGACTTCTTGCATGCCAACTCATGTAGGGGGCTGTCTTTTCCGACATGAATAATCTTTGAAGCCTCGGTGTTAGTGGAAAATACCGAAGCACCTTAAACGGGATATTTTTCTGTCGGACCGATTTCTTCTCCTTGTAACGAGGGTGTTGACATACAGGGCATTTATCCAACTGCACATTTTCTTTATAATATAAAATGCAGTTATTTTGGCACGCGTGTATTTTTTCGTACCCAAGCCCCAATTTTCTCATTAGCTTTTTAGTCTTATAAAAAGTTGGCTCAAACTTGTTATCAGTAGGCAGCATTCCATTAATCAATCCAGCAATCCGATCATACGCAACTCCGCTGATATTACAATCGACCTTGATGTTTAAGAGCTGTGTCATTGCTGAAAACCTAGTGTATTTAGGACAATTCTCATACAAAGGTTCATCGGCAGCTTTCAACATCTCGTAAAATTCCGCAGCTTCTTTATTCGGTAATTCAATCTCTACCGCAGCCCCTACTTCTGTGATATCAACCGCTGTAGTATCTGGTGGGACTGATGTCTGAAGAACTGGCCGATCAACATTATCATTCAAGTGGAATTGACCCCCAAGACTATCAAGTATCATAGTTCTATAGGGATTACATTGACCGGATGAAGAAGCACCAGCAGAGGAAGATTCACCATATGTCTGAACGACAGGATTGCTCGACGTCCCGACTTCGCGTGACTCCCCGTGACGAATCCATAGAAAATATCTTGGTGCAAATCCTTTGGTATATAGATGCAGAGTGACAGTCTCCCGATCCAAAAATCGTCCATTCGAACAAATGCGGCACGGACATCGGATTTGATCACCCATGCTAACGAAATTCCGATTCGAATAGGCGAAATTTAGGAAGTACGTTACGCCTAATCGAAACTCATTCGTTAAAGCTCCACGAGCAAGACGTCGGTACATCCAACTTCGATCAGCCGACATGATTTTGTCAATCAATGACAATTTCTTTGGTTAATGTCTTTAGGTGAGATTGTCCTATTCCATTCGGGATTTATGTTATTCGTACTGCACTTACGTTTTAATTTTAACTGTTAACTAATTATTCTAAATTTTGGCAGGATCTCCCTACAGTTCTTCGAATACGCATATCATCTGGGCGCGTATCGGAGAACAAGGGAGATGTTGCCGAAATTTAGAATAATTAGTTAACAGTTAAAATAAAAACGTAAGTGCAATACAAATAACTATATTCCCAAATTATCCAATCAGGGACAATTCAAGAATTGTACGTCGTATAAAAGATCATCTACTTCTTTTACACGAACATACAATCCCCGAACGGATCTAAGGTTTTGCTAAATCATATCCGACTCGTCGATGCGTACGTGAAACATATCAACTCGTCGGATGGATGATTATTTTCTAAATGTTTCGAGACAATTCGAGTCCATATTGGACGATTTCGGCGCGCGTCCGAAGTGGACGATTCCGGCGCGCGTCCGAAGCTAGTGGACGATTCCGGCACGAGTCCGAATTGGACGATTCCGGTGCGCGTCCGAAGTGGATGATTCTGGCGCGAGTCCGAATTGGACGATTCCGGCGCGCGTCCGAAGTGGACGATTCCGACGCGAGTCCGAATTGGACGATTCCGGCGCGCGTCCGAAGTGGATAATTCTGAAATTAATCTAAACCCTAAAAATTATTCTAACAAATTAAATAATTAATTAACAATTAATTAACTATTAAAAAACTATTAAAAAACAATAATAAAATAATATTAAACTACAAATTCCGGCGCCGGAGTCAGGTGGACTCCGGCGCCGGCGTACACTGGCCGGACACACTGTCCGGCCAATGTACAAGGTCCGGCGACGGCCATCGGCCGACCGCCGCCGGCCGAAACCCTATTTTTAGGGTTTCGGTCGGATTTTCTACCGGCATATGTCGGAGGGCAACGGGAAGAGACGATTGTCGGAGGGCACATACCTGACAGTGTCGGCAGCAGCGGGAGGCGTCGTCGGCGTCGTCGGCGGCGAGAGGAAGGAGAGGAGGCGGCGACAGCAGCAGCGGGAGGAATAAGGGGGGCGGGCGCGATCTGCGACCTATATAAACTTATCAGCAACGGCTCACTCGCCCGTTAGAAAGCCGTTGCTGATAAGTTATCATCAGCAACGACTCACTTGTCCGTTAGCAAGCCGTTGCTAATAAGTTTTCATCTGCAACGGCTCACTTGTCTGTTAGAAAGCCGTTGCTGATAATTAACATCATCAGCAACGGCGCGCATGTCCGTTAGAAAGCCGTTGCAGATACAACATATCTGCAACGGCTCGAGCGGCCGTAAGAATGCCGTTGCAAATAGCAACGGCTTGAGCGGCCGTTGCTGATAGCCGTTGCTGAAGACCAAGTTTCTAGTAGTGCTCGTCTAGACATCGTCGACCCTCCGTCAACACCCACCGATTTCCCCTCGCATGTAGCCACTGTCCCTTCATCGACACCCGCCATCCCCCACCTCCAACAACCATCCCCCACCTTCGGCCACCATTCCCTCAAACGATGTAGGTCTGTCTGCTCCGGCGCCGTCGATATCGAGACGTAGGCCACGAGGGCCCAACAGAATTATCGATCCCTCCGCCAGGCGATGGAGAGTCGCGCAGAGTAGTTAGTGTGCGCGGTAAAAGGTAAGTAGATGCATTAATTATTGCTTATAATTTATTTATAATTCAATATATCATAATATGTAATTGTACTATATTTGGTGCGGGTTTGAGGAGGATGTCCCACGCACGATAGTAGGGATGATCCAACGATTCATGCACGAGGCGTGGCCTACATCGTCTCAGAGCCCCATGTGTGAGCATATAGATTTGTTGTGGCAAGAGTTCCAGGTACGTATATTTATTAAATTAATGTCAATTATAAATATGGATCAGTAATAATAAATTTCTTTTTATGCAGGCCCATTATACATGGCCGGAGGATCAAGCCACTTTTGTAGAGAATGCATGGGAGCGCGTTGCCTGCGCTCGCTACAACGGGCTGCTTTAACAGGCCTGGAAAATCGTAATAAGACAGCTGGGGGCCGCATACATTGGACAGACTCGGGGACACAGCCCCGAATGGATTCCTACACGTGTGTGGGACCAACTAGTTGAGCGGTGGGCCACGCCTGAGTGGCAGGAGGTTTCCCAGACTGTGTCAAGAAATCGTATGTTCAGGGGGACGGCACGGGGGCGCGGCACACTAGTGGCTCCGTACGTGTCTTTTGCGCTTCATGAGCATCCTATGTTATGTATAATTTCCTTATTTTTAATTAAATTATATATATTGTACAATTATACTAATGTATTTGTTTTCTAATGTTAGACGCGAGTGGCGGAGGATGGCACCGTCCACTACCCCCTTGCTGATGGAGGTGCTTGAGTGCACTCACCATCGGCGACATGGGGTAGAGGACTACGTCGATATGAAGGCCGCAACCATCATGGTAAGTATTTATGTCTATTTGATTTTACGCAATTTTTATTTATAGTTTATATATATTTAGTATTTAAAAAATAAACACGTGTAGGAGACATACACGATGATCGTGATCGAACACGGAGGAACGCCACAGGGTGACTTTGACCCCGTAGCGTGGGTCGAGACTGCAGGTGGCTGGTAGTACGATCGTGTTTATGGCTTTGCGGACAATGGCTGTTGGGAATAAATCTAGCGTAATAGACAAGAAACGAGAGAGAAAATCATACACACGAGAACACACACAAGATTTACGTGGTTTGACGAAATTGCCTACTCCATGGCTGCACTATAAAATCTTCACTATTTGGGGGACTGCCAAAAACTCTGCGTAACGCAACATAAAAGGGTTTGGGCAGATCAGTCGCCACACATCCCAACGGTGGCCTTGCACGGGCCGTGTTAGGGTCACTTGGGGCACCTACCCCTCCCGTTGGGGGTGAGCGACCCTCCACATCCCGGACGCAGGACCAAATTCGGATAGCGACCTTGGAGTCAGAGCTTACACAATAGAGACATGCGATGGAGGAGCACAGACGAACGAATGACGAGTTGAGACAGACGATGGATGCACAGAGACAAAGGATGGAGAACATGCAAGCACTCCATTTTTGATTGCATCTCAATCCGACATTCATATATCGATGATGTCCGAGCTATCCTCCTCGACCCAGTCGACGCTCCCGACCCAGTCATTGTCGACTCCATCGCCTCCACCGCAGCCGTGAGATTTTGGTTTATTGTATTTTGATAACATAATACTTGATATCCTTCGTTTGAGGCTTAGATACTTGATAGTTGTTTATATACTTTAGTTTTAATATTTGATAATTGTTTGCCTCCGTTAGAGACATAGATTGGTGATATTTCAGTAAAAATTATGTGGTCAACTGTATTTGTATGTTTAAGATATTTTATGATTGTAAATTTTGGTTGTAAATAGATTGTATCATGTGAATATTATTGTATACAAGAATTTTCAAAATTTTAATTTTTTCAGTTACAGGATATAACATTAGTGATGGCTTACCCATGGATGATCGTCACTACACCGTCGTCGAAAGTGTATCAAAACTAGCTGATAGCTTGGGCAACAATAAATATCACGGTTGCTAATAATATCACTGACGGCTCATAGCTGCGGCTAATAATTAAATCTCAGTGACAGTCGTCTTGACCATCACTGATATGTTTAAAGCAGCTTGCGCGGCTGTCGCTGGTAATTACTTGGGACGGCCGCCCCGCGCCGTCACAAATTATCTGAGACACGCACAAATTTTCGTTTTAGGATAATTTAGTTTCTGTGACCCGAACATTCGTCTTGTCGGGATTTTTATGATTTTTGTACATTTCAAATCTTATGAAATGCATATGCGTGGCGCCTACGCCTCACTCTTTGTAAAAAAAAAATGCTTTGTGAAACTAATTCGTCGTCAAATCTAAATTTAGTCTTCAATTTTTTGTTTAAATATTTTTGTCCGATTGTTCATTCATCATTTCTTTCGTTCATCACTTAATCATTTTTCTGAGCTAATTCTCACTCAATCAATATATTACAGTTGACTGACTAATCTATATTAATGACATAGATATATCCTCTTCATGGGACCACATTGTCCCTCTAGAAAAAAATAATTATATGAACAGTATGTTTATATAAATTTTGATGAATGATTGAATATAAATTTTGAACGATTGAACGTAAATATAAATATAAATAAAAAAATAAATGAATATCTTATTTATTCTTTTATAGATTTTCTATACGCAGCCAGAGCATAGAAGTTGCACTGGTACCTCCCCTGTCTCGATTGTTGTCTCAATCGCACAAACTCTCTCCTCACACACTCTCGTATATAAATTTATCCATGAATGTACATCTTCGTCTCAAAGCTTCACTTCTACCTAATCACGCGCCTTAACATTCCCTTCCGTTCTCTGAGGAAGAAGCAATTAACTCATGGCAGCCATTAAACCTTGCAAAAGCTTAGCTCTCTGCCCAAAGTACGTTACGCTGATGACCTTTCTCATAAGCATGGGAGCCGTCTCCCTCTCCTCTTCTCTCGCCCAGGACGGCGTTCACATGGCCGAGGGCAGATGCCGAGAGAGCGAAAGGCGCGCTCTCCTCGCCATCGCCGCTGACATGTACGACCCCTTCAACGATTGGCTTTCCTCCTGGACCGCCGCTGACTGCTGCACGTGGCGAGGCATCGCCTGCGACGCCGCCACCGGCCACGTCACCAAGCTCGACCTCCGCTTCCCCTACCCCGATGACGTCGGCAACATAGACGCCAGCACCATCAACCCCTCCCTCCGCGAACTGCAGCACTTGCAGTACGTGGACTTGAGCGTGAACAATTTCTCCTTCGCCGGCGTCCCCGACGCCGTCGTCTCCCTCCCCCGCTTGCAGTACCTCAACCTCTCCGGCGCCATGTTCGCCGGTGCCGTCCCTCCCCAACTCGGAAACCTCTCCAGCCTCCGGTACCTCGACCTTAACGGCTGCTACGGTGA
Source organism: Canna indica (assembly GCA_034359265.1). Taxonomy (NCBI): domain Eukaryota; kingdom Viridiplantae; phylum Streptophyta; class Magnoliopsida; order Zingiberales; family Cannaceae; genus Canna; species Canna indica. The sequence goes on from CP136897.1 coordinate 61,110,187, forward strand.
TCTCCACGCTAACGAGCTCGCCTGGCTCTCTCGCCTACCTTATCTCAGGTATCTCGACATGAGCTGCGTCAACATCTCCGAAGCAGCAAACTGGCTTGAATCCATCAACTCGATTTCCTCCCTCGAAGTGCTGCATCTGCAATGGGCGGATCCTCCCTTCCTTCCGCAAACTTTGCCGCATTTCAATCTCACATCTATCAACGTGCTCGATCTCTTCGGCAGCTTGAGCATAAACACCTCCGTCATCGGGTGGCTGTCGAACGCCACCGGCCTCGAGCATCTCCAACTCAGTTCATGCGGCGGCTTCGACATCAGGCCACTGCAATCTGCATTGGGAGCTCTCGTCAACTTGCAAGATCTCGATTTGTCTGCAAATGATATCGGAGGAGAGATCTACGCAATCGTGGGCAATGTAAGCCGGCGATTGCGGATGCTGGACTTGAGGTGGAATAAGTTAACCGGCGACATCGCTCAAACTCTCAGTAGCTTAAAACACCTCGAGGTAATGACCTTGGACAATAACCAGCTCTCCGGGCAAATTCCAGAGATGGTCGGAGAACTTTCCAGCTTGCGCTCCTTAACCTTAAGCTCGAATCAAATCTCCGGCAGAATTCCGCAGTCCATCGGAAAACTTCGCCTCTTGGAGGACATATTCTTGTCCGGCAACAACATCACCGGCAAGATCCCGGCGAGCATCGGCAACCTCACCAACCTGATATTCTTGTTCCTAGGCCGGAACGCCATCACGGGACCCGTACCGGTGACCATCGGCAATCTCCTCAACCTGCAGCAGCTGTACTTATCGGACAACAACATCACCGGACAATTACCGGAATCCATCGGCAGGCTCAAGAACTTGCAGGCCTTGTACTTGCAAAACAACTTCATCACAGGGCCGATACCAGCGACCGCCGGTGGCCTCCAAAGCCTGCGGCGATTGCATATATCGTCGAACCGCTTGAGCGGGCACATTCCTAGGGGAATGGGCACCCTGTGCAACCTGGAGTACTTAGATTTGTCCGATAACAGAATTGTCGGAGAGATCAAAGATCTGATCAATGGCTTGTCTCGATGTCCTCAGCCAATGCGCTTGTTTTCTTTGCATCTTTCCGATAACAATTTGAATGGCAGCGTTCCTCCCCGTCTGGGCCAGTTGACCGAGCTATCTGAAGTCTACCTCTCATCCAACTCTCTCGTCGGCAACGTGACCGAAGCCCACTTCTCCAAGCTCGCCATCTTAAAGTTCTTGGATATTTCGCAGAACAATTTGCAGGTGATTCTCCGTGATGATTGGGTGCCTCCGTTCAACGCCTTCACCATCGGTATGAGCTACTGCCGCATCGGAACGCATATTCCTTCTTGGATTCAAACGCAGACGCTTTTGCAGAATCTTTACCTCTCAAGAAGCGGCCTCGAAGGTAGAATCCCAGCTTGGTTTTCTCACTTCAATCCCCAAGGTTGGCATTACCTCGACCTCAGCTCGAACAACTTGAGCGGGCCGCTCCCGGTGGTGAGCTCGGTCGACCAGAGCATCATCAATCTCTCGAACAACTCCTTCTCCGGACCAATTCTTCCATCCTTCGCAGCTTGGCTGAATCCATCCATTTTGACGTTGTCCGACAACATCATCAGCGGCAAATTCCCTCCTTTCTTCTGCAACATGACATTCTTGGAGGTTCTCGACCTCTCCAACAACGGCTTGTCCGGGGAGTTCGCAGATTGCCTCCTCTCGTATCCAAAATCTCTGCAGTCTCTGCACGTGAACAACAACAGCCTCACAGGACAACTCCCTTCGTTCCTGAAGCAGTGCAAGCAATTGATCACCCTTGATCTTGGCGAGAACAAGTTGTTCGGCGAAATGCCTCAGTGGATAGGGAGGAGCCTCTCGTCGCTGCAAGTGCTCCGCTTGCGGTCAAATCTCATCCACGGCGCCATTTCTCCACAAATTGCCGACCTCACTTCTCTCCATGTCCTTGATCTCGCCAACAACAACCTTCATGGCGCCATTCCTTCGTCCATAGGAAGCTTGAACGCCATGGTTACGGTACAGAATGTGATGGAGCCATTGATTAATAGCGACGCGAAGTACTACAGCGAGCATGTGCTGATAACTACAAAGGGATCCACCATCGAGTACAGTACCGTGCTCTCGCTAGTGACGAGCATAGATTTGTCTAACAACGAGCTTAATGGTGCCATCCCTCACGAGCTCACCGACCTCCATGGATTGCACTTCCTCAACTTGTCCAATAACCACTTGATGGCGAAGATCCCGAGTGAAATCGGAGCCATGACGCAGCTGGAGTCGCTCGATCTATCGATGAACAATTTGACAGGGGAGGTTCCAGCAAACTTGGAAACTCTAAATTTCTTGAGCCACTTAAATTTGTCTTATAATAATTTGGCAGGGAGAATTCCTACAAGCAATCAATTGCAGACCTTGAATGATCCCTCAATCTACATTGGCAACAAGGGTCTTTGTGGTATACCACTGGCAGAGTGCCCAAATAATAAGAGAGCATCTCATGGGTGGACTCAAGAAGATGATGAGAGTGACAAGCTTGAGACTATACTGAACGTTACTATCATCATCATTGGATTTGTAGTGGGATTTTGGGGTTTTGTTGGCACATTGATCATGAAGGAGAGGATGAGGATTGTTTTGTTCGAGTTCATTGACAGGATGCAGTGGCGATTGTCACTAAAATTTGCAGAATTGAAGTGAAAATAGCAAGAAAGAATTGAGCTTTGTGTACAGTTATTTTTCTTCTTGGAGTATCGGCATTAAATGTTTAGTTTCTTCAATTTTGAGTAACTCTTCTGGCAATAAATTTATGACAATTTTCAAAATTTTATGAAGATAAGAATGAAAGCTGAGTTTTGTTAGTTATAAATTTATAAATAAGTGAAAAAAAAACACAATTAAAATCCTAAGAAAAGAAAATCTGTTACTCTAAAAAATAATATAAAGATGTGTTATTGGCTCTATGCTAACCAAAGTTGAGTAAAACTTCCTCCACTCCAAATAGTTCTCATGTCCATAGTCTTTTTTTTATAAAAAATCTAAAGAAGCTGGTATTAATCATAAGTTTTGATGAATCATCGTCTGCTAAATAAAAAAAATCTCAAATATAAAAGCTCGTTTTTCTCTCTCAAAGTACTGGTTCCGAAGCAGGTGAATATGACCATGGACAGAGTGAACCTGATAAGAAAAGTGGATAGATTTCATCCGGGATTGAATGATATGATCAATTTTATTAAAAAATGAGTTTTGAATGTAGCTCAAGTTCTATTGAATTTTACTTGCACGTGGAACCAAAAATATCATGGAAAAATCAATAAAATAGTCTATCTACTAAAAATAAATTTCCAATGATGTTCAAATGTATAATGTCAAAAAAGGAAATTATTTCATTTTTATTTTTACCATATTTTCTTTTCTTTTTGTTTATTTGTGTTTGATTGTGTTCCATACAATATTTCAAAATTACAATGCTATCACTTGTTTTTCTTTTTTTTTCTTTTCACACATCAAACATCTTTTAGTGTAATTATTATATTTTAAATTATGTTTTAACTATTTTTAATAAGTGAAGTAAACTATGTTTTCATATCGGAGTTTTTTTGATATATTATTTCAAAAATCTTTAAATTGTTAAGTCAATTGACCTAAATGTCATCAACAAAAATTTAAGGGAAAAAAAAAATTATACGAGTGCACTTGCAATACAAGAAATACATGAAAACTAAACTTTCGATCACTTAAAGAAGGGAAAATCATACTTTTAGTTATCATAGTTTACTCGAATTTTAATTTTATCTCTCATAGTTAAAAAAAATTGGTTTTAGTTCATTCCCACACTATATTTTTGTTTAGAAATTGGTCCCTGCCGTCACTTGAGGCATAAACAAAGCTCAAAGTTGCTGACTAGACATTGCTGACGTTGAGTCTATAGGGACCAACTCTTAAAAATATATAGTATGAGGACTCAAATCATAAGTTTGTAAACTATAGCTATGAGGACTAAAACCAAAATTCGAATAAACTATGAGGATCAAAAAGTAAACTTTTCCTTTTTTGGAAATGCGTTCAAAATTTGAAAACTTGATGGTAATGTTGAATGGTCTATGGTGACAATGTCCATTATTTTGAACCTCTCATGTTACCGGATATTGCTTTCGAAATTGCTGATGTTAACTTTATGTTGTTTACAGGTTTACATATTTAGAAGATTGATTTAATATTAGTTTATTTTCTACCTGGGCACAAATATCTGATTTTTTATGTTTGCATGGAACACATTAATTCAATAGCGAACTCACAAAACTTGCAAAAATATCATATTGAAGTTTGTTTTTGGTCTCCATAGTTTACTCAAATTTTGATTTTAGTCCTCATACTATATTTTCTAGGAGTTGGTCCCTGCAGACTCCACGTCAGCAATGTCTAGTCAGCAACTATTATCCACGTCAGCTCCATTTATGCCTCAAGTGACGACAAATATCAATTCCTAAAAAAAAATATAGTGTGGGGATTAAAACCAAAAATTTTAAACTATAGGGACTAAAACCAAAATTCGGATAAATTATAGGGACTAAAAGTATAAATTTTCCCTTAGGGCCTGTTTGGATTGAGGTTAAAGGAGGGAAAGGAAAGGGAAAGAAAAAATTTCCCTTGTTTGGTTTTATGATTTTAATGGAGGGGAAAGAGAATGGAGGAGAATTATTTACTTCGGTTCCCCTTCAAATCTCAATTTTCTTTCAACTCCGATTTGGGGTTGAATGAAGGTGAATACAATTATAAAAAAATTATTCTAAATAAATTTATGAAATTATCCTTATTATTTTTATAAATTTACAAAATATTTATTAAACTTTAGTGGTATCTTCATATCCCCATTGGTTGGGGTTATTCTTAATCATTTTTAGTTTTGTCTCGAAGCATACATATATATAACACATAAATAAAAAAGGTATAATTATCTATTAAATAAATAAAAAAATTATTCTCCTTCTTTTCTCTTATAAGGTAGATTCAAATAAGGTTAATTTTTTCATTCTCCCTCCCCTTATTAAACTATATCCAAACAAGCTTAATTTCTACTTTCCCTCTCTTCTCTTCCCTTCCATCGTATCCAAACACACACTTAAAGAAATATTTTACTAAAAAAATAGTATTTCAAAATCGAAATAATTTTTGAAAAATTTCCAAATTTGTAATAAGCATGCATAAATTTTTAAAATTGAAATAAAAAAATTAGAATAATAATTTTACCCTCATACTTTTGGTCAGTCTTTAAAGTACTCAAAGATTTTTCTCAAAAATCTTTAACACTTAGAATTATTGATTAAATTTTATTTTTTTTAAAATTACATGAAAAGTTTTTATTTATTAAAAATTTCTCTTTTCATTAATTTTTGAGGATGAAGCAAACAACTAGAAAAGCAATACAAGTCAGATAATTCTTTTCGATTGGTAAAAGAAGAAGATAATTCTTCTAGATTTAGTTTATAGGTACAAAAACGATTTGACTCAATTTGTAAATTGAAATTATTTAATTTAATTTATATTCGGTTTTTAATGGTCTAACTGAATTGAAAAATATCCATTATCAAAATAACATATTTAAATTAAAAAGAATATCAACTATGATTAATGTTTCAGGTGATTAGGACATTTAAATATGAAGTACGATGTCAAAGTTCATTCCATTACTAACATTTTCATATGAATAAATTATAATTTAATAGCTTATTATAATTAGTTTTAATAAAAATAAAATAAGTTATTTTAATATTTAAACTTCTATAATAATAAAAATTAATAATCATTTTTAAGTTTGGACTAACAATAATAGTTGTTAAAAAATAATTATGCATTAACAAAATTAATTTTGGATCAAAAATAATTATGCATTAACAAAATTAATTTTGGATCAAAAATAATTTTTAAATTTGGATTAAATTAATAATAATCATTCCATTAAATTTTGTTAAAAATAAGAATTTTGGATTAAACATTAGAAAACATATTTAAAATTGGATCAATATTGTTAAGGGTAAATATAAAAAAAAATACAAACTTTAGATCTTTTTCCATTTTTAACATAATCTTTTTTCGTTAGCAAGAAAATACACAAATTTTCATTCTGTTACTCCGTTTAGCATGCACCGTCATTTTTGACGGTTTTTGCTGATGTGTCACTTAACAGTGATGACGTGGTAAATTTTATCCTTGACTAAAATCATATAAAATAAATAATGTCATATAAATTATATTATTGACTAAAATATTGACACCTCTTCAAATTATCTTCTCCACCGCACCTTCCACCTCACCTCCTTTCTCACTCCGGTGGCGACTGCACCATTTCAAGCATTGGAACTTCGCCTGGCCGGAGAGGACACCTGCCGACCTCCATGTCGCCTCTCTGACGGAGAGGACGCGTGTCCTCTCTGCCAGATAGGTCAGCGACAGGCAGAGGGAGGTCGCGTGAGAGGTCGGCGACCTCTCTGTCGCCTCTCTGGCAGAGAGGACGCGCGTCCTCTCCGCTAGAGAGGTCGGCGACCTCTCGCGCAACCTATCTGGAGGTCGGGAGAGAGGTCGCTGACGTCTCTAGCGGAGAGGACGCGCGTCGATCGGTTGGTCGATCGATGATCGACCGAACGGGCCGTAACGGCTATTTTTCTACCCGTTGAGTCACCGTTCAGCTGAGGGGTTATAAATACCCCTCACCTACCTTCTTAAAACCTTCTTAGTGAATTTATTGAGCATTCAAAAAGTGATTAAGAGCCTTCAAAGTGATCGATCTGCTGCGCCCTAATCTTCCGTCAAATTCTTCTTCAAGTGCCTGTTTTCTTCAACTTTGCTGCAACTCCAGTGCATCTTCAATTCTAGAGAGTTGAAGGCGTGAAGGCTTGGGAAAAGACCTTTGGTTTATATTTCTATTCGTAAGCTCTTTTACATTGTATTTAAAGTTTTATTTCAGACTTGTTTTCCATCTGTAATAGCTGCTAGGTGTGCTAGGGAAACACTTAGGGGAAACTTTGTAGAATTGTGTTTTGCCTACGTGAATAGGTTTGAGGGATTTTCAGAGTGGTGAGAAGAGTGTCTTCATTGTATTCAAAGGAAAACAAAAACTCTATAAAGTAGTGGTTAGAAATCCTTGGTGAGGAGCCAAGGTAGTGGAGTAGGCAGTTGGCCGAACCACTATAATTCATCTTGTCTGCATTGCTTTCGATATTTGCTCATTATTGTTATTGACATTTGATCATATCTATTGTTAAGATACATTTGCATTTGATTAAAGTTAAATTGAGTAAAAAGAAAAATTGAGTAAATCAAAAAGGGGATAGACACTATTCAACCCCCCATTCTAGTGTCGGATTTCCTACAACAATTGGTATCAGAGCTTGGTCCTAGGTCAAGATTTAACCATCTTCCCTACAAATTAAGATGTCTAGTGAAATCCAATTAGCTCAAGGGTCCTCTATCCATACTCCACCACTATTCGATGGAAACAACTATGCCTACTAGAAGATCCGCATGAATGGCTTCCTACAATCTCTAGGCATGGATGTATGGAGGATGATTTTAGTAGAGTATAAGAAACCCGATAAGGATATGGATAAATGGGACCAAGAAGAGATTAGACTCTTCAATGTAAATGCAAAGACCGTCAATGCATTATATTGCGGCCTATCAATTAATGAATTCAATAGGATTTCTACTTATAAGTCCGCATATGAATTATGAAAGGTCCTAGAGACCACACATGAAGGAACTTCACAAGTAAAGGAATCCAAAATAAATCTACTCATGCATGACTATGAAATGTTTAAAATGTTATCACATGAATCCATTGATGTCATGCATGCTAGATTTCAAAATATTACAAATGGCTTAACTAACCTTGGCAGAAAAATAAGGGAAGAGGAGAAGGTAAGGAAGCTCCTTCGTTCCCTTCCAAAATCTTGGGAGCCCAAGGTCACAATAATCATGGAAGCTAAGAACTTGAGTACCTTGAAGATCTTGGGAGCCCAAAATCTCTCATGACACATGAGACCCACATGAAGCAATATCAGGAGGAAGATGCCCCCAAAGGCAAGGTCATTGCCTTAAAAGCATCACATCGAGCAGAAGAGTCGTCCTCATCCGAGAAAGATATGAATGACTTTGAAGAAATGACGATGTTAGCTAGAAGGTTTATGAGTTTCATGAGAGGAGGCATGAAGAAGGGAAGAGGAGGCTACACGTGCTACCATTGCAACAAGATCGGGCATCTAAGGAGGGATTGCCCACTTCTCAAGATAGCTTCCACCTCCAACCCTCACAAAAAGAAAAAATACAACAACAAGAAGAAGACAATGATGGCCATGTGGGATGAAAGCGAGGCCTCATCGAGTGAAGAAGAAGCAAAGAGCGAAAAGGCAAATCTTTGCTTGATGGCAAATGATGATGAGGTAAGATTTATTTTTGGTGAAGTTTCTTTTACTCGAGAAGAGGTAGAATATGAATTTGAACAAATGCATGATGAATTTAATGCCATTAGGAGAAAATTCAAAGACCTCAAAAAGGAAAATAAATCTTTAGAGCTTGAGAATGATAGTTTATTACTTTCATGCAATGCCTTAAGAAAAGAAGTAGACACCCTTAAGGAAGAGATATGCACCCTAGAGAAAGCTAAGAAGGACTTAGAAATTGACAACCAAAAATTAGAAAATGAAAACAAGTATTTAAGTGATCAAGTAGAGCATTTGAATAATAGCATGCTAACATTGAAAAAGAAACTTTGCATGCTTAATGAAAAGATGACAATCATACAAAATGTCATGCCTAAGGTTGTCTATAAAAAGAAATCATCACACTCCCATGCTTACACATATACTAGACGAAAATTTAATAAAAATTACTTTTCTTGTAGCATATTTGGCCATATGGCCAAGGAGTGTGCTTTGAGGAGGAACCCACATGCAAGATTTACATGGGTTCCCAAAATGACTAACACTCTAGGACCCAAGAAAATTTGGGTACCTAAGATGGTTTCTTCTCCTTTTGTAGATGGAGAAGCATCCTCAAGCAAATAGAAGCACTTGGATATTGGATAGTGGTTGCTCAAAGCACATGACGGGTGACATCAACTTATTTACAATCCTATCAAGCAAAGATGGTGGATATGTCACATTTGGAGACAATGCCAAAGGTAAGATTATTGGCATTGGTGATATAGGTATACTCCCTTATCCATGTATTAAGAATGTTTTATTAGTTGATGGGTTAAAACATAACTTAATTAGCATATCACAATCATGTGACAATGGATACAAGATTATTTTTGAAGCATCTAAATGTATCATTAGAAGTGCACCTTCAAATAATATCATATTTATTGGAAATAAACAAGAAAATATCTACACCTTAGAATTAAATGTCTTGCCAAATCCCCATGTTAGATGCTTAGTTGCCATGGAGAATGACTATTGGTTGTGGCATAGAAGGCTAGGACATGCTAGCATGAGCCTCGTCCAAGAGATATCTAGGAAACAATTAGTTAAAGGCTTACCCAAGATCGAATTTGAAAAAGATAAACTTTGTGATGCATGTCAACTAGGTAAGGAAGTCAAATCTTCATTTCATAGCATTAATTAAGTTAGTACATCTAGAATTCTTGAGCTTGTACACATGGATCTCTTTGGTCCATGTGATGTAGCTAGTCTAGGTGGAAAGCTATATTGTTATGTATTAGTTGATGATTTTTCTAGATTTACATGGGTTTTCTTTTTGGCCAAGAAAAATGAAACTTTTGAGTTTTTCAAAAAGTTTGCAAAGAAAGTTACAAATGAAAAAGAAGTTTCAATTTTAAAAATTAGAAGTGACAATGGAGAGGAGTTTAAAAATAAAAAATTTTCCGAGTTTTGTGATGACTTGGGTATTGAACATATCTTTTCTTCCCCTAGGACCCATCAATAAAATGGGGTGGTTGAGAGAAAGAATAGAACCTTACAAGAGATGGCTAGGACCATGCTATGCGAAAACAATTTGCCTAAGTATTTTTTGGCCGAAGCCATAAATACCTCTTGCTATGTTCTTAACCGAGTTTTATTAAGACCTAAAATTAAGAAAACACCTTTTAAGCTTTGGAATGGTAAAATCCCAAATGTGGGATATTTTCATGTTTTTGGATGCAAATATTTTATATTAAATACTAAGGAGAATTTAGAAAAAATTGTTTCTAAATCCGATGAAGGGATTTTCCTAGGTTACTCCATTAACTAAGGCATATAGAGTTTACAATCATAGAACCATGATTGTTGAAGAATCCATGCATGTCACGTTTAATGAAACTAATGATTCTTCTAAAATGTGAAGATTGTGAATGTAGGTGAGGAACTTGAGGATCTCACACTTCATGATAAAGAAGTGGAGGATGAAGATAATGAGGAAATCCAACATGAAGAACCGCCATCCTCGAATCTACATCAAGTTGAAAATGATGAAGAAGAAGCTCTACCACCTCTCCCTAAAGGATATCGATTGGTAAAGGATCATCTAATGGACCAAGTCATTGGAGAACCTTCAACGGGAGTGGTAACGCATTCAAAACTCAAGAATATTTGTCAATATGTAGATTTGTATCTCAATTAGAGCCTAAGAACATTAAGGAAACAATAGAAGATGAGTTTTTGGTACTAGCTATGCAAGAAGAACTCAACCAATTTGCTAGAAATGATGTACGGGACTTAGTGCCTAGACCTAGTGAACAAACTATAATTGGAACTAAATAGGTATTTAGAAATAAGCTAGATGAAGAATGATTAATTATTAGAAACAAAGCTAGGTTAGTGGCACAAGGGTACAATCAACAAGAAGGGATGGATTATAATGAAACATATGCTGCCGTAGCTAGATTAGAAGCAATTAGAATGCTTTTGGCATATGTTAGCTTTAAGGGTTTTAAACTTTTTCAAATGGATGTAAAAAATGTATTTCTAAGTGGTTTCATTAATGAAGAAGTCTATGTTGAACAACCCTCCGGATTTGAAAGTTTTAAGTTTCCAAACCATGTTTTTAAACTTAAAAAGGCATTATATAGTTTAAAACAAGCCCCTAGGGCTTCGTATGAAAGACTTTCAATCTTTTTAAATGAACAAGGTTTTAATGTTGGAAAAGCCGATGTGTTACTTTTCATTAAGCATTATGAAAATGATATGTTATTAGTTCAAATTTATGTTGATGACATAATTTTTTGTGCTACTAATGAAATGCTTTGTAAGTGGTATGCTAAATGTATGCAAGATAAGTTTGAGATGAGCATGATGGGAGAGCTCTCCTTCATGCTTGGTCTCCAAATCAAGCAAACCAACAAAGGAATCTTCATCAATCAAGCCAAGTACACAAAGGAGCTCATCAAAAGGTTTGGGATGAATGAAGCCAAGATAGCTTCTACACCTATGAGCGCATCCATCAAGCTTGACAAAGATGAAGAAGACATTAAAGTTAACGAAAAATGATATCGAGGTATGATTGGTAGTCTTCTTTACTTAACCGAAAGTAGACCCGATATCATGTTTAGTATTTGTGTATGTGCTAGGTTTCAATCTTGCCCTAAAATATCTCAAGTGCAGTAAAATGTATATTGAGATATTTAAAGAGCACGGTTGACTTAGGACTATGGTATCCATGTCATACATCATTTGATTTAATCGATTTTTCGGACGCTGATTTTGCCGGATGTAAAGTAGATAGAAAAAGCACTAGCGGGTGTTGTCAATTCTTAGGAGCTTGTCTTATTTCTTGGTTCTCAAAGAAACAAAACTCAGTTGCACTTTCAACTACCGAAGCGAAATACATCGCTGCGGCTACTTGTTGTGTACAAGTCCTTTGGATGAATCAAATCCTTTTAGACTATGCACTTAAGTATTCTTGCATACTTATTCATTGTGATAATACTAGTGCAATAAATTTAACAAAGAATCCCATTTTACACTCTAGAACTAAGCATATTGACTTAAGGCACCATTTTCTTAGGGTTAATGTAACTAAGGGGAATATATCGGTAGAATTTGTATCCATCGATAAACAACTTGCCGATATATTTACAAAACCCTTGGTTGAAGAAAGCTTTACAAATTTAAGGATGCAATTAGGAATTTGTGCTTTTCCTAGTAATTAAAATGTTTTTCTTCAAAATGTATATGTTTTTCAAAACTTGCATTCTATAAAGTATCATCACACTTATGTACTGCTCTGTAATGAGGCTTTGCGACTTATTGATGTTCGCCTTCTATAGACCTACATTAATAGGAAGGACTATAGTGGTAGATGATACTTGGTTTTATGATTTTCTTGATTTTTATGATGAAACTTATTAATTGTACCTTAATTCTTGTCTTTTTTGATTGATGTAAAAAGATGGAGAAAAAATAAGGCCACACTTGGTTTTTACGATTCATATAGTTAGGGGGAGTTATAAAAACTATAAAAATGAATGATATGCACATTGATAGGGGGAGCATAGGTTGAGTTATAAGTAGTTGAATGCATATGCTAAGTTACATATCTTGCATGCCCTAACTCATGAATGCCTTAACTCAAGCTCATAAAAAATATGCATATGTTTCTTACAATTCCATATTATGTTTGTCATCATCAAAAAGGGAGAGATTGTTGGCTTAAGGGTCTCTCTTAAGCCTCGATCTTTATTTTAATGATAACAAATAAATGTGAAGTTTTGAGTTTAGGTTGAGGTTGCGATAAGCATGCCAAGTTCGTTCAAACGAAACGAAAGTAGAGATTCTCAAAGAAACAGAAGTAGAAATCGTCAAAGAAAGGCTCGGGCTTAGATCACGTAGAAATCATGTAATATACCCCTATGATGATTTTATCCCAAGCCAAATTATAAAGTTATACAAGTTGAAACTTGGTAACTAAACCCATAAAAAGGCATGTAACAAAAATCAAGTAGAAGTCAGCCTCAGCTGAGTTCGGTCGACTGGATAAGGCAGATCTTTGTCAACAGCTAATTCAATCGACTGGTCGGTCGATCGAATGTTGCGAAAAAATGGCAGTAGTCATTCGGTCGACCTGTTGGTCGACCGAAGTTGGTGAAGAAAACGCAGAAGGCTGCGTCGGTCGACCGATCGATCGACCAGATTATAAATCACTAATCGCGCGACTTGCCTTTACTGCATCGGTCGACCAATCGGTCGACCGGATCAAAAATCACAATGTCGTGTCCCCGGCTTCACTGCATCGATCGACCGGATTCAGGATGAATGAAGTTGCGACTCCTTCAGTCGACCCATCGATCGACCGAACAGTGTTAAAAACACACAAAAAGGGTAGTGGTCGATCGGTCGATCGATCGACGATCGACCGAACGGTCCATAACGGCTATTTTTCTACCCGTTGAGTCGCTGTTCAGTTGAGGGGTTATAAATACCCCTCACCTACCTTCTTAAAACCTTCTTAGTGAATTTATTGAGCATTCAAAAAGCGATTAAAAGCCTTCAAAGTAATTGATCTGCTGCGCCCTAATCTTCCATCAAATTCTTCTTCAAGTGCCTATTTTCTTCAACTCTGTTGCAACTCCAGTGCATCTTCTGGCGAGTTGAAGGCGTGAAGGCTTGGGAAAAGAGCTTTGGTTTTTCTTTCTATTCTTAAGCTCTTTTATATTGTATTTGAAGTGTTATTTCAGACTTATTTTCCATCTGTAATAGCTGCTAGGTGTGCTAGGGAAACACTTAGGAAAAGTTTTGTAGAATTATATTTTGCCTAGGTGAATAGGTTTGAAGGGTTCTCAGAGTAGTGAAAGGGAAACACAAACTCTATAAAGTAGTGGTTAGAAATCCTTGGTGAGGAGCCAAGGTAGTGGAGTAGGCAGTTGGCCGAATCACTATAATTCATCTTGTCTGCATTGCTTTCGATATTTGCTCATTATTGTTCTTGACATTTGATCACATCCATTGTTAAGATACATTTGCATTTGATTAAAGTTAAATTGAGTAAAAAGAAAAATTGAGTAAATCAAAAAGGGGACAGATACTATTCAACCCCCCATTCTAGTGTCGGATTTCCTACAACAATTGGTATCAGAGCTTGGTTGTAGGTCAAGATTTAACCATCTTCCCTACAAATTAAGATGTCTAGTGAAATCCAATTAGCTCAAGGGTCCTCTACCATTCAGATTCAGATTTATAAATGACACACATTCAGATTCAGATTTATAAATGACACACATTCAGATCTATCTCTGGTATCATTGGTATCAATGGTATCACTGAATACATACTGAAACCATAAAAAAACTCACTGTAAACACACTGTTCAGATTTATAAATGATAGTAAACACACTGTTCACATTTCATATTCCAAAATCAAATACTTAATACAAGTACATGACAGTATTCTTGCAAGAGCTACTTAATACAAGGAAGCTCAGTTTTATCAAATACATCATAACCCATCAACCATAAAAAACTCTACACCAAGCTATCATGCGTACAATGATCCAAGAAGCCACTAACAACCAAAAATAACTATTGATTCTTTCATCTAACTTCTTCTTCTCCTTCTCCGGCTCTCTTATCCTATCTCCACAAGTTGATAATTTCTCCACAAGAACATCATTTTTATCTTGAAGTAGCATGAGTTGATCCTTCAGCAATTCTATATTTTCGCTTGTTAACTTTTGTAACATTTCCTTCACTTGCCCAGAATAATCGGGGTCATGCCACTCAAAGAACCTGCAGGATTTGTCTTTATCCTATGCAAATAGAAATTGTTAGTTCATATTAAAAGTGTTTATTATAACATAATATTTACCTTCCAATGTATGCATATCCAGAATCTCCTTCCAAGAATTTTCCTTGTATTTGATGTTAGCAAGCAAGCCGCAATATTATGCCAACAAATAGGCGTACACATTGATGAGGTTATAGAAACTTCATCAACATTGGTGCTGTTGATTTTGATGCTATTACCATAGTGGAACTACAAAGTATCAAAAGATATCAATTAGTCAACATATGTAATGCGGCGTAACATTGCCATAGTGGAACTACATAGTGGACCTTCTAAACAATAGAATCATAGAGAGAGAAAAAATTAGTAATCAACCTTAACATTATTTTGAATAATAACATACATATTTATTTGAAATTTAGGGTTTCCAAACAAATCTATCTAGAGTTTGTAAAAAAAAAATCTAGTTTTAGGATTTCAGGTGACACAAAGGGTTTGAAATTTAGGTTTTTCAAATAAATCTAGGGTTTCCAAACATTTGCCTTCACTTCAAAGGAAGGTTCAGGTCGACGACACAAAGGAAAGTTCGATTGCTACTTACCTTGGAGATAGATTATTGAGCGGCAACACGAATGAAGGATTTTTGGGACCTAATACTTGGAGAGGGATCGATTGTTGTGGGAGCGAGGGATCGACACAAGGAAGCTCTTTGTTTTTGTCGGGGAAGAGAAGAGTGCAGTCGGGGAAGAGAAAAATAATTTTGTTATAAAGTGTGGATGCTGACTGGGTATTTTTCAAGTTATAGCGGGTATTTGATTGAGTTATTATTTTATTAATATTTTCGAATGTTGACTGGGCTCTTGATCCACGTCAGCATCCAAACCGCTATTGTGATGTCCCGTCAACAGTGGGATAAATTTGTTACAAATCGAAAAAATGTATTGAATTGAAAAAATTTAAAAGTAATGATAGATTAAGGAAACACGTCAAAAATTAAAATATATTTAGTAATTATACCAATTGCGAATATAAATGTTGTAAGTCATACTCTGAAGGAAGAAATTTGGGCTTCTTTTTTGAAGCCCATTGATGATGATGGATGGACTAAAATATTATTAAAGTTGGGCCTTTTTTGTATTCTAGCAAACACTTGAATTCAATCTCTCATGGCGGCCGTCTCTTCGCTCAGCCATGCGCTGCAACTCCATGCTCTAATCCTCAAAACTAGAAGCAACCACCACAGTTACTCCTCCTCCGACCACTCCGCCGTCTCCGCTGCAAATGCCGTCGTCCGCGCCTACGCCCGGTCCGACCGTCCTCGAGATGCCCTCCTCTTTTTCCTCCACCTCCAGCCGCATGGTCCCGCCCCTAACCACTTCACTCTCACTTTCCTCCTCGCCTCCTGCGCCCGCCGCCGCGCCGCGCCCGAGGGCCGGCAGCTCCACTCTTTGGCTCACAAGCGCGGTTTTTTGGCTGACCGTCACGTGCGGAACTCCCTCATCCATATGTACAGCAGCTGCGGCCAGCTCGACCTCGCTGCCAAGGTGTTCGACGGAATACTTCACAAGGACGTCGTCTCTTGGACCTCCATGATCAACGGAGCTGTCGAGGTGAACCAACCGCTCGATGCCCTCCGATTCTTTGACTCCATGCAGAGCGATGGAGTCGCCCCGAATGATGCGACCATCGTGTCCGTGCTTGGGGCCTGCGCGGAGGTTGGAGCTCTGAGCGTTGGACGTCGAGTGCATCAGATGGCTGTGCAGGCAAGGCTTGATTCTGAGCCTAAGGTTGCAACGTCTCTGATAGACATGTACGCAAAATGTGGATGCATTCTTACTGCGGAGAGATTGTTCGAACAGATGGTCGACAAGGACGTGTTCACATGGACAGCCATGATTTCTGGGCTTGCAAGCTACGGGAGGTGGGAGGATGCTCTCAGCCTGTTTCATAAAATGGTAGAGGAGGAAGTGAAGCCTAATGAGAGGACGATCATAGCGGCTCTATGTGCTTGCCGGAGTGCAGGGTGGGTTTCAGAAGGCTACCGTATTTACAATTACATGCATAGGTATGGGTTGAGACCAAAATTTCAGCATTATGGGTGCATGGTTGATCTACTTGCCCGAGCAGGGCACCTAGATGAAGCAGAAGGATTCCTTCGAAGGATGCCAATAGAACCTGATGCAGTCATGTGGAGGACACTGATCTGGGCCTCAAGGTTGCATGGAGAACTCAACAGAGCAGAGCGTCTGGTGAATGAGTTGCAGAAGTTTGAACTAAGTTCAACTGATGGGGGAAGCTATGTTCTCATCGGTAATATATATGCTTCAGTTGGGAAATGGGAAAAGAAGGCCAGAGTCAGGGAGTTAATGGATGCTAGAAAAATCAATAAACTTCCTGGTTGTAGCAGGATAGAGGTTAATGGAGTAGTTCATGAGTTTGAGGCAGGGGATAGTGGGCATCCGGAAGCACAGAGAATATATGAGAAAATTGATGAGATTGCAGAGAAACTGAGATCGGAAGGTTATCATCCGAAAACATCTGAGGTATTGCTGGATATGGAAGATAATGAAAAAGCTCTGCAATTGCATCACCATAGTGAGAGACTTGCAGTGGCATTTGGACTGATCAGCACGAACCCAGGGGAGAAAATCCTGATTGTGAAGAATTTAAGGTCTTGTGAGGATTGCCACTCTGCAATGAAGCTCATTTCTAAGATCTTTGAGCGGGAAATAACCATTAGGGATCGGATCAGGTTCCACCATTTTGTCAATGGTTCCTGTTCTTGCAAGGACCACTGGTAAAAGATATTTGATTGCTCTAAAGAAACTTCATGTTTCCTGTTCCAAATGAATGACTAGGACAATTTCCGGCTGACTAATAGCTAGAGGTATAAGAAACGAGAACCTTTTCATTACTCTTAGATTCTGCATGATCATGGAACTTGATGTTACAGGGTCCATAATGGTTGGTTTTATGGTATACTTTTTTTTTCACAATGTACTGCTTGCTGTGTTAGTAATGAAACAGAAAAATCATCTAATAAACAAAATGTGCTTAGAAGTAATAGTCATGGCTGTGAGCTTGCACTTATTTGTTTCTTTTGATGAAGTGAGGCCTCAAGTCTACAGATAAGCTCTTTAGTTTTTCCAGCAGCATTTGAAGGATGCTATACATTTTTGGGGTGGGGGTGGGGGGGGGGAGAGAGAAACTAATAAGCAATAATCAATCTTCCGTTTCTGGTCGATATTATTTACTTGGGGTCGATTCTCTAACAGATCTTGAAAATTGAATGGTAAATCCGGACTGCTTTATCTGTTATGATAGCGTTAGTTATGAACTTGGATGGTTGTTCTTAATGTTGGTAGTGTGTAAAAATGTAGGCTAAGACTGAGTTTGGCTGTGCTCGCCAATTTGTGAAGTTAACACTTCTTAAAAAGTAGCATTTACATCTTCATCCCTAACGTTAAACATCCTTCTAGATAAAGGATAGTATGATCTATAATTCTATGACTGCATTTAGTATAACATCCTCCTAACCTAAGTGCTTTCATCCACTTCTCTCCCCTTTCTATCCCTCCCTTCCCTCTCCCTTATTAATGAAACTTTCTTGAAAATTGTATGACTGCACTTTTTAAGATACAAGGAATGCTTGCTAAATTAGTGGTACCCTTTTCAATTAATAGCAAGATATTTGTCATCCATATACCTTATGTTGGCTGCACTTTTGTTTGAGAGTGTTTCTATTCCAGATCACTTTGTGCAGACCTTGGTTTTCCAGACGAATAGATCTCTATGGGCACACATACTATAAATGCTCAAGGAACTCTAGAAAAAGCACAGGCAAGAACTTCAACTTTAGGAGTGGACCTTCTGATAAGATATTAGCTTCTGCACAAATTCTCTTAACACAACTTTTTATAAGGTTTATTTTCCTGTTTTATTTTTTTATTATTTTTTTTAAAAAAAACTTGTACGCATGCTAAATGTTGTAAAACTTTATCTTGAAGTGGCATTCTTGTTTGTGTAGCTTCATGTTATGAGATGATTTTTATTACTAAATTTTGCTTATATGCTTGTACATTCTCTTGATTTTTTAAGAAAACTCCAAGTCTAAAATGGCAATTTTCTTCTTCTTGTTTTTTCTAATCAGGTAGATGTTCTGATTATTTTCTATATATGTATTATAGTAAAAATTTGTACTCTCATTTGCAGAAAGAAGTTTTAGTTAGTAAATAATTGAGATTATTTTTTCCTGATAATAGACAAAGACATGTAATGTGAGTGCATATGAATGGAAAAGATACAGAGTATGAGAATTCATCAGTCTAAAAACTTATCCCAGAATTTTCAAGCTTGAACCCAGCCCTCTCTTACTCCTTTTAGTGCGGTTTTTATGTTATTATATATGATCTGCTTGTAGTTTCAGAATTCAATCCTTCCAAGTTCCAATGTTCTTCAGGTAATCATAGTGTTTTTTTGATGCATAATAAAATAATCCAACTATCGCTTTGATTATTCTCTCATTGGCAAGTTCCATCTCATGGCCCCTAGCATTAATATTTTCTGTGTATTGATGTCTTTTTTTCATAGTGTACTTGAGAAAACTTGCTCATTACAACATAATTCATGGGCTTGAGGCTGAAATAAAAATATAAGAATTTTTGTAAATATTAATGATATATAGTGCATTTTTGGGTTAACTTGCTTGAAAGGTTGTCTTGTGGTCCATTTGTTTTTGCTTAGTTGACCAATATTTACAGTACATTAGTTCAATTTGTACTTTCAAAACAAAGGAAAATAACTTGTTGTTAAGTTATTACACCATTTTAACATTGAATGCAAAATTGTATCCCTCATATTAAGTTACATATTTAGGTCATGGTATTAGAGATGGTGGTAGTGACAGATTAATGTTCTTTCTCAACCTTGACCTGACCCAACAAGCATCAATTTGCAATATTGGATTTTTTTTTCTTTTGATACTCCATTATCTATTTAATTAATTGATAATTAGTGCTTATTTATGTAAGTGGCCCACATGAAAGATAAAGATTATCACATTGTTATTTAGACATGCACAGGCTATTATTGCTTTGTTTGCCTCATGCACCAACTGGTCCTTTATACTAAAGTTGCATGTGCAGATCAATCTTCTTAATATACTTTAGGGTTTCATCTTTTGTATTATAATGTCTTTCATAGATCTCTAATGTGAATGATGCAGTGCCTAATTATTCTCTATATACCTAGGGATTATTTCATCCAATTTTGGTGATCATGATCAAGTTTTAGTATGATGAATGATTTAAGCCACTCTGCTACAACTATGTTCATATAATATTTTATATTAATCATATTATATCCTCTAAAAACTTGATCAAATTTGGGCGAGGCATTTGCATTTGTTCCCAAACAGTTGCATATAATATTTTCTTAAATGTTCATATAATATTTTATATTAATGATATTATATTACACAATTTGCATAAACCTACCAGTTGCATTTGTTCCCAAACAGTCCCACCCAATTTGTAATATATACACATCTTTTATGCTACATTTCCAAACTTTTATAAAAAGTCGGAATTTGAAAAATGAAATTCCAAAAACTTTGTCAATATTTTTCTAAATTAACATCATTACTAATAAAATAAACTTTGAAGGATTTAAAATAATTTAAAACTATATAATATATAAGAAACTAAATTAATTGTGCATGGTTTATTCCAAGGTTTCCACCATTGGCCCGACCTAGTTTTCAAAATTCAAACCCGCCCCAAAAATTGGTCAAAGATGATCAAAGTGCACCATGGTTTTGATTCATACTTGTCGTCCCTCAGTCTTGCTCACTTAACCATAGTTTCATTTTGTCTTGCCTGTGCCTTAAATCTTATTCATAAATTTGCTATCTACACTGTCATTAACTTCAAGCTTTATTGAAGAATTATGAGTTTTTCTTTAGCATGTATTCAGATCTTATTATACAGAGCATGACATGTGATTCCATCATCCTACCACACTTTTATATGAAGGATAGATTCCTACTATATTCAAGCAACTAGTTCACCCACTTCTTTGCCTTTATGCTTCAAAGCTATCTTTTTCAGCAAAGCATGATAAAAGTTAAAAATAATAATAATGAGTAAGAAGTATCACAATTTGCTTCATCTTGCAATTAATGGAAGTGGTCCACATGAAGGCAACAGTTACTAAGCATATATTACTTATCCTTGTAAACATTTTGTTCTTGAAAGTAGAATTTGTATTCAATTCAAGGGTAATGAATGGAATACAAAAAAGGGAATAGAGATTGGAAAATGAAAAGGAGACAACACAGTATAGCCGAGGTACATGAACATACAAAAAGTTCAGAGCAGCCTACAAAATACAGTGCTTAGAGACGAGTGAGAGAAAACTAGCTGCCTGAACTGCAAGGGATGTGATCGTGGATCTTGTATCACGGTTTGGAGTAGTTCCTACAGACTCCCAGGGGTCCAAGGGAGTGGAAATCGAAGCGGTGTGGAAAGGACGAGGAATTTGTATTATCACATATCTAACGAAGCAAGAACAAACATGGGTTGAGGATATAGTGCAGGATTCCATTATTCCATATAATTCTGAATTCAAATACCTAACCTAAGTAAATCAGATCTTTTTCAGGTACAAGATTTAACCTACCCCTGATTAGGTTTATTAGATTTGGATTCTGAGTAAATCAGTTTCAGCTTTGAGTAGAATTTTGAGATACCTAGCCTGATATCTTAAATATAATATACTGATGGTTTGAGCTAATGAAAGTAATTTTCTGAGTATGTCTAAGTTCATCTATGAATAGATATATAGATACCTAACCTAATATCTATAGTATATGGATATCTGTGGGATTGAATATCAGTAGATAGTTGGATAGCTAATTAAGTTTGGGTAAATTTTGCAGATACCTGACTTGTTCTAATTCCTAAGCAACTGATATAAACTGATTTATTTTATGTTAAATCAAGACAGAGTAGAATAAATAGTATTACACAGGATTTGTCTTGAACTAATAAGTATACTTTTGGTACTAGCATTCTCATCATTCATTTTTATCACTAGTACTAAGATAGAAACTGAAAGTAAGTTTAACTATCATTTCACAGCTTATACAACTATTTCTCTTATACTTGTTTCATGTGATATCCAATAATTAAGGTAATAATGTAGTACTAGTAAAAGTGGGTTAACTAGAACGGAGAGGAAGTGCCTCTATCTCCATTGTGGATTTACTTTCTTGCACTTGGAAAAAATAATAGAGGGATCTGTACAGTTGACCAAATAGGAGATACATATGTGAAATGACCTGAAATAGGAGGTGTTATTGCTTTCACTACTTGAATTAATTAGCTAGGTTTACTTGTCAATATGGAAACCCACCCTTCATATTCATGTCTCTTAATTGTCTTCCTTGACAATTATATTATTATTAATAACAAAACAATAGATAAATTATTGTATGGTTAGGTTGTCCCTGATAATGATATAATAGAAGAAGCCAAATGATTGTATTTGATTTGACCTTTTTTCTTGGAAATTATATTTCACATGGTCCTCAAAACCTGGCGTCAGGTGGTGATAATATTAGCAAACACCAACTACCATCTGCAAAATTTTGGATCTTTTGGATGCTAATATAGCATTTCTGAGTTCTACAAAATTCATTCAGACAATTTATTCAAAAAGATCTCTCCCTTTTCTATCATTACCATAGAGGATCTCTATATTTATGTATTTTTTCCTGCAAAGAATTTCTGCTTTTTTTCCCCTCTTCTTTTTAATGTATGCTTATACAATTTACTGTAGTAACTTATTGTTTGTAGGAAAATCTGAAATCAAATTTTATAATAAAATAAAATAATTACTGAAATTAATCACTTGTGAATTTTCTAATTAGTTATTTATTTTATTTATTTCTGGGATAATTAATGAACATGCACAACAATCATTAGCCAAAAAAAATATACTAAAAGAGAAACAAAAATCCTCTCTGCAAAAAACAAAAATGAATAACTCTTTATCATAAAAATCAAAGTAAATGAAGATCCTTGAAGTAATTTACCCTACTTAATTTACAGGATCAATCATTGATTCTTGTCCAGAAATAATCCAGATAGAAAAAAAAAGCTGCCACCATGATCTATCAAACAAAGTAAACAATATATTAAAGTCACTCATTCAGATGCATACACATGTGATTACACTACTGGATGCAGTTGAGGTGTGCAGTGTTCCTGCATGCATGCTTGCTTCAATAGATTCCAGCCCAGAAAATGCCTCCATGCAACAAGAACAAACTATATATAAAAAGAACCCCCCACCTCAACATGTTCAATTTGTTTCCTCCATGATCAGTTGTCAGAGTGGCCATCCAGCAAAATCCAAAGAGAAAGAAAAGCAAATAAAAGGGCAGACATCAGCAACAATGATACAACTGATATTATATTTCTTTGAGCTCACTGATTAAGATGTCCATTCTCCTTTGTACTATTTAAATAACATGAAGACTTGTGGTGCTTTCATCATTCACTTAACTATTCAAATCCCCAAATGTAGTTTGCAGATAACATGTGCCTCTTTGCAGAGAAGAGATTCTTATGCATATGTGTAGCTTGTTAAAGCCAGTATTTTAAAATTCAGATAATAATTTAAAATTTAGATTTTTTGCAGGTTCAATCAACTTAAATAAAAAATGAAAACTTAAAATTGATTAGTTTGCAGTTGGTTGATTTTTAACCTGATTGATTTTGGAGCAAAATTCAAACCAAACTCAGGGCTAGTTGATGTTTGAACCAATTGAATTGAACAACCCTGGCCAACATTTGGTAGATAGTACATATCAAATCACAACAATCACAAAAAATAGTAATTACAGATAAAAATAAAGAAATGGGAGATACTGATTTATTGCATTGAATGTCTCATACATAGTTGACAATTGACATGCATCTTAATTCTTAACATATATGTACATGGTAGTGGGCTCCAAGCTGGAACCTAATAGAAAAGTGGTGAGCATTGAGTCCAAGGTGTATGAGATTGAATGACTCCTAATCTTAATTTCTCCTTCTCAAAAAACTTATTTATAAAGTACTATATTTAGAGCCCAAGGTGCAGAGATTAGCAATTCTTTTGTCCTAGAAGTATACACCACCAACTGTGACACAGAACAGTAGTAATACCATGAACAACCTTGAATCTGTACTTTATCAAGCTTTCTCTTTAGAGTCAATAATTCATACAGCCATTGAAACTCTTAAAAAGCTTTTATATATAGATGCATTTTGTCCACCTATATAGTACAGAAGCATCAATAAGAGACACCAAGACAAAGACCAACCCATTGAAAGCCACACCGACCTCTCTCCCTTTCACAATTCATTAATGCCTTCACAATTAATTTTCTTTCATCAGCAGAACTGAAACATATGTTGTCATTGCTGAAGCCCTGAAGGACTACTGATTCAGGCACAACAAGTTCCATGGAGTATTTGCAGGGCCATTACTGATCTCATCACACAAGAAGCCCATCACAGCTCATGGAGTTGAGGCAGTGGAGGATCTCCCCAAGAGACTGCAGCCGGCTTCCCAGCTCCATCATCTGAGTCCTCAGCACAGAGTTCTCCGCCTCCACAGCAAAGTACTGCTGCGTGATGAACGACAAGGATCTCAAGATGTGGCCGTTCTCCTTCCTCAGCTGGCCCACTTGAGCTGCGAGGTCATCCAACTTCTTCTGCTTGCGCATCCGAGATCGCCTCGCCGATTCGCGGTTCGAGATCATTCGCTTCTGCTTCTTCAGCGCCTGGAGTTCCTCCTCGGAGACTAGGCTGCTGGACCCAGAAGAAGTACCACCGGGAGAAGCCATGGATTAAGCTTAACTTGGTGTCGTTAGTTTTACAGTGGAACGAGTTCTTCTTGATTTAATCAACAGTTATTTGTATTTAGAAATTTAGGTGAATAATATATATACTTATAGCAAGTTCAATACTTGGATAAAGTTAAGAAGAAGCTGATCATGAAAACACGTAGAACCAGTAGAGGAAGACGACGGAGAAGGACTGAACGAGATGAGTTCTGCGCCGGAGAGTGGAATTTATCATAAACCCGGAGAGGAGAATCTCACTTATAACAGCCGACATAGATTAGAAAGGTGAGTAGGGAGAGATGATGCATGTGAAACAAGAAAAGGAGAGATCTTGGAACTGAGATTCCAGCAGCAAGGTGGTGTTTTGACTCTAGAGAAGAGAAAATAAGAGATTTTGGATCTAAAAATGTTATCTTTGGAGAAAATTTTGGCAGAATTTCCCCAGCAAATAACACCAAAAAGGATCCCAAGAACAGGAATGTTCTTGTCAAAGTTGTTGCAAAGGAGGGACCTTTTTCACCAAGATGCTCGAGAAGCAAGAGCAAGAATTCAGCTTTTGGGTTCTGGATTTTGCTTTCAGAACCCAAGAAGAAAACTTAAAGAAGGGCGGAGAAGAATTGCTATGAGCAGCTAGCTAGCAGAACCTCTACAAAGCTAAGGAAAGAAGGGGAGAGGGGGGAAAGGGAATTGGAGCCTAGGAGAGGGGTGGAATTTATAGAACAAAGTTGTGGACCAAAGGGAAGAGAAAGGCAATAAAGAAAACTTTGAGGAAAAAAAAATCATACTTTTGTTCTTTTACTCCAATTTTGATTTTAATCCCGATAATTTTAAAATTTTGATTTTAGTCTCCACACTTTATATTCGTTTAGTATTTGGTCCCTATCGTCACATGAGGTCTAAACGGAGTTGGCGTGGATAACAGGTACTGACTGGACATTGCTGACGTGGAGCCTGCAAGGACCAACTTTATAAATTATGAGGACTAAAACTAAAATTTTGTAAACTATAAGGATTAGAACTAAAATTTTGTAAATTATAGGGACTAAAACCAAAATTCAAGTAATAATTTTTCCTAATAAATATAAAAAATCACAGGATATTTTTTAATTTATTTATAAATAATTATAATATTTAAAAAATAAAATTGAGCAAAATTTTTATAAAAATATTAATTTAAATCGCTTTAAATGCGCCAAATTTAAGATCAAAATGAAGGTGAAAAAGTGAGCATATCAGGAGAATAAGTTTTCGAATTCAACAACCACTATGAAATTCACGCTAAATCAGGGTAATTAACGGATAAAAATCGACGCCTAATGACAGTGTCAATTTAAATTCACCTTAATTAACGTAAATTACTGTAGTGTGCTCAATTTTAATATTTTCACGTATTATAATTATTTAAAAATAAATTTAAAAATATCTTCTGATTTATATTTTTTTAAGAAAAATAATAATAATTTTGGTCTTATAATTTACTTGAATTTTGGTTTTAGGCCTCATAGTTTATAAAATTTTAATTTTAGTCTTCATAATTTACAAAATTGGTCATTGCAGGTCCACGTTAGCAATGTCCACTCAGCATCTGTTATACACGTTAATTCCGTTTAGGCCTTATGTGACAGCAAGGATCAAATCCTAAATGAAAATAAAATGTGGGGACTAAAATCAAAATTTTGAAATTATGATGATGAAAATTAAAATTCGAGCAAATTGTAGGAACCAAAAGTATGATTTTTTCGAAAAAAAGAGAGAAAAAAATAGAAAAGAAATGAGAGAATCTTGGAATATTTTGGGTATATTTGATTCAAGGGCAAATATGGGATTCATCTGAGACCTCTACCTATAATTTAAAGTAGATATGAATATTTAATGTTTTGAAAATCCAATTTAGATTAATCAGTTCCATATCCAGTCAGATTTTGATCTTAAAAAAATTAGTTTTGTGTCAAATTTTAGTTATAATTTGATCAAAATTAGTAAAAATTGGATTGGATGGACCAATTCTTATTGTTTTATCCTTATTTTTAATTTTTGATAATTTTATTATGAAAACAATATGTAATTATGGTATAAGTATGAAGTAATTCCAGATTTTTTTCACATGGTAACTATTTTTTTAGAAATATATATTTTTCTTGAGAAATGTAATATATATTAGCCTGCAATTAAGTTTTCTACCTAGAGATTAGCTTATATAATATTCAGTTGTGTTTGTTTCATGAAAATCAAATTTCAGAAAATATTCCTTTTTAAATTATTTTGTGATGTTTGATAGTGGAAAATTGTTTGATCAATAGGAAATATATTTAGTCAACATGAAAAAGACAGTGTCTTTTCTAGTTCATCTATTTCACTTTTTCTCGTATTCTATTATGCTTTATCTATTTATTCAACTTACAAATAATATGAATATTTGGTTAACAATATTGAATATTTATATTGAAAATATATATTATATTATAATTTCTTCTAATCAATAACAGCATAATAAAAATATGAACTACACTGTAAGATCATTTTTGAGAATTAAATATTAATTTAAAAATATATCTAATAGAAATTAAATTTAGATTAAATTTTAAAAAATTTATTGATTTTAAAATAATAAAAATATCATTGATTTTTCATAATATACAAACAATTAATTTACTTTTAATAATATTCCAATATATTTGATTGATGTAACTATTATTAATCTTAAAATATAGTATTAAAAAATTATTAAGAATCCATAAAAAATTATTATTTTTTGTGTTGAGATAAAGAATAGTATTTTTTATATATTAGACTTAGTATTCTTTATTTATCTTTTATTAAAAATATGCAACCAAATAAAAAATAGATGAATAACAAAACTTGATGTACTTCATCCAATCAAATATTCACACATGACTCAACATTTCAACTATTAATTAATTAATAGTGAGAGCAAACAACATGTCTCTCTTATAGTACTGTTCATTTGTTTGCAATGATACTTTGATAGTTACTCACGGTGGGTAATATAGTTGATGATAACGTGTTGTATATTATTTAAAAATTTAGAGTTTAAATTTTAATATAATCACGTAGAGTGAGTTTTTATTTTTGTTAAAAAAAAAAAAATTGATTCTTTGATAGTTAATTTCCACTGACACCTTTCCTTCAGTGTTAGAGAAGAAAAATATGTGTAGACAAAAAGTTGTACCAAGGACAACTTTGCAAAATGGAAAGCTAATTGCATCACAGAATTAAAGGTTCCTTCAAAGCAGCTTCTGGTATATTCTATTGTTATTCCCTCTGAAAACAGAGAATGCACAACTCAAAAAATGCATGGGTTTTGTGTTGAGTTCCATCTCAGTCCACATCATTAATTATTTGCTGATACTATTGACAATTACATATATTTTTCACAAGAAAAAGAACATAAATCCTAATTTATTACTTAGGATAATCTTAATCAATTAGGTCATTAACCAGCACTTGTCTCAATTAAATTGTCTAAATTAGGTGGTCTAATAGATATTCAAATCATAGAGGTTGTTGCCTAACAAAATATAGTCTTTCATTGTTGTTGTGCCAAATGAACCATAAAGTGTAGGCAATTGTGGCACAATAGGGTAAAATAGAAGGTAAAAACCCTAAAGCTGAAGTCAACTATCAGTAATAATCCAATTATTCATTGTAGAGAAATGAACATTCATTTTAAAACCAAGTAGAAACCAAATATCAGATACAAAAACACATTGAAAAAATAATTGCTTAGCAAATTCAATAACATCACCACATAAAACACAAGATTGGAATTGGAAATACCAATCTGTTTCAATCGAAAATTAGCTGGTAATTAACCTGCCATGAAAATATTTCCAAAGAAAAACTTTAACTTTAGGCAGATTAGAAAGTTTCCAATAAGAAGACTAAGAAGCTGATTTGTCAACGTGAGATATGTTGAAGATTCATGACTCCTTAAAAATATTGAGGCTGATTTTGCATGTGCTTGGAGGAGGAATTTAGCTAATGTGAAAAAGAACCTTAAAATTAGCTGAGCCTGGAAACTCTATAAACCTTAGAAATATGGCATTTGCTTGCAAGATTAGAAGCATTAATTCTTTGAAGTTTGAAGAACCTCAATTGCAATGGAAGACAACAAAAATACTATATTTGTTACGGGGAGAAAAATAGAGAGCCGCCCAATACGTCATATATATATATAAAAGAGTCAACTTTACATATTGGTCCTTGGACTTAAGTTATTTACATATAATTTCTAACACTCGTTCTCAAGTTGGAGTCCTTGGATTTTTAAGGACTCAGTGAAAATATCAGTTAACTGATCATTTGAATTTACAAATCACAATGTGATTTATTTAGATTGCACTTTTTTTCTAAGAAAATGATAGTCAATCTTTATACGCTTTGTCCTCTCGTGAAAAATCGGATTGGATGCAATGTGCATACCAGCTTGATTATCATAATACAATTTCATAGATTCAATATGACTGAAAGCTAGTTTTACTGTCTTAGCCAAATTAACTCACAAGTAACTAATGTCATAGCTCTGTACTCAGCCTTTGCGCTAGATCTTGTCACCAAACTTTGTTTCTTACTCTTCCATGAGATTAAGTTACCTCCCAAGAAAACACAATATCTTGACATTGATCGACGATCAATAGGTGCACTTGCCCTGTCAGCATCAGTATATTCAATCACTTGAAGGTGACCATGATTGTGATATAGAAGTTATTTGCCTAGGGTTGCCTTAAGATAGCGTAGTACCCTCAAGACCGTTATCCAATGATCCTCACAAGGAGACTCAAGGAACGAACTGACCACACTTACAACAAAAGAGATGTCAGGTCTAGTAATAGTAAGATAATAAGTTTACCCACTAGCTTGCGATATTTTCCGAAATCATGTAAGAGCTCCCCCAGTCCAGGTATTACCTTGACATTTGGATATATCCATCGAGGCATCAATTGGTTTAGCCCTTAGCAAGTCAGCTTCTTCGAGCATATCTAACACATATTTCCTTTGTGATATATAGATATCCCCTCAAGATCGAGCTATTTCAATACCAAAAAAATACTTCAAGTTGCCTAACTCTTTGGTCACAAATTGCTGATGCAAATAGGCTTTCATCTTTGGATTCCATTAATATCATTCCTTGTGATAATTATATCATCAACATACACAATCAAAAGAATTTATTTCTTAGAGGATGAAGTAAGGTGAAAAATTGAATGATCTGATATACTTCTGGTCATCCCAAAATGGAGTAAGGTGGAATTGAATTTGCCAAACCATTAATCAATGCCATAAACGTTATCTTAGCCACAAAGAGAGAATGCATCCACATAATCAATGTCATAACTCTGAGTGTAGCCTTTCACAACAAGTCGAGCTTTAAGGCGATCAACAAATTCATCATGTAATGTCTTGACAATGTAAACCCACTTGTAACCCACGGTGGATTTACCAGCCGGAAGGGGAACCAATTCCCAAGTGTCATTAGCATGAAGATGTTATAACTACAAAAAAATCTAATTTATTTTATTTTGAATTCAACGGGAAAGCCGAGATGCGCGTCGGAGCGGGCCGAGTAAATCGTTGGAATGCGCAATTTAAGGTATGGCCCTTATGCGTGAGGAAAATAATTTTATTTAAGTTTAATTGGAAGGTTGGGTTCGAGTCGAGTCGGAGGTTCAATCAGAACATGATTTGGACGAGTATAGGCTGGTAATTGGATTCACGCTCAGGGGCATACTTGTAAACTAGAAGAAAAAAAACTTACTTGGGACTGTATGGCTCCTAGAGGAGCTACACGCATCCCTAGGCGCCTAGGCGATATACTTGATGTTTGGTTCTTCACGTTTTGGTGTGATTTGCGAGGGGAATTGGTACACCTAGGTATGGGTTACGGTGCGACGGCCCTAGAGTTACCCCTAAAACCTTAGGGCCAGCCGAACATGGACATGGGGGAGATTCGCTGAAATTTCCAGATTTGTTTGGGCGTATTGTGGAATTCCGAATTTTCTTGAGTTCCTGAGGGGGTTGTTCTCCCTTAGAATTTGGTGGTATAGGGTAATGTTTTAGGGCCAGACCCTATAATTTAGGTGCTACCATGTTCCGACACAGCGAGCCAAAGTAGAGGTCATTGACAGTGAGATTCTCCTTACTCGTTTGGTTTATTGTATGCTTTAATTGTATGTTTGGTGTGATGGTGAATTGAGTAGCTTAAAGGCAGCCTAATTAAGGTGTTAGGGTAGGATGAACTTGAGGGTAGTATACCCTACCTTAAACAAGTGTCTGTTTAGGGTGTCAGATGGAAAATAACACGACGTTATGCCACAAACTAGATGTTAACCTTTAGGGCCCTATTTGGCTCCCTAAAGTTTAGGGGAGAGGGTAGGGCCGGCCATAAGGTTCAACTCCAGGTATAGAAAAATTATGATTTTATATGAGTTTATAATTGTTGAAATGTGGTGTTTATGATTCAATTTATAATGCTAATTTTGATGTTAAATTTCAGATTTAATATGTAGAATTATATTGGGATCGATGTATATATCGAGTAAATCCAAATTTTGATATATCACTAGATTATGTTAACATGTTATGGTTGAAAAGCTATATTGTAGAGGATATATACATGTTGAAATTGGTGTTTACATATCAACTCATACATGTTTATTTATGCTGAAAATTGATGTTTATATATCTGATTCATGTGTCGAAAAATGCTGAACTATATGCATGGAAAGGGTAGCATAATGGACATGTAGTTATGTTGAAATTTCTTGAGGTAGAGGCTGAAATTGTGGACAGGATGGGTTATGTTAGCAAGCTAAAATTTATGTTTTCGAACTTACAATAGATGTTGAATTTTATACTTGAAACACCCATAGGTTGCTGAAATTTCATATTTGGATAATCGATTTTCATTATGCTCAATGGATACACCTAGAACTAAATTTGGTTGGTTTGGGATGATAGAGTACATGGCCAAGAGGTTAGAGCCCGAGGGAGGGCCGGGATAGGAACACCCATGTGCGTACCCGAGATTGTCGGCAAAACACCCCAACCATCCTAGAAACTCTCTCTCTATATATATATATGTGTGTGTGTGTGTGTGTGTGTGTCTATTTACATTTATTATGGACATGGTTGTGCTTGTGCTTGGTGTATGGCCGGGCCAAGAAGCGCTTTTGTTGGTGGAGCTAATGCCCGACTCAACGAGTGATTATGGTTGGGAAGCTCGTTAAAGAGCCACGCTGACGATCGACCCAGGGTGGCATTGGTTGGATGTACATTCCCAACCAGAGGGGGTTACCGGGGCTAGTTGGTCATCCTAGCTCAGAGGGCCTGGGTAGAAATCTCGCTAGGTGATGTCCTAGTGACTCTCTTGTGTGATTGCTTATTGCATTTTCTTTAATTATATTTGGGCTGATATAGGCCAGCATGAGATGGATGGTTGATTTCTTTTTCATATAAATTATCATTATGATTTATTATCTAGCTAGATTATAATAATGTTGTTTACATTATGATTATTATATGCATGCGTTGGCTTAGAGGACTCGAGATCGAGCCACTCACTGAGTTCATTTTGATCTCATCACTCTCCTTTATGTTTTTTTTCTTACAGCTCCGGATCAGTAGAGGTATGGATATACCTATGTGGCGTGGCTGGGGGTTGCAAGCTCGGACAGCAGATCTCGTGACGCGTCGGGTCGTAGTTCATAGGGAGTCGTTATTTTGCATATTGTTATGAGTTGGTTGTAGTAGTTTGTTTATGTTAACATTCTTAGCGTCTTGACATTATATTTGAATTATGCATGGTTGTTCCTTTTATTTCTACATTGGTATGCATGTGTTGGTAGGCTTCGGAGTACGAATGTGTACTCTGGCCGATCACATGACCCTGGGGTTTGGGGCATGACAAAGTTGGTAGCAGAGCAAGGTCCTGATTATGATAGTAGTGCATAGAGTATTGTATGAGGCATTGCTAGCATGTAGGCATACAGTGTGTCCTAGTCACGAGATCAGATGATTGAGCATGCGCACCAGCGGCAGTATTTATGGTAAATTGATAGTTGTAGATCAAAATATTTAATTTATTTTTTGATGTTATTTTATAGCCGACGGAGGCAAACGACAACACTATGATGAATGGTAGTGGAAGCAATTCCATAGGTCGACAAGGCCGAGGTCGTGGCCGTGGTAGTGGGCTGCCTGTTTAGGAGGAATTAGGACAAGATCCTAGAGTGGCACAGTTGGAGGCCCAAGTGGCTAAACTGACAGAAGAGCTACGTTGGGAGCGAGAACTGAGGCAGCAGCAGCCTCAACCAACGCTAGTAACACCAATAGCGTAGGAGATAGTGGAGCCAGTATTGCTAGTGGTCAAGTGTAATACCCGTGAAATTTAATAAAATTTTATATATTGGGTTCAGCGGGATGAGCGCAACGCGTAACGATGAGTACAGAATTAACCGCGGTTGGGCGCGAATTGAGGTGAGACCCATGCTCAATTGAAATTTCCAAGAATTAGAGTTAATTGTTGTATTAGGTCCGAGTTGGGTTCGAGCCGAGTCCGAGGGTGCGATCGGGGCTCAAATCAAACTCATTTTAAGTGAGTTGGATCAACTTAAGTGAAGAGGGTTAAAAGGGTAATTTGACATTTTAAAAAAAATATGAAAAGTAGGAGCCGCACGTGACCCAAGAGGCGAGTGGAAGAGGGAGGAGTCGGAGATGAATCGGTCGGAGATCTGAGACTTCGTCTTCCTTGTCCCTAAATCAGTTCTAGGTGAGTGGTTCTTTCCAAATCCATAAATATAGGATTAGGGGCTGACGATCCATGTAGGTGGGATTGGATGATGAAATCTCTTTGAAAATTAGTTTATACGCATGTTAATGTTCGCATTTGATGTATCAGATTAGTTGTGAGGTGCTTCCTTGGCGTTTGGGGTGGGTGGCAGCCCTAGGGCATGCCCCTAAACCCCAGGGAGGGTCGGCCCTTGTATGGGAAGCAAGGAAAGATTGTAGGTTATTTATTTCATATTTATTCAGTATTTAAATCTGATTTTTGTTGTATGAAAGCATGTTAGAACTCACCTAATGTTTGGGGCCTAAGGGTGGCCGAGTGACCCTAAATAGTTAGGGTACCATTGGGGTTTTGCATGATAAAACTCCCTTGTACTATGTTGTGATTTAATTAATTATAGGCTGGAATAATTTGTATAGTATGCTAAAATCTATTTTTCATGTAGGCTGGAATTATTTAGAACATGCTGAATTTACATTTTCTATGTGTCGAAATATATATGTTTGTGCTGAAAATTGTTGAGATAGTATATCGATATTTATCTACTTGATATGCTAAGATGTATGAGTACATTATTGCTGAAATTTCATAATCGGAAGTGCTGAAATTGTATTAGATAAGTATGTTGAAATTTTATGTTTGTATGCTGAAATTATCGGATTGTGAGTCTGAGATGTTATCATGCGACGAACTGTGAATACATATCAACTAGACCTGTAGTAATGTCAGATTACTTAGTTATTTCACACTCTAGAGGGAGTGTAGACTCTCGATTGAAAGAGTAGGAAATTCGCACTACAAGAGGCTGAAATTTTGGCCTAAGGGCTGAAATTTCCTCGTGACGTCGGTGAGTTAGAAATGTGAGATTTCTAGGACTATTGCACTTATTAAGGAAACCATTGGTTAAATATGGAATCATATTAGTTTGTCCAGAACGTTTTGGGTGTTCGGATGAGATTTCGAATGGGGAATGGTGGTGGCGGAAGGGTACGTCGTGCGAAAACTGTTTGTTAGAACGATAGCAATTTCACTACACGACGACCTGCCACAGACATGAGAATTCTTGGATAGAAAAATTGAAGGTAAGATATAGAGGTTATAATGGTGGGTAGTACGGCGGGCGAATAATTATTTGGGCTGAGTTGTGGCCTAGTGGGGTGCTACTGATCGAGCATGCATCGAGAAACGCGTTTATGGTCGTACCTACCTGAGTAATCCCCCTCATCATGTAAGGTATATTTCAGTCCACTTAGTGGACGTGTTTGTGGATGTGTGTGTGATGGTCGGGTTGGGAAGCGCATTAGCGTGAGAAGCTAATGCCTGACCTAGCGAGCTGATTTTGGGGTCGAGATATACGTCGGTGAGCCACACCCATGAGTGACACGAGTGACATTGGTCGGAGAGCCTTTCCCGACCGAGTTTTGAGCACTAATACTAGAGTGTCATCCTAGATCAGTGAGCTCGAGGCGGGGAGTTCACTAGGGTGGCCAGCCTAGTGATCGACCTGCGAGTTGTAGGTTGATCGACTTGAGGGTGTTTCCTTTTGGGCCGGGTGGTGTGCAACGCGGACGAGATGAATTATGGAAACCCTTTATGTTTCATATCGGTTCTAATGAACATTTAAATATTTACTGCATTTTATTATGTGGATTGGCTTGGTAGTGGTTGAGACAGTGCTATGAACTCACCACTTTTCTTGGAGTTATTTTGCAAATCCTGATCATTGAGGTATGACGTAGTTGGTGGCGGTGGACTCCGGTGGCGGTCTCGTGAAACTAGTTGGTGGTAGTCGAGTCTTGGTCAAGTCGTGTGTTTTATTTTGAGCATGTGAACCCTGTGTAGTGTCAACTTTTGAACATTGGTTATATTTATTTTATGCATTTGGTCTGGCACATGAATTGTTACCTTTCATAAATGAAATCTTTGAGTTTGTGTTGACCTGAGTTGTTATCTTCACATGCATGGTTTGGTTATGTTGTTTAGGCTTCAGGGTGCTTGTCCGCACTCTGGCCGGTCGTGTGACCCGGTTTTTGGGGCGTGACAAGGAAGCTAAGGTCTAAGGAGGTACCATTAGTAAAGATTCGTTGAGAACGCCACTCGGGCCAAGAGGCTACTTAGGAGGTGGAGCGGGATATGCAGGAGAGATATCCTTAATTATTTGATGATTTGGTGAGTTCTTAATTACTTCGAAATTCGAGGATGAATTTTCTATAAGGGGGAAAGATTGTAATACCCGCAAATTTTCTAAATTATTGTTTAATTATTTTGGAGGGAAAATTCGGACGCGCGTCGGAGAGGGCCGGGTGAATCGCTAGAGGGCGTGAATTAAGGTATGATCTTTACACGCAAGGTAATTATTTTTATTTAGGATGGTTTGGTCATTAGATTGTAGTAGGATTCGAGTCGAGTCTGGAGGTTTGAACAGAACTCAAATCAGACTTAAATTGGTTAAGTTACGGCCTATATAAGACTTAACTAGTATAGGGGGTATTTGGTAATTTGATAAATGAAAAATGAAAGCATGTTATATTTTGCACCAGGGATCGTACGGCTCAAGAACAGCCGCACACATCCCTAGGCACAAGGGGGAAGAGAGGGGTGATCGAAGAAGACTCGGATTTCGACGTTGTCAGAATTTGTCGACACGGGAACGCGAATGGTTGTCTTCCTTTCCAATTTCTCCTTCATATGAGTAGTTCCTTTCCATTAATAGTAGGGATTCTTAGATTTCTTAGCCACCCCTTATCTTTGGGATTTTTCTAGATTTTTTCTTGAATTGTCATCGTTTTACAGATGGTTTCTATCGGAAGATGTGTATTTTTGCAGCCCTTCATTTCTTGTGCAAGTTTTAGGGTGCGATAGCCCCTATTGGTGGCCCTAGGGTTTTAGGGCCGACCGAATAGGGATAAGGGAAGAAGGGCTTTGAAATTTCATCTAATGTTTAATTTGATACATTGATTTCATCTCCTACGTATTGGTTCAAATCATTTTCTCTAGAAAGGGAGACTAGGAGGGCCAGCCGCATAGGAATACCCTAATTTTAGGGTAGGCCCGGATTGTTTAGGATAATAAAACCCTTAGGATTTATACTTAGACATCATTGTCATATTGATTAGTATGCTTACAATTTCTATCGTACTATGTTGCATGAACCAAAGAACATGGTATAGGGTGGTCGGCCACACTAGGGTTACCCTAGGATTTTAGGGTTGGTCGGGTAGGGACATTAGCGTAAATTTAGAGACGACGACGACACAGTAGGCTCTTAGTCAAATTAGTAATTACAAAATCTCCATAACCTAATTCTTAAGGTATTAGGAGGGTTGTACTCTCATGCGAATCACCTAAGTCCTACCCTACACTTTTAGGGCTGATACCGTTGAATGCGGACTTATGGGAAAACGGTAAATACTTGGTTTACCTACTTTGACATGTGGATTTGATATGTTAATGTATGATAAAATAATAGGTAAATTACATATAAATGATAGTAAAATATTGGTCTAAGGGTAGAGACTTAATATGAACATTTAGGCCAATTCCTAAGACTACAAGAATCCGAGTTTTTTGAAGGTTATGTGTAGTGGGCATGATATAAATGACATACTTGTTGGGCATCAAATTATTAGGAATTATTCCTTTTAATCAGTTTGATTTTACATGAATTATTACCGATTTATGATGGTATTATGGCTATGTAATTTCAGCTTGAATATATATTTATGTTTCATTATTTTAAATGACAAGTAGTGCTTGTTTGATAAAACGATAGTGGAACAGGGGTATTCATTTATGGACGTATGTCACACACATTATGTCATTTATATTCTACTGGATATGTATGTGGGAAAATGGATTTCACTGCCAAGGGACTGGAGCCCGGGGTAGGGCTGGTTTAGGCATGTGCAAGCGCATACCGGAGTTCGACGATATGACTGCAATCTTTTAGAAATTGGTTAAATGTTCATATATGTTATTTTTATACATTGTACTATATGACATGCATGTGATGTGGATGTGAATGTTCATGAGACTAGATGCATGGTTAGCCTGGTCAGGTGGTGGTTTACAGGCCGGGTAACGCGTCAGTGAGCCACGTTGACAGCAGCCCTAGAGTGGCATTGGTGGAAGGGTTACACCCGACCGCTAGATTTACTCGGGTTTCATCTCAGGGGCTCATGGATGAGGGTCACTAGTCTTGAACCAGCAACCAACCCCTAATCTTGTGATTGTCATGCTTACACCTGTATGAGGATAAATTGGCGCATGAGCGCTGGTCACTATAGTAGGGAAGTTTCGGTTAGAACATTATATGAACCCATGTCTATTGGTTATTTACTTATGGCTATTTGATTTATATTCTTTTGTGAATATTTATCTGGTGGTATGTTTTAATAAGGAATATTTACATGAATTGTATGATGACTTAGAGAGAGCTCGGAGACGAGCCACTCACTGAGTTCTTCGTGAACTCACCCTCGCTTTCTTAGGTGTTTTGTTTTCAACTCCTGAGCAGTAAAAGTATTGTGGCACATGAGGCGCAGCTGGGGTGGCGAGCTCAGGACGTAGATCTCATGGCACTGAGTCGTACTGGCATTTAGAGTAGTTGTCGCATTTTCTTTTAAGTCTTTGGATGTAGTACTTTGGTATACTTATGCGAACATTCAGGGTTTGTTTGGAATTGCATTTATTTATATATTGGTAATTGCACAGTCGTGTTTCGTTTCTGCATTATGGTTACATTTGTGTAGGCTTCGGAGTATGAACGTGTACCCGGGCCGATCACGCGACCCTAGGTTTTTGGGGCGTGACATATTTCCTTAGCATCAATTGAACACATGGTCATAAACAACTATGCTAATTTACCACTAATTATCAGAATAGTTAGACAATTACATATCTAACCGTTCCTATTGACAATATATCATCCTAGTGATTGCACAACGGGCCCTAATTGCAATAATCAACAAGGCAATAATCTCAATAAGTGTAGAAAATATACGAATAATGCACTACTAGAAACTTGGTCTTCAGCAACGGCTATCAGCAACGGCCGCTCGAGCCGTTGCTATTTGCAACGGCTTTCTTACGGCCGCCCGAGCCGTTGCAGATATCTATATCTGCAACGGTGTTCTAACGGAAAACCGAGCCGTTGCTGATTATTTTAATTATAAGCAACGGCTTTCATACGGATAGGCGAGCCGTTGCTGATGTTTTAATTTTCAGCAACGGCTTGCTAACGGATAAGTGAGCCGTTGCTGATAATAAATTATCAGCAACGGCTTTCTAACGGGCGAGTGAGCCGTTGCTGATAAGTTTATATAGGGCACGCAGCCGCGCCCGACCCTTCTTCCTCCCACTGCTGCCGCCGCCGCTCCTGCCGACACCGCTTGCCGCTGCTGCCGCTGCTGCCGACGCCGACGCCTCTCGCCGCCGCGCCGCTGCCGCTACTGCCGGTATGTTGATCGGCCGGCCTATACCGTTTCGGCCGGAGATGTTAAAATCCGACCGAAACCCTATTTCTAGGGTTTCGGCCGGCGGCGGTCGGACTATGGCCGCCGCCGGACCTTCTACAGTGGCCGGACAGTGTGTCCGGCCACTGTACGCCGGCGCCGGAGGGTGGACTCCGGCGCCGGAATATATATATATATATATATTATTGTTTTGAAATTGATAATTAATTATTTTATAAATGTTAATTAATTGTTTAGATTAATTGTTTAATTTGTTAGATTAATTATTAGGGTTTAGATTAATTTCGGACGCGCGCCGGAATCGTCCACTTCGGACGCGTGCCGGAATCGTCCAATTCGGACGCGCGCCGGAATCGTCCACTTCGGATGCGCGCCGGAATCGTTCAATTCGGACTCGCGCCGGAATCGTCCACTTCGGACGTGCGCCGGAATCGTCCACTTCGGACGCGCGCCGAAATCGTCCAATATGGACTCGAACTGTCTCGAAACATTTAGAAAATAATCATCCATCCGACGAGTTGATATGTTTCACGTACGCATCGACGAATCGGATATGATTTAGCAAAACCTTAGATCCGTTCGGGGATTGTATGTTCGTGTAAAAGAAGTAGATGATCTTTTATACGACGTACAATTCTTGAATTGTCCCTGATTGGACAATTTGGGAATATAGTTATTTGTACTGCACTTACGTTTTTATTTTAACTGTTAACTAATTATTCTAAATTTCGGCAACATCTCTCTTGTTCTCCGATACGCGCCCAGATGATATGCGTATTCGGAGAACTGTAGGGAGAACTGTTAACTAATACTCTATTCACAACGATCAAGAATTGGAGACATTACGGAATCGTGATTTCCCTTCTTGGATTCAGACTTATAGCAAAGATCACAGAGCTGAAATAGATGAAAAAATATTTGAGTTTGTTAGTGGACCGTCGCGACTTGTGTCGTGCTATAGCGGATATTTTGTTAACGGGTATAAATTTCACACGGTTGAATATTCATCTACAAAAAAGACGATGAATCCTGGGGTCTGCGTGAAAGGGACAACCTATGTTGAATGTGATATGGATTTCTATGGACTAGTGGAAGAAGTGATAGAGTTGCACTACTTCGGCTTGAAATCAGTGTTCCTATTTAGATGTCATTGGTTCGATACAACAGAAAGGGGCATGAAAGTTCATCAAAAATACAAACTTGTTGAGGTTAATTACAAATCGAAATTGGCAGCAAATGAGCCATTTATATTGGCATCACAAGCCGAACAAGTATATTACGCGAAGTATCCGGCTCGAAATAAAGATAGAGCAGATTGGCGTGTAGTCTGTAAGACAAAAGGTAGAGGAAAAATTGATCCGATAGTAGGAGAAAATGATCCTCCTGGTTTCTATCAAGAAGATGATCTTCCTGCTGTGGATCGTATTATTCCAATACTCGAGGATGCAGACACAACGTCAATTCAATTAGAAGTTGAATATGCTGATGATGACGATCATGAAATTGAGGAAGCTGGAGATGAAGAAGATGACGAAAAGGAAGAAGAGGAAGAAGAAGAAGAATTCGAAGACTATTATTCAGATGATGAGGAATAATTGTAAAGTATATATATTTTATTAAATATATCTCTACTATTTATACAATAATCTGATTATATGTATGTTCGACAGATATGTCTGGTCGTGGTTATCGACGCAGGAGAGCTTCGGAGTCTCCGATCGGTGAGACTCCAGCACTTACTCATGCTGCTGATCCTCCTGTTGCTGATCCTCATGAGGATGATACTGCCGAGGCTAGTACATCCAGACGCAGGCGGCCACGCGGGCCGAACAGGTGGCAGCCTCCACCAGCCACAGAGTCACGTAGATTGATCAGCGTGATTGGGGAGCGGTAATATATCATGAATTATGAATCATTACAAATTCATTATATCATAATATAATATTAAAATTTTTTTTTGTTGTGCAGGTTCGAGCAAGAAGAAGTGCCGAGGAGCATTTCTTCTACTATTCGACGATACATGCACGGGGCATGGCCTACGTGGTCTCACGTGCCTAGCGAGCACGTCGACATGTTATGGCGCGAGTTTGAGGCACGTATTTTTTTTTTTTTTACATGCATGATGATATATTAAGAATTGGTACTGATATTATTATTTTGCAGGCTCGCTATACATGGGCCGAGGACCAGAGGTCCTTCATTTACGCTGCCTGGGAGTCTATTTCCCGGGCAAGGTACAACGGGCAGCTGGGGCAGGCTCGGTCCCGAGCGATGGCCCGAGCTGGGACCACTAACATCGCGAAGACTCGGGGATACGGCCCCAGTTGGATTACTCCGGATATATGGGACCAGCTCGTGGGGATATGGTCGACGGATCGATGGCAGGAGGTTTCTCAGAATGCGGCTAGAAATCGCATGTCGGGGGGAGCAGCGCGTCACACCGGCGGCTCTGTTGCATTTGCAGTGCACGCAAACCGTATGGTAAGTATATCGTTTAATTATATATTTTATTTGTTATTATGTGTACTAATTAATGTATTTGTTTTGTAAATGTAGACGACGGTGTCGGATGACGGGACTGTCCAGCGACCCTCCCCGATGGCGGTGTTTGAGCGGACTCACCGTCGAGCACATGGGACGGGGGAGTACATCGACAACCGCGCTGCATACATTGTGGTAATTATATATTTGTTTAAATTATTCATTATATATTTATAATTTAAGTTTTATGATAAATATTAAACAAAAAATCAAACTCGAGTAGGAGACGTACAGCCAGAGGGTGGTGCAGCGCGGGGGTACCCCCGAGGACTTTGACGCAGCATCGTGGGTCGAGGCCGCAGGTGGCTGGGATCATGGCCGCGTATATGGCTTCGCAGATAGTGGTCATGCGCGAGCCGTGCTAGGGCCACTTGGGGCACCAACCCCTCCGGTCGCTGGTGAGCGGCCGTCCACCTCTAGATCCAGTTATGATCATAGTAGCAGAATAAGGACTCTAGAGGAGACGGTCGCGCGTCAGAGTCAGATGATGGAGGAGATGCATGCTATGCTACGCAACATGTCAGGTCATCCCGCAGCAGGCATCTCTTCGACATCATCTAATCCATCGTCCTCGAGTCAGTCAACGCCGGTGTACACTCAAGCACTCCAGACCCCGCCATATGATCCAGACCATCCTCCATCGTCATCGTGAGATTTTTTGTTTGGATATTGAACTTGTTACTAAGATATTGAACTTGTTTAACTTATTTTGTTTGGATATTGATACTTCAATTTTGCATTTGAATTGTTTTTATACTATCGTGGATAATTATCAATATAAATATAATTGTTTTGATGTATATCTTGGTGTGTTTGTGATGTGTGAATGAATGTGTGTATGAGGGTATGGGTGTGTGAGTTATGTATCAGATAAATGTATCAATGTATCAATGGAAATTAGGAATTTGAAATTTTGCTGGTTGCAGGTATAGGTCATCAGCAACGGCTTTCCCACGGCCGTCCGTGGGAAAGCCGTTGCTAAAAGTGTATCGACAGCCGTTGCTGATGACCTACAGCAACGGCTTAGCGACGGGGTTTTACTAACGGCGTTGCTACGGACTCGAGGCCGTTGCTATTAATGTTATCAGCAACGGCTCTGGGTCCGTGGTAAAACCGTTGCTGATAATATTTTTAGCAACGGCCCGAGCGGCCGTTGCTGATAATGTTTTGAGCGACGGCCCGAGCGGCCGTTGCTGATCCGTTGCTAAGTCATCAGCAACGCGACTTTCTGTCACGGCTCTATTGCAACGGCTCGGCCGTTGCTGATGCTCTTCAGCAACGGCTCAGCAACGGCATCAGCCGTTGCTGATGCCCATTATTCTAGTAGTGATGAAAGAATCAAAGAGAGATGATACTTAGTTAGATCTCACAATCATTGTAGAATTGAAAACCTTGATTATCCTTTTGCTAGAAAAGAGGATCCAACCGCTCATCGTCAATCTCTTGTGTATAAATCCATAGATGCATCACCAGAATCTAGAATATAGAACATAGACCGTAAAATTCAGAATAATAGAGAATAGAGCATGTCTTTCTTCCTACAATGGTTCCATCCTTATAAAAAGTCCTCAATCTAACCTAAGAAAGAAGGAAATAAGAAATATCATTTTACATGAAAACAAATTAAAAATCAAATCCCCTGATTAATATTCTTAGCATTTAAGTCTCATAAATCAAAGGGGAATCAAAACCGAATCATCTTGTTATTGGTTGAATCACGTTCAGAAACTGTCAAGTATAATCTTGGCAAGCTTTGCCCAAGGCTTGGTCAGAGGGAATATGATCTTCTTAATTTTAGCCAATCTTTGAATCTCTCATCAAAATGGCAAGCTTGCTTTGCCCAAGGCTTAAGCAGACAGAAATTAGTCTTCTTTCTCCTTTCATCAACTAACTACAAAACATAACAAAAAATACATCAATTGAGTAGCATTCATTCCAATTTTTAACATAAAAAGCAGCACCTTAAATGATAAATATTCACACTATCAGGAAGCCTAAATGCCATGAAGTGTCAGAACCATGATATGCCGAGCTCACCCACGCTGGCAGTCCGGCTCAAGGTCAGAGCTCGACATGTGATTGCAGTCCGGCAAGCGAGTAGAGGTCGGCACATGATTAGAGCTCGTCATGTAATCCTTATATCACGGCCAAGTTCGAGAGATATGGACCAGACTAACTAATTCATCAGGTCCATTTGATATACCCATGAAGCATGGCTCGCCCTAGCCATTTAGGGACCTGGGTCGTGCTGGCCGGCCCAAGTCCGACCAGGGCGCTTCGCCCGGGAACCCTGAGGGC
Source organism: Canna indica (assembly GCA_034359265.1). Classification (NCBI taxonomy): domain Eukaryota; kingdom Viridiplantae; phylum Streptophyta; class Magnoliopsida; order Zingiberales; family Cannaceae; genus Canna; species Canna indica. Next base: position 61,153,948 of record CP136897.1, read on the forward strand.
ATTCTCGTCTTTGATCTATACCTAAAGATTTGAACATAATCACAATGAAATTAAGGGATAAAATTTGGCGATTGATTCATTCAAGGTATTCCTTGTGATATTAAGGAGAAATCCTCGCCGGATACCTTTCATAGTTTCACCAAAGACCTGCCTTATAAACCAAACCCTACGCCCACAAATATCCTTTTCTAATTCAATTCTTTTCCAACACATATCGAGAACGTCCTCACTTGAGCGTCGCAGTGTCTTTGCAAGTTGTCCCGAAGCTGCACTCAACCAGGAGCCAGGAAGACTTGCAGCATCTTTGATCTTAGGCAAGAACAATTGATTAATTTTAAAACACCATAACTATTTCAACGACGGCACTTTTCATTGAGTCAAAAAATTCATCGCGGATAACATCCATCAAGATGGCTTATGTGTTAGTCATAGAAAACATCACTGATAGGTATTACTAATGACTAAAGGGTCATCACTAATAGCCATATATAGCTGATGGCTAGTTATTTTATTGTGCTTCACCTAGCATATTCTTCCTCATCAACTCTAGGATTATTTTTTTTCAATTAAATAATACATGTGGCCAAATTCCAAATTTATATGCAAGGAAAAAGAATTATAAAGTGACTAATTAAAATAAAGATTAGTCTCCTAGTCCTGCACAATTGACCAATATTTGAGGACCATATCCACACTATGCCACTTGCTCTTATAATCTAGATTTAGTGGCCTTGTAACCCTCCTACTACAAACTTCTACAAGAAAATCTTATCTACTATTTATTATATATATATATGTTCCAATCCTTGTAACATCAAAATTAATTACAACCCCTACTTATTGTCACACTACAAGACAATTTAGTTTTCTTTGAAATGAAAATTATACTTTTACTATTCTAAAGAATGAAGTAAACGAGGATTGCAATAGTTACTAATCAGTTTCATCGTAATCATAGTCATGGTTAATTGCTTATCATGAAATTTTAGCTTTTCTTAATTAAAAATTTAATCATTTTTTTTAGTTTTAAGATGGTACTTTTGGCTACTTCATGTTGATTTTTTTGAATTGTTTGCTACTTGTGTTCTCCGGATAATATTATACACCAAAATTTAATCAAATCTTTGAAATTAAAGTCACAAATATTTTACATGCCAAGATTATGGGTGCAACTTTTATGGGCAGGTCGTCCATAAAAAATATATGAACGAGTGAACATGTGTAGAAAAGGAATGAACATGAATAGAAAAGAAATGAAATTCATATTCATTTAACCATATTCATTCTCTTATGATTCATGTTCATTCAGTCAAAACACAAATTCAGTCGTTCATAAAAATTTCTATGTGTAGATTGCCCATATAATTTTTTTTCCAAGATTATGGCTAGTGTTGTAATACTATTTTTCTATTTTGGAGAATTAAAGATTAAGAAAGTGAACTCTAAGCGGCAATTCCTTTAACCCATTGGTAGCCTAGTAATTAAATATTTAGGTATGTTTCTCGAGGTCATGAATTTGATCCCTAATTTTAGCACATTGTGCGTATATTCTCTTGTGTTTGTGCATACGTCTTGTAATAATTGTGTTATAAAATCTAATATTAAATAGAAAAAATGGCAATTCTTTAATCTAAGAAATTAGAGACTAAATTGAATCTAATGATAATTGCATTATTATAGTGAAGAATTATTGTTTAGTTGTAGTGCAAGAACAAAAATTATTCTTTTGCTAGTTGTTTGGATAATTGGATTCAACACTTGAGAATAAGAATTAGTTATAATTTTCTATGGAAATTTTTATATTTTAACCAAATTCAATGAAATGTATCACTAAAAAAACAAAACACACATCAAAATTATGTAGAGTTTTAGTAAATATATTTGTTTCAGAAAATAAATTAACCCTAATTAATAGTATATATTTTTTTAAAAAATCGATCATATACAAAGAAAAGAACAAATTCAAAGAAATTAAAAATTGTATAGATTTTTAATAACTAAAATACAATATTTTTTAAATTGACAAAAATAATATTTTCAAAAAATGAAAGGTAAAAGAGGAGTTGATATAATAAAGTTCTATGGAATTTTAGTAATTAAGGTATATATATAATTAAAATAAAACCTTTTAGGTTTTCTATTTTAAACCCACACTTAATTAGTCTGTAAAAACTTCCCAAGAAAACTCCTGGATATGATTTTTATTTTAAAATTTAAAACCTCCAACCAAACAATTCCTAAATAATTGCCACCAGTTCCTTCTCTAACACAATTATTGTTATCAAATATATGAAGTTTGCCTTCATAAAATTCCAAAGGAATCTTATCTGCTAAACTCATCCTTAGTTGGTCTCAGTGAAAGCAAACAATGCATGGATATAAAGCCTAGTCATTCAGTTTTATTTTGCTGAAACATCTAAATGATTTGGTAGGTTCCAATTTCCAAGATTTTGTGGGTTCTAAAGTCATTCAGTTTCTCCTGAAAGCCTAGTCCTGGACCAACTTATCTAGATATAAAGCTAAGGATAGAATGATTTGTCAAACAAGGACCACAAAGTTAATGCTGAATCAAATGCTTCCACTGTTCTAACAAAACACTCCTGATCATGCTTTTCTATAAAAAAGATACTCCTGAACATTTTTGTCTAGAAACACTTGACTTTTAATTTCAGTTTTAATTTAGGCCTCATCTTTCAGAAAAAAGAATTAAAAAGAAAAAGTTAAGCTGGCAACATAGCATGCATGACCAGTGGATAATATTTTGTTTAAGTACATATTGTAACATCAGCATCATCTGTTATATCTTGGTATTTTTATCTATTTATCTATTTATATTTGTGTTGGCTAATTAGATTAATTATTATCAAATTTGGAGACTTGATTTAAAATTTATTTAGCTGATTATTGAAAAGATAAATTTGCAAGTAAGTTTATTTTTCAGTTTTGGAGATTTTATTTTATTTAATTAAATTATTGACTAAGACGGGATAGATTTAAGATGAGATTTAATTTAATTTAATTATTGCATTAACTATTGGTTTAATTGAAGTTAATTGGAATATAGTTTAAATTATTTCAATGAATATTTTTCTTATTGTTGAGTTGGTCAAGTTGAACTCAACTTGATATGATGCACATGCGATTCGAGCCCAAAACTTCAAACCCTAGGTGCTTGTTTGCTTCGTAGGGAGATAGGATAAGATATGAATTTTAATTCATTGTTTGTTTAGTGTATTGATTAGAAAATATGATTAGAATAATATATAATTAATATGATATTCGAGGATTCATATCCAATCTTCTCCCATTTATTATCCTATCTTATCCAATGAAACAAACATATCATAGGTGATGACTTATATAAGTGGCGAAGGAGCCATATATAGCTGCATATTTAATTGTTTTAATGCTAACATGAAGGCGGTGCAACATGGCAGCATAGATGTGTCATCCTTAGGATCTTCCGTGGTAGTGGTAGCGGGGAATAATATTTTAATGTAGGATTTGTTTTCTATCTCCTTATTCATTTTAGTTGTTGTAATGTACTTGGGTCTTCACTATCAGATGAGGGTATGAGATGGAACAATGGTGACGGAGGGGAGAGGGAGATTTGTTGTAATACCCGCGTTGATTTTTAATTTAATTTATGAATTCCAGTGAATCGGGATGCGCGTCGGAACGAATTGAGTAGATCGGAGGTACAACCCTTATGCGTGGAAAAATCTTTATTTTTTGGAATGATTTAGCTTTTGGGTTCGAGTTGAATCCAAAGGTCACTTTGGGGGCGATCAGGTTGAACCAAAGGCCAACTTAAGTTTAAACCAAGCTAGGGTTAATTTAGAGATTTCAACCTTAATTAAGTAACTAATTAAATATAAAATAAGATAAATACATTAAAAAAGGGAAGAAGCACCATACACATATGGGGTTTGAGGTGCGCGCACGACTTCCGAGGTGAGGAAGTCGAGCGTGGGGGGTGGATTCGCGGAGGCCCGAGATCACGAGGAGTCGTCAGAATCCTCTCCATGGGCGTTGTTCGCGCTTCCTTTCAAAGTGAGTGGTTTTGATTTTGAAATCTCAAGTTGGTATTTTCCTTGATTCAGTTGGCTAAACTTTGAGGAGGATCAGTAGGGATGCAAGAATCATTTCTCCTCCTATCCTCTTGCTTATTTCCCTACTTATAGACATTGTGTTGGGGAGGATATGTTTCCTTTACATTTCTGTTGAGACAATGCAGTATTAGGACACACCTAGGGTTGTCCTTAGACTAAGTGTTGACAGGATTTGGGTGTTATAAATTTGTTATGGAAAGAAAAAAAAATCAGATTCTACAAGATTCATTGAGTAGGAATTTATGCGAAGGAAACCTCAAATCAGAGGCATGTCTCTTATGTCCTACTCAACTGCAAACCCCACGTTTGGGGTGGTCGTTGTGCTGGACATGACTCATTTTATGGTGGGTTAAACGTCGGTTGCATGAGGTTGGGTTTTGCTGAAATGAATAAAAGAGATTAAGTTTTGAATGCTGAAATTTCGGTGTTGTTTGAGGGTCCTTGTAATCAAACTCTTTTATTGTCAAAGAGTGTTAGATACTGATCTTATGTTGTTTAAATTGATTCTGAAATTTTTTGGAGTTGTCGAGTCGATTTTGCGTAAGTTTTGGTGTAGTCGTCGTGTATAGTCCTTAGTATACCTTTGGAAACAAGGACGGAGCTAAGTTTACAAGAAGGGGGGCAATTGCCCCCCATGATGTTTGAATTTTTTTTCTTTATATATAGAGAAAAGGGCAATTTTGCCCCCCTTTCTCCCCAAATTAAAATATTTACCCCTTCCTATTCCTCCCAAATAAATTATTATAATTATTATAATAATATTTGCCCCATGCCCCGACCTCGTGCGCAACAATTCTTGTTGTTCTCATACCTCGTGCCTAATTATTGACGCCCCGACCCCACATGTCTTATGAGCATTAGCTCCCACATATAATATATGGTTGTTACGTCTTGCCCTTTTTTGTTCTATCTTAACTTTGTCCCCTCTCATTTTGAATCCTAACTCTGCCACTGGTTGGAAATTCTTTTTGAGAGGAGATTTCGGGCTGATTTCGGGCGGAAGTATGTCTAAACTAACTTTGATCTTTAGAAGTGTATGCATGCTTGGAAATGAGGAAGTCTAACGCTAAAATCAAGTAGTCATTGCTGCTGAAAAATTCAGCCGGAAGTGCTGCTAATTGTTGCTGAAATTTCAACTTGAAATCTGCGTTGTCATCGCTGAAATTTCGAGATTGTTTGGTCGTTTGGCGGTGAGTTATTTTAGAGTAATTAGATTTATTTTAAAAAGTAAGTATTGAAAATAGTATAAATGAGTTAATTATAATATAGAAACTTGGAAAATAATTATAAATGTATTCATTTGATATTTTTTATTAATTAAAAATATTTTATTTTGGATTAGTAAAACTTTGATGTGTATTTAAATCTTATTTATGTTTTTTATTTAAATTAATAACTCTCTTTATATATTATTAATATGAACCATAGTAAAATTCTTAACTAAATTTAAATTTAGTACATCCAATACCCAACATTTGCCAAATAATAAAGATCGAATCTTTATCTTTTTTGTTTATTTTCTTGTTAAACCAATTTTCCTAAATGGGACTGATTAGAAAGTGAAAAAATCTAATCAGAAATTGTGCAAATCTCGTAAGAAATTAGTGAACCTGATCAAAATTGAGTGTTTTGACTAGAAATTGTGTGAATTTAGCAAATTTGAAGCCAGATATAAAAAGAAAATTTTGATTTTTTTTTTAATCCTAACTAATTTGTTGACCTAGATCTGAGTCAGCAAATAAAAAATTAATTTTTATTATCACACGTGCCACGTCGACAATTAATCAAAAATATTACAATATTATAAAATAGAAAAAATTTATATATATATCTCAAACTTTGGCCCTTGTAACAAATTTATCTCAACCTTTAATTTTTACCTAATATATTCCGAACTTTGAGATTGACAACAATTGTATCATTTGAAATTGAACTTAAAACTTAGATTACATTATAATTATTATCAATTTCAAATTTTGAATTACATTTCCTCCAAATATTTTTATTAATTTTGACTATGCATTAAAAAAATTAAAATTTTGAAGAAAAAAAACTCATGTATTTTCCATATATTATTATTATTTATTAAATGCATAATATTTTGAAAATAATTTTATAATTAACTATTGAAATTTTGTTTTATTTTAAATTTGATTCAAAAATTAAGTTTCTTATTATTCTTTATTTGATTATATTATTGAATTTCAGATAAAATCGAAAATACCAAATTAAATCAATAACTTTTCATATAGTATTAGTATTTATCAAAATTATTTTTTCTTAATTTTTAATTTATTATCTAATAATTTTTATTCAATTTTATTTATTTATTTATTTATTATTCGGTTTGTTTATCATGTTTTAGAGAAAAATTGAAATTCCAAGTCAAATTGATATTTTTTGTTTTATTTTTTTATTTATTAAATTTATTTTTATGCTTTATAAATATATATCTAAATATAATTATATGTTATATCAAATTTTTTTCTTTTAACTTTTTTTATATCTTTTTTATTTTTTAATAAATATTTTATGTGTACCTTATATTATTTATTTTATAAATTCTATTTTTATTTTTCATTCTCGTATTATAATTTTATATTATATTTTCATATGAAAATTATTATTATTTATTAGCTCATAAAATTAATTTTTTAATTTGTAAAATTTTTAGTTTTTAGTTTTTAATTCAATTCGACTATTGCATTTTATAAAAAAATCAAAACTTTTAATCACACTAAGACCTTTTGTGTCACGCCCCAAATTCAAGGTTACGTGACCGGCCAAGGTATATGTGTCTATACCTCGCAACTCATGCACATGCTAACTCATAAAAATAGCAGAATAAATAATAGCTTTTATTAGTAAAAAGAACCAAAATAGATTTTTATTTCAAAACATCAAAATTTGTAATAAATAGTTCAAGTGCGAAAATAAATGAACCAAAGAACAACAGTTCTTTTAACAAATGAAATCTGAATAAAACATGAATGTCCCACGGGACTACAACTCTAAAACATCAAATCACAAGTGCATGATCAACTACTACAGACTGGACTACGACCCCTAACAAGGACTGCTATGAGATCAATGTAGCTCCTCTGCCCTCCAATCGCGCCAAGTGCTGCAACCCACTTCACCGGTCAGGCTCTTCAAAACAAAAACAACGACAATGAGTGAATTCAAAATAACTCCATGAGTGGTTCTACCAACCCACACGAAAAACCAAACACATATATGAAGCATAAAATAAAACTCCTGACTCAAGCAGAAAAGGTCACAAGGGAGTGACCAATTAACAGACCATCTGGCCACCACCTGCCCGAAGGCAGTCAACACTCAAACGGTGAAGATCAACAGGCCTAAGCCTACCATGTCCTAAGGCAATAAAATATACTAGGATAATCGGGAATGCCCTCCGAACTTATCCTAATATAAAGAAACTCGGGAGCAATCGAGATTGGCTCATCCGTAATGTCATAACCCGTGAGGTTTTATTTCATGCATAACTTTATTTGTTGGTTCATAACAGATTATGCTGACCCCTTGCTCAATTTTAATTATGCAATTAAAATTTAGATCACCAAGATTATGATTTTATTTTAGAGTTTTATTTTAGCTTACTATTGTGCCCCAAACTGGTGTATCTAACCCGAATCTGATCTCCAAAGTATGTCTTATGTTTCCAAACTATATTTTCTAGTCAAAACGATAGGTTACACGACTATGTTCAGTAAACTATATACACCACAACAAGTATTTCAAAAACAACACAGATTCATCATCACAACATGAAATTCCAGCAACAGCATATCTTGAAAATAAATCCGAAAATTCACAAAAATTAATTAACCCCCACAATTTCCATCGCATCAGATTCATAATCATTAAAATAAATATTACAAAAACTATATTTAATATGCAAGAACAACAAGCATCACAACCCTCTTTACCCAAGAACCAACTTTTATACTCAAGAATTTAATTCAAGAAACCTCATGCCCTTAAGATCAAACCCATCTTTGAAACACATGATATATTTTAAAAAAAAACCACAGATTTAATATCAAGCATGCATTTAGATTATAAGCATCAAGAATGATGAACAAATTAAAATCATAGAAGGCAAGAAAAATCTACACCCTTCTCTTAGGCAATTCATCGAATACTTGGAGGGCACCCTCTTTCTCCACCTTGGCTGGGCACCCCTAGGGTCATCCTAGGGCTGCCGAGCCCCATAGGAGAAGGTTTAGGGCCTCCTCAAACACTGCACATAAAAGATCAACAATAATTCGAGAGATCAGCGGAAAGCAAATCAAAATCATCCTAGCCTTCAAGAACGGCTTCAAGAACTCGAAGAAAACCCAAGAAGGAGGGGTAAAACCATTCACCTTGATTAGGAAAAAGATTTAGAGAAGAACTTCCAAGTGGCGGCCTCCGAATCCGGCCTTCAAGCACTTGGCTCCAAGACAAAGAAATAAGGGGGGGCTCCACCTCAAGCCGGTGGCTCCAAGGAAAGGGGGAAAGAGGGCGGCGGCTCGGCTCCTCTAGAAGGGGCGGCAGCTCCTACCAAGCCGGTGGCTTGGTTTCCAAGGGAGAGGAAAGGAGAGAGCAAGGCTTGGCTTGGCGGCTTCAAGAGAGGGAAGGGAGGGGCGGCGGCTCCTCTCTTCTCTCAAGGCGGCTCGTGCGGCTCCAACAAGGAGCCGCCTAGCCCTAGGGGAGGGGGAGAAATTTATAATCCCCTCCTAGCCTCCTATCCACACCCTAATTCGCGCCCACAACAACCTAGATCCGCAACCCGCTAACCCAACTAAGCTCAATTAAATCCAATCTAATCACATGCTTCACATAAGCATCCAACACATGCATACCCATATACGATATAATTTAATAATCAATCACACGCAACATAATAATTAAATAAATTTATCTACGCAAGAAAAGAAATTGAAAAATTCATATTCCTACTTACCCGAGCTCGTAAGCTCGCACAGAACCATGAGTCGAGTTCTGCTTGACCTCGAACTAGCCTACTAGGCTGACAATCATAAATAATGACAGAAATAAATACAAATATTTAAGATATTACATTTTGCTTATATTATTATTTATTAAATATTTAATATTATGAATATATTTTATTTATTGTCTAATTTTTTTTTGGTATTTTTAATTTGATTTTTTTAGTTTTGTGTTCAATTTGATTTTTTTTTTTTGCATTCAATTTGATTTGTTGTCAATCCCAAAGTTTAGGATAGATTAGAGATTAATTAAAGGTTGGGATAGATTTATTACAAGGCCAAAGTTTGTGATAGATACATCAATATCACTACAAAATAAATGACATCTACTAACAAATAATATTACTAATGGTAAAAAAATTTGTTGGTAAATATAACTTTTACAAACAGAAACAACAGTCATTGCTGAAAGTCATACCATATACCAACGAATAACCTTTGTCGTTGGTATATAGCAAACCAATGCTAACAGATTATGTATTCGTTAGTAAAGTTGCTAACGAATTTTATGGGTCGTTAGTAAAGCATCTTCTATACTAACGAATTTTATGGGCCGTTAGTAAAGTTGGTAACGAAGTTGCATCCGTTAGCGAAACATATTTTATACTAACGAATAAATCGTTACTGATAGACCTAACAAATTTTAGCCCGGTAGGGTGAGAAAAATTCACCAATTAACAAAAAATCGATTAACCGACTGAAATCGAATTAACCAAATCGATTTGTCCAATTGATTTTCAGTTTGGTTAACAGTTATAATTTTAAAGATTTTTAAATTTTATGTTCGATCTGAATTAACCAAAATATAGTTTAAGTAATAAAAATATATATCATATGTTATAGCTTGCTTGAGTGGTTAAGATGAAATACTTCCCTCCCATCATCCAAAGTTCAAATCATAATATGGTCAAATAACATATCAATGAATAATACTAATATTCTTTTTCCTAATGGGTCAATAAATGTTAATATAGGGTCATCTATACTAACAATTGTTCTTCTAACGAGATTAATCCTTCTATACTAACAGATTTTTCTTCTAACGAGATCAATAACTGTTAATATAGGGACCTCTATACTAACAGTAGGTCTCTACTAACGATGTTAATCATCCGTTAGAATATGTGCACCACTATACCAACGACCACAACATCCGTTGGTATAAGTCTATACTATCGCGACTTCTACCAACGGGGGCATATGCCCTTGATATAGGATGTAGTAATGGTTTTTGGGGCTGTAGTAATGGAAATAATCCGTTAGTAAATGATATTATATATATTTTAAATCAGGGAGAAATTAAATATTGTGATAGATTTGTTACATGGGCCAAAGTTTGTGATACATAGATTAATTTTCTTATTCCTCCTGCAACTAACTTTATGGTGATTTTTGAGCCCCCGAATAACCAAAAAAAATTTCTCCATGGAGAAAGGATCATCAAGGTGTTCAAGAGCCAAAATGTCTTGAGAATAGATCTCGTTACAGTTGATAGAAAGCAACGGTTTGGGACTATTGCCAATTAAGGAGACATAGAAGGTCCTCAATTCTTCTGAGATCTCAGAGTACTCGGTGAGAATTCCAAGGGGCCCCTGGAGTTTAGAAACCCAATTCCGATTCCGTCTAATAGTTGCACACTGATGGAAATACCTAGTATTACGGTCTCCCTTTTTTATCCAACGTTTCTTAGCTCGTAGTCTCCAATAACCATCTTCTTAGAGATACAGAACTTTGGCCCGGGTCTTAAAGAACTCCAAAGGGATACCATCAACACAAATAGGCTCAACTCGTTAAATGATGCTGGAAATTTTGCTGAAACAAAGAAATGGCCTAGCATAATATTCTCTCTCTTCATCATCACTCCTGGTCTTCCCTTCTGGATTCTTCGACCTCTTCTCTCTCACCGGTTTGGAGAGATATTTTACTTGATCGGGATTTGATCAAAGCTTCCTTGGCTACCTGATCGGTCGTGTGTTGAATATCATATTTTGGCTGGACCCTTGGTTAAACGATTTGAAGTTGAGCGATTGCTATCCGGATCATTTTGTTGCAACTGACAACCCTAATGCCACTCTTTGGGATTCTAAGGAACTTAATGTTGAAGGCATGGCAATAGGATGGAACATCAACTTCACATGTCTTGTCCCAATGCAATCCTTGCTATGTTTACTTAATGAGATTAATCCCTTCCTCTACCTCGAAGGTGAGGATAAGATGATTTGGAATTGGACTCCAGACGGTAACTTCTCTACCAGCTCGTTTTATAAATTACTAAACCCAAGGGGTAATACCGATCCGGCAGTTGATTTTCTCTGGAGTCGTTCCTATCTCGAAGCGGTCTTACTCATGAATTGGCTTGTATTAAATAGAAGGCTCCCCACCAAAGACCGACTCATCGCTCGCGGGATGCAACTTTCTCCCCTTTGTCCTCTCTACAAGGTGGAAGATGAATCTCTCAATCACATCCTGTTTACTTGTCGATTCTCTAAGGAAGGCTAGAAATTGTTGCTATCGTTTTGCAACATTCCTTTCTTCCACTCCAACTTTTGGCCTTGCTCCAATCCATCCACCGGAGGTCATCGGAAAGCCAAGCAACGCAAATTCAACTTGGTCATGATTTGAAATTAGAAAGTTTGGTATGAACGCGACTCCCGCTGTTTCGCGGGCCAAAAGAAATCTCCTGTTGAGTTGGCAATCTAAGGGGCACACTTGTTCAAGTCTTGTCCGTGCAACGAAGAGTTGACAAATTGGAGATGTTGATTGGTCATAATTTAGCATTGATATATAGTACAGCTAGTCAATTGCAACTTGCATAATACTTCCCTACTTGTTTATCACTCTTTTCGGAATCACCTAGTATATTGGTAACTATAACTAGACTTAATATATATACATTTTTTTGTAAAATGGAACTAGACTTTGTAACATGGATAATTCCTGGCTAGATGAACTACTTTATAACATCTAGGTCTACTACAATTCAGAAAACTCTTTCCCCTTTCTTGCTCATCATGGGCAGAAGTGCTCGTGTGCTACTTTTCTCAGTTTCTACTACTGGAAAGTAGATATGACCACCACTAAAGCTTAAGATAACTTTTACTGCATTTTGCGACATCAAATCCCACTTTCTTCTCTTGTTCTTTAATACTTGATCCCTTAAAAATTTGACACTATCTCCACCTCCTTTTCTCCTGCAACTAGTGACCACCATCTGCCTCACAGTGGAAGGGCCATGGAGTAGCAGCTACACCTTTATTCTTTGCCCACACTTCATGACTCAATTAATCCGGCAAAGTTGAGTTTCTTCGCCTTGGCAATTGGTCATTCATGGATGAGGGCGCACTGCAGTACAGTTCAGCATGATGATGTGTTCTAAAGCTACTATACTGCATGCACTTTTTATAAAGGGAAACAATAAAACAGAATCTGCGTGGCTAAGGTTTTCCGAGGACATGCAAAAGCGTACTGTGGTGTGGAAGATTTACTTTTGTATCATATCCTTGCTCCCATACTGCTCAAAGAAAATCAAAGGTAAATAGTTAGATAATTCATGTTTTCATTGTCAAGGATATAAAGCTACCAAAGAATCAAACAAGAGGTCTTTTGTTCCTCATCTGTCATTTACTGCATAATGAATTAACATAGTTGTATTCAAGTGGAAATATTCTCCCCCAAGACCTGTGTGCTAGGTGTCACTGCAATGTGGTATGCTTTTCGATTGAAAATGACCCTTCACATGATACAAGTTTATCTCATCTCTGTTTTTCTTCTCAGTATCTGAATTTTATCATTGTTTTGCCATGAAAATTTAGTATTCAAAGCCAATGTTTTTAAACTTAGAGGTGAGCACTCGTTAGGCCACAACCAAGTCTATATAAATAGTAGAAAAGTCCTTATCACCTTTCATTGGGTTGAGGGCTTTCACCTGGTTCCATCACATTTTTTTTAAAAAAAGGAAGAATACTTGTATTAATTAAAGAAACTTGAAGTATACAAGTGGAGGGGGAGGCAAAAAGAAAAAAGACAGATAAATACAGTAGGAGGGAGGAGGAGAAAAACAAAAAGCTCAACCAAAGCATAAAGATACTAGGGTCGCCCCTTCAAGAGCTAACTCAGTAAAAGATTTTTTTTTCCCATCAAAGCAACAAGAGTTGCGTTCGAATCAGATTTTCCAATGTCAGATCATGATAAGGCCAAATTTTAGGAGCTTTGCCTTGCGGGAACCGCCAATGATAGATCCGGACCAAGGGCAGAAATTCAGATGATAGAAATTTGAAGAGCGCAGGGAGAGGAGTGATTTCCAACCATCCAAAGTGAAGGCGAAATCATAAAGGAAATGATTGAGCGTCTCGTCTTCCGGTTCACAAAGGGGACACTGCTTATCTATTTGTATCCCACGAGCCACGAGGCGATCTTTGGTAGGCAACCTCTTGTTGATGGCAAGCCAATTCATAACAAATATTGCTTCGGGGCAGGACTTAAACCATATAAAATTCGCAGAAGGATTAGATATACCCTATAGATTCAAATATTTATAGAGAGATCGAGTTGGTGGTGAAGATGCTATCAGAGGTCTACTTCCAAACCACCCTATCCTCGCCCTCAGTATGGAGGAACAGATTAATATCGGAGAAGAGGCTAAGGACGGAATCAATAGGAACAAGATTAAAAAAAAGAAATGGTCTAGCCCGTGACCGAACCATTATCATCAATAACCTTTGATTCCAAGATGGTGGTTCGAGGAGAAGAGGCTGCGGCGAAGAGCTAGCTGAGGATGTTGATCACATAAAGGAGAATTATTGAGCCACGGGTCCAGCCAAAGCCTAGTGTCTGAACCATTGCCAATTTGGAAACTGAAAATAGCTTTTAATAAGTCCCTATCTTTGAGGATGTCTTTCCACACAGGAGAAAGAGAGGTGTTCGCCGAGTTCACAAGAGAAGACCAATTAGGATGGCAGACAGAAAGAATTTTGCGCCAAGCCATTTCTTTGTTTATAATGAATTTCCCACACCACTTAGCGAGCCAGGCCTTATTACGAAGCTCCAAGTTTAGCAAACCCAGCCCTCCTTCTAGTTTTAAGGAGGTAACCTTATCCCAGTTACATGATATTTACCTTGGAGATTGGAGCTTTGACCGCCAGTCCATAAAAAAGTCTTTCTTCTTTTGTCGATAAGCCTGATGACTCAGGCAGGGGCTCGAAAGATAGAGAAAATATAGGATGCCTGACTAGTAAGGACGCTGTTGACGAGCATAATCCGAGCCGCCCTAAGAGATGTGAGCCTTGCCAAAAGGCAAGGACTTTGTCAAATTTCGAGATAATGGAAATCCAATCTTCTTTGAGCAAGCGGCCCAATCTCAGGGGGAGGCCTAGGTAAGTAATGGGGAAGGAGCAAGACGTACAGTTGAGGAGGTTGGCCGCTTAATTACTTGCTTTAACCGATCCATCAATATGAATAACTTGGGTTTTGTCTTTGTTGAGTTTTAGCCCGGAACAGAGTTTGAAGCATTTCAACAATCACTACTAGAATTGTCGTCATCACCGACGGCTGAAGTCGTGGCTAAACCGTCGGTGATAACTATCACCGACGGCGTTAGCCGTGGCAAAACGCCGTCACTCATGTGCACGTCTCAGATAAGTTGTGATGGCGTTTCTCAGCCGTCACAAGTAATTATCAGCGACAGCCGCGGGCGTTGTCACTAATTTAAACACATCAGTGACGGCTGTAGGTGGCTGTCACTGATACCAACACATCAGCCACGACCCAGGGCCGTCGGTGATACTATTAGCAACCGTGATATTTGGTGCTGCCCAGGCCATCAGCTATTTACGATAAGCTTTCAGCCACGGCTTAGTGACAGTGGGCCGTGGGTAAGCCGTGGCTGAAGGTATATCCTATAATTGAAAAAAATAAAATTTTTATAAATTCCTATATACAATAATATTATAGATTACAATCTATTGTGAATCATAGATTAAAATTAGAAAACATCAGACACATGCATTTGAAACGAAACATACAAGTTTTACATAAATATCATCAATCTAAGCCTCAAATCGGAGGCAAACAATTATCAAAATATCATATATATACAACCATAAGTATATAAACAACTATCCGTATACAAACAAGTATCAAAATATAAACAAAATACAATAAATCAAAATCTCACGATTGCGGTGGAGGCAGTGGAGGCACTGGAGTCGATAGCGACTGGGTCGGGAGCGTCGACTGGGTCAAGGAGGACGACGGCTACGACATCATTGGTAGAAGGCCAGAGTGAGATGTAATCTGAGTGAGGAGTGCCTGCATGTTCTGCATTGTCTGTCTCAACTCTTCATTCGTCCGTCTCTGCTCCTCCATCGCCTATCTCTGTTGGGTGAGCTCCGACTCCAAGGCCGCTATCCGACTCTAGTCCTGCGCCCGGGATGTTGAGGGTCGCTCACCCACAGCCGGAGGGGTCGGTGCCCCAAGTGACCCGAGAACGGCGCATGCATGGCCACTGTCTGCAAAGCCATAAACACAACCATGCTCCCAGCCACCTGCGGCCTCCACCCAAGCTCCTACGTCGAACTCCTCTGGTGTGCCTCCACGCTCGATCACAGTCCTCGTGTAAGTTTCCTACACGTGTTTATATTTTAAATATATATAAACTATAAATAAAAATTGTGTAAATCAAATAGATATATATAAATATTTACCATTATGATCGAGGCTCTGCTATCAGCGTAGTCCCCCGCTCCTCGATGACGACGGTGGGCGCGCTCAAACACCTCCGTCATCGACGGGCGTTGGACAGTGCCGTCCTCCGCCACGCGCGTCTTACATTAGAAAACAAATACATTAGTATCATTATACACAATATATAATTTAATTAAAAATAATTAAATTATACATACCATACGACGCTTATGAACCACAAAAGAGATGGAGCCACCAGTGTGGCGCGCCCCCGTGCCGTCCCCCCGGATATGCGATTTCTCGACGTAGTCCGGGAGACCTCCTGCCACTCAGGCGTGTCCCACCGCTCAACGAGCTGGTCCCACACAGGGCCAGGAATCCACTCGGGGGCGTGTCCCCAAGTCTGCCCTATTTGTGTGGCCCCCAATCGTCTCATCACGATCTGACGGGCCTGCTGAAGCAGCCCATTATATCGAGCGCGGGCAACATGCTCCCATGCAGCCTCAACAAAAATGGTATGGTCCTTCAGCCATGTATAATGAGCCTGGAAAAAAAATATTATTACCGATTAATATTTAACATTAACATTAATTTAATAAATATACTTACCGTGAACTCTTGCCACAATAAATCTATATGCTCACGGGGCACGTGAGACCATGTAGGCCACGCCTCGTGCCTAAACTTCCGGATCATCCCCGCTACGTGAGACCAGGGACGTCCTCCTGCTCAAATCTGCACGAAATATAAATTCATATTATGATATTTTGAATTATAAATAAATTATAAGAAATAATTGATGCATATACTTACCGTCTTCCGCGCACACTAACTGCTCTGCGCAGTTCTCCCTCGGGTGGCAGAGGGAGAATTCTATTAGGCCCTCGTGGCCTATATCTCAAAGACGACAGTCCTGGATCTGCGGAGGGTGGCAGAGGGATGGTAGCTGGAGGTGAGGGGATGATGGCCAGATCAGGTGAGGGAACGGTGGACAGATTAGGTGGGGGATGGTGGCTGGAGATGGGAGATGGTGGCCGGAGGTGGGGGGATGGTGGTGGAAGGCGAAGGGTCAGTGGGTACAGGTGGGGCGGGTGGTAATCGTCGGGGGGTCCTACGAGGAATGTCTCCTCGGGAACTGATATCTCGAACTATAGCTATAAAATTTTAATATAATTATATTATATATAATAAATTAATAGATATATTTAATAATTGAATATATACTTCACATTTACAATTATTCGTCATCGTCATTATCATCATCCGTGTAATACTCTTCTTCTTGTTCTTCTATATCGAAATCTTGAAATTCTTCTTCTTCTCCCTCATCATCATTTTGTCTTTCCTCAACTTCATTATCGTCGTCATCAATGTATTCTATTTTCAATTGAACTAACTCTGTGTCATCATCCTCGAGTATTGGACTAACTCGTTCCACTTCAGAAGGATCTTCTTCTTGATAAAAGTCATCTGCTGGCTCATTCTCTCCAATTACCAGGTCAATTTTTCCTTTGGCTTTAGTTTTACAGACTACACGCCAATCTGCCATATCTTTCTTTCGAGACGGATACTGCATATATTATACTTGTTCAGCTTGAGATGCCAATATAGATGGCTCATTTGAAGCCAATTTTGATTTGTAATTGACCTCGACTAGCTGTTTATACTTTGGATGAACTCTCATGCCCCTATCGCTTGTATCGAACCAATGACATTTAGAAATGACAACTGATTTACATTCGAAAAATTGCAATTCTATAACTTCTTCCAATAGTCCGTAAAAGTCAACATCACATTCAGCATACGTTGTCCCTTTGACACAGATCCCAACATTCATAGTCTTTTTTGTAGATGAATATTCAAGTGTGTGAAATTTATATCCATTAACAAAATAACCATTATAACATTGTACAAGTAGTGTTGGTCCGCTAGCAAACTCAAAGATTTGGTTATCTATTTCGCCTCTATATTTTGTGCTGTAAGCTTGAAACCAATTAGGGTACTCACGATTCCGTAATCTTTCTAATTCCTCATCGTTGTAAATTGAGTATTTTGTCACCATCTCAATGTCAAATATTTCAATTAACTTTTCAATCTCTGGACAGTTTAGTAAAACGTATAAGTAGGTCAAATAGTACTCTTCGTCGTTTAAGAATCGAGACGGACGAGAACTCAAAGGACGATCGGGGTAACAAAAGATATTTAAACAACCATCTGATGGTCGAGTTCCCCCGTCGTCATTCCGTGGAAGACGATTAAGTCTTGTCTTGATGGTTGATTCAAAATAAAATGATCAGAATGTTGAAATTTCTTGAATTATATATGCTTCTGATATGGAACCTTCAACTGTGGCGATATTCTTTACTTTTTTCTTCAGACGATTTATGTATCTTTCAAATAAGTACATCCACCGGTATTTAACGGGGCCACCAACTCGTGCCACGTATGCCAAGTGTATCGGTAGATGCTCCATCGAGTAAAAAAATACATGAGGGAAAAACTACTCTAGCTTGCATATGATTTTAACAATATTATTTTCAAGTGCTGGCATATCTTCGACTCGGAGTACATTTGCACAAATGTTTCTGAAAAACATACTTAATTCTGTCAACGGACCCCAAATCTTATCATGTAGATGATCTCGAAACTTGACCGGAAGCAATCTCTGCATGAATACATGACAATCGTGGCTCTTTATCCCTGATATTTTTCATTCATCGATGTTTACACATCGAGATAAGTTTGAGGCATATTCATCGGGTAATCTGAGTTCTTTGATCCATTGATACACATATTTCATCTGTTGTTAATTTAACACATACGACGTCTTTGGCTTATGAAGTCGTCCGTTAATTTCTTGCAACTCTAACTCAGGGCGACGGGGCATCGAGGGGGGAGGCGAAGGAGCAGTCGAAACCGATCCAACGAGAGAAAGAAGGCTTAGGGGCAGCGGCAATGGTGACGCACCCCAGGTGAGAACGGTGGTGACGAACGATCATCCACTCACCAGGGGTGGAAGAGGAAGGGAAGGAGGATGAAATGGTGAGGCGGATGGGTGGGGGGTGGGGGGTGGGGGGAGAGAGGAGGCAGAGGGAGGGGGTGGGGAGACGGAGGAGGCGCCATCCTCAGGTCTTAGTTCGAAGTCCTCCGATTCCATCACATATTTATCATATTGGATAACCTTTAGGCCAAAACAATTTTGTGGCAAAATCCAAACCAAATATAAGACCAATTTTGGATTCAGTGGAGTCATGAATACAAGTTCAACTTTGCTTTTATAGTCCAAAATTCCTAGTAAGAGAAAACATATAGTTTATGAAGATACTTAGGTAGATTAACTTAGCCCAAGTCATGGTCAAAGATTGTTATGCTCCGCCTAGGGATATCCTCGGGTGGAGGATGTCATCTAGGAATCACTACAATAAATTATTATAATACTGACTTATTTTAATAGAGAAACCAACACTTTTTTGGATCTAAATATGAATTTAGATGCATTTAAAAGGGTCGAATTGATGGTAAAAAGTGAGGAATAAAGAAAGTACATAACCGATGCCTTAAAAAAGGCGCCGGTATTAAAATAATCGGCACCCCTAAATAGGGGCGCCATTTTTTGAATACCATCGCCTACAACATATGGGCTCGTATACAAATAAGTATATATATTAAATTATTTATATTATTAATTTGTAAAATATATAATATATTATATATATAAATAAATAAATATTTATATTATATTATATTAATATTATTTAAGATTATTATTTGTATTTTATAAGTTGGTAAAAAAATTTAAGTTTAACCAGATATTTATAATATTTAAAAGTAATTGGAAAAAATTAAATGACGTGGAACTATATATATAATATTTATAATAATTAAAAATTGTTTAGAAAATAATTTTTATTAGGTCTTAAAATAATTTCGTTTATCAAAATTGATAGAAATTTCGAAAACCGATGCATGTGTAGGCATTGATTTTCTGAAATTTGGCGCCAGTCGCTCGTTTAAACTGGCGCCAGCTCCAAACTAGCACCAGCTCCAAGCTGGCGCCATAAGTTGGGAAATCGACATCGGTTACTCAAGTACCGGTGCATGTAGTATCAGATGCCAATTTCAAACTAGCACCTGACACAGGAGCTAGTACATTTATGACTGTATTATTTTTTTTTTGTTATGAATGGCACAACAAACAATCAAACAACAAAATATTCCAAGTTCTTAGAAACAAAATTCAGGTAGAACCGAACACTAACAGTGCAACAAGAGTTTTCAAAATAAAAGTTCAACAATTGTTCTAAAGATAACTAAAAAGACAACTATCCAACAGACGACGTCTCCTCCACCGGGACTCTAGCTAGCTACCCAATTGTACTACTATCATATCTAGGGATCTGAGGCAAAAACAACAACATCATCGGAAAGCTAACTAAGAGTTTCGATATGTCAACAATAAAGATAGATAAACATGAGTCAGATTCTAAACAATCATCAGTCACTTTGGGTTTCTATTATAAAGGCTAAATACAATGCTTTCAGGCAGGACTGCACTTGTGGCGTTAAGGCGTTGGGAGCGTGGGAACTCGTTAGTGGCATTGAGGCCGAGGACTACGCTTTAAGGGCGTAGGAGCCCAAGAGTGGCAATTGAGATCGAGGACCGCGTTTGGGGTCAAGCCGAGCTTGTGAGGAGCGTAAGGCATGATCACGCTTTGGGTCGCTGAGAGCATGGGAGCTTGTTTAGTGGCATTGAGGCCAAGGACCATGCTTTGAGGGCGTAGCTTGTAGAGCGGCGACTAAGCCCAAGGACTGCACTAGGGGTCAAATCGAGCTCGAGAGGAGCGTAAGATAAGATAGTGGTTGGGGTCATTGAGAGGCGTAGAGGTGTGGAGCCAAGGAACGTTGGAGGATCCACGGTCCCGCAGTGTCGCATCGCATGGGAGGAAGATGTTATGGTTTGCACAGGAGGAACGTAAGTCGAATGACCTACACTAAAGGGGGGGTGAATAGTGTGTTAACTAAAATCTTAACCTAAATACAATTTTAATCGATTCTTAAGTTACTTAGACAATTCTCAATTTAACGACTAAATGCAGAAGCAATAAATAAGATAATTAATCACAAATAATATATCAATTCTAACAAAATAATTTATAGTGGTTCGGCTCCAATGCCCACTCCACTAGCTAAGCACCCTATTTAGAATTTCACACACAATCCACTAGATACAGAGTTCCTTACAATGAGGAGTTTATACCGGAGAATCTCTGCTCTAACATCGAAGATACTTCCACACCCGGAAGTCTCTGCCTTCAAACCAAGAGCACTCTCCCACCTCACTATCTCCTAAGGAGACTCTAGTCTAAAATTACAAGCACACCAGTGGACTTATGCCTCTACACCAAGGCAACCGACCACCAAACCCTTTGTAACTTGAATGTTTCCTAAAAAAATATAAATAGGACTTATTCCTCAACCCTAAAAGATACCTCAACTACTAATCTAAAGTCAAACACTCAATTACAAAGTAAACAAGGTGTATCACCTACACCTTCAACCCAAAGCTAGAACTCAATGAAAACAAGCTTAAAATAAAAGTAAATGGAGCTATAAATATAACAACACAAATACTTAGCTCCAACACAAGATCTCTAGCCCTCTTGATGCCTCAAGATGATGAATCGATAAAGAATGAAGGCTCAATCAAAAATCAATTATGAAACTAGGGTTTGGAATGAAATGACTCAAGAAAAGCTTAGCAAATGTCAATGAATAACTCAATGAAGCATTAGACACATAGGAAGGTAAGTTTGGGGTCTATATATAAGGATCCCAAAGGTAGAGGCTAAAAAAAGCCATTCAATGGATCTATTTAGATCCGTTAGGCAATCCGATCGATCGTTGGTCGATCGAGGTTCGGCCGCAGGTCGATCGAAACTGGCAGGTTGGACAGTTTGCTAATTTTCTAGTTTGTTGATTCTTCACTAGTCTTATATAACATTTTTCAACTTTAGGTTAATAACTTTAGAACATAAATGTTATATAAGGATTACTCCCTATTTGGATTCAATAAAAATA
Source organism: Canna indica (assembly GCA_034359265.1). Lineage (NCBI taxonomy): Eukaryota > Viridiplantae > Streptophyta > Magnoliopsida > Zingiberales > Cannaceae > Canna > Canna indica. Next base: position 61,175,840 of record CP136897.1, read on the forward strand.
TTTAAAAAATCAAAATCCTTAAGAATCAAAATCTAAATTTTAGGGTTTAGTACAATATTACGAAAACCAAAAATTTTATAATGTCTCGGGCCAAGTATGGATAGGTTAAAGATTTCCAAAAATTCCTTTAAAGTAGGTCGTTTGACTTGTTTCTATTTAAGGAACAATTACTGAGACTTTTGGTGCCAAGAAAATATCTAGGTCATATAACCCTCCAAGGAGCTCCCTAGGCTAAAAGAATTTTCGAGCTGTTTTCTAATTTTTTTAGTTTTCATATTTTGGGGTTCGGGTTTCGGTTTTTGGATTTTGCATCATAAAAAAGGATTACACAGTTATTCTAGACACCTTCAACCTAAATTCTATCTTGCGATGAATTCTCGAGCGTCGACGACCGTCCTTTTGATTTCTCCGATTTTGACTTGGGAAATATTGCAACACTCATCCTGGGATATTACACCATCTACCCAGGATGTTACAACATCCCATCCCATAATCCGAGATATTTCAACATCCATTCCGAAATGTTACAACATCTCATCCCAAAGTCCGGGATATTTCAACATCTATTCTGGAATGTTGTTTATGACTTGGAAAAACTTGGTAATAGATTTGGTTCATGTCCTAGGGATATATTACACTTGATTCTAAGCCTAAACCTAGAGTTTGACTTGATTTCAACTCGATCGCCACCGGAGCCATTTCTACTCGATTCTTTGTGTTTTTCCGGTCGAGAAAGTCGTGCGCAAATCGATATGGAACCTGAAAATATTTCTCTAATAAATTATTAGTTCTATGTTTGTTATTATCAAAACTGAGATTAAGACCAAGATTGAAAACCTTAGGCCAACAAGGAAAACACGTCGATGCCACATGACTACAGGAGGAAGATGCACTGTTCGTGGAACAGTGGAGGAGCCGCAGTGCCGCACTAGTCGGCGATCGCATCTCACAGATGCTCGGCAGGTAGCGAGTGGAATTGAGACTTGAGAGGCGAGAACGAAGAAGTCTGCAGACCACACAGATGCCCGACAATCCGCAGAGGAAGTCCGAAGATGAAGAGGAAGTTGAGAGGTGAGAAGAGATGGAGACAAAGTCTCGAAGAAGGTGAGGCAACCGATAGAGTGAGGAGGTTAGAGATGACGAGTGGAGCAAGAAGTTGACTGTTGAGTCCGGAGGGATGAGAATGTTCGGGAGATGAGCCATAAGCGAGGAGTCGAGAGCACTAAAGCTAGAAATAGGAGGAGATGAAAGGACACAGCAACAGAACACGAGAGCTGCACATCATACACAGTAGACAGTGGTTAGTGGGGGCACATATGTATGAGGACCATCATCCTAGTTTTTATTTTTTTATTTTTTTCAGTGGGACCCACTTCCCCACAGTGGATCTGCCATTGCTCATCGTTGTCAAAAATGCGAAGAAGTACAAATCACCCTGGGTCGGATGGCATCCCTATGAAATTCTTCAAGAAGTATGAGAACCTATGAAACATCAGTCTGGTTCAAATTCTTAATGACATGTTGTTTGACCCCATCGATCTCAAGCGTATCAATTCTGCGATCATGCATCACTCTGATACCCAAGCGCGAAGGAGCTAATACTCCATGGGATTACATGCCTATCAGTTTAGAAAACAACATCGTCAAGATCTTCTCTAAACTGTTGGCCAACAAACTTGCACCGCTCATTATTGATCTAATTGATGAGAAGCAAAGGACCTTTACTAAAGGACGTAGTACACATGATTGTTACATGATGGTAATAGAAACGGGTTGGGCCTGCAAATACAAGAAGCAAGACATATGTTTGATCAAAGGTAGATTTTGAAAGAGATTTCGACTCGATAAACTAGAATTTCATTGAACAACTCCCCACATCAAGAGGATTCCCCGCAAAATGCATCTCTTGTATCTTACATCTCTTAAAATCCTCGACTTCCTCTATCCATATCAATGGCTCACTAGGTACACCACTAGTTCACAAACGAGGGTTTCGTCAAGAAAACCCACTATCTTCGCTTATTTTCAATCTTACGATCGACTCGCTCTCGCAGTTGATCAGCAAGGTTGCGAACAATGGATTAATCAAAGGAGCACTCCGTGATGCGGTTCCTAGGGTATCACTCATATCCTGTTTGCAGATGATTTGGTGTTATTTGTTGAAGCTCAACGTCTTATTTTAAGCGGATCAAGTTGCTGTTTAAATGTTTTGAGATTTCCTGCCTAAAGCTCAATACAGTAAAACTAAAGTTACTCACATATTAGACCATCAAAATCGTGCAACCCAACTCGCAGAAGCTCTAGGCTGAACTGCAAGCAACTTTCCCATTGACTACCTAGGACTATCCCTCAGAGGTGGTCGTCTGCTGAAATAAGACTGGAACAAGATTATTCATAGATATGATAAGGTTATGACATCTTGGCAAGGACATGGCCTATCAAGAACTAGCAGCAAGATGACTCTCATCAACAATGTTCCGGAAGGAAGTACAGTGGATGCGAAAATTACTCTTTTAAGTCAGAAATGTACTTACCGAAGTCCAGTTGAATTAGGGGAAAAATAGTCGCCTTAGTCCTAGCAATTATTCACGTCAACCCAAATAAGGACCTTAGAAGAGCAAAGATCTCAGTGTTCCCCCTCTCCCTCGTCCTCTCTACCCAAGCAAGAACTGATGTCCAAGACCCTCATTTCTCATAACCAAAATTCCAGGCCCAGCCAAACACTCCACTTTCACCACCGGTTACCCCAAGATTGCCAGAAACCTACCTCGGATCACCTTCATCCTCCGCAAATCCCTCGAAAAAAAATTTCACCAGCAACCCTAGATCGGTGCTGCCACTGCTCTCGTCTCCGCTAAGCTCAGCCGGTCTCAAATCGCCACCATTGAGAACGGATGAGTCTCTTCTCCATTTCCACGTGTGAACCCCCGGGATTCCATGCCCTATCCTCGACCCAATTTCCCGTACAAAACCCGGAATAGGAAGCGCCAAAAAAAGCGTGGCGCTGGCGCCAACTTATGCTCAGAGCAAAACTGCATTTATATCGTTAAGTTTAAAACAGGTACCCGAAGGAAAGCAGGGGTCTGAATACGAACGGTCAATATCTGTTTGGCAGACGTAGAAATCGAACAGTAGCCATTTGATCATCAGATTGGTGTCTGAACAAAACAGGTGATACCAATCCAAATAAAGTGCGTCTATCCAGAGACGGAGGAAGGCTACGTGGCACGATATGGTTAGTGGTTCGCGTGGACCCTTGGTGGAACACGTCGGCCTTCCTTTCTACACCGGTCTCTTAATTCTCTAAATCGAGAGGCCAAAAGAACAACGCGCGAGAAGAGGAGAATACTTCCCATTCTCGCGTATTCTCGGAGCCGTCGAGAGGAGCTCAAACCCACCTTCCGGCCAGCGCTTCAATGCGACCCCCATCCTCCGCCACAGTTGCTGTCGCGTGCGTCCCCCTTTGGCTACCCATTGCGAGCTGTTTCTTTAGGTAACTTTTGGAGCCATGAGCTCTTATGCTTGTCCCTGGAGTTTCTGATTCATCTTTTTGCATGGTTTATTGACCTAAGGATTTGTTCGTTATTCAAAGATTTGATGTTTGTTTCCTTTGGCAGATATGTCTGGACCACCTGACAAATCCACCGGGCCCCGTAAGTTGTTCTACATTTGCTGTCCCCTTTTCATTTAAGATTGGGATGGTATATTTTTGTTTCGAAGTTTGTTTGAAGTGTCCTGGTGGTAGATTTCTTTTTTAGATGGGGGTGCTGCAGATTTCTTTATTTGAATTTATTTCCTTGGTAAATGTTATGTCTTTTTATTAAATTAGTTACCATGACTTTGTAGAAAATTCGAAATTTTGGTTTCTATTGAATTGAAATAGGTGAAGTAATGACTCCGAAATAGAAATGGAGGAAAGAGATGACAAATTTTGGTTCAATATCATCTTGCAATTAATATGTGTTCTTTCGTACGGAAGTGAAAATAAAAAATTAAGCCAACGCAAAGAAGAGTGAGTTGTTCCAAACTTGAATCTGTATGGATTTTTACCAAGTTGCTTCTAAGGTATATAATTGCAGTGAAATGGAAATTTTCATTTGAATGTAAAACAGGGTATATAAATCAAATTTTGTAGATGTCGGTAATTCTTGTTACTAGTGTTATTTCTCATGATGAATACAAGATTTCTTTATTGTCAAAAAAAAGTGCTAATCTAATTTGGCATAGAAAACCAATTTCAGATTAATTACTCCACCTCCTTGATTCCTCACTTTTATAATTAGTAGAAAATTATAATCTCTATGTCATAGATTCGTGCTCCGAAAAAAAATATTTTGAAAGATGAAGCACCTTGCATTCAGATTCAAGAGTTGTGAACAGAAAACAAGTAGAGGGGAGAGCAAGATAAAAGACCAAAAAAAGTCAAAGGCACCGAGGAGAAACCTCGCCCTTCAAACAACCAAAAGGGAATATCGAAAGAACAATTAGGACCCCAGTTCAGATGAGGAGAGAGAAGGAGCTAGCAGCACTAATAGCAGTTGGGGTGATGCGGTCACAGATCCCTCAAAGCAGCGCTTGTTCCTCTCAAATCAAATAAATCAAGTCCACATAAGATTTAACTGGAACCACTGGGCCATATATGCCAAAACTAAAGGGCCACATATACCAAAAACTAATTGATTTTAGACACCTAAGAAACACTGTGACCTTTTGGCTTAGTATACCTTTTACCATTACTGGCATTGACAAACTTTTTGAAGGGTCATTGTTAGGCTTGGTGATGACAACTTATTTCTGCCCCCTGCAGTTACCAATGCAATTACTGACTATGGGTGGCAATTGCAATGAAGCCACTATAGGCCAAGTTAATTGAGGCATCACTATATTGCTCAGAGCTATTCAGAACTATAATTGTTTTATTTTCCTTCTTATTTGGAGGACAAAATATCTCTTGTGCTGCACTATTAGATCTTGCACCGTTGCACGCACCTTTATATATAGAGAAATGCTAAATTCTCTTAACTCATGTGCCTAATAATCTTCCTAATACACACATATAATAAAGTGTTCATGATTATTGATGAAATTACCACTCATGCTAATGTGAGTGGTTAAGAGAATTATTAGGCTGATTTTTAGGAGGATATAGCAAAATAAGTTATACTAGACTACTATGATTAATTTATTAAATATATCAAATTAAGTTGGTTATCGTGAGTTCGAATCATCCTAGCGTCAGTATTTTAAAAAATTATCTCTCACCTAATTTAGTCGATTCATTTTTTGGGTTTGGGTCAGTCTCCTCAAGTTTACCTACTCACAAGTAAGGGAGAGTGTTAAGAATATAAATGAATAGATTGGTCTCTTTTCTAATAGCTTAAGCTTTTGAAAAAAGTTGATCATCCAATCAAATTTAACAACTTTCTTTAGGAATTGATGCTCTTGGATTGCGCTTAATATTTTTTTAAATGTTGCAGATTTTGAGGGGTTTCCTGGTCATGATGAGAAAAAAGAGCAGGTACCAAATTCTAAAAACTTAGAAGATGAGAGAACAAAAACTGAATCTTTGAAGTCAAAAGGAATGAATGTCTCAAATACATTCAGAAATTCTTTGAGAAGAAAAGGTGCAAATAAGCTTGATGCTCGATTTAGCTCTATTTCAAATGGGGATATAGTAGATGCTGAAGAGCTACAAGCTGTTGATGCATTTCGTCAGTCTCTAATTCAGGACCAGTTGCTACCACCAAAGCATGATGATTATCATATGATGTTGAGGTACCTATTGTATATTTATTGCTAAACAACGGAGGTACGGTTTTTTACATTTTTTACATATATGTATCAAGCAATAATAAAGAGTCTTGCCAAATTATCGTCATGTTTTCCTTTTATTTGCATTGTTTTTCCGATATGCTATTCAATTAAACAATACAAGGAACTTTTTTGTGCCCAGGAAACATCTTAAGGGTAAGCCTACTATTGATTTCAATAAATTATATGTTTCTTAGTGAACAAGGGGTACATTCAGCTTAATATTATAACTTTAAGTAATAATATAAACACAATGACTTCTGTAGTATTTTCTTGTTATGCAATTCACAGTTATTCCAGTATAATAAATAATTATACATATACTAAAGTTTTGTGTTTGTTATACAGCAAATAGGCAGTAGGCAATATGAGGTTGGATTAGTAGCTGAATACAAATTATCGTTGTTTCCTGGAAGTAATTTTTCTATCAACCTATGCAACCAGGAAATTATGAGGAACAATAAAATTTGAAACTTTAGTTCTTGTGAATTGTCATGTCAAATCTGCATTCTTCGAAATCATAATTTGTTTCTTAGCTTAAGTGTCTCACTATACATGCAAGAAAGTAATTTATTCATCATCCACCTACTTTATACACTACAAAGATATTATTACTCAAAAGGTAACTTAAGATATTGTTGTTATTTGAGATGTTTTGAACTTTTAAATTATATTCTTTAATATGTGTTATTTTGATGTTTAATCTCATAACATTTTAAAATTTCAACATTAGATTTCTGAAAGCACGGAAATTTGATATAGAGAAAGCAAAGCAGATGTGGTCAGAAATGTTGAATTGGAGGCAGAAATTCAGTGTCGACACTATTGTTGAGGTAATAAATAATTGATCTTCTCTCATGAACCAAATTCTTGAATGTGAGTAGTTGCATGATCCACGCAACACCTCATTTAGAAAATTTGTCATTTCTTTTATTTCCTTCTCACGAGTTTTTCCTAATGGGGGAGAATGATGCAATCAACACCTCAATAAGAAAATTCATCATTCCTTTATTTCCTCCTCATGAGAGGCTTCAATAAGGCCATGATTTTGGGCCATAATTTTAGTATAATGTTAATTTTATTTAATTTTTCCCCTTTATTTTGATCATAGTTTCGAATCTCGTACTGTACGAGACGATATAGCTAGTACCTAGAGATTTTTGAGAAAACTGGTATCGGTATAGGGTGGTACATGCAATATAATGCTCGCACCAATTGTACGTGGTGATACATTGTATGTACTAGTTGTACCAGCCCGATACCTTCTAGTATAGACTCTGCACCTTGTACCCATTGGTGCAAACCTAACGACTATTTTAGCCGTTGGGACCAGATTTTAAGAGGCCCCTTATTCTCTTCCTAGACTTTAATGTGTATAAAAGTAAAAAAGGTGGTTTTTGAGAGGCCGTTGGGACAAGGGGCCTCTTCCTAGACTTTAAAATCTAGAGGCCCCTTATTTTATCACTCAATTTTATCACTTTGAGTGAACAATCTAGAGAATAATTTAATGTGTATAAAAGTAAAAAAGGTGGCCAATGTGAGAGGGTCCTTCGAAGTGGGATTTGAGGAGAATCAACATACATTTATACCCACGAGGTTCTTTATGTGACATCAACCCAGGTTATCTTAGTCACAAAAGAACAGCCTTACCATAACTAATATATGTAACGAGTGATTATTAGAGCGAGAAGCAGTGACCTGCTCAAAAGCCTTTTAAACCCTGAAATTTAACAGGAAGAGTAAATAATTAAAAATTAATTTACTATTTATCAAATCATTTCTGAAGAACCATCTTCAAATTGCAGTTCGTAATAGACTCACTGAAATAGATGTATGCTAACTTTTCTTGACAAAAAATCAGTCCATGACAGTCATAATTGAAAAATAATAGCTGATTCTTTAAATGTTTGCTTAAATTTTGTATCAGTCCGTATAAAGTATCTTCTTATGTCACATCAAGTCCATTCTTATGGCTAGTTGAAAAAATCATCCTTGTCTATTTTCTGATGTTCTTGATGTTGATAACTTAAACCATGAGTACTCTGTTCATTTTTTATTTGGTTCTGGAATGTTGTAGTACTTATTCTTCATTCATGGCAGATGATAAGTACCTAATTATGTTACCTATGTAGGATTTTGATTATAAAGAGATAGATGAGGTTTTGAAGTACTATCCTCAAGGATATCATGGTGTAGATAAGGAGGGGAGGCCTGTTTACATTGAACAGCTTGGGAAAGTCAATGTAAACAAGCTAATGCAAGTGACAACGATGGATCGTTACATAAAGTATCACGTGAAAGAGTTTGAGAAGTGTTTCTTAGTTAGGTTTCCAGCTTGCTCAATTGCTGCCAAAAAGCACATCAACTCAAGTACCACAATTCTAGATGTCCAAGGAGTGGTATATCATTACTAGTTGTTCTCATCACTGTATCTGACTATTGCTAAAATTATATAAAATCACATTTAATGGTATCTGAGTTTCATATCAACTCTAATGCATTCAATTTTCTATTAGGGTTTGAAAAACTTTAACAAGGCTGCAAGAGAACTGATTCCTCAATTACAAAAAATTGACAGTGATAATTACCCTGAGGTACTCAATCTGTGTGCATGTTGTTTTGTTTAACCTAAGGTTTTAAAAACCGCCCGAAACGGTATATACCGGCCGGTATATACCGGTTTTTGGGGATTCCGGTATTCGATATACCCGGTATTTGAAAATACCGGATATATCATGTATATCGGGCGGTATATGGCGGTATTTCGCCATATACCGCCCGGTAAGGGCGGTATATGTATCGTACCGCCCGGTATGAGCGGTATGATGCAATATCGGGGAATATTGATTTTTTTTTTTTTTTAAGAGTTAGATATAACTCTAAACAATACGTAATTGATGAATAAATGTTTAAAATCAATATTCCAATGTCAAATACAGCTCAAAGGGTCTAAAATTTTTTCGGGAGGGGGCTCCGCCCCCACACCCCCGCAGGGGGCGCTGTCCCCTTGACCCCCGCCCGCTAACATTGGAATATTAGACCCTTTGAGCTGTATTTGACATTGGAATATTGATTTTAAACATTTATTCATCAATTACGTATTGTTTAGAGTTATATCTAACTCTTAAAAAAAAAAAAAAAAAAAAAAAAAAAAAAAAAAAACGGTATGCTATTCCCGTACCGGTCCGTACCGTGTGTCGGTACGGTACGGTACCGGCCGGTGACCGAAACCGGTACCAGTACCGAGATTTTAAACCTTGGTTTAACCTTCAAATTCTACTATTCAAATACTTAATCTATTAGCTTAGAACCTTTCTCATCTATTTCATTGTGTTAAAAATCACCTCGATACCTATTTTTGACAAATTATATTTTTATTCAGACATTGTGCAGAATGTTTATAATTAATGCTGGTCCAGGCTTTAAGCTGCTATGGAATACCGTGAAGTCATTTCTTGATCCTAAAACAACTTCTAAGATTCATGTAAGCCCACTTGCTATTTCATAGATAAATAGGTTTCGTTATCTGTGAATTGAATAAATCTCAACATATCCATCAGGTTATTGGTTCTAAATATCAAAACAAGCTCCTTGAAGTCATTGATTCCAGGTATCTTTATTTATTCTTTTGTTGGTTTGAGTATTTTTGGTAGTTAACCGTAAAGTTTTTTTTATTATCTCGTCTTCTAAGCTGTAGTTTCTGTTGCTCTAGTGAGTTGCCAGACTTTCTTGGTGGTAGTTGTACCTGTGCTGAACATGGTGGATGCCTTAAATCGGATCGAGGTCCGTGGAACCACCCTAACACACTGAAGGTACGCTATTCTCTCCCTCTAGTACTCTTTGTCATATATATGCACATGCACACCTACACCCAAATATATCTGTTTGTCTGGTATTAATTATGAAACAAAGAAGCACAAATTTAGTAAATTAAGTGTTGTTATTTTGTACTGAGAGAAAAAGATTATCACCTATTCTGAGCCGTAAAATACTGGCAATAGGAGGTAATGTCTTCTTCAACATCTATTTACCTTCTAATAGCTAGTTGTTGTTATACCAGATGAATGTAAATGATACATCTACTTTGGAGACTATCTATGGTGCTGAAGATATCATTCATTCAGAAAAAGCAAAACATTGTAGTGTTACGTTGATGCCTGTTCATATAGAGGTGAGTTGTTATTCCTATAGAATTTCAATAACATTACAAAGTAGAATGTCAAGCTGTGGAAGAGTAATTTCATTCTTTTTCTCAATAAGATATGATATATAGAAGTGTTTAGAGGTATTGAGAAATAAGTTTTTAAATGCTTGAGAATTAATAAAATGTGAGCTAGCCTATTTTTATCTTTCTTGTATTTGGTAAGTGTAATGAAATAATTAGAGAGCTTAACCACTTAGGTTTCTCTCATGCTATATATAAAAGAAGATGCTTTGCACATGAGTCCTCCTCACTTTATACATAGGTCCTCATAGTTACAATTAGGTCCTAACACTCCCCCTCAAGCTGGAGCAAATATATTACAAAGTCCCAGCTTGTTACATATAAACTTGATCCTTGGACTTTTTAAGGACTTAGTAAAAATATCAGCTAACTGGTCATTTGAGTTTACGAATGACATCATGATTTCTTTATATTGCACTTTTTCTCTGATAAAATGACAGTCGATTTCTATATGCTTTGTTCTCTCGTGAAAGACTGGATTGGATGCAATGTGCATAGCAGCTTGATTATCGCAGTATAACTTCATAGGTTCAGCATGTCTGAAACCTAATTCCCCCAACATCATGATTTCTTTATATTGCACTTTTTCTCTGATAAAATGACAGTCGATTTCTATATGCTTTGTTCTCTCGTGAAAGACTGGATTGGATGCAATGTGCATAGCAGCTTGATTATCGCAGTATAACTTCATAGATTCAGCATGTCTGAAACCTAATTCCCCCAACAACTGCTTTAGCCAGGTTAGCTCACACGTGACTAATGCCATGGCTCTGTATTCAGCTTCTGCGCTAGATCTTGCTACCACAGTTTGTTTCTTGTTTTTCCAAAAGATCAGATTGCCTCCCAAGAAAACACAATATCCTGAGGTAGGTCGACGATCAGTGGGTGCACCTGCCCAGTCGGCATCAGTGTATCCGATAACCTGAAGATGTCCTTGATTGTGATATAGAAGTCCTTTGCCTGGGGCAGACTTGAGATAACGTAGTACCCTCAAGGCAGCTGTCCAGTGGTCCTCACAAGGAGACTCTAGGAACTGACTAATCACACTTACAGCAAAGGAAATGTTAGGTCTAGTGATTGTGAGGTAGTTAAGCTTACCCACTAGCCTGTGATATTTTCCAGGATCTTGCAACGGCTCCCCCTGTCCTGGTATCAGCTTGACATTTGGTTCCATCGGAGTGTCAGCTGGTTTAGCCCCCAGAAGGCCTACTTCCTCAAGCATATCTAGCACATATTTTCTTTGTGATACATAGATATCTCCTCTAGATCGGGCTATTTCAATACCTAGGAAATACTTCAAGTTGCCCAAATCCTTGGTTTCAAACTGTTGATGTAAATAGACTTTGAGTCTTTGTATTCCTTCAATATCATCTCCTGTAATAATTATATCATCAACATACACAATCAAGAGAATTTGTTTCCTAGCAAATGAAGTAATGTGAAAAACTGAATGGTCTGAGATGCTCATGATCATCCTGAACCAAAGTAAGGCGAAACTAAATTTTCCAAACCATGCTCGAGGAGATTGTTTCAAGCCATATAGTGATTTCTTCAGTCGACATACTAGACCAGACTCCCCCTGAGCAACGAACCCTGGTGGTTGCTCCATATAGACTTCATCATCCAGATCACCATTTAGAAATGCATTTTTAATGTCAAGTTGATGTAGTGGCCACTCATGGATCACCGCTAGAGTGAGAAACAAGCGGATAGATGTTATATTGGCCACAGGGGAGAAGGTATCCAAATAATCGATGCCATAAGTCTAAGTATAGCCTTTCGCCACCAGACGAGCCTTAAGGCAATCAACACATCCATCCGACAATATCTTAACTGTGTAGACCCACTTGCATCCCACAGTGGATTTTCCAGACGGAAGCGAGATCAATTCCCAGGTGTCGTTAGAATGGAGAGCAGACATTTCATCCACCATAGCTTGCCGCCACCCCTGATGCTGAAGTGCCTCTGAAAAATGTTGTGGTATGGAAATAGAGGACAAAGTGGAAAGAAAGGCATAATAATCCGGTGAAATAGCAGAGTATGAAATGTAATGAGATATAGGATGAGATGTAGTACACTGACGAGTGCCTTTCCTGTATGCAATAGGGAGATCAAGATCGAGTGGAAGATTTGGGACCAGAGGAGCAACAGCCGGGGCGGTAGAATCTAGCAGGTGTACTTGCCTGGAGCGACGATGATAAACCTGTAGTGGCGGAGACGGAGTAGCAGGAGGGTCTACCGGAAGGGATAATGGGACCGGACAAGGTAGAACCTCGGTAATGGTATCTGGCGGAGTGGATTGACCTGTGAAGAAGGGCGTGGTCTCAAAAAATGTCACATCAGCAGAGATAAAGAAACGACGGTGGGCAGGAGAGTAACACTGGTACCCGCGCTAAAGGCGAGAGTATCCAAGGAAAACGCATCTGATAGCTCGGGGAGCGAGCTTGTCCCGACCAGGAGATAAGTCATGAACAAATAATGTACAACCAAAAACACGAGGTGGAAGACGATATATGTCATCTTGTGGAAAGAGAATAGAAAAGGGAATACGACTGTGAAGGATAGACGAAGGCATTCTATTAATGAGATAACAAGCAGTAAGGATTGCATCATCCCAGAATTTAAGTGGAACATTCATATGGATGAGAAGAGTACGAGCAATTTCAACCAAGTGTCTATTTTTTCGTTCAACAACTCCATTCTGTTGAGGAGTATGCGGACATGAGGATTGATGAAGAATGTCATGAAGAGCTAGGAACGACTGAAAGGTGCTTGAGAAGTATTCTTTGGCATTGTCACTTCTTAGCACTTGGATAGAGGTACCGAACAGATTTTTAATTTCAGCAAAAAAGGAAGAGAAGATGGTAAATAACTCAGAACGTTCTTTCAACAAGAAAAGCCATGTCATTATTGAATATTCATCAATAAAGGTAACAAAATATTTATATCCAAGTTTGGATGTGGCACGATTAGGACCCCAAATATCAGAATGGAATGAACCAAAGCAAAAGGTGCACAAGACGTTGACTGACACTACTGGGAAACAACGACCTAGAGTGTTTTCCCAATTGACAAGACTGACATTCAAGACTCTTAAGGTTAGATAAAGAAGGAACCATCTTCTGAAGTGTTTGGAGATGTGGATGCCCCAACTGACTATGAAGTAGAAGCAGAGGAGAGGCAGCCACTAATGCAGAAGGTGTCGTATCAAGTTGGTACAAGCCGCGAGATTCATGCCCGATGCCAATCACCCTTCCCGTCCTCGGATCCTGAAGGGAAACAGAATTAGCTGTGAATGTGATAGAGCAATTCAACATTTTAGTGAGCTTGCTCACAGATAACAAGTTAAGAGGGAATTTAAGAATATAAAACACAGAGGATAAGCACATAGATGAATTAACGGGAATGGTGCCGATACCCTTTACTGAGGAATGGGAGCTATCAGCAAGGGTAACAGTGGTGGGGTACGGTGGCGGATGGAGAGAAGAGAAGGACGAGACAGTACCAGACATATGTTCAGAGGCACCCGAGTCCAAAATCCAAGGACAAGAATCAGAGGTATACGTCACGCAGGCGGTAGAAATGCCACCAAGTGCAGGAGATAATGTTGGCTGAGAAGTGGAGTACTGAGTAGACTGAAACTGAAGGAAACGAGCATAATCCTCAGCAGAGATACTGACGTTGGGCTTGTTTCCCACTGGAGATGGAGTGTCTAACAGTCCACTATGAGTAGATAAACATGACTGAGCAATGTGAGCAGAATGGGCGGGATGACCGGGTGGGTAGCCATGTAAGTTGTAGCAAACATCTCTATTATGTCCAAGTTTCCCACAAAAGGAGCACTAAGGACGTCCACGTTCGCCGCTACGACTACCACCACGTCCGCCATTGCGACCACGATAACCACCACTGCGACCTCCTCTAGATGTAGGAGTAGGCTCTATCGCCAGGGCAGAACGATCAAGAAGGTGCTCTGATGGAGGAAGAAGAGCAGTAGAAGCCCATATCATTCTTGTGTAGGTATCCGCCAAGCAAGGAAGTGATATGCCACCCAAGATTTGAGTTCGCACGGGCTCTAGCTCGGGCCGAACGGTATGAAGAAACATGACCGCAAGCAACTGATCAACTCGGCTCTGCATCTCTGGAGTAGATAATGGGAGAAAGTCTTTAAAGTTTGTTGCTACGGCTTGAAACTTTCCAACGTGTGTGGTGATATCCGAATCCGACTGGCGAAGTTGAAACAAATCGTCAATAGTATCATAAGCCAGAGAGATGTCGCTGGTATATAAATGACGGGCTTGCTCCCAAGTCTCAGCACAGGTAAAATAACATCTGAAAATACTCATCAGAGAAGGATCAATGGACTGTCATAACAGTGCTAAAAGTTGAGCATCAAGTTTTTTCCACAACTCCCTTTTGTCCTCAGGGATAGAAGCGGCCATCGTGGTAAGATCATCCACTTGTCCTTGTCCCATAAATCATATTTTAACTGCTGTTGTCCAAGAATTATAATTTCTCCCATTGAGTTTTTCATTAGTAATATTCATGGAACCGGAAAGTGACGTGACTGATGTTGAAACTGATGGTGTAATAGACATATTGACTTGCAAACAAAAGAGTATCTGCTGAAATTACTGAGTAAGAGAAGGTGATGATGAACCTGAGTTGGGATGACAGCGAGACTGAAATTGCTGTGAGGATGTCTCGGGAAGCTTGCCGTTCGTTACAAGCTGCAGAATTCTGAATCTGTCGGTCACAGCAGCGCTTCGAGTAATAGATGACAGAAATTGTTCAGGTTCAGCCGTCTCCTGAACACCTGGCAGAAATTGCAGCTCTCGAGTAGAGGAGAGGCGCCAATTGAGCAGAAGATTGAGACGCCACGAAGCAGGAGAGGCCGATGAGCAGTAGATGTCGAACGCCACGAAGACTGAGGTGTTCCCGTGTGCGGAAGATGTTGGACGAGCAGTAGATGTCGGACGAGCAGTGCCCCGCCTCCTGTCGCTGGGATGAGACGGAGAGGGCGAGAGATCTTGGATGCAGTGCCGCGAGATGTTTGCTGACGAGATGAGGATCGAATGCTGGGATGCGGCAGGTTCGATTGCATAGGAGATGTGTGCCGACGAGAGACAACGCCGCCTCGTGAGGCGCGTGGTAGAGAAAAAAAAACTAGGTTACTCGTGCGGCTGGCTCTGATACCATGTAATGAAATAATTAGAGAGCTTAACCACTTAGATTTCACTCATGCTATATATAAAAGAAGATGCTTTACATGAGTCCTCCTCACTTTATACATAGGTCCTCATAGTTACAATTAGATCCTAACAGTAAGCTTTTATATTTTGATGTTATTTATTTTAGATATCTTCATATTTTCACATTTTTATTTTGAGCATCAAGGGTATCATCCTAAAAATGTCTTCTGAAACGTGTAGGTTAATTTAACATTTGAATCTTCTGTCCTACTTAGATATGAGCCTTACTTGCATGACTATTCTTTCATATATATCTTTATAGACTTTTATACAACCAGTCTTACATGTAATAATTCTAGTGTTTTCTCTGTCCAACTTCTCACTTGTGATAAATGTGCCATAATTCTAGTTCATGCTTGTGATAATTCTAGGGTTCAATGCTGTTTTTTTTCTCTTCCTATCACATTCTGTAATTGCTTTGTGAAACTTGGATCTGTTTTCCTTTCTTTAGTTTTTATATGTTTCCCTTCTATCTTCCTCCACTTGTATTTCTTTCAATTCTCTTGAATCAAATACAAGATACTTTCGCTCAAAAAAAAAAGCTTCAACTTTTAACTAATCCCTCAATGCCAAAAAGATTATAAGAAAAGAAATGTCATTGTAGGTTATTCTCTCTAAATGATTATAATTAATTTAATCTTCGCATTTATTCAACACACAAATGCTAAACTAATGCTGACTTGCCAGTGGAATTTCACTTTCACCGGTATTTTGTGTGCAATTGACATGCTGATATGTGATGGTGAGCATGTTTCAGCATGGGGTTTTCACTCACTAGCTATATATATACACTGGCCAAATAGTTCATTTTGTAACACCTAAAAGGTATGGAGGAAGGTTTGGTATTACCATTTTGTACCACCTGATATTGGCAAGTATGTATTGATTCAATGAAGGACTGATACCAAGTGAAATTTGCCGGCGTGAAGTACACTACTGATCCCAACTATGACTAATACAAGTACTTGTTGATATTTCAAACTTGATGAGGAGGCTTGTGATAGAATCTTACTTGAAGTATACTCGATTCCAACAACATTTTCAAATGCGGTTTTATCTGCGGCAAATTACCTTATAATTCTCTCTCTTTGATGTGGTTTTATTTTTATTTTGCTTTTTTAACTAAGTAGTCTACCTCCTCTCTTAATTCACTCTGCTACACGTACCTGTATTCTTTCAATTCTCATGAATGAAATGCAGGTTTCTTTTTGTTTTAAAAAAAACAAAATTTTCAAACGCTGGCAATGATGTAACTGTAATAACTCTTCTTTTAAATTTTTCCTAGAAACTAAATAAAGAGTATAATTATCTAAAAAGGCAAACAGTGAGTCAGTCAATCAATTTGTTCATGGAAGTTATTAATGTGTGATACATTATTCACAATTCGATGGATATCTTTGTTGAATCAACTTATTGTTAGTTAATGCTATTATAAGATATTGAGTTTTGGAATTGCTCTCTCAATATATAAGCAGGCAGAGGCAAAAATAGATGGAAAGGCAAGTATCTCTGGTGGGACTTCTGATCATCAAGAATATATGACCATGGTTGAAAAAGTCGTAGATGCAGGACAGAACAATCAAATTTCTCATCCTGTATACTCTCTGTCTGAAGGTTTGTGGATTTAGAGTTGACCATATAATGTAACTACTTTGAATAACTAACCATAATACTATCGCTGGGTCCTCATCAAATAAGTATTCCATTTCTTCATATATACATCTGGAAACACATGATTCCTGAAATTGCAACTGAACTTTTTGACCTATTCTTCCATGAAAATTGTTTTCTGCTTTGAATATCTACATCTATAATTCTGAACTTATTAATGAGGATAATTCAGCATAATTCTACTTAAGTATTTCTACTCCATCTTCTTTTATTTTTTGCTTACTACTGGAAATTTGATTCCAATTCTGATGAAAGAATGATAAGGTTATATAATATAGTGGGAACTGATGCACATAGTCCATACAAAAATCCATTTGGTTCAGTTAAATTTGTCATTTTACATTGTTTTTGTGTTTATCTTCATGAACTTCTTTAATAAAAAGTTTCATTTTTGTAGATAAAATCAAACTCATGCTTTGACTTACCATGATAAACTGTGTTGAATATTTAATCTTGTTTTGGTCTAAACGGAAACTACTATAGCAGTATTACAATGGTTCTATCTAATTTTTCATTAATGAACTTTATAGTTGCAATTTTTTTTACATGCCAACTTATACCATTAACCTTGAGCAAAATCTCTGTCTTCTATTATTTCAAAGAAACAAACTAATATACTTCCTCTCATCCTGTAGAGAGGAGCAGCGAACTGTTTTATTTACTGTTTCTGCATGATTTACTTTGACTGTTTCTGCATTATTTACTTTGACTGTTGACTTTGTATAAATAGGGCCCTGTACTGTACATTGGTTAGATTGAATAAATCTTTTTTCCTTTATTACATGCACTGCTCATATGTAGGAAAAGGCTGCTTTCCTGAGGCTAAGGATAAAGTTCCTTGACCTGTGAGTTATGGGTGAACATATCTTTACCTTACATTTTAATGATAGTAAGCTTTTCATTATTAAAAATTCTCTACTAAGGTTGAAACTAGAATCACTACCATAGCACATATCTTAAATTCATAGATTCACATGTAGATTTCAATATTCTTATCATTTTAATACCTGTGTAGTTGTGCATATTAGTTTATTATACTCAAAATTCATGTTAATTAATTGATTATATTTATAGCAGAGCAGCTATGAGCCATTAATTTTTTTGCTGAACAATAATTGTTTGATGTTTCTTTATCTCAATATATATGTGGCAGTATTGTGTAAATACACCATCTTGCTCATTGCAGGTGGATTCCAGTTTAGTACAAGTGAGCATCAAAAACTGATACGAACTAGAATTATCAAATGGCTTACTTCATTTGTTATGGCTCTTTACACGTTATTCTGTTCAGTCAGTAGTCATGTGAATAAAAAACTCCCATATAAACCGTGCGAGTTTGAGCATAATTATCCTGAATTTGGCCCAGATCCTATGCCGAAAGAGGAATTTCGTCCTCCTTCACCTTATCCTAATCTCAAGGAGGTGGATCCCCTTTCATATGCATGGAGATGGCTAAGTGAGCTAGAAGAGAAAGTTAATGAACTTCAAGCAACGCCACCTAGAATACCTCAGAAAGTAGAAGAGTTGTTCGATGATTCTGCTTCGCGTGTGAATGTATTAGAGGCTGAACTTAATGCTACAAAAAAGGTAGGCTTGTTTATCTACTTTGGATAGTTCTTGTTTTTAGTATATCTAAAAGGAGTTTAGTGAATTGGTGTTATAAGACTTGTCAAAAATCCTCAGTGAGAAATAATAGCAACATACTGTAAAGGCCTAACTATTTGGGGTCATGTAGATCCTCTTCCGCCATTGAGCTCTATGCAAGGCCAAATCTCTAGTTATACCAAGGGCATTTATATCATTTTTTATTGTTCCAAGTAGAGTTTCTTCTACCATTCGTCCTCTCACTAGTCATAATCAATTCACTTGTCTAAGTAAAACATCTATATGTCTTTTTTCAACATGTTCAAATCCTCACTGAATCAAGAGACCAGCACAAGTTGTTCAAATGCTGTTATAAGTTGATTAAGATTGTATATTGTTATGTCTGCCTTTCTGTCTAGTGGATCAATACTTCTGCTGGTCACTTTAGACTGTTCTCTTTTCAATTCACTGCAGCCCTCTTGCCTATTCTTACAGCAATCTGTGCATAGAACTTTGAAGTTGCATTAATTATTGAGTCGGAAAGCACTGGTTTTTAGTATATTGCCAACTTGATGGTTTACAGATCAGAAAATGAATCTAGTTGACTTAGTAGCTCTATATAGAAATTACATAAAAAATGAAGTTAAATTAAGCTGAAGAATGGCATCCAATATACTTACAATTTTCTTATCGTCGATGCAGGCTTTACATGAAGCTTTAATGAGACAGGAAGAACTGCTTGCATCTGTTCGCCAGCAAAAGAAGAAAAAATTCAAAAAATGGGTAAGTAGTGTTATAGACTTACAGGCAATGATATTCCCCACTAATATAAATTTTACTCTTTGGCATGTGTCTTGAAATGCTTAATATATATCTAAATGAATAGATTGGGTCTCTTTAAGAAAACTGGGTCATTTAATCAAATTTAACAAGGCATTAGAGAATGAGTCATGAGTTGGAATCACACGAATGTTAGTGTTAAAAAAAACATAAACACCCAATTAAGTTAAGTTAGGCCGGGTATTATAATTGGGTCAGTCTTGTTCACTTTGTCAATCTACATGAGAGGAATTATTAAGAATATAAATAAATAAATTGGGCTTCTTTTATTGAGGAAAAAAAATTGGTATGTTTTTAGTCAAACAAAAGATCTGTGTATAAACTCAATGTTGGTTCTCTTGGTGCTCCATCTAGATTATATTCCTCAAAATTATGTTTTCCATTGTTTTGCAGAAGAAGATACTTTGCTTCTGAGCTGGCATTGGCACTGAATCATTAATTCATCTCCATTCTCCAGTCTGTATATAAAAGACATAATATATTGTTTATTGTATATCTTGTTTGAGACTAAAGAAATTGAAATTCATCTATTCTTATGGGATTGTGATCTCATCTCTAGCTCTTGTTTCTTGGTGGGGTTTATTTTCTTAGTCTTGAGCATATAATAGTACAAATGCAGCAAGAATGGATACAAACAAGTAGCTCTCGGTCAGAGCTACTCGGAGCTCGACTCAACAAAGTTCATTCAACCTCAAGTTGATGTCTAAATGAGCTGATCTTAAGCTTTAGTCACAGGATCCATACCTAAACAACTGAATAATTAAAGATTGGTCGAGTTCAAATCTAGCTTATTGGGATTCATAAATGAGGAGGTGAATCGAGCTCGGCCAGAAAGAAATTCCTCCAAGCAATCATGGCGATCGACAACACCATTCACTCGTATGGGCCCATCCCTAAAACCTTGATAATATCGTATTATGAATTCGATTTTCAAAGAATTGACAAAAACCTACACGACTCAGTCGTAATTTTTGTGATTGCAGGAAACTTCATCATAAAGAAAGTTATTGTGGATCAAGGAAGCTCGGTCGTTATCTTCCCCCACTCTATATTTGAAAAAATGCAATTAGCCAAAGCTTCACTCTCACCCTGCAATGGAGACTTGGTGGGCTTCTTGGGAGAAAAAGTCAACGTCCGAGGCGCCATATGGCTAAAGACGACGTTCAACTCCCAACTAAAGGCAAAGACGATCAACGTGCATTACCTAGTCATCGACATCCCCCGTCCCTACCACATGATATGGGTCGACCTTCCTTAAACAGCTTGGGAGCTATCGTATCGACCCCCCCACTTGGCACTAAATTTTTTGTTTCAGAAACGAAAGTAGGTGTACTCCACGTCGCCCAGAAAGAAGCTCGTCGATATTACAACGAATGCCTTAGACAAAGGACAATTGGACCAAAGAAGGAGTCAAACACTTTTCCTCATCCGGCGTTCCTAACGCCTATAGGCGAACAGTCGACTGGAACCCCCCAAGCAAGGCCCAAGCAGAGACGTGCAGAAACGACCCCAACCCGACGCAACTTAAAGACCGAGCACTCCTCAGAGTATAGACACCAACCCGAGCCCTATTGAGCTCGAAGCAGACAGTAGGCAATCACTGGTTTCTTCTCTCTCTCTCTCTCCCCCCCTCCCTTTGTTCTATCTTGACAGGCAAAGTGAACGTGCGGTTATACCTTACGCTCATCGGCGAGATCGGCTTGACCCCTTCGAGTGCAGTCCTCGGCCTCAGCGCCGCTATTTCCGGCCTCAAAGCCCTTACTCAGCCTCTATTCCTGCTACTTCCGACCTCCTAGCACTTACTCGGCCTCAACACTACTACTTTCGGCCTCAGGGCCCTTATCAACCGCTCACGCGATCCTGTCTTACGTTCCTCGACGAGCTCGGCCTGACCTCCGAGCGCGGTCCTTGACCTCAGCACCGCTACTTTTCGGCCTCAGAGCCCTTACTAACATGTCATACCCCAAAATCGGGTTATGCGACCGGCAAGAGTGCGGACAAGAACCCCGAAGCCTAGGTCATACAACCACATCAATCATGCAATTTAACAACTCAAGTTAACATAACATAACAATTATTTACAAAAGTAGCAAACTCAGTATCAACTCAAACATAAGCTACATATCCATAATACTAGTGTCAACACTATATAAGTTCACATGTTCAAAAAACTACAAAAGTCTCAACATAAACTCATTAATAGACTCGACTTGACAAGAACTCAGTGAGTGGCAGTTTCGACTATAACCAAGCCAAACCATAAGAATAAATAAATGCGGTAATTAACTCAATGTTCATGAAGCAGATGTAAATCATAGTAACGGTTTGCACCGGTAACCTCGTGCGCTACACACACCGCAC
This sequence comes from Canna indica, assembly GCA_034359265.1. NCBI lineage: Eukaryota > Viridiplantae > Streptophyta > Magnoliopsida > Zingiberales > Cannaceae > Canna > Canna indica. Next base: position 61,197,584 of record CP136897.1, read on the forward strand.
GACTTGACTCGGCCCAATTGGAAACAATTCTCAAGTTACCCGCCTTCAACTCGTAGGTTGCTCGCTAGGCTGGCCATACTAGCGAATTCCCCATCTTGGGCCCACAGAGCTAGGAAGGCCCTCTAGTGTCAGCGTCCATAACTCGATCGGGAAAGGCCCTCTTGTTGGCGAAATGGCGACACTAGAGGGGGGGGGGGTGAATAGTGTGTTTACTATACGATTTGCCTAAATTCATTTTTTAATCATTTTCTTAGATTAGTTTAGGCAATATGCAATTCGATGATTTTATATGCGGAAGCAATAACTAATTTAGCAATTAAAGCAAATAAGAAATCAATGCAAACACAAGATTTATAGTGGTTCGGCCCCAATGTCTACTCGACTACCTAAGCACCCCACTTAGAATTTCCAAACTAGTTTTACTAGATTAATTTATGTTTCCCTTACACACGAGGACTTTCCACCGAAGAGACGCACTCTCGACCTAAGGCACTTCCACACCCGAAAATCACCGCCTTCTTATCGAGAGTCCTCTTCCACCTTAACCCTAAGGGACAACTAAACTAATCCTAGTAAACACTATATTTAATTACACAAGTGGCTTTACTCCTTCTACACTAAGGATACAACTTTCCACACACAAGACCAAACACAAGGTCTTCACACGCTCAAATCAAACACAGTTCAAAATAACAACAAAAATTACAACGAAAGAGCTTAAAGAGAAGACCAATTATTGCAAGCTCCTTTCACAGCCTTGGAACCTCCAACTCGCCGAGGGGGTGAGCTCGAGTCAATTTCCGAGTTGAGGAGCAGAGTGTGCGCAGGAAGTTGTCGCCGCAAGAATTGAGCGCAAGCACTAATCTCTCTTTTGGAAGGCTTTAAATCTCCCTTTTAATGGCTCAAAAATCTTTGTAAGAATCAAGGAAGTAGGTTAAATGAAGTATATGAGAGTGTATTTATACCCTTGTGAAGAAACGATTGTTCAATGGATAGAAAATTATCTGTTACAGGCCACCGGTCGAATAGTCGGTCGACCAATTGGTCGACCGGTCTTTCGATCGCTTCTCTTATGTCTGTGATCGATCAACCGACAGGTAGACCGCCTAGACGCAACTATTCATCCCCGACCTTCGATCGACCCGTCAGTCGATCGACGGGATCTCGTGTCTTCAGCTTTCAGCAAGTCGATCGATCAATCGGTTGATCGCCAAGCCTACTGCCCAAAACCAACCACTGTCGATCGACCGATTGATCGACCGAAGTGCCCACTGCCATTTTTTGGTAGTGTTCGGTCGACCGACCAGTCGACTGAAATGGCTGGGCTTTTCTTTCTTACCCTATTCGATCAACTGCCTAGTCGACCGAACATAGGCTGAAATTGCATTTTCAGCCTATTTCTTCCACTCTTGGTTTCCGGGTTCCGGCTTCCAACGAGCATCATCTTGGAGAGCTTTTGACTTGATCTTTAGACTCATCCAAGCGACTTTGGTGCACTAGTCGATCTTCGATAAACTTTCGCGACGAACCCGAGCGCGACGATCAATGTCCTTTCGATTTCTGATTTTTCCGATCGAGGACATCGAACGCTAATTGATATGGAACCTGAAATATATTCTCAATGAAATCATTAGTCCCATGTTTGTTATCATCAAAACCATCAAAACCGAGATTAAGGCTAAGGTTGAAAACCTAAAGCCAACACCTCCGACCCATGCCACTTGGTCAGTCGTCGGCGTGGCTCACCGACGTATGTCTCAACCCAGAATCAACTCGTGTGCGGTGCGCACCACTCGGCCCAATTCGACCCAATATCAACTCGTGCGTGATGTGCACCATTCGGCCAAATCCGACCCAATATTGACTCGTGCGTGATGCGCACCACTCAGCCCAATCTGGCCCAATATTGACTCGTGCGCGATGCGCACCACTCGGCCATCACATGTACATCCAAAACCATGTTCATTAAGGGAACAATTTTACACTTGAGATGAGGTAAATTACTTGGGTAAATATAACATATTTCACATTTCTCGGTTCACACTAGGTAGTACCCGCTCGGCATCCACTCAGCCCAATTATATTATTCACCGCCGTTTTACCCTCCACTAACTCCTCCATAAATTGCCTTATCAATTTCTATTCAGGAACCTAACAACCGTGGCGGTCGTCGTGTAGTGAAACGCTATGTCTTATCGAACAGTTTTCGCACGAAGCACCTTCCTGCCACAAAACACACTATTCGAAACCTCATCCAAATTTACGGAATACCACATATGTCCAAGAGTTACGTGGTTTAGTGGAACATCCAAAAGTATAAGTTTTCATAACTCTTCCGAGTCTTATTAAAATTTGGTCTGTAGCCGAAATTTCAGCTAAGGGCTTATACCCTAATTTCGAGCATAGAAATGTCCAAACAACTCGTTGTTTATATAGGTTCAACCACTACATCTACAACAGGCCGAGGGGTGTCGTCTTAGGTTCGCGACCCAACTCATTCAATAAGCAATACAAACTTTCCAGCCTACTGGACCAATCCGGTTACTATTCGAACATAATTGATCATGTCATAATATGATATTCAAAATTCACATAATATGGCATACACAAAGATCAAAATATTATACCAGTATTTTGCAACATGTAACACTATCTCCGACAAGAACAAAACATAATTTCAGCATACACTTAAGAAATTGGGAAAAGAACCAAATTTGCCCCCGAAGTATTGAAAAATGTGCAAATTTGCCCCTCAACTATGTTTTCGACCAAAATTGCCCCCGACTTACATAATTGGATCATTTTTTCCCTTCTCGTTAACAGAAGTCCACGTTAGCATACGGAATCCCACGTGGCAAGTGTAGCTCGGCCACATAAGATGCCACGATGGAAAATGACGTAGTAATTATGTACTGACAAGGGCAATTTTGGCCCAAAACATATTTAAGGGACAAATTTGCACATTTTTCAATACTTCAGGGGCAAATTTGACCATTTTCCCGTGAATAAAATCTGTATGGTGCCCAGACAACGTGTTTTATGTCCATTGCACGATTTCTACAAGTTTGGCTTCTACATTAGAATTTTAACAAATACTTTAGTAAATTTTCTGAGAAATATAAATTTTAAAGATGAAATAAAAATAATATTCAAAAAGATATATCTTGATTACCAAAATAAAAACTTGATTAAATTTAATTATTAGTAACTGGTTCGGCCCGACCCGAAAGTTCGGGGATAATCTCGTTCCAATTCAAAATTAGGACGAGACCAGGACAAAATCATGATGCTTCGTATTCGGGACTAAGACTGTGACATATATTTGCGTCCCGACTCAAAATTGGGACGGGATGGAGACATACCAAATCTCGACCCATCCCGACCCGAACTCACCCCTACTATGTTGGTTGGTTTCTTATTACAACGACAAGTGACTAAAGCTGATAATTCATATCTTTGAGTAAATAATTCAGTTACAACACAAAGTATAATTGTCAAGCTTATATTTTTTTTATTTTGGTAAAGATGATATCAACATCAGTCTTATAGTGTTAATTAAACCACATTAATGATAATAATATATATAAAATAATAATTAATTTTGCCCATGAAGTATTAAAAATTGTGCAAATTTGTCCCTTAAATATATTTTAGGCCAAAATTGTCATTGTCAGTACATAATTGTCATGTGTCATTTTTCATTGTGGCATCTTATGTGGCTGAGCTACACTTGCCACGTGGGATTCTGTTTGCTGACGTGGACTTTCGTTAACAAGAAGGGCAAAAATGATCCAATTATGTAACGTCGAGGATAATTTTGGTCAAAAACATAGTTGATGGGCAAATTTGCATCTTTTTCAATACTTCGAGGACAAATTTGACCCTTTTCCCTAAGAAATTCCAGCATACATTGGACAATTTTCGGCATATATAAATATTCACCTTAATACTTTGAGTACAACATAATGGCAATATTGAATCAAGGAAAACTCATCTAATTACCCTTAAGGGTACCCTACACTCTTAGGGTTACTCGGCCATCCTAGACCACAATAAAAATTGAATTTTCTAGCATGCTACAATACATGGAATCACGGAATTAAATAGTAAATAAATAAGAAATAAATCTTAAACATCAATACCACTCTCCCTACACTAGGGCCGGCCCTCCCTAAGGTTTGGGGGCATGCCCTAGGGCTGTCGCCCCCTCCAAACCTCAAGGAGGCGTCACACAAACGACTTGAAGCAAGATACAAACATAAAAGATAATCTACTCGCAAGAAAATAAATCGGAATCGCTTCCAAATCCCTCAACAAGGACCGACAGCCCCAAATGTCAAATCTAGGGATTCTATAGGGAAGAACCACTCACCTAAAACCGGATTCAAAGGAAGAGAAGGCGATGATGAAGCCTTACGACGAACCAATTCTAGCGAAACTCCGATTTCCCAGTCAAAATCTCCATCGAGTTCACCCTCTCCCTCTTGCTCCCAAGGATGTGAACGGCTCCTCCTTGGAGCCGTACGGTCCTAGATAGGCTTTATTTTTTTATTAATTATTAGATGGCAAATTAACATAATGCCCTTCCTCACTTAACTCGACCCAACTTGCTCAAATCGAGTCCAATTCGAGCTCCGATCGCACCCTCGGACTTGGCTCGAACCCAACTCGAACTTAACACAATAATTATCATTTAATTAGATAATTTAAATTAAGCAAATGTCTCTCCTCAAATTGCATCCACTCACGATCAATTCCGCACGCGTCAAGCACGTCCCGCTCACCCCCGCTGAAACCAATATACAAGATCATTAATTTTCACGTGTATTACAATCTCCCCCCTTAAAAATTTCGCCCTCGAATTTATGGGTAAGAAGTTACCATCTCAAGCAAATAACTGTAGATATTTCTCTATCATATCCTGCTTCAACTCTCACTTGTTGGCCTAAGGTTTTTCTACGTTGGTATTAGAGTGGGGGGGGGGGGTTGTGAATAGTAAATACACTATTCACCCTACCTCTAGTGTAGACCATTTATCTAACATTTGGTATCAGAGCGGGTCGTGGATTGAGATTTCACCATCTCGTCTACATCTTGCCTCGATCCGGAAAATGGCACTAGAGAGCCTAGCATCTATACCACATAGGTTCGATGAGTCTAACTTTGGTCTTTGGAAGAGTAGAATATATACTTTCATAAAGATTCAATGTTTAGGTGTATTTGACATGGTAAAGACAAAATATATTGAACCTAAGGAAAATATAGATGCATGGACCCAAGAATAAATTAATATGTTTGAATTAAATGCTAAGGAAATAAATTGCATATATTATTTTTTTGGAAAATAATATTTTTGAAAAAGTCATGTATTGTACTTCGGCATATAATATTTGGGCTACTTTGAACATGCTATATGATTATGCCAAAACTGAAGAAATTGACACTTTTGATGAAGGTGGTAATGACAATGGTCACTCACCTACTACTAATCTTGATTTTGATTTTTGATGCCCATAGTGCTTCTAGTCAAAGAAGCAACTCTAAAAGCCGGAAGAGAAAGGTAATTTGTCACTTGTGCAAAGAAAAAGAGCATGTGAAGAAGAATTGCCCTATCATGAAAAACAAGACAAAGAGGAGGTCAAATGCTTCCACATCATCCTACTCAAGTGAAGCATCCTCTTTTCATTACTTTGAAGCCACTTCAAAAGTTTGCCTCATGGATGCTAATGATGAGGTACTCTCTTCTCCTTCTAGTCATGCTAATGATAATGATAATGCTACCTCTACTAATTCTCTCGACATATCATATAATGAGTTAGTAGATGAATACAAGAAAATGTATGCCTTGCTTGTTAAAAAGGATAATGAAAATAAAAGATTGAAGAAAGATAATATAAGGCTTAACTCTCATGTGGATGAATTAAAATTAGAAAGTGAGAGAATGAAATCTAGTTCTTTTAATTCTTCCCGTGACAGGTTGAAACTTGAGTTTGAGGACTTAAAGCTTGAGAATGAAAATTTGAATCTTGATAATTCAAAAATTATAAGTGAAAATAACAATATGAAATCTCAATCTAATGCCTTGTAGCAATCTCTTGATTCATTGAAAAATGAGATTGTGTCTTTAAATAAGAAAGTAAACTAATTAAAAAATGTTTTATTTCTTAAGAACACTAGAAATGCTTATGTAAAGAATGCCAATGTTCATCATCATTCCCATGCTATGCATTCTACCATTAGACCTCATGATCATAAGAAGAAGAATGATGTTTCTAAGAATGCTCATACTCATCATATTTCACATGTCAAGCATTCTAACGATAGATCTAATGTTCGTAGCAAAAATGAAAAGAGATTTAATGGACATTATTTTTGTTGTGGTACATATGGTCATGCAATCTATGATTGTGCATTAAGAAGGATTTAAGTGTTGCTAAGACACTTTAGATACCTGGGCCAACTAACCCCCAAGGACCCATAGTCATTTGGGTACCAAAGGTTTCTTGTTCTCCTGTAGGGGGAGCTACCACACAAGGGTAAATAGAAGTGAAGAGTTGAAGTTTGCCATTGACTTAAATGAAGTATCATTCATTGGTTGCAACTTCAAACCATCATGATGTCATAGGTATGGAAATTGACATCTAGGTATACTTTGTATCATCTCCTTATTTTGGTTTGTTTTATTTAAGTTGGAGTTATGATACATGTTTAATTTGGGTTGTTTTCCCTGCTCTTGTTAAGAGTCCTTTGGAAAATATTTTTGATTTTTGATTTCCGGTATCTTCGGGGACCTATGTGGTCTATAACGGGCCTAAGCGACCTTGCGGTTCTAAATTATAGGCTAATTGTGGTCTTTTAGTTTTCAACCAATAAGAAGGGTTGGAGATCATGTTTTCATTTATATTTCACTTGTGATCTCTTTAAATTCGTTTTGATATCATTCGAATTCATTTTGAAACGAATTTGAAACTATTTAGCAAAGTAGACTTTGATATCGATAATTGATCCCTCTTTTTGCTACTTAGTTTGATAACTTGCTAGTAATTATATTTTTATTATCCTACTAATGAATATTGCTTTCAAGTTATGATAAAATGGAAGGCTATCATGAAGAAAATTGAGAAGGCAAAAAGACAAGTTTGACAAAATTTCTAAGAATAAGGTATGGTTTCAATTTTGCAAAAATATTTGTATAATAATTGAATATTCATGTTTAATGATGTCTCTATACTTATGATTGATGTTGCATGATAATCTATGAAATTCTATGAGTAGGAAATTTTTTGATAACTTAAGTAATTTCATAATATTTTAATTCAATGAAACTTGCTCTATATTGAAATTCATATTAGAGACATCATTTTGAGTTAATGGTTGGCAAACATGTTTAGATACACATATCACATGAGTCTAGATATTTAAACTTAAAAATTTGTGTCTAGATGAACAATGTGATAACTAGATCACTTTAGGGGACTTAAACTTGAAAAGTTTGACCCAAGTCAACAAATCGACTTGGACACTTCATTTTAAGTTGAAATTTCATAAACATGTTTAGGAATAGGTATGACATGTTTCCATGCACTTAAAATGAAAATTTCACATGGATATGGATAAAGTGATATAGATAAGACTATTTCATGATAAATTCTTTTTAACCAAATTGACTCAAGTCAACAAATTGACTTAGAGATCTCATTTTCAATGCATATTTGAGGAACATATTTATAAGATTTACTCATGTTAGGTATCCATAGGTTTAAGTTTGAAAAATCAAGAGTAAATGATAAGATTGAAACTTAGCAAGTTTCATGATATTTAGCTTAGTTTTGAATGAAACCATGCTAGGTTGATATCTTGACTTAAGGATATAATTTTCATCTCAAACTTGACATACACTCTTTACATCATCATTATGTGGTGTCACAAAAGTTTGAATTAAAACTAAACACGTTTTGAAAAATAATTGAAAATTATGAAAATGTCATTGGAATTTTAGCATTTTCGGTTATTTTTAGAAAAATATAGAAAAATTATTTTTAACTGATTCTTAAAATTGAACCTTTACTAAAAAATCTAGTTTCTTCAGTAAAAAATTCAAAAAGTTTCATCATGAATATGATTTGTAGTGGAATTTTGAAGTTGGATTTCAAAAATGGAAGTATCATCCTCTTGAAATATCAATCTTTTCGATACTTTGATTTTTCGTCGAAAACTTCAAATGAAACTTTATGTATACTATTTTGATTCCATAATTCTAATATCGTTCTCACTATTCTTTGATTGAAATCATTTCTAAAAATGATTTTGATATCTTGAGCGATATCCTAAAAATGAGTTTTTTGTTAAAATCAAGATAGGATGAAAAATGAACTTAGAAATTTTATTTTAAGCTCAAACTTGACTCACATACTTAGATTCACTCATGTTAGATATCTAAGTGTCAAAGCGTCTAAGCTAGAGAATACAAAGGTAGATAACAAAATTTGATACTTAGTAATTTCATGTTTTCATGTCTACTTTGGATGAAACCGTGCTAAGTTCATAATTTGATCAAATGATATTATTTTTACTTCAAACTTGATATACAAGCTTTAGATGACTATATCTTTGTATCTGGAAAGTTTGAGTGAAATTTGGAAACGTTTTGAAAAATTCCAAGTATTTACGAGAATGCCACTAGAACTTAATGAATTTTAGAAAAATGTAATAAAATGATTTTTCGTTGATTCTTAAATCTGCATATTCATTGGAATATCTAGTTTATGGCATAAAAATTTTAAAAATCTTGAATATAAATATGATTTGTTATGATATTTTGAAATTGAATTTTGACACTTTAAAGTATCGTTCTTTCCAAGTGCTCATTTCTCGATACTTTGGATTTTCGTCGAAATCTTCGAATGAGATTTCATGTATGATGTTAGATTCATATTTTTGGTATCGTTTTCATCTTGACTCGTGAAAAATCATTTCTAAAATATTTTTTGATATGTTGACCGATACATGAAATATCATTACTTGAGATTGAAACATGAATACTAGACTTAGAATTCTTTGATATCATGTATTGATTTGTCTCATAATGGATATATTGTTTTCGTCCCTTGGGTTGGTTGACTTTATTTTTATGAAAACTAGTTTTCAAGTCTCAACTTTGACCATAGTTGACTTTTCTAGCCCTTTTTGATTGATGTCAAAAGGGGGAGAAAAATATAGGTAAAACCATACATATAGATAGGGGGAGTTTATTTTCATAGGAGAGAAATCCCATAGTTGATATCCTTTATGCTTAATTGTATATATTTTCTTAAGGATGTTTGTCATCATAAAAAATGGGGAGATTGTTGGCCTAAGGTTTTTTTATCTTGATTGAGAAATATTTTTAGGTTCCATATCGGCTAGCGCACGACATCCACGATCAAAAATATCGGAGAAATCAGAAGGACGTTGGTCGATGCGCTTGGATTCATTGGGAAGATAGAGTCTATATTTAGAGTGTCTAGATAAATTGTAAATCCTCATGATGATGCAAAGAAACCCAAAAACCAATCCTGAATCCCAAAACATGAAAAATCAAAAAATCAAAAAATGACCCTGAAATTCACTGAGCCTAGGGAGCTCCTTGGAGAGCTATATGACCTAGACATTTTCTTGACATCAAAAATAACGGTAATTGTTCCTTAGGTAAAAACTAGATAACGAGATATTTTTAAGGATTTTTTGAGAGCCTTTAGCCTACCCATACTTGACCCAAGAGATTATAAAATTTCTATTTTTCAAAAATTTGTACTAGACCCCAAAAATTAGATTTTGATTTTTTAGATATTTTTATTGAAGTCAAATGGGGGGTAATCCTTATATTAATATTTATGTTTTAAAGTTATTAACTTTAAAGTTGAGAAATGTTATATACGAGGACCTAGCGAATACCGAACCCAAAAATGAAAAAACGAGCAGAAAAATCAACCAAAACCAAGCAGTTTGCCCAATTTCAGTCGACCAGTCGATCGATCGAATGTTGCTAGAAATTGGCAGTATGCATGCGGTTGCTCGGTTGGTCGATCGATAATCGACCGCCCTTGTGATCGGACGGCGGAAAACGGCTCTATTTCGAGCCGTTGAGTGCTATTTTGGGTCTCTACCTTCATTGCTTATAAATACAAGCCTTTGAGTGCCTTCCATGATGATCTAATCTTCCATAGAGCCATATTTTGAAGATCTTTGTGCTTGATTGAGCCACCATTCTTGAAACCCTAGTTTGATCTCTCCATTCCTTGATATAGCCTTCAAAGCTTCATCGATTCATCACCTTCAGGCATCAAGAGGACTAGGGAGTTTGTTGTGGAGCTAAGTATTTTATTATTTGATTTATTGCTCCATTTAGTGTTGTATTTTCTTTGTATTTGAGTTAGTGTAAGACCTAGAGTGTAGGTCTTGAAATTGGGTGGTAGCCTTGGTGTTTGAGGTTTAAATCCACCGTGTAAACGTAGTTTGCTAGGATTAGTTAAGTTATCCTTAAGGTTGAGGTGGGAGAGTGCTCTCGGTAGGAAGGCGGGATACTTCCGGGTGTGAAAGTGTCTTCGGTTTGAGAGTGGAGACTTTCCGATGTAAAGTCCTCATTGTAAGGAAACTAGTTAATCTAATAAAACTATTTTGGAAATCCTAAGTGGGGTCTTAGGTAGTGGAATAGGCATTGGGGTCAAACCACTATAAATTAAAGTGTTAGCATTATTTCCTTTCACTACTAGAAAAATGGGCATCAGCAATGGCTGATGCCGTTGCTGAGCCGTTGCTGAAGAGCAGCAGCAACGACCGCGTCGTTGCAATAGAGCCGTGACAGAAAGTCGCGTTGCTAATAACTTAGCAACGGATCAGCAACGGCCGCTCGGGCCGTCGCTCAAAACATTATCAGCAACGGCCGCTCGGGCCGTCGCTAAAAATATTATCAGCAACGGTTTTGCCACAGACCCGGAGCCGTTGCTGATAACATTAATAGCAACGGCCGCTGAGTCCGTAGCAACGCCGTTAGTAAAAGCCCGTCGCTAAGCCGTTGCTGTAGGTCATTAGCAACGGCTTTCGATACACTTTTAGCAACGGCTTTCCCACGGACGGCCGTGGGAAAGCCGTTGCTGATGATGTGTACCTGGAAACAGAAAAATTGAAAATTGAAAATTGAAAATTTCCATTGATACATTGATACATTATCTGATACATAACTCACACACCCATACCCTCATACACACATTCATTCACACATCACAAACACACCAAGATATACATCAAAACAATTATATTTATATTGATAATTATCCACGATAGTATAAAAACAATTCAAATGCAAAATTGAAGTATCAATATCCAAATAAAATAAGTTAAACAAGTTCAATATCTCAGTAACAAGTTCAATATCCAAACAAAAAATCTCACGATCACGATGGATGATGGTCTGGATCATATGGCGGGGTCTGGAGTGCTTGAGTGTACACCGGCGTGGACAGACTCGAGGACGATGGATTAGATGATGCCGAAGAGATGCCTGCTTTGGGATGACCTGACATGTTGTGTATCATAGATTGTATATCCGCCATCATCTGACTCTGGCGCTCCATCATCTCAGTCTGACGTGCGACCGTGTCCTCTAGAGTCCTTATTCTGCTACTATGATCATAACTGGATCTAGAGGTGGACGGCCGCTCACCAGCGACCGGAGGGGTCGATGCCCCAAGTGGCCCTAGTACGGCTCGCGCATGACCACTATCTGCGAAGCCATATACGCGGCCATGGTTCCAGCCACCTGCGGCCTCGACCCACGATGTTGCGTCAAAGTCCTCGGGGGTACCCCCGCGCTGCACCACCGTCTGGCTGTAGGTCTCCTACTCGAGTTTGATTTTTTGTTTAATATTTATCATAAAACTTAAATTATAAATATAAAATGAATAATTTAAACAAATATATAATTCCCATAATGTATGCAGCGCGGTTGTGGATGTACTCCCCCGTTCCATGTGCTCGACGGTGAGTCCGCTCAAACACCGCCATCGGGGAGGGTCGCTGGACAGTCCCGTCATCCGACACCGTCGTCTACATTTACAAAACAAATACATTAATTAGTACACATAGTAACAAATAAAATATATAATTAAAATATATACTTACCATACGGTTCGCGTGCACTGCAAATGCAACAGAGCCGCCGGTGTGACGCGTTGCTCCCCCCGACATGCGATTTCTAGCCGCATTCCGAGAAACCTCCTGCCATCGATCCGTCGACCATATTCCCACGAGCTGGTCCCATATATCCGGAGTAATCCAACCGGGGCCGTATCCCCGAGTCTCCGCGATGTTAGTGGTCCCAGCTCGGGCCATCGCCTGGGACCGAGCCTGCCCCAGCTGCCAGTTGTACCTTGCCCGGGAAATAGCCTCCCAGGCAGCGTAAATGAAGGGCCTCTGGTCCTCGGCCCATCTATAGCGAGCCTGCAAAATAATAATATCAGTACCAATATTAATATATCATCATGCATGTAAAACATAATAATATGTGCCTCAAACTCGCGCCATAACATGTCGACGTGCTCGCTAGGCACGTGAGACCACGTAGGCCATGCCCCGTGCATGTATCGTCGAATAGTAGAAGAAATGCTCCTCGGCACTTCTTCTTGCTCGAACCTGCACAACAAAAATAAATTTTAATATTATATTATGATATAATGAATTTGTAATGATTCATAATTCATGATATATTACCGCTCCCCAATCACGCTAATCAATCTACGTGACTCTGTGGCTGGTGGAGGCTGCCACCTGTTCGGCCCGCGTGGCCGCCTGCGTCTGGATGTACTAGCCTCGGCAGTATCATCCTCATGAGGATCAGCAACAGGAGGATCAGCAGCATGAGTAAGTGCTGGAGTCTCACCGATCGGAGACTCCGAAGCTCTCCTGTGTCGATAACCACGACCAGACATATCTGTCGAACAGACATATAATCAGATTATTGTATAAATAGTAGAGATATATTTAATAAACGGGATATTTTTCTGTCGGACCGATTTCTTCTCCTTGTAACGAGGGTGTTGACATACAAGGCATTTATCCAACTGCACATTTTCTTTATAATATAAAATGCAGTTATTTTGGCACGCGTGTATTCTTTCGTACCCAAGCCCCAATTTTCTCATTAGCTTTTTAGTCTTATAAAAAGTTGGCTCAAACTTGCTATCAGTAGGCAGCATTCCATTAATCAATCCAGCAATCCGATCATACGCAACTCCGCTGATATTACAATCGGCCTTGATGTTTAAGAGCTGTGTCATTGCTGAAAACCTAGTGTATTTAGGACAATTCTCATACAAAGGTTCATCGGCAGCTTTCAACATCTCGTAAAATTATGCAGCTTCTTTATTCGGTAATTCAATCTCTACCGCAGCCCCTACTTCTGTGATATCAACCGCTGTAGTATCTGGTGGGACAGATGTTTGTAGAACTGGCCGATCAACATTATCATTCAGGTGGAATTGACCCCCAAGACTATCAAGTATCATAGTTCTATAGGGATTACATTGACTGGTAAAAGAAGCACCAGCAGAGGAAGATTCATCATATGTCTGAACGACAGGATTGCTCGACGTCCCGACTTCGCGTGACTCCCCGTGACAAGTCCATAGAAAATATCTTGGTGCAAATCCTTTGGTATATAGATGCAGAGTGACAGTCTCCCGATCCAAAAATCGTCCATTTGAACAAATGCGGCACGGACATCGGATATGATCACCCATGCTAACGAAATTCTGATTCGAATAGGCGAAATTTAGGAAGTACGTTACGCCTAATCGAAACTCATTCGTTAAAGATCCACGATCAAGACGTCGGTACATCCAACTTCGATCAGCCGACATGATTCTGTCAATCAATGACAATTTCTTTGGTTAATGTTTTTAGGTGAGATTGTCCTATTCCATTCGGGATTTATGTTATTTGAACTACACCTACGTTTTTATTTTAACTGTTAACTAATTATTCTAAATTTCGGCAGCATCTCCCTATAGTTCTCCGAATACGCATATCATCTGGGCGCGTATCGGAGAACAAGAGAGATGTTGTCGAACTTTAGAATAATTAGTTAACAGTTAAAATAAAAACGTAAGTGCGGTACAAATAACTATATTCCCAAATTGTCCAATCAGGGACAATTCAAGAATTGTACATCGTATAAAAGATCATCTACTTCTTTTACACGAACATACAATCCCCGAACGGATCTAAGGTTTTGCTAAATCATATCCGACTCGTCGATGCGTACGTGAAACATATGAACTTGTCGGATGGATGATTATTTTCTAAATGTTTCGAGACCGTTCGAGTCCATATTGGACGATTCCGGCGCGCGTCCGAAGTGGACGATTTCCGCGCGCGTCCGAAGTGGACGATTCCGGCGCGCGTCCGAAGTGGATGATACCGGCGCGCGTCCGAAGTGGACGATTCCGGCGCGCGTCCGAAGTGGACGATTCCGTCGCGCGTCCTAAGTGGACGATACCGGCGCGCGTCCGAAGTGGACGATTCCGGCGCGCGTCCGAAATTAATCGAAACCCTAATAATTAATCTAACAAATTAAACAATTAATCTAAATAATTAATTAACAATTATAAAACAAATAATTAACAATTATAAAACAATAAAATATTATATATAAATTTATAAATTCCGACGCTGGAGTCAGGTGGACTCCGGCGCCGGCGTACAGTGGCCGGACACACTGTCCGGCCACTGTACAAGGTCCGGCGGCGGCCATCGGCCGACCGCCGCCGGCCGAAACCCTAGAAATAGGGTTTCGGTCAGATTAATTCGATCCCGCCGGCCGCCACGGGAAGAGACGGCCGGCCGGCGAGGCATACCTGAACAAGTCGGCAGCAGCGGGGGAGGCGAGAGCAGGAGCGTCGGCGTCGGCAGCGGCGGCGAGAGGCGAGAGCAGGAGCGGCGGCGGCAGCAGCGGGAGGAAGAAGGGTCGGGCGCGACTGGTGCCCTATATAAACTTATCAGCAACGGCTCACTCGCCCGTTAGAAAGCCGTTGCTAATAAGTTATCATCAGCAACGGCTCACTTGTCCGTTAGCACGCCGTTGCTGATAATTAAAATATCAGCAACGCGCCTTTTCCGTCAGAAAGCCGTTGCGGATAATTAAAATAATCTGCAACGGCTCGCGTATCCGTTAGAACGCCGTTGCAGATACAAATACCTGCAACGGCTCGAGCGGCCGTAAGAACGCTGTTGCAAATAGCAACGGCTTGAGCGGCCGTTGCTGATAGCCGTTGCTGAAGACCTAATTTCTAGTAGTGTTTGCGCATTGAATTACTAATTGTTTATCTTGCTTCCGCTTGCTACACAATTTGTGAATTGCCTAAGTAGTTTAAGAAACGTTTAAAATCGAAATTAGGCGAAAAAGATTAATAAACACACTATTCACCCTCCCCCCTCTAGTGTAGGACATTTCTCTAACATCACTATCAGCTCATACGCCACCGCCCCTTTCGCTTAAGAATGAGAAACAAACCAATGAATCTGGGGCTCAATTTCCCCCGCTTGCAAAATCCCAATACCCTGTTCATCGGGAATACCTTTAGGAACACCAAGTCCCCAACCGCAAACTCCAAATCCCTTGCTCTACCATCAGCATATATTTTTTGCCGACTCTAGGCTGCCAATAGACAGTCCTTGATTATTTTCCCACGGCATCCTACACCAAGTCCGACCATAGCATCTGAGTCTCATTCGCCTCTGTTGAGCCCCAAAACATATTTTATTAATCATAGAAAAGACCTATATATAAGCCAGAGACATCATAAGCTAAGCCTAGGAATAATATAAGCTAACTTATACCAACAATAAATATAATATAAAAATATAAAAACTATTATATTTAACACTCCCCCTCAAGCTGGAGCATAGATGTCAATCATGCCCAGCTTATCACATAGTAATTTGAACCGAGTCGAGTTGAGAGCTTTAGTGAAGATGTCAACAATTTGGTCCTGAGAGGAGACATAAGGCATGATAATCTTCTTGGAAAGAACAACATCCCGAATAAAATGACAGTCGACTTCAATATGTTTTGTTCTTTCGTGAAAGATCGGATTATTGGCAATATGAATAGCAGACTGGTTATCACAGTGCATCATCATAGGCTTATCAAAAGAGGCCCTAGTTCTCCTAATGCCTACTAGATTCTCCCCCTGAGCAATATAGCCAGGAGGTTGCTCCATAAAGACAGTCTCACTCAAGTCCCCATAAAGAAAGGCATTCTTAACATACATTTGATGCATGCGCCAACCCAGATTTATGGCAAGAGAGATGAGAATCCTCACAGAGTTTAGCCAAGCCACATGAGAAAAAGTCTTGAAGTAGTCTACGCCAAATTGTTGTGTGAAACCTTTTGCCACCAAATGTGCCTTGTACCGTTCAATGGATCCATCAGGAAGATATTTTAAGCTGAACACCCACTTAATTACAAGCGACTTGTTTAGAGCCAGGAGGAGGTGGAACAAGTTCCCAGGTCCGTCCGGTTCTGAGAGCATCCATCTCCTCATCCATGGCACTCTTCCACTTAAGATGAAGCAAAGCATCCTGGTATATCCTGGGAATGGAAACAGAAGACAAGGAGAAAGCAAACTGGCGAAGCGAGGATGATAGCTGAGCAAAGGATACATGATTGCTAATGGAATGAGCAGTATAACTCCGCTTACCTTTTCGTAAAGCAATGAGAAGTTCAACACCGGACAAAGGATCTTGAGAGTGATTCGGAGCTGGCAGAGTAGCTTGTTTGGAGAGTTCACATGTATCTTTATGTCTTCTTTGATAGACTAACAAGGGAGGAGCACGAGACAATGACTCATCGGAGTGGTGAGTAATGGAAGGAAGAGGTGGAGGTAGGGGTACTGACTCCCAACTAGGAGTTCCAGGACTCGGTGTAGAGGTGAAGTAGGGAATATCTTCAAAAAAAGAGACATCAGCAGAGATAAAGAGTTTTTTTGAAATCGGGTCATAACAACGATATTCCTTTTGAGTGCGAGGGTATCCAATGAAGACAAACTTCACAACTCTAAGAGACAGTTTATCATAACCTGGACCAAGATTATGGACAAAACATATTCAGCCGAAGGTTTTTGGAGAAATTTAAATGGAGATTGTTTGGGAAACAAGATGAAGAATGGTGACCTATTCCCTAAAACGAATGAAGAAACACGATTAATAAGATATACAACAATGAGAATAGCATCCCCCCATAGATACCGAGGAATATTCATGTGAAACATAAGTGTCCTAGTCACGTCCAGAAGATGACGATTTTTGCGTTCAGCAACACCGTTATGCTGGGATGTGTAAGGACATGAGGTCTCGTGAAGAATACCATAGGAGGCATAAAATTTTACAAACTCAGACTGAAGATATTCACGAGCATTATCAGTTCAAAGAATTTTATTGGAGGTGCCAAACTGATTTTTTATTTCGAGATAAAAGGTTTGGAAGACATGAAACACATCAGACCGATTTTTTAAAAGAAACACCCAAGTCATACGAGTGTGGTCATCTATAAAAGTAACAAAATACTTGTATTCCAAATGACTCACTACAGGACTAGGACCCCAAATATCAGAATGAATAAGTTCAAAAATAGTCTCTCTATGAGGACTTGAGCTTTGTGGAAAGGGCACCCGATGATGTTTACCTAACTCACAAGCTTCACATTTGAAAGGAGAATAGGACATAGACTCAAGGATGGTGGACTTGAGCTTTTTAATAGATGGATGACCTAATTGACAGTGCCATTGAAATGTAGTAATAGAATGATGGACGACAGGAACGCATGTGGATAACAGGTAAATTCCTCTAGTTTCAGCTCCCCCACCAATCTTCCTCCTCGTCTCTAGATCCTGTATCATACAATGAGAAGGAAAAAAAGTTACAGAGCAATTATGACTTTTGGTAAGTTGACTAATGAAAAGTAGATTCACGAAAAATTTTGGAAGATGAAAAACTCTATCTAATTTTAGGTTGCTCGAAACAGTGATTGTGCCAAGACCACGTATAGAAGAAGTAGAGCCATCGGCAATGCAGACATGTGGTGGGTTAGACTCAGGGTTATAGTTAGAGAAAAGATTCTTATTACCTGACATATGATTGGAAGCACCTGAGTCAAGAATCCAATACGTACCAGAAGAAGCAATAGCCGCAGTCCCAGAGGAGAAAGCCATGGCTGAGGAAGTGACTGCTTGCATGAACTTTTCATATTCAGACTTAGAGACACTAATAGTTTTCTCCTTTTGATTTTCACTGGTACTACTGTCGAGAGCTTGAGTAGATATAGCAGCCTTAACATGATGAGATTTTCCAAACTTTTGCCAGCATCTATCAGGAGAATGATTGGTTCGATCTCCCACGATGTATACACGGAGAAAAGGAATTTCTAACTCTCCCCCTTTCTCCAGTTCTACCACCACCACCACGACCCTGGTGGCCTCTACCTTCGGTAATAAGTGCTGAGTTATCTCCTATAGGGAATGAGGCTGGAGGAGGATTGAGTTCAGTAACTCTCAGAATTCTGGCCATAGCATTTCTGATATCATGAATGGTATTATCTACCATGAGCTGGGACTTGATATGATGGAGAGACGGTGGTAGAGCGAATAGGAACCTTGCAATGAGAAATTCCTCTCTTTATTTCCTTTGTATTGAAACATCAGTGGTGAAAGGATGATATTCAGTCAATTCATCTATTTTTCCCTTCAAGGTGGCGTAGAACTCCTGAATTGATGCACCCTCCTCAAGTTTCATATTAAAAATATTAGAGTACAAGGTGTAAACCTTGGAGATATTTGCATCTTGAAAGTATGTTTTTTTAAGAAAATCCCACATGCACTTAGCAGTATCAAGAAAAATAACTGTTGAGGCAATCTGCGGCTCCAAACTATTGATCATCCATGAGAGAACCGCATAATCGTTTGCCTCCTAATCAGAATATTTTTCAATATCAGCTGAGTCAGGAGGATCATCTTCAAGGTGTTTAATCTTCTTCTAGGAACCATAGAAAACACGAAAAGCACAAAACCAGAGAATATAATTGGTACCATTAAGTTTGATAGAAGTACTCAGAGTTGTAGTTTTGGGATCCACCATAGAGTTTGATATTCTTTAAAATAAAGCAATACCAAATGAAGTAATTGACAGAAAAAAAATTTGTGTTGGAACCAAAAACTTGGAGTGCTTAAACGATCCAATGGCTGTAGAAAATGGCTCAAAAAATGGCCCAGCTGGAGGGAGTCGGCTTGGAGCCGCTAGTTGGAGGGAGTCGGCTTGGAGCCACTGGCTTAAGAAATCGGCTTGGAGGTACCAGCTTGAGAAAGTAATAGGCGCCCGTCAAAATAGTCGATTGGTGTTGAAGGAGAAGACTCGGCGCCGTAGGGAAAGATGTCCCCGTTGATCCACGAGTGACGATCTCGGCAGAAAAAAGAACACTCTCGCCAATGGCGTCCGAGGTAAGAACACTCCGGCGAGTCCAACAATGGCAGCAATGGCGAATGTGTCGGATGCAATTGATGCGGAAGGGGCACAGCCCAAGACAAGGACGATCTCAGCCTGGGATTGATGTGGGCGATGAACTGGGGAGCTTCAATCGATGCGCAGGTGAGGCTATTGGGACGTCTCCTGCGCTCGCCTTCATGAGCGCGACAATTCGAGAAGAGAATAGGCTTTTGCCTCGTCGATCGCGTCACCTCAGAGGTGCGGGAGGCAGAGCGAAGAAAGGCCGAACCAGGGACACAACTAGGGCTGAAAATGAGCCGAACACAAGTGAGTACTGGTCTGCTCATGTTCGGCTCGATTCTAAATCGTGCAGATTCGAATTCGAAGCATTACCTAGACCTACTAGTTATATTCGGCTCGATTTGAATATTCGAGCACTCGAGTTTGAATCTACTCGACTCGATTCTCAATCGAATTATCCGATTGAAACGAATCCGAGTATAATGATCTTGTTTGATAAACTACAAGTGTTAAGATCAAGTTCATCAGACTTACAGTTAACTTAAATACAACAGTTTAAGATCAATACTTGCAATTAACACTTAATAGAACTTACAAAACCAAGATACACAACACCATATTAAATATATTAAACTGATTAATTGATTAACAGAAGATCATAAGTTACAAAACTTGTAAAATACTTTAAACTTCAGATACTGAGATACACAACACCCTATTAAACTAATTAACTAAACTAGAAGTCTAGAACTGAACTAAATACATTACTGTCACTAATCAACACCATATTAAAATACAAATACATCACTATAATGATCAGTTGTCACTCAACAAGTGGTTCATTCTGTAGTTTCAGTTTAACTGAATGGATTCCTGAAACAAGTGGTTACATTGAATGGATTACATGAATCATACATCGTGGTTCATTCCTGATTCAATAACTGAAACTGCAGTTTGATGAACTCAATTTGAACTGCTGCAGTTTCAGTTTACTCAATTGATCAGTTCACTCTTGTATCAAGCAATTCACTCTTGTATCAGCTCCTAAAACAAGTGGTTCATTCTCCTGAAACAATACAATAGTTTACTATCAAAACTATTTATCAGAATATATAAGGCATCCTTTGTTGGGAGGATAGAAAACCATTATAAATATAGCAACTTATATATTAAAGCCTAGAATATAGCAAGTCCTATATAACTCATAATGATTGAATAAAGATCTACTGGTGCTGAGAACTTGCAAGTCCTATATAACTTCACCTTATTACCAACATGGAAGCAAAGGGAAGAAATTTCTAATATGAAACTAGTTAAGAAGAGTTTACCTTCAGTCTTGAGACTCTTGACAGTAGAACTTGCAAGTTGCAACACAAGACTTGCAAGTTACAAATCAAGTATTAAGCAGTTTACTCATGCAATTCATCACTGCAGCAGGAAATAAGTTCATCATACAGCAAGCTCATAAACAACAAGTTCATGATTCATCACTGCAGCAGAAAATAAGTTCATAAACCAAGTATCAATACCTTCAGAGTTCAGTCCATCAGTAGTCCGAGTTCAGTCTATCAGTAGCAGAAAACAAGTTCATAAACCAAGTATCATTTACTCATACAGCAGTAGTCTGAGCAGCAACAAGCATCAATTCATCAGTTTAGCAGAAAAAATTAAACATATTGAACTCAGTAAAAATTAAACAAGTTCATCAATTTACCTGAACAGTGAACATTCATACAAGTCTTGTTGATGAATGATGAACTCAAACAAAACGGCATGTTACTCATGCAGTTCATCAATGCAGCAGCTAGTAGAAAACTAAAGATGTGTTTATGAATGATGAACTCAAACAAAACAGGCAGTTCATCAATGCAACAACCAGCATAAAACTAAAGATGTGTTGATGAATGATGAACTCAAACAAAACAGCATGTTACTCATGCAGTTCATCAGTAATAAAAATAGTAGTAACTAAATAGTAAACTAAACTAAACTAAACATAAGTTTAAAACTAAATAATAAACATCAACAGTCTCCATAACTAAAGTCTTCAAAACAAAAGATATTTTATAAGTAGCATAAAAGAAGTCTTCAAAACAGCACTCAAGTCTCCAGATTTTCTTCTTCACCCTATCAATATCAGAAGGCAGTAGCATTAGTCATAATAATTAAGAGATAAAAATAGAAACAACATAAAACATTATTAACTAAATAGTCTAAATTTATCGTATAGTTGATAATTTTGTAATCATTTTTCAGCCAATCTGCGGTGCATATCAAAGCTTGGACAGTTTCTGGTTTTAGAGAACTTCTATACTGATCCAAAACTCGACCCCCAGCATTGAATGTGGACTCTGAAGCCACTATGGTCACAGGAATTGAGAGTACATCTTTTGCCATTTTTAACAAAATTTTAAACTTCAAAGTGTTTGTTTTCCACCATTGCAAAGCATCAAAACTTTCTCCATTAGTACAAATGTATCTACCTTCCTCAAGATACGCATCAAGATCAGATTTAGAAGGTGTAATAGATTCTACACTTTGAGCCCACATATCAAATTCACTCATGCTCTTTGTTTTGTTTTTTTCAAGCAATGAAGTGTTATTTGAAGAACCACTGGGTCCACTGTCCATGTTGGTTTGAGAAGGTTGTTGTGACTTATGCATCTCAACATAATAGTTGTAAAGATCATAAATTGCATCTTTCACAACATCAATTTTCATTTTTGCTTCAAGCTCATTCAAATATATTTTCGAAAAGCAGAAAATGACTAATTGCATCTTGTATCGAGGATCTAATATTGATGCAATTATCATTAACAAGTTACACTCACCCCAGTACTTATCAAATTTGTCTTTCATTTTGAAAGCCATGGCCTTCATGTACTCACAATCATCAACTACAGTTAACTCCAACAATTGCTTTATTTTCCAAACTTCAGGTAAAAAAAGATTTGCAGTCGGGTATTCATAGCCAGAGAATACATTAGTGGCTTCATTAAAAACCTCCAAAAATTCCATAATTTTGGAAGCTTTTTCCCAATCCTCGTATGAAGGAACTGACTTGTAGTTAGGATCTCTTTCATGGTATCTCGGAAACACATCTTTAAACTCTAAAGCTGACAAAAGCATGGCATAAGTCGAGTTCCATCGAGTAGAAACATCTAATACAAGTCTTTTGGTAGAGGACAGTTGTAATTGCCTCGCAATTTCATTAAACTTGTGAAGCCTAGCAGGTGACCCCTTTATATATTTAACACTTTCACGAACTTTAGAAATAATGTCATGAATTACAATCAATCCATCTTGAACCATGATGTTGAGGATGTGAGCACAACACCTTACATGAAATATTTTTCCACCAAAAAATAGATTTTTCTTCAAAGTGAAACTATCTTTTAAATGTCTAACAGCTGAATCATTTGAATAAGCATTGTCAAGAGTGATTGCTGAAATTTTATTTTCAATGCCCCAATCATTTAGACAAGAAAAAATACTATCACTGATCATGAGACCAGTATGAGGGGGTGGCATGCTTATAAAATTCAAAACTCTTTTTTGAAGGTTCCAATCATTGTCTAAAAAATGTGCAGTCAAGCACATATAACCAATAGTTTGGTTAGAAGTCCACAAGTCAGAAGTAAGACTTATCCTATCAACACTACCAAGCAAAGCTTTGATTTTTTTCTTCTCTAAAACATATATCTTCATGCAATCTGCCCTAACAGTCACTCTTGACATGCTTTTAAATTTAGGATTCAAAGTTTTCATGAGAAGTTGAAAAAAAGCATGCTCAACCATCCTAAAAGGATACTCATGGACAATAATCATTTTTGCAAGTATATCACTAACTTTTTCCTTATCGTATCTAAATGACGTCAAGTTACCTATTTTACCATCGGGTTCCATAGTAGGGAGTGCCAATACCTGCTGAGTTTTTTCGGAAATAGAAGCCAACCTAACTCCACATATGAGCATATGCCTATTTAGATGTGTTGTTGAGCCCGTGTTTTGATAAGGTAGACGAGCACGACAATAGTTGCATTGGTTTTTTTTTTATACCATCCTTCAATGATACCACTGTAAATTCATTCCAAACCTTAGAAGTCTTTCTTTTTTTCTTTTCAGGGGGATCAGTATCACCATTCATAGTAGTTTCTGTTGTATCTGTACTATTACGTTGTCCTTCGTCAGGAGCCTCTTGGCTTGAATTGACAATGGCAGAATTTTCCCCTGCTTCAGATTGCGGTCCTGGGGTTGTGTTTGTATCATCCCCAAGCAACACAACTGATTAATCACAAACTTAAAACATTACATTATGGTTACAATATATAATAAATTGAATGAAACAAATCAAATATATAAAAGAACATATTAAACTGTTTACCATTTTCAATTGCAGAGGTAGACATGAAGAAGTACTGAAGTAGAGCCGCAGATATACTAAACCCTAAATGGCTTACACTGTTACACACTAACATACACGAGCAGTTCACACTTTGAGTCTTTGACACTTCACAGACTCGCAGTAAGGGAGAAATTTTAAAATGACAGATTGCTAATTGCTCAATGCTAATTGCTATGGCAGTACTGAATCAAATGCTCAATGCTAATTGCTAAGACTCACACTCGCACAGAGACTACAGAGTCAAAGTAAGGGAGAAGACAGTCGACGGACTCACAAATTGTAATGCTTAAATGCTCAATGGCTCAATGCTAAGAACTAGAGGCCAAATGGCCTCTATTTATAGAGAATTAAAGTCACATACATGATACATCAGATAAATCTGGAAGTCGTGCGAATGTGCGATGCAAATCATGCAAATAGTAAATTTAGGGTTTTGAAACTTATAAAATCAGAGATAATAATGCAAATAAATCTTCTTGGAACCGAGAAAAAAATATCAAATTGATTCGAAAATCGCTGATCCGGCGTCTATCGCTTCAACTTCTACTCGATTAGGGAAAAAATTTTAAAGACTTACTGCTTACGAGAAAGGGCAGTCGGCGTATCGATCTCGGAGTCGGGCCGACTCAGTCGGCACTCGGCAAGTCGGCAGTCGGCAGAACCGCAAAACTGCATCAGATCTCCTCTCGAACTGCTCGAGCGATTTCGAGTGGCGACGCCTTCGTGAATAGCTCGGGAGGAGTCGAGTAGTTTGAGGAGAAAACGAGTCGAGTAACTTTCAAATCATATCCGGCTCGTTAACTTGATCGAACCCTAACCCGGGATTGGATTCGGCTCAGATCTATTTCGAATTCGAGTCCCGCTCGTTCGATTCCGAGCCGAATCCGAATCGAGCCCGAGCAGTTCGGTTCGGTTTTCAACCCTAGACACGACGCAAGAAGAAGCCACTGGCTCGGCGGCTGCAGAAAAAGAAAACTGAAAAAAAAATAAATCCTAGGGCTGCTCTGATACCATGTTGAGCCCCAAAGTATATTTTATTAATCATAGAAAATGCCTATATATAAGCCAGAGACATCATAAGCTAAGCCTAGGAATAATATAAGCTAACCTATACCAATAATAAATATAATATAAAAATATAATAACTATTATATTTAACAGTCTCAAACCATCCTTGATTATGCTACTATGATAGCTGTTGTTGTTGGCAAACTCTACCAACGGTAGGTACCCCTCCCAGCCATCCTCAAAGTCCAAGGTGCATGCCAACAACATGTCCTCTAGTGTTTGGATAGTCCTCTCCGACTGCCCGTCAGTATGTGGGTGGAAGGTTGGGCTGAACTGAACCTAGGTACCCATGCCTTCCTGAAAGGACTGCCAAAATCCAATAGTGAACTGAGTACCCCTATCCGATATGATCATCACTGAGATCCCAAGGTAAGCCATGATAAAAAAAAGCCTGACATACTGCTCGGCTGAAAAAGTCGTCTTAACCGAAATAAAGTGTGCCGACTTGGTCAGCCAGTCCATATAACCCAAATGGAGTCATGACCTGCTTATATTGTTCTTTGGAAAATAATATTTTTGAAAAAGTCATGTATTGTACTTTGGCTTTTGATATTTGAGCAACTTTAAACATGCTATATGATTATGCCAAGACCGAAGAGATTGACACTTCTAATGAAGGTAGTGATGACAATGGTCATTCACCTACCACTAATCTTGGTTTTGATACCCATAGCTCCTCTAGTCAAAGGAGTAGCTCCAAGAGCCGAAAAAGGAAACTAGTGTGGGTGAAATGGCCTACACTAGAGGCGGGGGTGAATAGTGTGTTTACTAATTCGATTAGCCTAAATCCACTTTTGATCGATTTTTAGATTAGTTTATGCAATTTGCGATTCAATTACTAAATGCGGAAGCGATAAGAAAATAAAGCAATAAAAACAATCAAGCAATGCAAACACGATATTTATAGTGGTTCGGCCCCAATGCCTACTCCACTACCTAAACACCCCGCTTAGGATTTCCAAACTAGTTTTACTAGAATAATTTGAGTTTCCCTTATACACGAGGACTTTTCACTGAAAAGTCTCACTCTTGACCTAAGGTACTTCCACACCCAGAAGTCTCCGCCTTCTTGTCGAGAGCACTTATCCCACCTCAACCCTAAGGGACAACTAAACTAATCATAGTAACAACTACGTTTAATTACACAAGTGACTTTACTCCTTCTATACCAAGGATACCACTTCACACACAAGACCAACCACTTGGTCTTCACACGCACAGATAAAATAGTTTAAATAACAGAAAAGATTTACAATCAAAAGAGCTTAAGGATAAACCAATAATAAAAGCTCCTTTGCAAGCCTTTGGCTCCTTCACCTCATCAAGGATGAGCTTGATCAGAACTCGAGTTGAGCCCGCAGTTGGCGCTTGAAGAATGAACTCGACAGAGGAATATGTGTGCTTCAATCAATCACTTGGAAGGCTCGAATCTTCCTTTTAGATGCTCAATAATCACTGTGGGAATCCAAGGAAGAAACAATCATATGAGGGTATATTTATACCCTCGTTAAGAAACGACTGTTCAACGGATAAAAAACTATCCGTTACAGCCGCCGGTAGAAGCATCGGTCGATCGGTCCTTCAATCGCTCGAATTACTCTCTGGTCGGTCGGTCGATGGGGCGACCACCAGACGCAGATCATGCCATCCGCGATCTTCGGTCGACCCGTCGGTCGACCGATGAATTTGCGTCAAACGCCTATAAGCAAGTCGGTCGACCGCCAGCCTCGGCCAATTTATGGCTTTGGTCGATCGACCGCCCGACGCAATATACATGCGTTTTCTTCTTCTGGTCGACCGACACAAGCTGCATCTGCAGCTAGCCTATGTTCGATCGATCAGTCGGTCGATCGGGCGATCGACCGAACCTTAGCTGAGATTATTTTCTTCAGTCTTTTTCTTCCGTGCTTGGTTTCCGGGTTCTGGCTTTCAACGAGCATCATCTTGGAGAGCTTTTGACTTGATCTTTGGACTCGTCCAAGCGACTTGGGTGCACTCGTTGATCTTCGAGAAACTTTCGCGACGAACCCGAGCACGACGATCAATGTCCTTCCGATTTTGCGATTTCTCTAAGATCAACGATATGGAACCTGAAACATATTCTCAATGAAATCATTAGTTCCATGTTTGTTATCATCAAAACTATCAAGATTGAGATTAAGGCTAAGGTTGAAAACCTAAAGCCAACAATCTCCCCCTTTTTGATGATGACAAACATCATTGAGAAAATATATACAATAAAGCATAAGGATGTCAACTTAGGGATTTCTCCCCCTATCAACATGCATATCTATGAGATAAACTCCCCCTATCTATATACATGGATTTCCTATTATTTCATCCCCTTTTTTCTTATATACTTATCCCCATTTTGACCTATACATTTCTCCCCCTTTATCCATACTCATCTCCCCCTTTTGACATCAATCAAAAAGGGCAAGAGAGGCTATCTACTCAAATGGATGAAACACAATTAAAGATTCATGAAGTTGAGACTCTAAAGATTTTTCATGCAACATGAAAATCTCAACCAAATGGATGGAAAACAAATTGATATGATCACACAATCATACAATGAAAACAAATTTACATGTATGCACTCAAGTATGAATGTACTCATATCTTTTTCATGACATTTTTAAATTTCATTCAAACTTTTAAAATACAATGATATAATCATTTAAAGCATGTATATCAAGTTTGAATTGAAACTAATGTCATTTGATCTAAATATGAACTTAGCATGTTTTCATTTGAAATAAGCATGAAAACTATGAAAATGCTAAAGTCTCAAGTTTTGCTATCTACTCATGTTTTCTCAAACATAGACATCTAAACATCAAACATGAGATAGTGTAAGACTATGAATTAAGTTTGGGCTTAAAATAAATTTTTTAACTTACTTTGTTGACTTAAGTCAACCTATACTTCTAGTTTTCAAAAATCACCTTTTTAAGTTTAATCAAAATTATATTTTTGACAAATGATTTTGAAACTAATTTTTGGATAAAAGATTTGATACCAAATATAGAATGCTCATTTTGATACCAAATTTGGGATGAAAATTTTGATACTAATTATTGAATAGTTATTTGAAATGCATGTATCAAAGTTTGATCTCAAAATGAATTTAAAAGTCAAAGCTCATTTTTCATCCTATATTGTTTTCAAATAAATAAATGGATCCTAGCTGTCATCCAAAATATCAAAATTATTCCTAAAAATAATTTTACTCATTAAAATGTGTGAATGATATTAGAATTAGAATCCAAATGGTGTACATGAGTTTTTTTTATTAAAGTTTTTGAAGAAAAATCAAAGTATAGAAAGATTGATATTTCAATTAAGGATGATACTTTGGATTTTGAAATCTAACTTCAAAAATATATTATAAATTTGATCCTTGATGAAATATTTTGAAATTTTTACTAAAGAAACTAGATTTTTCAATGAAGGTATTGCTTCAAGAATCACCTAAAAAAGATTTTTCTAGATTTTACTAAATATAATTGAAATTTATACTAAATGTAGGTTGAAATGATATTTTTATAAATTTCAATTTTTCTTAACACTTTTTCAATTTTCATTCAAACTTCCATGACACCACATGATGGTCATGTAAAGAGTATATGTCAAGTTTGAAATAAAAATTATTTCCTTAAGTCAAGATATCAACCTAGCATGATTTCATTCAAACTAGTTTTAATGAAACTTGCTAAGTTTCAATCTTAACATTTACTCATGATTTTTCAAGTTTAAACCTATGAATACCTAACATGAGTAAATCAAAACATGTTTATCAAATATGGATCATAAATGAGACCTTTAAGTCAACTTGTTGACTTGGGTCAACAATGTTCAAAAAGAGATTTTCATGAATTAACCTCAATTGTCATTTTATCCATATCCATAAGAATTTTCATTCTAAGTGCATGGAAACATGTCATACATATTCCTAAACATGTTTATGAAGATTTGGACTTAAAATGAAATGACCAAGTCAATTGATACCAATTGTGGTTTGTTGACTTGGACCAAGCTTTTCAAGATTAAGTCCCCTAAAGTGATATAGATATCACATTGTTCATCTAGACAAGAATTTTCAATTTTAACTTTCTAGACTTATGTGATATGTGTATTTAAACATGTTCATCAAATTTTAACTTAAAATGTGGTCTCTAACAAGAATTTTAACTTAGAGCAAGTTTTATTTAATCAAAATTATCATAAAATTTGCCTAAGTTATCAAATTATTTTCTACTCATGAAATCTCAAACATTTATCATGCAAGCATCAATCATGAGTATAGAGACATCATTAAACATGATAATTCAATTAGTTTACTAAGATTTTTGCAAAAATTAAAATCATACATTTTCCTTAGAAATTTTGTCCAACCTTTTTCATTTACTTTTTAAATTCTTCTAGATAGCATAGCTTTCTAATTTTTAACTTGCAAGTAGACTTCATTAGTATCATAATGAAATAATAAGACTACTTGGCAAGCTAGTATACTAAATAACACAAGTTTAGTACAAAGGTTCATTTAAAACCTTAACCTATGATAGATAGTGAATATTCATTTTAATGATGGATTTCATGATCTCTAAATGAATCTTAGAGATCCTAAGATGTAAAACATTCAAGAATAAGATCTCTTTCTATGTTAAACTAGTTTGGACTTAATGATAAGGTCTCTAATAATGAATACCAATCTAAAGCAAGTTTTATTTGATAAATTTTGTCTAAGTGCTAAGTTTTTATCTACTCATGAAAAATCAAGAATTTTATATGCAATTCTAGTTATGAGTATAGAGACATGATTTTAACTTAAACAATGAGGTATAACACTAAGATTTTTAATTAATTAAAATTATATATTTTTCATGATAATTTGTCAAACTAATCTATTCTATTTAGCCTTCCTAAATACTTATAACTTGCAAGCCAAAAAGTAGCGACGACTCTGCAACTACGTGCATCAGGCAGTTGCAAAGGCTTCGTGTTTGCGACGACATTTCGTCCGCAGACACTACTGTCGCAGAATTAATAACATCGCGATGACATGGCTACCGTCTTGCGATCGTCTTTTGCGACTACATTTGCGACCGTGTTGCCATCGCAAACGCCGTCAGAATTATAATTTTAATCCCCCTGCCCTATTTTTTCCTCGCTCGCACCCTCTTTCTCTCGCTGCCCGCCGCTCACCCTATTTTCAGCCACCCGCTGCTCGTCGCCCGCCGCCGACATTCTGCCTCTCTCTCTCTCTCTCTCTCTCTCTCTCTCTCTCTCTCTCTCTCTCAGCCCTTCGTTTCCAACGGAATCCCAACAAATTAACCATTATGCGCTCTCCCGCACCAATCTCTACGCCCTTCGATCGCTCCCTTGCCCCTCTCTTCAATCTCCGTCTCCTTCTCATTCTCCTCCTCAGACACCTCGAAGCCCTAATTCCTAACGTGTCGGTGAGGGCGAGAACCTTATAGGGGGGTAATCTGATTGGAGTCGCCGCGGACCGCCGCGGGAGGATGAGGAACCGCAGAGAACGCCCTCTGGCAGAGCTGTACGTCGCTATCGAAAGGCTCACGCAACCGAAGGCATGTAAGATACTTCACTGTTACTGATCATGGTGTTGAATTCACCTATGTGATCAATTGGATCCTTTTGGTCTTTGGACTGGAATGATTTGCCTTTTTTGCTCGGTTCTTTAAGCTTACATGGGCGTGATTAATTGTAACCGGAAATTGGGTTATATTTTGAGCATTTTTGTTCACGAAAATTAACTCCTTTTTCATATTAATTTGTTGTAGTTTGTGGTTTTGAGGCATTCTGATACGGACGCATGGTTCCATTCCCTTGTGCATCTATTTTACTAGCTAGGTAGCGAAATGGTTAATGATGGTAATTAACATATCTTGGCATTTCGGTTGATTTATTCTGCTTACTGGTGTACTGATGGTGATAAGTTTTTGCTTTTATTTGGTCGGTTGGTTTAGTTCTCTATGATGGTTGTCGTAATTGATGTTGGTTGTTAACCTATTTTCTAGATCACGCCAATATACTAGAAGGGACTTGCCGCATTGAGGGTCCTGTTGATGAGTACGACTATGAGCCTCAGAGGATAGATTCGGTGAGATATGCAACTGAGGAAGTTGTTTACTCTATCATTATATCTCAACAGTCTAGACCCCTTAATTTTAGTCATATGTTTCTTTGTATTCACTTAGTAATAATCTGACTGCAATATGTTGTCTATTCCTTGATAAGAGTACAAGTCTCATGCAAGCTAAATGGTTGCAGTGTATTAAGACCTTCTTTAGTTAATTGCTTTTAGTTTGCATGGAGGATAGGATAACTTGAACATCATTCAGAACAAATTTATATATTTTTGTTTTAGTGATCTCTTTGTAAAGCCTTATACTCCTTTGTCTTTTCTTTGAATGTTTTAAGATTGATTCATTGTTTTTTTTCTACATTCCTTATAGAAATGTTCATTGATGGCTTCATATTGTTGGCTTCGTAATGTTGGCTTATACTCCTATTTCTTTAATGATATGCTCTAAATCTGCTTCATATTGTTGGCTTAATGTTATATGCAGGGTGTAGCTTGGGAATCATTGAGTGGCTTACATAACTCCAATACCATGGGAACATGTTAGCTCTGCTACAACTATATAGGCAATGAATTTCAACTTATAGTATGTGCAATATGGATAATGGGGATCTAAGAGTGGATACTTGCTATTTGACACGGTATAAGCCATGCTCATTGATTTTGACATATTTTTTCTTAGGTTGATCTTCCATAGCAATTTATTTCCAAAGAGAATTGTTCTCTATTAGCTGTTTTGTTCCCCTTTATTTCTTCAATTATAAATTGTCTCTACTCTCAATCATCATTGTTTATACTTGTTTGCTCTCTGCTTCACACACATAAACTCTTTTATGTTCTATCTTTGTATATTTCATCAATCTATGCCAGGTTATATTGAGGAACCAACCAGGTCTTCATGCTTTCCTAAAGGGTATAACCAAAGCTTTATTGAGATGAAATCATCACATGAACTTCAAAAAAACATCTCAGTTCAAACAGAGAGCAACTTTGCTACTTGTAGATCAAAGACCTACATGTTGTTCCAAGGATTGATGCACACTAGCAGACCCTATAGATTGTTGATTTCTTTTAAAATTTTTGTTGTAATTTCCTTTGTAAGTTTTGTTGTGCATGCTTATTGTTTAATCTTCTTCGTTGCCTGTTGCAAACCCATAAAATGTGAAGTTGCATATTGGACTAGATGTCAATGTAAATTACACATTTAAAGCCAAAAAGTTTTTATCAACTTGCATGATAAAAAGGATATTTGTATTCATAAATAATAAAGGAATAGTTCTGATGAAGTACTGCTTGAGGGAACTGTTTAAGTTGATAGATAACTCCAAAAAAGATCTATAAATGCATTGGCTAGATGAGGTGTGAGGATTAGTTATGCAATAGTAGACACACTAAAAAAAACTTACCAGACATTAGAAAACACTTGATAGCTTTTAATTTGGCCAAGAATTTTGTCCACGATAGAGATCAAGGGTGAGAAAGCATTTTAGGTAGTCAAATCATAATGATGTAGGCCTTGTGGCATTTGTTATTCTTTTAGATATTTTTCTTTGAAAAAATTAATTCTAGGATCATATTAAGCTACCCACAGTTGGTGGAGACAGGATTTTTATGCCATCATATTGACATTTTTGCATGCATTAGTGACTCATTTTATTATTTTGATAGAAGTTGGCTGAGATCAATATCCTGACAATTCATGACGATTATTGTTGATTTAATTAAATTATATAAATCACCAATAATTTCTCATTAATTTGTTGCAATAATAATTAACTAATTAAATGTATGACTGATCTTTAGGTTTTAAGCCGTCCATACTTGAAAAATGGACATGCAATGCAGCAAAAACAAGTATCAAATTGTATTCATATATTTTTGTTTACTGGAAGTATTCATTATTAATTAATTTTGTAGGCTAATTAATATATAGTTCAGAGTTCATTGAATTAGTGACAGAGAAGTATTGTCTTAATGTAGATATCCATCCGATGACCGATAAGTTGAAGGATTGTGACGAACTATCGCAAGATCTCCGAAGCCGTGGACTGTGTTTGGTTCTTATGACAAGCATAAATCAATTTAAACGACGCTGACTGATGTGCTTCCCACGCAACTCCTCTTCCCGTCGTCACCTAATGCGCTTGATCATTGATGTACTTTTTTTATATTTATGTTGATATGATGTAAATATTATTATTTTGGTACGATGTAAATACTATTTTGATATCCATATATTATAATTTATTGTCTTTTGTTTCATATGTGCTTTAATTAAATATTTGAATAGGATTTTTTATTTTTAAAAAAAAAATACATATTCATGGATCATTTTCCACCCACCAGCACCGACTCACTCAGGGGCTATTTCACTCTGCCACAGGTCGAAAAAGGGCTTTTGACTCCATGAAGAAAGACACGGGAGCCCTCACTCCGAAACTTTGCCTTCTTCAAATTGCAACCAAGGAGCGGTAGAACACCAGCTCTGACCCGTGACTATACAATAGGAGTCACCTGTCTAGGTATCGCTGCTTGACCTCACCCCAGGGGCACAACCGACTCTCCATAGCCAATTGCAAACCTGTCAGGAACTTTTCACCAAGGAGCCAGGGGTACTCATTTTCTATGGGATGGTTGCTCATGCTTTTTCAGGGTTTTCAACCTAGTAGAAGCCTAGGACGACAGCAAGATGCAATGATGAGCCAAGACTTGTCAGACCCCATAGCAGAAAAAAGGGCCTAGGTTGAAAGGGCACCCAGGCCTGCGACGGCTCTGCGACCGTAGAGGCCGTCGCAGATGCGATGACTTGGTCTCGTGAAGCGGTCGCAAATAACTATGCGACGGTGTTGCGACGGCCTCCGACGATCGCAAAATCTACATTTTTGGCGACGGTGACTAACCGCGACATTCTTGTTGCGACCACATCTTTGGTCGCAACTCATCTGTGACGGCTCTGCGACCGCAGTAGCCGTCGCAGATGATGAAGTTTTTGGTAGTGTTATACACATGCAAACTGATAATTGAGATCAAAGTAACAAAATATCATTACATGATTTATTGATAATTGTTAACTCAAATGCAAGTAACAGAATATCAAAGTAATTAACAGATCCATGCTGCAGTAATTAACAGAACATCATAAGTCCAGTAGAGTGAGTGAATTGATAAAATCACTTTGAATGCAGTAACAAAAAATTAGATATTAGAATGCAGTGTTCCTATAACCAGATATATTAGAGAAAACCATAACTTTGATCGAAGAATATTATAACAATAGCAAGTATACTTAGGGTGAAACCCTAGATTCGAGGAACAATAGCAAGTATACTTAGGGCAAGATCCTAGATCCGAGGAACAAGATAACATTGCAAGGATATGCCGAGAACAAACAACATTGCAGATAAAATAGACCAAAACCCTAGATAAGATCCGATGAAAACCTTGTGTGATAAAAGTTCATACATAGCAAGAACCGAAGAAGAAGAGAGGGTAGTCGGGCCAGATCTGACTGAGAAGAGAAGGCGAGGTCGTCGGGCTAGATCTAGCCGAGAAGAAGACGAAGGGGGGGATCGTCGGGCCAGATATGGCAGAGAAGAAGAAGAGGAAGGGAAGAAAGTACCTTGCGAGGAGATCTGATGATGAGGAAGGGAAGAAGAGATGGGATCACGCTTGCAACCCTAGTTGTCGCCGAGGGTAATTTTTTTGCCAAGAGGTGGTCGAACGGATGCGGGGAGAGCTGTCAAGGATAGGTGGTCAAACGCATGGGCTTTGTTCATTTTCGCGAAACAGGCGGAAGACTTGCAATTATTTACAAGTCTGCCACCATCCATTTCAAATTGTTTTAACGAAAACCCGAATTCTACTCCGAATAGAATTCAGGTTTATGTATAAAATAGATTTCGCGAAAATTCAATTTCGTGAAATCAAACCCGAGATAGAGCTGCCAAACACGATTTCAACACCCGATTTTAGTTTTGGGCGAAACGAAAATCCGAAACTGAGTGTAACAAATCGGGCCTTAAATTTCAAACATTTTGGGATGAACCGGCGCCTCCACTGAGTAACATACTACATCCAATAAAATTCGGGTAGAAAAGGGCATATTCCCGTGGACCACGTCCACGCAACGAAACTTCTTCCGGAGCCGCAGCAAACCGATGGCTCGGCTTTCCGCCACGTTGAACCAACCAGCGGACCCAGCGATTCGGAATCTTTTGGGTCCCATTCCTGCGACCCAATATACTAACCCGTACGCGCATCTCTTTCTCTTCTTCTTCCTCGGTTCTCTGGGGACGGTCTCTCGAGTCAACTCATTTCCCCCACCAAGCCGGCAAGCGATAGAGAGAACGGTGGAAGAGATGACGGTGGCGGCGGAGGCCAGCGCTAACACCTGTTACCGGGGCTGCTGCAGCAGTGCCGCCATTCCCCTTCACCTCCCGGCGTCCTCTTTCGCCCTCCTATCCCCAATCGCCAAAGGTAATTCTCCGATGTTCATATTCCCCGTTTTCGTTATTCAACAATCGTCTGATGCCGGAATTGATCGATTTTCTTCGCTTCCTTTAATTCAAGGCGGGGAGAGCACCGTATACGACGCGAGGCTCAGCGACGGCACCAGGGTCGCCGCCAAGAAACCCGTCCTCTCCACCTCCGACGACCTCGACCACTTCCACCGGCAACTCCATCTCCTATGGTCCGTTCCGTCCAAAGGTTTTTCTTTTATAATTTTATGTTAATGCTGGTTTTTTATTTTTGTTGATCCATATTTTATGGGGTGAAGCAAGCTGGACCACCCGGGGCTGGCCAAGTTGGTGGCGGCGAACGCCAGGCCACCAAACTATCTCTTCTTCTTCGAGATGTATGAGGCGCGGAGCCTGGCGGAGAAGTTGCACGCCGAGGAGTGGAGCCCCAGCGTCGATCAAGCTATCGCCATCGCTTATGACCTAGGTCCGCCTCTGTCCACGATGGATCTTAGTTCTGACTTATTATTTCTCTTTGTTCTTTGTTATGATGCATAACTTGGGGCAGGGAAGGTTGGTGGGTCATTTATTTGTACTGCAGGTTTTTCAGAATAAATCCTAGCAGATAAAATTTTAAATTGGCCTCTTGTATCCTATCACTGATCCGTTATTGTACCCTGTTTCACCTTGTTTATGAGTTTCATATAAGCAGCTTTATTGATATGGTATGTTATTCTTTGAGTATTTTAACTTTAGGAAAGGCACAGGGCCAAGATTATCGTTTCTAGAGAATGTCACTCTCTTTGAGTACCGAAATTAAAGATTGTACATCTCAAGTCAACTAATTCTTATTTTCTATGTGCCCACTCGCTCTGGATAACAAAGATAATGTTGGGTAAGGGTAACAAGCATTTTCCTTAGAAATCCATAGATAATTAGCAAGAGTAAAAGATAGAAGTTTGAAATTTTGTGCAACTAATCTTGGACAACTAGAGACAAATAGTAGTGGTATATCTTGGTTGCTAGGAGAGGTAGTTACTAAATGAAAGATGCTTTTATGAATCTATTATAAGGTTTTTGTCTTTAAAGTGGAATTAGTATAGTGCTAACTGTTAGCTAATTTCAACTTTCTGCTCACATCATAGTGCAGGTTGTGTCTTGATTTATTTCAAGTTTGATCATAAGTCTAGAATTTCTTACCAAGACTGCTCATAAAGATTATAAACAGATTTTAAGTTTATTGACTGCGTTCAAGACCTGCGTTCATTTACTGATTTTTAGTTTAAGTAGGGAATTGTGAAGATAAAGTAATGGGTGATAATGATATCTAATATTTTTGAGTAAAAATATAAGAAGGCCACACAGAAGGAAGAAGAGGGAAAATAGAGAAGGTATGTACTGATTGAAGAACAAAAAAATTAACATATAGCATTATTTTATGTCAAAGGATAGAGAATGGCAAACTACATCATGCTATGGCATAGCACCTTTCCTAATCTCAAACTAAAGAAATTGGTTAGCGGTTTATAATTGGAGTGACATTGTAGTGCATCACCTTTCGTGAATCCACAGTTGCAAAGAAGCTTGAAATCTTTATGTAATAGAGAATACTAGGAAGAGATTGATTGTGTTGAGAAGTGTGAACCTCAGTGGAGGTGGTCGTACTAATGTAACCCTCGATATGGCTCTTATGTGATGTCAAAATATTTGGTCAAAATATTTCTAAACTGCAGAGTCAAGCCATTAAAGTCATAAAACTATAAATCATAACACATTTAGAATTTTAGATAAACATGTTATGTTCATGTAGTAATTCAGCTCCCTTAAAAGGACCCCAAAAAATAATGATGAATATTAATTAAGATGTCGAAGTGATATCTAGTGGATACTGAGGCTCATATGTGGGAAAAAGTAAGCTTTTGATTATATATGAAGATTTGAAGTTATTAATTATTATGAACTCAACAAGTAACGCGTATACCTAGCCTTGTAACTATGCATGAGCTGAAAATGACAGTTCAGCATGGAAAGGCCAGTCATCCATTCAAGCCTTTGATGCCCTTTACCTGAGACCACTAATTCTATAGTATCTATTAATTACCTATACACCTTTCAGCCTGGCAGAATTCAATGCCGTTTTGCCAAATATTAAGCTCATTATCTGCTAGCTATCACTTCAATATCTTAATTAATATATATTTTAAGTCTCTTCACAATGGCTGAATTGACCATATGGAACATATTTATGTGAATGTGTTGTGATGTATATGATGTCGATTCCTTGACTACTCAATTTATAACTAATTAGCTGCATTGCCAATATGGGCGTTAACATGTTTGAGTGGCCATCCAACGACATGAAGCTAACTTATGGCCAAAGTTCTCTACTTTTCTTTCTCAAAAGAAACGTTTGAATGAATTTGTACTTTTATCTATCATGCCTTTGTATCTTTTTTAGCATGTTCTAATTATCAACTTCTCCATTTTTTGTTCTCAGCAAAGGCTCTTCAATACCTACACAACCTTGGAATTGTACATAGGGACATCAAACCTGCAAATATCCTTGTAAATATCTTTACCCTTATTTTTTCTTATTTAGAGTGTTATGCATATTCTTAAGCCAATCTAATCCTTAAGCTGGATTGTCATGTAGCTTGACAAGAACCTTCATCCGCATCTAGCTGATTTTGGGTTAGCTACATACAAGAAGGATCTTAAACATGTATCTGTTGATAATTGGAGGTCATCTGGCAAACCCACTGGTGGTTTTCACAAAAAGAATATGGTGGGAACTCTCATCTATATGGCACCTGAAATTCTGAGGAATGACATTCACACAGAAAAATCAGATGTCTACAACTTTGCAGTATCTATCAAGTAAGAGATAGTATACTTCATACCTATATGTATTAAGTAATCATCTTACCTGTTCTTACTTGGGTTAAGTAGTTGTTGAGTTGGTATTCATAATTATATAATAGAAATATCTAGTATAATTTTCTCAATCATTCAGCTCGATTCTGTATGTACACACTACACACCTAGTGGGATGCTTCATTCACAATTCCTACTGGGCAAAATTTAATCTCGTTCTCTGTGTTGGTCAAGCATGGATATAGCATGATATAGTTGTGATTGTAAATTTATAGATAAACCTCCTTTTACCTGTGATGTACATGCATGTTTATTTGCTTCAAAACAAAATGATAATCTGTAATTAGGTATTAATATGTTATTCATAGCAAGTCAAACAAAAAAGACATGCAAACTTAAGGAATGAAACAAAGATTAAACAATGTATATGGATCAAATGAGGTAAAAGATAACTACTCTTAAATTTATGTCATTGTGTCATAAAATTACAAATTTTACGTCAAAAGTTTACTACCATTTGGAAAAAGCAGCATATCCTGTTATCTGTGACAAGGTGCATAAAGATTTGGGTTACTCATATTAATTTATCTAGGTTAAACATGAGCTAGAGCACAACTAACTATGACCATTTACTTCTACACATATTGCTGACATAGCTTCCACTAATACTTGTGAGCAATTTGTTGGTATCTCTTTATTTATGAGGTGTTAAGTGTTCTAATTTTTCTTTAACTTTCTGCAGTGAGCTTCTCACTGGTGTTGTTCCTTATACTGATCTACGAGCAGAAGCCCAGGTATTGTTACACCTTTTATGCCTTCACTCCATTTATACATTTATTATGCAAAACTATGATGTGCAAGTTCATAGAGACATTTATTAAGACAACAATAATCTAATCCAATTACATTACTAGCTTCACTAAGGTGGGAATACTCATTTATCAAGTTATTATGTTAATAAACTTCACTTCGAGTCTACTAGGGCAATCATTCTTAGTTTAGTTATTAGCATGTACTATTTATATCAGTATTTATGTTAGTGTAATGGGTTTTCTTGACTTGCTTTTAGGATATTTTCATGAATTAAGATTGTAATGATTTATTAATATAACTATCATTATCTTAGGCACACACTGTTCTTGAAATGAGTTATACGGAACAACAACTAACAGCAGCAGTTGTGTCCAATGGACTAAGGCCTGCTCTTGCTCACCCTGAATCTGGTTCTCCACCAAGTTTATTATCTCTCATTGAAAGGTCTTGGGATCCAAATCCGTTGAATAGGCCTTCTTTTGATGACATAGTCCAGGAGTTGTACTCACTTATGAAGCATAGAGACATCTCTAGTCTACCATTTACCTCTAGCAATCAATTTCAAGATGACAATGACCTCAAATATATTCAAGAAGATTTTAGTTGGTTGACACGTGGAGAAGAATTAGCTAAAAAAGTTAGCACGGAAAAGTCAAATATGAAAGCCTGGTCCAGTTCTCTGCATGATGCTGTGCAGTATAAGCCAACTTTGTCATGGGGATCATTTGCAACATGTGGAAGAAGAGAGAAAATGGAAGATACGCACTTCATGCTTCCACATCTGTGTAATGAGAAAGATGTTCATGCTTTTGGGATTTTTGATGGTCATCGAGGTACTAATTTCACTAAGTCTTGTTTCATATTTTGAAACTAGGGACTATTAGCTAAAACTCTAATGTGTGCAGGTGCAGCAGCTGCAGAGTTTGCTTCTCGAGCACTGCCAACATTCCTACGTAACTCTGATTATATATCCAGGTTCCCTTCTGTTATATGTTTATATATAATATTTTAAACACTTCACCCTCGCCTAATTCTGAATCAATTGCAGTCCTGCAGATTCACTTCTTGATGCTTTCACAAAGACTGATAAAACATTCAGAGATGAGCTAGAATTACATCGTAACTCAAGAAAAGTTGCTCAGAAAGACTGGCATCCTGGTTGCACAGCAGTAACAGCACTAATAGTGGGAAACAAACTCTTTGTTGCAAATGCTGGCGATTGTCGAGCTATTGTTAACCGTACAGGCAGCCCATTTCCTATGAGTAAGGTGTGAAGCATAAAACCATTCCATCTTATTTATCAAAGATTATTTGACAGACAGATGAATACCAGTAGGACCTATCAGTATGATCTTTTCCAATGATATACAAAGATTTTTTTCCTGAACAATAGTTACTGTTCCTTATTGCTTTTGGTAGGATCATGTTGCTAGCTGTCCAGAGGAAAGAGCACGTGTCATGAAAGAAGGTGTCGTAGTGAAATGGCAAGTAGATACATGGAGGGTTGGACCAGCTGCTCTCCAGGTACCTTATTTCATTTGGTTATTGGACAATGTGACTTCTCTGAGAATTGCATACTTAACTGAGCTATTGGGAAATTAAAACATTGAGTGACTCAATGGTTGAGCCAGCGTATGGACTAATTGAAGCTTTTGTTTCATACTATTGTTAATGATAGTCGCAGTTTTCTATTGCATATATATTTTCCTTTACTTCAATAATAAAATTTAAGTTTTCCCTCTTGTCAGGTCACACGTTCAATTGGTGATGATGATCTAAAGCCTGCAGTAACAGCAAAGCCTGAGATATTTGAGACTTACATATCAGCAGATGATGAGTTCCTGGTAGGATTTGGCAGACTACTCAGTTTGAGAACTAGCTATTTATTTCTATGCTACATCATTGATATGCTTTATGGTCATATGTTTCATATGTTAATTTCACAAGTGCTATGTGATGGGTCCCTACTGAAAATATACTGATGATTTTGTGTTCAGAAATTATCTTGACTGGCGATTGTTTTTTGTCAGATATGCTAAATATGATTTTATAAACTAAAAAAATCCTATAACTAAGCTTCTTACTAATTGGGATTGGTAAGGGTGGGGCAAAAACTAGCAACAAAAGAATACACAGATTAGAAGTTGAGGATTGAATTCCTAAAGCTGTGGTATGGAAAGCATTCTGAGTTAGTAAGCAGTTTATTTGGAGTTCTTCCTCGTCCTCTATAGAGCCAACCACTAAAACCTCTGGATCACCTCCTAAGTATTTATACCAAATTTATTAATATGGGAGAACTGAATATAATGTTCTTAAAGAGTGTATTTACAGGAATCTAATACCACTAACACTTTCAAATGACCTTTAAACTGCAGGTGATGGCTAGTGATGGACTCTGGGATGTGATAAGCAATGAGGAGGTGGTGTCCATCATCAAAGACACTGTTAAGGAGCCTTCCATGTGTGCAAAGAGGTTGGCCACTGAAGCTGCTGCACGCGGCAGTAAAGATAACATTACTGTCATTGTTGTCTTCCTTCGTCCAGTCTCAACTGCCGAGAGAATTTATTAGCTTCAGAGGAACCACGTGTTGTGCTGAGTAATTGTGCTTCAGCGTGGTCTTTGCTGAATGTAGTACAAAAGATAACATCAGGGTTTGTCTTCTCTCTCTGGACTCTCCTGCAAGAGAAATTCACTAGCTCAGTTCGGGGCGATTCAGGCATTGCTTCATTTTCTCCAATTAATTATTTCTTTAGACTTGAGACCAACTCCCATCAAACAGTTTCTGAAGCATCAGTACTTCAATGTTTTTCTGGAGTCAGACTGCACAAAGGAAAATCAGGAGAGATTGTTATCTAGAGCCTTTTGTATTCATTTTTACTTGCAATGGGTTGCCAATATTAGTGTGGCATTGTTATCTAAATTATTTGATTTGTTAAATAAATTGGAAGTAATAAAAACATTTTTTTTTTTTTGTCAAATAGTAATAAAAACATATTTGCAAGTAACTTTCTGATATCGTAAAATTTGTTAATCAATTGGCATGGTTTTCAAGGGAAATTATGATATTTTATACCTTGTCTTAATACTGTGATATTTCTATCCAAAAAAAACAAAAAAACTCGAGTGGGCTCCAATTGAAATATGTAAATGTGATCGAATGCGGAGATGGGGTATAACTCTATAACCTGGAATATGATAGTACTATGGAGTGGAAGGACGCTTACACGATTGAATAATGAATATGATAGTACTCTGGAGAGGTCACAACACGATTGAATAAATTAAAATAAGAGAGATGTATAAGATTGTGCAGTATATTTTTCTCTCTGTTCGTCTTCACAAG
Organism: Canna indica; assembly: GCA_034359265.1. Classification (NCBI taxonomy): domain Eukaryota; kingdom Viridiplantae; phylum Streptophyta; class Magnoliopsida; order Zingiberales; family Cannaceae; genus Canna; species Canna indica. The sequence continues at coordinate 61,240,187 of CP136897.1, forward strand.
AGCAAGAATGAGAGAATCCTCTTTCTCAATGCAACAGCTTCAAGAAATGACTGCTTGAGTTTGGCCGTTGGCTTTAATGGTCGCGGGTTTGCTTGCCGGAGGTGCCAAGAAGAGAAAGAGTTTGCTACACGTACACCTTGACTGCTCGTCACCTTCAGAACGCCGCCACTATCGCCGTGTTCCCATGTCACGGAGAAGGAACTAACCTCGTGTGGAGGCTGCCAAGTACCAAAGTAAATATGCTATATATATAGAGTTTTTTTTTTTAATCAAAAGACTCATGACGACCACGCATCTCAAAGCAAATCTATCAACTAATGAGTAAATCAAAATATTAAAATAAGGCTATTTATTTATTCAATAAAATTAATATAAATTTTTATGTAAATTTTATTTTTTAAATTTTTTTGAGATGCAAATTAAATTGCTAATTAATATAGACAGAAATTAAGACAGGAGGTGGGGCAGAAGGAGTTCGGCTGTCAATGAGAACTGGAAAGGTAGGGAAAGCTCGTGGAAGCGGCTGCTTCGGTGCTACAAACCTGGTAGCAGCGATAGAGATGAGAGTTCATACTACTATGGAAGACCAGAGGGCGAGAGACGGAGAGAGAGAAGATGAGTGTTTGAGGAGGTCGGATATTACTTTTATCTAAACAATTATGGATGATTGACCGTTGGAGGCTTGGATGAGCCGGCGGAGATGAAGAAGACGAAGTGTCCGGAGATGGAGCAAAAACTTCGTTCGGGTAATTTATAATTACTTCAGATTTAATACATCTAATGACCCATAAGAATCAAAGCCCTCATGGATAGAGAAAACTGCTTCTTAAAAAAGTTTTTCACCAAATTTACTATATGTGATGGCAACATCTATATAATTTTTATCCATTAAGAAAAGGCAATATACAAACCACGTAATCATGTATAATACATATATGATATATATGATATCAATTTGCAAACCACTTAATCATGTATAATACATATATGATATATATGATATCAATTTGCCGGTTCATTTGATTCAAATTTGATTTCAATCCGTTCATTATTGATTCAATAGGAAATTGGCTAGTTCTCCTCAAAGCGTACATACACCTTTAAGTGGTAGCGTCTAGCCCAATGATGGCAACAGGTCTGTTAACCATATTTTTTATGATTAACCAAAATCGAAAAAATGTTTATATATCTATTAAGCGAAATGGAAACCAAAACTATTCATTTTCATGGTTCTCCCAAAATTCTCAAGAAAATATTGTACTTGATTGCAACTTCATGTTACCTATACGTACCCTTCATGTACTTTTTTATTTATGTTTGGAGATTTATGATATACAATTGATACTAATTAATTCATGCCATAGATGATTGCGGAATGCTAAAAATAATTACGAGATAACTACTAGCTAGACAAAATTATAGGAGACCAAACTGCGAGATTGAGTTATCTCAAAATTTGGTATCTGTGGTTCTTTTGTCCATTCATGCAAAATATAGCCATATTTTTTTGTTAACATTATATGGATATATAATGGTCAATTTTAAATTATCTTAAAAGATAGTCCCTCAATTTGGTCAAATACAAACTGGTTCAAAAGTAAACATGAAATGAAGGTATTTATATATGCACACATAAAATTAATCTCCACACAATTACATATATGTCACCGTAAACAAATTGTATACGTACAAATGATATCAAACCCACTCCACCACAATCATACATCCAAGTTTATATAATTAAACCATCAATTCCGAAAACAAATGCCACCACAAAACTACAACACATGCACCACATCAAATTCAGTCACCATTAAAGCTTTAATTAATTAAGTCCTTGAAGACACTCCATGGATGGCAAGAATGTATATGAATTGTGTGGCTGAAAGAATGATCAAGAAGGCTTCCATTGTCCTCTGCAAATTAAATGCATCTCATCTCAATAATAAGTAACTAGACCATAAAAAAATTAAGGCCTAATAAATGCTAGTAATTTTTATTTGTGTCTTACCAGGCGAGTATTCCTTCCCTCCAAGTAAATCTCTTTGCAAGCCAAACTGCAATTTTTTTCTTCAATATATTAGCTTCCTTATAATTACAAAAATTAATATATAGAAGTAGTCAATGCCTTGCTGTAATTGCATTACTACTTGAACTTACCCCATAGCAAGAAGAGTGAGGCCCCAAGCTATGACAGCAGAAGACGCAGCAGACGGCAAGCTGCCATAACGCCAGTTTCGAATATGGTGGACTCCGGCGATCGCCGCTGCTGCGCCAACCACTCCAGCAATCAGCGCAAACACCACGAAGAAGCCGGTCGCCTGGTTCCCCATCGGAAAGTAGACCGGCGAAAAATGAGCCGGCAGTTCAAGCCCCTGACCTACCAGTTTCACGTAAAATTGACATCAACCAACCATGCATGAAAACAATTAATTGCAATGAGATATAATGGATTATATATATACCTATTACGAAGCCATGATTGATGGAAAAATTGAGTGCCCATCCTCCAATGGACGCCACAATGACATACATGCAGAAGTTGAGGACGAGAAGAAGGGAAGCGATAGGCTTCAACCCCTCATTCGCCATTGATAAGACTTTCTGTTATTATTACGTACCTAGCTTGGAAGAACAAGAAGCTAATTGATGTTTACTTCTCCAGTATTGTTTCTTGCATCTCAACTTCATGCATTCTTGCTCGCTTATATAAAGTGTTGGAGCCGAACGATTTTGCAATCCAGCTAGGTTTGTTCTTTTCTTGTGAGGTCTTGGAAGCATTGAGTGCTGAAGGGGTTTAATGGAAGAAGGAAGGAACCTTAATATTTAAGGTAAGTGGCGGCTGCAATTTAATTTAGAAGCTCTACTGGGGCCAATTCGATCAGTCCATCGACCAGGAAGCTCTAGCATCTCAAGAATCAATATTTTCGAATTAATTCTGGCCCTGCATTGAACTGGTTGAGCCACGCATTGGTTCGTCGATCCAACAGGTTTGACTAATTCTAATAAAACTGATTTTTTCTAAAGCAAAGGTAGATTATATTGGGGTTTGAACCCGACTTCTAAAAACCATACAAATGCTACTCACAGTTGGCAAAAGAAAATGAAACTGAATTCAACTAGTTTTAGCGAGTTTTCACGTAGTTCGATCGATTGATCAGATTAACTAGCTAGATTTTGTTGGATTTTGATGTACTTCTAGTCAAATTAATCTAGTATCAGTTTGTAGTTGAATCGATCGAATCAGTTGATTTAATCCAATTTTAAAAGCATTGGTGATCTTTGGTTTTTGTTGGCACTGATATTTTTGAATGGGGCTTCTTCCAAACATTTGCACTTTATTCTTCTCAATCCCAAGTGATCCTTTTGCTAAAGCAAAGCAATTCTCTAGCTTCTTTTTCATGTTTGAATTAATGTAAAAAGGCCCACTGTGGGCTCTCTTTTGTTCTTCCAGGAGTAGTCAGGAATCCTTCAATACCAAGCATTCACTTTACATCCTTAAACTGTAGGACTTTCTTTTAATAACCTATATGCTTCAACTTTTACTTTCTAAATTTAGACCAGTTTCTGAATCGATCAGTTTAATCATCAATGCTCGCAGTGTGAGTGAATTAATGATAGTATTAATTATTAGGATGAACAGCATTATTTAAATTTCAAATTTGTTAAAGTACAATATATAAATAGCTTGGATTTTATATAGATTGTTTTGATGCGGTTTAATATATTAATTATCTGGGTTTTATTAATTATTGTAATTAATTTCTTTTTTTTAGGTACTGTCAAGGAAGAACTTTCTCAAACAAATAAAGATGGCAGCCTTAATTTGTACCTCCAAATTATACTTAATATATTAATTAAAAGGTTGTTTAATTTTGATAAAAATACTGCTAAATTACAGAAAGGTAGATAAATGGTACAGGTGTGGCAGATTGGAAAGAGAGAAGATTAAATTAGAATACATTTTATGAGAAGAAAACATCTTTATTACTGTTCTTAATTTTCAAAATTAAATAACTCAGCTCAATATTATAAGAAGAACTCATGTTAATTATTTTTTTAATTGTATATACATCGGATCTATTAATTGCATATCTCGCACTCATTTTTCTTAAAGCATTTTTCCAAAACTAGCTAGAGAAAATTGGAATAAGGGTACAGACGGTCTCAAAACCGGGATAAAAAAGTGAAAAAAGTGAAAAAAAGTGAAAATTCTAATTTTACCATCCTATAATAGATATTCGAGTTTCCATTAATTCTTGAACAAGTACAAATCTCATTGAAAATATAATTTAAAATTCAAAAAAACTTTATAGTTTATAAAATTGTTCCTAGAAATTAATAAAAAATACGACAAGACTTATAAATCATGTAGTGTTGGCTTTAGATTTTCAACCTTGGTCTTAATCTCTTAATCTCGGTTTTGATGATAACAAAAATGGAACTAATAATTCGTCGAGAAATCTTTCAGGTTCCATATCGATTAGCGTTCGATGTTCTCGATCGAAAAAATCCAAAAATCGGAAGGACATATATTGATCGTCGCGCTCGGGTTCGTCGCGAAAGTTCTCAAAGATCAACATGAGCACCAAAGTCATCTTGGATGAGCTCAAAGATCACATGAAAGCTCTCCAAGTTGATGGTTGTTGAAACCCGGAACCCGGATACAAAGCGCGGAAGAAAATCGGCTGAGAAATAAATTTCAACCTAGGTTCGGTCGACTGGGTGGTCGACCGAATAGGGTAACGAAATTGGCAGTAGCCAATTCGGTCGACCGGTTGATCGATCGAACACTGCCAAAAATTGGCAGTGGCTACTTCGGTCGATCGGTCGGTCGACCGACAGAGGCCTAAAATGGGCAATAGCCCTAGCGGACGAGCGGATTAAAAATCGCGCGACACTCGATCTTGGCATCCCTGCGTCGGTCGACCGATGGGTCGACTGGATTGAGGGGACGCGGATTTGCGTCTGGGCGATCGACCGCACAGAGAGAAAAAACGGTGATCGATGTGAGCAGTCGATCGGTCGGTCGACCGACCAATCGACCGACGACTGCAACAGATAGTTTTCTATCTGTTGAGCTGCCATTTCTTCGTGAGGGTATAAATACACCCTTATATAATTCATTTGATCTTCTTCCCTAACCTCTACATATATTATTGAGCATTCTAAAAGGAGATTTGAGCCTTCCATAGATTGATCAACGACTCTCTATTCTTCCGCGAACATTCTCACAAGCGCTCATTCTTCTTCCTCAACTCAGGATTTAATTCGAGCTCATCCTCTTGACGAGTTGAAGGCGTGGAAAAGAGTTGTGGTTTCTCTTTCATTTCTTAAGCTCTTTTTATTGTATTTTTACTGTTATTTGAACATATTCTTTGGACTTGTGCGTGTGAAGACCTAGGACTGTTAGGTCTGAAAATTGGGTGATAGCCTTGGTGTTTGAGGTTTAAATCCATCGGTGTAATTAAACGTAGTTTGCTAGAATTAAGTGGAGTTGTCCCTTAGGGTTGAGGTGGAAGAGTGCTCTCGATAAGAAGGCGGAGACTTCCGGGTGTGGAAGTGCCTTAGGTCGAGAGTGAGACTCTTCAAGTCAAAGTCCTCTGTGTAAGGAAAACCGATTTAATCTAGTTAAACTAGTTTAAAAATCCTAAGCGGAGTGCTTAGGTATTGGAGTAGGCATTGGGGCCGAACCACTATAAATTCTCGTATTTGCATTGATAACTTGTGTGTATTTATTGCTTTATCATTTATCGCTTCCACATCTAAGCATCGAATTATAAATTGCCTGAACGATCTAAGTAAACGATTAAAATCGGAATTTAGGCGAATTGATTTAGTTAACACACTATTCACCCCCCTCTAGTATTGCCATTTCGTCTTCATGTAGATGATGAGATAATTTTCTATTTAAGAGTTTCAGCAAAATTCTTGAATATATTCAAATCTTACTCAAAGTGTGTTTTATAAAATTCCAAAAAAAAAAATTAAAATTCATAAAATGGTTCTTAGGAACACATAAATGTTAGACTCATAAGACATACATGCCGATGATGAGATAATCTCTCATTCAAAAATTTTGGACAAAACTCTTGAAATACATTCAAATATAGTTTCGCCCAAACTCTTGAACAAAAAATTATTTCATCATCTGCGGGTCCCATAAGCCTTCTCATTTTTTTTGGTTTTTGAGAACAATTATATGAACTAATTTTTTTTGGAGAAATTTAAACAATTTTTTATTCAGATAATCCCATGTTCAAGAAATTTTTACAATTAACTCTTGAAACTTGTTCAAGAGTTTTGCCAAAACTTTTGAATAAGAAATAATCTCATCATCTACGTGCCCCGCAAGCATACTCATACTTTTTTTGTTCGTAACAATTTTATGAATTATAGATTCTTTTTGAAATTTTAAAAATATTAACTACTAGAATAATTGCTTTCACTGACAACCCTCACTGACAGCCGACCTAGCTGTCGGAAACATCCACGACTTTCTTACGACCACTCACGTCATTGCAGATGTAACAACATCTGCAACGGCTCACATACGACTGCCTGAGACCGTCACTTGTGACCCAATGATGCGCATGGGACTCGGAATGAAATAACTAATTAGCCACAACTCAGTGATTTAATAAATCAATATAGCTACGGCTCTCTTTCGACCGTAGCAAACGTCGCTTATGAGTCGATGGTGCGCAAGCGGCATGAAAATAAAAAAACTAATAATCAACGGCTTAGAGAGGGCCACTCGGTCGTCGGTGATTTAATAATTAAGTATTAACGATTTATCGACGTTCATTTGGTCATTGGTGAAAAGTCTTTTTATTTGCATTCGTGCCCACTCCTTTCTTTATTCCTCTCTGCTCACGTCGCTGCCGCTCACTGCTGCCACCAGTTCTTCGCCGCTCCTCCATCGGTTCTCCATCGCTCCTCCACCGGTTCTCCGCCTCTAGGTAAGCTCCGCTGATTCTCTCTACTTCCTTATTCTCCGCCCTCCTCCCTTCTTTTCCACCCTCCGCCCTTGGTCAGCATCTTGTCACTAACACTGGAGTCTGGCGCCCCAATGGATGCCGACACCGGATTTGGGGCTGAAACCTTCGACCCCAATCGATCAAACAATAGCCGACATTAGCCGACTAATGTTGATTAAGGTTTAATAAAACCCAATAAAATTTTGAGTAGGATTTAATTAAACCCTAATAAAATTTTAATTAGGGTGTTATTTTTTTAATTAATCTGTTAATTTTTTTAGTTAATTAGGGTGTTAATCTGTTATATTTTTTTAATTTTGTAATTAGGGTTTTAATTAATATGTTTTTTAAATTAATCTATTATTTAACTAGTTGTTATTAGTATTATTAATTTGTTAATTAGAGTTAAGTGATATTGTTAATTACTTTTATTTAGAAGAAAAAAATTAGAGGAAAAATATTAAACCATTATTGTCGTTGGCACCGTCGTTGGGGCCGAAACCTGAGGACTACGCCGACGTTCACTATGGACTCACGCTAGCATCCACATATTTAAAAAATAATCATGACAAGTTGATGCGTTTCACGTACGCATTAACGAGTTAGATATGATTTTATAAAACCTTAGATCCGTTCGGGGGTTGTATATTCGTGTAAACGAAGTAGATGATCTTTTATACGCCGTACAACTCTTAAATTGTTCCTAATTAGATAATTTGGGAACACAGTTATTTATATTGCACTTAGTTATTTCTTTTAACCGTTAACTCATTCATAAATTTTGCCTACTGTATCTCCCTTGTTCTCCGATACGCGCCCACTATAGGGAGATGCTGCCGAAATTTAGAATGAAGTTAACGAATAAAAAAATACTTAGTGCAATATGAATAACATGAATCCCGAATGGAATAGAATCATCCCAACTAAAGATATTAACTGAAGATATTGTCATTGATTGACAGAGTCATGTCGGATGATCAAAGTTGGATGTATCGACGATTTGATCGTAAAGCTATAACGAATGAGTTTCGAGTAGGCGTAACTTCTTAAATTTTGCCCATTCGGATCGAAAATTCATTAGTAGTGATCAAATATGATGTCTGTAATGCTCGAACGCAAGATTTTTCGATCTGAAAACTATAACAATGCATCTATATACAAAAGGATTCACACCAAGATATTATGTACAGACTTGTCACGAGGAGTCACAACCATTAGAAAGTCGTTTAAATATCTTTTGTTACCCTGGTCATGCTTTGGGTTCTCATCCGTTTTGATACTTAAACGATGAAAAGTACTATTTGGCACACTTATATGTTTTACTCAATTGTCTAGAGATTGAAAAGTTCATTGAAATATTTGGCATCGACATTGTAACAAAATACTCAATTTATAACGACGAGGAATTATAGAGATTACGCCGTTGTGATAGATAATGGGTATAAATTTGAATATGTTGATGTCATTCATAAATTTATACCCATTATAAATTATAAATTTGAATATGTCAAGCCGCCGATGACCCTCCAAAGGCCTAGCTTTTGGCGACTCGATCGCTGCGGGAAGTGGAGGGTCATTGGCAGGTGTAGTCCCCCGATCGCGCCCTCGGGGAGGCCTGCTCCACCTAGCGAGGAGGCGCGGGTGAGAAGGACACCGAGGGACAGGGCCATACTTCGTTGGGTGGGTTGAGGTAGATGGGACAGGTAAAATTACCAATTTGCTCGTCCCCCATTAATACACATGAGCAATTAGGGATGGGCAAAATAGTAATAGATGCTACATAGGACAAAAACTTGTCACATATACTCTGTTAACGTGCCACGTCAGTCAAATTCGTCAAAATTGACGGGGCATGCTAAATGTGGTAATGGAACGAAAGTTTGTGCAATTCTATGCTAACGAAAAAAGTTTGTGTTAAAAATGAGAAAATAGACAAAGTTTATTTTTTGGGGGATATTTACTCTATTATGAAATATAATTTCTTACCCATTAACCATAGAACAATGAAATGTAGTATGTATATTAATTCAAATCAATATTCTTTTATCAACTTGACTAGATCGATATAGCCTTTACCTTCGCAGACTAGGTGAACTAGTGATATGAGCTGATGACTTCGCTGCAGTTGACAAGGCAAGATTGAGCAATAACATGCTATAATTAAGGGTGTGCATAGGTATCAGATAGACCTGGAATCAGTTGGAACCTATCCGATTGGGTAGCTTCGGGTAGACCCAAATTAAATTTGGATAGAGTCCGAGATAAAAATTAAGGAACCGATTAAAATCGATTCCGATTTCGGATCCAACACATCAGGTACTCAGAACCGAAACCGAAATCAGTACCCGGAACTTGTACCCTGAAACTTGTAAATGAACATGTTCCAATAGGGTACCCGGAACCTGTACTACACCACAAATTCTGAGTAAGATTCGATTCGAGGTTCCAATCGGGTAGGGTCTAGGTTCAAAACCTAGGAACTAGTACTATACAGGTTAGAATCTATGTATCATAAAAATACGAGGTACACAGACCCATTCACCCCTAGCTACAATGAGCAATGCAGAAGAGAAGCTTCAGTCTTGATTGAATAATTATGCTCATGTGGGTCAGGTTATAAGAAACCTCACAATGGTTGCGGTAGCTTTTAGCTACAACAAGGTCGTCACGATCGACTGTCATATTAAGCAAATGCAGTGGATGTGATCGACTACTTGCAATTTTTTTTATAACAAAGATAGAAAGTCACAATAGGTGACCATACTAGGGATCAAACCCTAGATCTCTAGACAATATATAGCCACCAACCCTAGATCGACTACTTGTAATTGCTTTGAAATGATATCATGCCTTAATAGATGTTATCCCGAGGTTTTACCCTTCATCGCGATTTTAGTTTTAATGATAACAAGACATGTAAGTATGTAACTAGTAATCTCATAAAAGATAGATCTTAGGAGTCGAATGATGAGCTTGCATTGGAAATGCAAGAAATTGATGAAAGATGCAGTAAAGTATGACCGGGGAATTTAATTAATACATTAGGATAAGTAATGGGAATCATATTTTCTTGAATAATATTTTAGTATCTTATAAAATCTTCTGAACTAATTTTGATAAAAAAAATATATCAAGATTTAATAAGTTTTAGGAAAAATTAAAAGTTAGCCAACTAAGTTTGATCTTGGTCAACAGTATTAGTTGGCCATGCTCGATTGATCGAGGCCTAAAATGGTTAGTTTTCGATTGATCATTCATGAGCCTTTCTTCCTTAGAAACTATAATAATCTTGATACATGACCATAAACACTTCTTACTTCAGACATCTTTTTATGCGTTCTTGATTGAGCCTTCGTTGAATTATTTCCTTGAGATAGACATCGAACCCCTAGCTTGAGCATCATTAATTCTTCAGTTCATTGCTAGTACATTGCTTGTGCATTAATACTAAAACAATCACCATTCTATGGCACTAGGAGAGCTTGGAGGTTGACAACAATGAGAAAGTCTACACTTGACCCTTAATACTCCAAGAATCATTGTTCTAAAGCAAAACCATTTTTTTGCTTTTGTTTATTGCATGTATTTTTTTCTTTACCTTTTAACCTAGGCATAAAGATCTTGTTTGTGTAGTTGCCTTGCCGATTAAGTATAAACTGACGTGTGCATGCTAAAATAGGTTTTTCTTTGGTCTACGTACAGTTGATTAAATCCTCTTTGAGGAAAAAAAAAATTCAAGTGGTAACGAATGTAGATTTAGTTAATTAAGTCGAATCACTCTATATTGTGTTTTAGCATTGCTCTTAATTGTGTTGTATATCTCGCTTAAATTGCTTAGTGCTTGAATAGCTTGAAATGCCACTTATCTATACATTACATCCTTAATAAAATTAAATTAATTATAGTTATTCTAGTTGTATTGAAACACCTTATCATAGTGGGAATTGAGATTTAATCGTGTTTTCCACGCCTGTGGCATGTCCCTTTCTTGTCACAAGGGCATGAATCCGATCATTAAACCTCAAGACAAAGATAACTTGCTGAAATGAAACAAAACCATGGAGAATATAAACCGAAAGGAACTTGGTTAATTATAATTAATTAACCAGTTTAATTATTTCACAAGAAACATTTGACAGTACAAACTGAACACGTTCACAGCTAGCTAGCCTTCTATCACGAGACAAGGCTAGCATGCATGCCATGCATGCATTCATCTTATTGAGTTGGAAAATGAAACAGACGAACAGAAACTACTACAGCAGTGGATCATATCCATCACGGACTTGGAGTACTTAATGCAAACAACCACAGTAGTACGTAAATCAACTGGGAAATTAATTAAGGTCCTCCACCTCCAGGGGCGGCGGGGTTCGTATTGGCTTTTGGGGCAGGCGGTGGCGGCAACGACCTTCTCAAGCTCCCAACTACTCCTTTAATCTCCTTAGCTTCTCCGCTTACATCTATTCATCCAAAAAAATCAAACCTTCTTATTATATATGACGACTATAATGCTCACACGCAATGGTATATATATCAGATAATGCTATTAATTAAGAGATAATACTGGTACCTATGCGTTGATGATTACTTTGGAGTGGAACTTTTCTGGATTGAGATGGAGTGATAATGAGAGCTGAGAAGAGGAGCACGAGCATGAAGATGGACTTTGGGGTTGAAGGCTCCATTGAGAGTACTTTGAGGGACTGATAAAATGGAAGATGATGGGAGATGGAGGCATCTGTGCATCTTCATGACCATTTATAATGTGCATCTGTGCATGCGCTTAGTTAAGCAAAGTTGACCAGCTCTCCTGCCACAATTTTCAACAGCGGGCAAAGAATTAATGTTAGCAATTTTCCAAAATTAAGCACAACATTCGAATGCATGTCATATCAGAAAATGATAATCTCATGCGCGCTGCCCTTAAATGCTTCTGATTTAATTAAAGTCTTTGAAAGCTTAAACTTTTATTCAGATTTAAAATATTTGAAAGACAAAAAAATATATTTGAAAGACTTTTCATATATTTGGGTTATTATATACTATATTTTAAAATTAAGCGCATGACCTTGAATTAGATTTAATTGAGCTTAGGGAGAACAACAGTGAGTAGTTTTGGCAAGTGATTAATTGAGCCTTGTTCGATATTATCTGATTTGGGATTGACCATGGATTAAGATGACTCAATGTGACTTAATTCAACAAAATCAATTTCATCCACGTCATCTATATTTAAGGAAAATTGATGAATTTATCTAAAATTATAGACTAATTAATAAATCTCAACTTTTTAGTTACACAGTCTGTTCTAAACTTTTAAATCCATACCAATTTTATTTCACCATCAAATATTTGTTAATTGCTAACATCAGCATCAAAAAATATGTTTTTTATTATTAAAAATTGCCACAAGATCAAATGTCAGCATATATTAAATATATGATTTTTTTTTAAAAAAAAACTGAACTCCCACCTCATCTCCTTTTACCCTATATTGCATTCTCAAATACTAATGTTTATTTTTTTAGAAATTCATTATTATACGCTAGCATTTGCTAACGTGATAAGCCTTAATAAAGAATATATATTTCATGCTAACTAGGCTACGTACATGTTAGCAAATAACAGTTATACTAATAAACAAATAACCATTATTTTAATAGATAATATTTGACCGTCGAATATAATTGATATGAATTCAAAAACTTAGTATATGTTAGTGTGTAAATAAAAAGTTGAAATAGATATATTAATTAATATATAGTTTGGGATAGATTCAATCATTTTTCCTTATTATTTGAATCCGAATAAAAGTTATCTTATTTTTCACCATCACAACTCCACCTTTTGATTAAAAAAAAATAAGCTTATTGAAAAATAACATGAATACATTTTTGAAGACTAAATGTCTTGATGAATAACCCGAAAAAATTGACCCGAAAAATTTATTCGGGTTGGGTTAATCGGGTAAAATGGGTCGGTTCGGGTCTCCATTTTAAAAATTATATACACTGTATTCGGGTTAGGTTAAAACCTTGATTTACCATACCCGGCCCGAAAATATAGTTAAATATATATTTATGTATAACATATTTATTAAAGATGGTGTTAGCTTTGTCGTTTGAAGGTTGGAAATAAAGTTTAAGAGGGCTTTAAGTTCAATTTTTAGTGGAGACTTATTTTTAATACAATTGTTCACCTTTTTATCACTATTTTCAAGATGAATTTTAATTTTTTATTTTTATAAAGAAAATTCAGGTTATTTTGGGTTAATTGTGTCGGGGCCCAACCTTATTCGGGTTAATCGGGTCGGGCCCCAAAAATTTTTCGGTAGGGTCGGGTACGTGGTGTACGTAGGGGGTGGTTTAATCGAGTTCGGGTTATTCGGGTCGGGTCAGGTTTTGACTCGACCTGATCGATGATCACCCCTACTTGGAATTTATCCTTCCCTAGCCTAGCCGCATGAATATTATCCTTCCCTAGCCGCCCCCTTCCCTTGAGGAATTCTTGGAATTTCTTGATTTTTTTTGTCGGTTGATTTGATTCATGGATGATAACCTAAGGTAGTGCATTTCTTGTTGCGGATTCTTGTGATTGTGGGAACCCTAGGGTTCGGCTGCCCTTAGAAAGTCCTAGGGTAAGGCAAGGGGAGAAATCGAATGGGGATAAACTCTTAGATTGGCTACATAATGTTTATATTGCTCCTTGAAATTTATTAATTTTTCTGCATGATGATGGGTGAGCTAGAGTTTAGGGCCGGTTGCCTAGGGTTTACCCTTAACCTTAAGGGTCGATCGAATAGGGCTTAATTTTAAGGGGGAACCTTGTCGGGATAATTTCTACCTTAGCATGGATACACATAGATTCAAGAATGTCCCCTTGGTAGAAAAAATCAACTTAGGTCAGCTACCTTAGGGTTGTCCTAAACTAATAGGACTGACCGGGTAAGAACCCTAAGGGAAAGGTCAGCTCTAGAAAATTTTGGTGAATAGTTTACGAGTCCCGGACTTCCCAAAATGAGTGAGGATATCATTATTTAAATTCTATGAAAAAAAAGAAGATTAGAGGGCTTGGATAAGCATCTTAGGGTTACCCTAAACTAATTAAGGGTTGATCCTAGGAACCAAACTTAGCGGAACTAACGAAAAGAAAACCTTGACTTATTTATCTTAGCATATAAATTGAGGTATGTTACAACACTGTAAAAGTAGTAGGTAAATGGGTTTCAAATGATAGAAAAAATATGAATGAAAGTATAGGCCGATTTCTATGATTACGAGAATTCGGATTTCATGAATATGGTGTGTAGTACTTTAGTACTTGGTGAACATGAAAAATCTTAGAAATTGTTATTTAAACCAATTTGTTTTATTATGAATTATTACTGATTATTGTTGGTATTATCGTATTTAATTTCGACTTGAATATATATCTATGTTTCATTATCTTGAATGACAAGTACTGCTTGTGTGATATAACGGTAGTGGAACATAGGTATTCATTTATGGTCGCATGTCATGCACATGTTGTCATTTATATTCTACTGGGTGTGTATGTGAAAAAATGGATTTCACAGCCAAGTGACTGGAGCTTGGGGTAAGGCTGGTTTTGGCATGCGCATGTGCATGCGCATAATGGAGTTCGGCGATCTGAACTGCAATATGTTAAAAATTTGTTAAATTGTTATACATGATACTTTCTTATATGATATTATATAACATGAGTGTGGATGTGATTGTTCATAAGACTAGATGCATGACCAGCCTAAACCTAGTTAGTTGGTGCGTGGTTTACAAGTCGGGAAATACGTTAGTGAGCCACGCTGGTGACAGACTCGGAGTGGCATTGGTGGATGGGTCATATATACCTGACCACTGAGGATTTACTTGAGACTAGAGCACCCTTCTAACTCAGGGGCTCATGGGTGAGGAGCGCTAGGCTTGAACTAGCAACCGATCCATAATCTTGTATTTACCATGCTTATATATACCTGTTTGAGGACAAGTTGGGTGCATGTGCACTGGTTTACTATAGTAGGATGATTCTAGCTTATGACATTATATGGGTCCGTTCGTTCCACAATATTATAAGGTATAACACAACATAATATATGTTGTCTAGTGTTCGTTTGCAAAAATATATCAAGTATAGGATAAAAATAATATCTCGGTACAGTACACCGAGCTCATTTCCTTTTACTCCAAATTAGAGTAACGAGAGCTTGTTACTTGTGTCGGACGGTGGAGATTGAAACGAAACCATGAGTTCTCTCTTCTCTCTCTTCTCTCTCTTCTCTTCTCCCACCGTTAAGCTCTCTTCTCCGATATCGTCGTCCATGTCGCTTCTAGAGGACGTCGGCAGCAGCTTCATCGCCTGCTGCATCATCGCCTGGTAGAGAGGCCGCAGCAACGTCAACGACAGCGATGACGCTGCCGCAGCGTCTTGGATGTCGCGGCCTGCACAAAGGCCGCGACATCATCCTAGTGCCGCGGCGTCGGCGACATCAGCAATTCTTGATGTCACGATGTCATCAACTGCGATGTCAATTGGTGATGCTGCAGCGTCAATTGCTGATGTCGTAGCGTCATCAGCAACGACGTCAATTGCTGATGCCATGGCATCAGCAATTACCTCTGACAACGAATTAAAGAAATTTTATACTGTAGCAATTTCAATACTATAGCATTTCTATACTGTAGCAATTTATATATTATAGTAAATTTTATATTGTAGCAACTTTTTATAAGATCAATTTATACTGTAGCAATTTTTTGATCTGTGCATCGTATCTTTAATTATTAAAATCTACATCAATTTATAAGATCAGGAGTCATATCTCTTATTCATTATATAAGATTTTTTATTTGTAGCAAATTTTTATACTGTAGTAAATTTTTTATTTTTATATGATATAACAATATGTTTTTATCATATTTATCCATTTATTAATTAGATTTATACTTCTCGTGTTAATTAAAATAAATATTTTATTATTATAATAATTAATGATCTTGTCCAGTATGTTTTGTATAATGAAATGAACAAGAAATAGTACAAAGGGTATTTTCGTCAAATTATCTTATTTTGTGCTGTGATAATACGAAACGAACGCATGATTGTACTAAATTTGATATCCAGTACCATACGAAACAAACATGAAACTATTTGTTATGTTGTCATGTACAATTTTATACTGTACCGACTAGTCTGTTTTGTACTAAACTATTTGTGAAACAAACTGACCCTATAAGAATACATGTAACTTGGTCATTAGCTTATGATCATTTGATTTATACCTCATGTGAATATTTATCTGGTGGTATGTTCTTAATTGAGAGATTATTATATGACTTGTATGTTGACTTAGAGAGGGCTCGGAGACGAGCCACTCACCGAGTTCTTCATGAACTCACCCTCGTTTCCTACTTGTTTTTGTTTCAGATCCATAACAGTAGAGGTACTGTAGCACACCAGGCGCAGTTGGGGTGGTAAGCTCAGGACGCGAATCTCATAACATATGGTTGTAGTAGTGTCTTAGAGGAGTCTTATGCATTTTGCTTTTGAGTTATTTGGATGTAGGATTTTTCATGCTCTTTTGCCAATTCTGTTTGGACTCTTCTTTCGGTTAAGACTGGGTTGGGGTTCTCTGACCATTCGGATTGGTCCTCGGGTAGTTGGGTGAACTCTCAAAGTACTATTCGTACGAGTGAATCGGCTCTCTTGGAATTTGTCATGAATACCTATTGGTTCATCTGGTACGCTAGAAATCTTATGGTGCATGAGGCTAGACAATCTGTTTCTTCCACCCTTGTGTCGAAAATTATTGTGTTTACATTTGCATTTATGCCATGTGCGCAGTCCGAGGGACCTAGCAATAGATCGATCTACCACACTTATAAAATGGATTCCACCGGCACCCAATTTACTTAAAATCAATTGTGATGTTTCGCTCTCTGATTCTATAGGTGGTGTTGGGTTTGTGATACGTTCGTCCTCTAGGGCCTGTCTTGGGGGTAGTTCGGCCTTCTTTCATGAAGATTCTGTGCTGGTGCTGGCCTTGGTTGTTCGTGAATGCATGCTTTTTTGCTACTAGGAATTGCATTCCTAATTTTGTCATTGAGTCTGACTCGAAAATTTTGATTTCAGCAATTAACGTTGAAATTCCCATTCCTTAGGAAATTGATTCGCTAGTCTCAGATATTCGAAATCTTGGTTCAGAATGTAATTGTCGAGGTTTTCATTTTTGTTTTAGAGACTGTAACAAAGCTGCCCATTGGGCAGCAAATAGGGGCCAGATCTGTAAGGATGGATTGGTGTTGTCCATTATTAGACCTCCTGAGCTGGAGGATATTTTATTGTTTGACTCTTTTGTTGCTGGGTTAGGCCGCAGTTTAATATAGTTGCTTTTTTTGGTAAGAAAAGGATTTATGCTTAGTCATGTGACATTTAGGATTTATTTGAGATTGTCTTTATTTAATTCTTTGATTAATGCATGATTGAATTTTTATTTTCGCATTGTGGTTGTCTTTGGGTATGCTTTAGAGTACGGACGTGTACTCCGGCCCGACCGATCACACGGCCCTAGGTTTTGGAGCGTGACACAGATTCATTCCAGTATAGATCTCGAATAAAAATTTTAGCAATAATAATATTATGGTTGTAGGTAAATTCATCACCTAATGATCAATTATCAAAAAAATTTGAAAACTAGATCCAACCACCTTTGAAAAAGAAAGAATTTAATCCATAATAAAAGAATCAAAACCAATATAATTAAGTCGGAGGTTTCATGTTCAAACAAATAACATGGTATTTTGCTTTCATAAATTTAACTTGTAAACAATGATCATCATTTAAATATAACAAGACACAAATATTGAAGCAATTCTTTCTCTTTCTTTAATTTTACAAATTATACACTTATCTATTCTATCTTTCTTTCAATAATATAATTGGCTTGTGTTGTTAATATAAAAGACTTATTTGAAATCAATTTTGATTTATAAATAACTTCGATAAATTTATACATTGGATGAACTCTCGTATCTCTATTGTATATACGAAGTCAATGATATTTAAAAAGACAACAAATTAATTCTTCAATTAATGTTTTTAAATGAGATGATATTTTTCTATTCGATATTCATGTATATACTCATACTAACTTGCACGTTTTCAAATACAGAGCTAAGAGTTGGCCAATTAAAAGTAAAATCCCCCAACTCAAAGCATTCAATATTTTATAAATCTATGCACAGTTGATGATAACACGTTGATTAGAGATTTAGAATTTGAATCCTAGTATAATTATCTAGTGTGACTTTCTATCTTTGTTATAAATCTATATGTATATATTAAATCATATTTTTAATAATAAATATATGTAGATTGATCCCATGTATATATCCAAACTGAATAGAAAAAGAAGGATTTCCAAAAATAAATATTAATTATATTGATCTAACAATACATTATACGGTTCTTACGGTAGAAATAGGAAAATAATTAATTATTACAAAGACTTTTAATCAAATTCTTTTTCATATTATTTTAAACCCTTCACGCCACAAATTAGAATTAAGAAGTTACCCAGCGAAGGAAGAACACCGCCTAAAGAGAACACAACTTCTATGGAGCCCGGCTCCATAGAAAATCTTTGTGGAGCCGGGCTCCGATGATGAAGCATGAATCGCAAAACAATTTTTATTTTGCTCTGCGATTCGTGCTTCATCATCGGAGCCCGGCTCCATAAAATTTTTCTATGAAGCCGGGCTCCATAATGGTTTTTTTTGCCTAACGACGATGAAAGAAGATGAAAGCCGCGATCAGCAAACTTAGCAACATAGTTTTACTCACATTCTTGTTTCTGGTAGAGGAGGAAGCCATCCCAAGGGCGGGGGAGACAGCCGTCGCCTCCTTTACCAGATCCACCGTCCCCTTCGACTCCAAATTCTCCGGCTTGAAATCGTGCTTCTGCGGCACCCCGTTCGCCACCGTCGCCCCGACCTGCCACACCTGGTTCACCGTCGTCGTTCCCTGCGGCAGCTTCAACTTCCCGTACATCCGTATCGCCCCGTCTACGTACTCCGCCTCCAGACCGGACGTTTGGAAGGCGATCGGCCCCTCGCTCACCGGTCCGTACCCGATGATGTTGTACGTCTTCACCCCCATCTTGCCGTCCGGCTGGCGGAACGCGATGAGGGCCTGGCACCCGATCATGCCTTGGGCGGTAGGGTTGACGGCCCACGCAACCCACCCGTCGGGATTCGGCGGCGGCGCCACGAAGGCGAGGGAGAGGTTGCCGGAGGCGGCGTCGTAGGACCAGTGCAACGAGGAGGAAAGCTGGGGGAGGTCGCTGCAGGCGGAGTAGACGCGGTTGGAGGAGAAGGTGATGGAGGAGCACCCGCCGGCAGCGGAAGCGAAGTTGGCGACGGCGGAGAGCATCACGAGGAGGAGAAGCGATTGAAAAACCGCCATTCTTCGAAGCAAAGGAGGTCGGTTCGTGTTCTACCACGAGGGTCGGGGTGCGATTTATAAGGAAGTGATGAAGAATAGAATTATCGACAAAGGAGGAATGCAGACGTTATTTTACAGCTCGGCTTTCCTTTTCAAAAAAAGAACGGCATGGTGTTGCGCGCGCAAATATAAATTGTGGGGACCATGTGAGCGCACAACTGCATAGTAAATTTAGGAAAAGGCGGCTGCACGATTCGTGCAGGCCGAACGCTGCGATTCCACGCGTGCCACCGAATGGGGCAGTCTGGCCCACGGTAACAGCTGCACGATTCGTGCAGCCCCAATGCGGTGACGCCATGCCAAGCGTTCCACCGCATGCCTGGCCAACGGGAACCGGGACATATTACGTCCCGGTTCAATTCCTACTGTTTACCAAGAATATTTTTTTTCTTATTTATCTTTTCTATTATTATATTTTTACAGTCAAAATACACAAAAAAAAAAAAAAAAAAAAAATCCCATATGTGTACCTTATACAGTACACATACTGTAATTGAACTCTTCGTACTCAAGTACACCCGACCATCTCTCCTCCAAGGCTCTTCGCCTATCCATTCTCCTCTCTCCGCTCACTTGATTTTCTCCCTTTTTTTCGGTGATTCCCTTCTTATTTGTCTGTCATTCCCTCCTCTTCACCCATCTGATTTCCCCCTTTCTTTCTAGTGATTCCCCCCTTCTTTGCCTGTATAATACCCGCGAAAAATAGAAATAAAAATTTAATTAATTTATTTTGCCTTCAGCGGGAAATTAAGCCGGGATGCACGTTGAAGAGGGCCGAAAAATCATCGGAGGGCACGATTTATGATGTAACCTTTATAGATGAGGAACATTATTTTAATTAAGCTAGGATGAAAGGTTGGATCGAGTCGAGTCTATAGGTTCAGACAAAACTCAATTCAGACGAGTATAGGCCGAGTTATGGTATATTTAAGTCATAATTAGGGCAAAATTATAAATTCAAAAAATAATATAATATATCTCAACTGGGGCGTGGCTCCTTCTTGGAGTCACACGCACCCCCAGGCGATGGCGAGAGGGATGCGCACAAGGAGAAGGGCAGCGAGTGATTTGTCATCGTCGGAAGCCGATTGCCGCAAAGATCAAAAGTTTCCTTCATCGATTCCTTCTCGCTTCTCCTTGTCAGTGAGTGGTTAAAGGATTCCTTCCTTGGTAGAACCTTCCCTTGCTCTAGCTGACCCATGTAAGGGGAAGGTATGACTGGAATTTCCTTCTTTGATTTAGAAATCATGCTTAGTTCCATGTATTGGGGATGGATTAAGAGAAAAGATGTATTTCCTTGATGACCCCTTTGGTTTACGATCTGTTAGGGCAATCCTAGAATTTGGGGCTGGCGGCATGGTAGGAGGAGTTCGCTGTGAATTTTAAGTACTCTATGATCTACTCGCTGAAGTCCTCTTGATTTATCAATAGTTGAAGGGAAGATGGTTCCTAGTCGGTAGTAACCGAGGTATGGCTTATTAGGGCAGCCCTACAAATTAAGGGCCGGTGGCCTAGGGGAAAGGTTACACTTATGTTTTTTATTATTTCATGTTGTTCACTGCAGTTTTCATGTAGAGTGGACGTGGCATGGAGGAGAATGGTTCTTTGTCGGTAAGAATTGATGTAGGGTCGATTAAGGCAACCTTAGGGAGTAGGGGCCAATGATTTGGGAAAGATGCCGATTGTTGGAAATTCTTATTTATGCACTGTTAAGTCACTGTTTTATTTATAAATTGACACTAAGTGAATGATAATTGGTTCCTTAAGGATAGGAGCCGATGCAAGGCAGTTTGGGGTAGTGCCTAAGGCCGTAGGGTCACGATAGTTGGTGATAGAGAAATGATCTCGGTAAATCATTATTTTGACATACATTCATGCACGATGGTTAGCATGACTTGGTGATGAAATGAGACTCCTTATTAGAGGTACTCGGCTAGAGACCCTACCCTAAGGGTTAAGGGCTGAATGATCCTAAAGATGAAGATTCTATTCCTGCTTAAGGTGAACCTAGATGTTGATGTAAGGAAAAGGGTAAAACTTGGAAAGTATGACATGTCTCAAACTAAGGATATACAGCACTGTTTGGAGATGTTTGGATGACACTTGTTGTTGCTATTTGCCATGTGTTTTACCAGAGATTCTAGCAACCAACTCGTATATTTGCATTATTTTGGGCCATCGTGGGCCGAGTGGATGTTTTGGGCCATTATGGGCCGAGTGGTTATGGTATTTGATGTTTGGGCCATTATGGGCCGAGTCAATATGGTACTTGATATTTCGGCCATTATGGGCTGAACGACTATGGTGCGTCTTGTTGGCGTGTATGCCTGGAGGGCCGAGTCATCAATCGCCTCGTGGCGTGTAGGCCTGGCGGGCCGAGTAACACTCGAACGCCGAGGGTGCTCGGGCCCTATACGATATAAGATGAAGGTGCTCGTTGGTTAGCGCCGAATTATGGGAGCTAGTATCAGAGCTTGGCATGTAGGCTTGGAGGGCCAAGTCATCAATCGCCTCGTGGCGTGTAGGCCAGGCAGGCCGAGTCACACTCGAGCGCCGAGGGCGCTCGGGCCCTATACGGTATAAGATGAAGGTGCGCTCTTCCCTTTCACCAATTGGTTTGGCGGTCGTTGGTTAGCGTCGGATTCTGGGAGCTGGTAATTATTGTCTGAAATTCAACAATGGGGGGTTGAATAGTATCTGTCCCTTGTTTCTGTTTTATCAATTTTCTTTTTGCTTAGTTTCAACTTCAAGTGAATGCAAGTGTAACTTAGCAATGTGTGTTATCAATTATCAAGAACAATAATGAGCAAACATTCAAAGCAATGCAAACACGATGAAATATAGTGGTTCAGCCAACCGCCTACTCTACTACCTTGGCTCATCACCAAGGATTTCTCACCAACTACTTTATAGAACTTGTGTTTTCCTTTGAATACAACTGAGGACACAATTCTCACCACTTTGAGATTTCCTCAAACCTATTCACCTAGGCAAAACATAAATCTACAAAGCCTAACCCTAAGTGTTTCTCTAGCACACCTAGCAAGCTATTACAGGTGAAAATAAGTTTTTCAAAAACAACTTCAAATACGATGAAAAAGTGCTAGGAATTTGAGAGAAGAACCAATGCTCTTTTCCCAAGCCTTCGAGCCTTCAACTTGCCAGGGGATGAGCTTGAATCGTAGCAGAGTTGAGGAAAAGTAGGCGCTTGAAGAAGAACGTTGACGGAAGTGCAGGGCGTGCAACAATCGATCTCTTTGAAGGCTTAAATCACTTATTAAATTCTCAATAACATTTCTAAGAAGACTTAAAGGAGTTAGGTGAGGGTTATTTATAACCCTCAACTGAACGGACTGTTCAACGGGCGGAAAACTAGCCGTTACAGCGGTTAGGTTGCTTGCCGGTCGATCGTTGGTCGACCGACCGATCGATCGCCTACGACCGCTACCCTTTTTGGACTTTACTCGCGCCGTCTGGTCGACCGAATGGATCGCGACTTCATTGATCCGCAATTCGGTCGACCGACGCAGTTAACCCAAAGGCGTGATTTGCGATCTGCAATCCGGTCGACTGATCGGTCGACCGATACACCTTCTGCCAATTTTTTCATCAACTTCGGTCGACTGACAGGTCGATCAAATGGCTATTGCCGTTTTGTGGCATCATTCGATCGACCGACCGTGTTGGACGAAATGGCATACTAGAGGGGGGGTGAATAGTGTGTTATGTAAATCTATTTGCCTAATTCCGGTTTTAATCATTTCTTAGATTATTTAGGAAACTTGCAATTTTACGACTAAATGCGGAAGCGATAAATGATAAAGCAATTAAAATAAACAAGTATCAATGCAAACACATTGATTTATAGTGGTTCAGCCCCAATGCCTATTCCACTACCTAAGCACCCCGCTTAGGATTTCCAAACTTAGCTTTACTAGATTATATCGAGTTTCCCTTACAACGAGGACTCATCGAAAAGTCTCCGCTCTCCAACCGAAGGCACTTCCACACCCGAAAGTATCCCGCCTTCCTATCGAGAGCACTCTCCCACCTCAACCAAACGGACAACTAGAACTAATCCTAGTAAACTACTTTTACAACGGTGGGTTTAAGCTTTAACACTAAGGCAACCACCAACTCAATTAAACTTAGCAAACTAGGTTTACACAAGTTCAATTACAATGAAATAAATAACAAAATACAATAGTAATTGGAACAATAAATCAAACAATAGTTACTTAGCTCCAAAACAAACTCCCTAGTCCTCTTAATGTCTTGAGATGATGAATCGGTAAATCTTAAAGGCTAAATCAAGGTGTGTAGATCAAAGCTAGGGTTCTTGAAAGGATTGCTCAATGAAGGCTTGTAGAAATGCTTAGGATCACTTTTTTAGGCTTGAAAGCATCGTTGGAAGGCTTGAAGAAAGATTGGGATGGGTATTTATAACCCCTCAGCTGAAATAGGGCGTCAACGAGTGTATTTTTTATCGTTGCCGATGCCCGGTCGATGGTCCGGTCGATCGTCGATCGACCGACCGATTGACCGCTGGCTTTTTGTGGGATATTCGCACAATTCGGTCGACCGAAGGGTCGACCGAATGAGTCATGACATCGTCAATCCATAATCTGGTCGACCGAAGCAGAGATGCCAGGGTCGCGACTTGCGATATGCAATCTGGTCGACCGATGCATCTACTGCCAATTTTTGGCAACGTTCGGTCGATCGCTTGGTCGATCGAACTGCTTTCTCCTTTGGTCGGTCGACCGAACTTGGGCAGGGCAGCAGGGCAGTTTTCTTTGCTTGGTTCATTTTTTGGTTCTGTCTTCGCTAAGTCTACTTATATAACATTTATTAACTTTAAGTTAATAACTTTTAAATATAAATGTTATATAAGAATTACCTCCATTTGGTTTCAATAAAAATATCTAAAAAATTAAAATCCTTAAGAATCAAAATCTAGTTTTTTGGGTCTAGTACTAATTTTCGGAAAATGAAATTTTTTTAACTTCCCGGATCAAGTATGGGTAGGCTAAAGGCTTCCAAAAAGTCTTTAAAAATACCTCATTATCTAGTTTCTACCCAAGGAACAATTACCGCCATTTTTTATATTAGGAAAATATCTATGTCATATAGCTCTCCAAGGAGCTCCTTAAGTTATTTCAGGACGGTCTCCGCGATTTCATGATTTGGGATTCGGGGATGGTTTTTGGGTTCTTATGCATCATAAAGAGGATTTACAATATAAACTAGACATCTTAAACCTAAACTCTACTTTTCAAAGAATCCCAAGCTTCGACGAGCGTCCTTGTCGATTTCTTCGATTTCTTCGATGTTTTCGATCGGGGACGTCGTGCGCTAATCGATATGAAACCTGAAAGTATTTCTCAATAAAACATTAGTTCTATGTTTGTTATCATCAAAATCGAGATTAAGACTAAGGTTAAAAACCTTAAGCCAATAATCTCCCCTTTTTTTATGATGACAAACATCCTTAATAAAAATATATATATTAAAGCACAAAGGATATCAAACATGGGATTTCTCCCCTTATCAACATGCATATCTATATAATAGAACTCCCCCCTATCTATATGCATGGTTAACCTATATTTTCTTCCCATTTACCTATATTTTTCTCCCTCTTTTGACATCAATAAAAAAGGATAAGAAAAGTCAATCTATAGTCAAAGTTGAGATTCTAAAATTACTTTCCATGAAATATGAAAATCTCAACTAAAGGGATGAAAACATACATACAAGTGAGACTAATCAATACATGATATCATAGAATACTAAACATAATTTAAAATTAAAAATCATGTATCAAGCTCAAGTAAGGATATTTTCATGAATATCATATCTTTTTCATGATATTTTTAGATTTCACTCAAACTTTCAAAATACCAAGATATGGTCTTTTAAAGCATGTATATCAAGTTTGAGGTGAAACTAATATCATTTGATCAAAATATGAACTTAGCACGAATTCATTCAAAGTAGGCATGAAAGCATGAAAATGACCAAGTATCAAATTTTGCTATCTACTCATGTTTTTTCTATCTTAGGCATCTAGACATCAAACATGAGTGAATCTAAGTATATGAGTCAAGTTTGGGCTTAAAAGGAGGTATCTAAGTCACTTTTTGACTTAGGACAAGGTATACTTTTAAGTTTTCCAAAAATCAAACTTTTCAATCCATATAATATTATATTCTTAACAATTTTTTTTTGAAATATTAACTAGACAAACTAGATTTTTGAAGAAATCTACAGGTTCAAGAATCAATAAAAAATCAGTTTTCTATAAATTCATAAAATTCTTGAAAGTCCAGGGGCATTTTCATAAATTTTAGATACTTTTTCAAAAGTTGTCTATTTTGCTTAAAACTTTTCAGACGTCGCTGAATGTTCATTTAAGATGTGTGTATCAAGTTTGAGCTCAAAGTGAATTGTCTAAGTTTATTTTTCTTCATATATTGATTTCAATGAAAAAATAAATATTTCTAGCTATCATTCAAGATATCAAAATCATTCCTAAAAATGATTTTACTCAAGCAATGGTGTGAATGATATTAGAAATGGAATCAAAATGATATACATGAGTTTTTATTTGAAGTTTTTGAAAGAAATCAAAGTATCGAAAAAATGAGTATTTCAAGTAAGTGATACTTTGTATTTTCGAAATCCAACTTCAAAATTTTATTATAAATCCGATTCTTAATGAAAATTTCATAAACTTTTACTGAAGAAACTAGATTTTTCAATGAAGATTCAGTTTCAAGAATCGGTTAAAAATGATTTTTCTACATTTTTTTAGAAATAACTGAAAATGTTGAATTTTTAATGGCATTTTCGTTATTATCAGTTATTTTCAAAACGTGTTCAGTTTTTATTCAAACTTTTATGACACTACATAATGGTCATGTAAAGAGTGTATGTCAAGTTTGAGATAAAAATTATGTTCTTAAGTTAAGATATCAACCTAGCACATTTTCATTCAAAACTAACCTAGTTATCATGAAACTTGCTAATTTTCAATCTAATCATTTACTGATGATTTTTCAAACTTAAACCTATGGATACCTAACATGAGTAAATCTAATTAAACATGTTTCTCAAATATGGATTGAAAATGAGACCTTTAAGTCAACTTGGTTCAAAAGAGATTTTCATGAAACCACCTCTATGTCATTTTATCCATATCCATATGAATTTTTCATTCTAACTGCATGGAAACATGTCATACCTTTTCCTAAACATGTTTATGAAGTTTGGACTTAAAATAAAGTGTCCAAGTTGATTTGTTGACTTGGGTCAAACTTTTCAAGTTTAAGTCCCCTAAAATGAATTAGTTATCACTTTGTTCATCTAGACTTGAATTTTTAAGTTTAAACACCTAGAATTATGTGATATGTGTATCTAAACATGTTTGCCAACCACTAACTCAAAATGAGATCTCTAATATGAATTTTAACCTAGAGAAAAATTCATTCAATCAAGATATCATGAAATTGCCTAAGTTATCAAGATTTTACCTACTCATAAAATTTCATAGATTTGTTATGCAAAATCAATCATGAGTATATAGAGACATCATTAAAGCATGAATATTCAAGAATTATATTAAGATTTTGCAAACACGAAGTCATACCTCATTGTTAGAATTTTTCCCAAACTTTTTATTTTCTTTCCAAATTGTTTTAGATAACATAGTCTTCCATTAACATTTTCAACTTGCAAGTAGACTTCATTGGTAGATAATGAAATTAAGGCTACTAGCAAGCTAACCAAACCAAATAGCAAAGAGTGATTCAAATATCATTTTCAAAATGCATCTTTGCTAGATAGTTTGAAATCCGTTTTAAATGAAATCAAGTGATATCAAAATGATTTTTAAGAGATCACAAATGAAATATAAAAAAAAGCATGATCTCCAACCCTTCCTATTGGTTGAAAACCGAAAGGCCACAATGAGCCAACGATTTAAAACCGCAAGGTCGCATGAGCCCATTACAGGCTACATAGGTCTCCGAAGAGACCGAAAATCAAAAAATCAAAAATCATTTGAAAAATATTAAGAGCGGGGAAAATCAATCAATTTTAAGCATGTATCATAAACACCAACTTCAAACATAAAGTAGAGAAAAGGTGATGATACCAAATGATTTAGATGTCAATTCTTAAACCTAAGGCATCTAGACTGGGTGAAGACTTTGAAGTTGCAACCATGTAAGGATTCTTCCTTCAATATCTTGGTCAACTTCAACTCTTCAATTTCCATTACCCTTGTGTGGTAGCTCCCCCTACAAAAGAGCATGAAACTTTTGGTACCCAAATGGCTCATTGTGGGTTAGATGGCTTAGGAATCCAAAGTGTGCTAGCTACACTTGGATTTTTCTTGAATGCACAATCATAAATAGCATGGCCATAGACACCGCAACAAAAACAATGTCCATGAAACTTTTTCTTTTCATTTTTAACATGGACATGAGATTTAACAATAGAATGCTTAACATAGGAAGGATGATGGGCATGAGCATTCTTAAGGGTAATATTTTTCTTTTGAGGTTTCTTAAATGAGACATTTTAATTTTTAGAATTGAAAGAAGAAGCATTAACTTTCCTACCTAAAATCAACATCTCATTTTTCAGCTCATTCATAGATTTATGCAATCCATTTACTTGAGATTTTAACATGCAATTCTCATTTTCTAAATTCTCATTTTTAAGCTTCAAATCCTTAAGCTTAAGTTCTATATTATCATGGCATGAACCAAAAGACCTAGATTTCAATTTTTTATTTTCTAGTTTGGATTCATGCAAATGAGAATTAAGCATCACATTTTCCTTTCTCAATATTTTATTTTCCTTACATTTTCTAACAAGCAAGGCATACATTTTCCCACATTCATCTACTAACTCATCATATGACATGTTATGAGAACTAGTAGAGCTAGCTTCATCATTTTCATTGGCATGACTAGGTGAAGCAGAGTGTACCTCATCAATAGCATTCATGAGGCTAACTTTAGATTTGGATTCATAGTCATGGCTAGAGGGTGCTTCAAGTGAGTGAGAGGTGGAGGTGGAAGCACTTGACTTCTTCCTTGTTTTGTTCTTTATGCTTGAGCAGTTTTTCTTCACATGCCTCTTTTCATTGCAAGCATGATAAATTACTTTTCTTTTTCGTGTCTTGGAGCTACTTCTTTGACTAAAGACACCAAAATCTTTAGTCTTTAAAGACACCAAAGTGCTATGGGCATCAAAACCAAGATTAGGGGTAGGTGAATGACCATTGTTATCACTACATTCATTAAATGTACCAATTTCTTCGGTTTTAGCATGATCGTATAAAATATTCAAACTAGCCTATAAATAAAAAGCCGTAGAGCAATGCATGACTTTTTCAAGAATGCCATTTGGTAAGGTGCAAAGAATATAATTCATGGCATCTCCATTATACTTAAATATTTTCTTATCTAATTCACTCCAAGCATGCATGTCAACCTTAGGTTCAATGAATTTCCAATGTAACATGTTAAAGACACCAAAATCTTTAGTCTTTAAAAAAGTGTACATCCTATATTTCCAAATATCAAAGTTTGAGTCATCGAACCTAGGAGGTGAAGACGCTACCAATTCTAGTGTCATTCTCGGATCGAGACAAGGTGTAAAAGAGATGGTGAAATCTCAAACTACGGGCCCTCTGATACCAATTGTTGGATGAAATGGCACACTAGAGGGGGGGGGGTGAATAGTGGGTTATCTAAATCTATTTGTCTAATTCCGGTTTTAATCGTTTCTTAAATTATTTAGGCAACTTGTAATTTTACGACTAAATGCGGAAGCTATAAATAATAAAGCAATTAAAACAAACAAGTATCAATGCAAACACACTGATTTATAGTGGTTCGGCCCCAATGCCTATTCCACAACGTCAATCCATAATCTGGTCGACCGATCGGTCGACCGAAGTAGAGATGTCAGGGTCGCGACTTGCGATCTGCAATTCGGTCGACCGATCAATCGACCGATGCAGCTACTGCCAATTTTTGGCAACATTCGATCGACCGAACTGCCTTCTCCTTTGGTCGGTCGACCGAACTTGGGCAGGGCAGCAGGGCAGTTTTCTTTGCTTGGTTCGTTTTCTGGTTTTGTCTTCGCTAAGTCTACTTATATAATATTTATTAACTTTAAGTTAATAATTTTAAAACATAAATATTATATAAAAATTATCCCTCATTTGGTTTCAATAAAAATATCTAAAAAAATAAAATCCTTAAGAATCAAAATCTAGTTTTTGGGATCTAGTACAAATTTTCGGAAAACGAAAATTTTCTAACTTCCCGGGTCAAGTATGGATATGCTAAAGGCTTCCAAAAAATCCTTTAAAATACCTCGTTATCTAGTTTCAACCCAAGGAACAATTACTGTCATTTTTTATGTTAGGAAAATATCTAGGTCATATAGCTCTCCAAGGAGCTCCCTAGGTTATTTCAGGACGGTCTTCGCGATTCCATGATTTGGGATTCGGGGATGGTTTTTGGGTTCTTATGCATCATAAAGAGGATTTACAATATAAACTAGACACCCTAAACCTAAACTTTACTTTTAGAAGAATCTCGAGCATCGACGAGCGTCCTTGCCGATTTCTTCGATTTTTTCAATCGGGGACGTCGTGCGCTAATCGATATGGAACCCGAAAGTATTTCTTAATGAAATATTAGTTTCATGTTTGTTATCATCAAAACCGAGATTAAGACCAAGGTTGAAAACCTTAAGCCAACAAACCGGTCGACCGAATAGGCTACTGTCAGTATTCTGCCTTGTTTGGTCGATCGGCCGGTCAACCGAACTCAAGCTGAGGCTGATTTTTACTTTGAATTTATTATATGCTTTTTCATGGATTTAGTTACCAAGTTTTAACTTGGATAGCTTTACAATTTGGCTTGGGATAAAATCATCATAGGGGTATATTACATGATTTCTACTTGATCTATACCCGAGCCTTTCTTTGACGTTTTCTTCTTTCGTTTCTTTGACGGTCTTTTCTTTTGTTTCGTTTGAACGAACATCGCATACTTATTGCAACCTCAACCTGAACTCCAAACTTCACACATAGATTAAATACATGTTTGTTATTATCAAAATGAAGATCGAAGCTTGAGAGAAACCCTTAAGCTAACAATCTCACCCTTTTTGATGATGACAAACATAACATGGAATTTTAAGAAAACATATGCATATTTTTTGTGAGTTTGGAGTTAAGGCATTCAAGATATATAACTCAACCTATGCATACAAATGCTTATAACTCAATCTATGCCCCCCCCTATCATTTATTTAACTCCCCCTAACTATATGCATCATAAAAATCAAGTATGACCTTACTTTTTCTCCCCCTCCCCCTTTTGACATCAATCAAAAAGGGTAAGAATTAAGGTACAATTAATGAGCTTCATCATGAAAACCAAGAAAGTCAAAAAACCAAGTATCATCTACTACTATAGTCCTTCCTATTAATGTAAGCCTATAAAAGGCAAACATCAATAAGTCGCAAAGCCCCATTACAGAGCAATACATAAGTGTGATGATGCTTTATAGAATGCAAGTTTTGAAAACCATATAATTTTCGAAGAAAAACATTTTAACTACTAGGAAAAATACAAATTCCTAATTGCATCCTTAAATTTGTAAAGCTTTCTTCAACTAAGGGTTTTGTAAATATATCGGCAAGTTATTTGTCGGTGGATACAAATTCTACCAATATATTTCCCTTAGTCACATTATCCCTAAGAAAATAGTGCCTTAAGTCAATATGCTTAGTCCTAGAGTGTAAAATAGGATTCTTTGTTAAATTTATTGCACTAGTATTATCACAATGAATAGGTATGCAAGAGTACTTAAGTCCATAGTCTAAAAGGGTTTGTTTCATCCAAAGGACTTGTGCACAATAACTAGCCGCAGTGATGTATTTCGCTTCGGTAGTTGAGAGTGCAACTGAGTTTTATTTCTTTGAGAACCAAGAAACAAGACTCACTCCTAAGAATTGACAACACTCACTAGTGTTTTTTCTATCTACTTTACATCCAGCAAAATCCGCGTCTAAAAAATCGATTAAATCAAATGATGTATGACATGGATACCATAGTCCTAAGTCAACCGTGCCCTTTAAATATCTCAATATGCGTTTGACCGCACTTAAATGAGACATTCTAGGGCAAGATTGAAACCTACCACATGCACAAACGCTAAACATGATATCGGGTCTACTTGCGGTTAAGTAAAGAAGACTACCAATCATACATCGATATCATTTTTCGTCAACTTTGACACCTTCTTCATCTTTGTCAAGCTTCATGAATGAGAGCTCTCACATCATGCTCATCTCAAACTCATCTTGCATACACTTAGCAAACCACTTACAAAGAATTTCATTAGTAGCACCAATAATTATGTCATCAACATAAATTTGAACTAATAACATATCATTTTCATGATGCTTGATAAAAAGTGAAACATCGGCTTTTCCAATATTAAAACCTTGTTCAATTAAAAAATTGAAAGTCTTTCATACCAAGCCCTAGGGGCTGGTTTTAAACCATATAATGCCTTTTTAAGTTTGAAAACATGATTTGGAAACTCAAAACTTTCAAATCCAGGGGGTTGTTCAACATAAACTTCTTCACTAATGAAACCATTTAAAAATACACTTTTAACATCCATTTGGAAAAGTTTAAAACCATTAAAGCTAGCATATACCAAAAGCATTCTAATTGCTTCTAATCTAGCCACTGGAGCATAAGTTTCATTATAATCTATCCCTTCTTGTTGATTGTACCCTTGTGCCACTAACCTAGTTTTATTTCTAATGACTAATCCTCCTTCATCTAGCTTATTTCTAAATACTCATTTAGTCCCAATTATAGTTTGTTCACTAGGTCTAGGTACTAAGTCCCATACATCATTTCTAGCAAATTAGTTGAGTTCTTCTTTCATAGCTAGTACCCAAAACTCATCTTCTATAGCTTCCTTAATGTTCTTAGGCTCTACTTGAAATATAAAAGCTACATATTGATAAATATTCTTGAGTTTAGAGCGTGTTACCACTCCCGTTGAAGGTTCTCCAATGACTTGATTCATTGGATGATCCCTTACTAACCGATATCCTTTAGGGAGAGGCGGTAGAGCTTCTTCTTCATCCTCAAGTTGAGGTAGATTCACAGATGGTGGATCTTCATGTTGAGTTTCCACATTATCTTCATCCTCCACCTCTTTGTCATGAAGTGTGAGATCCTCAAGTGTCTCACCTACATTTACAATATTCACATTTCTAGAAGAATCATTAGTTTCATTAAACGTGATATGCATAGATTCTTCAACAATCATGGTTCTATGATTGTAAACTATATATGCCTTAGAATTAATGGAGTAACCTAGGAAAATCCCTTCATCGGATTTAGAATCAAAATTTCCTAAATTCTCCTTAGTATTTAATATGAAACATTTGCATCCAAAAACATGAAAATATCCCACATTTGGGATTTTACCATTCCAAAGCTCAAAAGGTGTTTTCTTAATTTTAGGTCTTAATAAAACTCGATTAAGAACATAGCAAGAGGTATTTATGGCTTCGGCCCAAAAATACTTAGGCAAATTGTTTTCACATAGCATGGTCCTAGACATCTCTTGTAGGGGAAGAAAATGTATGTTCAATACCCAAATCATCACAAAATTCGAAATTTTTTTCATTTTTAAACTCTCCTCCATTATCACTTCTAATTTTTAAAATAGAAACTCTTTTTTCATTTGTAACTTTCTTAGTAAACTTTTTGAAAAACTCAAAAGTTTCATTTTTCTTAGCTAAAAAGAAAGTCTATGTAAATCTAGAAAAATTATCAACTAATACATACAATATAGCTTTCCACCTAGACTAGCTACATCACATGGACCAAAAAGATCCATGTGCACAAGGTCAAGAATTCTAGATGTACTAACTTGATTAATGTTATGAAATGAAGATTTTACTTGCTTATCTAGTTGATATGCATCACAAAGTTTGTATTTTTCAAATTTTATATTGGGTAATCCTTTAACTAATTCTTTCTTAGATATTTCTTGGATGAGGCTCATGCTAGCTTGTCCTAACCTTCTATGCCACAACCAAGAGTCATTCTCCATGGCAATTAAGCATCTAATATGGGGATTTGGCAAGACATTTAAATCTAAGGTGTAGATATTTTTTTGCTTATTTCCAATAAACGTGATATCATTTGATGGTGCACTCCTAATGATACATTTAGATGCTTCAAAAATAATTATGAATCCATTGTCACAAAATTGTGATATGCTAATCAAGTTATGTTTTAACCCATCAACTAATAAAATATTCTTAATGCATTGGTAAGGGAGTATATCTATATCACCAATGCCAACAATCTTATCTTTGGCATTGTCTCCAAATATGACATGTCCACTATCTTTGCTTGATAGGGTTGCAAATAAATTAATGTCACACGTCATGTGTTTTAAGCAACTACAATCCAATATTCATGTGCTTCTACTTGCTTGAGGATGCTTCTCCATCTACAAAGGGAGAAGAAATTATTTTAGGTACCCAGATTTTATTGGGTCCTTAAGTGTTAGCCATTTTAGGAACCCATGCAAATCTTGCATGTGGGTTCCTCCTCAAAGCACAATCCCTAGCCATATGATCAAATATGCCACAAGAAAAATAATTTCCATTAAATTTTCTTCTATTGTGTGTGTGAGCATGGAAGTGTGATGATTTCTTCTTATGGACAACCTTAGGCATGACATTTTGTATGGTTGTTATCCTTTCACTAAGCATGCAAAGTTCCTTTTTCAATGTTAGCATGCTATTATTCAAGTGCTCTACTTGATCACTTAAATACTTATTTTCATCTTCTAATTTTTTGTTATCATTTTCTAGGTCCTTCTTAGCTTTCTCTAGGGTGTGTGTCTCTTCCTTAAGGGTGTCTACTTCTTTTCTTAAGGCATTGAATGAGAGTAATAAGCTATCATTCTCAAGCTCTAAAGATTTATTGTCCTTTTTAAGATCATTAAATTTTATCCTAATAGCATTAAATTCATCATGCATTTGTTCAAATTTATTTTCTAGCTCTTCTTGAGTAAAAAGAACTTCACCAAAAGTAAATCTTACCTCATCATCATTTGTCATCAAACAAAGATTTGTCTTTTCACTCTTTTTGTCTTCTTCACTTGATGAGGCCTCGCTTTCATCCCACGAAGACATCATTGTCTTCTTCTTCTTCTTCTTCTTCTTCTTCTTCTTCTTCTTGTATTTGTCCTTCTTGTGAGGGTTTGAGGTGGAAGCCATCTTGAGAAGTGGGCAATCCTTCCTTAGGTGCCCGGCCTTGTTGCAATGATAGCATGTATAGCTTTCTCTTCCCTTCCTCATGCCTCCCCTCATGAAACTCATAAATCTTCTAGCTAGTATCGCCATTTCTTCAAAGTCATCCGTCTCTTCCTCGGATGATGACGACTCTTCTGGTCGATGTGATGCTTTTAAGGCAATGGTCTTGCCTTTGGGGGCATCTTTCTCCTGGTATTGCTTTATGTGGGTCTCATGTGTCATGAGAGACCCAATGAGCTCGGTGATCTTCAAAATACTCATGTCCTTTGCTTCCATGATTGATATGACCTTGGGCTCCCAAGATTTTGGAATGGAACGAATGAGCTTCCTTACCTTCTCCTCTTCCTTTATCTCTCTGCCAAGGTTAGCTAATCCATTTATAATATTTTGGAATCTAGCATACATAACATCAATGGATTCATGTGATAACATTTTAAACATTTCATAATCATACATGAGAGGTTTATTTTGGATTCCTTTACTTGTGAAGTCCCTTCATGTGTGGTCTCTAGGACCTTCCATAGTTCATATGTGGACTTACAGGTAGAAATCCTATTGAACTCATTAATTGATAGGCCACAATATAATATAATGACGGCCTTTGCATTCGCATTAAATAGTTTAATTTCTTCTTGATCCCACTCATCCATGTCCTTAGTGGGTTGCTTATACTCTACTTGAATCATCCTCCATACATCCATGCCTAGATATTGTAAGAAGCCATTCATACGAATCTTCCAGTAGGCATAGTTATTTCCATTGAATAGTGGTGGAGTATGAGTGGAGGACCCTTGAGCTAGTTGGATTTCACTCGACATCTTAATTTGTAGGGAAGATGGTTAAATTTTATCCTACGACCTTGCTCTGATACCAATTTGTAGGGGGTTGAATAGTGTATGTCCCTTGTTTTTGTTTTATCAATTTTTTTTTTGCTTAATTTCAACTTCAAGTGAATGCAAGTATAACTTAGCAATGTGTGTTATCAATTATCAAGAACAATAATGAGCAAACATTCAAAGCAATACAAACACGATTAAATATAGTGGTTCGGCCAATTGCGTACTCCACTACCTTGGCTTCTCACCAAGGATTTCTAACCAACTACTTTATAGAACTTGTGTTTTCCTTTGAATACAACTGAGGACACAATTCTCACCTCTTTGAGAATTTCTCAAACCTATTCACCTAGGCAAAACACAAATCTACAATGTCTAATCCTAAGTGTTTCTCTAGCACACCTAGCAAACTATTACAGGTGAAAATAAGTTTTTCAAAAACAACTTCAAATACGATGAAAAAGAGCTAGGAATTTGAGATAAGAACCAATGCTCTTTTCCCAAGCCTTCAGCCTCCAACTTGCCAGGGGATGAGCTTGAATCGTAGCAGAGTTGAGGAAAAGTGGGCGCTTGAAGAAGAACGTTGACGAAAATGCAGGGTGCGTAGCAATCGATCTCTTTGAAGGCTTAAATCACTTATTAAATGCTCAATAATATTTCTAAGAAGACTTAAAGGAGTTGGGTGAGGGTTATTTATAACCCTCAACTGAATGGGCTGTTCAACGGGCCGAAAACTAGTTGTTACAGCCGTTAGGTTGCTTGCCGATCGATCGTCGGTCGACCGACCGATCGACCGCCTACGACCGCTACCCTTTCTGGACTTGACTCACGCCGTTCAGTCGACCGACGGGTTGACCGAATGGATCACGACTTCATTGATCCGCAATCCGATCGACCAACGCAGTTAAACCAGAGGCGCGATTTATGATCTGTAATCTAGTTGATCGATCGGTCGACCGATGCACCTTCTGCCAATTTTTTCACCAACTTCGGTCGACCAAATGGCTACTGCCATTTTGTGGCATCATTCGGTCGACCGACCGATTGACTGAATAGGCTACTGTTAGTATTCTACCTTGTTCGGTCAATCGACCGATCGATCGAACTCAAGCTGAGGCTGATTTTTACTTTGAATTTGTTACATGCTTTTTCATGGATTTAGTTACCAAGTTTTAACTTGGATAACTTTACAATTTGTCTTGGGATAAAATCATCCTAGGGGTATATTACATGATTTCTACTAGATCTATACCCGAGCCTTTCTTTGACGTTCTCTTCTTCCGTTTCTTTGATGGTCTTTTCTTTTGTTTCATTTGAACGAACTTCGCATGCTTATCGCAACCTCAACCTGAACTCCAAACTTCACACATAGATTAAATACATGTTTGTTATCATCAAAATGAAGATCGAAGCTTGAGATAAACCCTTAAGCTAACACGTCTGAGCACGAGTTTTATGGATGAATGTGCTATTACATTTCAGCCCTCTCATATTTATAATTTATGCTTGATTATATTTATGCTTAAGGTAGCTCGGCGAGAGCTTAGTTCAAGCTACTCACTAAGTTCGTTGGAACTCACCCCTCTTTTGTTATTGTTTTACATATCCTGACTATTAGAGGTACGGTGGTACCCATGTAGCATGGCTGGAGTTGCAGGCTTAGGCAGTGGATCTCATGACGTGTCAAGTCATAGGAATTATTTATGTACATGGTGTTGGCCTAAGGTTTTCAACTTGGTCTTAATCTCGATTTTGATAATAACAAACATGGAGCTAATGGTTTTATTGAGAAATAATTTTTAGGTTCCATATCAGTTAGCACACGACGTCCGCGATCAAAAATATCGGAGAAATCGGAAAATCGGAAGGATGTTGGTCGACGTGCTCAGATTCATCAGGAAGATAGAGTCTAGGTTTAGGGTGTCTCGATAAATTGTAAATCCTCATGATGATGCGAAGAAACCCAAGAATCAAACTCGTAATCTGAAACCCGAATCGAAGAAAGAAATTAATCGGCTGAAACTCATCAATATAGAGTACTTGTACAATACGTAGAGTACCGGTACTCTACAGCCGATCGATTGATCGATCAACCGAATGAGCCTAGAAAGCACAGTGGGCTCCAGTCGCTCGGTCGGTCGCTTGGTCGGTCGACCGACGATCGACCGGACGACCGAAACGGCTAATTTTCTAGCTGTTGTGTTAGCTGTTTGAGGTCAACTCTTCATGGCTTATAAATAGAATCCAAAAGAACCTTCCTTAGGGGTTGATGAGCCTATTGAGACACTCCTTACACCATCTAAGTTTTGATTGATCCATCATTTGCAAAAACCCTAGCCTTGAACCTTCTTTTTTAAGTTTTGCCTTTAAGCTTCATTTGATTAATCATCAAGACATCAAGAAGAGCTACGTGATCTTGTTATGGAGCTAAGTATTCTATTATTTGATTTATTGCTCTGTAAACCTAGGTTGCTAGGTTTGATTGAGTTGGTGGTTGCCTTGGTGTTAAGGTTTAAATCCACCGATGTAAACGTAGTTTACTAGGATTAGTTATTGTTGTCCCTTAGGGTTGAGGTGGAAGAGTGCTCTCGGTAAGAAGGCGAAAACTTTCGGGTGTAGAAGTGCCTTAGGTTGAGAGTGAGACTCCTCGAGTAAAAGTCCTTTTTGTAAGGGAAATGATATAATCTAATAAAGCTAAGTTTGGAAATTCCAAGTTAGGTACTTAGGTATTGGAGTAGGCATTGGGGCCGAACCACTATAAATTATTGTGTTTGCATTGCTTCTACTTGTGTTTGTTTAATTAGCATATTTACTTTGATTCCGCTTGCTACTCAATTTGTTAATCGCTTAAGGAGTTTAAGAAAAGATTAAAATCAGATTTAGGCAAAAAGTTTAGTAAACATACTATTCACCCCCTCTAGTGTAGACCATTTCATCAATATTTGGTATCAGAACGAATCGTAGTTTGAGATTTCACAATCTCTTCTACAATTTGTCTCGATCTTAAAATGGCATTAGAGTCGGTAGTATCTACACCTCCTAGGTTTGATAGACTAAACTTTGGAGTTTGAAAACATAGGATGTACACATTCATGAAAACTTTAGGGGTTTATGAAATGTTGAAAACCCACTATATCGAACATAAGATAGATAGCATAAATGCATGGACCCAAGAATAAATTGACATGTTTAATTTGAATGGTAAAGCAATGAATTGCATCTTTTGTTCTTTGGAAGATGACGTCTTTGAAAATGTTATGCATTGCACTTCCACATTCGATGTTTAGGCTAACTTAAATGTCTTATATGATTATGCTAAAATCGAGGAATTAGCAACTTTTATTAAAGGTGGTGATGACAATGGTCATCCCTCCAATACTAACATGATTTTTGAAGCCAAAATATTTTGAGTCAAAGAAGCATTAAAAGTCGGAAAAGGAATATGATTTGTCATTTATGTAAGGAAAAAGGACATATCAAGATTGTCCGTCATTGAAAAATAAGGCAAAGAAGGGGTCAAATGCTTTCACAACATCGATCCATTCAAGTGAAGCACCCTCTTGCCATGACTATGAAGCCAATTCAAAAGTTTGCCTCACGGATGCTAACGATGAGGTACACTCTTCCTCTTTTAGTCATGTTAATGATTATGATAATAGTAGTGATAATAGTTCTTCATGTACTCTTAAAATGTCATATGAAGAATTATTAGAAGAAAATAAAAAATTATATGCCTTGCTTTTAAAAAAGGATAAGGAAAACAAAAAGATTAGAAACAAGAATTCTAGACTTAGTTCACAAGAATGATAAAAACAAGAAGTTTCATGGACATTATTTTTGTTGTGGTATATATGATCATGTTATCCATGATTGTGCATTTAAAAAAAATTCAAGTGTAGCTAAGACACTTTGAATTCCTAGGACAACTCACCCCTAAGGACCCAAAGTCATTTGGGTACCAAAAATTTCTTGCTCTTTTGTAGAGGGAGCTACCACACAAGGGTAAAAGGGATTGAACAATTGAAGTTGACCATGGACTCAAATGAAGAACCCATCCTTGGTTACAACTTTAAGTCATTATGATGCCTAAGGTATGAAAAATGACATCTTAAGTAATCTAGTATCATCTCCTTACTTTACTTTGGTTCATTCAAGTTAGAGTATGTATGATATTTGTTTAATTTGAGTCGATTTTATCCGCTCTTCATATGATTTTATCAAATAATTTTTTAATTTTTGATATCCGATCTCATCGGAGACCTATGTGGCCTATAACGGGCCTAAGCGAACTTGCGGTTCTAAGTCGTAGGCTCATTGTGGCCTTTCGGTTTTCAACCAATAGAAATGGTTAGAGATCATATTTTCATATTTATTATTTTTGTGATCTCTTAAAATTCATTTTGATATCACTTGATTTTATTTAAAATGGATTTCAAACTATATATTTAGCAAAGATGTATTTTTAAAATGATATTTGAATCCCTCTTTGCTATTTGGTATGGTTAACTTGCTAGTAGCCTTAATTTCGTTATGATAATAATGAAGCCTACTTGCAAGTTGAGAAAGTGGTAAATTTGGAAGGCTAAAAAAAAATAAAAAGAAAGTAAAAATTTTGAAATTTCTCAAGAAATGAGGTATGAGTTTTATTTTGGTAAAATTATTGCATAACACCTCAATTTTCTTTATTAAATAATTTCTCTATGCTCATGAATGATCTTGCATGATAATTGATTTAAATCTCATAAGTAGATAAAATTTTGATACTTAAGCAATTTTATAAAATCTTGTTTGAATGAAACATGTTTTAGGTAGAATTTCATCTTAGAGACTTCATTTTAAGTTGAAACTTGATGAACATATTTGAGTTCAATCATGATTTACTTACATGTGATTAATTAAATTAAAAAATCATGTGAAAATAGATAAATTGATAACAAGTTCACTTTAGGAGACCTTGAGTTGAGTAAAGTTGACTTAAGTCAACAAATTGACTTAAGTCAACAAATTGACTTAGAAACTTCATTTTAGGTCCAACTTCACAAACATATTTAATTTACTCATGTTAGGTGTTCATGTGTTTAAATCTGAAAAAATAATGAGTAAATGTTAAAATTTGATACTTAGCAATTTCATATTAATATGTTTATTTTTGAATGAAATCATGCTAAGGTAAAATTTTGACCAAATGATATTATTTTCATTTCAAACTTGATAAACATGTTTTAAATGATAATATCTTGATATCTGGAAAGTTTGAATGAAAATCGAAAACTTTGAAAAATAGCTAATATTTATGAAAATGTCATTAAATTTCAGTTACTTTTAGAAAAAAATGCAAAAAATTGATTTTTGGATAATTCTTGAAACTGCATGTTCTCAAAAAAATTTAGTTTCTTCAATAAAAATTTTATAAAAAATTAGTAAGAATATGATTTGATATGGATTTTTGAAATTGAATTTCAAAACTTTAAAGTATCGTTCTTCCAAACGTTTATTTTCCCGATACTTTGATTTTTGGTCCAATCTTCGAATGAGACTTCAAGTATGATAATTTGAATTTATTTTTGGTATCGTTCTCATTTTGTCTCATGAAAAATTATTTCTAAAATTATTTTTGATATTTTAACCGATACTTGAAAATATCGATACTTGAGTTAGTACATGATTCATAGTTTTGGATTTTGACTATCTTTTCATAATATCATGTATTACTTAGTCTCTCATTCGATATGTTATTTTCGTCCCTTGGGTTGGTTGATTTTATTTTCATGAAAACTAGTTTTTAACACCCTAAATCGGAAGGACGTTGGTTGACGCGCTCGGATTCGTCGGAAAGATAGAGTCTAGGTTTAGGGTGTCTAGATAAATTGTAAATCCTCATGATGATGCAAAGAAACCTAAGAACCAAACCCGTAATCTGAAACCTGAACTGAAGAAAGAAACCAACTGAAACTCAATATATAGTACAGGTACAATACGTAGAGTACCAGTACTCTACGGTAGGTCGATTGATCGATCGATCGAAATTGAGCCCAAAAAGTATAGTGGGCTCCAATCGCTTGTGTCCATGCCCATAACCCGGGCATGACCAGCCAGAGTACTCCACGTACCTCGAAGCCTAACCAACTGAGAGAACAATAAAATAGAAATCCTAACAATTTCATATAAAAAAACAAAACCAGCTTCCTAGCATTTATTATAATTAAACAAAAAAAATCCAAAAAATAGCTCAAAGCCAATAAATGTCCAAGACTACTTAAACTAAATCCAAATAAAGAAGAATAGAGTTTTTGTCATTTAAAATGCGGAAATAAATCTAACACTGACTCATAACTAAAGAAAAACATAAATGACCCTAGAAACTTGGGTATACATCCCCTAACCACAAGGTATCACGAGATCCGTTGTTTCCATCGTCACCAGCTATACTACTGTGTCACAGTACCTATTTCATCACGTCCAGGTGTTGAAAAGATATAGCATATAAAGAGTAAGTCCAACTAGAACTTAGTGAGTGGCTTAGTCCTCAACAACCATATCCAATAATCCGCTGGTTGACCAATATGTAAGTGATTCAATAGATAAGCATATACCATGCGTAGAATTAAATATGCATAATCACCATTCATATGAGATGTAAATATCTTCAAGTGTAACCATTCATTCATAATCATAATGAGCATAAATAAATGTACAATGAAAATATAAACATGATGTAAATATCCAACCATCCAAACAAGTCATCCGAGTTGATCGTCAGTGTGGCGGTGCTGACGAGCTTCCCGATCCAAGAACCCGTCGGTCCAATAATCCAGGGACCTGTCGATCCTACGAGTCAGGCGTTGATCACCGCTCTGTCTCAGTGTACTTTCCGCTCACACCACTCGGGTCGATCGTCAATGTGGCGGCTGACGAGCTTCTAGGTCCACAACCGCAAACACACTCAGACATACATAAATCAACCAACCATTTTTATATAGAAGTAAAAGAAAGAAAACATAACATCCTCGTGCCTCGTTAACATCCAAGGATCCTCAACGTCCGCATACAGTACATATAAAAGATTTATCTCATCTTACAAACAGTAAAAGCAATTCATATTAAAGAATCCTCGTGAGATATATTTACAACAAAATAACTCGTGCTAAGGAACTTCCATGAGATTTAATCTCAATCAGTGCTGGTACATAATAAAGTAATTCATATTAAATATCTTCCATGAATCTAATGGTTGGAACCAAGGACAGGTACTACAATTTGAGGAAAGAATCAAACTAACTTAAATAGAACCTAAATGTGATGGTTTACCCGATTACTATCTCAAGTAAATACATACCGATGTACTAAATCAGAATAAATCCAAATTTATCCACGAACATCATCCAAGGTTAAATAACTCATAGAGTGACAATCTCGACGGCTAATAAGCTCTCAAATATAATTGTCAACAGAACACCAAATCAAGCATAGTTACACTTGAAACTTGACATCTAAAAATTCTTGAAATTTAATCTTGCGCTAATTCAAATTTAATCAAGAAAAATTATAAAATTTATAAAATATTTCAACGCATTACCAAACTGAAATAAAAACTTAAATCTAGAATTTTTCCCACAAAATAGACAACTAGAATTTATAAAGGACGATTCTACCCTCTAATCTATGCCTACCCTTTTAAAACACATTTCTTCACCATTTAGATTAAAATTTAGCATCTGGAAGAAAATTTTTATTTAGTGACTAACAACAACAATACAATAATATATGGCATTGAGCCTACTCGATCTATTTCCAGCCAGTATAGTTGATTACATATCCTAAAAATAATTTAGTTTTCCATATATTCAAAAATTAGAGTAAGCATTCATTTCCAACCCTATAATGTACAGTAAACAATAAAGGAAATAAATATCTGGATTGTATAGATTAAAACCAGAAACTTTATAAAAATCCCTTCCCTACCCTTTATTTCGACCGGCTCTTTAAAGAGCATGGTGTCTCCTTCATGGCTACCGCCTACACCCTCTTCCCCCTCGTTCATCCAAATGTTAATTTCTACTCATGAGCCTACTGTTATAAACCAAATCAAATAATATTTCGTTGACGGTACAATTCAGTCAATATCTTAAAGAGGAGAAGAAATACGCAGCCACGTAATTCAATCCAGGTTTCCAATTCCACTCTCAACCATATCATTAATTTAAGTATTAATTATGTATCTAACTCAAATTATAATTTTTTTCATCAATCTAATTGATCTTTAATTTATATCAATTATATTCTGAATTATCAGATTAATATTAATTCTAACCCGACATCAGATATTCGTCTATGCAACCGTTAGGTGTTGACGTGACATCTGACTCAGCAAATAAAAAAATATTTTTTTATTATCACTTTGTGCCACATCGACATGTAATAAAAAATATTATAATATTATATTAATAGAAAAAATTAATGTATCTATTTTAAACTTTGGCCCTTGTAACAAATCTATCCTAAACTTTGACATTTTTCTCTAATCAATCCCAAACGTCGGGGTTGACAATAATTGTCTAATTTAAAATTGAACTTAAAATTTAGATTACATTACAATTATAATCAATCCAAAAATTTGAATTATATTTCTCCCTATTTCTTTATTAAATTCCACTATTATATAAAAAAAAAATTAAAATTTAGAAAAAAAATCATATTTTTTTCATATATTATTATTATTTATTAATTTTTTGAAATTTTGAAAATAATTTTATAATTATCTATTGAAATAGTATTTTAAAAAATTGATTCAAATTTTGATTTTCTTATTAATTTTTTATTTAATTATATTATTGCATTTAAGAGAAAATCGAAATGCCCAAATTAAACCAATAATTTTCTATATAGTATTATTATTTACCAAAATTTTATTTTTATTTTTATTTTTATTTTTATTTTTATTTTTATTTTCAATTCGATTAT
This sequence comes from Canna indica, assembly GCA_034359265.1. Taxonomy (NCBI): domain Eukaryota; kingdom Viridiplantae; phylum Streptophyta; class Magnoliopsida; order Zingiberales; family Cannaceae; genus Canna; species Canna indica. Next base: position 61,284,880 of record CP136897.1, read on the forward strand.
TGCACTTTATAAAAAATTCAAAACTTTCAATCAAACCAAGATCTTTTTCTTATATTATTATTTATTAAATATTTAACATTATGATTATATTTTATTTAGTGTCTAACAAAATTTAGCATTCTAAATTTGATTTTTTTTAATTTTGTGTTTATTTTTTTATTCAATTCGATTATAGCATCTTAGAAAAAAAATTAAAAAATTGAACCAAATCAATATATTTTACTAATGATATATATATCATTATTTTAATATTATTTATATTATATTTAATTTGGTTTAATATAATTAATTTTCTTCATAAAATTTCTTTATGGGATTCTTCGGGTTGTTAAAAGATTTTTCGTGTAACTTTTTTAAAGAAAAAAGAATTTGATGAAATCGGATACAGAATTATCAGATAAAGTAAGAGTTTTGATGTGTTTAAAAAAATCATTTATCTTCAAGAATTATAATTGATGTCAATCTCAAAATTTGGGATAGATTAGGGAGAAAGATTAAATGTTGAGATAGATTTATTACAATGACCAAAGTTTGAGATAAATACATTAATTTTTCTTATTTATATTGTTAGAATTGCTCCAAAGAAAGGCTCAATGAATAGTTTGGAACCAAAGAAAGGTAAGTTTGAGAGCTTATATAGATATCCCAATGGTAAGGGCTAAAAAAGAGTGATTCAAGAATTTAAAAAAGAGTTGTTGGCTTCTGGGCAATAGTAGATTGGTAGCACAACTGCACAAGATCTGTCGCAGATAGAAGATCTGTCGCAAATCGAAAGTAAAGTGGTCGCAGATTGGCCGTAGAACGTAGTTTTGTGCTTCTTCAAGTTTTCAGGGTTTGAGTTTCATATTTTTCAATTTTTATGCATCAAATAGAGGATTATACAAGTATACTAGACACCCTAAACCCAAACTTTATTTTCTCAAAGAAATTCGAGCATCGACGAGCGTCCTTGTCGATTTTTTTTATTTTTTCGATCAGGGATGTCACGCGCAAATCGATACGAAACCTGAAAAAATTTCTTGCTCAAATATTAATTCTACGTTTGTTATCATCAAAACCGAAATTAAGACCAAGGTTGAAAACTGTTGACCAACACTTGGCACTCTACTCAGAGAAAATGTCGACCTATTCGCATGGACGCCAACTAACATGTTAGGGATAGATCCTTGGGTCATCTGCTATAAGCTCGCCACCGACCCTTGGGTCGATTTTCTTTTTAGTCATCTGCTACAAGCTCGCCATCAACCCTTGGGTCAAACCCGTGGCACAAAAGAAAATGAAGCTTGAGGTCAAGTACCAGCAAGCATCTCTCAAAGAGACTGAAAAAGTTGTTAAAAGGAAAACTTCATCAAAGAAATTAGATTTATCACATGGCTTACAAACGTCGTGATGGTCAAAAAGCGCTCGGGGAAATGACGGAAGTGTGTCGAGTTTACCGACCTAAACAAAGTGTGCCGTAAGGATTCCTACATATTACCTAGCAAAGACAAGCTTGTTGACGGCTCATTGGGATACTAGTATCTAAGCTTCATGGATACCTACTCAAGCTACAACCAGATTCGAATGCATCCGAAAGATGAGGAGAAGATAATCTTCATCACCGAGCATGCCAACTTTTATTACAAGGTGATGCCCTTTGGGCTTAAGAATGCGGAGGTTACATACCAACACTTGAGAAGTAGTCAGGTTTACTAAAAATGAGTTTTAAAAAATATGATCCTACAAGAAGCAAGCAGTACTGGCACAAAGAATCATATGATCCTTTGGTAATACCACCCCAAGCTTTGTCACAGCAGGAAGAAGAAAAGCAGGATAGAATCTCGCTACAATGGCAAAGTTCCAAGAAAGTGCATCCAATGTAAACAAACTGGACACAATATAAAGTCATGTAGAAACCCCCCCTCTCATCCCCCTTGTTGATGTGGCAAGTTTGGACTCCTGCAAAAATTTTGGTGCACTCTAAATATTAAGTGGAAATATTTTTGTGAACGGTTAACACTTTCAGTGTCATTTAAACAATCTATGAATTGTCATGGATTTCTTATGAATTAACTGAGTACAATTATTGGTTTTATAGTTTTTAAATGAGTTAATTAATGAATATATCACGATTTTTATCGAAATTCTCAAATCTATCATAATTTTTTATTTGTTTCAAATGTTGGCTTTAACTTTTGATTCGTTTCAATTATAGCACACCGTCAAACTCTGATTAAGTTTTCCGTTAAACTACTGACCTAGCAACGATGATGTGTCTTAATAAGTTCAGTCAACCATTAAATTAATATTAAAAAATTAAATAAAAAAATTAAATAAAAAATGCAGACTATACTTACTAATACACATAAGATAGTTAATTTTTTTTTATTAATTTAATAATTGACTAGACTTATTAAGACACGTCATCGATGTCAGATCAGCAGTTTAACGGAAAACTTAACCAAAGTCTGACGATGTGCTACAATTGAAACGAATCAAGAGTTGAAACCTGCATTTGAAATAAATGAAAAGTCGTGATAGATTTAAAAATTTCGATAAGAGTCATAATATATTCATTAATTAACCATTTTTAAATTGTCATTTAAACAATTTCAATCTAATTTAAATAGTTTAAGTGTTATTTAAATATTTTCAGGATCATTTAAATAGTTTCACTAAATATGTCATATCTACTTGGATATGCCTTGTAAATCATCAAAAAATCTATTTTACTTAGTGAAATGAGATCCACAATTTGGATCAGTAAAAATGAGTGTGTAAAAATGGTAGATCAAATGACGAGTAGTCGAATTTACTAAAAATGAGTTTTAAAAAAATAACAAAAGTAAATATTATTAACATAATATTTTTAAAAATAACTAAAACATAAATATTTTAAAATAATATTTTAAAAGTAATTAAAAAATAAATAATTGGATCATCGAGTTTTGAATTATATGGTTGAATTGTACTCAACCCAACGCAATTACCTGACCAGACTAGAGGTGAGCGAGTCTGGGTACGTACCCTATATTTTTCAAGATACTGACCCTACCTACTATAAGACTGATTCCTAGATTTTAAACTCGGACTCTACCTTGTTGGGACCTGCTGAAACCAGACCTATGGTGTAGTGCACGTTCAGAATATCCTATTGGGACATGTTTATTTACAGGTTCCAACGTACAAGTTTCGGGTATCATATTGAAACTTGTTCATTTAGTAGTTCTGGATGCCATGTTGAAATATGTTTATTTACATGTTCTTGAGTACAAGTTCCAAGTACGCTGTTGGAACTTCTTCATTTACAAGTTTCATGATGCATGTTCCAAGTACGCTGTTGGAACCGAATATCCTGTTGGAACATGTTTATTTACAGGTTCTAAGATACAAGTTCCGAGTACAATATTTAAATTTGTTCATTTACTAGTTCTGGATACCATGTTGAAATATGTTTATTTACATGTTCTTAAGTAGAAGTTTCAGGTACGTTGTTGGAACTTCTTCATTTACAAGTTTCATGGTGCATATTCCAATTGCTAATTCAAGTTCTGGGTACCAGATGTGTTGAATTTGAAATCGAAGCCGATTTAACTGATTCTTTAATTTTATCTCGTATCATATCCAAAAACTACCTGATCGAATATGTTCTAACCAATTCAAGGTTTATCCAATACGCATACACGCCCCTAGACCCGACCCAATCCAAATAGTTCAAGTCGGAATAAGTTCATGAGTTCATTGGGTCGGATCATCTTATTAATGAGTTCATGAGTTCATGAATTTATATGTTTATATGAAACCAATGATTTTAAAAACTACAACCAATCAATTCTCTTATTAATGTTTTTAGATGGAATAATCTTATTCGAGATTCATGTATATATCTATAGACATGTTTAGATACCAAGCAAAGAGTTGGCCAATTGAAAGCAGAATCCCCCAACTCAGAGCCTTCCATATTCCATACATCTATATATGTATAAATTAAATCTTACTTTTAATAATAAATATATGTAGCTCGCTCCCAAGTATATATCCAAACTGAATGGAAAAGGAAAATTCTTTACCAAAATTTAAAAAAATAATAATTTTATTGATCTTAGTACGGTCTTACAGTAGAAACAGGAAAAGAATTCATTATTACAAGACTTTTAATTGATTCTTTTTCATATTATTTTAAAACCCTTGACGGAACAAATTAGAATCAAGAAGGCATGCAGCGAAGGAACAGAATCGCCTAATTAATGACGATGGAAGAAGATGGAAGCCGCGATCATCAAACTTAGCAACATAGTCGCACTCACATTCTTGTTTCTGATAGACACGGAAGCCGCCTCTGGGGCAGGGGAGACAGCGGTCGCCTTCTTTACCAGATCCAGCGTCCCCTTCGACTCCAAATTCTCCGGCTTGAAATCGTGCTTCTGCGGCACCCCGTTCGCCACCGTCGCCCCGACCTGCCACACCTGGTTCACCGTCGTCGTTCCCTGCGGCAGCTTCAACTTCCCGTACAGCCGTATCGCCCCGTCGACGTAATCCGCCTCCAGACCGGACGTTTGGAAGGCGATCGGCCCCTCGCTCACCGGTGCGTACCCGGTGATGTTGTACGTCTTCACACCCATCTTGCCGTCGGGCTGGCGGAACGCGATGAGGGCCTGGCTCCCGATCATGCCTTGGGCGGTAGGGTTGATGGCCCACGAAACCCACCCGTCGGGCTTCGGCGACGGCGCCACGAAGGCGACGGAGAGGTTGCCGGAGGCGGCGTCGTATGACCAGTGCAACGAGGAGGAGAGCTGGGGGAGGTCGGTGCAGGCGGCGTAGACGCGGTTGGAGGAGAAGGTGACGGAGGAGCAACCGCCCGCAGCGGAAGCGAAGGTGGCGACGGCGGAGAGCAGGAGGACGATAAGCGATTGAACTACCGCCATTCTTCGAAGCAAAGATGCAAAGTAGGTCGGTTCGTGTTCTACCTCGAGGGTCGAGGTGCCATTTATAACGAAGTGATGATGAATCAAATTCTGGACAAACGATTAATTATTATTAGTAATGCAGAGGTTATTTTACAGCTCGGCTTTCCTTCTAAAAAAACAAGAACGGCAGGCCGTTGCACGGGAGAGGAGGGCAGAATTTATTGGTTGCATACCGATTCGTCTACTAGTCACCAATGACGGGTTTTTTTTTCCCAACGAGGACTGTGGGGACTTGTACCGCAACTACAAATAATTATTATTAGTAAATAATTACTATAATTATAATATAAATATATGTCCTTGCCTGAGGTCAGTGTGATGCGGTCTGACACGTCTTATGGTCAGGTGCGACTTTGGCCGGGAGGAGGGGAGACTTGCAAACGACATCCTGATGCTTAAGTAAAAAAGAATTTCAAATGATTAGGGGAGAAAGAAAAAATCAAAATTTTGGTTAATCGAAAAATCGATCTAAAATCACACTAGATTTTTCGATTAATTGGTCTAATGGTTTCAGTTTCGATTTTTATTTTCTAAATTTACCGTCTTTGATCTTCGATTTCGACTTTTGAGTACTGGTTAACCGTTAGTCCAAGGTTAACTAGTTTATATATATAATATTTTAAATTTTACGCCTCTAATTTTTTTATTTTCTCTCTAAAATTTATATAAAGTAATACATTGAATTACATTTCATTCTCTAAAATTTGACCAATCATATATATTTTGTTGGTAATTAGATAGCTATATTAGGAAATCCTATTATTTATACAAATTAGAAGTAGTTATTTTGTTCCTTTTATTAGTTAGTCAATATCTATTTTTATTTATACGTTTAAGAGGAGATTATTTCCTCCTCTATTTTAGGAAAATAATTGATTGTACATCTACACCCGAGCCAGCCTCTCTATATATATATAGCCTTTGTAATCCCCTCTTCAATACAAAAAATATCTTTTTCCATATGATATCAGAATCTGTCTTATGATTGATATTGTGTCACTCGCAGATGTCCAGTCTTGCAAATTGTACGCTCCAGATGTTCAATCCTAGGCGTGAGGGGGTGTGTTAAAGACTCACATTACTTACGAATATAGTAAAATAGTCTTTAAGTAGATTAGACAATCCCCCCTCATGAGCTAGTTTTTGGGGTGGAGTTAATTAGGCCTACTAATTTTTTAACATAGTATCAGAGAACTATCTAAACTATCACTGCCAAGAGAAACCAACCTATCTGTCCTATGGCTGACAAGAGCAAGAAACCAAAAGGAGGGCCCAAGATAGAGATTGGCGGTGCTATCTTTGCCAACACACTTGAAGGAACCAACCTCCCAATCATAGGCCACAAACACAATGGCCAAAATTACATCCAATGGGCAAGGTCTGTCCATCTCTTCCTCCAAGGAAAGGGAAAAGATGAGTACATCACCGGTGAAGTCAAGAAACTAGAAAAAGATGATGCCAAACTCAAAACTTGGAAGCTAGAGAGCAGCTTGGTGATATCATGGCTACTGGACAGCATGACCAATGGAATAGGAGAATATTTTATGTATTTCAGCACTGCAAAAAAAATATGGGAGGCAGCACAAGAGACATATTCAGATGTGGACAACAACTGAGCAATCTTTGAGATCAAGAGCCTTATTCATGACATAAGACAAGGTAATTCTACAATTACAAAATATTTTAACACCCTCATTCGATATTGGCAGCAGCTGAACACTACTAGAAATTGAGTCTTCAGCAACGACTATCAGCAACGGCCGCTCAAGCCGTTGCTATTTGCAACGGCATTCTTACGGCCGCTCAAGTCGTTGCAGATATGTTGTATCTGCAACGGCTTTCTAACGGACACGCTAGCCGTTGCTGATGATTTTAATTATCAGCAACGGCTTTCTAACGGACAAGTGAGCTGTTGCTGATGATAACTTATTAGCAACGGCTTTCTAACGGGCGAGTGAGCCGTTACTGATAAGTTTATATAGGTCGCAGATCGCGCCCAACCCTTCTTCCTCCCGCTGCTGCTGCCACCGCCTCCTCCTCCCGCCTCTCGCCGACGCCGAGCTGCTGCTGCCGACGCTGCCATCCATCCTCGACCGCCGATTTCAGGTATTCATTGCCGCCCGACTGTCTCTTCCCGTTGCGACCGCGCGGGAAATCCGACCGAAACCCTATTTTTAAGGTTTCGGCCGGCGGTGGTCGGCCGATGGCCGCCGCCGGAGCTTGTACAGTGTCCGGACACATTGTTCGGACACTGTACGCCGGTGCCGGAGTCCACTAGACTCAAGCGCCGGAAAGAGTAGATTTATATTTTTTTTATTTTTTTATTTATATGTTAATTAATTATTTAGATTAATTGTTTAATTTGTTAGATTAATTATTAGGGTTTAGATTAATTTCGAAATTGTCCACTTTCGCATTGTGCCGGAATTGTCCACTTCGGACGCGCTCCGGAATCGTCCACTTCGGACGCGCGCCGGAATCGTTGACTTCGGACTCTTGCCGAAATCGTCTAATTTGGACTCGTGCCAGAATTGTCCAATATGGACTCGAACTGTTTCGAAACATTTAGAAAATAATCATCCATCCGATGAGTTCATATGTTTCACGTACGAGTTGATATTTTGTTAATGGGTATAAATTTCACACGGTTGAATATGCATTTATAAAGAAGACGATGAATACTGTGGTCTGTGTGAAAGGGACAACCTATGTTGAATGTGATATGAATTTTTATGGACTGGTGGAAGAAGTGATAGAGTTGCACTGCTTCGGCTTGAAATTAGTTATTCTATTTAGATGTCATTGGTTCGATACAACAGAAAGGGGCATGAAAGTTCATCCAAAATACAAACTTGTTGAGGTTAATTACAAATTTAAATTGGCAGCAAATGAGCCTTTTATATTGGCATCACAAGCCGAACAAGTATATTACGCGAAGTATCCGGCTCGAAATAAAGATAGAGCAGATTGGCGTGTAGTCTGTAAGACAAAAGGTAGAGGAAAAATTGATCCGATAGTAGGAGAAAATGAGCTGATACCTGATATGACACATGGTTTCTATCAAGAAGATGATCCTCCTGCTGTAGATCGTATTATTCCAATACTCGAGGATGCAGACACAACGTCAATTCAATTAGAAGTTGAATATGCTGATGATGACGATCATGAAATTGAGGAAGTTGGAGATGAAGAAGCGGAAGAAGAGGAAGAAGAGAAAGAATTCGAAGACTATTATTCAAATGATGAGGAATAATGGTAAAGTATATATTTTATTAAATATATCTCTACTATTTATACAATAATCTGATTATATGTCTATTCGACAGATATGTCTGGTCGTGGTTATCGTCGCAAGAGAGCTTCGGAGTCTCTGATTATTATTTTGCAGGCTCGCTATACATGGGCCGAGGACCAAAGACCCTTCATTTACGCTGCCTGGGAGGCTATTTCCCGGGCAAGGTACAACGGGCAGCTGGGGCAGGCTCGGTCCCAGGCGATGGCCCGAGCTGGGACCACTAACATCGCGGAGACTCGGGGATACGGCCCCGATTGGATTACTCCGAATATATGGGACCAACTCGTGGGAATATGGTCGACGGATCGATGGCAGGAGGTTTCTCGGAATGTGGCTAGAAATCGCATATCGGGGGGAGCAGCGCGCCACACCGGCGGCTCTGTTGCATTTGCAGTGCACGCGAACCGTATGGTAAGTATACCTTTTAATTATATATTTTATTTGTTACTATGTGTACTAATTAATATATTTGTTTTGTAAATGTAGACGACGGTGTCCGATGACGGGACTGTCTAGCGACCCTTCCCGATGGTGGTGTTTGAGCGGACTCACCGTCAAGCACATGGGACGGGGGAGTACATCGACAACCGCGCTGCATACATTATGGTAACTATTTATTTGTTTAAATTATTCATTATATATTTATAATTTAAGTTTTATGATAAATATTAAACAAAAAATCAAACTCGAGTAGGAGACTTACAGCCAGACGGTGGTGCAGCGCGGGGGCACCCCCGAGGACTTTGACGCAGCAATGTGGGTCGAGGCCGCAGGTGGCTGGGACCATGGCAGCGTATATGGCTTTGCAGATGATGGCGCACCAGAGTCAGATGATGGTGGATATACAAGTTATGCTACGCAACATGTCAGGTCATCCCGAAGCAGGCATCTCTTCGGCATCATCTAATCCATCGTCCTCGAGTCAGTCCACGCCGGTGTACACTCAAGCACTCCAGACCCCGCCATATGATCCAGACCATCCTCCATCGTCATCGTGAGATTTTTTTATATTGACTTTGTTACTGAGATATTGGACTTGTTTAATTTATTTTGTTTGGATATTGATACTTCAATTTTGCATTTGAATAGTTTTTATACTATTGTGGATAATTATCAATATAAATATAATTGTTTTGATGTATATCTTGGTGTATTTGTGATGTGTGAATGAATGTGTGTATGAGTGTATGGGTGTGTGAGTTATGTATCAGATAATGTATCAATGTATCAATGAAAATTTGAAATTTGAAATTTTTTCATTACCAGGTTCACATCATCAGCAACGGCTTTTCCACGGTCGTCCGTGGGAAAGCCGTTGCTAAAAGTGTATCGAAAGCCGTTGCTGATGACCTACAGCAACGGCTTAGCGACGGGATTTTACTAACGGCGTTGCTAAGGGCTCACCGGCCGTTGCTATTAATGTTATCCGCAACGGCTCCGGGTCCGTGGCAAAACCGTTGCTGATAATATTTTTAGCAACGGCCCGAGCGGTCGTTGCTGATCCGTTGCTAAGTTATCAGCAACGCGATTTTTTGCCACGACTCCATTGCAACGGCTCCGGCCGTTGCTGATGATCTTCAGCAATGGCTCAGCAACGGCATCAGCCGTTGCTGATGCCCATTTTTCTAGTAGTGGAATATTTATGAATAGACCAAATAGAGCTGCTTAGAAGACAGTGCACAATATAGATCACTTGTGGAAAATGAGCGAATTTACATATTCCTCCTTGGACTCAATAAGGATCTTGATGAGGTACGTGAAAGAATTCTTGAAAAGAAGCCTCTTCCAAATGTTCAGGAAGTCTTCTCTGAGGTCAGAAGAGAGGAAAGCCGGAAAAAAAAAATGCTAGGAGGCTCCTGTGCAAATATCCGAGAGCTCGGCCTTGGCAGCAAAGGCGTCGCAATAAAATTGTCAACAAAAAAAGTCCAGACCTTGGTGCGAACATTGTAGGAAGACAAGACATACAAAGGACATATGCTGATTTCTCCATGGAAAACCAGCAGATGGAAAAACTCGCAAAGGCAAAGAAAATAGGGGTAAGACAACCTTCTTTTACACTTTGGAGGACACCACAGAAGATGCAGCAACCGAAAATAACCCTTTCGTCAAAGGGCAGATTGACATGTTGCAGAAACTTTCTCAACAAAATATGAAAACGGAGAACTCCAACGGTAGTACTTCTTTGGCACAGAAAGGTAACTACATAAATGTTTTATCCGCATGGAAAGGCAGGACAATAGATTGAATTGTGGATTAGGAAACTTTAGACCGCGTGATAGGGGATATTAATGCATTCAACAAGTATTATCCTTGTCATGAGAATTCCACATAACCGTAGACAGTACTCATTCCAAAGTGGTTGATAAATGATCAATAATTGTTTCTAGAGTGATCATCTTACTTATTCCAAAGAAGATCTAATGCCCCCTAAAGCAAACTAATCAAAGACCTAAATTATGCTAGTAATAAATTTCACTGAATGGAAAAAGATTTTTTTTACCAAAAATAAAAATTAATTTTATTGATCCAACAATATATTGTACGGTACAGTAGAACAAAGAAAAGAATTAATTATTACAAGACTTATAATTAATTTTTTTTCATATTATTTTAAAACCCTTCACGCAACAAATTAAAATTAAGAAGACATGCAGCGAACGAACAGCACCGCCTAACGATGATGGAAGAAGATGAATCCGCGATCAGCAAACTTAGCAACATAGTTTTACGTCTTCAATACCAGATTCAGCGTCCCCTTCGACTGCAAATTCTCCGGCTTGAAATCGTGCTTTTGCGGCACCCCGTTCACGACCGTCGCCCCGACCTGCCACACCTGGTTCACCGTCGTCGTTCCATGCCGCAGCTTCAACTTCCCGTACAGCCGTATCGCCCCGTCGACGTACTCCGCCTCCAGACCGGACGTTTGGAAGGCGATCGGCCCCTCGCTCACCGGTCCGTACCTGGTGATGTTGTACGTCTTCACCCCCATCTTGCCGTTGGGCTGGCGGAACGCGATGAGAGCCTGGGACCCGACCATGCCTTTGGCGGTAGGGTTGATGGCCCACGAAACCCACCCGTCGGGCTTCGGCGGCGGCGCCACGAAGGCGAGGGAGAGGTTGCCGGAGGCGGCGTCGTAGGACCAGTGCAACGAGGACGATAGCTGGGGGAGGTCGGTGCAGGCGGCGTAGACGCGGTTGGAGGGGAAGGTGACGGAGGAGCACCCGCGGGCAGCGGAAGCAATGGTGGCGACGGCGGAGAGCAAGAGGAGGAGGAGAAGCGACTGAACTACCGCCATTCTTCGAAGCAAAGATGCAAAGGATCAGGTGGGTTCGTGTTCTTCCTCGAGGGTCGAGGTGCCATTTATAACGAAGTGATGATGAATCGAATTATGGACCGACGAGGAAGGATTATTACAGCTTGGTGCTTTGAGATTAAATATTATTAGCAAATAATTAATTATTACTAGTCACCGATGATGGTACCTTAACCGTGTGAGCGCGCAACTACAAATAATTATTATTATACTATAATTACATATAATATAATCAGGAATTTCTAGTAATCGAATTACGGAAGAAGAAAATTCTCAAATTTTGAAATTTAAAATTTACAAATTCGGAACCTAACCGTATTCCTGTTTTACCATCGGCCAAAATCTCTAACTTGTTAGAGGCTTTGGTTAAAAATTTAAATATATATATATATATATTTAGACTCTAACAACTTATTTTTTTATTATAAAATATATTTCATAAATTAAAATTATTATTTTTAATTATTTTTTTAATTTTTAACCAAAGTCTCTAACTTGGCTCAGGGGTAAAATAGCTATCCAAAGCACCACGTTTTAACTTTGAAAATTTTGACTCCTAAAATTTGGATCTGAAAATTTTCCTCTCATAAAATTTGGTTTTGAAAAATTCTTGTAATATAATTACAATAATTATAATATAAATATATGTTCTTGCTTGAAGTCAGAATGATGTGGTCCAGCATGTCTCCTTGTCAGGTGCGACTTTGGGGGGGTGGGGGGGGTGGGGGGGGGGGGAGGGACCTACAAATGATACCCTGACGCTCAAGCAAGAAATAATTCCAGATGAGTAGAGGTGAGAAAAATAACTAAAAAATCGGTTAATCGAAAAGTAACTCTGAAACAGAACTGGAATTTTCTATTAACCAGTCCAATGGTTTCAATTGGTTTTTATCTTCTAAATTTACGATATTCGATAGGGCTGACCCTACCCTTTGGCCAAAATTTTAGGCCTCCAAGTACAATTGCTTAATATTATATTTATTTTATTATAAATTAAGGCATCAAATAAGTCATTTAATCTTTTATAATCATCTTTATCTCATTTTTATTAATTAGTCCACTATTATTTTATCAATTTCTCGCTTTCCTATATTTTCTCTCGAACAATTTAATTCTTTACTTATTTTTCATAATACCTCATTACTTAATTCCCCAATCAATTAAAAATTAATTCTAATTAATTTCTTTGATTAATTATATCAAAAAAAAATTATCTTGACTAATTGAACATTAACGGTCAATTAAAGCTAATTAGGCAAAACAGACGCATGCACGCATCTTCTTGTTAAATAAATTAAATAGACATTTGAATTTTGACATATTGTTACTTTCATCAATTGGCCAAAGAAAAAAGAGAGTCAATGAACAATTATATGCTAGGGGTGAGCGGATCCGAGTACCATGTATTTTTTATGATAACAGAACGATCGAACTCTACCCTATATAGGACCGGTTCCTAGGTTTTAGACCCAGGCCCCACATTGTTGGAACCTGGAACCGGGCCCTTCTCGGAACTTGTGGTGTAGTATGGGTTCCGAATACCCTGTTGGAACTTGTAAATGATTTCTAGGGTAAAAATTTCGGGCACCCTGTTAGAACTTGTTCATTTACATATTCCAGGGTACAGGTTCCGGTTCCAGGTACCCGATGTGTTGGACCTAGAACCAGAACTGATTTTAACTTGTTCCTTAAGTTTTGACCCGGACCATAGTCGAATCTAATTTGGGTCTACCTACAACCTACCCGATTGGATAGGTTCCAACCAGTTCTAGGTCAACTTGGTACCCATGCACACCCCTAAATTACATACAAATATTCAATTAAGTGACAACGTTCATGCTAACTTCAATTAAGACCAACAGTCTAAGGGTGATCGTCCATTAGGCCCAAACAGCCTCATCTTAAGATTTTGCCTTATGCCACAATATCTCATGGGCCGCCCCTGGTCTTCGATCTTCGATTTTAGCTTTTGAGTACTGGTTAACTGTTAGTCCATGATTAACTAGTTCATATATTTATAATAATTTAAATTTTACACCACTATTTTTTCTCTCTCTAAAACTTATATAAAGTAATATATTGAATTATATTTCATTCTCCAAAAGTTGACCAATCATATATATTTTGTTGGTAACCAGATAGATATATTAGGAAAGATTTTCTAATTTAATCCTATTATTTATACAATTAGGAGTAGTTATTTTTTTTCTTTTATTAGGTAGTCAACATCCGTTTTTATTTTTGCATTTAAGAGAAGATTATTTCCTCCTCTATTTTAGGAAAATAATTAATTGTACAACTATACCAGACTTGTATATATACAGCCTTTGTAATTCATTCTTCAATATAGAAAATATTTTTTTCTACATAGTATTAGAGTCTATTCCGTGGTTGATATTGTGTCACCTGCAGATATCTAGTCCTGCAAACTCCACGCTCTAGATGTCCAATCCTGAGCGAGAGGGGAGATGTTAAAGTCTCACATTGCTTAAGAATATGTTAAAATATCCTTTAACTAGATTGGGCAATCCCCCCTCTCATGAGCTAGCTTTTGGGGTGGAGTTAGACCTACTAATTTTTTAACATGGTATCAAAGCATGATTTGAACCATCATTAAACACATCTTTGTTCTATGGCTGACAAGACGAGAAACCAAAAGGAGGGCCCAAGATGGAGACTGGCGGTGTTGTCCTTGCCAACACACTTTAGGGAACCAACCTCCTAATCACAAGCTACAAACTCAATGGCCAAAATTACACCCAATGGGCAAGGTCTATCCGTCTCTTCCTCCAAGGAAAGGGCAAGGAGGAGTACATCACTGGTGAAGCCAAGAAAACAAAAAAAAGATGATGTCAAACTCAAAACTTGAAAGCTATAGAACAGCTTGGTGATGTCATGACTGCTGAACACCATGACCAATGGAATAGGAGAAGATTTTATGTATTTCAACACTGCAAAAGAAATAAGGGAGGCAGCACAAGAGACATATTCAGATGTGGACAACAACTGAGCAATCTTTGAGACAAGGTAATTCTACAATTATAGAATATTTTAACACCTTCACTCGATATTGGCAGCAATCGGATATTTATGAAGAGACCAAATGGAGCTGCTTAGAAGATAGTGCACAATATAGATCCTTTGTGGAAAAGGAGCGAATTTACACATTCCTCCTTGGACTCAATATGGATCTTGATGAGGTACGTGGACATATTCTTGGAAAGGAGCCTCTTCCAAAGGTACGGGAAGTCTTCTCCGAGGTCAGAAGAGAGGAAAGCCGAAGAAAGATAATGCTAGGAGGCTCCACTGTTGTGCAAATATCTGAGATCTCGGCCTTGGTAGAAAAAGGGCCGCGATAAAATTATCAATAGAAAAAGTGCAGACCTTGGTGCAGACATTGCACAAAGACAGGACATACAAAGGATACATCTTTGGTTTCTCCATGGAAAACCAACAGATGGAAGAACTCTCAAAGGCAGAGAAAAGAGGGGCAACACAACCTCTCTCTATACTCTGGAGAACACCATAGAAGTTGTAGCAACTGAAAACAGCCCCTTTAGCAAAGAGCAGATGGACATGTTGCAGCAACCTCTTGATGAAAAAATAAAAATAGAGAACTCCAACGACAGTTCTTCTTTGGCACAGAAAGGTAACTACCTAAATGCTTTATCCGCATACAAACACTACTAGAGTTATGACCTTCACTGATGGCCGCGTCCGTTTGTAAGCCGTTGGTGAAGACCATCATCAACGAAGAGCGATGGCCCGACCCGTTTGCAACAAAGTCGTGGCAGATAACAACGTCGCTCATAAGTTAGCAACATTGACACCCAGCCGTTGTTGTTAACGGCCCATATGTTGTTGCTCATATCATTATCAGACACGGCTCTGCAACAGCTCGAGTGCTGTTGCAAATATTTTTATCAGCGATAGCCCGATGGCCGAGGTAAAGCCGTTGCTGAAAGGCTGTTGCTGATCCGTTGTTGTAGGTCATCAGCAACGACTATGAGGTTCTGGCCCAGGAATTACATTACACTTTCAGCGGCGTCGTTCAAACGGACGACTGTGGGTAAGCCGTCGCTGATGCTATTAACCTGTAACTAAAAATTTTTAAATTATTAATTTCCATCGATACATTTATTTAACTTGATACATAACTCACACACTCATACATATCCATCCATTCACATACACCTACATTCACAACATCACAAATATACCATCAAAACGTACAATTATATTTATAATAATAATAATTATCAATAATCGTATACAAATCTATACGAATCAAAGATATCGTATCAACATAATACGATTAAGACTATCGTAAGTCAAGTATATGAGTTAACAATATGAAAACATGAATTCAAGTCATGTCTAAACAATATCCAAGTCATAAACAAGTCAAGTCAACATTATCAAATAAAGTATCACTGCGATGGAGGATGGTTGGGGTCGTGCGGTGGGGTCTACAATGCTTGAGTGTAGACTGGCTTGGACGGGGTCAAGGATGATGAATTTGATGTCGGTGTGACGCTATCGCCGGACTAACTTGTCATACGTTGTAACATCACTACTAAAATTGTCGTTATCACTGACGGCTCAGGCCGAGGCTGAACCATCGATGACAACTATCACGGACGGTGCAGATCATGACAAAACCCCGTCACTGATGTGCGCATCTCAGATAAGTTGTGACGATCGCCGTCAGCTGTCACAAGTAATCATCAGCGACAATCACTCGAGCTGTCCTTGATTTAAACACATTAGTGACGGCCATAGGCAGCTGTCGATAATTTAAACACATCAGCCGCGGCTGAGAGCTGTCGGTAATATTATTAGCAATCGTGATATTTGGTACTACCCAGACCATCAGTTATTTATGAAACGCTTTTCATCATGGCGTAGTGACGGTCAGCCGTGGGTAAGCCATGACTGAAGTTATATCATATAACTGAAAAAAATTAAAATTTTAAAAATTCCTGTACATAATGATATATATACATTACAATCTATTTACAATCACATATGACCATCACAAAACATCATACACATACATATTCAACCAATCATACAAGTTTTACTTAAATATCATCAATCTAAGCCTCAAACCAAAGGCAAACAAGTATCAAAATATCACATATACTACTATAAGTATATATAGACAACCATAAGCCTCAAATCGGAGGCAAACAAGTATCAAAATATGAAATGTAAATTATAAACATCTATCAAGTATCTAAGCCTCAAATGGAGACTAACAAGTATCAAAATATAAACAAAATACAGTAAACCGAAATCTCACGATTGCGGTGGAGGCGGTGGAGTCGACAACGATTGGGTCAAGAGCGTCGACTGGGTCGAGGAGGAGGA
Organism: Canna indica; assembly: GCA_034359265.1. Classification (NCBI taxonomy): domain Eukaryota; kingdom Viridiplantae; phylum Streptophyta; class Magnoliopsida; order Zingiberales; family Cannaceae; genus Canna; species Canna indica. The sequence continues at coordinate 61,301,807 of CP136897.1, forward strand.
CGGCTGTGACATCATCGGGAGAAGGCCTAAGTGAGGAGGGCCTGCATGTTCTACATCGTCTCTCTCAACTCGTCATTCGTGCATCTCTACTCCTCCATCTCATGTCTCTGCTCCTCCATTGCCTCTCTGTGCTCCTCTGTCGTCACTCTCTGCCGTGTTAGCTCGGACTCCAAGGCCACTATTCGGCTCTAGTCTCGCATCCGCGATGTCAAGGGCCGCTCACCCACAGCGGGAGGGGTCAGTGCCCCAAGTGACCCTACTATCTGCAAAGTCATAAACACGATTATGCTCCCAGCCACCTACGACCTCCACCCATGCACCCGTGTCAAACTCATCCGGCGTGCCTCCGCGCTCGATCACGATAGTTGTGTAGGTCTCCTACAAATGTTTATATTTTAAATAATAAATATATATAAACTATAAATAAAAATTGCATAAATCAAATAGACATAAATACTTACCATGATGATCGGGGTCCTGCTATCGACATAGTCCCCCGCTCCTCGTCGCCGACGGTGAGTGCGCTCAAACACCTTCATTAGCAAGGGGCGTTGGACGACGCCATCGTCCGCAACTCGCATCTTATATTAGAAAACAAATACATTAGTATCATTAGACAAAATATATAATATTTCAATTAAAAGTAAGGAAATTATACATACCATACGACGCTCATGCACCGCAAAAGACACGGAGCCACTAGTGTGGCGCGCCCCTGTGCCCCCCCCCTCGGACATGCGGTTTCTAAGCGCTGTCCGGGAGACCTCCTACCACTCAAGCGTGTCCCACCGCTCAACTGCCTGGTCCCACATAGGTCTAGGAATCAACTAGGGGACATGTCCCCGAGTCTGCCCAATCTATGTGGCCCCCAGCTATCTCATCACGTTCTTACGGGCCTGCTGAAGCAGCCCATTGTAGCGAGCGCGGGCAACGCTCTTCCACAGACTCTCTACGAAAGAAGTATGGTGCTCCGGCCATGTATAATGAGCCTGCAAAAAATTAAATTTATTATTACCGATCGATATTTAATATTAATATTAATTTAATAAATATACTTACCGAGAACTTTTTTTTTAAAAAAAAATTGTTGTCCCACAAAGTTTTTTTAATATGGTATTTATTAATGTGTGAATATTACATTTATTCTTCGTCAATATTATCATCAGTTGAGTAATACTATTCTTTTTTTTTCTCCCAACTTCGTTATCGTCGTCATCGACATCGATCTTTTACTTCTAATTAAGGATGCACATCGTTGTCCTCATCCTCGAGTATTGGACTAATTGTGCACTTCGAAAGGATCATCTTCTTAATAAAAATTATCTGTTAAATCATATATATATTATCTCATTCTCTCCATATATTAGATCAGTTCTCCATCTTGCTTTAGTATTACAAACTTAATAAAATTTTATTAGTAGGGCAAACTAATACGTAAATTTTCAAGATTTCATATTCAACCTAATTTTCAACTGCTTACACTTCTCAGCGCCAGAAACGCAATGACATATTTTGTAATGAATGGAAACCACACCCACACAGCCACATGCTTGCACTTGCTGAGCTCTCTCGGAGAAGATGGAGAAGAGCATGAGACGATGACATGCAAATAGAAAGCATAGGGAGATGAAAAGATACTTTGAGTACGTGAGATTTTGTTCATGCAAATGCAATTAATGCAACATGAAAATTGTCGACAAGATGATTGTAATATGCGAAAGCTTGATCAATGAAATCCCAGCTCAACTGCTGGTTAATTGATTTAAAGAAAAAAAATTACGATCGAGAAATATTACAAACCTCAAGAACAAGCTCCTGAGGTATTTTAAACTAAGTAAAGGGAAGAATGAGATCCCACTTTATTAGCGAGTAAAAAACACTGTTCATCATCTTTATTATTTATACTACTCATCTTATTTGAAACATGTAAAGTTACATATATACCCCTTTACCTTTTACTGAACCAGATATTTCATTAACCCCTTTTTTGTAATTTCCTTTCTTGCGGAAGTTAAAACCTATCGTCTCCCTTGTTTCTTCTTCCTGCAGCTGCCCATGTCCTCTTCTTTCACTCTTCTTATTTGAGTTGATGTTAACACACCCCTGACAAGTTGGTAGAATGGAGAAAGGGTTCTCCATTTCCAACTTGGAGCATAATTTCTGATGTCGATGCGATGGTAGGGCTTTAGTAAGAACATCAGCTGGTTGTTCTTCGCTTGGGAGATACCTGGGTTCAATCAGCTTGTCTTGATACTTCTCCCTGACAAAATAGCAATCTATCTCTAGATGCTTTGTCCGCTCATAAAATACCGGGTTGTGAGTGATATGCAAAGCACTTTGTGAGTCAAAATACAGTGGTATAGCTTGCTTTTGTTCAATTCCCATTTCTACCATTAAATTCATTACCCAAACGAGCTCGGCTGTTGTGCTTGACAAAGCCCTCAATTCACTTTCAGCGCTTGAGCGACTGACCGTAGCTTGCTTCTTACATCTCCAGTTCACAACAGAGAAACCTATCTTGATTACATAACCTGTTACTGATTTCCTGCTATGTGCGCAACTCCCCTAGTCTGCATCAGAGAAGCCAGTCAATGAAAGATCAGTATCTGAGGGATAGAATAGTCTCATTCCCACTGTTCCCTTAAGGTACTTCAGAATTCTCAGTGCTGCATGGAAATGTATCACCATTGGTTGTTGTACATGTTGACTCAACTTATGTACACTGTACATTATATTAGTTCTGGTTATGGTGATGTAAAGCAACTTACCAATGAGAGTCCTATATGCAGTGTTATCTAGAAAAGGTTCTTCATTTTCAACCTTTTCCTTGTTGTGTTTCCTGGTTAATGCCATAGGAGTTGTCTTGGGTTTACAATCCATCAGTTTCATCTCATGGAGCAAGTCAAAGATATGCTTGTGCTGACAGATATGAATTCCCTTGATGTTTCTTTGAAACTCTAGGCATAGAAAATATTTCAACAGCCCTAAGTCCTTTATTTTGAACTTCTCATTCAGATAATCTTTCATCTGTTGGATACCTTCAACATTAGAACATGTAAGTATTATGTCATCTACATAGATGAGTGCCAATACCATCTTTTCATCCTTCCTTCTTATGAACATGCAAGGGTCCCCTGTACTTTGTTTGTACCCTTTCTCCTTGATGTTGTTTGAAAGCTTGGAGAACCATTGTCTCCCAGCTTGATTCAGACCATATAAGGACTTGTTTAGCCTACATACTCTTCTATTACCTACCTCACAATATCCTAAATGCATTCTCATGTACACTTCTTCTTCTAATTCTCCATGCAGATGCACATTATTCACATCCAGTTGGCGGTGTAGAGGTCATCTTGAAGCTATTGCTATGGCTAATGTTACCCTCACAGTAGCCATTTTCGACACTGGAGCAAATGTGTCAGTATAGTTAATCTCTTCAATTTGTGTGTAACCCTTAGCAACTAATCTGGACTTATATATGTCAATTGTGCCATCTTGGTTATACTTCATTTTGTATACCCATTTACATCCTACTGAATTTTTTCTTTCAGGTAACTTACATAGGCTCCAAGTGTTGTTCCTAATGCATCTAACTCTTGCTTCATTGAATCTCTCCACACTTGGCTGCTCACAACTTCTTCATATGATGTAGGTTCATGTTGCACATCTATGGTAGCTATGAACGTCTTATGGGTTTCTGGAATGCCTGTCAGAGCCACATAATTTCTCAAATGATATGGTGTAGTATTATGTGTCTGATTGTTTTCCTGCATATATAGGTACATTTATGAGTTGGTTACAGACATAGTCATGTAACCTGGCAAGTCTTTTTACTTCTCTTTTGCTCTTCCTGAGCAATGTCTAATCTTCATCAGTTCTGATGTCATTTGTTTTATGTACATCATCTTTATCCATATCCTTGTCAATGATCACAATTTGATCAGGTGATGTATAAAGTGAGTCTTGTTTTCTGAGATCAAGAATGTGGGAGTTAACACTGCTTTCCTGACTTCTGATATTTAACTCAATTTCATCTTCTTTGCAATTTAAAGGTATTGGGTACATTGTCTCTTGCATGCTCTCCTTGTTAAATGGGAAAATGTGCTCAATAAAGACTCCCTTGATACTGTGATATCATGAGTTCTCAGGTTATACACCTTGTAGCCCTTTTTCCCTTGAGGATACCCAATAAACACTGACTCATGTCCTCTGGCATCAAACTTGGACCTCCCTTGCCTTAAGGAACTTGCATAGCAAAGGCAACCAAACACTCTTAAATGTTTGAACTCCGGAGGGACCTTGTATAAAATTTCATAAGAACTTTTGTTAGATAACTTTACACTAGGCATCATGTTGATCAGGTAAGTAGCTGTTTGAATACACTCTCCCTAGAACACTTCTGGCAATTTGGCTTGAAATCTTAGACTTCTAGCTACTTCTAACAGATGTTTGTTCTTTCTCTCAGCTCTTGTGTTATGTTGAGGGGTTTCCACACAAGAGCTGTGGTGCACTATTCCTTGATCACTTAAGAAGTTATTCACTGTGGAGTTGAAAAACTCTGTGCCATTATCACTTCTTAATATCTTAATGCTATTGTTTTACTGATTTTTAACCATTTTAATGAAATCAATCAGTATAGTTGGAACCTAGCTTTTGAATGAGAATAAGAAAGTCCAAACGGCCTTGGAATGGTCATCTACCACTGTTAAAAAATATGATCAATTATCATGAGTTTTCAGTCTGTGTGGACCCCAGACATCAACATGTATGAGCTCAAAACAACATGTAGATTTATTTGTACTATTTTCAAATGGAAGTCTACACAATTTTGCAATTGGGCACATGTTACAAAACAAATTGGTTGTACACCTCAACTCAGGTAAGTATTCTGACAACAGTTTTATTCTCACAGGTGACATATGGCCAAGTTTGAGATGTCATAAAGAAAAAACATCAAGCTTTACATTCATTGCTTTTGCTTCATGTTCTTCCTTGATTCCTTCCTTCCAAGACTCTCTCAGGATATAGAGTCCATTCTCATCTTCACCAATCCCCATCACTTCCTTCGGCACAAGATCCTGTATGATGAAATGGGATGGATTAAAGGTAATAGAGCATCTTAATTCCTTTGTCAATCTACTAACAGACATCAAGTTGCATTTAAAAGCTGAAACAAGACATTTTTCAATTGTATGTGTTTGTACACATGGATGGTGTCAATGCCTGTTATAGGTACTGAAGCACCGTTTGGTAGAGAGACCCTATCATTATGTGTAGGCCTAGTGGTCTTCATCATACCAACTCCATCTGAGGCAATATGATATGTTGCCCCACTGTCGAGTATCCATTACCTCTCATTAGTACTTAGACAACTTTTAGAGTACTCACCGGCCATGTTAACTATTGCCTTGGTCCCTTTGTTATTGAACAAGCCCAGTAGTGTCTGATGTTGTTTCTCAGTGGATCCTCCATGGTCTATATCATCCTTCCTAACATTTGAGCTTTTTGGGTTTATCTTCTGTTTTTGCTTTACTCGTTTCAGTCACTGCACTATTTGCTTGTCTATCAATGTACTGGTTTGGATACTTCTGCTTACCCTTGTAATTTTTGTTTCATGAGGGGTATCCATGCAACTTGAAGCAATTATCTGTGGTGTGCCCTAGCCTCATACAATAGTCACAAAACTTTTTTTGTTGGTTCATTTTATTTCATCTTTCGTTTCTAAAATTTAAGTTTTGTGTCTGTTTGAAACTGCCCAATGCCACACTGTCCACTGATGTGTTACTTTGCATCATAATTTTTCTCTATGATTCCTCCTGGCCAAGCAAGGAGTAAGCTTGATTGAGGTCAGGAAGTGGGTTCATTAAAAGGATTTGGCCCCTTATATGAACAAATGAGTCGTTGAGACCCATGAGAAACTGTCTCAGTCTCATCTTCTCAATTCTGATTCTACCCCTGACTGTATCACTTTCTAAATTCATGTTTACTGCATCTAGCTCGTCCCATAAGGACTTTAGCTTAGTAAAGTATGATGCAATGGATATGTTTTCCTGTCTCAAGATATATATTTGAACTTCCAATTCAGAAATCTTTGGTTCATTGCTCTTCCCAAACCTATTTTTCAAATCGGTCCACATTTTATTAGCAGTTTCACTCTTCTTATTCGAGTTGATGTTAACAAAAATTTATTCTAGCAATTAAAGCATGCACGTTGTAATATGCAACACACAACCAGACCGTGGGCTGTGGGGGCAATCCCAGGTTTGTAAAGTTTTTTTTTTATTTCAGTGGGGGCAGTAGTCCTCACTGTGTATCTGCCACTGCTATGTGTCCCTATAGTTTGTATTTGGACTGTTCACTACTCGAATCAGATATAAGAGAAAAATCGATTCAACTCAATCAAATATAATCGAGTCTAGTCGGGTTTAAAATTTTTCCAGCACAACCTAATCGAGTCACGTCGAATTCTCAAGTACCCTAGTTCGCTCGGGACTAATGACAGTAAAAAACAATAACTGATTAATTCTTTTCAATCAATATATTTAGACGAGATGATCCTATTCTATTATAGATTCATATATATTCACGCTGACTTGGACAATTTCCAAATACCTAGGGAAGAATTGACCAATTGGAAGCAGAATCCCCCAACTCAGAGCAGTGAATATTTCATAAATCTATATATGTATAAATTTAATCTTATTTTTAATAATAAATATATGTAGATCGATCCCATTTATATATCCAAACTGAATAGAAAAAGAATTTTTTTACCAAAAATAAAATTAATTTTATCGATCCAACAATATATTGTACGGTACAGTAGAACACAGAAAAGAATTAATTATTACAAGACTTTTAATTAATTCTTTTTCATATTATTTAAAAACCCTTCACGCAACAAATTAGAATTAAGAAGACATGCAGCGAACGAACAGCACCGCCTAACGACGATGGAAGAAGATGAAATCCGCGATCAGCAAACTTAGCAACATAGTTTTACGTCTTCAATACCAGATTCAGCGTCCCCTTCGACTGCAAATTCTCCGGCTTGAAATCGTGTTTTTGCGGCACCCCGTTCACGACCGTCGCCCCGACCTGCCACACCTGGTTCACCGTCGTCGTTCCATGCCGCAGCTTCAACTTCCCGTACAGCCGTATCGCCCCGTCGACGTACTCCGCCTCCAGACCGGACGTTTGGAAGGCGATCGGCCCCTCGCTCACCGGTCCGTACCTGGTAATGTTGTACGTCTTCACCCCCATCTTGCCGTCGGGCTGGCGGAACGCGATGAGAGCCTGGGACCCGACCATGCCTTTGGCGGTAGGGTTGATGGCCCACGAAACCCACCCGTCGGGCTTCGGCGGCGGCGCCACGAAGGCGAGGGAGAGGTTGCCGGAGGCGGCGTCGTAGGACCAGTGCAACGAGGACGATAGCTGGGGGAGGTCGGTGCAGGCGGCGTAGACGCGGTTGGAGGGGAAGGTGACGGAGGAGCACCCGCAGGCAGCGGAAGCGATGGTGGCGACGGCGGAGAGCAAGAGGAGGAGGAGAAGCGATTGAACTACCGCCATTCTTCGAAGCAAAGATGCAAAGGATCAGGTGGGTTCGTGTTCTTCCTCGAGGGTCGAGGTGCCATTTATAACGAAGTGATGATGAATCGAATTATGGACAGACGAGGAAGGATTATTACAGCTTGATGCTTTGAGATTAATTATTATTAGCAAATAATTAATTATTATTACTAGTCACCGATGATGGCACCTTGACCGTGTGAGCACGCAACTACAAATAATTATTATTAGCAAATAATTACTATAATTATATATAATATAATCAGGAATTTCTAGTAATCTAATTTTGGAAGAAGAAAATTCTAGTACCCAGATTTTAAAATTTAAAATTTCCAAATTCAAAATCTAACCGTATTCCGGTTTTGCCAAAATCTCTAACTTCCTATAGACTTTGGTTAAATATATATATATATTAGATTCGAACATCTTATTTTTTTATAAAATATATTTCATGAATTAAAATTATTTTTTTAAAATAAATTATATATACTTTTTTAATTTTTAACCAAAGTCTCTCGCCCAGGGGTAAAATAGATATCCAAAATAGTAGGTTTCAGTTTTGGAAATTTTGACCCCCAAAATTCGAATCCGAGAATTTTCCTCTCCTAAAATTTGCTTTTGGAAAATTCCTGTATATAATTACAATAATTATAATAAAAAACTTGCTTGAAGTCGGAATGATGCGGTCTGGCACGTCTCCTGGTCAAGTGCGACTCTGGCGGGGGGGGGGGGGGGAGGAGGGGGGACCTACAAACGACACCCCGACGCTCAAGTAAGAAGGAATTTCATATGAGTAGAGGTGAGAAAAATAACTGAAAATTCGGTCAATCGAAAAGTAAGTTTGAAACCGAACTGGAATTTTCGATTAAGCAGTTCAATGGTTCAATTGGTTTTTATTTTCTAAATTTACGATCTTCGACATGGCCGGTACTACCCTTGGCCAAAAAGGCCATTTTCTTAGGTCCCTCAAAATTTTAGGCCTCCAAATACAATTGCCTAATATTATATTTATTTTATTATAAATTAAGACATCAAATAAATTATTTAATATTCTATAATCATCTTTATCTCATTTTCATTAATTAGTCTACTATTATTTTATCAATTTCTCACTTTCCTATATTTTTTCTCAATCTATTTAATTCTTTACTCATTTTTCAAAATACCTTATTACTTAGTTCCCCAATCAACTAAACAGTAATCCTAATTAATTTCTTTGATTAATTTTATCAAAAAAAAAAGTCTCTCGACTAATTGAACAGTAACAGTCAATTAAAGCTAATTAGGCAAAACAGACGCATGCACGCATTTTCTTGTTAAATAAATTAAATAGATATTTGAATTTTGACATATTGTTACTTTCATCAATTGACAAAAGGAAAAAAAGAGTCAATGAGCAATTACATGCTAGGGGTGAGCGGATCCGAGTACGATGTATTTTTTATGATACCCGAACGATCGGACTCTACCCTTTGTATGACTGGTTACTAGGTTTTGAACCCAGGCCCCACATTGTTGGAACCTGGAACCGGGCCCTACCCGGAACTTGTGGTGTAGTACAGGTTCCAAATACCCTGTTGGAACTTGTAAATGATTTCCAGAGTATAAATTTCGGGCACCATGTTAGAACTTGTTCATTTACATGTTCCAGGGTACAGGTTTCGGTTTCGGGTACTCGATGTGTTGGACCTAGAATCAGAACTGATTTTAACATGTTCCTTAAGTTTTGTCCCGGACCCGACTCGAATTTAATTCGGATCTACCTGCAACCTACTCGATTGGGTTGGTTCCAATCGATTACGGGTCAACTTGGTACCCATGCATACCCCTAAATTTCATACAAATATTCAATTAAGTGATAACGTTCATGCTATCTTCAATTAAGACCAACAGTCTAAGGGCGATCATCCATTAGGCCTAAAAGGCCTCATCTTAAGATTTCGTCTTAGGCCACAATATATCTTGGGCTGCCCCTGGTCTAGTGGTCTTCGATATTCGATTTTAACATTTGAGTACTGGTTAACTGTTAGTCCATGGTTAACTAGTTCATATATATAATATTTTAAATTTTACACTACTATTTTTTTTTCTCTAAAACTTATATAAAGTAATACATTGAATTACATTTCATTATCCAAAATTTGACCAATCATATATATTTGTTGGTAATCAGATAGATATATTAGGAAAGATTTCCTGATTTAATCCTATTATCTATACAAATTAGAAGTAGTTTTTTTTTCCTTTTATTAGGTAGTCAATATCTATTTTTATTTCTACATTTAAGAGAAGATTATTTCCTCCTCTATTTTAGGAAAATAATTGATTGTACAACTATACCTAGGCTTGTATATATACAACATTTGTAATCCATTCTTCAATACAGAAAATATATTTTTCTACATAGTATTAGATATTGTGTCACATGCAGATGTCCAATCCTGCAAACTCTCCGCTCTAGATGTTCAATCCTGAGCGTGAGAGGGGGGTGTTAAAGTCTCACATTGCTTAAGGATATGTTAAAATAGCCTTTAAGTAGATTGGGTAATCTCCCCTCATGAACTAGCTTTTGGGATGAAGTTAGACCCACTTTGTTACATGGTATCAGAGCACGATCTGAACCATCACTAAACACATATCTATTCTATGGCTGACAAGGCGAGAAACCAAAAGGAGGGCCCAAGATGGAGATTGGTGGTGTTGTCCTTGCCGACACACTTTAGGGAAACAACTTCCCAATCACAAGCTACAAACTCAGTGGCTAAAATTACACCTAATGGGCAAGGTCTCTCCGTCTCTTCCTCCAAGGAAAGGGAAAGGAGGAGTACATCACTAGTGAAGCCAAGAAACCAGAAAAAGATGATGCCAAACTCAAAATTTGAAAGCTACAGAACAACTTGGTGATGTCATGGCTGCTGAACACCATGACCAATGGAATAGGAGAAGATTTTATGTATTTCAGCACTGCAAAAGAAATATGGAAGGCAGCACAAGAGACATATTCAGATGTGGACAACAACTAAACCTTCCAAAGGTTCGGGAAGTCTTCTCCGAGGTTAGAATAGAGGAAAGCCGAAGAAAGATAATGCTAGGAGGCTCCACTGTTGTGCAAATATTTGAGATCTCGGCCTTGGTAAAAAAGGGGCGCGATAAAATTATCAACAGAAAAAGTCCAGACCTTGGTGCAGACATTGCACGAAGATAGGACATACAAAGGGCACATGATGGTTTCTCCTTGGAAAACCAGCAAATGGAAGAACTCCCAAAGGCAGAGAAAACAGGGGCAACACAGCCTCTTTTTAAGCCGTTGGTGAAGACCATCACCAATGGCGAGCGACGGCCCGACTCGTTGCAACAAAGTCGTGGCAAATAACAATGTCGCTCATAAGTTAGCAACATCGACACCCAACCGTTGCTGTTAACAGCCCATATGTTGTTGCTGATATCATTATCAGCCACGACTCTACACCGGCCCGAGTATTGTTGTGAATATTTTTATCAGCAACAGCCCGACGATCGAGGTAAAGCCATTGCTGAAAGGCTGTTCCTGATCCGTTGTTGTAGGTCATCAACAACGGCTTTGAGGTTGCGGCCAAGGAATTACGATACGCTTTCAGTGGCGGCGTTCAAACGGACGACTGTGGGTAAGCCGTCACTGATGCTATTAACCTGTAACTGAAAATTTTAAAATTAGAAATTTTCATTGATACATTTATTTAACTTGATACATAACTCTCACACCCATACAAATATCCATCCATTCACATACACATACATTCACAACATCACAAATACACCCAGATATACATCAAAATAGTTATATTTATAATAATAATAATTTTCAATAATCGTATAAAAATCTATACGAATCAAAATTATCGTATCAACATGATACGATCAAGACTATCGTAAGTCAAGTATATGTGTTAACAGTATGAAAACATGAAGTCAAGTCATGTCTAAACAATATCCAAGTCATAAACAAGTCAAGGGAACAATATCAAATAAAGTCTCACTGTTGTGGAGGATGGTCGGGATTGTGTGGCGGGCTCTGCAGTGCGTGAGTGTAGACTAGCGTGGATTGGGCCGAGGATGATGGATTTGATGTTGGTGGGACGCTACCGTCGAACTAACTTGTCATATGTCGTAACATCACTACTAGAATTGTCGTTATCACTAACGGCTCAGGCTGTGGCTGCTGTCGGTGACAACTATCACGGACGATGCAGACCATGGCTGAACTATTGTGACAGCCGCCCTCAGCCATCATAAGTAATCATCAACGTCAGCCGCTTGAGTTGTCGTTGATTTAAATACATTAGTGACGGCCCTAGGCGGCTGTCGCTGATTTAAACACATCAGTTGCGGTGGAGAGCCGTCGGTGATATTATTAGCAATCGTGATATTTGGTGCTGCTGAGGCCATGAACTATTTATGATATGCTTTCCGCCACGGCGTAGTGACGGTCGGCCGTAGGTAAGCCGTGGCTGAAGTTATATCATATAACTGAAAAAAATTAAAATTTTGAAAATTCTTGTATACAATGATATTTATACACTACAATCTATTTACAATCACATTTTATAACCACAAAATATCATACACATATATTTTCAACCAATCATAAAAGTTTTACTTAAATATCATCATTCTAAGCCTCAAACCGGAGGCAAACAAGTATCAAAATATCATATATACAACTATAAGTATATAAACAACCATAAGTCTCAAACCGGAGGCAAACAAGTATCAAAATATAAACAAAATAAAGTAAACCAAAATCTCACGGTTGCGGTGGAGGTGGTGGAGTTGACATCGATTAGGTCAGGAGCGTCGACTTGGTCGAGGAGGATGACGACTACGACATCATCAGTAGAAGGCCTAAGTGAGATACAATCTGAGTGAGGAGGGCCTGTATGTTCTACATCGTCTCTCTCAACTCGTCATTCGTGTGTCTCTACTCCTCCATCGCATGTCTCTACTCCTCCATGCCCTGTCTGTGCTCCTCTATCGTCGCTCTTTCCTGTGTTAGCTAGGATTCCAAGGGCCGCTCACCCACAGCGGGAGGGGTCGGTGCCCCAAGTGGCCCTACTGTCTACAAAGCCATAAACACGGTAGTGCTCCCAGCCACCTACAGCCTCGACCCATGCACCCGTGTCAAACTCCTCTGGTGTGCCTCCACGCTCGATCACGGTTGTTGTGTAGGTCTCCTACACATGTTTATATTTTAAATAATACATATATAAAAACTATAAATAAAAATTGCATAAATCAAATAAACATAAATACTTACCATGATGATCGGGGTCCTGCTATCGACGTAGTCCCCCGCTCCTCGTCGTCGACGGTGAGTGCGCTCAAACACCTGCATCAACGAGGGGCGTTGGACGACGCCATCGTCCGCAACTCGCATCTTATATTAGAAAATAAATACATTATTATCATTAGACAAAATATATAATATTTTAATTGAAAGTAAGAAAATTATACATACCATACGACGCTCATGCACCGCAAAAGACACGGAGCCACTAGTGTGGCGCGCCCCTGTGCCCCCCCCCCCCCCCCCCGCGACATGCGGTTTCTAAACGCTATTCGGGAGACCTCCTGCCACTCAAGCGTGTCCCACCGCTCAATTGCCTGGTCCCACACAGGTCTAGGAATCCGCTCGGGGGAATGTCCCCGAGTCTGCCCAATCTATTTGGTCCCCAGCTGTCTCATCACATTCTTTCGGGCCTACTGAAGCAGCCCATTGTAGCGAGTGCGGGCAACGCGCTCCCACACACTCTCTACGAAAGGAGTATGGTCCCCCGGCCATGTATAATGAGCCTGCAAAAAAATAAATTTATTATTACCAATCAATATTTAATATTAACATTAATTTAATAAATATACTTATCGAGAACTCTCGCCATAGTAAATTCATATGCTCATGGGGAACATGAGACCATGTAGGCCACACCCCGTGCATAAACTTTTGGATCGTCCCCACTATCATGCGTGGGATGTCCTCTTGCTCAAACTTGCACCAAATATAGTACAATTCTATCTTATGATATATTGAATTATAAATAAATTATAAGGGATAATTAATGCATCTATTTACCTTCTACCACACACACTAACCGATCTGCGCGACTCTCCCTCGGCTGGCGGTGGGAGAATTCTATTAGGCCATCGTGGCCTACGTCTCGATGTCGATGGGTCTAGATCAGCTGAAGGGATGGTGGCTGGAGGTGGGGGGGATGGCGGCCAGATCAATTGGGGGAATGGTGGATGAATCAGGTGGGGGAATGGTGGCTAGATCAGGTGGGAGAATGGTGGCCGGATCAGGTGGGGGGATAGTTGCCGGAGGTGGGGGAAGGTGGCCGGATGCGGGGGGATGGTGGTCGAAGGCGAAGGGTCGGTGGATACAACGGTGGTAGGTGGTAATCGTTGAGGGATAGTCCTACGAGGAATGCCTCCTCGGGCACGCACTTCTCGAACTATACATGTCGAATATGAATATAATTAGTATATATATAATAGATTAATAGATACATTTAATAATTAAATATATACTTCACATTTACAATTATTCGTCATCATCAGTATCATCATCCGTGTAATACTCTTCTTCTTGTTCTTCTGTATTAGAATCTTCAAATTCTTCTTCTTCTCCCTCATCGTCATTATGTCCTTCTTCCTCACGACGGTTATTATCGTCATCAACATATTCTACTTCCAATTGAACTAACTCTGTGTCATCATCCTCGAGTATTGGACTAACTCGCTCCACTTCGACAGGATCTTCTTCTTGATAGAAATCATCCGTTGGCTCATTCTCTCCAACTACCGAGTCAATTTTTCCTCTGGCTTTACTCATACAGACTACATGTCAATCTGCCCTATGTTTATTTCGAGATAGATACTATATATAATATATTTGTTCAGCTTGAGATGCCAATATAAATGGCTCATTTGAAGCCAATTTTGATTTATAATTGACCTCGACAAGTTTATACTTTGGATGAACTCTCATGCACCTATTGCTTGTATCGAACCACTAACATTTAAAAAGGGCAACTGATTTTCATCTAAAAAATTGCAATTCTATGACTTCTTCCAACAGTCCGTAAAAGTCAACATCACATTCAGCGTACGTTGTCCCTTTGACGCAGACATCGGCATTCATAGTCTTCTTTGCAGATGAATATTCAAGTGTGTGAAATTTATATCCATTAACAAAATAATTGTTATAACACTATACAAGTCGTGCCGGTCTGCTAGCAAACTCAAAGATTTGGTTATCTATTTCGCCTCTGTGTTCTGTGTAGTAGCTCGAAACCAATTAGGGAACTCACGATTGCGTAATCTCTCTAATTCCTCATCGCTGTAAATTGAGTATTTTGTCTCCATCTTGACGTCAAATATTTCAATGAACTTTTCAATCTCTAGATAGTTTAGTAAAACATACAAGTAGGTCAAATGGTACTCTTCATCGTTTAAGAATTGAGACAGACGAGAACCCAAAGCACGACCAGGGTAACAAAAGATATTTAAACAACCATCTGATGGTCGAGATCCCCCATCTGATGGTCGAGCTCCCCTGTCGTCATTCCGTGGAAGATGATTAAGTCTTGTCTTGACGGTTGATTTAAACGAGAATGAGCAGAATGTTGAAATTTCTTAAATTATATATGCTTCTGATATGAAACCTTCAACTACATTAGTGTTCTTTACTCTTCAGACGATTCATGTATATTTCAAATAAGTACATCCACCGATATCGAGTCAAAAAATACAGGAGGAAAAAATTACTCCAGCTTGCATATGATTTCAATAATATTATTTTCTAGTGCTGACATATCTTCGACTCGAAGGACATTTGCACAAATGTTTTTGAAAAACATACTTAATTATGTCAACGGACCCCAAATCTTATCATGTAGATGATCTCGAAACGCGACCGGAAGCAATCTCTGCATGAATACATGACAATCATGGCTCTTCATCCCCGATATTTTGCATTCATCGTCATTCACACATCGAGATTAGTTTGAGGCATATCCATCGAGTAATCTAAGTTCTTTGATCCATTGATACACATCTTTCATATGTTATTTATTTAACACATACGACGTCTTTGGCTTATGAAGTCGTTCGTTGACCTCTTGTAACTCTAACTCAAGCCTCTTAGAAAGTATTTTTACATCATGTCGGGCCTTCACATTATCTTTAGTTTTGCCGAAAATATCCATCACAGTGTTAAAAATATTATCAAACACTTTTTTTTCAATGTGCATGACGTTTAAATTATGCCGAATCAGCAATGAACTCAAATACGACAATTCCCAAAAGATACTTTTTTTCATCCAGTTATGTGTTTGACCAAAGCCTGAAATTCTTAAATTTTGACCAAAAGTAAGCTATCGAAGCAATTCAACACGTGCTAACATATGTTCACCAAACAACATCAGTGGTGGCTCATCTCTTTTGACTCTACCCTTGATAAATTTGTCACGATTCCTTCGATACTGATGCTTAGACGGTAGGAACCGGCGATGATAATAAAAAAATGAAATTTTTCGACTGTTCTCACGATTGAAGGCTTTTGTGTGTTCCATGCAATACGGATAAGAGAGTTGCCAATGTGTGCTCCAACAAGACAATATGTCTAGGCCGTAAAATCATTAATTGTCCATAATATAACAACTCGTAAAGTGAAGTTTTGATTTTGGTGACAATCATAAGTGACAACTCCCTCAGCCCACAATGATTTCGGTTTACCAATTGAGGGTCGGAGAAACACGTCAATTTCTTTCCGAGGACCCCTAGGACCCAAAATAATCATTGAAAGATAGATAAATTCATCTTTCATACACATTGAGGGCGGCAAATTATAAACTATTAGTAGCACTAGCCATACTGAATACGGAGTAGCCGAATTATCAAACGGATTAAAACCATCCGTGCACAATCCCAACATGATATTTCTAGCATCCCTAGCAAATGAAGGATAACATCTATCCAAATGGTTCTATGCTTCACTGTCGGATGGATGAGTCATTATTGTATCATCACGACTTCTTGCATGACAACTCATATAGGAGGCAGTCTTTTCCGACAAGAATAACCTTTGAAGCCTCGGTGTACGTCAATGGAAAATACCGAAGTACCTTAAAGGGGATATTTTTCTATTCGACTGATTTATTCTCCTTGTAACGAGGATGTTCACATACCAGACATTGCTCCAACTGTGTATTTTCTTTATAATATAAAATGCAGTTATTTGGGCACGCGTGTATCTTTTCGTACCCAAGCCCCAATTTTCTCATCAACTTTTATATCTTATAAAAAGTTGGCTCAAACTTGTTATCTGGAGGTAGCATACCATTGATAAAGCATGCAATCTGATCAAACGCAACCCCACTGATATTACAATCGGACTTGATGTTCAGGAGTTGCGTCATTGCCAAAAATCTTGTATATTTAGAATGATTCTCATACAAAGGTTCATCGGCAGCTTTCAACATCTCGTAAAATTCTACAGCCTCCTTATTCGGCAATTCAATCTGTATCGCAGGTTGTTCTTCAATGACTTCAACTGTCGTAGTATCTGGTAGTTGTACCGTCTCAATCACTGACTCAACATTGTCATTTATATGGAATTGTCCGCCAAGACTATCCAGAATCATTATTCTATAAGGATTAGGTGGATTGGAAGAAGAAACAACCATAGTAGAAGATTCACCATGAGTATGGATAACAGGATTGCTCGACATTCCGACTTGACGTGACTCCCCATCATAATTTCATACAAAATATCTTGGTGTGAATCCTTTTGTGTACAAATGCATTGTGTAAGTTTCCCGATCCAATACAAATAACTATATTCCTAAATTGTCCAATTAGGAACAATTCAAGGGTTGTACGTCGTATAAAAGATCATCTACTTCGTTTACACGAGCATACAACCCCTGAACGGATCTAAGGTTTTTCCAAATTAAAACTTGACTCGTCGATGCGTACGTGAAATGTATCAACTCGTCATGATTATTTTCTAAATTTGTGGATGCCAGTGTGAGCCCACAGTGGACGATTTCGGCGCGAGTCCAAAGTGGACGATTTCGACGTGCGTGAGTCCAAAGTGGATGATTTAAAATTGTAATTACACCCAACTAAAATTAACCCTAACGTTAAAACTAACCTAAATTTAATCTACAATTAACACATAATAAATCTAAAATGTATCAATCTACAATTAACACAAATTAATCTACAATTAACATAATTAACACAATTAATCTACAATTAACACAAATTAATTAATAAACATAAAAAAATTAAACCTAAAATATAAAACAGTAGCCGACAGCTAGTGTCAGCTACGGTTCCATATTCTTGGGGCCAAGGGATTTGGCCCCAAATACGGTGCCGGCGTCTACACACCGACGCCATTCTTCAGTGTCAGCGTCTGACGTGTAGAGGCTGACACTGGCGATGGTGACTGAAAGGATAGGGGGGCGGCACTCAATACCTCGATCCGGCGCGGCGGGCAAGCTAGGGCTGCGGCGAGGGCAGTGGCGACATCACTAACGATGGACGTGCGGCGATCGCAGCGGCGAGGCACGACGGCTTGAGCGAGCGGCGACGGCAGCGGCGATGGAAGAGAGAAAGAAAGAAAGAAAGAAGAGGAAGGGTCGGGCGCGAACACAAATAAAAGGCTTATCACCCACAGTCCTTCAACCATTAGTGAACCGTGGATATTTATTAATTATATCACCGACGGCCGACGTAGCCCTCTCTAAGCCACCGGTGAGTTGTTTTTTATTTTCACGCCGCATTCGTGCCATTAATTAATAAGCGACGGCCGCTCGTAGCTGTGGCTACTGACTTATTTATATCACTAACGACTTTCGTGCCCCCGCTAAGCCATTTCTATTATGTTATTTCATTTTGCGCCCCGTGCGCGCCATCATATATGGGCGACGGCCGTATGCGAGCCGCGTCTGATTTGGTTACATCAGCCACGACCTCTACGATTGTCACAAAACCGTGAATAATTCTAACGGCCTAGACGACCATCAGTGAGCCCCGTGGCTGATAACCAATATTCTAGTAGGGCATGGCATGCACATCTTCCAACATCCGACTCTGACGCGCGACCTTCTCCTCCAATGCTGCTATTTGGCTCTAATCTTGAGACTGGGATGTGGAGGGCCGCTTACCGGCAACCGGAGGGGTCGGTGCCCCAAGTGGCCCGAGTACGGCTCATGCATGGCCACTGTGTGTGAAGGCATATACGCGATCATGCACTACAGGAAAAATGATCTTCACTGATGGCTGGTTTCGTTGGTAAGCAGTTACTGAAGATGATGACCAATGGCGAGCAACGGCCCGACCCGTTGCAACGACATCATGGCAGAACAACACGTCGCCGATAACTTGGCAATGAATCAGCAATGATCGTGCTGGCCGTTGCTAATATGGTATTAGCAACGACTCAATAGCGGCCCACAGCTGTTGCTGATATCATTATCAGCCATGGCTCTGCAACGGTCGTACGACTGTTGTAGATATTAATATCAGCAATGGCCCGACAGTCGAGATAATGCTGTTGCTGAAAGGCTATTGTTAAGCCGTTGTTGTAGGTCATCAGCAACAGCTATGAGGTTGCGGTCCAGGAATTATGATACGCTTTCAGCGATGGGTTTTAAATGGACGACCTTGGGGAAGCTGTCGCTGATGTTGTTAACCTTTAACTGAAAATTTTAAAAATTAGAAATGTCCATTGATACATTTTATATAATCCTGATACATAACTTACACATACACACCTAGATATAACTCAAAACAATTATATTTATAGTTATCTAGAATTGTATAAAAACTATACAAAATCAAAACTATCGTATCAACACAATATGAATCAAAATTATCGTATCAACACGATACGATCAAAACTATAGTAAGTCAACAATATCAAAACTATCGTAAGTCATGTATAACAAAATATCCAAGTCATAACAAGTCAAGTCAAGTGAAAGTCAAGTGAAAGTCAAGTCATAAAACAAGATAAAGTCTTACTGCAGCGGTGGAGGATGGTCGGAATCATGCCACCAGTGGCATCGACCCACGCTCGGGCATCAAAGTCGTCGGGGTGCCCCCGCGCTGCGTCACCGTCCTAGTCTAGGTCTCCTACACAAGTTTGTATTTTTGTTTCATATTTTTCCTAATTATAAACTTAAATTATAAATAAATATTGCAGAATTGAAATAAATATACTTACCATGATTATCGCAGCGCGGGTGTCGGTATACTCTCACGCCCCATGTCCTCAATGGTGTGTCCGCTTGAACACCTCCACCGGGGTGGGTCACTGGACACTCCCGTCAGCCATCACCGTTGTCAACATTTATGAAACAAATATATTAATTAGTACACACAGAAACAAATACAATATATAATTAAAATCAAGGTATAATACTTACCATACAACTCTCGTGCACTACAAATGATACAAACCACCCATACGTCGGGGTGCCGCGCTCCCCCCGAACATGCAGTTTCTAGCCGCAGTCCGGGATACATCCTACCATCGCTCCGTCAACCATGGCACAATGAGCTGTGTTGGTGGAATGGCCTACACTAGAGGGGGGGAGGGGGTGAATAGTGTGTTTGCTAATCTTAAACCTAGCTAATTCTGATTTTAAACATTTCTTACAAACTTTAGGTTAATGCTCAATTCAATAAGATAAATGCAGAAGCGAATAAGAAAGTCGAGTAAACAATACGCAAAGTAAGCAATGCAAACAAAGAGATTTATAGTGGTTCGGCCTCAATGCCAACTCCACTACGTAAGCACCCAGCTTAGGATTTCCAAACTAGTTTTTCTAGATTAATTCATTTCCTTACAATGAGGACGTTTTCACCGGAGAGTCTCCGCTCTCAAACTGAAGGCACGTCCACACCCGGAAGTATCCTGCCTTCCTACCAATTAGAGCACTCTCCCACCTCAACCCTAAGGATAACTCAACTAATCCTAGTAAACTACGTTTACACTGGTGGATTTAAACCTCAAACACCAAGATTATCATCCAATTTCAATACCTAACAACCTAGGTCTTTACAAGCTCGAATATAAGAAAATAAACAATAAAATACAATAACAAATAGAGCAATAATCAAAACAATAATACTTAGCTCCAATAAGAATCACCTAGCTCCTCTTGATGCCTTGATAATGTAAATCTTTAAGGATTCAAAGGCAAGATCAAGAATGAAGGTTCAAGCTAGGCTAGGGTTTGACCAAATGTGTCTCAATGAAAACCTAGAAATGATCAAAGATGGCTCAAGGAAGTGTTGGATACCCATGGAAGGCTCTCATGGCATTATATTTATAAGCTATGAAGAGAGAAGACAACACATGCCATCCCAATGGGCTTATGTTTTATGTTTTAATAACTTTAAAACATAAATATTATATAAGGATATTACCCCCCATTTGGATTCAATAAAAATATTTATAAAATCAAAACTCTTAAGAATCCAAATCTAACTTTTGGGGTCTACTACAAATTTCCGAAAATCGGAAATTTTATAATCTCTCGGGTCAAATATGGGTAGGTTAAAGTCTTCCAAAAATTCCTTAAAAATATGTCATTAACTAGTTTTTACCTAAGGAACAATTACCGGGACTTTTGGTACCATAAAAATATCTAAGTCATATAGCCCTCTAAGGAGCTCCCTCGGCTTAGTGAATTTCAGGGCCGTTTTCTGATTTTTCAGTTTTTCATATTTTGGGGTTCGGGTTTTGATTTTTGAGTTCTTATGCATCAAATAGAGGATTTACAACACATGCTAGACACCCTAAATCTAAATTCTATATTCCTGACGAAATCCAAGCGTCGACGATCGTCCTTGCCGATTTCTTCGATTTCTCTTATTTTTTTGATCGGGGACGACGCACGCAAACTGATATGGAACCTAAAAATATTTCTTCATGAATACATTAGTTTCATATTTGTTATAATCAAAATTGAGATTAAGACTAAGGTTGAAAACCTTAGGCCAACAAGTTGGTCCTAGACATCCAGAGTAATCCACTCGGGGTCGTATTCCTGAGTCTCCGCAATGTTTGTGGTCCCCGCTCGGGCCATCGCTTAGGACCATGCATGGTTCAGCTGGCCATTGTATCGCTGTTGGGAAATCGCCTCCCACGCGGTATAAATAAAGGACCTTTGGTTCTCTGGTCACGTGTAGCGAGCCTGCAAAATAATAATGTAAGTACTAACATTTATAATTATCATGTTTATAAATATTTTAAATACGTATCTCAAACTCACGCCAAAGCATGTCCACGTGCTCACGGGGCATGTGAGACCACGTGAGTCGTGCCCCATGCATGTACTATCAGATCATCCCCGATACAGTCCTGGGGACATCCTCCTGCTCGAACCTACACAACAAAAATAAAGTACAATATTATATTATGATATAATTAATTATATATAATTCATAATTCATAAATACATTAACGCTGTCGGCGCACACTAATAACTCTACGTGACTTTGCGGTTGGCGGAGGCTAAATCATGTTCGGCCCGTGTGGCCGCCTACATTTGGACGAACTAGCCTCCGCGGCAGGAGGATCATCAGTAGGAGCAAGTGCGGCAGAATATGGAGTATCATTGATCGGAAACTCTGAAAGTCTATCTGACATCCGACGATAACGTACCTAGACCCACCATATATAGCTGTCGAATAAGAATATAATTAGATTATATATATAGTAGAGATAGATTTAATAGAAGATATAATTTATAATTATTCCTCATCATCTGAGTAATAGTCTATTGCGGGAGGATCCTCTTCTTGAAGGAAGTCATCTGTCACATCAAGTATCGGCTCATTTTCTCCCGCTATCATATTAATTCTTCATCTAGCTTTAGTCTTATAGACTGTACGCCAATCTGCTCTATCTTTATTTCGAGCCGAATAATTCGCATAATATACTTGTTTGGCTTGTGATGCCAATATAAAAGGCTTATTTGCTGGCAATTTCGATTTGTAATTAAAATCGACAATTTTGTATTTTGGATGAACTTTCATACCCCTATCTATTGTATCGAACCAATGATATTTAAATAGGATAACTGATTTCAAGCCGAAGTAGTGCAATTCTATCATCACGACTTCTTGCATGCCAACTCATGTAGGGGCAGTCTTTTCTGACATGAATAATCTTTGAAGCTTCGGTGTTAGTGGAAAATACCGAAGTACCTTAAATAGGATATTTTTCTGTCAAACCGATTTCTTCTCCTTGTAACGAGGATGTTCACATACCGGGCATTTATCCAACTACACATTTTCTTTATAATATAAAATGCAATTATTTGGGCATGCGTGTATTTTTTCATACCTAAGCCCTAATTTTCTCATCAACTTTTTAGTCTAATAAAAATTTGGCTCAAACGGTGGCATTCAATTAATCATTCCCGTAATCCGATCAAACGCAACCCCACTGATATTACAATTGACCTTGATGTTCAAGAGTTGCATCATTGCCGAAAATCTAGAGTATTTAGGACAATTCTCATACAAAGATTCATCGACAGCTTTCAATATCTTGTAAAATTCTACGACTTCTTTATTCGGCAATTCAATCTCTACCGCAGGTTGTACTTCTGTGACATCAACACCCGTAGTATCTGGTGGCACTAACGTTTTAGTAACTAGCCGCTTGACATTATCATTCAAGTGGAATTGATCGCCAAGATTATCAAGTATCATATTTTTATATGGATTAGATGGACTGGATGAAGAAACACCAGCAAAAGAAGATTTACCATGTGTTTGAACGATAGGATTGCTCGACGTCCCAACTTCATGTAACTCCCCGTGATAAGTCCATACATAATATCTTGTTGCAAATTCTTTTCTATACAAATGCAGAGTGATAGTTTTCCGATCCAAAATCGTGCATTCGTGCAATTGCGGCACGGATATCGGATTTTATCACCGCTAACGAATTTCTAATTTGAATATATAAAATTTAGGAAGTAAGTTACGCCTAATCGAAACTCACTCGTTAAAGCTCCACGATCAAAACGTCGGTACATCCAACTTCGATCGCCCGACATGATTCTGTCAATGTCTTTAACCAATATCTTCAGTTAATGTCTTTATGTGAGATGGTCATATTTCATTCGGGATTCATGTTATTCAAATTGTATTAAGTATTTCTTTTAGCCATTAACTTCATTCTAAATTTTGGCAACATCTCCCTACAGTTCTCCAAATATGCATATCATTTGGGCACGTATCGGACAACAAGGGAGATACAATAGCCAAAATTTATAAATGAGTTAACGATTAAAGAAACAACTAAGTGCAATACAAATAACTATGTTCCCAAATTATCCAATTAGGAATAATTCAAGGGTTCTACGTCGTATAAAAGATCATCTACTTCGTTTACACGAGCATACAACCCCCGAACGAATCTAAGCTTTTGTTAAATCATATTCAACTCGTCGATACGTACGTGAAATGTATCAACTCGTCGGATGGATGATTATTTTCTAAGTTTGTAGATATCGTCATGAGTCCACAGTGGTGCGAGTCCACAGTGACGCGAGTACATAATGAACATATATCGGCGCGAGTCCTTATGTTTCAGCCCCAATATTGGCGGGGCTAGTGTCAACAATGATTTAATTTTATCGGCTCGAGTATTAATTGGACTAACAATAATTGAATTAACATTAAATAATACTAATATAATATTTAAACCCTAATTAGCATGTTAACATTAACAAGAAATAAAATAAATTAATCCTAATTAATTAAATAACATGAACAACAAATTAATTAATTAATTAATTAACAATAATAATAATAATAATATTAGGGTTTAATTAAATCTAAATCATATTTGATTAGGGTTTAATCAAAGTCTAATTAAAAAATCAAATGTTAATAGTGGATGGACTCTGACGCCCACTGTTAACAAGGTAATATTTTGGTGTCGGAGTCTAGTGTCCCACATCGGACATTGGACCGGTGATGGGGTCTAACGGCCGGCCACAATCACTGTGCCGAGGGTAACCAGAAGGGGTAAAGGAGGAGGGATTACCTAAAGGCGGCAACAGATTCGAATATGGGAGGAGCAGCGAAAACCAACTGCAGCAACGTCGACGGGTGGCAGTAGTCGATTCGGCGCAGAGGAGAAGGAAGAAGGAAGAAAGAAAGGGGGTAGGCGCAGACGCAAATAAAAACATCTATCACCAATGACTGACTAAGCCGTTGGTGAGCTGTTGCAAATAAATAATAACATCACCAACAACAAACGCGACCCTCACTAAGCCGTTGGTGATAAGTATTTTATTTTTCGTGCCGCGAGCGCACCACCGACTCACTAGTGACGGATACAGAAATCGTACGCTAGCCGTTGGTAATGTATTAATAACATCACCAATGGCCGATGTGGCACTCGCGAAGTCATTGCTGATAAGTTGTTTTATTTGCACGCCGCTTGCACGCCATCAACTTATAAGCAATGACCATAAGGAAGCCGTTGCAGATATAACACCATCTACAATGACTGCAGTGGTCGTAAGAAAGCCCTGGGTCATTCCGATGGCTTGGGCGGTCGTGGGTGATGTTCGTCGGTGATTCTAACATTTCTAGTAGTGAAAGGAAGGACAACAGATTGGATTGTGGACTTGGGAGCTTCGGACCACATGATAGGGGATAATAATGCATTCAACAAGTATTACTCTTGTTATGAGAATTCCATAGTCCGAATTGCAGACGGTACTCATTTCAAAGTGGTTGGTAAATGATCAATCATTGTTTCTAAGGATATCACCCTAAAGGATGTTCTCTATGTCCCTAAACTTGATTGTAATCTGTTGGCCATAAGCAAACTAACCAAAGACCCAAATTATGTTACTAAATTTCATCCTTATTTATGTGAATTTCAGACTTTGGATTCGGGGAAGAAGATTGACAATGCTAAAGAATGTGCGGGGCTCTATCTCCTTTGAGTTGATGCCTCCAAGAGGAACTAGGAAGTATGAAAATCTGCTTGTGTAGCCACCTTACCCAAAATTATGTCTGTAATGTTGTGGCACTGCCGCTTAGGCCACCCCAACTTTATATGCCTAGAAAAATTATTTCCTTCGTCGTTTAGTAAAAATCCAAATATTTTCCATCGTGATGTGTGTCAACTTGCTAAGTACACTAAAAATAGTCATCCTTCACAACCATACAAACCATCTCATCCATTCTCCTTAATCCATAGTGATGTATGGGTCCCTCTAGAATTAATAATATCACAGGTTCTAGATGGTTTGTCACATTCATTGATGATCACACAAGAACAACATGGGTGTTTCTCATGAAGGAAAAAATAGAGGTAGGACAAATCTTTGAGTACTTTCACAATATAGTGAAGACATAGTTTCAAGCAAGAGTTTTCATGCTTCAAGACTGGAGGTGACAGCGTTGTTTGTCGAAAAACATGTGCAAGAGTTTTGAGTTCGCTAAGGAGCATTAGGTAGGACCACGCACCCGGTCTTTTAAATAATTAGGTAATCGTTAGTGCAGCGAGGTCGCCGCTGAGTTTTCTGGGCATGTACAGAGAAAAAAATGCAAGGAGTGCAACTTTGTTGAGTAATAAAGAAATTGTGTGTATAGGAGGACTTCTCGGTTTCGAGCTTTATTTGTGCTTTCTGATCACGACTTGAGTTCTTTCAAGGGTTGAGTCGGGGTTGCTATCGTACATCCCGTCCTGGGCTCGGCTTGGAGGCTTCGACATGTTGTTTTCCTTTGAATGCGGAGAGCGCTTGCGGGCCACTAGACTGTTTCTTTGGATCGGTCCCGGCCCTTCGGCTTGAGGCATTCGTTATAGCACCATTGGGCCTCTTTTTGATCAACGTGTAGCACACCTACCTCCGTTATCGAGACGGGAAACTTCAGCGCCAGGTGGGGAGTGGACACGATAGCTCCCAGATTGTTCAAGGATGGTCATCCCAGGATCATGTGGTACGGCTAGAGATGTTGATGATAAGGTATTGTATATTAATTGTTTTTGCCTTTGGTTGGGAGTTGATCGTCGTTCTTATACATATGGCTCCTCGGATGTCAACTCTTTCTCCGGAGAAGCCCACCAATTCTCCCTTGCACGTGGTAAGTGAGGCTTCTGTTAATTGCATACTCTCGAAGGTAGAGTGGAAAAGAACGTCAACGGAGCTGCCTTGGTTAACTTGGACCCTTTTAATGATGAAATTTCCTGCAATTACAGAGATTTTGACTAGGTTGTGTAGATTTTGGTTAGTTCCATGAAAATCAAATTCATGGAACGATATTATCGGGGGTTCTTGAGGGAGGTCGGTGTAGTCGAGTGGTGCTATTAACCGTCATTACTGTCTGAAAAGATCTTTTCCCGGCGGAGCTCGAATCTTTGTTCCTTGTAAGTCGATCGACAATGTATTTGATGACTCCTTAAGGTTCGTTTTCTAAGAGATCAGCTCGTCTGCCCTCCCTATGGCTTGAATGGGGATTGGGGGGCATTCGGCTTCGTCGCCTAAGGTTGTGGCTTTTGCTCCGACCTTTTTCTTTCTGGGGGTAGATATATTTAACCAGGCATCCTGCTAGAACTAAATCTTCCAACTGATCACCAAGTACTACACATTCCTCGGTGGTGTGACCGTAGGTGTCATGGAACGCGCACTTCTTGCTCATGTCAGCATTCGGCGGTAACTTTTTTTTTCTCGCGTAGGCAGGGTATTTGATGAGCTTCAAGGTGCTAGATGTCACGAAGGATGGTTTCCTTTCTAGTATTAAGAGGAGTATAAATTTCAAATCGGGCACTTAAATGAGGCGGTGACATCGATCTTCTGCCATTATTATGCTCATGGCAATTACGATCTTCGCATTTTTCGTCTCCTTTTTTGGATTTTTTGTCTTCGACGACGACCTTGAGATTTTGCCAATAAGTCTTTTTAGTTTCTCAGAGTTCTTCCATCTTTTTGAAGCTAGCGGCCTTATCCTGAAACTCGGCCATGTCCTTAGGCTCTATAAGGGCGATCTGGTCGGCGAAGGGTCTGGGCTTTAGCCTGAGTTGGATGGAGAAGAACTTGATCTGTGGGTTGAGATTGGGAATTTCAGTAGCTACGACCTAAAACCTATTCAGGTTTTCCCTTAG
This sequence comes from Canna indica, assembly GCA_034359265.1. Lineage (NCBI taxonomy): Eukaryota > Viridiplantae > Streptophyta > Magnoliopsida > Zingiberales > Cannaceae > Canna > Canna indica. The sequence continues at coordinate 61,329,570 of CP136897.1, forward strand.
GGGCTCGTGTTGTCCCTGCATAACATAGAGGAGGGCAGCTCCTGTTTTGTGATATACTCGTGATGTGGTGAACCGATTGAGGAAGACGCGGGAGAGGTTGTCGAAGGAATGGATAGACTGTGGCGGGAGGGAGGCAAACCACAATAGAGCGGTTTTCCCCATGAAGGTTGGGAAAGCTCTGCAGAGTGCAGGATCGGTTACTCCATGATAGAGCATCGTGGTCCTGAACGCCGTCAGTTGTAGTGCTGGGTCGCCTGTACCATCGTAGGGTGTCAGGGTGGTAGGTAACTCACTTCTCGGCGGAAGACGAGTTGTCATGATGTGCTCAATGAAGGGCCCCGCATCGAGAGGGAGAGCAGTCCTAGTTCTTCGGGTTTTAGGGTCCTCGCCTTTCCCCAGACATGGGGGGGGGTGCTGGAGACTTCGTCGTGAGGAATGAGATTGGTATACAATATTTGTAGTTTCTTTTTCAATATGACTTTCTGAATTACTTAACAAAATTTTTAAACTTTTCCTATTGGTCACCCTAGACATTGCGACATAAAGTTGTTCATTAGTGATTTCAATTTTTTTTTAGAAAAAAAAATATCGATATTTGATAGTGATTGACCCTTACTTTTATTGATAGTCGTCGCATAAGAAATTATAACAAAAAATTATCTCCTTTGAAATTTAACTGTCAGTCTTAGATCTGATGGTGTCAACGACATATGTTGAATGAATACATTTTCTCCGCAATTAGTTCCAGAAATAATCTTAGCTTCAAGGTCTCAATTCCCAAGTCTTGTTAACACAAATCGTGTTCCATTACATAATCCGACAGATGGATCGATATTTCTTAGCAAACTAATAAGAGTCCCAACTTTTAATGTTAAAGAATGATTAGGAACATCAAAACATTTGTTGCATTTCAAGAAGTCTGGTATATGTATGTGATCCAATAAACTCCCTCCAGAATCTAATAAGCACGTGCTATCTGAGCTCAAAAATATCGTTGACTCTTTTTGATTTAGAGAAACCATATAGTTATTAATTGTTTCAATCATATTCAGAGAGAGAGCTAATATAGCTCTTTGTTGCAAATATTGTAAATATTGACATTTGTTATAAGCTCATGATAAATTACATCAATAATCACAGCAATTTGATCACTTGCATCCAAAATCAATTTATCATCTGGAATTCGGACTACCCCATAACTATCACCAGGATCACCTATATTTTTGTCACTGATCAACAATATCCAATCCAAAAAAACTTTTTAAATCATATGTATTGTCATCAGAATTGTTTACAATGACACATATTTTTCATTAGCTTCAAAACTTCACAGTCGTCCCATATGTAAGACGAATTAAGTGCAACATTGACAATATCTTGTATGCTTCCCTTAGGAATGAGAAGTAAAATTTATCTGAAGTCTCCCCCAAATACTATAGTCTTATCTCTAAATGGATGACCGTTGTTATTTGGATTCTTAAAACGCATAACATCATGCAATGTTCTATCAAGCACTTCAAAACAATATCCAAAATCAAGATAATCAGACTATTAAATTTATATTTAATGAAATTTAATAAATATATAAATTAAAAAGATATCTACATAATACATATTCATCATTGGAGATTCGTCCCAAATAATTAAACTTGTTCTCACCAATAAATTGGCTAGCAGAGAACCTTGTTTAATATTGCAAGTAGAATCCTCATCCAGATTAAGGGGACGTTTGGTTGCCCGCAAGTGCAAATGCTGCAACTCTAGTTGCAGCATTTAGAAAATAAATTTGTTTGGTTGGCCGCAAAAGTATTTTGCAGCATTTACTAGTTGCAACTTGTAATTCCAATATCATTTGCGGGCCGCAAATGGAATTCCAGCCTAAAAAGCCCGCAAGACAAGATTGTGGGCTGCAAATACAATAATTTAAGTATTTAAAAAATAATTAATTTGGGCGACTTAGAGTCGTCGGATGGAGACGGGATAAATATCAAAGTGGTAGGTTTTCGCGCGTTGAACGCGATGGTAGTGACAAATTTTAGATCTGATGTCGTTTGATAATATATATATATATATATATATATAATATTATACAAAAATTAAAATTACTAATTTATCAGACTAGGTCTGGCAAATCGTGTCGGGCCTAAGTTTTCGGCCAGCTTGAAAAAATTCGTGCAAGGCTCGGCTCAAAAAAATTCATGCTAGGCTCAGCCCGAAAAAATTCGTGCCCGGCCCAGCCCGAAAAAATTCGTGCCCAGCCAGGCCTGAAAAAATTCGTGCACGGCTCGGCTCGGCCCGACCTAAAAAAATTGTGCCCGACTCGGCCCGAAAAAATTCGTGCCCAGCCCGGCCAAAAAATTCATCCTCGGCCAGGCCCGACCCAAAAAAATTTGTGTTCGACCCGGCACAGAATAATTCGTGCACGGAAAGGCGCCGGTCCGGGCCCGACCCAGCCCGTCCCAAAAAAATTCGTGCACAGCCCTGTCCGACTCGGCCCAAAAATTTTCGTATCTGGCCTGACCCAAAAAAATTCGTGCCCAGCTCGGCCCAAAAAAATTCATGCACAGACCGGCCCTGATTGGCCCGGGCCGTAAACATTCATTCTCGACCCGTCCCGCAAAAATTTGTGCCCGGCCCGGCTCAAAAAAATTCGAGCCCTGCCCGAAAAGACCAAGCCTGAAAATAATTTGTGCACTGTCTGGCTCGACCCGACCTGACTCGGTTTGACTCAAAAAAAATTCGTGCCCGACCCTGCTTGGCCCGAAAAAATTCGTGGTCTACTCGGAAAAATTCATGCATAACCCGTCCCATCCTGGCCCGACCCGTCCTGTCCCGACCCAACAAAAATCTTGCCTGATCCGTCCCAAAAAAAATTGTGCCCGGCCTAGCTCGAAAAAATTCGTAAGATGCAAGTTACAAGTTGCAAGTGTAATTGCAACTTCCATTTGCGGCTAACCAAATGCTTGCAAATAGAAGTTGTAACTCTACTTGCGGGCAACCAAACGATATGCTGCAAAATCTATTTGCGGGCATTTGTTTTTGCATGTAAATAGATTTTGCAGCATTTGCACTTGCGGGGAACCAAACGCCCCCTAAGAGGGATCATAATCGAGAATGTAAGACCCGAAAAAAAAAAATCCTAATATAAAAATCTCCTTTTTTTTGGTGCAGCGCACCGGATCGGAGGTTAGCCAGGTCAAGCCACAAAAATCGCCTCGAGTAGAAGGTATAACCCGACCCATGGAAATATGAAGTTGAATTAGTTCAATGGTTATTTCCTATCTTGCTTATGATGTCTTATTAAAGTCGAGTTCGACTCTTGAGTGAGGATAGGATTGGAGTCCGAATTGGACTCGGATCGAACCGAGAAGAAGTCAAGTCAAGTGAGGGGCAAATGGGTCATTGGATGAGGGGAATAAAACCCCTCACCCAAGCCACCCATGCGGCTCAAAGAAAGAGTCACACGCATTCCATCAAGAGGGAAAAGGGAGAGAGGAGGAGGAGATCTTGTCGGCGCCGAGTTCGCGACGACGCTCGAGGAGATCTAAATCTCGTTTCATCAAGATTTCTTCGCTATCCAATTCAAGGTGAGTGGTTAGAGTAGATGTTAAGGGGAGGCGGGTGGTCGGCCCCATAGATTTTGAAATCGAGGTTTTTTCCACGAGTTTTGCCGATCGGGTTGTTTCCCCATGTTAGATTTTTAAATCATTGTACATACTATGATTTCATATTTGAAAACGTGTCGATTTCTCGCTTTAAGAAGCTGGTCGAGTCGAGGAAAAAGGGGGAAGGTCATGCCGAAACTTTCCCTAATTTCCTCGCTCGTCTCGCAACTCGCATATCGACTTGTATTGGTTTTGTTTTCGGTTTTGGATTGATGCTCGAGTGGAATCCGTAGCTAAGTCCACCACCTCTAGAGGGTTCGGCCGAGCATGGTCATCATCCTGCTCGACTTGGTCGAGCAGTAGAAGGGGGAAAAGTTGGGTTGTTTATATTGGATTGTTGGATCTCTTATTTTATCGCATTAACTCGCACCTTTGTGTTTAAATGTTAGATTAAATTTGAAGTTTATGTTTATTGTTCTACTGGTTAATATGCATAAATTCCAACCCCTTCCCACATTGATGGTTCGGCCGAGCAAGGTTTACCTTGCTCGAGCTTCGGCCGATCAAGGGAAAGGGGGAGGAAACGAACAATTTTGTGTAGTTATTCATATCCCTCCGCTTAATGTTTATTCATATTCATGTTAATGTTAATCCATATTCATGTTGTGATTTATTGGGGTAGATCTATATTATCATTTTGGAAATGTTCTTGCCAATGCTTATATGGTATATGTAGTCAAGAAAGGTTTCATTTAATTGCTCATATCATGTTTAATTGTTGCTATGCTTAGTGTATGTTCCATATTGGTTTAACCTCTATATTACTTACTTTTTATTTCGGTTCTTCATGATGTTACTATCCATAATTAATTTGGTAAGTGATGTGGAAATGATAGGTCGAGTGCCTACATAGTCGGCGAGTTCGCTCGTTCTAGGAAGAATGGGTTAGATAACATGTAGGACGTTGCAAGATGCATAGTATATATGTAAACCTAGCTAGGAAATGACACAACTTTTAGGACTTCTAGTATTCATTTTTAGAAACCTAGAACTATTAGGTGTACACATTTTTGGAAGGGCATCACTAATTTGTTGACCCTGTAGACCGGATTAGGGCCGAATACGGGCAATCGCCCGAAGTGTATGAATAGTCGCGTTTGGGCGGTCGACCCATCGGTCGACCGACCACAGACAAAAGAGAAGCGGTCGAAAGATCGGTCGACCAGTCGGTCGACCGACTATTCGACCAACGCCCTATAACGAATAGTTTTCTATCTATTGAACAGTCGTTTATTCACGAGGGTATAAATACACCCTCATATACATCATTTATTCTTCTTCCTTAATTTTTACATAATTTATTGAGCCATTAAAAGGAAGATTTGATCCTTCCAACAATTGATCAAGCGCGCTCTGCTATTTCTGCGAACACCTTCTCAAGTGCCTGCTGCTGCCTCAACTCGAGTGATTGATTCAAGCTCTACCCCTTGACGAGTTGAATGATTGAAGGATTGCAAAAGAGCTTTCTCTATTGGTTTCATTCTTTAACTCTTTTCAATTGTATTTTAACTATTATTTAAACTGTGTTTAATTTGTGCGTCTGTAGAAGATCAGGTATTTGGTCTTCTGTGTGAAGTGGTATCCTTAGTGAAAATGAGTAAAGCCACTTGTGTAAACTTAGTGTTTACTAGGATTAGTTTAGTTGTCCCTTAGGGTTGAGGTGGAAGAGGACTCTCGATAAGAAGACGGTGACTTCCGGGTGTGGAAGTGCCTTAGGTCGAGAGTGCGTCTCTTCGGTGAAAAGTCCTTTGTGTAAGGGAAACGTAAATTAATCTAGTAAAACTAGTTTGGAAATCCTAAGCGGGGTGCTTAGGTAGTAGAGTAGGCATTGGGGCCGAACCACTATAAATCTTGTGTTTGCATTGATTTCTTATTTGCTTTAATTGCTAAATCATTTATTGCTTCCACATATAAAATCATCGAATTGCAAATCGCCTAATCGATCCAAGTAATCGTTTAATATTGAATTATTAAACACACTATTCACCCCCACTCTAGTGTCGCCATTTCACCAACACGCTCCTCTCTGCCACAAACACAAAGGCCAAGATGGATTGACAATCTCCTAGAGGTAGCTTCCGAGCCTTGAGAGCTAAAATTGCCATCAACGAATCTCCCCTTCCCTCACTCTGGAAGGTAAATTGGGGCAATTCGGGCTTACTGAAGGTCACAGTCTTAGCCCTGCAATCCATTGAGGCGAAATGGTCCGCCAATCAGTCTATGCCCAAACTCATATCAAGTTCTAGCATCGACAGGAGTGTCAATTCAACCATCGGCACGTACCCACAAATGACCACCTTGCAGCCCCGAATGACTGTCTCTGCCAGAACAGAAACGCCCATAGGCGTAGACACCACAAGAGCAAATCAAGAATAGAGGGTTTCCCTGACAACTTAGCAGCAAACAATGCAGATACAAAAGAGTGCGTAACACTTGAATCAAACAAGACATATGCAATAGTAGGACCTATAACAAGGTTACCTGACACTACTGCCCTGGACGCCTCAACGCCCTTTTGGTTCAAAGCAAACACCCGTGCAGCAGGCCTCCCTAAACCAGCGGCTCGTTGGCCTCCGCCCTGAGTCAGGTCCCTTTGAGCTACAGAACATACTGACATTGGTGCCTTTCCTCTGGTCTGACCAGGCTGCTGACTACCTCTGCCAGGACAATCCTTCCTGAAGTGCCCAACCTATCCTCACCCAAAACATGCCTTAGAGCGAAACCGCTCTGGGTCCTGCTCAACTCTGGTCACAGATAATCATGACCCTTAAGCATAAGGTCGCTCTACACCCATAATTTATATTTCCTGAAATCTAGGGGAAAGATCCTCCGATCAATCCAAAATTTCGGCTATAGGGAAAATTTACCATCAGCTAACCACTATAGATCCCTTCTGCAGAACTCTATCAACCGCCCCCTAGAATCCCTAGGGTCGCCCTAACCAAACTGCACCATAAATATTTAAACTATATGACGAGACCCAATGAATCATTCAAGATACTAAGCAAACATTGCAAGGATCTCTAATCCAGGCACCCATACAAAAGTAGTCCCCAAAAATGGTGCACTCTCTAGCACATGGCCATTCACGACCTCAAGCTGTGCTACCATGCGATTGTCACAGTTCCTCCTCAACTGGTCGTCTACTTAATTTTACGACCCGGCCCTGCCGTCAGCCTCTGCTCTGGCCTCCGGCCTTGGTCCTGCGTGGAGTTACTGCCACTGCCGCTCTATGCGGTATTAAAGGCCTCCATCAATTTGGAATCACCAAAAAAAAAACATCACAATTAGATAATTTAATTTACCCTAAACAAATTTTACAAACTTAACCATAAGTCGCGCTGAGGTGCAAACTTAGTTCATTGATCTCATAACACAATCCTACCGTATATCGATACGCTAGCAATTGCCTACACGGTAAACAACCCTAGGTCGTAGTCAGACCGAACCACATACTCTGATACCACATTGTCATGCTCCAAACTTAGGGTTACGTGACCGGCTAGGGTATACGTGCCTATACCATACAGCCTAACTCATGGACATGCCAACTCATAAAATATAGCGGAAGAAATAAACAACTTTTTATTATAAAAGAGTAACCAAAACATAGTTCATTTAAACAGTACAATTTTTATCAAAAAGTTCAAGTGCGGAAACAAAAGGAATCAAAGACCAATAGTTCTTTTTAACAAATAAAAAGCTGAAATGAAAAGACATAAACGTCCCCAAGGGACTACAACTCCAAATCACCAATACAGGTGCATGACAATTACCAAAAACTCGACTACGACCCCTAACTAGGACTGCTATGAGATCAATATGGCTCCTCTACCCTCCAGCCGTGCCAAGTGCTCCAGCCCACCTCACCGGTCAGGCTCTGCAAAACAAAATAAAAACGACAACGGGTGAGTTCAAAAGAACTCAGTGAGCGGTTTTACCAACCCCCACGTAAAAACCAATCACAGAGATAAAGCATAAGCAAAACACCTATCTCACACAGAAATAAAGTCACAAGGGTGTGATTAGCTATCAGGCCATCTGCCCACCACCTGCTTGAAGGCAACCAACACTCTAGCAGTGAAGTATAACAGACCTAAGCCTATCATGCGCTAAGGCAACAGAACATACTAGGATAATTGGGGTTGGCCCATCCGAACTTATCCTGATATAAAGAAACTTGGGAGTAATTGGGATTGGCCCATCCGAACTTGCTCCACGAGACGCGAATGAACAATCGGGATTTGCCCGTTCGAACTTGCCCCTTTAAGATGTCACAGGAATAATCAGGATTTGCCTATCCGAACTTATTCCTTAAAGAAACTCAGGAACAATCGAGATTTACCCGTCTGAACTTGTTCCACGAGAAAACACATGAACAATCGAGATTTGCCCATCCGAACTTGTTTCACATGTTGGGAATTAGCCATCCAACCTTTCAGGCCTAGCCCGCAATCCGACTCCTAACCGAGTCTTTCCGCCATTCAATAAGATATGACACAACATGACCTGAGTCAAGTGTCTCCTACTGTGTCTTATGGATGTCTCTATTTGGAAAACTCCATAACACCCAATGCCCGATCCCAACTCCTAGACCCGTAATGTCATAAACCCGTGAGGTTTTATTTCATGCATAACATTTATTTGTTGGTTCATAATAGATTATGCTGCCCCTTGTATTTTAATTATGCAATTAAAATTTATCATCATCAAAATTAGGGTTTTATTTTAGAGTTTTATTTCAGATTACTGTTGAGCCCCAAACTGGTGTATCTAACCCAAATCTAGTTTCTAGAGTGTGACCTATGGATCCAAACTATATTTTCTGGTCGAAATAATAGGTTACACGACTATTTTCAGTAAACTATACACACCACAACAAGTATTTCAAAAAACAACACAGATTCATCATCTCAACATGAAATTCCAGCAAGGTCGAATTTTCAGCATATTATAAAAATAAATCCGAAATTTACAGAAATTAGATCCTTAATTATCATCAAAATAGAATACTAATATTCAGTTAAATTTTACAACATTCATATTTATTAAATAAGGCTAACAAGCATCAACATCATCTTTATCAAGAATCAAGCAACATGATTTAGAACATATTTCCAAGAACTCACATGACATCAATTTTAAGATCTTAACTTTGTATCACATGGGATTCAACGAAAAATCACATATTCATTACAAGGTATGCTTTAACATGTAGGAACCTAATTTGATGAGCAATTCAAGCATAGATTTCAATAACACACAAAAACTCTCACTTAGGCATTTCATCAAACATGTTGAGGGCACCCTTGTCCCTACCTTGGCCGAGCACCCCTAGGATCATCCTACGGCTGTCGAGCCACAAGGGGAAGTTCTGGGCCCTCCTCCCACAAACCGACACAAGACTCGGCGATCAAAACCCACGAATCGACGGAAAACCACAAAAACAAAACTAAGCCCATATCGGCTCAAGAACACGAGAAAGGATGGGTAAAACCATTCACCCGATTAGGAAAAAAGAATAGAGAAGAAATTTCCAAGCGGCGGCCTCCGAATCCAGCCACAAAAGAAAGCGGCAGCTTGGCTCCTCAAGAAGGTGAGGAAGGCTCCCCCGGCGGCTCCAACCACGGCTTGGCTGGGCTTGACTTCCAAGAGAGGGGAAAGAAGAGGGGAAGGGGCTCGGCGCTTGAGGGCGGCGGCTCCAAGGAAAGAGGGGAGAGGAGCAGCGGCTTAGAGGCTTATGACTCTCCTCTCTCTCTCTCTCCTTCTGGGGGGTTTATACTCTCCTCCTCAAACCCTTATTCTACTAATCCTCTTAACAAACCCGCATCCGTCTTGACCCCGAATCCAACTCGCTAACAAACTAACCTTATGCTAAATACAAGCATTAATTACATGCACATTCATATGCCACATAATTTAATAAATCAAGCACACGCAACAACATAATTAAATAAATATATCTACGTAGGAAAAGAAATTTCATAACTCATATTCCTACTTACCCGAGCTCGCAAGCTCGCACCAGACCATGAGTCGACTCGGCTTGACCTCGGACTAGCCCGCTAGGCTGACAACCATAATTAATAATAAAAATTAATATTAATATCTAGGATATTACAATGTCTCTCTCAATTACTCACACATAGCTGGCGCTTCTTCTCCCACTTCTTCTTCTTCTTCTTCTTCTTCTTCTTTTTCCACTCTTCCAGTACCATAATTACCTTCTCCAATTCAGAACCGACGCAGTGGAGGCCGTGAGGTTGCCAGGTATGTCCACTTTTCTTTGGTGCAAGTATTCTCTCTACTACTTTAGTTTACGAGTCTCTTTCACATGTGATCTGAGTAGAAAAATTTTGGGTCGGAATTTGATATATATTTGAAGTTGAATTTTTGGTATTCTTTTGTCCTTGGAATCAGGATCATCTTTAATTCATACATAGGTCTATCTATTCTTGATGCTCAATTCTTCAATTCGGAGCCGACACAATGGAGGTCGTGAGGTCGCCAGGTACATCCACTTCTCCTTGGTGCAAATATTCTCTCTGCAACTTTAGTTTATGAGTCTCTTTCACGTGTGATCTGAGTAGAAAAATTTCAATTCTTCTTCTTCTTAAATTTTCTTTTGCTTCTTCTCCAAAGATAGTTGTATTTTTACTTGCAAAGAGGTAACACTACACGAAAATGAACTTTTAAGGACGCAATTGCAGGGACGTTTTTATTAGCGTTGCCAAAATTTTAATATTCATATTATTTGGAGACGCTAAAAAAAGCGTCATCTTTTTTGTTATAATTGGGGACACATTTTTTCTTAGTGTTACAATTTTTTTCGATTAGAGACGCTTTATTACGAGCGTCTCAAAATTAAAGATGAATTTACATTGCGTCCCCGATTTCTTAAAAATCCTCTGATTTAAAATTAGAAACGCAATTTATATGCGTCTCCGATTTAAAATTAGAGACGTCAATTTATATGCGTCTTTGATTTAAAATTAGAGACACAATTTATATGCGTCTCCGATTTAAAATTAGAGACACCAATTTATATGCGTCTCTGATTTAAAATTAGAGATGCAATTTATATGCATCTCCGATTTAAGATTAGAGACGCAAATTTATATACGTCTTCGATTTAAAATTTGATACGTAATTTATATGCATCTCTGATTTTAAATTAGACACTCAAATTTATATACTATCTCCGATTTAAAATTAAAGACTCAATTTATACGTTTCTTCGATTTAAAATCAGAGACAATTTATATGTGCCCCATCTTTGTCCCGATCTCGCTTTCTTCTTCTTCTCCCCATGCATCTGCCGATCTAAACCCTAAACCCTATTTTCCTCCCGATCTGCCAATCTGCCGATTTCACCAATATGCAAGAGACCTTGCTACCTCTCCTTCTTTCTGCCGATCTGCCAATCTCCCAATCTCCCGATCTGCCTATCTCCCGATATGCCAATCTGCCAATCTGCCGATTTCACCAACTCAAGGAGCAAGGCGATGCCTTTCGCTACCTCCTGCATTGCGTGGATGTGGTCTCCAAAGGCGATCTCCATCTCCCATTTCACTGCTTCCACCTTCTCCTCTGCCCACCCTTTGTCGACCTTCCAAGCGTGAAGAGGAGCAATGGAGTCGTCATTGCTTCCATCTTCCTTGGCCATTGAGCCGGTGCGACATGAGATCAACGGTGTGGTGAAGAGGCGGCCGAAGTTTTCCTTCATCGAGGATGATAGGTTTACACCTCTTAGCCGAAGGCCGAGGTTAAGTTGCGCTCTTAAGACTGCACGGTGGCATCCACTATGGGCGAGGATCTTTTTTGCTTCCAAGAAGGTCAGGAGTATCATTCTGCTCAACCTTCTCACCGTTATCTATGGTACTTGTCTTGATGCCTTATCTAGTTCTGATCATTGTTCTTCAAAGCTAATCTATTTCTTACATGTAATAAAAAGATCTCTGGTGTTTTTACTTCAGGATACAAGAGATGTTTCATTGCTATCGCGATGGATGGCAATTGATCTCTACATCCGAGAGATTGATAATCTCATATTTGAGTTATCTATGAATAGGTGCTGTGATACACTGGGTAAATTGGCACATGAAATCCTACTTAAAGGTTTGTTAATCTAAGATCATCAATGTGTTTTTCTTGCTCCTTTTTCTGAATGCAGGACAACACGAAGTGATGGAAAATTAGCTTGGTTAAGCATGGGCAAATCTTATATGAAAAGCTTACAGTTGTAATTCATCAGCCATTTAGAATTATATGGCTCCTAATTTGATCATCAATTAGCATTTATGGCTCAGAAATTAGATTTCTGTTTGTACCCTAAAAATGTAGGTTTATCTTTGATTTCTATTTTAGAAAGGGAAAAGGGATAATTATGCACTGCTGACGATTGAAGCTTAGAGCATTCTTTTAGCTCTAATTTGTGTAGTAGTTTCTTTCAAGTGATAATATGTTTATTTCCAGCTATTTGAGGTCAGTTTAATCAATTATTTTGCCTATGTTGCTCTCTTAAGGGCAAATATATAAGTTGGGTTGGGACAATCCTTTGGCAGTGACATTATTATATAGCATCCTATGACTTTTGTTTTCTCTCTGATGAAATTATTTAATAGTTTAACTCTTGCAGAATCAGAGAATGAGAAGTCACATTCTGAAAGCTGGAACTCAAGCACAAATTGCAGCCATACTAAACATCACAATGAGCATATATATGCATTGCCAGCACAGCTTCCTGCGGGTGCATATCTTCCAGCTTGCACAGGTAAAAGGTCCTCTTACTCTGTTCAAATTGAAAAATTAAGGCAATGTATTTAGTATAGCTAACCATTTTTAGGCATGGTACTCATGAGAAACAAATTGAAACAGCTCTGGCAAATCTTCCTTAACATGTCGCAAATTGCATACTCTTCATCTTTATGTAGAACTCCTCACTATTTTATGTTAGATTTCTGCTTGCAGTTATATCAAAAGCATGCCTAAGGTGAGCTAAAACATGATGCTCACTTGGCTTAAATTTTGAGCTTTCTCTTCCCTATCAGACCATAGGGCTTAAATATTGCGTCTTCAATGCTTAAAGTGACACAACTAGGTCATCAATGTGTTTATCTTCCTCAAGACTAATATAGGAGATCTCTGTCTATAATTGTGGTTCCCATAAATAGAAGTTCCTTGCAAACTTTTCTTAGCTTAAAGTGACACAACTAGGTCATGAAATAATTTGCTGGGTAGTTCTATGCTAACTAGCTGAAATTGTACACTTGTTTCTTTGAACTATTTTCACCATTTGTTTTTGTTTTGAAATTTAATAGTGTGCTTGCTATTCTTAGTACTTTGGTTAATCTATAAGCTCACTTGTCATATAAAGTAGATGCCCAAAGTGATGAACCTACTTAGTTATCTATGCAAAAAACCAGGCATCTAGATCATAGAGGAAACAAAATTTAGCAAAGTTCTACGACACCAGAAGAGCTTTATTTTTTGGTCAATATATATACTCCTGTAATTTTTGTTCTTGTTTATCAATGATGTATTTTTCTCACCCGTGTCTACTCTTGCAGGGATCTTTTCATTTATACAAGGAGACTTGATAGTTCAATCATTCAGTAATGACTTGTTTATCGTGCATATTCATATGGAAAAAGACTTCATGTCAGCAAAAAGATCAACTTAATGATGGTAGATATACGTTTGGTGCTTAATCTGATTCCTGTAATTATGCACTTAACTATGCTTAACTCCATAATGATAATTGAACTTCAAGTATATTTATTTAATTGAAAGAGTGTGCTATACTTTCAGCAATTGCATTCCCTATTTGATCATGTTCATGGTGCTCATAAACTGGAGTAGAACTTCTGAAGAGATTGATGATCTTGAACAAAATTTCTTGACATACTTCTTTCATTATATTTGAGACTTTTTCATGGAGCGGACTTTTTCATTATATTTGAAACTTTCAAGATCAACTTCTTTCATTATGTTCATGGTGCTCATAATGAGGGTTTTGTTCCTGCAGCTTTATCATGCATTTGTTTCTGTATCTTCTTCAGCTTGTTCATGCATTTTCATGCATTTCTTTCATTATATTCATGCATTTCTTTCTGTATCTTCCTTCATAAATTTCTGAATTCTTTCTTAGCAGAAAGGAAAAGGTTTGCACTTTTGATTGGTAGATTAGGATGATTTCCATCTCAAGTAAATTGAACAAGGAAATAAATTCAAAATCATGTGTTCCCTTTCGACAGAAAACAAACTGAGATTACAGGACATGTTAATGGACATAATTGGTATTCTTCTTGTTATCGGCTAAACTTCTACTCCTAGAGTCATTACATTGAGAGGCAAACTTTACTATTTGTCTATTGTGAATTTGCTAGAGGATTAGCACCATATGTTATATGATTGAGGAGCTGTTCATTTCAAGGATTGTGCATCTGTCGAAGGAAGAAAGATTTATGTAGGTTTCATAATTTTGGATGTAGTTATTTCTTAATTAGGAATATGTAATAGGAAGTTCAAGTAGCAGTATTAAGGATGACAAACTTATTTGAAATAGGAAGTATGCAAAAAAGCAGACCTAGAAAAGTTAGATTAAACCAACATCTATTTGTTTAAGGAAGGATACCATCTAAATACTTAAAAATGAACAACAAATATAATTTGTCATAGACGACGTGGCAAGTTATAACTAGAGAAGCCATCAAGACAAATACTTCGACCGTCATTTATGAGAAACCTTCTCACCGTCAAGTTATAACAACTTATTCCTTCTCTTGGAATTCACTATGCTCTCTCATTAAACTAGAGAAGCTGTAGCTATGATCTAGTTGGAATGCTTATAAACTGCTTGAAGTGTTTCTGATGTTGTATGTTTTTGATCTAGCATTTTGTGTAATATTATAATTTAATATATTTTTGAATGACTTAAATACTGGCTAATAGTGGTATCATGAATTGGTGCACTAGATGTTGGACTTGATATTCCTCACATTGATAAAAGGAGTGATAAGAGGTTTGTTGATTTTAAGAAAGATGAGAAACAACTTGTTGCGGAGGTTCACAGGAAGTACGTCTTCGGTGGTCATATTGCTTCATACATGAGGGTTAGATAGATAGTTTGTGCTCCTTATTTCTCTTTTTAGTGAGTTAGTGACTTATTCTCAAGTTATTTCATTTTGCACTTGTAGAAACACCTCACTCGGTCAAATGTAATGCATTGATGTGTCCTTGCAATCATATTTGTATATGTCTCTATTAGTGCTTTCCTCAATAATTCATTTCATATATACTTGCATATATTATTTAAAATTGAATGTATTATGTAATCCATTAATATTACTGCCAATATGCTTTCCTGATTTTTGCTTTACCTTTGTCCAATTTCTATTTTGTTTATCCAGACATTTATGGAAGATGAGCCCGAGAAGTATCAATCTCACTTTAGTGAATATATCAAGTCTCACTTCAGTAAAGCATGGAAGAGATGTACAAGAAGGTACATGCTGCCATCCGTGCTAATCCAACTGCTGGGAAATCGATGAAGCAACCACCAAAGGAGCACAAGAGGTATAACTCAACTGCTTCAATTATGAACTTATCCTTGTTTCCCCAATTTGAGTTGATATAACTCAACTGCTTCAATTATGAACTTATCAATGTTCTAAACATGCGTTTCACAGGTTTAACTTGAAGAAGCTAAAGGAGTGAATAACAAAACTAAAGGTAGAAAATAAAAAACAGAGAGCTTGAGGATGTTAATATTATTGTTTGAGGATGTGGTACACCTGTTATGTGATGTTAGCTTTATAAATTTGGCTTGTAACAGACTATTCACCTTTTTAATATTTTAGATTATCGTGTAGACACATTTTATTTTTGAGATTTTATTTATTCTACTCATAGATTAATATATAATATAATATATATTACTCTATATATTAATATGAAATAATATATATTTCATATTAATTAAATATATATTAATTTATTTCAATATAATAGATATATTAATATAAATAAATATTTATAAAAATATTTAGTCATAATATACAAAATATTTATATATAATTCACTAATATATATAATATTATAATATTATATTATATACTAATTCGTATTAATATTATATATATAATATTATATTATATATATATTAATATTTGAGACGCAAAGGTATGTGCATCGCGAATATTAGTTGGGAGACGCTTTTAGTAAAAGCGTCGCGAGTTACATTAAAGACCCAATTAAAAAGTGGTTTTTGCTTGAAATTATTAACGTTATGTTTTTGCGTCTCGAATAAGCAAGTTGCGTTGGAGACGCATCTAAAAAGTATCTTCGTCAAAAATCACTGACGTCAAGCCTTTGCGTCCCAAATATTATTCGGGAGACGCTTTTGCTAAAAGCGTCGCGAGTTGCATTGGAGGCGCAATTAAAAAGTGTCTCTGCCAAAAATCATCGACGTCAAACCTTTGTGTCTCAAAATTTTTTGGGGACACAATGATCTAAGACGCTTGTAAGTAGCGTCGGTGAGGTAATTAGTGACGCAAAAAAGCGTCTTTACGTAATTAGTGACGCAAAAAAGCGTCTTTAAGAGAAAAAAAAGACGTCGCCATTTGTTATATTTGTTGTAGTGTAAATCTCCATCATTAATATAATTATTGCTGATCTTGAAGAGGTAAAAAGCAATTTTGATCTCAGGTTTGCAATCCTTCATAAAATATTTCAGCAAGCAAAATTACAAATTTATTTTTGTTGCAGGCACGTGCAAATACAATTGAAGTGCATTTTTGCCCCCTTCAACCATGTGGACAAAAGGACAACAATTACCTACATTGATTCAGATGAAAATTAGTATCGAGTTAGCAAATGATCCTCAGAGCAAGTGTCGCCATTATAGTTATACGAAAAGATTAGCATACTTCTTTAAATTATAGAAACTAATTTGCATACATATGCATATCTTTGGATATGACAGTGTGATAAGCTATTATCCACTTGATCATGAATTTTGTTTAAGTTCTTCTCAATATCCTCTCTTTCATGAAATTGATTTCTTTTATAGTTTCTAAGAAATCCAAGATTTTTCTTATCTTACTGCAAATTCTAAATCTATGTCATGACAAAGAGAAAATTGTGGAAAAAATTCATGTAGTCATTGATAAATTATTTGCTGAAAGGGGGGACTCCAATCTCTTGGAGTAGCTTATCAGGTTAAACTTGGATATCATTTACAAATTTATAAATTGAAATGATAGAATACCATTGGCATTAAACTTGAAATTTGAGCTAATTTTATCATCTATATAGATCATGAAAGAGTGAATTGCAAATCAAGATTCGGTGTTTGTTTCTCTGTATTTTGTAGTAACAATTTCCAACTGATGTGTGATAAATAAAATATTCTAGCTGTTCCTGAGAAAACAAAAGAGGGCCAAAGAGATCTATGAATTTACTGTGGCTTATTGCCATTGTTTGATCCACCTTGGCATGCCAGCGCTCAAACAATCCAAGGGGCACTAAATTTTTTTAATTTCTTTAGTTTTTAATTTATTTCAGTTTGTTATATTATATCTATATTATATTAAATTATTATTATTGTAACTTTTTATATATTTTTTGGTTGTTGAAATCTATATCGATTTATTATAATTGCTTTGATTTTTTATTTTAAAAATTATAAATTATATCGTTACAATCACTATAAATCTATATAATAAATTATATTTCGGCATGCCATGATTGCCATGTATTCATGCAGAGATTACTTCCAATCGCATTCTGAGATCTTCTACCTGATAATATTTAGGGTCCGTTGACTGAATTAAGTATATTTTTTAGAAATATTTATGCAAATGTCCTTCGAGTCAAAGATATGTCAGCACTTGAAAGTAATATAGTTGAAATTGTATGCAAGCTAGCTAGAGCAATTTTTCCCTCATGTCTTTTTTGACTCGATGGAGCATCTACCGATACACTTGGCATACGAGGCATGAGTTGGTGGCCCCGTTCAATATCGGTGGATGTACTTATTTGAAAGATACATGAATCGTCTAAAGAAAAAAGTAAAGAACACCGCAACTGTTGAAGGATCAATATCTGAATCGTATATCAACATTCAGACAAGATTTGATCGTCTTCCACGTAACGACGACGGAGGAGTTCGACATTCAGATGGACGTTTAAATATATTTTATCACTATAGTCGTGCTTTTGGTTCTCGTCTGTCTCAACACTTAAGCGACGAAGAGTATTATTTGGCACAATTGTACGTATTACTCAATTGTCCAAAGATTGAACAATTCATTGAAATATTTGACATTAAGATGGTGTAAAAATACTCTATTCACAGTGATCAAGAATTGGAGAGATTACGTAATCGTGATTTCCCTACTTGAATTTGGGCTAACAGCAAAGATCATAGGGCTGAAATAGATGAAAAAATATTTGAGCTTGTTAGTGGACCGTCGCGACTAGTGTCATGTTATAGCGGATATTTTTTTATGGGTATAAATTTTACACGGTTGAATATCCATTTACAAAGAAGACGATGAATGCCGGGGTCTGCGTGAAAGGGACAATATATGTTGAATGTGATATGGATTTTTATAAACTGTTGGAAGAAGTGTTAGAATTGCACTACTTTGGCTTGAAATCAATTATCATATTTAAATGTCATTAGTTTGATACAACAGATAGGGGCATAAAAATTCATCCAAAATACAAACTTGTTGAGGTTAATTACAAATTAAAATTGGCAGCAAATGAGCCTTTTATATTGGCATCACAAGCCGAACAAGTATATTACGCGAAGTATCCGACTCGAAATAAAAATAGAGCTGATTGGCGCGTAGTCTGTAAGACTAAATCTAGAGGAAGAATTGATCCGATAGCGGAAGAAAATGAGCCAATACCTGATGTGACAGATGATTTCTATCAAGAAGAGAATCCTCTCGCAGTAGATCGTATTATTCCAATACTCGAGGATGCAGACACAACGTTAGTTCAATTAGTAGTTGAATATGTTGATGATGACGATCATGAATTGAAGTTGAGGAAGGTGGAGATGAAGAAGTAGAATTTGAAGAAGATGAAGAAGAAGAAGAAGAAGAAGAAGAAGAAGACTATTACTCAGATGATGAGGAATAATTGTAAAGTATATCTTCTATTAAATCTATCTCTACTATATATATATTCTAATTATATTCTTATTTGACAGCTATGATGGGTCGAGGTTATCGTCGAACGAGAGCTATAGAGTCTCCGATCGATTAGACTCCAGATTCAGCCGCACTTGCTCATGCTGCTAATCCTCCTACCGCCGAGGCTAGTTCATCGAGACGCAAGTGGCCACGCGGGCCGAACAGGATTCAGCCTCTGCCAGTCGCGGAACAACGCTGACTTATTGTTGGCCTAAGGTTTTCCACCTTGGTCTTAATCTCGATTTTGATGATAACAAACATGGAACTTATGTTTTATTAAGAAAAAATTTCAGGTTCTATATCGGTTAGCACTCGATGTCCTCGATCAGAAATATTGGAGAAATCGGAAAATCGGAAGGACATTGATCGACGCATTCGGGTTCGTCATGGAAGTCTCTCGAAGTTCGACGTGTGCACCAAAGACGTCTTGGTCGAGTCAAAAGAACACATGGAAAGCTCTCCAAGTTGACGCACGTTGAAGGCTGGAACCCGAAAATGAAGCGCGCATGAAGAATTTACAGTAGCCAATTTGGTCGACCAGGCGATCGACCGAATGTAGCAGAGAATTTGCAGTAGCCAATTCGGTCGACCATCCGGTCGACCGAAGTTCGCCCAGAAGCGGTAGATTACGTTCGGTCCCTCGGCGGTCGCTCGGTCGATCGACCGACGATCGACCGGCGGTATAACGACTTGAAAAATAACCATTTTTACCCGTTGTGCTCGACCACCACTTGGTGGTTTGCCTATTTAAAGGCCTTCAAAGTCTTCCTATGACCTCCCAATGCTTCATGAGACATCTTTTGACACCTATAAGCTTTGATTGAGCCATCTTTGTTGAAACCCTAGCTTTCTACCTTATTTTTCTTGAGTTTGCCTTCAAGCTTGATTTGATTCATCATCAAGGCATCAAGAGGAGCTAGGATTCATTGTGTTGGAGCTAAGTATTTGTGTTGTTGTATTTTTGCTCCATTACTTGTATATTTTCTTGTTTATTTCATTGGATTTGAGCTTGTGAAGACCTAGATTGTTAGGTCTTGAAATTGGGTGTATGCCTTTGTGTTTGAGGCTTAAATCAACCGGTGTAAATATAGTTTGCTAGGATTAGTTCTTGTTGTCCTTAGGATTGAGGTAGGAGAGTGCTCTCGGTAGGAAGGCGAAGACTTCCGAGTGTGGAAGTGCCTTCGGTGTGAGAGCGGAGACTCTCCGGTGAAAACGTCCTCGTTGTAAAGAAAATAAGATAATCTAGTAAAGCTAGTTTGGAAATCCTAAGCGGGGTGCTTAGGTAGTGGAGTAGGCATTGGGGTCGAACCACTATAAATCATCGTGT
Source organism: Canna indica (assembly GCA_034359265.1). Classification (NCBI taxonomy): domain Eukaryota; kingdom Viridiplantae; phylum Streptophyta; class Magnoliopsida; order Zingiberales; family Cannaceae; genus Canna; species Canna indica. The sequence goes on from CP136897.1 coordinate 61,349,771, forward strand.
TTGCATTGATATTTTATTTGTCTTTATTGCTTCATATTTATTGCTTCCGCTTGCTATTAATATCGTGCTTAGCCTAACTAATCAAGAAACGATTAAAATCAAAATTAGGCGATAAGATTAGTGAACACACTATTCACCCTCCTCTAGTGTGGCCATTTCACCAACACTTATTTTTGTGATTGGCAAGCGGTAATGTATTATGAATTATGAATTATATGTAATTCATTATATCATAATATAATGTTGTACTTTATTTTGGTTGTGTAGATTCGAGCAGGAGGATGTCCCCATGACTATATCGGGGATAATCCGACGATATATGCACGGGGCATGTCCCATCGGTACATATTTAAAATTTTAATATACATGTATTTAAAAATTTTTAATCAGCTTGATTATTAATGGTACTGATATTATTATTTTGCAGGCTCACTATACTTGGCCAGAGGAGCAGAGGTCATTCATTTACAATGTGTGGGAGGACATTTCCCGGCAGAGGTACAACTGCCACTGGGGCAGGCCCGGGCACAGGCGATGGTCCAAGCTGGGGCCACAACCATAGAGGAGACTCGGGGATACGATCCCGATTGGATTACTCCAAACATAGCAGTGGCGGGAGGTATCACGGACCGCGGCTTGAAATCACATGTCGGAGGGAGGAGCGCGTCACACTGGCGGCTCTATTTCATCTATCGCACACGTGAGACGCATGGTAAGTATTATACCTTATTTTGAATTATATATTTTATTTGTTACTCTGTGTACTAATTAATGTATTTGTTTTATAAATGTAGACGACAGTGATGGATGACGGGACTATCCAGCGACCCTCCCCGATGGAGGTGTTTGAGCGAACTCACCGTAGACGACATGAGGCGGGGGAGTACATCAACACCCGCGCTGCAGTCATCATGGTAAGTATATTTGTTTCAATTATGCATTATTTATTTATAATTTAAGTTTTAGGAAAAATATAAAACAAAAACCAAACTCGTGTATGAGACCTACACTCAGACGGTGATACAGCGCGAGGGCACCCCCGAGGACTTTGATGTGGGAGCGTGGGTCAAGGCTGGATGTGGCTGGGACCACGACCGCATCTATGGCGTTGCTGATAGTGGGCATGCACGAGCTGTGCTCGGACCACTTGGGGCACCGACCTCTTCCAGTAGTTGGTGAGCGATCCTCCATCTCCAGGATTAGTGATCAGAACAGGAGAATATCGACACTAGAGGAGACAGTCGCACAATAGAGTGGGATGATGACTCATCAGAGTCAGATGATGGCTGAGATGCATGCCATGCTGAGACAGATGACAGGTAAATCCAGCGGTGTACACTCAGATCCATCGTCATCGACTCAGTCCACGCCGGTGTACACTGAAGCACTCTAGACCCCGCCGTATGATCTTGACCTTCACCATCGCAGTGAGCTTTTATTATTTTATGACTTGATTGACTTGGATATTGACTTGTTATATACTTGTTACTTGGATAGAGTTACTTGTTTTGTGACTTGATATATTGATTTGTATCGTGTTGATACGATACTTTTGATTTTGTATATACGATTTGTGAATAATTATAATTATATGTTTAATTATTTTGATGTATATCTGGGTGTATCTGTGATGTGTGTGTGAATGTATGTGTACTTAAATGAATGTGTTTATGAGTGTGAGTTATAAATCAAGTTATAAATGTATCAATGGAAATTTCTCAGTTACAGGTTAACATCATGAGCAACGGCCTTTCCATGGTCATCAGTGTGAAAGTCGTTGCTAAAAATGTATCGTAATACCTGGGCCGCAAACTTAAATCTGTTGTTGATGAACAACATAAACGACTTATCAACAGCCTTTCAGCAAAGGCTTTGCAACGGCGTGACGACTGTCGCTGATGGCAATATCCACAATAGTCGACGCGCCGTTGCGGAACCATTGCTGATAAAAGTAGTAGCAACAGCTGCGCCTCGTTGTTGAGCCGTGGTTGATGATGTATCAACAACAGATATAACCCATTGTGGAACCATTGCTGATAATATCATTAACAACGGCGTGAGCAGCCATTGCAGATCCGTTGTTAAGTTATCAGATACGTGATCCTCTGCAACGGTTGCATTGCAACGGGAGCAGCCGTTGCTGATGGTCTTCAGCAACAGCGTAACAATGGATCCAACCGTTGCTGATGTTCATTATTCCAATAGTGAATGAAGTTTTTTTAATTAGAAAGTACTCTCTATAAATAAATATATTTTAGAATAAATGTGCATGATTACATAAGAAGCAAAATATTAATGTTATTCTATATTTATATTTTATTCACATTTTTCTATTTTGTAATTATAATTTTTATTCTATTTTTATATATTTTTTAAATTAATTCTTTGAGCATATTTTTTATTGTAATAAGCATAGATTTATGGAGTAATTATTCAAAATATTTTTTTAATGTATAAAATTATATTTTATTAACTTTGTGTTTTTTTTGAAATACCACTTTATGCTTATTTTTTATTAGCTTTTTTGTGTTTTTTATAGTAATAATCATAGATTTACTGAGTGATTGTTCAAAATAATTTTTAATGTATAAAATTATTTTTTATTTTTGAAATATCAGTTTGTATTTATTTAAATTTATATAATTTAAAATTTTCTTATTTTAAATGAGCTATTTATACTTATACGATTTTAATTGATAGAGTTCACTTTATATTCCTGTTATTCAATGTTTATTAGTAAAATTCCTCACATTTATATAAATTTTAAATATAATAAAAAAATAAAAATAGATAGTTTAAATTAAATTATACTTTTACATAATAATATTTATACCCAAATAATTAAGAGTAATAATAAATGTCATATATTTAGATAATTTGCAATGTGTAATTTTTTAATTGTGTTAAAATATTAACCAGGTTTAAATATAATAGATAATTAAGAATAAATATTCCTTAACTTATTAGTTAAATAAAAGTTTACAACTGAATTTTTAGAAAATTATATTTTAATTTCTATAGTTATTTATTTATTATACAATTAGATTTTTGTTTTATATACCCTAAAAATAATATTATTATTTTATTATTTTAGTTACATATTTGGTCATAGATTTTAATTTTATAATTTGCTTATTTTTAGTAGCATGTAAACAAAAATATCAATAAAAATATTATAAAAACATATATTATAATTAATGAATAAATGAATAGTTTAATAATAGGGAAAATTAATAAAAATAGTTCGAACTTTGACGTTTTTAACAAATATGGTTTATTCTTTTATTTGAAATAAATATGTATAATAATTTTTGAAATTATAATAATTATTGACTCTCGTTAGATCTCTGTTTATTTATCTGTTATGTGCTGACGTGGAACGCCATGTCAGCACATAAAAATTATTTTTTAAATTCAAGATGTCACGTCATCATTAATTCTACGTGACAGATTTTTTTTAAAAAATAGAAAAAATTAACAAAAATGGCTCGAACTTTGACGTTTTTAACAAATATGACACATTCTTTTATTTGAAACAAATATGCATTCCAACTTTTAAAATTATAATAATTATAGACTCTCGTTAGATCTCTGTTTATTTACTCGTTATGTGCTGACGTGGAACGTCAGGGCATCACATAAAAAATGTTTTTTTAAATCAGGATATCACGTCATCATTAATCCTACGTGGCAAAAAAATTAAAAAATATTAAAAAACTAAAAATAATCCACGTCACCACCACAACTTAAAAACTTCAAACCTAATATCCGACCAATTTAAAAAACTAAAACCTACCACCCACTCGACTCGACACCCTCAACAAATCCCTCGACAAAGGTGTTCCTATCGTCAGCTCCTCATGTCGTCTGCCATTGCCACAGGCGCCTCACCTCAACTGGTCTCGCCTCACGTCGCCTATTATCATCGACGCCTCACCCTGAAAGTTTTTTTTTCTTATTTCTTGCCTGGTCTCACTGGCGCCTCACCCCAAAGGTAATCTTTCGCCTAACATTTCTTGCAGGTCCGATATACCTATTTTTTGTCACCGAAGCTTATCGCCCGAACCCTAAACCTAGATACCAATCTAATTACATATCATGGTTCGTAGATCAAATCGACAGCGAAGGACTATTCTACCTACACGACGAGATACATCGTCAGCTCCCTCTCCAGTATATTTTACCTTGAATGCATTTTTATATCAATTCTTTGATATCAGTTCGTTTAATTAAATATCAGCATCAGTATACTGATATGTATACTGATATTAGCGACGACAATAAGTATGCGCCGACGACAATAAGCGACGTGAGGCGAAACCAATCGAGGTGATGCGCCGGCGACAATGGCATACGATATGAGGCACTAGCGACAGGGACACCTTCGTCGAGGGATTAGTCGATGGATTAGTCGAGGGATTTATCGAGGGTGTCGATTCAAGTGGGCGACAGGTTTTAGTTTTTTAATTTGGTCGGATATTAGGTTTGAAGTCTTTAAGTTGTGGTGGTGACTTGGATTAGTTTTAGTTTTTTTTTTTTTTTTTTTTTTAAAAATCTGCCACGTAGGATTAATGATAACGTGACATCTTGAATTTAAAAAAATAATTTTTATGTGTTGTCGTGGCATTCCACATCATCACATAATAGGTAAATAAACATAGATCTAACGAGAGTCTATAATTGTTATAATTTCAAAAGTTGGAATACATATTTGTTTCAAATAAAAGAATAAGTCATATTTGTTAAAAACGTCAAAGTTCATGCCATTTTCATTAATTTTTTCTATTTTTTTAAAAAAATTCTATCACGTAGGATTAATGATGATGTGGCATCATGGATTTAAAAAATAATTTTTATGTGCTGACGTGGCGTTCTACGTCAGCACATAACGAGTAAATAAACACAAATTTAACGTGAGTCTATAATTGTTATAATTTCAAAAGTTGGAATATATATTTATTTCAAATAAAAGAATTGACCATATTTGTTTAAAACGTCAAAGTTCGGGTCATTTTCATTAATTTTCCCTTAATAATATATTATTTTATACAATTAAATATGAATAATATAAATGAAAAGATTGAAATAAAAAATAATCCAATTATAACATTTAAATATAAAAATAAATTATATTGAGTTTTATTTTATATAATTTTTAATATTTATAAGTATATTATTGTGTTAGGTAAATTATCACATTTAAATATAAAAATAAGTTATATTGAGTTTTAATTTATATAATTTATAATATTTATGATAATATTATCTTGTATATTTTTTAGAGACATGAATATTATTATTTTAAATTTATAATTTAATTTAAACTAATTTTGAAATTTTTATTTATTTTGATTTTTTAATTTTATTTAAATTATATACCTATATAATTGGAGAACGCACGATTCTGCACGATTCTCCACTAGTTAATAAGAAGAGACTAAATAATTTTGGTCGGCAGTTAGCGATTTATTACATCATAGATTGAAATAATCGGTCGGTGAATATATACTATTCTGAACTGAAGCATTCAAATAAGAAAAATGTAGTATTCAACTTATTTAGATCGACAAGAATAATCCCTCTGATTCATAACATACTATATATATTGATCATTATAATTAATGAACCAATGTATAACAGTATTCAATGTATTTGATTAATGAGTTAATTATAAAATATATCTCAACTTTTGACGTGTTTTCTAAATTTATTTCTACTTTTCAATTTTTTCAATTTAGTATACTATTTTTTGATTTGTTACAAATCTATTCGATCGCTTATCCAGCGTTAATTTTGTTGTCTGAATGCTGACGTGACGCTGCTGACGTGGCTAATAATCCTAATCAGCATTCAGACATAATTTTTTTAACTTTTTTTTTTGGCCCCACCAAACCTAGTCAGCAATAGGGTTAATTACAAAATATAATAAAATCAATTTTTAACTGGTTCGACCAATTTTAAATCAGTTGAAAATGATGAAAAAAATTAATTTTTAATTCTAAAAAATTTATTTTGCTGATACAAATTATGAAAGTGATTTACGTATGAATAATAAATTTTTTATGATTTTATTGTGATTTTATGATCAATTTTCAAAACCTATTTAAAATTAGCCGAACCAATTAAAAACGGTAGGCGGAGGGTAATCTAGGCATATAGGTATTTAATTTTTGGTTTAGAAAAAAAGAGAGTAAAAATTTTATTTTTAGAATAAAAGCATATCTTATTTTCTTTTTAGGAAAATCGCTGTATATATTAAATAACATGACCACCTACACGTAGTAACATGTAGTACAGTTTAACACCTTTGATTGATAAGATTCATTTTCTAGAAGCAGTATATATATACTGATCAAAAAATGGTATAATTTGATTCAGGAACCCTCAAATGACTAAATCCAACCATCGTATGACCAGTTAGGCCATTGAGTTGTTGCAAGCTCCTTGATTCGATCTGCCGGAGAAGGAAGAGCAGATGAATCTGTTGTTCCTCCTTCTACTGATTCAAATGCAGTAGAAGCATTGACGATAGAGTTCCATGAAGCAGAAGTTGGAGACACCCATCGGCATAATCCAAAGACGACGCTCCGCGGCGAAGTCTTCATCGAGCTGCATCCATTCAAATCATTAATGGCAGATGCTTCGACTTGTTCGTCCTCTATCTCCATAAATGGATGCTGCAACAGCATCTCGGCGGTCCAACGCTTCGCCGGGTCCTTCACGAAGCACCAGCGCAGGAAATCCTTCCCTTCCTCCGATAACTCGCTTGGGATCTCCGGAACCTCGTCGCCGTGCCCGATCCTGACGACCAATTCCCACACGCCTCCCTCGCCTGAGCACTTCCAAGGCGGCCTACCGGACGCCATCTCCGCCACCACGCACCCGACCGACCAAACGTCCGCCGCCGCCCCGTGCTCGCTCCGCGTGGCCGACTCCGGCGACATGTAGAGCGGCGTGCCGCGCATGCTGGCGTCGCCGCTGGCGGCGGCGTCTCCAATCTTCTTCGCCAGGCCGAAGTCCGCAATTTTGACGCCACCGCCGTCGCGTTGGACGAGGATGTTCTGCGGCTTGATGTCGCAATGCGCGTAGCCCTGAGCGTGCACGAATCTCAACCCTTGAAGAATCGAGCGGGCATAGCGTCGAACAGTTGGCTCCGGGAGGGAACCGCCGCAGGAGCGGCGGACGACGTCGTGGAGACTGCCGCCGGCGACGTACTCGAGGAAGAGGTTGTAGGACTCGGCTCCGGTGGCGGCATCGACGGCGACTTCATCGCCGAAGCAGCGGACGACATGAGGGCAGCCTTGGAGGTCCAACAGAACGGAATTCTCATGGGAGAGGAGGGCAGACTGGGCGAGAGGCGCGGACTTCACCGCCACCACCGGCGTTTGCTGCCGATGCTGGCCATCACGGCCGCGGTGGACGTAGCCGAGGCTGACGGTGCTGAAGCTGCCGCGGCCGATTACAGCTCCTCGACTCCACTCCACGTAATCCATCAACGTCGTAATCTTCTCATGCATCAATTAGTAGTTTAAAGTAAAAATATGCCTCTTCTTGCCAAAATGATGCGATCAAATCATATGAGTTAATAATATGTGACTTTATAGCTTAACAATATGTTTATATATCAGTTTTCTCAAAATAATATATCAGTTTTATTCCATGTATGTAAGAAGAATGTGAAGTTACGATGATTAGTAATGAACTTAACTATCAAGATGCATTAATTACCATGCCTAATTAATTATGATTTCAAACTTAATTGTTGGTTATGAAATTTAACATAGCTAGATTAATAATGCATGAACCTACAATTCTTTTCCCAAGGAAAATGCATGAACCTATAATTAAGCAGCATTAAATGCCATAATAGGTTAAATTTAGGGTTAATTTGAGATTTCTATAGTTTGTTTCAATTTTAGTCCTATAATTTATGAAGGACCTGTCTAAGGGCACTTATTAAGAATTTATTTTATTAGTAAAAAAGAATAAAATGGTAGTGATTGGAATAAAATAACCTATGACAAATTAATAAAATAAATTAATATTTCTAGTTTTGGAAATGAAACTAAAAATATTTGCATGCAAAATTAAATGCCCGCGAATAAAATTTGCAGCCTACTGTTTAGTTGACTGCAAGTAGAGTTGCGACTTCTATTTGCAAGCGTTTGGTTGACCACAAATGAAAGTTGCAATTACACTTGCAACTTGAATATTGATATATTTAGGTCTAGAAATTTTTGCCCGACACGATAAAATCGCGCTCGGGCAACCCGTTATCGTGTTGGGCCAGAGGATGTAGGTCCGACCCGGCCTGATAGCTTGATAATTAACCAGAGTCAAGAAATGGGTGACCCGTTTAGTTTTTCGTAATCGTGCTAACAGGCCGGGCCGTGACGACCTGTTTAATTTTTTTTGTCATGCCGAGCCCGAGTTCTCAAGCCCAAATTTTTATCAGGCCAGGGCAGGACGTCATCGGATGAGCCGCCCCAAGGATTTGCATCTTCAAGTGGCGGTGGTCGTTCACAATGATGTTTGAAAGGTGTGATCTAGAATCTGTCTTGAGCACAAATTCATCCACGAATCATCAGAGGAGCAAACAATGTCTGATGAGCGCTAAAAAACCCTATGATCTAGCTAGAAAAAATGCCCAAATCAATCCAACAATGATATGCAATAGGAGTTCAACAGTATTTAGAAGCAGTAACAAGCAAATAGAGGTAAAGAGTAAATATGTCATTTTACCCCAACGATTTCATCGGCAACAACATATTCGATCTGACCCTGAATAATATTATTTTATACTCTAAATGACCATTTATTTTTGTATAATATTATTTTATTTTATTTAATTGTTTTATCAAAATTAACTACTAATTTTAAATTACAAAAAATATAAAAATTATACCAAAAGACATCAGATCTAAGATCTGATACTACCATCGCACGCATTCAGCCTGCGAAAATCTACAACTTTAGTATTTATCACGTCTTCACCTGACGACACTAAGTCACTCAAATTAATTATTTTCCCATATATAAATTATTGCATTTGCAGCTTGCAATATTATATTACGGGCTTTTTGGGCTGCAACTTCTTTTGCAGCCTCCAAATGATATTGGTAACACAAGTTGTAAATACTAAATGATGCAAAAAAAATATGTAGTCAATCAAACAAATTTATTAGTCTATTGGTGCAATTAGAGTTGCAGCATTTGCACTTGCGGGCAACCAAATGCCCCCTAAGGTTGGCCTAGAAAATGAACAAAAATAGGCTATCATGAAATACATCTTTAAATTATCTTCAAGCCTTTCATTTCGCCACTCAATTTGTAAGATGAGTCATAAATGTTGTGTTGTCCCTCTCCATACATTATTGGTATTGCCATTACTAAAACTATATAATTTGCCTCGAAGGGCCCCCCCCCCCGTCTTGCCATAGCTAATAAAGCCAAGGCAACCAAGAGATAGAATTTCATCAAAATGTCCATATGCTCCTACAATATATATCATGCCAACTGAAATACATCTATTGTTTACTTATGCATGCATGGTTATAGACCCAATCAAAATTGTAGTGGACAATGAGTTTTCCCCCGTACTCTCGCACCTCGAGAGTAGTACCTTAAGCCTGTTCAAGCAAGAGGTGCAACAATACTGAAGGATAGCCCGTCGGCATCTAACACCTCGGTGTTGCACACTCAAACCTTGTGTGACAATATCGTGATCATCGTTGTCACCACCCATATACCTCGGGCCAATAATAAATAATGTCCTGGCCTTTCGCCCAATAGTAGGTCATAATATGCAACATGCCAATACACTACTAGAAATATGGTGATTTCCGACAGCTAATATAGTCGAAAAGTTGTCGAAAGTTGGTCGAAAATATTGATTTACCAACCAAATTTCGACTGGTTACCGACGCTAGTATTTGCGTGGTAAAACCTTGGTCGAAACGGGTACCGACAAACTATCGACGAAAGATATTGTCGATAATTATCGACCAAGATTTTAATCGAAAAGCTGTCGGTAATTCCTCGATAAATATCGACTAAAGTTTTGTCGGTAACTCCTCGGTAAATACCGACTATAAATATTGTCGAAAATGTGGTCGATAATTACTCGGAAAGTGGTCAGTAATTTTCGACATGTCATCGAAATTTTGTCGAAGAAAAGAGGTGAAAGTGCACAGAGCAATTCCAATTTTTTTTTCGTCCCTTCTCGGAGTTCCTCCCTCCGTCCCTCTGTGCGTTCTTGGTGCTCGCCGCCGTTCCTCCCGGCGATGCCCACCCACTCTCGGACACCACAATGTCAACGTTTATGCCTCCAGCCTTCTCCAGCGCCGCGTACACCTCGTTGGTGATGGCGTCGAACAGGTTCTGGTAGCCGAACTGGCCGTGCATCTTGCACGACGATGCCGAGGGTGGGAAGGCTGCGCGGCGGAGGAGAAGGCGCCTTTGGAGGGTGGGAAGGACTCGCTGAGGACGCAAGTGTCGGCGGAGGTGGAGACTTTGATCTGGCCCTACAGGCCGGCCGCGGCGAGGGCGATGGCGACGTTGCGCATGGCGGGGAGGATGAACTGCGCGAGACTCTCGGGGATGACCTCATTGCCGACGATGATGTAGCGAAAGGAGTCGTCGGGCCAGAAGGCGGCGACATTGTTCTGGACCTAAGAACTGGCGGCGGAGGGATCAGAGGCGAGGAACTGGAGGTCGTTTCTTGCGACGTCCATGAGGAACTGGTGGAGGAGGACGGTGCAGAGAAGTCATGTTGACTTCTAAAAAAAAAGAGCAGGAGGCGGGAAATCTCCCGCCTCCTACCTGGGCGAGTGCGCGTGGCACGCACGCTCGCCCTCTTACCCACGCCGGTTTTAATTTTTTTTTGAAAAATAATTTATAATTTTCCAACTCATTTTGGTCGGAAATTTTTGTCGATAACTCTTTTCGACGCAAATAGTCGTCGGAAATCTAACGAAAATTTTCGACGACATCTTCTCGTCGAAAGTTGTGGTCGATAAATCCAGGACTTTAACAAAAAATTTCGACGATGGATTTTCGTCGGAAATTGTGGTCGATAAGTTCAGTATAAAAATATGTTATTAATATTTCCGACGAACTTGCGAGTACAAAGTTTGTCGAAAATTATTTTCGACCAAATTTTCGACGAAAATTCATCGATAATAATATGATAATTTTTCGACACATTTTGGTCGAAAAGTTTTGTCGGTAACTCTTTCCGACGCTATGGGTCGTCGGAAATATAATGAAAATTTTCGACCACACCTTCTTGTCGGAAGTTGTGGTCGATAAATCCAAATTTTCTTGTAGTGATATAATCTCACAACTACAACAATTGAACAACATGTAGAGGATGCTATCAACAATGATATTAACTCGTGAAATGTACATAATAACAACTGAATAATGATGCAACCAACATAAAATTCATTTCTAGCATCATGCAATAAATAATGCAACATATATCTACTTGAATTCTGCAATATCAAATCTTATGCAACAACATGATTTCAATATGTACATGAGCTAACAATCATGCATAAGGAGTATCAGCAACAATAGATAACAAATTCAACGATAGGAAATAATAAGGTAAACACTTCGATATAGGGTAACCAAACATGAGTTAGGATGAGAATCAACCATTTCTAAAGCCATAAACAAATGTACAACCCCAAAATAATACAATGAAATATGTAAATTACGATTCACAACTCAACATGAAAAACAAGGCAACGACTACCCACTATTTTCAAAATCCTCTTGAGCTCCTAAAAGCTCGCTGTGCATACACCATGTAGGGATGTGCTAGTGTCAGAGTTGCAGTTGAGTGGGTGTAGACTTGAATTTGGTGGTCACAATTGCATGGCTGATTTGTTGGTGTTAGATTTTTCTGAGTTTGATATTATTTTGGGTATGGATTGGCTTTCTGCCAACCATACCAAAGTTGGCTACAACGAGAAGGTTGTGACGATATCACCTACGAGATTATCTTCATTCAAGTTCTTGGGGTGAGAGAACGCATGATTCCCCTAGTCTAACCACTATAGGTCCGACGATTGTTAGCTCAGGGGTGCATCAGCTTCATTGCTTCATTGGTGGGCACTTCAGAAGGCACTCAGAGTCGGCTTGAGGATTTACCTATGGTCCATGACTTTAGATGTATTTCTTGAGGAGTTACAAGGATTACTCCCGGTGCGCCCAATTGACTTCTCCATTGACTTACATCCTAGTACAGCTCTTATCTCGAGGGCACCATATAGAATGGTGCCTATGGAGTTGGAGGAGTTAAAGGAGCAACTGCAAGAACTATTAGATAAGGGGTTCATCCAACGTAGTGTCTCACCCTAGGAAGCTCCAGTTCTGTTTGTGAAGAAAAGGATGGGTCGATGAGACTTTGCATCGATTATAGGCAACTGAACTCGGTGACTATAAAGAATAAGTACCCACTTCCCAGGATCGATGGTCTATTTGATCAGTTACAGGGACGAGCGTGTACTCCTGGATTGACCTAAGGTCAGGTTACCACCAGCTCAAAGTTAGAGAGGAAGATGTTTAGAAGACCACATTCATAACACGCTATGGGCATTATGAGTTCTTAGTTATGACGTTTGGGTTGACCAATGCACCTGTGGCATTTATAGGCTTGATGAACCGCATATTTATGGATTTTATTGATCGATTCGTCATGGTGTTCATCGATGACATCCCGGTGTACTCACACAGTGAAGCAAATCATGAGGAACACTTGAGGATGGTACTCGGGGTGCTGAGGAGAGAGTGTATGCTAGTTAAAGGAAGCTAGTTTTCTTGGTCACATGATATCTGGAGCTGGGATTTCAGTGGATCTCAAAAAAATCAATGCAGTGACTGAGTGGCAGAGGCCTACGACAGTCCATAAGATTTAGAGTTTATTGGGACTAGTAGGCTACTACAAGCAATTTGTTGAAGGCTTATCAAAGATCACTACACCCTTGACTCGATTGACAAGGAAAGGGGTGAAGTTTGTTTGGTACGACCAGTGTGAGGTGAGCTTTCAGGAGCTCAAGAGGAAATTGAGGCGAGATTCCTTCAGGGAGTGATGGGTTTGTGTTGTATACAAATGCCTCTATTCAGGGACTTGGGGCTATTTCGAATTGTGTTGAATATGTGGAATACTTTAAGATTTTTCTAAAATTTTGTTGGATTTTATGCTAAATTTTTTGGTCTTCGTCGATTTAGAGTGGTGCGGCTCACCGGCAGTCAAAGCGCTGCTTGCAGCCCTAGCTGCCGGCTATGGTTGCAATGGTGGTGGAACTACCCCGGCGAGTCAGTGCCTTGCCATAGCATTGCCGGGCACGACAATGCTTGTAGCAACGCTGCTTGGCGTGGCAGCCCTGACCACAGCGCTGTCGCCGCGACGTCGTTGGCCAGGCGCGACGTCGCCGAGCATGACATCGCCTGGCAGCATGTCAATTTTATCATAAAATTTTATTCCATAATTTGTATTTTTTTAAAATAAAAATTTGTAGTAAAATAAAGAAATTTCAAAAAGAAAATTAAATACTAAACCATATTAAATATTATGATATATAATAATATTACGAGTAAAATATATTGATTTGGTTTTAATATTTAATTTTTTTTTTCTAAAATGCTATAATAGAATAGAATAAAAAATTAACACAAAACTAAATAATTAAATTTAAAATGCCAAATTTTGTTAGACGCTAAATAAAATATAATCATAATATTAAATATTTAATAAATGATAATATAAGAATATATATGCATTTCGATTTTCTTTGAAATTCAATAATATATATAATTAAATAAAAAATTAATAAGAAAATCAAAATTTGAATAATTTTTTTTTAAAATACATTTGGATTGATTATAATTGTAATGTAATCTTGTCACGCCCCAAAATCGAAGGTCACATGATCGGCCAGAGTACACTTTTGTACTCCGAAGTCTACTAAGCTATGAATACCAATGCAGTAATAATAATTAACAATCTTGCAAACACTAAATGGAAAATAATAAATGCATAACTCCAACGAAGCATTTAAACACCAATATGTTTACAAACTCAAGTTCTCAACCAACATATGATACAATGCATAACCACCCTACATGCAACTCGACTACAACTGACTCGCCACGAGACTTACTGCCTGAGTTCGCCACCCTAGGTGCGCCACGTAGGTACATCAGTACCTTTACTGATTTGAAACTACAAATAATTACAACAACAAACGAGTATGAGTTCATAAAGAATTCAGTGAGTGGCTCTTTCCCGAGCCCTCTCTAAGTCACTAAGTCAAACCATATTCCACACAATTTCAATCATCAAATATAACCATAATGATCCAGATAAATGTATATATATACAGATAATTCATATGAAGAGAATACCACCATAATCATAATCCAGTAAATTATATGTCCATATAGTTCATGCAATAAAAAAATCCAAACCAATATAACAACCCAGTGCACATGCACTCAATCCATCCATACACAAGTAAAACATGCATTAAGCAAGAATACGGTTCAGTCACTAGGACGCGCCTAGCGAGCTTGCCGCCCATGGCTCCCTGAGCTAGGAAGGCCTTCTAGCCTCAGGCATCCCAGTGGTTGGGAAAGCCCTCCAACCAATGCCGCTCCGGGTCGATCATTAGTGTGACTCGCTGACGAGATTCTCGGTCCATACCCCACCAGCTGATCAGTCCGACCATACTCCAGTCTCAACACAACACAAACACATTCATGACTAAGATAAATATATAACAACAAACATAAATAAACAAATTTCTTAGTCAAAACCAAATCTCCTAGGACTGTTATAGTCCTTGCCGCTAGACCGAGGAATGCGCACGCACATCCCTATACTGCTCTTACCTCGGGCTCTAGTCTTTTGACGGTGTATTTTACCATTCCATCCATATAACCAGCTTAAAGTGTATCCAAAGTGTACTAAAAGTTTATTCAGCACAGGGATAAAATTATCATATCTAGGTGTCAATCTAACAAATAACATGCAACTCATCCAAAAATCCAAAACTTAAATCATGTCATAAATCTAAGATTTATCAAGATAATATTCCACATAATACCAAATTGAAATAATCACATAATTTTATAATTTACCATGCTTAGATCAAGAATTAATGTTCAACATGGTATTTCCACGAAACCAGTATCCAAAAACCATAAGTTCGACCTATACCCCCATGAAATGGCTCTACCTTAAACTATGTTTTTCATACCATTTATTTCCCATTTAACTACTATTTTTATGGATTTAAATCATATCTTGGTTTACACGCCAAGACGGGCAACCGAGAATTGACTTCCCTCCACACAACACACCGATTTCTAGGAGTCGACCTTAAGAGCCTAGGGATCCCTCTAATCCAACATTTTGTGTACCCAAAATATATTAGGAGTTATCCACAACAATAACACGGTTCTCATGCTTAAGTACCGATCTAACATATAGATGTACTTTACCATGCACCTAGTAGACTGGAATTAATCATACTTCAATCTAAAATTAATTAATACAATAATATGAAATTAACAAAATTAACTCCACTTGTTTTCATTCTATGAGGTTCGGCCCTTGTTGGGACTTTCATACATCGAGATTAGCCCGAATCAATATATCAATCATCTCACCTAATACTAAAAATATTCAAAAGACCTATCAAATGACCTCTAAACAGAAATCAGACACCACCATCGCGTTCAGAACACGAAAACCTATAATTTTCATATTTACCTCGATTTCATCCGACATCTCTAGGTTCAATTACAAAAATATCCCAATAATACACATATACCAACTCATTTCTCACGTACAACTCTCCTTTGTAATTAAATAAATTTTCTATTAAAATTACGTCTCCCTACTCGTCACTTGTCTACGTGAGTACCCCGACGCCACCTCCTTCTCTCGGGTCCACGCCGGCGGCACTCTAGCCGTCGGCGATCACTCCCTCCTGTCGGCCTTATCAGTCTCCCCCGCCGCCGGCGAGGCTCCAGCTACAGGCCGGACGTAGCGGCCTCTTGGGGAGTAGCCGCGACTGCTGCGCTGGCGTGGGCAGCAGCGCGTCTGCCTCGCCCGCTCTGGCATCGCGAGCAACATCATTGACAGAATATAAAGGTAAAAACTATAATAAACCACTCACAAGATAAAGAAGAAGGTGAAGATGAAATTTAGCGGCGACGATCCGATCCCAACGACGATGAACAGATCTCCGATCAAGCCTTCCTATCTTCTCCTTCAAAAGAGGCGTGCGGCTTCCCCTCCCGGAGCCGTACCATCTCTTCTCCCCATTTATTATTTTCTTCTCTTTTTTTACTTTTATACCAAAATACCAAATTGCCCTCGGAGACTTAAGTGAGCCCAATCTATGTCTAGACTCGACCAAATCGAGTCCAGATCGATTCTCCGGACTCGACTCGAACTCCACTCGAACCAAACCTTCCATTCGACTTAAATAAATTTAAATTTTACCTTGCGCAATTGGGCCATACCTCAAGTCGCACCCTCCGGTGATTCACTCTGCCCACTCCAACGCGCAATCCGACTTCCCACAAAAGTCAAATAAACTAACTAATTTAGCACGGGTATTACAATCTTCCCTCCTTAAAGAAAATCCATCCTCGAATTTGGGATAAGCTATAGGTTCACAATATCACTGAACTCAAATGAGCATAAGCTACGCACATTGCGCGACGCCGAACATCTGCCACACTTGGCACCATAGTTCCATTTCTAAATCCTTTGGACATCCACTTTGTCCACTTTTCATCCATGGTTACGGTATAATCTAAACACGTTGGCCTGACATGTACAATCTCAACAGATAAAAGGTACAAGCTACTCACCACCATCTAACTTGGGTGGGTGTGGCCTCCCATCAACAACTCGGGTGCACTCAAGGGTACACACCACACGGCCTTTGCTTTGGCTCCAAAATGCCCTACCACACCAACCCAAAGACCTTGCCACCATACAATCGTGAGGTTGAAATTATACACAGGCACTTACACATATCTTCGGGTGGTTGGGTATCTTGCCAATGACCTCGGATGTGCATATGAGCACCCCCAACTCTCGGGCCCTCCCACGGGCCCCGACTCGTGGCCGCATAACTCGCCAGCCCAATCCATGTATATATAGTCCATCCTAGGTGTGCATACATAGTTGGCAGCAACAGTCTTGCAGTTACCAACCAGAAGTCGAAACCAATGCACATAAGCCTCAATGCAATGATCCAGTTTAATCATGCCAATAGACCGGGAGATGCCATCGAACTTGATCTTGCACTTCGTATAAACTGAAGAACATCCGAGCCTTCCTTTAATCTAAAGTCTGTAATCATCCTTTCTAGACTACTGACTCCAAGAACAATAGCCCCAATAACTTGTGCAGATACAACAGACACCATTACGGAGGGATCAATATCTT
This sequence comes from Canna indica, assembly GCA_034359265.1. Taxonomy (NCBI): domain Eukaryota; kingdom Viridiplantae; phylum Streptophyta; class Magnoliopsida; order Zingiberales; family Cannaceae; genus Canna; species Canna indica. The sequence continues at coordinate 61,367,250 of CP136897.1, forward strand.
GAGTTGCACCACTATTTTGCCTCATACAATCAACAAGGCCCGACACAATATCATAAGCTATTTTATAACTATCATCCCACTTATCAAGGGAATGATTTATAGAAGTAGGAGCTGGAAAAAAAATTTTCCCTCAAAGGCCCGACACAATATCATAAGCTAAATGTAGTGAACAGCTTCCTCAACATACTAATGTACCAACACTACTAGAAAAATGGGCATCAGCAACGGCTGATGCCGTCGCTGAGCCGTTGCTGAGCCATTGCTGAAGACCATCAGCAACGGTCAGAGCCGTTGCAATGGTGCCGTGGCAGAAACTCGCATTGCTGATAACTTAGCAACGACCGCTCGGGCCGTTGCTAAAAATATTATCAGCAACGGTTTTGCCACGGACCCGGAGCCGTTGCGGATAACATTAATAGAAACGGCCGCTGAGTCCATAGCAACGCCGTTAGTAAAATCCCGTCACTAAGCCGTTGCTGTAGGTCATCAGCAACGACTTTCGATACACTTTTAGCAACGGCTTTCCCACGGACGGCCGTGGGAAAGCCGTTGCTGATGATGTGAACCTGGTAACGAAAAAAATTCAAATTTCAAATTTCTATTGATACATTGATACATTATCTGATACATAACTCACACACCCATACACTCATACACACATTCATTCACACATCACAAATACACCCAGATATACATCAAAATAATTATATTTATATTAATAATTATCCACAATAGTATAAAAACTATTCAAATGCAAAATTGAAGTATCAATATCCAAACAAAATAAATTAAACAAGTCCAATATCTCAGTAACAAAGTCAATATAAAAAAATCTCACGATGACGATGGAGGATGATCTGGATCATATGGCGGGGTCTGGAGTGCTTGAGTGTACATCGGCGTGGACTGACTCGAGGACGATGGATTAGATGATGCCGAAGAGATGTCTGCTTCGGGATGACCTGACATGTTGCGTAGCATAGCATGCATCTCCGCCATCATCTGACTCTGACGCGCGACCGTCTCCTCTAAAGTCCTTATTCTGCTACTATGATCATAACTGGATCTAGAGGTGGACGACCGCTCACCAGCGACCGGAGGGGTCGGTGCCCCAAGTGGCCCTAGTACGGCTCGCGCATGACCACTATCTGCAAAGCCATATTCGCGGCCATGGTCTCAGCCACCTGCGACCATGGTCTCAGCTACCTGCGGCCACGACCCACGTTGCTGCGTCAAAGTCCTCGGGGGTGCCCCCATGCTGCACCACCGTCTGGCTGTAGGTCTCCTACTCAAGTTTGATTTTTTGTTTAATATTTATCATAAAACATAAATTATAAATATATAATGAATAATTTAAACAAATATATAGTTACCATAATGTATGCAGCGCGGTTGTCGATGTACTCCCCCGTCCCATGTGCTCGACGGTGAGTCCGCTCAAACACCGCCATCGGGGAGGGTCGCTGGACAGTCCCGTCATCCGACACCGTCGTCTACATTTACAAAACAAATACATTAATTAGTACACATAGTAACAAATAAAATATATAATTAAAAGGTATACTTACCATACGGTTCGTGTGCACTGCAAAGGCAACAGAGCCGCCGGTGTGACGCGCTGCTCCCCCCGACATGCGATTTCTAGCCGAATTCCGAGAAACCTCCTGCCATCATCCGTCGACCATATTCCCACGAGCTGGTCCCATATATCCTGAGTAATCCAATCGGGGCCGTATCCCCGAGTCTCCGCGATGTTAGTGGTCCCAGCTCGTGCCATCGCCTGGGACCGAGCCTGCCCCAACTGCCCGTTGTAACTCGCACGGGAAATAGCCTCCCAGACAGCGTAAATGAATGGCCTCTGGTCCTCGGCCCATGTAAAGCGAGCCTGCAAAATAATAATATCAGTACTAATATTAATCATCATGCATGTAAAAAAAATAATAATACGTGCCTCAAACTCGCGCCATAACATGTCGACGTGCTCGCTAGGCACGTGAGACTACGTAGGCCATGCCCCGTGCATGTATCGTCGAATAGTAGAAGAAATGCTCCTTGGCACTTCTTCTTGCTCGAACCTGCACAACAAAAATAAATTTTAATATTATATTATGATATAATGAATTTGTAATGATTCATAATTCATGATATATTACCGCTCCCCAATCACGCTAATAAATCTACGTGACTCTGTGGCTGGTGGAGGCTGCCACCTGTTCGGCCCGCGTGGCCGCCTGCGTCTAGATGTACTAGCCTCAGCAGTATCATCGGCAGGAGGATCAACAACAGGAGAATCAGCAGCATGAGTAAGTGCTGGAGTCTCACCGATCGGAGACTCCGAAGCTCTCCTACGACGATAACCACGACCAGACATATCTGTCGAATAGACATATAATCAGATTATTGTATAAATAGTAGAGATATATTTAATAAAATATATACTTTACAATTATTCCTCATCATCTGAATAATAGTCTTCGAATTCTTCCTCTTCTTCCTCTTCTTCATCTTCTTCATCTCCAGCTTCCTCAATTTCATGATCGTCATCATCAGCATATTCAACTTCTAATTGAATTGATGTTGTGTCTGCATCCTCGAGTATTGGAATAATACGATCTACAGCAGGAGGATCATCTTCTTGATAGAAACCATGTGTCATATCAGGTATCAGCTCATTTTCTCCTACTATCGGATCAATTTTTCCTCTACCTTTTATCTTACAGACTACACGCCAATCTGCTCTATCTTTATTTCGAGCCGGATACTTCGCGTAATATACTTGTTCGGCTTGTAATGCCAATATAAAAGGCTCATTTGCTGCCAATTTCGATTTGTAATTAACCTCAACAAGTTTGTATTTTGGATAAACTTTCATGCCCCTTTCTGTTGTATCGAACCAATGACATCTAAATAGGATCACTGATTTTAAGCCGAAGTAGTGCAACTCTATCACTTCTTCCACCAGTCCATAAAAATCCATATCACATTCAACATAGGTTGTCCCTTTCACGCAGACCCCAGCATTCATCGTCTTCTTTGTAAATGAACATTTAACCGTGTGAAATTTATACCCATTAACAAAATATCCGCTATAGCATGACACAAGTCGCGATGGTCCACTAACAAACTCAAATATTCGTTCATCTATTTCAGCTATGTGATCTTTGCTGTAAGTCTGAATCCAAGTAGGGAAATCACGATTCCGTAATCTCTTCAATTCTTGATCGTTGTGAATAGAGTATTTTTGCACCATCTCAATGTCAAATATTTCAATGAATTGTTCAATCTCTGGACAATTGAGTAATACATACAAGTGTGCCAAATGATACTCTTCATCGCTTAAGTGTCGAGATGGACGAGAACCAAAAGCACGACCAGAGTGACAAAATATATTTAAACGTCCATCTGAATGTCGAACACCCCCGTCGTCGTTACGTGGAAGACGATCAAATCTTATTTGTACTGTCGATTCAAAGTAAAATGAGCAGAATGTTGAAATTTCTTGGATGATATACGATTCAGATATTGATCCTTCAACAGCTGCGGTGTTCTTTTCTTTTTTCTTCAGACGATTCATGTATCTTTCAAATAAGTACATCCACCGATATTGAACGGGGCCACCAACTCGTGCCTCGTATGCCAAGTGTATCGGTAGATGCTCCATCGAGTCAAAAAATGCAGGAGGAGAAAACTGCTCCAGCTTGCATATGATTTTAACAATATTATTTTCAAGTGTTGACATATCTTCGACTCGAAGGACATTTGCACAGATGTTTCTAAAAAACATACTTAATTCAATCAATGGACCCCAAATATTATCAGGTAGAAGATCTCGAAATGCGATCGGAAGTAATCTCTGCATGAATATATGACCATCATGGCTCTTCATCCCTAATATTTTGCAATCATCGACGTTCACACATCGAGATAAGTTTGAAGCATATCCATCGGGTAATCTGAGTTCTTTTACCCATCGACAAACATCTTTGATCTGTTGTTTATTTAACACATATAGGGCCTTCGGTTTCAGATATCGTCCGTTGACCTCTTGTAACTCCAACTCTGGTCTTTTACAAAGTATTTTCATATCATGTCGGGCTTTGACATTATCTTTAGTTTTTTCGGAAACATCCATCAAAGTGTTGAAAATATTATCAAACACATTTTTTTCAATGTGCATGACATCTAAATTATGTCGAATCAATAATGAACTCCAATAGGACAATTCCCAAAAGATACTTTTTTTCACCTAGTTATGTGTTTGGCCAAAACCTGACACTCTTTCATTGCGACCAAATACTATATTGGAAGTGCTGAAACACGTGCTAACATTTGTTCACCAGACAACATCGGTGGTGGCCCATCTCTTTCGACTCTGCCCTTAGTAAATTTATTACGATTCCTTCGATACTGATGATTAACCGGTAGGAACTTTCTTTCGGTTTCGTTTTTTGCTTTTCTTTCTGTCATCCCCCCCTCGGCTGGATATCGACATGGAAGCATTTAGATTAGGCTTAGCACGAAAGACCAAAGAAAAAAATAAGGCACTCCCATAGGCAACCATCACCAAGACAGACCTTGACTGCCGCAAATCAAGTCACCTATGCCCTGCCCTATAGATTAGTAATAGGGAGCACCCTGCTTTTGGTCATCCATAGGAAGGAAGAGAGGGGTCAGCGAGCAGGTGTTCCCCTTGGATCCCTCCCCAACGGCAATCAATGAAGTGAAATAAGCACTCCCAGCAGAAAAATGGTATTGAGATTTCAAGCACCTTTTAGCGCTTTAAATAGCTCTTTCAATTGTATGATTTTATTTAGACTGTTCTTTACAATGATAGAAGACGATTCGATAGCTGGTGTGACAGACGATTTTCCCGATATAAATCGAGCGGGTTTTACATGAAGAAGATTTTGTTCGGCATGTTCTATTCGATACTGGTAGGAGAAGAACCCGACTCGGTATTGTTAAAAGAAGAGGGGAAGCAGAACCAAGTCATGCGTCACGTCGTCCATAGCCCCTTGCCCTATCCATGCTTTTTGGATGTGATGACAGTGTCAGGGCTTTCCCTTAAAATCTTTCGTAAGAAATATTTGGATGATAATACCTTTCATATCAATATACCTACAAGAAACCAAGACACTTTTATTAGGCGCGCCCCCCTTCAACATCTCTCATAACGTGTTCTACGCTGTTGAAAGCTAGATCCACATGAGGTGTGTGATGCATAGCTAAAAAAACGCCAGTCACTATCTGAATGACTAAACAAATACCAGCTAACGGACCGAAAGTGGGACTGGGGCAGGCTTCAGGGGAAAAGGAATAAAATGACACTAGATCTTGGCCCAACAAGCTCGGCAGGGAGAGAACGAAGAGAATGCACAACAGAACCATCATAGTATTTTTTTACTCCCACGAAAGGAAGTGTGGTAAATGGATCATTCAATGATCTGGGATTCTCTTTCTTTCTTCGATAGAATAGAAGAGAAGAATAAAGTAAATTCCATTGCGGAGCCGTATGCAACACACAAAAATGCCTGTACGGTTGTTCAATTCTATTTTTTTTTCTTCCTCCTTAATCGCAGGCACTTGGCTTGTAAACTCTCCTAAAAGAAAGAAGGGCCCGCCAGGTCTGTATATTTCTTGAGCTGATCCGGTCGTTAGTTGCACTTTTCCTGTTGTGAAGAAATGAATTGAATTAGCCTCTATTTACTCGATTCCTGTCTTTCATCCGAAAAAAGGGCACCGTCGGGCCAGCACAAGAGGCCAGACTAAACAACCCATTCGACGCGTCGGGGGTACTCGACCACCGGGAGATAGGGATTTTTTGACTTACCCACCGACTAGGAGGGCAAGACATACCATACAAATCACGGCTTCGGCTGCAGCTCCACTTCCCTAGACCAACTGACCTATCTTCGTCCCTTCCCGGAAAGCAGCTCCGAGTCGTGCAACTTTCTTTTTCACCTTCCCTACAAAAAATGGACACTTTTTTTCTGATCGGTACTGCTTCCGGGGTTCAGTGCTGCTTTGCCTCTCGATACGCCCGACTTTCTAGCTTTCCTGAAAGGAATTGCACTGATTAGGCAGAGGAAAGATGCCATTGGACAATGTTATATGAGACTGTGGAGCACGAAGGGTTTCTTTCCTAATGACGATTCTCAACAGCATCTGTAATATGTCAGAGCTTCACTTCGGGTAAGAGTCTTATGACCGGCATGCTGGACCCTTCAAACATAGGAAGACCCTAGCCGGCGGGTCTTCGTGCAAGGCCTCGAAAGCCTGTTTGAGACAAATCCGCTAATTCTTGATCGAGTGTATTGAGTAAGAAGACGGCTCAATAGGCAAGGATTGTCAAGTGGCAGGGCCAAAACATCAAGGGTCCGAAGGAGTACTCGGAGGCATACTCATGGTGACCTGGTCGAATTGGGAGTAGGTATTATTGCGGGTCAATCAATTGGGGAACCGGGGACTCAACTAACATGTTGAACTTTTCATACCGGCGGAGTATTCACGGGCGGTACTGCCGAGCATCGGTACCATATAGAAGCGGCCATAAACTGGAAAGTCTTGACCAACGAACCCTAGGAGAGCCGCCGACTCCAACTATCGTCCATGTACGATCCATACTAGATCTGACCAATTGCCCATCCTACCTCCTCTACGTTCTTGACAGCCCATCTTTTTGTCTCAGTAGAGTCTTTCAGTGGCATGTTTCGGTCCTCGGCGTGCATCCAGCAGGAATTGAACCTACGAGTTTTCCAATTATGAGTTGGGCGCTTTAACCATTCAGCCATGGATGCTTAACAGAGATCATCGTGAATAACCAAATTCCAATTAAAATGAAATATTTATGAGGAATCAAATCAATGAAAGGACATCAATTCAAATCCTGGATCGTCGAATTGAGAGAGATATTGAGAGAGATCAAGAATTCTCACTATTTCTTATGAGAAAAAGGAGCAATAGAACACGCTCATACTGATAAAGAAAACCCAAGTAAGCAATTCAACCACTAGAAAAATATTGACAACCCGCGTTGGTGCCCCCCAAGGCAAGTGAAGAGCTGGAAACTTTAGAGAGGGAAGGGAGATCTGACTTGCCGGCGTGGATGTGTCGTGTTTGAGGAAAGGCAGCTCGAGGATGCTTGTGCCCATAAGAAATCTCGGAGCCACCCATTAATAGTAATGGAACTCTGCGCAAAGTTTCCTCCAGTAATATGAGTTACTACTCCTTGATCACTTATAGTACCCCAAACATCCGACTGCATTTTTCAACTGAAGTGGAAAATAACTACTGAAATAGTACTAAATTTTTTCTTTAATTTAATGCCCCTTGGTGTTCTTGCGGCCGGTGCTCGTTTGCGCGCGCCACCCCCAAAGGGAATTAAGGAAAGATGCCTCTCGGGGCATCTGAGAATGATTCGAGCCGTATGAAGGGAAACTCCCACGTACAGTTTGTTTTGGGGGGGAAGGAGCCCGACAGGGTCCCCCCACTGACTTGGCCCGAAGCTCCATTGTAGACGTGAGGATCCCGTTCTATTGAGCCTTCCCGCTTATCCTAAATCAAACTCATTTGATCAAGCTATCACCTCGACGTTTTGAGCTAGCCTATCTAGTCTAGTTTTTATTGCAGCGTCTGCTTACGCTCTAGTTGTCGGGAATAGCTGAAGCTCGTCCCAATAGGGAAAAGGTACTGGACAAGCTCTAGGGGAATAATATCTTTCTTATTTCTTTCTGCCTTTCTTTCCCACTTTAGTGTATGCATCTATCCCACATGAGGATTTCAAGTTGCATTATCTAAATCAAAGCGGGATAAAACATTATCAACTAGGGCAGAAGGTACGCTTCGTTTATGCCCGATATTGAGAAGGCCCTACGGATAATGGAGTGGAGGTCAGGCTTGTGAGCGTGAGGAGTGAGGGGTGGGGTTGGATGCAAGGGGCAACTTCCCTCGGTCGAAGATAGTTTATCAATTCCTCACTCTTAACCTGAAGGTCAGACACAACCAAATCCTCATGTGGGATAGAACCTTTGGGGCCTAATTCAGGGCATAATGCCATTCCCAATGATGCAAGAGAGCTAGGCAGCAATGTGCAAGAATCTCTAAAACGTTTTTTTTATTTTTGTACTCTTTCATAACATAAATATCAGAAATAGACTTCTGGTGTGGAAGAAAAAAGGTTTGTGACGCTGAAATGTACCCCCGACACATAAAACATAAAATGAAAAATCAACAAATTGGAAATAATCTTTGTTTCATCCCGACTTGGTATGCGGCACTATCTTAGGATTTCCAGGGGATGCACCTCAAACCGATTAATACAATACTATTTTTCAGGTGCTGCATATCTAATTGGGTCCACGACTAGAGCAGTCCTCTAAATATTCTATTTATCGGACTGTCGGGCTGAATAATCCTAGGCCTACAGGTGATAGACATCAAATTTCTAGGCTGGCAGACCAGCCAAACCTACAACATTTAGTGGTAAGGCTCTTTTGTCTAAAGGGTGGACCCAATTAGAGGTGCATCAGCCCGGCAGTCCGATAAATAAAATATTTAGAGGACTGCTCTAGTCGTGGACCCAATTAGATATGCAGCACCTGAAAAATAGTATTGTATTAATCGGTTTGAGGTGCATCCCCCGAAAATCCTAAGATAGTGCCGTCAAATAAACTAGTAAAGGGCACGTAGGCGGTGAATCGGGTTGAAAGTGAAAGTCGGCGGTAGAGTGTCACCTTGACGTGGTGGAAGTCATCAGTTCGAGCCTGATTATCCCTAAACCCAATGTAAGTTTTCTATTTTGACTTGCTCCCCCACCGTGATCGAACGATAATGAATAAGAGGCTTGTGGGATTGACGTGATAGGGTAGGGATGACGCACAATGATCCGAACACTTTGTCGCATCTCTTCGATACGGATACAGTAACGATCATAGCGATCTCCTCTGGTACCTACTGGTACGTCAGGATCCGATTGGTCATAAACATCGTAAGGTGCTGCTTTTCGCGACCGAACCGAACTCAAGGAGCAGCCAACTCCCGTTCCTAAAATAAAACCACTATCCCAATACTGACTCGGTCGGGGATCCAACCCTCCCTCAAACAACGGACTTACTTGACTCGGTCGGGATCGGTTAAACGTCCGATCCCTACCCTCAAACATTCTGCTCTTTTGAGCGGCTCCTCCCTTTCGGTCGGGGTTCTCCTCCCTCTGGTCGGTGCGGTCCCACGGTCAATCAATCGTAGGTTTAGGGCTTAAGTTGTGGGCATGGTGGCCTCACTGATTGACTAGCTTGTGCTGAAAGCGCTAGGTCAGAAGGTAGGTCAGGTCACTGATTAGGCTCTGAATCAAAAGGCAACAGATAGGTCGTTTGAAGGCCGCTGAACGATCGAGACTATGCTTAGGGCTGAGATCGGAATCGAGAAAGGAGGTTTTCTTGGTCAGACTGTGGGCTATTTTTGGCACTTTCACAAAAGACTGATCCTATTCCTCTTCCTCTTTCCCTCTCGACTTTGGATCTTAGCACCCAAGAAGTCTGTCTGTACAAACGATGACGGCCTGTATTCGGAGTTTCCCTGGGGTTGGTAAGGCGAAATGGGGGCCACCCTAGCCCATTGAGTGCTCTACCTTGGGCCATCGACATCATACGCTCTACTTGGCTTTTGAGAGATCTTCGAGGAACTTTCTTTCATAGTCTCTGACTTCCCCTTTGGTCGATTGAACTTAGGTTTCGAATCTTCAATGCGACTCCTAAACAGTCAAGAGGAAGGCTTGGACCAGCTCCTGAACTTGTAGGCGAGAAGCTCTTTGTTCGAGTTGACTGTGTGATTGATTTGGGTTTTGTGGTTTTATGGCAACCGAAAACCTTTTCATTCATTGAGAATGAGTAGAAGCGCCTTTTACAGGGGATAGATGCGGGAAAGACCCTTTTGCAAAGCAAGGTTTCACCCCCGGACCATTCCATTCACCTAGTATCCTTCTGAATCTCAAACGGCTAGGACACATTCAATTCTTCCTTGTTTTATTGCTTTCTTTACTGATTTCCAATTTGAAGCAAGTCTTTGATTCGGCATCGAAGTAAGCGTAGAGGAGATTGGTCAAGCTCACGCATCGGTTGAAGTGCTTGAGTAGTCCCGTCTTGGATCGGATTTCACTCGACCCATGGTTGGGAACTAATGATCGGTTCTGTCTACAACGATTTTGGATTGGATCATAACGATCAAATTATATCTGGTCTTGTTTCCACTTTTCCAGTTATTCTAGATACAATTGTGAAATATTGGATCTTCCATTATTTAAATCGTGTATCTCCTTCACTTGTAGTAATTTATCATTCAATCAATGAATAAAGAACTCATTTGATCTCATTATATCAATCAAATCAGAATCTTTCTTCGTGTATAAAGAAATCAATTTGACTTCATTCTTTATTTTATACTTCTATCTGTTATCTGTTCAAGGTATTCGTCCTACAGCCTTTCCGAGCGAGCCTCTGGGATCTCCTGTAAACCCCCATGATGTGGTAAAGGGAGGATATTAGGGGAAGCAGTGAGTGGAGATTCCCCTGCAGAGAGCCGGATGAGGGGAGACCCTCACGTCCGGTTCGGAGGGCGGGGATATCCCGACCCTACTATCATTATGCCTTTGCAATGTTACTTGGTTCAACTCCATTTGTGACCTTTTCTCGTATGTGGGACTCTCTATCTTCTTGGGTAGATTCTAGATCGTCTTTCATTTTGATAGTCAGTAGTTTTCTTAATAATAAGTCAAGTCAAGAATAATAATCGAACTGGAGGAGCAAGCGGAGGGCCTACACGCGCTAGCGCGCTTTCCGGTTTAAGGTTTGGGCTTTACTAAGACCGCCTAATTACGTCAACGGAAGGCTAAGATAAACTAGGAAAACCTGGATCTCGAATCAATCAATTCCAAAAATGATGGCCCTTTTTCTGAAATCCAATCTTTCTGATAATAGGTTCCTCTAGGTTTTCCCACTGCCTTGTCCAATCATAGGCATTCTGTCTTGGGTTTAACACACACATTCAGTTAAAGAAGGCAACCTTGGCTCTACCTCTGCTACAGATACAGGAGAATGGGGCTAGTTGGAAGTGAGTTTTCTTGGAAAGAAAGTCATTCAGGAAGAACTCCTAAGTCAACTAGGCTAAGGCCGCTTTCGCTCCGACCCGGCTGTAACATCGCTTTTAGACAGAAAACCCTTTCAGAAAAAGACCGAAGTCGTCACTCAATTTGATGATTTAAAACCGGAGCTTTTTTGTCAGAATCTTTAGCCGGGTCTTTACGTTCTGGAACAGCCAGTTAGTGATCATCCACTAAAGTATTGAGCAGCGGTGTAGCATCAGATCCCAAAGATGGTAAATTCTTTTTTCTTATCTTAGGGAGGAAAGTTTTTTTCAAAGATTCTATATATATGACATAAATATGAAACCGAGATAGTTACCTTTCAGAGAATTCTAACACTTTATATATATAGGATCGGAGGGGCTAACGGGAGTCAAGAGTAGAGACAGATATGGGGACTCTAGCTCCGACCATGTCAACTATGATGCTCTCGCTGTTGCCAGTCCAAATATCAGTGAATGATGGCACGCGCGACTTCCCGAACCGAACCTCCCCCATTCAAAAAAGGGGAATGGAATGGTTGGTATGCGGTCCGTCCTTAGAAAGACCCGGCCAATCCCCCTTTTCCGACACCTCGCATCTCGGCACAGTGGAACGTGTAACCTGCCTGCTGTCCAAGTCAACCAAAAGAAAATGTCCTTTCATTCCTAACAGAACGTAGCAGCAAGGGACAACCCACCCATACAGACAGCCTGCGGGGAGGATGGCACTACTGGCAAAGACCGTCTGGCGAAAACGCCGCACATATTGTAGGGTGGATCTCGAAAGATATGAAAGATCTCCCTCCAAGCCGTACATACGACTTTCATCGAATACAGCTTTCAACAGAATTCTATATGTATCTATGAGATCGAGTATGGAATTCTGTTTACTCACTTTAAATTGAGTATTCGTTTCCCTCCTTTTCCTGCTAGGATTGGAAATCCTGTATTTTACATATCCATACGGTCGAGTCCTTAGGTTTCCGAAATAGTGTAATGTAAGGCTTTACTCGATCAAGCCCGTCGGAAAAATCCAAGTCTTTCTCTTCCCGTCCCAGGTCATAGTGAGGCGGAGGTGCGTCCATAGAAGAGGAAATCGCCACCTCAAACCGATTAATACAATACTATTTTTCAGGTGCTGCATATCTAATTGGGTCCACGACTAGAGCAGTCCTCTAAATATTCTATTTATCGGACTGCCGGGCTGAATAATCCTAGGCCTACAGGTGATAGACATCAAATTTCTAGGCTGGCAGACCAGCCAAACCTACAACATTTAGTGGTAAGGCTCTTTTGTCTAAAGGGTGGGGGTAATGCCCTAAACCATAAGTTGGAGTATGTCCTCTCGGACAACCGACGGTTCTTCGATTCCTTGGCCCTCTGTTGGTTCTGCTACCCGGAACCATGCGCTCTTTGTCTCGTCCATCTGAGTCCGACGGGTGCGTCACATCCTTTGTGAGCGAATCTCTTCGCCTTAGGCTTCGTCGTAGTTCTATTTCGCTTGGGCTACGGCTGCTCCTTAGTCGTTGGCCTCCTTTCTTTTAATGGTGATCCAGCCGAGCGAATTTCTAGCAAATATAATTCTTGTTCAAGGCCGAGTATGCGCGCGAATGGGAACAAGATTTCACGGTGTGATAGTACTCTTCACAAAGTTGAGTCTTCATTCATAAAAAGAAGTAGGGGTGCAGGGGCATCGGTAGTGAGGAGGGCCCTAAAAGCAAAAACAATGGCGAAGGACCCGAACATCCGATTTTCATCAAATAGAAAGAGACCGAACTTTCTATCTTACTTATTAGTCAAAGTTTTCTTTGCCTTCACTGAACCCACGGAGCGGTGCTCATATTGGTGATGTTATTATTGCTGTAATAAAAGAAGCAGTGCCCAATATGCCACTAGAAAGATCAGAAATAATTAGAGTTGTAATTGTACGTACTTGTAAAGAACTCAAACGTGAAAACGGCATGATAATACGATATGATGACAATGCTGCGGTTGTCATTGATCAAGAAGGAAATCCAAAAGGAACTCGAGTTTTTGGTGCGATCGCTCGGGAATTGAGACAGTTGAATTTTACTAAAATAGTTTCATTGGCTCCCTGGAATCTGACTATACTCCTTTTTCCATGCCAAGTCTAATCTCTAAGATTGATTCGCTTTACTGTCGATTTCAGTTCTCTTGAGACTTATGTTCCATACCTTCTAGCGGGGCATGTCAGGAATCGAGGGGGGACATACTGGACGTAACAACTCCTGTCGGTTGGGGGCTGTGCCGCCCTGCCTTTCGATCGATACACAGTTGGGCCTTTCCAGAATATGAATCGTCGGTTAGGTCCTACTGGTTTAGGTAAATATCTCATGCGTTCCGGGGTTTGGAGGAGAAACTATGCGCTTTTTGAAAATGGTCGGAAAAGCAAAAATGCACCGGGTTTCAATTGGCTAGTTGATGCAAAAAAAATTTGATTGGAGCGGCAGTACGAACATAGATGGAGTCTTTCGGGGCTTCCTACCTTGATTTTGGGTAGGGGAAGAGGTCAACCCTATTGCCACCATCGAGCATAGCACTGGTACTTACAATAGACACTCGCAAAAAAGTGAATTGTACTCGGTCTTCATGCTCTTTCCTGATCAACTCACTAGAAAATCGTAGTCCAATTTCCTAAAACCTCTTTCATTGACGAGAGACAGAAGAGCCATGGAAACGAAAAAGGAAGCAGAGGGCGAGGTATAAGAGGGGAGTAGCCTCCGGGCTGGGATCGAGAAGTGGAAGTCATAAAAAAGAGATGTTTCTCTTCGCACCTCAGATCAAGAGGAAGGGTAGCTTGTCAAGCTGGCCAGTACTCAAAATGCATCTCCTTCGCCCGCGCGGTTCGAGCACAGGCTAATATAATCAATAAGAATCAAATGGAAAGTCGTAAAGAAAAAAGTCGTACGAAACTCTAAGATCACATAGGTCCCTAGCTAATCCGCCTTGTTCCTTATTCCGCTTCATCTATCTAAACCTCTTTTAGTGTAAAATACACGGTATTACTGAAGCTTTGGCCCTTCGTGTAGCCTCTTTACACTTAGAAGCCCCTACATTCAAAGCCCTCTTCTTGCCTGAATGTTCACCCGCTTGTCCGGTTCCCCTGCCTTCACCAGCTGGACTTATGACCCGCCTGTTATAAATCCCGTACAGCGCCTCTTTTCTGACCTCCTAGCGAGCCCCGTTCTAGATGAAAGAGAGTAACTGGACTTTAATTCGTATTATGGATAACCTAAAGAAGTCACTATCAAACTGCGCCCTACTGAAGTACCAAAGGTGCGCTCTGCCCGGTTACTCAACATATGTTTGCTACTGAAAGAAGTAGGGCTCCTATTGAATTCCCTCCGCGCCCAGCTTTCAAGACGATGTTAATTAGTGGTTACGCTACCATTTTTCCAATGCATCATCATCAATAGTTGCGGAATTACGTTCTTTGCTGGATGGTCTTCGATGTTGTTGGGAATTGATTCTTCTAATATCTGAAGTTCATATGGACTCACAGGTCATTGTTTGTTTGGTGCAAAGTAAGTAGAATAGAGGCTCTTTTGTTGAGTTGAGGAATTCTGGATTTGTTGTTTTCTTCTGGATTTCCGGTTGTGACTTTTTTCTGACTTTTTGTTGTTGCTTTTTCCTGACTTTTCTTTAGGAAGGAAAGGTGAACCCCGACCGGCAGGGAGGAACCGCTCAGAAGAGCGGAATGTTTGAGGGAGGGTTGGATTTGTCGAAATTGAGCTTTTGAGTTTGGGTCGGTTGTCGGAAGCGGAGGAGTGGGGGGTCTTCTTCCTTTTCTTATTGGAAATCCCCTGGTTGCCTTTTTTTTCTACCTTTTGTTCTCAGGCGCGAAGCCCTATCGCTGACGAATACTTCGTCATTTGAAAACAACCGTTCTCCTCGTCTATCATTCAACCTTATTTCTGCTCTTCCAAGATCTGTTGCAAACGAACCGAAAACCCCGTACCGAAAAACCAGTACCGAAAAACCCTACCCGAAACCGGAAATGACGTATAGTGATTGCTGAAATGGGCACACCTTTCGGTGTGTCCGTCCTAAGGGCAGCAATTGCTAGCAACAAAACACTAGCGTCCGAAAGGAAAGTACAAGTTCGAGGGTCGTCAGGGGTGAGGTGAACTTGTGCTTTCCCGATCACGGCGAAGAACGGTCTACGATGCCTTGCCACTCGAAATCAAGATATTGGGATTGGACTTGTCAATCGATTCATAACCTTTCGAGCACAACCAATATATATTCGAACCCCTTTACTTGCAGGAGTACATCTTGGATCTGCCAACGAACTTGATCGCCATCCTGATTTGCTCCCCAAATGTCTCGAGCCAAATGCCGAAGAAGCGGTTTTCTCTTTTCTAGAGTCCCAAAGAGAGGAATTTGAAGCCGAGTTCGAGGCCCCCGATGGAGACACTCGTTGTCTCGACGAACTGGAGAAATCGATTTTTGAGAAAATGGCTATTTTCTCTTTTTTTTTTGGTCTTCTTTCCTTCTTATGTTGTTTTTATTTATTTCAAAAAATACTCATCATCCCGATCCCGCCGCTCCTACGAACGAACATAGAAGTTTCGAGGGTTTCCCGATAGAAAGATTTGCATGCGAGAGAGATCCCAATTCCGTGCTAATGAAGCTGCAATGTTGATAGAGGAACCTAATCAACATGGTAAGATCCCCGACCAGCTTTCTAAACTTGTGAAACTGGAGGTTGATGAAATGAAGCTACGAGATGGGCCCGAGCCGCATCAGAAGAAAGAGAAAGGGAAAGCTATATAGGCTGCAAATGAGCAGCCCCTGTTACCGTTGCCTAAGCCAAAGGAACCTCCATCAAGCTTGCCGTCGGTCAAAGGACAATCAAGATGAATGTCGACCTGGTAAATCACCTAACTTTGTATAGCTGAAAGTTGCCAAATCGGTTGAAACGAATGCTGGAAAATGAGCTTCAAAGCCCACTTTCAAGAGTCAGAAGAAGCGCAGATGGCACTAGTCCCCCCGGTTTTGGATTTGAGTTCGGTTCGGGTCTTTGAGTTGGTTCTTGTGTTTGAGTTGGAGTTGGGTTCTTGTGTTCTGAGTTCTGAGTTGGTTCTTGTGTTCTGAGTTCTGAGTTAGGAGTTGGTTATTGTGTTTGAGTTGTTGCCTCGAGTTTTGGTCGGTTTGTTTTTGGAGTTGGTTCGGGTTGTAGCTTGTTGTTGTTGCTAGCTGACTGGAGGAACAAAGGTGACTGAGTCACCTGGCCCGACTTAAGCAGCAAACAAGAAACCGGAGTTTCCTGTCAGCAGCCCGGAAAGTCATGTGTGGGAAAGCACTCCGCCTACTGAATTGATTCACTCAGTAAAATGAGGATGGCGATGATAAGCAACCAAGACTTTCCATTTCGCTTATGATACCATCTCAGAAAGCTTGCTTGATTTAGACTAGTTCGTTCGGAAAGCGCATGAAATGACAAAGACGACTATAGGCGATTTCAGGTACTGATCTGAGTGACCATTTCCCTGTATCGAGATTGATCTTAAGATCCTGAAGATCTATCAGGTGCGAACATCTGAAAGTGATGGATCGAGGGAACCGGGCCTGCACTTGTAAAGCCTCTATCTGTCAGAGACTTGGTATCGAAGAAGGCTACCTCCCCATTAAATACTATTGACTAGCCTTCCAGACTTTCTGCAATTTGATGTCGTCCGTTGGTTGATAAAGTCAGATCCAGACTTGAGAGTTGGAAGGCTCGTACTCTGTCTTTCGCTGGGAGGCTTGAGCTGGTCAAGTCTGTTCTCTATAGCCTCCAGACCTATTGCGGGGACAGAAGGTTGCTGCTATGATATAAGGGGGACCAGGCGGAATCTAATCCTTTGCATGCAAGAAAAGGCCTAAAAGCGACTTTACTAAGAAAATAGGGCGGAGTTCCAGTCGTGGATGAATGTCCCAACAATATATATCTAAGAAAGAATCCCAGCGGACTTCACTTAATTGACTTAATCTCAGCCACTAGTGGCCCTCACTCTCTAAATTCTCTGGATTCCTTGACTCACTTTTCTTTCTTATCTTATTGGATTAGGCCCCTTTTTCTCAATCGTTGCAAGCAGGAAGCCCGAGCAACCTTAATCACAGAATCGGACCGGACGTTGGTGCTATCGTATATAAGAGAAGGGCAGCATTGGATGAACTCCAGCTCTCGACGACCGACAAAAAGCCTTTTGCACCTATGAAAGTGGATTCCAAAGAAAATGAATTTCATATCTTGGGTCTCCAACAATTCTTAGGTGGTATTATGCAGAAGGCTCAAGAGATTTATTGGAGTGAGTACCGATCGAGGATAGCAAACCATTATCATCGCTAGCGATTCCAATCTATCGTATTCTCTATTACGATCAAGAGAATTGGCCTATCCATATACCAACGAGGATACATTCATTCGGACGTGGGTACGGATGCTCACTCGGTTTCGGACAATTTCCGATAGAAAGATCAAAAGTAAAAGAGGCACGGTTGACCAATTTCTCCATCTCGCTTTCTGAATGAATTGAATGCATATGGAGTGGATGCCGAGGTGGGGAGAAGGAGGTGGTCGGAAGAATAAGTTAGGATGCGCTTATTATAGGGTGTAGGGACATCATGGCATAACCATTGAGGTGAGTAGGGGCCTAAAAGGTCGAATAGAACGATATATAGACAAGTGAAATCCCTTACAAGTCCCAAAGTATTCTTTTAAGGGGATTCATCATTTGACGGGAAGTAGACTACTCAAAAATCTCACATTTTCATTTTGTCCAATTTTTTCATAAGTCATTCAGAAAATGAAAGTCAAAAAAAGAAAGAATGAATCGTTGATGTATCAATAGGAACATCTTTCTTGCTTAGGATATTGATTCCCTGTAGTGTAAAAGTATTTGGCGAATCTTTTCCATTCTTCGGTTATGTATGGAAAGATAGAAATAAAATGACTACCATTTTGGGTATTCACTTAATTTTGTTAGGTCTAGGTGCTTTTCTTCTAGTACTCAAGGCTGTTTATTTTTGGGGCATATATGATACCTGGGCCCCTGGGGGGGGGGAGATGTAAGAAAAATTACCAACTTGACCCTTAGCCCAAGTGTCATATTTGGTTATTTACTAAAATCTCCTTTTGGGTTCCATTCCCTATAGATATAGAAGTTATAACATTAGCCTTTATACAATTATTAGAGCAGTACGCTTACAATATGGATTTCAAGTATGCGAAATTTACCATGGGATTTCAAATCCATTTACCCACAAAATGTTGGGCCTTTCCACAAATCCATTTTTCATCCGTTCTGAAGACTGATTGATTTAGAGTGTTCCATACAATACAGACAAGAGAGTCGGCCGTGAGTGCTCCAACCAGACAACATGCCGTACGCAGGGAAATCATTGATTGTCCACAAGACCGCGGCCTTTAAATTGAAGTTTTGCTTCCGATGACAATCATAAGTGACAGCTCCCTCAGTTCACAATGTTTTCAATTCATCTATCAAGGGTCTAAGAAATATGTCAATTTCTTTTCGCGGACCCTTAGGACCCGGAATAATCATCGAAAGATAAATTAATTCATCTTTCATGCACATTGACGGTGGCAAATTATAAACTATCAGCAGCACTGGCCAAACTGAATAAGGAGTTGCAGAATGTCCAAACGGATTTAAACCATCTGTGCACAATCCCAATCTGATATTTCTAGTATCCCTAGCAAATGAAGGATAACATGTATCCAAATGTTTCCATGCTTCACTGTCAGATGGATGAGTCATTACTGTATCATCACGACTTCTTGCATGCCAACTCATGTAGGGGGCTGTCTTTTCCGACATGAATAATCTTTGAAGCCTCTGTGTGGAAAATACCGAAGCACCTTAAACGGGATATTTTTCTGACGGACCGATTTCTTCTCCTTGTAACGAGGATGTTGACAAACAGTACATTTTTCCAACTGCACATTTTCTTTATAATATAAAATGCAGTTATTTTGGCACGCGTGTATTTTTTCGTACCCAAGCCCCAATTTTCTCATTAGCTTTTTAGTCTTATAAAAAGTTAGCTCAAACTTGTTATCAGTAGGCAGCATTCCATTAATCAATCCAGCAATCCGATCATACGCAACTCCGCTGATATTACAATCGGCCTTGATGTTTAAGAGCTGTGTCATTGCTGAAAACCTAGTGTATTTAGGACAATTCTCATACAAAGGTTCATCGGCAGCTTTCAACATCTCGTTAAATTCTGCAGCTTCTTTATTCGGTAATTCAATCTCTACCGCAGTTTGTACTTCTGTGATATCAACCTCTGTAGTATCTGGTGGGACTGATGTCTGAAGAACTGGCCGATCAACATTATCATTCAGGTGGAATTGACCCCAAGACTATCAAGTATCATAGTTCTATAGGAATTACATTGACTGGATGAAGAAGCACCAGCAGAGGAAGATTCACCATATGTCTGAACGACAAGATTGCTCGATGTCCCGACTTCGCGTGACTCCCCGTGACAAGTCCATAGAAAATATCTTAGTGCAAATCCTTTGGTATATAGATGCAGAGTGACAGTCTCCCGATCCAAAAATCGTCCATTCGAACAAATGCGGCACGGACATCGGATTTGATCACCGATGCTAACGAAATTCCGATTCGAATAGGCAAAATTTAGGAAGTACGTTACACCTAATCGAAACTCATTCGTTAAAGCTCCACGATCAAGACGTCGGTACATCCAACTTCGATCAGCCAACATGATTCTGTCAATCAATGACAATTTCTTTGGTTAATGTCTTTAGGTGAGATTGTCCTGTTCCATTCGGGATTTATGTTATTTATATTGCACTAAGTACTTATTTTAACCGCTAACTTCATTCTAAATTTCGGCAGCATCTCCCTATAGTTCTCCGAATACGCATATCATCTGGGCGCGTATCGGAGAACAAGAGAGATGTTGCCGAAATTTAGAATAATTAGTTAATAGTTAAAATAAGAACGTAAGTGCAGTACAAATAACTATATTCCCAAATTGTCCAATCAGGGACAATTCAAGAATTGTACGTCGTATAAAAGATTATCTACTTCTTTTACACGAACATACAATCCCCGAACGGATCTAAGGTTTTGCTAAATCATATCCGACTCGTCGATGCGTACGTGAAACATATCAACTCGTCGGATGGATGATTATTTTCTAAATATTTCGAGATAGTTCGAGTCCATATTGGATAATTCCGACACGAGTCCAAATTCGACGATTTCGGCAAGAGTCCGAATTCGACGATTCCGGCGCGCGTCCGAAGTGGACAATTCCGAAATTAATCTAAACCCTAATAATTAATCTAACAAATTAAACAATTAATCTAACAAATTAAACAATTAATCTAAATAATTAATTAACATATATAAAAAAATTAAAAAATATATAAATATGCAATTTCCGGCGCCGGAGTACAGTGTTCGGACACTGTAAAAGCTCCGGCGGCGGCCATCGGCCGACCGCCGCCGGCCGAAACCCTAAAAATAGGGTTTCGGTCGGATTTCCCGCCGGCCGCAACGGGGAGAGACGGCCGGACGGCGATGATTACCTGAAATCGGCGGTCGAGGACGGATGGCAGCGTCGGCAGCGGCAGCTCGGCGTCGTCGGCGTCGGCAGCGGCGGCGAGAGGCGGGAGGAGGAGGAGGCGGCGGCGGCAGCAGCGGGAGGAAGAAGGGTCGGGCGCGATCTGTGACCTATATAAACTTATCAGCAACGGCTCACTCGCCCGTTAGAAAGCCGTTGCTGATAAGTTATCATCAGCAACGGCTCACTTGTCCGTTAGAAAGTCGTTGCTGATAATTAAAATATCAGCAACGGCTCGCGTGTCCGTTAGAAAGCCGTTGCATATACAGCATATCTGCAACGGCTTGAGCGGCCGTTGCTGATAGACGTTGCAGAAGACTCAATTTCTAGTAGTGCAATTCCTTCATGTTTGGGCCAATTCTAGACATCCTTACATTCATCCTATGATGGATGTGTTCATCAGAATCTGTAACTCCCATGGTAACCCCTGAAGAAAACAAAAAATCTCCATCCACTGACCTTTCAGTGTCAAGTTCTGCAAGCAGCAGACGTGCCTCTAAAATTTTTCTCCCACTTCAACACATTAATTAGTTGCATCTCTATACTTTTTCAATATGTTGCGAGCATAGGCAAGCGAAATAGAGCCAAAAGGCCTTCCATTCGATGCTATCATTGCCACACTTCGACGTATTGCAGCATTCAATACTTCAGGTAAAAGATCACTAGCTCGAAGCACATTCTCATACCTTTGAAGGGATGAAAGCAGAAAGGCTTCCCCAATCTGGCAGACTTGATATTCTCTATTTTTGGGTAACAGAGAATTTCTTATACCTTGCATAGTAACACTTGATCCATATAGTGCTTTGGGTAGCAACCATATTAATAACCTTAAAGCTGATATGAAGTCATCAGAAGTATCAAACATATAAAGAATGAACAAAAGTTCATCTTCACCTAGCCTCCATCTTGCAGTACTTCTATCTTCAGGCACTGTTACCGAGTAAACATCAGTACAGTTGCTCACTTTGGAAGTTGATTTTTTTTCATTTCCTTCAACAAGATGCCTAATTGATTTCAACAACCAAACTGATATGGATCTCCTCTCAAGTAATCTTAGTTGTCTCAAAGCCTTACCAATATCACTTTGGTTTCCGGATATCACGTTGTTAACATCTCTAGGTCCTTCACCTTCAGTTACAGATCTGTGGTGGGGACAACTGACTTTGTTATCACATACATGGCTAGTAGAAACACTGGGTGTAAGGGAAAATGGTTTCAAGTGCCTCAGTAACGGCTTCTCCGTCTAGACCTCCTGGCGGTCTATCCTCCTCCTCAGGCAATGAAGACTGGACGATGGTCACTCCTAGGCGCCGTCGTCGTCGTGTTACTTTCGCTGTGGCCCCGCGGCAATCATCATCGTTTTGGGTTCCCTCTCGCTCCTTCGTCGATGTGGTTCGATCTCCCCCTGCTTCATCTCCGCGCATATTCGCCATTCCCCTCCTGCTCCTACTACTGCTGCTCCGCCTGCTCCTTTGAAGATATTTGTCATCGTTGATGAGCTTCGGCGCTCGGGGAAATGTTTCAACTGTTGTCGAACTGGTCACCCCAGTTTTCGATGTCGCACCCCTGCGGTCTGCTACTTTTGTAAGATTCCCGGTCATCGTGCTAGCCGCTGCTCTTCCTCCTCGCTTAGCGGCTCTTCTCTCTCTTCTCGGTCTTCGTCTTCGGCCCCACCCGCCCCTCCTGCTCCCTCATCGCTGTTGCACCCACCGCCTCCTCCATCTCGGTTTTTAGGTACTTCTGTTCAGCATGATGTTCCCCCTTTGGTGTCACTCCTTGGGTCTTCGTCTTCTGGGTGCTCTGAGGCGGACCGTCCTGAATCGGTCGAGCTCCACTTGCACCCCTCCGCTTCTACGCTCAACCGGATTGGATATCTACATGAAAGATGTATGGTGGTGTCGATCGTCGGTCGGCTACGTGTCCGTTCGGATATTGCGGGTTTTCTTGCTTCGTGTTTCCGAGATGCTACATCACATCGGAATCAATGGCGTCAACGATCTCTCAAGGACGGTAGATACCTGATCACTACTCCGGTGGAGCGAAATTCTTATTACAAAATTGCGTTGATCACGCGGAGGTACATTAGGTGGGGTGACGCTTCGCTCCGCATTGAGGACTGGTCCAGCGACGAATTTTTTGAGCCTGTTCCTGACTATGAGATGAGCGTCGGCCTTGTTCTTGAAGGATTTCCTCTGATCTTTTGGAACGAGGAAGCTCTCGCATCGCTCACCCGTCCCTTCGGTGCATTTGATGCTCGTTCTCTGCGATGGTCGGAAACGGAGGCCTGTCGCGTCTGCATTCGTGTTCGCTCCCTCAACAAGATTCCTCGGAAGATTCTAGCGATCTCGGATGGCTGTAGATACTCGGTATTGCTCCGCATCTCTTGGTTCCGATGGATTTACAGTGACAATGATGATCTTCTCCCGACGGGCTTCGACTCAGGTGGGCCTGATCCGGAGGATGACCTTGACGGCAGCCCTCCACCGGAGCCTTCATCGGAGTCGGCCCCTCGGCCAGACCCTTCGCCGCTCCCCCCCCCCCCCCCCCCGCTTACCTCTCTATCATCATCGTCGGCGGTGGTGCCGGTGGACGGCGAAGGTGCCTTCTCCATCAAAGTTGCTGGGCCGCGCTCGGCTCCCGAGGACGATCGTCGTGCTGTTGGCAGAGCGTATCACTTGGCAAACCTACATGATTGGCGTATCCGGTCTGACACCTTCCCGATCTGGCTCTCCTCCTCTCCCCTTTCGGCGTCTGCAAGCCTGACATGCCATCTTCTTGCTTATTTCGCTCGATATTGGTGCACCGATTGTACATTGGAACTCTGCAATGTTAGCAGGTTTCATTCATCTCCATCTGCTTCTACATTGGACTTATTATGCAGGTTGCTCTCATATTGGGTAGGTGGTTCTCATATTTGTTTGGGCCCACGTGGGCCCTCAGTGGACAACATGATATATATGGCTATTAGGGGAGAGGGCCCTCTATCTATTAGGCATGCAGGTTCTGCTTGTTACCATTTGATGATATACGATCTGTCTTCAAATGTCGGATCTCCTACCTCCATGTTGGATCCTATCTTACCCCATGTACCGAGCTGCCCTAGCTCATCTCGATTCAAGAAGGTATACTCCAGGATGATCCGTCGAGGCCCCCGTTATGTGGTTCGTCGGAGCTGCCGGCTGCGGTCCACTTACCTATCCTCTACCTCCTGCGCGTAGAGAGCAGAGCGTCGAAAAGCCCTCCTTAATGAAGTTCATGCCGGAGCCGGAGGCCGTGGCTCCTCCTCGGCCCTCCCTTCTTCCCCTTCTTCTTATTTTCGGGATTCTGGATCTCCTCTCGGCAGCCATCTTATATCCGCGGTTACCTCGTCTGTGGAGCTATCTCTTCTAGCGAATATAGAAGCTCTGGGCTTCAGCTTGGTTGCTCCTGCATCTGTGGTCTTTTCGGCGATCGCGGGCTCTTCTTTGAATGGTGCGCTCGGCCGTTTTGAAATTCTTATCAAATTGTCAAAGTTTACATTTTTTAAAACTGTCATGGGTACCCGTCAATACCCGTGGGTATCCGTCCCCCCGCGGGTAATTAAATGGGTACCCATTTTTAATACCCGCGGGAATAAACGGGTAGCGGGTACCCGTTTATTTCGCGGGGCGGGTAGTGGGTAGGCACCCCCCGTACCCGCCCCACCCCGTTGACATCCCTAATCACAATCCTCGTGTAAGTTTACTACACGTGTTTATATTTTAAATATATATAAATTGTAAATAAAAATTGTGTAAACCAAATAGACATATATAAATACTTACCATTATGTGTTGGGTGAAATGGCACACTAGAGGGGAGGGGGGTGAATAGTGTGTTATCTAACAATTGTCGCCTAATTCCAATTTTAATTATTTTTTGATTTGTTAGGCTAAGGACGATATTTATAGCAAGCGGAAGCAATATAGATAAAGCAATAAACACAAACAAGCTGCCAATGCTAACACACGAATTTATAGTGGTTCAGCCAACTTCCTACTCCACTACCTTGGTTCCACACCAAGGATTTCTAACCAACTACTTTATAGAACTTGTGTTTCTCTTTGAATACAACTGAGGACACAATTCTCACATCTTTGAGAACTCATCAAACCTATTCATCTAGGCAAAACACAAGTCTACAAAGCCTAACCCTAAGTGTTTCTCTAGCACACCTAGCAAGCTATTACATGTGAAAAACAAGTTTGAATTAAATCTTCAATTACAATGAAAAATAGCTTAAGAATTTAAAAAAAAACAACGCTCTTTTCCCAAGCCTTCAAGCCTCCAACTCGTTGAGAGATGAACTTATGTTGCAGCAGAGTTGAGGAAAATATAGCGCTTAAGGAAGAATGTCGACGAAGAGCAGGGCGCAGCAAATCAATTTCTTTGAAGGCTCAAATCACTTCTTAATTGCTCAATAAATTTTCTAAAAACCATATTAAAGAAATTAGGTGAGGGGTATTTATAACCCCTCAGATGAACGGCGATTCAACGAGGTAGAAAACTAGTCGTTACAGTCGTTCGATCGATCGTCGGTCGACTAATCGATCGACCGCTACCCTTTTTGGGCTTAACTCGCGCCATTCGGTCGACCGACGGATCGACAAAATGGATCGCGACTGCATCGATCCGCAGTTTGGTCGAACAACCGGTCTACCGATGCAGTGAAGCCAACAACGCGATCTGCGATCTGCAATTCGGTCGTCCGATGCACCTTCTGCTTCATCTTGGCTTCGGTCGGTCGACCGATATAGCCTTCTGCCAAATTTTTGCAACTTCGGTCGACCGACTGGCTACTGCCACTTTTTGGCATCGTTAGGTCGACCGTCTGGTCGACCAACAAGGCTACAACCAATTCTTAACACCATTTGGTCGACCGACCGATCGACATAACCTAGGTTGAACTGGATTTTTTCAACCTTCTTCTTGCGCGCTTCATTTTCGGGTTCCGTCTTTCAATGAGTGATAACTTGGAGAGCTTTCCATGTGGTCTTTAAACTCATCCAATATGACTTTGGTGCACATGTCAAATGTTCGAGAAATTTCCGCGACGAACCCGAACGCGTTGACCAATGTCCTTCTGACTTTGCGATTTCTCCGATATTTCGGATCGAGGACATCGAGCGCTAACTGATATGGAACCTGAAAGATATTCTTAATGAACCATTACTTCCATGTTTTTTATCATCAAAACCGAGATTAAGACTAAGGTAGAAAACCTTAGGCCAACAATCTCCCCCTTTTTGATGATGACAAACATCCTTAAGAAAATATACATATTAAAGCACAAAGGATATCAACTAAGGGATTTCTCCCCCTATCAATATGCATATCTATATAATAGAACTCCCCCTATCTATATGCATGGATTTCCTATATTTTCTTCACCTCTACCTATATTTTTCTCCCCCTTTTGACATCAATCAAAAAGGGCAAAAAAAAATCAAAGTTGAGACTCTAAAATTATTTTTCATGAAACATGAAAATCTCAACTGAAGGTAAAAAAATATTTGATATGAAACTAAATCATACATGATAGAAAAGAGTGATAGATAGAATTCAAAACTAAATCATGTATGCACTCAAGTATGAATATTTTCGTGAATATTGATTCATTTTTATGACACTTTTAGATTTCATTCAAACTTTCAAAATACCAAGATATGGTCATTTAAAGCATGTATATCAAGTTTGAAGTGAAACTAATGTCATTTGATCAAAGTATGAACTTAGCATGGTTTCATTTAAATAGACATGAAAATATGAAAATGCTAAGTACCAAATTTTGCTATCTACTCATGTTTTCTCAAACTTAGTCATCACCACCCTCAACAAGTGTATTAAGCTCTTTGGTTTTAGCAAAATCATATAACATATTTAATGTAGCCCATAAATCAAATGCCGATGTACAATGCATGACTTTATCAAGGATGCTATTAGGTAAGGTACAAAAAATAGAATACATAGCATCTCCATTAGATTGAAACATTTTCTTGTCATGTTCATTCCAATCATGCATGTCAACCTTAGGTTCAATGTATTCTAATTTAATCATGTTATAAACATCAAAACATCTAGTCTTTAAGTAGGTGTACATTTTAGACTTCCAAAGACCAAAGTTCGATTCATCGAACCTAGGAGGTGAAGATGCTACCGACTCTAGTGTCATTCTCGGATCGAGAAAAGGTGTAGAAGAGATGGTGAAATCTCAAGCTACGGACCCGCTCTGATACCAATTGTTGGGTGAAATGGCACACTAAAGGAGGGTGAATAGTGTGTTATCTAACAATTGTCGCCTAATTCTGTTTTTAATTGTTTCTTGATTTGTTAGGCTAAGCACGATATTTATAGCAAGCGGAAGCAATAAAGATAAAACAATAAACACAAACAAGCTGCCAATGCTAACACACGAATTTATAATGGTTCGACCAACTGCCTACTCCACTACCTTAGCTCCACACCAAAGATTTCTAACCAACTACATTATAGAACTTGTGTTTCCCTTTGAATACAACTGAGAACACAATTCTCACCTCTTCGAGAACTCCTCAAACCTATTCACCTAGGCAAAACACAAATCTACAAAGCCTAACCCTAAGTGTTTCTCTAGCACACCTAGCAAGCTATTACAGGTGAAAAACAAGTTTGAATTAAATCTTCAAATACAATGAAAAAGAGCTTAAGAATAAATTAAAAAAACAACGCTCTTTTCCCAAGCCTTCAAGCCTCCAACTTGCTGAGAGATGAACCTATGGTGCAGCAGAGTTGAGGAAAATATGGCGCTTGAGGAAGAATGTCGACGAAGAGAAGGGCACAGCAAATCAATTTCTTTGAAGGCTCAAATCACTTCTTAATTGCTCAATAAATTTTCTAAAAACCATATTAAAGAAATTAGGTGAGGGGTATTTTTAATCCCTCAGCTGAACGACGATTCAACGGGGTAGAAAACTAACCGTTATAGCCGGTCGATCGATGAAGTGAAGCCAATAGCGCGATCTGCGATCTGCGATCTGCAATCCACTCGACCGATGCGCCTTCTGCTTCATTTTGGCTTCGGTCGTTCGACCGGTTAGTCGACCGACATAGCCTTCTGCCAAATTTTTGCCAACTTTGGTTGATCGACAGGTCGACCGACTGGCTACTGCCACTTTTTGGCATTGTTCGGTCGACCGACAAGGCTACAACCAATTCTTAACACCATTTGGTCGACCGACCGGTCGACCGAACCTAGGCTGAATCGGATTTTTTTAGCCTTCTTCTTGCGTGCTTTATTTCCGGGTTCTAACTTTCAACGAGTGATAACTTGGAGAGTTTTCCATGTGGTCTTTCGACTCGTCCAATATGACTTTGGTGCACACGTCGAATCTTTGAGAAATTTTTGCGACGAACCCGAACGCGTTGACCAATGTCCTTCCGACGTTGCGATTTCTCCAATATTTCGGATCGAGGACATCGAGCACTAACAGATATGGAACCTAAAAGATATTCTTAATGAACCATTACTTTCATGTTAATTTGTTATCATCAAAACCGAGATTAAGACTAAGGTAGAAAACCTTAGGCCAACAATCTCCCCCTTTTTGATGATGACAAACATCCTTAAGAAAATATACATATTAAAGCACAAAGGATATCAACTAATGGATTTCTCCCCCTATCAACATGCATATCTATATAATAGAACTCCCCCTATCTATATGCATGGATTTCCTATATTTTCTTCCCCTTTACCTATATTTTTCTCCCCCTTTTGACATCAATCAAAAAGGGCAAAAAATCAACTTATAGTCAAAGTTGAGACTCTAAAATTATTTTTCATGAAACATGAAAATCTCAACTGAAGGGAGAAAAATATTTGATATGAAACTAAATCATACATGATAGAAAAGAGTGATAGATAGAATTCAAAACTAAATCATGTATGCACTCAAGTATGAATATTTTCGTGAATATTGATTCATTTTTATGATATTTTTAGATTTCATTCAAACTTTCAAAATACCAAGATATGGTCATTTAAAGCATGTATATCAAGTTTGAAGTGAAACTAATGTCATTTGATCGAAGTATGAACTTAGCACGGTTTCATTTAAATAGACATGAAAATATGAAAATGCTAAGTACCAAATTTTGCTATCTACTCATGTTTTCTCAAACTTAGGCATCTAGACATCAAATTTGAGTGAATCTAAGTCACTACTAGAAATTGAGTTCTCAGCAATGGCTATCAGCAACGGCCGCTCAAGCCGTTGCTATTTGCAACGGCATTCTTACGGCCGCTCAAGCCGTTGTAGATATGTTGTATCTGCAACGGCTTTCTAACGGACACGCGAGCCGTTGCTGATGATTTTAATTATCAGCAACGACTTTCTAACTGACAAGTGAGCCGTTGATGATGATAACTTATTAGCAACGGCTTTCTAACGGGCGAGTGAGCTGTTGCTGATAAGTTTATATAGGTCGCAGATCGCGCCCGACCCTTCTTCCTCCCGCTGCTGCCGCCGCCGCCTCCTCCTCCCGCCTCTCGCCGCCGCTGCCGACGCCGACGACGCCGAGCTGTCGTTGCCGACGCTGTCGTCCGTCCTCGACCATCGATTTTAGGTATTCATCGCCGTCCGACCGTCTCTTCTCGTTGCGGCCGGCGGGAAATCCGACCGAAACCCTATTTTTAGGGTTTTGGCCAGCGGCGGTCGGCCGATGGCCGCCGCCGGAGCTTGTACAGTGTCCGGACACACTGCCGCCGAAAAGAGTAGATTTATATTTTTTTATTTTTTTTATTTATATGTTAATTAATTATTTAGATTAATTATTAGGGTTTAGATTAATTTTGGAATTGTCCACTTCGGCAATGTGCCGGAATCGTCCACTTCGGACGCGCGCCGAAATCGTCCACTTCGGACTCTTGCCGAAATTGTCGAATTTGGACTCGTGTCGGAATTGTCCAATATGGACTCGAACTGTCTCGAAACATTTAGAAAATAATCATCCATTCGATGAGTTGATATGTTTCACGTATGCATCGACGAGTCGGATATGATTTAGCAAAATCTTAGATCCGTTCGGGGATTGTATGTTCGTGTAAAAGAAGTATATGATCTTTTATACGACGTACAATTCTTGAATTGTCCCTGATTGGACAATTTGGGAATATAGTTATTTGTACTGCACTTATGTTTTTATTTTAACTGTTAACTAACTATTCTAAATTTCGGCAACATCTCTCTTGTTCTCCGATACGCGCCCAGATGATATGCGTATTCGGAGAACTGTAGGGAGATGCTGCCGAAATTTAGAATGAAGTTAGCGGTTAAAATAACTACTTAGTGCAATATAAATAACATAAATCCCGAATGGAATAAGACAATCTCACCTAAAGACATTAACCAAATAAATTGTCATTGATTGACAGAATCATGTCGGCTGATCGAAGTTGGATGTCCTGACGTCTTGATCGTGGAGCTTTAATGAATGAGTTTCGATTAGGCATAACGTACTTCCTAAATTTCACCTATTCGAATCGGAATTTCGTTAGCATCGGTGATCAAATCCGATATCCATGCCGCATTTGTTTGAATGGACGATTTTTGGATCGGGAGACTGTCACTCTGCATCTATATAGCAAAGGATTTGCACCAAGATATTTTTTATGGACTTGTCACGGGGAGTCACGCGAAGTCGGGACGTCGAGCAATCCTGTCGTTCAGTGGACAATTCCTGAAGTCACGCGAAGTCGGGACGTCGAGCAATCCTGACGTCGAGCAATAAAATTTCTAAGTTCAAATTTCATCCTATATTATTTTCAATAAAAAAGTGAGTATTTCTAGCTATCATTCAAATTATCAAAATCATTCCTATGAATGATTTTACTGAAGCAATGGTGTGAATGATATTAGACATTGAATCAAAATAATATACATGAGTTTTCATTTGAAGTTTTTGATGAGAAATCAAAGTATCGGAAAATTGAGTATTTCAAGTAAGTGATACTTTGAGTTTTCGAAATTCAACTTCAAAATTCCATTATAAATCAGATTTTTGATGAAAATTTTTGAAATTTTTACACAACACACTAGATTTTTCAATGAAAGTGCAGCTTCAAGAATCATCTGAAAATCAGTTTTCTACGTTTTTTTAAAATTCATTGAGTCAAGTTTGGGCTTAAAATAAAATTTCTAAGTTCAAATTTCATCCTATATTATTTTCAATGAAAAAGTGAGTATTTCTAGCTATCATTCAAATTATCAAAATCATTCATATGAATGATTTTACTCAAGCAATGGTGTGAATGATATTAGACATTGAATCAAAATAATATACATGAGTTTTCATTTGAAGTTTTTGATGAGAAATCAAAGTATCGGAAAATTGAGTATTTCAAGTAAGTGATACTTTGAGTTTTCGAAATTCAACTTCAAAATTCTATTATAAATCAGATTTTTGATGAAAATTTTTGAAATTTTTACACAACATACTAGATTTTTCAATGAAAGTGCAGCTTCAAGAATCATCTGAAAATCAGTTTTCTACGTTTTTCTAAAATTCATTGAGTCAAGTTTGGGCTTAAAATAAAATTTCTAAGTTCAAATTTCATCCTATATTATTTTCAATGAAAAAGTGAGTATTTCTAGCTATCATTCAAATTATCAAAATCATTCATATGAATGATTTTACTCAAGCAATGGTGTGAATGATATTAGACATTGAATCAAAATAATATACATGAGTTTTCATTTGAAGTTTTTGATGAGAAATCAAAGTATCAGAAAATTGAGTATTTCAAGTAAGTGATACTTTGAGTTTTCGAAATTCAACTTCAAAATTCCATTATAAATCAGATTTTTGATGAAAATTTTTGAAATTTTTACACAACATACTAGATTTTTCAATGAAAGTGCAGCTTCATGAATCATCTCAAAATCAGTTTCCTACATTTTTCTAAAATTCATTGAGTAAACTATTTTCAGCCTTCTTCTTGCGCGCTTCATTTCCGGGTTCCGGCTTTCAACGAGTGATAACTTAGAGAGCTTTACATGTGGTCTTTAGACTCGTCCAATACGACTTTGGTGCACACGTCGAATCTTCGAGAAATTTTCGCGATGAACCCGAACGCGTTGACCATTGTCCTTCCGACTTTGCGATTTCTCCGGTATTTCGGATCGAGGACGTCGAGCGCTAACTGATATGGAACCTGAAAGATATTCTTAATGAACCATTAGTTCCATGTTTGTTATCATCAAAAATGAGATTAAGACTAAGGTAGAAAACCTTAGGCCAACATTATGATCAAAGCTCTACAATCAACGTAGTCCCCCGCTCCTTGTCAACGACGGTGGGTGCGCTCAAACACCTCCATCATCGACGGGCGTTGATCGGTGTCATCCTCCGCGCGCCATGCGCATCCTATATTAGAAATTTAATAAATACATTAGTATCATTATACACACTATATAATTTAATTAAAAATAATTAAATTATACATAACATGCGACTCGCATGAACCGTTAAAGAGATAGAGCCACCAGTGTGGCGCCCCCCCTCCCCTCCCCCGGTGCCGTCCCCCCTGGACATGCGGTTTCTCAACGCAGTCTGGGAGACCTCCTGTCACTGAAGCGTGTCCCATCGCTCAATGAGATGGTCCCACACAGTGCCAGGAATCCATTCGGGAGCGTGTCCCCGAGTCTGCCCTATCTATGTGGCCCCTAGTCATCCCATCACAGTTTGACGGGTCTGCTGAAGCAGTCCGTTATAGCGAGCGCGGGCAACACGCTCCCATGCAACCTCAACAAAAGTGGTATTTTCCTTCGACCATGTATAATGAGCCTGCAAAAAAAATTATTATTACCGATGAATATTTAACATTAACATTATTTAATAAATATACTTACTGTGAACTCTCGCCGCAATAAATCCATATGCTCACGGGGCACGTGAGACCATGTAGGCCACGCCCCGTGTATAAACTTTCGGATCGTCCCCGCTATCATGCGGAAGACGTCCTCCTGCTCAAATCTGCACCAAATATAAATTCATATTATGATATTTTGAATTATAAATAAATTAACAAAAATAATTGATGCATATACTTACCGTCTTACGCGCACACTAACTGCTCTGCGCAGTTCTCCCTCGGGTGGCGGAGGGAGAATTTTGTTAGGCCCTCGTGGCCTACGTCTCGAAGACGACGGTCCTGGATCTGCGGAAGGTGGTGGAGGGATGGTAGCCGGAGGTGAGGGGATGGTGGCCAAATGATCAGGTGAGGGAACGGTGGTCGGATCAGGTGGGGGAGGGTGGCCGAAGGTGGGGGGATGGTGGTGGAAGGCAAAGGGTCAGTGGGTACACGTGGGGCGGATGGTAATCGTCGGGGGGTCCTACGAGGAATGCCTCCTCGGGAACTGATATCTTGAACCATAGCTGTAAAAATTTAATATAATTAGATTATATATAATAGATTAATAGATATATTTAATAATTGAATATATACTTCACATTTACAATTATTCGTCATCGTCATTATCATCATCCGTGTAATACTCTTCTTTTTGTTCTTCTGTATCAGAATCTTGAAATTCTTCTTCGTCTCCCTCATCATCATTCTGTCCTTCCTCAACTTCATTATCGTCGTCATCAACGTATTCTATTTCCAATTGAACTAACTCTGTGTCATCATCCTCGAGTATTGGACTAACTCGTTCCACTTCGGAAGGATCTTCTTCTTGATAGAAGTCATCTGCTGGCTCATTCTCTCGAACTATCGGGTCATTTTTTCCTCTAGCTTTAGTCTTACAAACTACATGTCAATCTGCTCTATCTTTCTTTCGAGACGGATACTGCATATAATATACTTGTTCAGTTTGATATGCCAATATAAATGACTCATTTGAAGCCAATTTTAATTTATAATTGACCTCGACCAGCTGTTTATACTTTGGATGAACGCTCATTCCCCTATCGCTTGTATCGAACCAATGACATTTAAAAAAGACAACTGATTTACATCCGACAGATTGCATCGTCGTATATATAAATAACTATGTTTCCAAATTGTCCAATTAGGGATAATTCAAGGGTTGTACGTCGTATAAAAGATCATTTACTTCGTTTACACGAACATACAACCCCCGAACGGATCTAAGGTTTTACAAAATTAAAACTTGACTCGTCGATGCGTACGTGAAACGTATCAACTCGTCTTGATTCCGGCGCGAGTCCACCGTGGATGATTTGGCCGCGAGTCCAAAGTGGATGATTCTTGTGCGCGCAAGTCCATCCATTGTGGACGATTTCGGCGCGAGTCCACCGTGGGCGATTTGATCACGAGTCCAAAATGGACGATTTTGGCGCGCGCGAGTCCAAAGTGGACGATTTCATAATTGTAATTACACTCAACTAAAATTAACCCTAACATTTATTCTACCCTAATTAAATCTAATTAACAACTAATTAACAGTAATTAAATCTAATTAATCTAATTTTAAAAAAAATCATACTAATTTACTAATTAAATCTAAAATTAACCCTAATTAATCACTAATAATAGTAATTAATAATAAATAACAGTAAATAAATCTAATTAATCACTAATACCATTAATTAACACTAATTAATTAAATTAAAAAATATATATAATATATATTGGCCGGCACCAGAGAGGGGAGAGGGGATCGAACTCACTTGGTGGCGGCGAAGAGGGGAGAGCGATCGGCAGCGAGGGCGAGGGAGCAGGCCGGTCAGCGGCGGCGTGAGCGGGCGAGGGAGATCGAGGGGGAGAGGGGGCAGCGGTCCGGGCAAGAGAGAGGGGGAGAGGGGACGACGACACGGTGAGGGCGAGGGTGAGGTAGCAGGCGGCGCGGTGATGATCGGTGGTGACAAATCGGTCGGCAGCGGCGGAGAGAGCGGGGGAAAGAGGAAGGGTCGGGCGCGAACGTAAATAAAAAGTATTTTCACCCACTACTCGCCAGCCGTCGGAAAACCGTGGATTCGTAATTTTAATATCATTGACGGCTTGGTCTCTCTAAGCCGTCGGTTTAGAGTGTTTTAATTTTCGTGCTGCGTTCACGCCATTAATTAATAAGCGACGACCGCTTCTAGCCGTGGCTAATGACTTATTCATATCACCAATGGCTCTCGCGCCCCCGCTAAGCCGTGGCTAATAACTTATTTTATTTCGTGCCATGTGTGCACCATCAACTATGAGCGATGGCTCTAGGCGGCCGTATGCGAGCCACGACTGATTTAGTTACATCAGCCACGGCCGCTACGGCCGTCGAAAAGCCGTGAATTATTCTGATAGTCGAGGCGGCCGTCAGTGATTCCCGTGGCTGATGTGGTATATTCTAGTAGTGTTTCGTACTCCGAAGCCTACCAAACTTTGAATACCAATGCGGGAATAATAATTAATAACCATGCAGACACTGAATGGAAAAGAATAAATGCATAACTCCAACAGAGCATTTAAACACCAATATGTTTGCAAACTCAAGTTCTCAACAAACATATGATACAATGCATAACCACCCTAGCTACAACTCGACCACGACTGACTCGTCACGAGACCTGCTACTTGAGCTCTCCACCCCAGGTGCGCCATGTAAGTACATCAGTACCTTTACTGATCTGGAACTGCAAATAAATACAACAACAAACGAGTGTGAGTTCATAAAGAACTCAATGAGTGGCTCGTTCTGGAGCCCTCTCTAAGTCATTAAGTCCAACCATATTTCATACAATTTCAATCATCAAATATAACCATAATGATCCAGATAGATGTATATATATATAGATAATTCATATGAAGAGAATACCACCATAATTATAATCCAGTAAATTATATGTCCATGTAGTTCATGTGATAAGAAAATTGAAACCAATATAACAACCAAGTGCACATGCACTCAAACCATCCATATACAAGTAAAACATGCATTACGCAAGAATATGGTTCAGTCACTAGGGCGTGCCTAGCGAGCTTGCCGCCCATGGCTCCCTGAGCTAGGAAGACCCTCTAGTCTCAGGTAACCTAGGTAACCCAGTGGTTGGGAAAGCCCTCCAACCAATGTTACTCTTGGTCCATCATTTGTGTGGCTCGCTGACAAGCTTCCCGATCCATACCCCACCAACTGATCAGCCCGACTATACTCCAGTCTAAACACATGCACAACACATTCATGACTAAGATAAATAACAACAAACATAAATAAATGTATTTCTTAATCAAAATCAAATCTCCTAGAACTATTATAGTCCTTGCCGCTAGACAGAGGAATGCGCATGTGCATCCCTATACTGGCCCTATCTCGGGCTCTAGTTTTTTGGCAGTGTATTTTACTATTCCATCCATATAATCCAGTTTAAAGTATATCCAAAGTGTACTAAAAGTTTATTCACCACAGGGATAAAATTATCATGTCTAGGTGTCAGTCTAACAAATAGCATGCAACTCATCCAGAAACCCAAAACTTAAATCATGTCATAAATATGAGATTTACCAAGATAATATTCCACATAATACCAAATTGAAATAATCACTTACTTCTATAATTTACCATGCTTAGATCTAGAATTAATGTTCAACATGGAATTTCCACGAAACCAGTATCCAAAAACCATAAGGTTCCGCCTATACCCCCACGAAATGCCTCTACCTTAAACTATGTTTTTCATACCATTTATTTCCCATTTAACTACTATTTTTGTGGATTTAAATCATATCTTGGTTTACATGCTAAGATGGGCAACCGAGAACTTCCCTCCACACAACACACTGACTTCTAGGGGTCGGCCTTAAGAGCCTAGGGATCCCTCTAATCCAATATTTTGTGTACCCTAAAGATATTATGAGTTGTCCACAACAATAATATCCAGAATTAATGTTCAACATGGAATTTCCACGAAACCAGTATCCAAAAACCATAAGGTTCCGCCTATACCCCCACGAAATGCCTCTACCTTAAACTATGTTTTTCATACCATTTATTTCCCATTTAACTACTATTTTTGTGGATTTAAATCATATCTTGGTTTACATGCTAAGATGGGCAACCGAGAACTTCCCTCCACACAACACACTGACTTCTAGGGGTCGGCCTTAAGAGCCTAGGGATCCCTCTAATCCAATATTTTGTGTACCCTAAAGATATTATGAGTTGTCCACAACAATAACACGATTCTCATGCTTAAGTAGTACTGATCTAACGTATAGATGCACTTTACCAACCAATATACTAGAATTAAATCATACCTCAATCTAAAATTAATTAATACAATGATATGAAACTAACAAGATTAACTTCACATGTTTTCATTCTATGAGTTTCGGCCCTTGTTGGGGCTTTCATACATCGAGATTAGTCTGAATCAATATATCAACCATCTCACCTAATACAGAAAATATTCAAAAGCCTTATCAAACGATCTTCGATCAGAAATCAAATACCACCATCACGTTCAAAACATGAAAACCTATAACTTTTATATTTACCTCGATCTCATCCGACATCTCTAGGATCAATTACAAAAATATCTCAATAATTCACATATACCAAATCATTTCTCACGAAACAACTCTCCTTTATAATTAAATAAATTTTCTATTAAAATTACTATCTCCCTACTCGTTACTCGTCTTCGTGAGTACCTCGATGGCGACTCCTTCCACTACTAGAAACTTGGTCTTCAGCAACGGCATTCAGCAACGGCCGCTCAAGCCGTTGCTATTTGCAACGGCATTCTTACGGCCGCCCGAGCCGTTGCAGATATTTGTATCTGCAACGGCGTTCTAACGGAAACCCGAGCCGTTGCGGATTATTTTAATTATCAGCAACGGCTTTCTGACGAAAAGTCGAGCCGTTGCTGATATTTTAATTATCAGCAACGGCTTGCTAACGGATAAGTGAGCCGTTGCTGATGATAACTTATCAGCAACGGCTTTCTAACGGGCGAGTGAGCCGTTGCTGATAAGTTTATATAGGGCACTCTCTCGCGCCCGACCCTTCTTCCTCCCGCTGCTGCCGCCGCCGCTCCTGCCGACTCCTCTCGCCGCCGCTGCCGCTGCTGCCGACGACGCCTCCCGCTGCTGCTGACGCTGTCAGGTATGTGCCCTCCGACTGCCATCTCTTCCCGTTACCCTCCGACACATTCCGGTAGAAATTCCGACCGAAACCCTAAAAATAGGGTTTCGGCCGGCGGCGGTCGGCCGATGGCCGCCGCCGGACCTTGTACATTGGCCGGACAGTGTGTCCGGCCAGTGTACGCCGGCGCCGGAGTCCACCTGACTCCGGCGCCGGAATTTGTAGTTTAATATTATTTTATTATTGTTTTTAATAGTTTTTTAATTGTGAATTAATTATTTAGATTAATTAATTAATTTGTTAGAATAATTTTTAGGGTTTAGATTAATTTCGGAATTATCCACTTCGGACGCACGCCGGAATCGTCCAATTCGAACTCGCGCCGGAATCGTCCACTTCGGACGCGCGCCAGAATCGTCCACTTCGGACGCGCGCCAAAATCGTCCAATATGGACTCGAATTGTCTCGAAACATTTAGAAAATAATCATCCATCCGACGAGTTGATATGTTTCACGTACGCATCGACGAGTCAGATATGATTTAGCAAAACCTTAGATCCGTTCGGGGATTGTATGTTCGTGTAAAAGAAGTAGATGATCGATCTTTTATACGACGTACAATTCTTGAATTGTCCCTGATTGGACAATTTGGGAATATAGTTATTTGTACTGCACTTACGTTTTTATTTTAACTGTTAACTAATTATTCTAAATTTCGGCAACATCTCTCTTGTTCTCCGATACGCGCCCAGATGATATGCGTATTCGGAGAACTGTAGGGAGATGCTGCCGAAATTTAGAATAATTAGTTAACAGTTAAAATAAAAATGTAAGTGCAGTACGAATAACATAAATCCCGAATGGAATAGGACAATCTCACCTAAAGACATTAACCAAAGAAATTGTCATTGATTGACAGAATCATGTCGGCTGATCGAAGTTGGAGGTACCGACGTCTTGATCGTGGAGCTTTAACGAATGAGTTTCGATTAGGCGTAACGTACTTCCTAAATTTCGCCTATTCGAATCGGAATTTCGTTAGCATGGGTGATCAAATCCGATGTCCGTGCCGCATTTGTTCAAATGGACGATTTTTGGATCGGGAGACTGTCACTCTGCATCTATATACCAAAGGATTTGCACCAAGATATTTTCTATGGACTTGTCACGGGGAGTCACGCGAAGTTGGGACGTCGAGCAATCCTGTCGTTCAGACATATGGTGAATCTTCCTCTGCTGGTGCTTCTTCATCCAGTCAATGTAATCCCTATAGAACTATGATACTTGATAGTCTTGGGGGTCAATTCCGCCTGAATGATAATGTTGATCGGCCAGTTCTTCAGACATCAGTCCCACCAGATACTACAGCGGTTGATATCACAGAAGTAGGGGCTGCGGTAGAGATTGAATTACCGAATAAAGAAGCTGCAAAATTTTACGAGATGTTGAAAGCTGCCGATGAATCTTTGTATAAGAATTGTCCTAAATACACTAGGTTTTCAGCAATGACACAGCTCTTAAACATTAAGGCCGATTGTAATATCAGCGGAGTTGCGTATGATCGGATTGCTGGATTGATTAATGGAATGCTGCCTACTGATAACAAGTTTGAGCCTACTTTTTATAAGACTAAAAAGCTAATGAGAAAATTGGGGCTTGGGTACAAAAAAAAATACACGCGTGCCAAAATAACTGCATTTTATATTATAAAGAAAATGTGCAGTTGGATAAATGCCCTGTATGTCAACACCCTCGTTACAAGGAGAAGAAATCGGTCCGACAGAAAAATATCCCGTTTAAGGTGCTTCGGTATTTTCCACTAACACCGAGGCTTCAAAGATTATTCATGTCGGAAAAGACAGCCCCCTACATGAGTTGGCATGCAAGAAGACGTGATGATACAGTAATGACTCATCCATCTGACAGTGAAGCATGGAAACATTTGGATACATGTTATCCTTCATTTGCTAGGGATACTAGAAATATCAGATTGGGATTGTGCACAGATGGTTTTAATCCGTTTGGACATTCTGCAACTCCTTATTCAGTTTGGCCAGTGTTGCTGACAGTTTATAATTTGCCACCGTCAATGTGCATGAAAGATGAATTTATTTATCTTTCGATGATTATTCCGGGTCCTAAGGGTCCGCGAAAAGAAATTGACATATTTCTCAGACCCTTGATAGATGAATTGAAAACATTGTGGACTGAGGGAGCTGTCACTTATGATTGTCATCGGAAGCAAAACTTCAATTTAAAGGCCGCGGTCTTGTGGACAATCAATGATTTCCCCGCGTACGGCATGTTGTCGGGTTGGAGCACTCACGGCCGACTCTCTTGCCCGTATTGTATGGAACACTCTAAATCAATCAGTCTTCAGAACGGACGAAAAATCTCATTCTTTGATTGTCATCGTCGATTCCTACCGGTTCATCACCAGTATCGAAGGAATCGTAATAAATTTACTAAGGGCAGAGTCGAAAGAGATGGGCCACCACCGATGTTGTCTGGTGAACAAATGTTAGCACGTGTTTCAGCACTTCCAGATATAGTATTTGGTCGCAATGAAAGAGTGTCAGGTTTTGGCCAAACACACAACTGGGTGAAAAAAAGTATCTTTTGGGAATTGCCCTATTGGAGTTCATTATTGATTCGACATAATTTAGATGTCATGCACATTGAAAAAAATGTGTTTGATAATATTTTCAACACTGTGATGGATATTTTTGGAAAAACTAAACATAATATCAAAGCCCGACATGATCTAAAAATACTTTGTAAAAGACCAGAGTTGGAGTTACAAGAGGTCAACGGACGATATCTGAAACCGAAGGCCCTATATGTGTTAAATAAACAACAGATCAAAGATGTTTGTCAATGGGTAAAAGAACTCAGATTACCCGATGGATATGCTTCGAACTTATCTCGATGTGTGAACGTCGATAATTGCAAAATATCAGGGATGAAGAGCCATGATTGTCATGTATTCATGCAGAGATTACTTCCGATCGCATTTCGAGATCTTCTACCTGATAATATTTGGGGTCCGTTGACTGAATTAAGTATGTTTTTTAGAAGCATCTGTGCAAATGTCCTTCGAGTCGAAGATATGTCAACACTTGAAAATAATATTGTTGAAATCATATGCAAGCTGGAGCAGTTTTTCCCTCCTGCATTTTTTGACTCGATGGAGCATCTACCGATACACTTGGCATACGAGGCACGAGTTGGTGGCCCCGTTCAATATCGTTGGATGTACTTATTTGAAAGATACATAAATCGTCTGAAGAAAAAAGTAAAGAACACCGCAGCTGTTGAAGGATCAATATCTGAATCGTATATCATCCAAGAAATTTCAACATTCTGCTCATTTTACTTTGAATCGACAGTACAGACAAGATTTGATCGTCTTCCACGTAACGACAACGGGGGTGTTCGACATTCAGATGGACGTTTAAATATATTTTGTCACTCTGGTCGTGCTTTTGGTTCTCGTCCATCTCGACACTTAAGCGATGAAGAGTATCATTTGGCACACTTGTATGTATTACTCAATTGTCCAGAGATTGAACAATTCATTGAAATATTTGACATTGAGATGGTGCAAAAATACTCTATTCACAACGATCAAGAATTGGAGAGATTACGGAATCGTGATTTCCCTACTTGGATTCAGACTTACAGCAAAGATCACAAAGCTGAAATAGATGAAAGAATATTTGAGTTTGTTAGTGGACCGTCGCGACTTGTGTCGTGCTATAGCGGATATTTTGTTAACGGGTATAAATTTCACACGATTGAATATTCATTTGCAAAGAAGACGATGAATGCTGGGGTCTGCGTGAAAGGGACAACCTATGTTGAAGTGATATGGATTTTTATGGACTGATGGAAGAAGTGATAGAGTTGCACTACTTCGGCTTGAAATCAGTGATCCTATTTAGATGTCATTGGTTCGATACAACAGAAAGGGGCATGAAAGTTCATCCAAAATACAAACTTGTTGAGGTTAATTACAAATCGAAATTGGCAGCAAATGAGCCTTTTATATTGGCATCACAAGCCGAACAAGTATATTACGCGAAGTATCCGGCTCGAAATAAAGATAGAGCGGATTGGCGTGTAGTCTGTAAGACAAAAGGTAGAGAAAAAATTGATCCGATAGTAGGAGAAAATGATCCTCCTGGTTTCTATCAAGAAGATGATCTTCCTGCTGTGGATCGTATTATTCCAATACTCGAGGATGCAGACACAACGTCAATTCAATTAGAAGTTGAATATGCTGATGATGACGATCATGAAATTGAGGAAGCTGGAGATGAAGAAGATGAAGAAGAGGAAGAAGAGGAAGAAGAAGAAGAATTCGAAGACTATTATTCAGATGATGAGGAATAATTGTAAAGTATATATTTTATTAAATATATCTCTACTATTTATACAATAATCTGATTATATGTATGTTCGACAGATATGTCTGGTCGTGGTTATCGACGCAGGAGAGCTTCGGAGTCTCCGATCGGTGAGACTCCAGCACTTACTCATGCTGCTGATCCTCCTGTTGCTAATCCTCATGAGGATGATACTGCCGAGGCTAGTACATCCAGACGCAGGCGGCCACGCGGGCCGAACAGGTGGCAGCCTCCACCAGCCACAGAGTCACGTAGATTGATTAGCGTGATTGGGGAGCGGTAATATATCATGAATTATGAATCATTACAAATTCATTATATCATAATATAATATTAAAATTTATTTTTGTTGTGCAGGTTCGAGCAAGAAGAAGTGCCGAGGAGCATTTCTTCTACTATCCGACGATACATGCACGGGGCATGGCCTACGTGGTCTCACGTGCCTAGCGAGCACGTCGACATGTTATGGCGCGAGTTTGAGGCACGTATTATTATTTTTTACATGCATGATGATATATTAATATTGGTACTGATATTATTATTTTGCAGGCTCGCTATACATGGGCCGAGGACCAGAGGCCCTTCATTTACGCTGCCTGGGAGGCTATTTCCCGGGCAAGGTACAACGGGCAGCTGGGGCAGGCTCGGTCCCAGGCGATGGCCCGAGCTGGGACCACTAACATCGCGGAGACTCGGGGATACGGCCCCGGTTGGATTACTCCGAATATATGGGACCAGCTCGTGGGGATATGGTCGACGGATCGATGGCAGGAGGTTTCTCGGAATGCGGCTAGAAATCGCATGTCGGGGGGAGCAGCGCGTCACACCGGCGGCTCTGTTGCATTTGCAGTGCACGCAAACCGTATGGTAAGTATATCGTTTAATTATATATTTTATTTGTTATTATGTGTACTAATTAATGTATTTGTTTTGTAAATGTAGACGACGGTGTCGGATGACGGGAGTGTCCAGCGACCCTCCCCGATGGCGGTGTTTGAGCGGACTCACCGTCGAGCACATGGGACGGGGGAGTACATCCACAACCGCGCTGCATACATTATGGTAATTATATATTTGTTTAAGTTATTCATTATATATTTATAATTTAAGTTTTATGATAAATATTAAACAAAAAATCAAACTCGAGTAGGAGACCTACAGCCAGACGGTGGTGC
The DNA here is from genome assembly GCA_034359265.1 of Canna indica. NCBI lineage: Eukaryota > Viridiplantae > Streptophyta > Magnoliopsida > Zingiberales > Cannaceae > Canna > Canna indica. Next base: position 61,410,663 of record CP136897.1, read on the forward strand.
AGCGCGGGGGTACCCCCGAGGACTTTGACGCAGCATCGTGGGTCGAGGCCGCAGGTGGCTGGGACCATGGCCGCGTATATGGCTTCGCAGATAGTGGTCATGCGCGAGCCGTGCTAGGGCCACTTGGGGCACCGACCCCTCCGGTCGCTGGTGAGCAGCCGTCCACCTCTAGATCCAGTTATGATCATAGTAGCAGAATAAGGACTCTAGAGGAGACGGTCGCGCGTCAGAGTCAGATGATGGAGGAGATGCATGCTATGCTACGCAACATGTCAGGTCATCCCGCAGCAGGCATCTCTTCGGCATCATCTAATCCATCGTCCTCGACTCAGTCCACGCCGGTGTACACTCAAGCACTCCAGACCGCGCCATATGATCCAGACCATCCTCCATCGTGATCGTGAGATTTTTTGTTTGGATATTGAACTTGTTACTGAGATATTGAACTTGTTTAACTTATTTTGTTTGGATATTGATACTTCAATTTTGCATTTGAATTATTTTTATACTATCGTGGATAATTATCAATATAAATATAATTGTTTTGATGTATATCTTGGTGTGTTTGTGATGTGTGTATGAGGGTATGGGTGTGTGAGTTATGTATCAGATAATGTATCAATGTATCAATGGAAATTAGAAATTGTAAATTTTTCTGCTTGCAGGTGAACATCATCTGCAACGGCTTTCCCACGGCCGTCCGTGGGAAAGCCGTTGCTAAAAGTGTATCGAAAGTCGTTGCTAATGACCTACAGCCACGGCTTAGCGACGGGGTTTTACTAACGGCGTTGCTACGGACTCGTGGTCGTTGCTATTAATTTTATCAGCAACGGCTGCGGGTCTGTGGCAAAACCATCGCTGATAATATTTTTAGCGACGGCCCGAGCGGCCGTTGCTGATAATGTTTTGAGCGACGGCCCGAGCGGCCGTTGCTGATCCGTTGCTAAGTCATCAGCAACGCGACTTTCTGTCACGGCGCTATTGCAACGGCTAGGCCGTTGCTGATGCACTTCAGCAACGGCTCAGCAACGGCATCAGCCGTTGCTGATGGCCATTTTTCTAGTAGTGTTCTCTCGGGTCCATGCCGGTGGCACTCTAGCCGTCGGCGATCACCCCCTCCCGCCGGCCTCCCCCGGCGCCGGCGAGGCAGCATCATGCCTCCCGCGACTGCCGGATTCCCCCTCCTACCACCTCTGGTCATCCTCAACCAATTTCTCCTTCCCTACCCGCCGAAGAACAAGGAACTAGGAAATTGACATAATATAAAGGTAAAAACTATAATAAACCACTCACACAATGAAGGAGAAGGTGAAGATGGAGTTTAGCGGCGATGATCCGGTCACGACGACGATGAACCAATCTCCGATCAAGCCTTCCTATCTTCTTCTTCAAAAGAGACGTGCGGCTTCCCCCCTTGGAGTCGTACCATCTCTTCTCCTCATTTATTATTTTCTTCTTTTTTTATTTTATACCAAAATACCAAAATACCCTTAGAGACTTGAGTGAGCCCAATCTATGTCTAGACTCAACCGAATCGAGTCCCGATCAATTCTCCGGACACGACTCGAACTCCACTCGAACCAAACCTTCCATTCGACTTAAATAAATTTAAATTTTACCTCACGCAATTGGGTCATACATCAAGTCGCACCCTCTGGCGATTCACTCGGCCCGCTCCAACGCGCAACCCGACTTCCCACAAAAATCAAATAAACTAACTAATTTAGCACGCTTATTACAAATCTGAATTTCAAGTTCAATTTCAAATGAGACAATTGTTGTCAATCCCAAAGTTTGGGATAGATTAGGGAGAAACATTAAATATTAGGACAGATTTATTACAAGGACCAAAGTTTGGGATATATACATTAATTTTCCTTATTTATATAATATTATAATATTTTTTATTACATGCTGACGTGGCACAAGTGATAATAAAAAGATATTTTTTAATCTGCTGAGTCAGATGTCACGTCAACACCTAATGGTTGCATTGACGAGCATCTAACGTCGGGCTAAAATTTATATCAATCTGATAAATTAAAGATCGGACTAGATTTATGAAAATGGTCATAGTTTGGGCTATATATATTAATTAACCCATTTTGAAAACAGTAGGCTATCGCTGCCTCGTTTTGCATGCCGAGTTGTGAATCATATTTTATTGTATTATTCTGGGGTTGTATAGTTGTTTATGACTTTAGAAATGGTTGAATCTCATCCTAACTCATGTTTGGTTACCCTATATCGAAGTGTTTACCTTATTATTTCCTACCGTTGAATTTGTTATCTATTGTTATTGATACTTCTTATGCATGATTGTTGGCTCATGTATATATTGAAATCATGTTGTTGCATATATAATATTTGATATTTCAGAATTCAAGTAGACATATGTTGCATTCTTTATTGCATGATACTATTTCAGAATTCAGGTAGATTTGATATTTTAGAATTCAAGTAGATCTTATGTTACTTGCATCATTATTTAATTGTTGTTATGTACATTTCACGAGTTAATATCATTATTGATAGCATCCTCTACATGTTGTTATATTATTGTAGTTGTGAGATTATATTGGCATGTCTCTTATTATAACCTAGGGTTATTAGACGAAAATGGCCACAACTTTTGCGAATTTTTTAATTTTGGCTAATCCTTTGATTGGTCTCAATTGTATATAAAAACTTTCGATTTGGTTTCAATAATAGCCCCCCATCTGCGAACCGTGAGTATGGCCGTTATTTCGCTGACGTAGCGATCCAGAAATAATTTAAAAAATCTCACTCGCCATGTCAGCTTGATACACATAGGATTGCTTTTCAATATTAACCCGGGTCCCACCCTCACTCACTCACTCACTCTCCCTCCTCCTTCCCTGCCACCCTTCATCTCTCATCATCGACGAGACGCTGCGGACCAACATCACGACGATGGGGCCGCTGGTGCTGCCGGCAACTGAGCAGCTTCGGTTCCTGGTGAGCCTGGTGGCACGCCGACTTGGCGTGTGCTGGTGGAAGGGAAAAAGAAGGCCCTCGACAACATCATGTAGTTCCCACTCGCGTCCTGCGCCACCACTACGTTCGCCATCATCGTCGGTCCTTGTAAAACTTCTATATCTCATCGCACCTTGGGTGCGACCTCTCGAATGCTAGGAAGGTGTGCACTTGACCTCTAGCCTCAATTGAACTCCACCCAGGAGGCTTTGAAATCTTCTGCTACTTCATCAGTAGTCTCATTCTTGCAACACCATCCCAACGATTTGCCTATGCATAGATGTTTGACATTAGGACATACCAACCTACATTGCTTGGGTCAATCATGAGGAGCCGCACCACAACTCTCTCAACAATGTCAACATTTCCATGGATTTTGCAAGCATTCAGAAGCCCACCCTACACCCCCTGCATCCAGCTCTGTATCCATGTTTCTAATGAACTCATCAGCCTCATCAAGTCTACCTGCCCAACCAAGCATGTCAACCATGCAACTAAGGTGCTCCAACGTATGCTTGATCGTATACTATTGGACCATTTTACTAAAGTATTATTGTCCCATTTGAACCATTCCTTTATTGCTGAATCCAGTCAACAACCCAATGAAAGTGATGCTGACTCCAGATTCTACCATTTCAAGGAAGAGAAGCTCTGGATCTTTTGCTAGTCCATGCATCCCGTATCCACAAATGATGGAAGTCCAGCATATCAAATCTCTTTCAGGCATACTGTCAAACACTCTTCGTGATTCCTTGCAGGTGTCCTGGTTGCCGAGCATGGCGCTCATCTAGGAGTGGAGGTCGGAGCAACGGTTCCTAGTACCGACGGCGGAGAAGGTATTGGAAGCTTAGGAGGAGGAGAGAGTCCATGTGAGCTCGTTGGAGAAGAGGTCAATCAGGTCGAGGTAGACGTTGACGGCGGAGGAGAGGCGTTGGTCGTCTCCCATGACCCCGGAGAAGGTGAAGAGGAGGGAGGTGACGCTCTTGAACTCGTCGAAGGTGGAATGCAGGGTGGAGAGGAAGGAGCTCGTGGGTAAGTACGACTCCAGTTTCACATTTGAAGCGGCACAGGCATGCGTGAGGAAGAGGGTGAAGAAGAGAAGCATAAAAGCAGAGGTGTATGCGGAAGAAGCCATTAAGTTGCTATCGCTGCAGTCTGCAATGGGAGGATATGAGCTCACCAGGATCACCAGGAACTGGAGCTACTCTGTCGTCGGCAGCACCAGCGGCCCCACCATCATGATGTTGGTCCGCAGCGTCTTGCCGGCGATACCCATCAGTTCCTTAGAGAGTCTGATCCCAGAGTTACCGTCGATGGAGGAGACAGATGGAGGGTGGCGAGGAAGAATGAGGGGGGAGAGTGAGTGAGTGAGTGAGTGAGTGAGTGAGTGAGTGAGTGAGTGAGTGAGTGAGTGAGTGAGTGAGTGAGTGAGTGAGTGAGGGTGGGACCCGGGTTAATATTGGAAGCTGACATAGCGAGTGAGATTTTTTTAATTATTTCTAGATCGCCACGTCGGTAAAATAACGGTCATACTCACGGTTCGTAGATAGGAGAACATTATTGAAACCAATTCGAAAGTTCTTATATATAATTGAGACCAATCAAATGATTGACCAAAATTTAAAAATTTGCAAAAGTTGAGGTCATTTTCGTCTATTAACCCTATAACCTACTATTGGACGAAAGCCCTGGACATTATTTATTATTGGCTCGAGGTATATGGGCAGTGACACTTGTGATCACAATATTATCACACAAGGTGCGAATGTGCAGCATCGAGGTGTGAGATGCCGACGCGCTATCCTTCAGGGTTGTCGCACCTCTTGCTTGAGCGGGCTTAAGGTGCCAGTCTCGAGGCGCGGGAGTGCGGGGGTAACCCACAGTCCACTACGCTCTTGATTGGGTCTATGCATGCATAAGTAGATAGTGGATGTATTTCAGTTGACATGATATATATTGTAGGATATATTGACATTTTGATGAATCAGTCGCACCCACTAGCATCATGACATGATGTTGTCTATCTTATTTATTAGCATATTGTAGAATCCTACTTAGCCTTATACTAATATTATTGTTTTTGCCTCAGATCATCAGGTATGATAGCGGTTCGTTGTTGGGTAGCTAGAGTCTCGAAGGAGGAGACGTGCGGGTCGAGATTTGGGATCTCCATGGCCACGACATGGAATCTCTTCATGTAGTCTCTCTGCTACTCATGTTGTCCTTGATTGATATAATGGAGGGCTTCAGTCTTGGAGTAGATCTGCGACGAAGAGAACTGATTGGTGAAGGTTCAGGAGAGCTCTTAAAAAGTATGTATAGACCCTGACAAGCGAGTAGAAAACCATAGTAGCGCGACCTTCTCCAGGAAGGTTGAAAAGGCTTGGCAAAGGATGGGGTCGATTGCGCCATTAAGGAGAATCATTGACCTGAACATCATCAGGTGAGTGCTCGTATCGCCCATGCCATTGTAGAGCTGGAGCGTGGTCGACAGCTTGAAGTTGTCGGGGAGCCAAACTACCATGATGTGCTCGACGAAGGGTCCCGAGTTGATAGTGGGGGGAGGAGCGGTCTGTTGGCCTAAGATTTTCAATCTTGGTCTTAATCTCGGTTTTGATGATAACAAAGATTGAACTAATATTTTCATGGAGAAATATTTCCAGGTTCCATATCGGTTGGCGCATGAAGTTCTCGGTCGAAAATATCAAAAAATCTGTGAATCAGAAGGACATTGGTCGACACGCTCGGATTTGTCGGGAAGAATAAAGTTTAGGTTTAGGTTGTCTAGAATGATTGTATACTAATCTCCATTATGATGCAAAGATCCCTAAAGAACCAAACCCGAAACACAAACTAGAAGAAAGAACCTTAGGTGTGGTCAACCAAACTTCAACTGGAATGTACCAGTATTCCAGTATTACCAAGAGTTTTCAAGTCATAAACAACCCGGATGAACATCCTGGAATAGCCCAGAACAACCCGGATAGACATCCCAGAATAGGCCGGAAAAACCCGAATGGACAACCCGGGACAACCCAGATTGACATTCCGAAATTATTTGGAAAGTACTGGTACTTTCCAAGTATTCCGAGAATTAACTAGTTAAACTGTCCAGAATTACCTGAATGCCCCCAACGACTCTATTTTGAATTTTTACCCGTTGAGCCTATTTGAAATCGAGCTCCTACCATTGGGATCTTTATATAAGACCTCAAACTTACCTTCCAAAGTATCTAACACTTCATGAGACATCTATTGATCATCCCTAAGCTTCTTTGAGCCAATCTTTGTGGAAACCCTAGCTTTGAGCTTCTACCTTCTTGATTGAGCCTTCAACCTTGAGTTTCATTCACTACTAAAAAAACATCTTCTACGACGGCCACTGCCGTCGCAGAAGCTCTTCGGCGACAGCAGCCAGCGGTCGCACAAGTGCGTCGCCGAAGCTTTGGTCACAGAAAATTGTGCAACCGCAAGGAGAACGGCCACAATAAAAAATGATTTGCGACGGTTGGACGCCGTCGCACAGCTACTGTGACCGTTGTGCTTTGCGACCAGATCATAAACCTTCTGCGACGGGTATTGCGGTCGCAATGCCATCGCATAGGTATGTTTTTAAAAAAAAATGAAAAAATATAAAATTGAAAATATAATATTTTCTGATAGATTGAAGCTAGATTATCCAACGTCATTACTGCTTTTCTCATCACTCGGACAAGACAAATCTTCAAATGGAGAGAACAATACATGATTGCATTCACTCTCCTGATGCAAATTTGTGCTGGTATCGTCAGTTTGCAACAAACCAAAACAAGAATTAAGAACACCATCAGAAGACCAAGGCACAATTGGAAACATGAAGCTTAGATCTTGCTCATAATCGGTTGAATTATAGGAGCCAAATAATGTTTGTGCCATCATTTCAGTCTCGGATTGTGTAGTGGCATCAAATGAACTCCACATTGCCTCCTCAAACACTCCCAGAAATGCAGAGGTTGGAGAAGCTATACATATTTATATACACAAGAGGTCAGTAAATTTTGACTTCAATTATCTAAAGTCAACTAGTTGTTAATCTGGTGCGGTAATCCAAGTATAATGAGTGAAAATGGTTGGAATTAGAGCTTAAACTCATGCTTCTTTGAGGTTCATTCAATGCACTATCTGTTGGTGAAAATTAAATAATTTACTAAGTATTCCTATGAACCAATAAAGAATGATACCAACTATTCCGAGGAAGAATAAAGAACATAATTTACCAAGTTCTCTGCTCCACGAAGAATGATACCAAGTATTCCTTGGACTAGCTGACCTTTCACGACCAGTTCGCGGACTACGCTCCCAAACTCGGGGACTGTAGCATTTCTCTGATATCCTAGGACTACTACTGAATCCCTTACCATCAGCTGTTGGCATTCCCCTGCCATCAGTTCACTTGGCATTACTCCTGTACTTCCCATGTCAACCTCCTGCAAGAATCAAAACAAATCTTATTAGTCAACACCATTTGTGTAAATCAGGATGTTAGTGATATTGATTACTTCCCATGTCAACCTCCTGCAAGAATCAAAACAAATCTTGTTAGTCAACACCATTTATGTAAATCGGGATGTTAAAATATGATCTGGTGATTGATGACATTAATTTTTAGACGAAACGTTTGCATGTTGAACGTGATGGCTGGTAATTCTTCGTACTCGGCTGCATCAAGATCAGTGAGATGAGCCCCCTTGAAAAGCTTGGAGAAAATGTATTGTCTAACAGGAACCAAAAGCATGATCATTAGAGGAAATTGGGCTCCAGCTATCGGAATCCATGTGATGCCAAAGCACACTAGCAAATACATGGTTTGGAAGCACACTAGCAACCTCATGGTGAGCTGGAGAGGGGGCGGCGAACGCCACTCCGCCGGCCATCAGGCCGCGCAAGAGGGCACCCAGGTCGCGCCTCTCGCGCGGCATCAGGGAGGGCTGGCGGCCCTCCCACCTACCGTAATCCGCGACAGGTGGAAGGGAGGGCTGAGCCGGCCTCCCCTTTTTCCATCGTTGGCTAAAACCCTAGCCGACGACAGCTATGGTTTTGGCGGAGAGAGAGAGAGAGAGAGAGAGAGAGAGAGAGAGTGATCGAGCGGGAGAAGTAAAAAAGAGATGGGCAGGTCAGAAATTTACTCAGTGACGGTTTTGCGACGACAACATCGCCATCGTAAATTGCGGTCGCGAAGCCGTCGTAACGTCATTATATTTTGCGACGGAGAACTAACGGTCGCAATGTCATCGCAAAATATGATACTCTGCGACCCCCAGCGGACGGCAGACGCAGACCCGTCGCCATCTGCGACTGCTTGGCAGCCGTCACAAAATGCCTAATTTCTAGTAGTGATATTATCAAAGGCATCAAGAGGACTAGAGAATTTGTGTTGGAGCTAAGTATTTTTTGTTGTTGTATTTTGTAGCTCCTTTTTACTTGTATTTTTTGTGTTTATTTCGTTGCTACTCAAGTGTGTAAATATCTAGTGTGTAATCTTGAGTTTGGTGATTGCCATGGTGTAAAGACTTAAATCCATTGGTGTAAACTTAGTTTGCTAGGATTAGTGATTATTGTCCTTAGGTGATAGTGAGGTGGGAGAGTGCTCTCGGTAGGAAGGCGGAGACTTCCGAGTGTGGAAGTGCCCTCGGTGTGAGAGCGTAGATTTTCCGAGAAAAATTCCTCATTGTAAGGAAACACTCATAGTCTAGTAAAATCAAGTTTGAAAATCCTAAGCGGGGGTGCTTAGGTAGTGGAGTAGGCATTGGGGCCGAACTACTATAAATCTATCTTGTTTGCATTACTTATATTATGTTTTGGTTATAACTTGTGTTATTTACTCAGCTTTCGCATTCATCTAGTTAAATTGAGCACTTGCCTAAGTAATCAAGAAAATGATTAAAACCGAATTTAGTCTAAAGATCAATTAATATACTATTCATCCTCCCTCTAGTGTATGCCATTTCACCTACACGGTCTTTGTGGCCTTAATGTCCTCCTCTTCTCTCTGATGGTGTGTGCGAGAGACCTCGTCTCGGAAGACGGAGGCTGGCCTCTTGGATCTCTCCAAGTGGTTGTCTTCATCGCGTTTTGAGAGGTGGTGTTCGTGCTCGGCCGAGTGTTATTTCGGGGACCGCCTCAGCGTCTCGACTTGGGCTACTAACCGTTGGTCAAGCGTCGAGACTCTTCTGGTGAAAGGTTGGCAGGTTCCGGAGTGTCACTCCTCACTATTTCAACGTTTCCAATTAGCGGGGAAATATTGCTGCTAGGGTGTTGCCTATGTGCGGCGGTATTGGCCTAACTCTGGGTACCAACCATTGCGAGGAAGGTAAGATTTATTAGGCCCCATGGTGGGCGCCAAATGTTCTTGCCTAAAGTCGAGATGATGCGGTCAAATGCGTCTCTTAATTGGTCAAGTGCGTCGTGTAGGGGGGAATATAAATTGGAATCTAGTTGTACATGATGTGCGTCATGTCTATATATAGTGCATGATTGGGGGATGTCTGACGATAATGCCTTCGAAATCTCGTAGGGACTTGCTCATAATTGGTTGAGGCTAATCAGAGAGATATCGGGTTCATAATTGATGAAATTTTTATAATTAATGAGGGCGTAACTATCCTTGTATGACCGGGCGTAGCCCCCGGGCTAATGGTGTTTGGCTTGACTTGAGTCGGGTTCATAAATGTGGGTGCTTCTGGGCCTCATCCGGTCGGACTTACAATGCTAGTCCAGTCCAGTTTCTTAAAATATATATAGTTGCTATTTCCTTAAATATATATATTAAATTTTTTCCATGGAGTATATTGCTACTTTTATTCCCAAAAACAAAATTCCTATTCATTTTTTCCCTAAATCAAAAAGTAAATATTTATATACCCAGATTATCCTCTGCATATCATTTTAAACTGATTCGACCAATTTTAAACAGGTTCGGGAAATTCCTCCAAAATTCACAATAAAATATATTATTCATAGGTAAATCACTTTCATAACTTGTATCAGCAAAATAAATTTTTTAGAGTTGAAAATCAATTATTTTTCACCATTTTTAACTAGGTCGGCCAATTTTAAACATATTCGGGAAATCCATCATAAATTCATAATAAAATCATAAATTTTTATTATTCATAGGTAAATCACTTCTATGACTTATATTGGCAAATTAAGTTTTTTAGAGTTGAAAATCAATTTTTTTCACCATTTTCAATTAGTTCGGCCAATTTTAAACTAGTTCAACCAATTTCTACGGAGATGTCAACGGGACGGGGCGGGTACGGGGGTGCCTACCCACTACCCACCCCGCGAAATAAACGGGTACCCGCTACCCGTTTATTCCCCGTAGATACTCATTTAATTACCCGCGGGGGGACGAATACCCACGGGTATTGGCGGGTACCCATGATACTTTAAAAAATATATAGATTACAATATTTTAATAACACTTTAACTCTTAAAGTATTTTGATAATAACTTCAAAGTATAACAACTTTGTTTTGATTAATACAAAATTTTGATAACAACATCATCATAAGGTTTCAAAGCATAAAGTATATGTGTATTGAATTAGTTATGGTTTTTTTAGTATATGTACCAAGAGTAATATTGTAATTTAGTCATTTTCGCGGGTAACGAATACCGGCGGATACGGGTATTATACCCGTACCCGCCCTATATAATAAACGGGCAAGAAAAATTATCCGTGAAATCTCCGCGGGTAGAAAACTATCCCTCATATCCGTCATAAACGAGTAAATACCCACGGGTACCTGCCTAAATGGGTAATATTATCATCCATAGGTATATGGATATATACTTCCTGGTTTAGGAAAAAAATAAATATGAATTTTATTTTTGAGAATAAAAGCAACAGTTTCAAAAAAAAATTGGCATAGAAACATTTACATAGGTGGGTCCATCTACTTATTGGAACACAATCGATCCATGGATCATTTAATAGGTTTGGGGAAAATTTTATTAGCATGAATGGAATATTTCATAGTGCTTAGGTCTTTAATACCTAATTCATCATTTTTTTTACTTCTAATCATCACTTCCCAGCTTACTAGATTTCTTATTTTCCTTGCTTGAGTTCCAAAGGAATCTCCCAGAAGTCTTGTATTTATTGATGACTTTTTCATTGATCAGTTGAGAGAGAACAATTATTGAATAGTTAAAATAAAAACATATTCATTATCTAAGTATTATTATTAATCATCCTCGTTGAACCAACAATTGGAAATTAAAACTAAAATTCTCATCCACTTGAAAGATAGGATCCAAATTTGTTAAAAAGATAATTATTTTAATTATAATTACTATGAATTATCAACTCCAACAATGATTCCTTCTATTTGTAGACGGTAAAAAATAATTCTCAATTCGAACAATTAATCTATCTATCTATAAACGGGCAAAAAAGAATATTACAAGAATAGCGTTTGTGTCCAATTGAGTTCATCAAAATTGACCAACATTGATTTAGCAATATGGGTATTATGAATACCAAATTACTGGTCAAATAAGCAATTCATACCAAAGTAACATTGCAGCTTTTAGCTTAAACTAAAACATGCAACCATAAACTACTGCAAAGGATCTATAAAATTCAAGAGATTGCAAATTCCTGTCAAATTCGAGAGACTACAAATTCTTGGAATATAATATTAAGGATAAATTACAATAACCGTCCCTTTTTTTTGTAACTAATTATTACAAAACTTCTTTTATTATTTCAAAATGCTTAAAATATTTTTGTAACTAAAAATCCCATCAACATTCCTCTAAACTATTTAAAATATTTTTAAAATAAAATAATATATTTAATATTTAAAAATATCCTCATCACCTCATTATAAATCAAAACTTATAAGTCATTCACTAATCTAACACTTAAATAGATCTATAAAAAAAAATAAGAAAAATTGTTAATAAAACTAGTCAAATTTGAAAAATAAATAACTTGGAATATGAGATGACGGATGATGTGGATGTTTTAATTATTAAAATATATTAGTTTGTTCAGAAAAATTATTTTAGTTCATGCAGGAAGATGCCGAATGAATTTTCAAAAGAATCCCAAACATTTTGCAATTAATCTTAAATAGAGAAAAGGTCATTACGAATTTACAACTTATCCTAAAATTAAAGGAATGCTTGTATGCAATTCACACATTCTGCTGACAAAGTAGAATATAGAAATGAACAAAAACCTGAGAAACATCTTAATGCACCGTCAATAACTTCAGGAGTAAGATATTGTAATGAATGAATTGTCCAATGATATCATCTCAATAAGGTAAGGTAATAGAATGCAAATCGATGACTATCTCAAAAGAAGAATCAGTCCTTTCCGTATTTCTTCTCATAACACTACTAAAACCTCAGCTATCTGGGGGTCGATTACATAATTCTTTTTCCGTCATTTGAGATTTGTGCAGGCTCGTATTCTTGTTATACAACATTCCTTTTCTCATGAGATAACACATACATGCCCATTAAAGCAAGAAAGCAAAGGGAATGAAGCTGAAATTACTTTCATCACATGATAATGAAAACCCCTCTATCATCCTTATTTGAAGAAACATCCACTCCAATATGTTGTACTATTTACATCTCAACAAAACCTTTTCCCATCCGTGGAAGCATGGGGTATGGAGATTGCCTTCACTTCTGGAATCCTTCCCCTCACCGAGAATAAACAAAGTGAAGTAGCAAGGCTGAACAGAATAATTACAGTTAATCTGATGAGTGATCAGAGGATAGGGCAGGCCCATTCTTAATGTTCAATTCTGATATTGAAGCAAGTTCCCCTTCCAATACATCAAGGAGATCAAGGTAGTCATGCAATGCAGCATGAGACTGTAACAAGAGAAACACTTTAGGGAAATTCAGGTATGAGAAGATTGCATGAACATATGAATACCAATACTGAGTTCAAACCTGAAGAGTTCGGCTGTAGGCATTCCATAAGCGCAAGTCATGTCGAAAAAGATCAATAAGAACCTGAACAAATCAAAATTACATTACAATGTGCCATACTGATACAATAAGTTTGGCCACAATAATTCAGTTGTTTTATTCTGGATTAAGCAAGCAAAAAGGCAGGTGACAAAAGCCATATTGGGCCTTGAGGAGATGAAAAAGACGATGGTTCTTCCTAGGGCTGTCCATTCGGTTCGAACCGAACCGAACCAAATTTGTCCAAACCGAAATTTTTTTTATACCTGAATTCCAACCCGAACCCGAACCGAACTATACCTAAACCGATTTAACCCGAACCGAAATTATTCGGTTCGGTTCGGTTTTCAACCCGAAAACCGAAATTTTAATTATTTTAATTAAAAATTCAAAATTCAAAATAATTACTTAATATCTATTTAAGTAATTCTGCTAAAAATTAAAAAAAAAAAAAATTAATTAATTCGGTTTTCGGTTCGGGTCGGTTCCCGAATCCGAACCGAAATTCAAATTTCGGTTCAGTTCGGGTCAAAGAACCGAACCTACAATGATTGAAACCGAACCGAACCGAAAAATTCGGTTCGGTTTTTCGGTTCGGTTCGGTGTGAACCGAACCATGGACAGCCCTAGTTCCTCCTAAATGCATCAACGTAGATCGAGATGTAAGAAATCATGAAAGAAGTGTATATAACTTTTTCAGCATAGAAGCAATTTTAACACTCATAACAAATGATCCTTCAGATACAAACAGTAATTATCTTGGATCCTGGAGACACGTAACTCATGGATTCTAATTCGTATTTCATTCTAGATAAGTCCAGAAAATTAGCCATTCAGAACCTTTTTGGAAGAGGAAATGAATTTGATAACAAAATTGAATTGTTTTCAACACAGCTATAAGCATCTCCTACAGTGCAGATTAAAGATGCAGTTGACAATTTAATTTCAAAGAAACAAAGAATTTAGAACTTAAAAAGAGAAAGGACTTCAGCGGAACAAGACAACGAAGAAGAGGAAGACTTGAAGATTGCAGGGATGGCACTTCCCTTCTTCCTTTTTCTCTACGAAGAAGAGGAAGACTTGAAGATTGCAGGAATGGCACTTCCCTTCTTCCTTTTTCTCTTTCGAGAACTACTTATGTTTTCTATCTTCTATTTCCTCAACTGATCAGTAATTGCCAGCAGTTATATGGTGGTGTTATATGAATCTTAACATTTGCTTAAGACCACTAGCAAGAAAGGCCTACATCATCTTAGCATTTCAATCAATTTCTTAATTGTCATGTCCTAAGCCAAAACTAGGTGGGTTATGTGCCAAAAACATCTGATTAATTAGGGTGTGGTATGATTAATAGATTAGGTAGGTTATATGCAAAAAACATCACACTTAAGTAGGGTGGGCTTTGATACATAGGCTATTCAAAAGACTAACCCCACATTCGGTGTTGGACAATTTAGAGTTATAGATTAACTTGGTTATTACAATCACAAACCCACATTTTACATGGAGTCAGACTTCAGATCACTAGGAATCTAGGATCCTGAAAAGTGATGATGTCTGGCCAACCCATATCCAATGTGTATCTTTGCTGAAACACACTTTAACAGTAGCACATAGGAAGATGATATCATGGCTTCATTCCTATTCCTGATCAAAGTGTTAGTCATATCCCAAGCCCTAAAGCACATCGCAAATGCCTCCAAAGGAGAACTCACTTATAGAGATGGGTTGCAACTCATACAGTATTCAAGGTGAAGTTTCATAAATGAGATAGCATTATTTGATGAGATAGTACTGCATCTTCAATGTCCTTATCAAATTAGTGCATATCACACACAGTGGATAATTAGATATTTAGATTCCATAGGTGAGATGATGTGAGATTCCAAAGTTCTGGGACTCACAACACCTATTAACAAAATCCCTTTTAGAGGACCATCAACCAATGCAATGTGAGATTCACCAAAACCTACAGTAGGTTTTGAGGTAGCCTGGACATCATGCTCAGCTCGTTGTCGGATGTTCCGAAACGAGAGTTCTTCCCTTCAATCGACGGCTGCTGCTGCTGCTTCTTTTATAGAGTGTTGTTCCCGTAGTTAGGGCTCCTTGTCGGATGTTGTTGTTCTTGTGTCCCCCTCTTATGTTTTTCTTTGATGTTTATTTAAACCTTTCCCTTCTCTCCCTCTACCTGTAATCTTTTCAATTCTCTTGAATAAGATTCCAGGTCTTCTTATTTCAAAAAAAAAAAAAATCATGCTCAGCTCGTTTCTCTGACACCATAATCCTTACACCCTTTAAGCCCAAAACCATTGTGATGCTACTAAAAGAAAGAAATACATGATAGACAAAAATGTCCATAACTCACAAACTGTTGATATCCTATACTATCCACTAAAATGCCAGATTACTACAGACAACAAGAATGCAATGCAAGAAAACATTAAAATGGTTCCTCTCTTGCTACTTGAGAAGATCTTAATGTATTTTCAACCATATCTTAATGTATTTTAATGAAGTAAAAGAATAAAAAGCAAACAAAATCCCTTTACATTTTTTTCTGAATTGTTCTCTACCTGGGATGTAAAATGATTTGTTGCAAAGAAATATTATTACAGTTAAATTTGATTGGATGACCAACTTTCCTAAAAGCTTAAGCTGTTAGGAAAGAGACCAATCTATACATTTATATTCTTAACACTCTCCTCACTTGTGGGCGGGTGAACTTGAGGAAACTGACCTAAGCCCAACAAGTGGATTGACTTAATTGAGGTAGGAGATATTTTTTTTTTTAATATTGACGTTGGGAGGATTCGAACTCCCGCTCTAATACCATGTTAAATTTGATTGGATGACCAACTTTCCTAAAAGTTTAAGCTGTTAGGAAAGGGACCAATCTACACATTTATATTCTTAACAATTACATTACAAAGTAAAGAGAGAGAACCCGAGCTCCATTATCTTGTGTCAAGATATGATATTAATTAAGTCCAATCAAGTAATCTTTCTTATCAAATTTCAACACTAATATTCTCTTTTGGAAAGTTGGTCCAGGCCAAGCAATAATGTAACTGACATGTTTTCTCTAAATATTTCATGCCTCAGTTTAGATGACTTTTTAATTAGTAAAATTAGCAACTTGTTCAAAAATATGTGAAACTGCATAGTTAACTCTTGGCTGTGGTGAGCTATAGCTGCTTTTTTCCTTTCATATGAGGTACGTATGGAAAGTAGGAACCTACATAATAAAAACATCAAAACAGGTAATTACATCTCATAAGCATAATGACGTGTTGTCAGCCATTCCTTATAAGGAGCAGAGATGGGAAGCTTGGTCATTACTAACTTGGTCATGCCAATGGATCTTGTTCTATACATGCTTAGGAGCAGAGATGGGAAGCTTCACGTATTCTTATAAGGAAATGCTATAAGGAAAGTGCCTATAGCATTTCCTTATTCTTATTTATGTGTCAGAACTAATATTATGAGAAAATGAACAATAGAAAAACAGGAGCAAGGCCCCCACCTCAAACAAACACACTAACACCCAATATTTTTTATATCACAGTTATAAGACAAGGTGATAATGAAGAATGTATGGGCTACAAAATACAACTACATAAATACCTCTGAACGCCTCAATAAAGTAGCCAGAACTACAATCCACTCCTTAAATTTGACAGAGCACATATGCGCCAAAAGAAATTCAGCATCCAATCGGCTTTGGAGGGTATCCATTTGGAGCTGTGGACCAAAAAAGCTTTTTAACATATCATAGAATGCATATTAAAATTTTAATAATTCTAACTATTGCTCTTTATGAATTTTTTTATGCATCCGTACTTGGGAAAAACTTGAAAATGGAAAGCTTGTGGAATTTATCAGAAGAAATACTGCAATTTCAAGATGAATTGGACAATCAAGTATGACATAAAGTAGGCTATGAGACCCAAAAGCATATGGAATCACTAAATTTCTACCATCACAAGAAATTCTCAATCTCTGATGACTGCTGTAGAACTAATCAAAACAGGTGCTAATTTATTTTATAAACAAACTGTATCCTAAACTCTATATTATCTGTCCTATATTTTTCTTTTGCATATGGCTACCAAAAAAGGGGCAAGTCTTGGTGCAACAATAAAATTGTTTCAGACCAGGATTTGAGTCATTGAAATACTGCATCAACCCTCCCCAAAGCCTCATGCACTGAGATTGACCTTTTTAAATGGTCAACCTAACTATCATCAATATATTATTTTGGATAAACAAATTCAGAAATCAAATTGATCAAGGAAGGAAAATTTTGAGAATGTTTAAGTTGCAATGTATGAGCAGAAAACATTTAGGGAGATACATAATGGAAAGCAACCCTATGAATACAAGCTTTAGTACAAAGGATTCTCCACGAGGATTATATGAATAAAAAAGCTAAACCTTTTGGCCAATCAATTCAAGCCCTGAAGCAAAATTCTCCAAGCGGGCACTCCCCTGTCTTTCTCGTTGAAGATATTCCTGTAGTGGGTTTGGCTTTGTATGTTAAGCTTTAAAAAAGATGTCTACATTGAGGAGATATAACAACAAGAACCTCACCACCAGATCAAATTGTGTACCCTTTACAAATGCTACAAGCTTTGACAGTTCTTTTCCAGACATCAAATAGCTAGCATGGTTCTCCAAAATATTCTTGACAGATGCAATATGCGGGCTAAGGTCTTTGAATGATGTGCTGCTCCAAGAAGAAATTAGTTCAGGAGATAACCTTTAGGGGTTTTCCAGAATAAAGGTGAAAAACAACCACAAGATTAATATCATCTACCTTTTCAAGTCGGATGACTGCCTACGGGATGGAGAACGGAAAAGAAAGTAACCCAAAAATCTAGGAGAAAGCTTGTCAGAATCTGTATTAGCATTTTCATAATCTCTTCCAGATCTAAGCAAGAACCGCACCTACAGAATGTGAATCATACACAAGAATTAAGTATATCAACACTGACAACTGAAAATCAGCATATAATATAGTAATGATACCAGCTCCCCAGCAAGTTCATATAAAGACTCATCCAGTGTTGCCTGCAAGATCACAAATTTACTCACTAGATCAACCATTTAGTCCAAGGTAACATATATAACAATTAATTAATGATACAAATAAGTTTTTTAGATGTTTAAGTATCTCACTTGCAATAGACGAAGGGCACAGTACTGGCTCACAGCAGGACCTTCTAACTTAGCGATAACCTGTACATCCATTACTAATTGTGTTATAAGTCTCACTGATGTGAAAAACTTGGAATGCAAAAGCTTTATAACATTTCTTAACAAGAATATATTGATACATTGAAGTCAATAAAGGACTAATGACCCTTTCTCTTTAACCTTAGAAGGTGTTCCCCTCTAATCTGGAAGAAAACCAGAATACATTGTAGATGGTCCACCACTTCAATTGAAATCAAGCAAAAAATGGAACACCGAGTTTCTATTTGAAATAAGCTATACGAACTATTATAAAGATTTATTACCAATATATAGCAAGCGGCTGTCCTGTACCATCTTCGTTGGAAGCATTCTTCAAACAACCTTGATAGATGAAACAAAAACCATTAAACATTGGACTTAGCGGAACCAAAGAACAAATATTTTCAAATAAAATTAAGTGGTCTTATTGAGTCAAAGAAAACAAAGAAGGTAGCTCCAATTGAATTTTTATTTAAGATACTCTCAGTAAAACTTGAAAAATCATGTTATTAACTTGGTGAAGTTTTGCATGATCAGATTCATTCCAAACAAGAAATTGACATGAATGAAAAAAGGGTGACCCAGCGAATGAAGCAATCCCGCTTTTGTGGGCTCTGGGGAGGGCGGCCTTCCCCATGAGAGGTTGATTCTATGCTCGAACCCATAACCTCCAAGAAATTGACATGAATATCTTACCAAAATCTACAAGGGATGTCATTGGAATTTATACCCAAATTATAACCACCCACATGATAATTACAAATGGTTGGCAAATACTTCCCAAGCTTACATGTTGTTCTTGTTGTAATTACAAGATGGGATGCTAGGTCTTCACATGATCATAAACACTCTAAGCAAGCATTAAATCATTCATCCTTACAATCATAAGTTGAAGTATTACTAACAAGAACAGGAGGAATGCTAAACAGAAACACTTCTCACTTGTGTCTTTCCATGAGAAAAAGTGGCACAATGGAGATTAATTCAATCCAAGAAGTGCAACTTCATGGCAGGAACCCATGCATAACCTTTTTGAAATGTCCTTATTCCAGCAAGAAGTCAAAATGGTCAAAGTGTCAGTATTCACATCACAGCTTAGAATACCATCACACCCATCCATGGCTACCTTGCTAATAAGCAAGAAAATTCTTGCATGAAGAGTGTTAATCCTATTGCAAAAGCTATTTCGTACAAGAACTAATATAACAATGATGGATCATTTTGTCATGATTTTCCGCAAATGCAAGATTCATGTTCCCAGCATTTAATTTCTAATCCTCTTTAATCCTGTCTTGTACACCATCCGATTATCAAGTGAGATACTTCTTTTTTCAAAAGAATGCTTGTGGTATTCACTTCAATTTTTATTTGTATCCACTGAGACAAAGTATAGAGGGAACTTTTTCCAATAGGAGACCCATTCTGTGTGAAGAATCAAATTGACATAATAAACCCCCAAGCATTTGGCAATTGGATATGTCGAAGTGTTCAAACCCTCCTTAAGTTTGACCTACAAGGCTAGAACATGGCATGGCCTTACAAAACAAGCATAGATGCCAAAGATACCTTCATTATAGAGCATGAGATTATGGGAACTTTTGCCTCTCCAATATAAGACAGAAGTAGGTGAAAGTAGGGGTGAGCAATCGGTCAAGTTGAGTTTTGCCAGAATAACTCGAACCCGAATAAGGAGGCTTCTACTCCACCTGACCATATCCAAATAAGAGATCGCCCCCCCCCCCCCCTCGATTAACCCGAATAGCCTTTAAAAAAAAAATCAAAAATCATAATTATAAAAGATAATAATTCTCCAATGGTGAAAGAAAGGGTGAAAAATAGTATATGGAATGTCTCCATTAGGACTTGAACTCAAGACCTCTAAGATTTCATTTTCAACCTTCTAACCACAAAACCAACATCATCTTTTTGTAGCTATAATATACATGAGTATATATATTTAACTTACATTAAGGATCGAGTCAGGTATATCAAGGTTTTCACCCGACCTGAATAAGGAGTATGAAATCTCTAAAATTTAGACCCAACTCGATTTACCCGAATAACCCGACCCGAATTGAATTTTTGGGTCGGTTTTTTTGGATTATTCGGGTCGGTTCGAATTTTGCTCACCCCTAGGTGGAAGAACATTAACACGTATGCTACGAGTGCCAAACTCTTGTGTTGGTTGTGATAATTTGGCAAGGCAAATATGTCAATTTTACTCTATATGAAAAAAGAAAAAAAAATCAACGAAGATCAGATTAGAAAACAAAAATTTCTATATGAAAAAATATTTCCTTTATTCATCTTTTCATACTTTTCTTTCATCTACTCTGTTGAGAACATTAGACGAATTTGTCTCTAGTGCTGGTGACATTAAGTTTCTTTGTTCTTCCAATATATTGTACTCTCCATCTCTCCAAATATTGGAAAAATGTCATAACATGTGATCCACTCTTTCACCATCTCATATGGTATGAGAAGAGAAAAAAGCAATCTCTCTCGGTGCACAAGGCTCCCATGATGAACCCTCCCCCAACCCCACCATGATCAGTCATCAATTCCTCCCACTTGCCCTGATGGCAAGCTTCGCCTCCCTAGCCACCTCTTGCGCATCAAAACACTGACCCACTATCCTACCCTTCTTCTGTCACCCTAAACATAATGCACAGCCCAAATCCCACTACCATCACCAGTCGTCTCCATCATACACAAATCTTCGCTGGCAAGAGAGAGCAAAAAAAGGGAGAAATAGATAGAAGAAAAGAGAAAAGAAAAAAGAATAGCAAAAAAGGAGAAGGAAAAAAGAACAAAAAAAAGGGGAGAAAAGAAAAGAAGAACAAAAAGAAAGCGAAAAATAATATTATGATGAGAAAAAATTGAGTTCTACATTATGCTTTTGATCTCCTACCCTGGTTTGATAGTGATAGCGAGGGGGAGACAGCTTTTGCAATTTCTCAACTCCATACATTGGATGCAGATTTGGCTGTTTTGTCTGTAATATGTTCTTCATGTTGTGCAATTATTCGTAGGACTTTCATCTTAATACACCTGTACTCTCCGCATGACCTAACCTCTACACATTTACCGCTTTATGCACCTCTCAGCAGGCCCACTATCTCTGCAGGACCTAATCTCTCTTCATCCACTTCTCAACAACACCACGACTCCAGTGCAGCTCTCAGCCAGCAAGCTTCTCTAAGCACCTATTAACAGGACCTTGCCTCTCAATGCTGCTCTCAGTAGACCCATTTCCCTCGTGCTACTCTTGACTACATCTCTCTTCTTTCAGCTCTTTTAATGTCTCAATCATTTTGTTGAACCTCAGAGTTTTCTATATTTTTTTAATCTTTTGTTCCCAAACTCTAGCAGTTTATGTTCCCTAGTGTCTTAAGTTTGAAAGAGAATGTTAAGAATATTAGATAGAATATTAGATAGTTTTGTCTTTACGGTTGGTTTACATTAGATTATTTGTTCCTCAGTTATATTCTACTCTCCACTCTGTATATAGTGCAGATATGTGGTTAATGTTATGTGATCGGTGATCCTCTTTTACCATCTTACATACTCCAAAAGAATTCTGCGAGAATAAAAAATATTTGTTTCTGTAACAAATTTTGCAGCCACCTTGACTAGTTTTCTAAATTCTTCATATAAGAATTCTCTGAATTCTGAGATAGCATACATATATACAAGAAACCTCCTCTAGTCAGTGGGCACACTCTTCTCCATTGCTTTTGTTTACTGCAATCCCTTCTACTCGCAACAACCTACTATTTCTAGTAATATTTATTCATGAGATCATTACCAGCTCAAACATTATCATCAGTGGAGATTAATCTTAAGATGACATGTATTTTAGCTTGTCAGATAAATATGGGTAATCTGGTAATTATGATATGATGCTTATACAATTAGCAAACTTCATAGGTTCAAATGTTGCTTTATTCTTTACATCTGCACACCAATAAAGATTGATTAGCAATAGAATAATGATTTTCATGTAGGAACAATGAACTAGATATTCCATTAAGATTGTGCTGACCATGCTGATCATTAATCACCATGTGTCCATATTCATGTGCCACCCAGGTGCCTGTGCTTATTCAAAGTTAGTTGCCTTACTAAAATATACAGCACAGGCATGAATGTACATAAAGGGCTAGTAGAACTGAGATCACTTTGATGAATAAGGGAAAGAATGATTAATTGGTAATGCAGAAACTCTATATTAGGAAAGTTAAAAAGAAAATCATGAGAATCATTACTTCATGCACAAGATGACCAAAATCAGATATTATTAGTATATGGAATGCTAAAAGTACATCTAGAGCTAATGTATCAAACCATACTCAGTTGATCTTCCAGCAGCAGTGAATAGATCAGCCCAATGCCGACCATCTGTCTTCCTTGCAACACTAACAACAACTTCCGCATATTCAGGGAAATTTTTTATTAAGTTGCAGGCCTTCTCTAAGAGTGAGTTGCCTGAAGGTGCTACTGAAGAAGAGATTTGATTCCTGATTGCACTTTGCCTTCAACATGAATGACACAAGTCAGAAACAATAACAGGTAAGTAACTATACGGGACAAACAAAAACTTTGAGATGAAAAACAAACATCACACAAATCACGCAATTTTATACTTTAAAGTTCAAAGTTTCAAACTACAGAATTATTAAGACTAAGATGCATGCCCACTTTCTCATATGCTGCACAAATGAGGTACTAGATGTGGTGAGAGAATGAGCCACACTAAAGACAATTTCATGTTATTTCATTTTACAAAAGTGTTCCTCACATAACAATTAACAGGTTATTTAATTAATATATTATTAAAACATCGAATAAGGGTAAATAACAAAAAACTTTTTAAACTGATATTCTGCCAGTTAATAGTGTTAGAATAGTCCCACATGGGTTATTGCTTACTTATGTTATTATAAGAACTATATATTTTTGTATTCTGTCACCTAATAATTCAATCCCCTTTGATCCCTTCCACTTAACTAATAGAATAACCTTCCTTCTAATCACCCAACAGGTTCGAAAATGAAATAGGTTTTCAGCTTAGTAGTTGATGTATACAAGATATTGGATATTTGGATGAGTTATCGACAAATAGGAAAGGATAGGTGCAATTTTTATGGTATTAGGCTTTTAAAGATTTTCTGCTGAAGCAGACAAACATCATATGCAAATGCAACACTTACTGACAAACATCATATGGAAATCAGTAGCACTGACAAACAAGAAAAGAAGTTGAAAAGAAAAAACACTGGAAGAAAATATCAGCAGCCATACAATTCAAAAGAAAAAAGGGAATCAGGAAACAAGAAAAAACACATCAACATGAGAATTAAACCAAGGGGAAAATGGAAGAAGAAACTGGGAAAACAACTCAAAGATGCTAAGGGAACAGAAGAATATGGGTATTTTCTAATATTGGTGGAACCAAAAAACACTACTTGAAAAATCGCATAAGCTTAATGATTAAAAGACAGACCAACTATTTCCATAATAAGGGGCATAAGGTATAAATGAATAATTAGCAAAAGCAAAAGATATCTAGGACCAGTAGTGATATCAGAATCATTTAGCATAGTAAGTTAGAAATATGAACCATGAAATGATTGATAAAATCTTTCAAACAGTTATCTTAGGTATGCAATTTTGACATTAATGCTAATGATGAAATGCCATTGTTACTTCTAGAACCTTCATGTTCAAGAAATTTCTCCAAGAATTGTCTCAAATTATTATATAGATTGCAAAATGATCATTAGTTTATCCAACTTAGATCAATAACTAAATAACAACACCTATCTAGCATACCTTGATATCTCAGCATCAAATACAGTAAAGAGAAGCCACTCCAAGCAATGAGAAAAGTGAGGCTTCTCTGCTGACAAGCATGCTAAACGCAGTGCTTCTTCATTTTTGTCCCTCTAGTGAAGAGAAATTTTAAAAGACGAAAAGATGTCAGAATTTCCTGCCTTCAGCATGCCACATTTATTTTAGCTGAACTTAACTGAAAGAAGTACATTGATTCAGGTCAAATCATGATTGCCTCGACGTGATTCCCAACAGTAGCACAAGAGGAAATCATCATTTTTTAACCTATGAAGTATCAGAATCACGAACGTTGACCCTTGTGAATCTATAATGGCATACATAGGTTCATGACTTTCATAGGTTCAAGTGCACACTTATAAGTTACACCGTCTGCACTCTAGCATACACAACAGCTGTGAATTTATCTGATTTCTATTGACCTTTGGAAGTATCAAGGTGCACGAGCTATGTTCATGACTGCTGATGGCCACTGATGCAGTACATACAGATAGTAAGCATATTGTGTGTTTTCCTGTTGCCTTAATGGCACAGACATGTTTGGAATTTTGGATATTCTAGACTGGCACAAAGTGCAGTCTCTAGTATGTGAGGTAGAAGACCAACGATTAATAACCATCAAGATGGAAGTCAAAAAAATACATAGCAAGGAAGAGAAAAAACATAACAGAACCAGGCAACCAGCATAATCAACTTAAAGTTTTGTAGTGAGAGTAAGGAGTAGCAAGTGACTTTTTTTAGCACATTAAAATGTCACCTAAACTAATGTCCAATTTCCAATCCCAGGCATTTGAGCTAGGAATACATTACCAGTCTGATAACAGTTTTGACAAATGGTTAGTGCAGTACAGGTAAATACTAGTGTTATACTGTGTCATAGTGCCTAGTATGGCTACAATATATTAAGAAATGTAGTTCAGACTCACGATGTACTGGATTGTGTCTTGCTTGGACATTATGGGCCCGTTCGTTTCATTAAAAAACGGGGGACTGGACTGGATTTCGGCTCTTGTCCCTCGTTTGGTTCGCAAAAATGATGAGGGACAGGACGAGACATGATTTTGGACCTTTTTGATGTACCGAGAAAATTCACGGTACACCAAAACAGGGCGGAGGACATTGAGGGAAAAAGACCTCAATGCCCTCGACCTCAAAGCTTCAACCTTCCACGTGCATCTGTTTACAGGACGTGTGTGTGCTCCTGTGCTTGTTGTGGCACCGCCTCCCTCCGCTCCGACGCTTGGCTCTGCTCCCTGAAGCGTAAGATGGACGCGGAGGAGGCCGCGGCACCCTCCACTGTGAACGAAGGCTTCGCTCGGGTGGACATCACGGAGGAGGTGGCAGCTCTCCACGAGGCCGTTATTAGCCAGCAGCAGGTGATCCAGGTCCTGCACACGGAGTTGGAGAGGAGCGCCGTGGCGTCGGTAGTGACATAGGCTATGTCGATGATCCTCCGGCTCCAGCGCGAGAAGGCGGAAGCCCATATGGAGGTGCGACAGTTCAAACACTTCGCCGAGGAGAAGATGACCCACGACCAGCAGGAGCTCAATGCCCTCGATGATATGGTCTTCAAGCGCGATGAGGTCATTCTTGCACTCTCCTGCGAAGTTCAGGCCTACCGCCACCACCTCCTCAGCTTAGGCATCAGCATTTCGGATGCACTTCCTGCAAGACTCCAGATAAGGCTACCGTTTCCCACTCTCAATTTGACTTCTCGTGCTATGAGCCTATGACTACCCATCATTAAGGTGCACAGTACCCGCTGACGATGCCCCGATTGACCTTGAGAAGTACCCTTTTGGGGAGACCCCCAGTGAGCAACTTCAGAAGCTTGAAGAGCGCATCTGCCAGCTTGAACGGACGCCAAGCAGTGGCCATTTCAGTAATGTAATGGAGAAAAGGGTTGTTGTGGGACACTCACCTCCACGATCCAAGGTTTAAAATCTCGGTACCGGTACCGATTTCGGTCACCGGCCGAAACCGGTACGGAAAATAGCATACCGTTTTTTTTTTTTTTTTTTTTTTTTTTTTTTTTTTAAGAGTTAGATATAACTCTAATAATACATAATTGATTAATAAATGCTTAAAATCAATATTCAAATGTCAAATACATAAATTCAATGTTTAAAAGCCATTTGGTACTCTATTAGAATTTTTCATAGATACAAGAGAATAACATTAGAATTAATACCATGTGTTGGTACGCAACATAAGACGTACCATCATCTTAGTTGATGTTGCGCTACGCCTTATGTTGCGCTACGCAGAGTCTTCGGCGGTCCCTTTGGGTTGTGGGCCTGTGTCGCCCTATATTAATTCTAATATAATTCTCTTGTATCGAGAAATCCTAATAGAGTACCAAATGGCTTTTAAACATTGTATTCATGTATTTGACATTTGAATATTGATTTTAAGCATTTATTCATCAATTGTATTATTAGAATTATATCTAACTCTAAAAAAAAACCGATATCGTGTAATACCGGGCGGTATATGGCGAAATACCGCCATATACCGCCCGGTATACATGATATACCCGGTATTTTCAAATACCGGGTATATCGAATACCGGAATCCCCAAAAACCGGTATATACCGGCCGGTATATACCGTTTCGGGCGGTTTTTTAAACCTTACCACGATCAATACATATTAGGAGGTTGTCCATCGACAGTTGTGGTTCTAGCCTGGAATTCAGCAAGGGGGAGGAGTTCCCTGCTTCTGTAGATTATTCTGATTATGGTGGAAGGGATGATATGAGTGATAGGGTCTGCACTATAGACACAATGCATGGGTCTGCACTATAGGTTCTCAATCATTTTAGTAGTTAAGGTAATTTTTTATTCTTGTGCTTTTTTATCATTGATCTAAAGTTTAGCTTCAAGCTATTGCAATATTTTCATCCATTGATCTAAGGTAATTTTTTATTCTTGTGCTTTTTTATTGTTAATTTGTTAATAGTGATACTAGCTTATTAATTTGTTAAAATTTTTTATCTCAACTAACCTTTATAATTTATCGACACGAATTACATGGCATCCAAAAAAGTACTATATTGTTTTTGAAGGTCGTGTAAAGGGAATTTGTTAATAGTGCATTAAAATTTTGTAAGGGTATTTTGGTCACTCTGTTTTAGCGAACCAAACGTAGGACGGGACTGGATATCGTGTCATGTTCTTGACGAACCAAACATAGTATAACTGCTGTCTCAGGACACCTGGTGTTCTGTCATTGTCCTTGTCCTTGTCCGGTGTCCTATGATAGGCAATTTACGAACCAAACAAGCCCTATAGTACTGACACCAGGTCTTACCAGTATGTACCAGTTTGTTCTCAGAGTTATAATATCATAAATAGTGATTGATAGGGGCCATGGGGTACATAAGAACCAACAAGTATCTGAATCCATGAATATCCTTATGAGATTCCATGGTCATATAAGTTTGTGCATGAGTCAGAATCAACGCACTGATGGAAGTGTGTTGTTTGCACACCATGAATTAAGAAGTTCATACAGATGTTGTATTGTATTTAGTCATAGTGTTATAGTTCAGTCAAGGGCAGTTAAGATTGTACTATAATCAGGTAGCTCTATGAGATTCTCAAATTCCTGAGCGCGAAGAGAGTTGTACAATTTCTAGTATTATTGAATGCAGATGCATTTCTAAGTCTACGGTTCATAGATTATTGTCAAAAAAATATACTAGCAAAAGGTACACCTAATGCCTGCAAGTCTGCTAAGACCCAAGAAATAACCAAACATCATTGCTTTTCCTTGTGATAGGGCAATGTTTAACAAGAAAACTATTCTATGCATCACTAAGTTTATGATATGCATGTATTTAAGTTCCTTTATAGTAGCACTTGACCTACGTTCCTTTGTACTCTAAAAGTATTCCATGGATACCTAATGTGAAAAATTACCCTAATCGCTGTATAAAACAGCCCAATAGAAGGATTGCAACCAAACAATTCCCGTTATATTCTAAATTCTTTATATAAAACTCCAAAGAAAATATCTTTACCATTACCTGAAGAAGATGGCGAAGGAGACAATGCAAAATAGTCTGAGCTTGAGGCGAAGGCTCAAAGCATGGAAATTCAGAGCATGCTGAAAATGACATCCTTTGAGACACACCAACTACAACCCCTATGTTTGGAAGAAGTCCCAGAGGGTAAACCTCACGATCAAATTCAAGATCAGGATCCAGCTACACCATGGAAAAGAAATTATAGTTAAAGAAATATCTAGTACCATCATCAACTAAACTGTGTAAGTGCAAAACGTTGCTCGTATAACTAGAATCAAAAGCCAAATCTAAAATCTTTTCACCTTATATAGACAGGTTTTCTTTGAAGAGATTCTCATAGAAGTAATGACAAGCATGCTTTATTGTGAAAATATCAGTTTTTAACAAAGGTATAGAGGTTATAGTTGATATCATTATGATGGCAACGCATTCCATCATAAAGTAGAGCTTTTTTTCTTGAGCTTGCTTGTTCTTTATTAACTGATATAGCTATAACAGCTTTCTATTTATTATTCTTAATTTATGTTCTGATCGGTAAGAAGACACCAAGGATGGTTTTAGAGAATATTGCCAAGCGAATGCAATATATATCATAAGGCAAAACTTGCTAATGTTGTTCATATCTTGGGTGCAAAAAAGGGATGGCAAGACCTAACAAGAGATGATGGATTGATAATAAGTTGTCATAGGACAAGGAAAAGGAACTAAGACCATCCCAACTAGACACAACATATAGTGATATATATCATGTCCATATTGGATCCGATGTGGTTTATGAAATCCTATTTAGCACCTACTCCTGCATAGCTGACTTGAGGATCACTGCAGCAAATGCCCATTCCAAAGACTGCTCAATCCAGGCCCTAATCCAAAAGCCATTTGGCGAATTAGCAAGGACCAGCCAACCAGACTGTCTAAGTTCATGTGAGCAGTCATAATTTTCTCAACCCTGTCTGGATTGTAATTGCAAAGGACTGGCTTCTGACCATTTCAGTGGTCCCAACTACATTATCCTCTAGTTGCTGGCTTATCTATACAATTGAAACAACTATTGCACCCGAGGTTCTAATGAAGTTGCAACCTCAAGTCCTCAACACTCCCCCTCCAGTTGGGCTTCAATCCCAAGATGGAAGGTGTGCTGTGGATCCCCGCATGAGGTAGAAGAGTGCTTTTTTTTTTCTTTTTGATTTGTTCTTAAAATTTGTGAGAGTGAAAAAATGGAGAATGAAGGAGAGGAAGAAGTGACGGGTGGGTGAACATTGTGGTGAGAGTGGGATTAGGATTTCACTCACTCTTTCACCATGAGGAGGATGAGAAGAGGAAAAGCGGGAATCACTGGATATTTCTATAGGAGTCTCTATATGGACTCACATAGGGATGGCAAGGGATCGGATATGGTGCACATATTATATTACTACATTTGCACGGCATTTAACATCCACGTATCCACATCCACGGTGAATATAGATACACATATCCATATTCGCACAAATGTGAATATCCGCAACGCATTTTAAAGAAGCTAATATAATAAAACCTATAAAAACCATTATACAAATAAGTAAAAAAATCATGAAAACACTATTAAATAAAGAATATGTGGATCAATCACTTAAAACTATAAAAACCTATAAAACTATCTAAATGTATAATATATATTATATATGATCACGGGATGCGATTTTTACTCGGCAGTTGCAGATAAAGTTGCCAACTCTAGACTCACGTGGGGTAGAATGTAACAAGACCAACACATAGTACACCTAGATTGTATAAAGACAAAATATTCTAACACTATGGAGAAGGACAATATTAAACAAACTAATGCAGTATCACTAAGGTCTAGACTCTAGAGTCATAAGACTGTAGATCCATGCTTGCTGATTGCCTTTTCCATGTTAAGTTAAGAGGTAAATAGATATACTGAAGCATAAGAGAAATGTAGTAGAAAGTTCTACTGCAACGCTTAAACATCAGGATATAAGCATACCTGCAAAAAGTGTTCTTGTTTGAAAGGATCCACTCCAGGAGATGGATACCAAACCTGCAATGAAGAGCCTATGCATCAAAATTGTATTAGAGAACACTACACGCAAAGCAAACAACCCAAAAGAGCACAATAAACATGGGCACCAACATAAGAATGTAAAAGTGCCAAAGAAGTGATTCAAGTGAAGAACTGTAAATCTATTTTTCTCAAATACCTGCATGCCCCGGTGGCCATAATCTAGCCACGAAACTTCCTCGATAAGGTTCGCCTTTTCTTCAGATTGGCCACAAGTCACCCAAAATAGTTCAACTGAATTAGATAGCAACTGCTCATGCCCATCATCCAAATCAAGTACTGAAAGCTCCCCATTTGTCCGCAATATTAGACATCTGATAATTTAAGCAATCACAGTTAGAAGCTTGGCCTTGTCTTGACATCTGAAAGGAAAGGTCTACAAACCTAGAGGGTTGTTGCGATATATCCAAATATGAAGAATTGTTTGTTTCCAATGATTTTTCTGCTGTCAAATCAGGAATGAACCGCATTGATGCCGGGTGGCTCTTTGCAGTCATTATGGAAAGCTCCCGTACTGTAGAAAGCTGTTCTTTATTTGATTATTTCAATCACAAAACACGTGTTTTATTTGGAAGATTGTATACTATATGCTAAACTGGAAACAAGGTCTTTTTGAAGACAAATCAAAAAGATCAAATGTATTACCTGCAATACTGGAGAGCTAGAAGGTGATAATTCTCCTGAAATCTTCACATGGAATACATGAACATCAAATGGGCGATAAGTGACGAGTATATAATCTTGGAACACATCCATGACCATAGGTTTCCCAAGTAACATTTTTCGGTGAAGTAATGAGCTCTGATCAAGATGATATCTTGGATAAAACAGCAGCTCATACCTACAAGAATTTGTACACCTCCTTTAAAATCTAAAATATTAGGAATCTAGGATTCAAAAAAGTCAGGAGCCAACAGAAATCATTCACAAATTTTCACCTGAACTTTCTCAAATAATACAGGAGCAGCTAAAGTGCTAACCTACAAATGAAATTATTTGTTTGCACTTCTACTTTTTAGTTCTTACCAAGCTTTAAAATCTTGTACATTTCCTCACCTCACCGTACTAACAATTGATATAGTCTAGTATGAATTAGACTCTACAGGATATTTTATTTTATTTTATTTTTACATTCACACTCTATACCTTGTCTTTTATAAAGAATTTGATTAAAATGCCTGAAACATACATAAGAAAGCATAGTTTAATAACAAATTATAATGAGAGTTTTAAGACCTTTATATAGACTGAAAACATTCCAAAACTAGTTCCAAAGTAGTTATAGGAAAAATTCAACGACTAAAAATAGTCATTACGCATATTCTGAGTGATACAGGGCCTGTACCAATGGTACGGAACTAGTACAGCTTGGTACAATTAGTATCAACCATGTTTTCATCTACTGCATAATATTGATCATGAAAAGAAGAAAATAATAGGTACCACCTATGCCGAGCAGGATGGTACAAGATTTTAAACCATGATTGTTACAAGATGTCGAAAGTGCAAGACCTGCAAAGAGAACTCAAAAGCACAAAAGGATTAACAAGCATGGAATTTCTACTTCGGTTGCTAAGCAGGCAAAAAGGAATATGGAACCACATTCAGATTCCAAATACAAAACCTTAGTGTCCAAACTGGCAAGCAAGAAGATAGAGTAAGGGAATTGGTTATTTTAAACATTATTATTTAAAGATGAACCATAAATTACTCTAATTTTAACAAATAACAAATTAACCTCACAACATCAAAATTTTATGTAAAATCTAAAAAACCAATTGCAATAATAACTATATACATAAAACATACTATGAAATTAAGTACATGGTCTACGCCTCTACGGTGCTAATATATACAATGAACTATAATATATGAACCATTGTTTGAAAAACCACAGGATTATGGGATAGTTAACGGAAACTAGTAGCAAAGCGGTTCTACTTCATGGGTGAACCAGCCAAGTCATCCGAAAAGGTGGTATTTTTTTCATTTTTTTATTTATGCTTTCTTATTGATTCTTATGGGTATTTGGTGTATTAATGGTCCAATTTGATAGGTTCTTAACTTTTATTCCTTTTAAAAATTTTTTTCCATATTGATCAATTACAAATAAGTTCCAGCTCATGAAAAAACTCCTTATGAAAAATTATATTTGAGCAAACTTTCACTAGTCAAAACTTGAAGTTGGCCAATACACAAAAACCTCTTGAATGAGCTAATTATACAATATTTATATTATTAATATGTAAAATATTGATAAAAAAAGAAATTATCACGTTTTATTGTCGGTTAGTGAACCCAACTTATGTCAAGGCATTTGGAGTAGCCTACACATCAACTAGTTGAAGACACCTCAACCAAAATGCATTTAGGTGCTCCCGTGTCCCTTTGCCTTTCCTTGGTGTCTATGCATGCACGGGTTGCCAAACTACTAGGTAAAAGTACTAGGATAAGCAAAATCCTAAATCAATGTGAAGTAGCAAGAAAATTAGCACTATCAACAATCAGTCGAAGAAGACACCACAACAAAAAAAGGAAGCACCACTCCCAATCTCCAAGGGTTAAGAGCAAGCATATTTACAAGTAAGAATTTAGAAATAACATGCACTAATAGTCAGTCTGAGACTTGTCGTAAACTTGCAGCTGCAACATAGAGTATGAAGATTGAGCTATGAAATGAAGCACAAGACAACTATATGTCAAACTTACAGGTATAGTTTCAAGAATTGACCATTGCTTAATTATAATGTTTGTGGGTGGACTGTGGATTATGAGCATTATTTAAAACTCCAGTCAGAGCAGTATATGCCAACAAGTCTAATCTATATATATATATAAGTTAAGGTTTAAAATCTCGGTCGGTACGGTACGGTAAGTCCGGTATTTATCGGTTTTTTAGGTTTCCGGTATACGATATACCCGGTATGGGCAGTATATGGCGGTATGATGCCATATGGCGGTATGATGCCATATACCGCCTGGTATGGGCGGTATATGGCTCATACCGCCCGGTATGGGCAGTACCGGGCGGTATGTCACGAAAAAAAAACACCCGGCCGGTATGCATTTTCATACCGGTCCGTACCGTGTGTCGGTACGGTACCGGTACCGAGATTTTAAACCATGATATAAGTAAGATTCACAAGTGCCACGTGGCACTTTCACAATATGCTGTAGCTGATGTGGCAAACTTACAAATTTTAGGCAAATTTTAATTTTTCAAATTATTTTCTCTTTCTTACAATTATTCCAAACGGTTATCTAAATTTAAACCCCACCTCTCTCTTTAAATCACATCTCTTCTCTCTCTTTATTAAACCCCACCTCTTAAAGTCACGTCCCATTTCCTTCCTTCCTTCCTTCCTCTCTCTCTCTCTCTCTCTCTCTCTCTCTCTCTCTCTCTCTCGTTTCCTCTCCCTCTCTATCAAGTCTCTTCTCACTCCTCTTCAATTACCTTCAGTTACACATACTAATTAATGTCATTGATTTATTTTATTTTTCTCTCAATCATATCTCTTTCCTATCACTACCCAGTCACGTCTCCTCCTCTTCCTCTCTCTTTTAACTCATCTCTCTTCCTCAACCATCTCCCTCACCGTGCCAGCCACCTCTATGATCGAATAACCCAACGCGATACCGTCTCCTACAAAGCTATGCTCTCCGGCTTCCTCCGCTCCCGTCTCCATCTTCCTCGAGAGGCCCACACTCTCTTTGACTCCATCCCCCACCCCAACTTCGTCTCCTGAAAAGTGTACTTGATTGTGATAGGGCTATTTTCGTGCTCTCTGCGCAGGTAAACTCTTTTGTTATTATTATTATTCATTTAAGAAAAATGTTTCTAAGTCATAGTTTCTCGGGATTGAGGTATTTACTTCTCTTGACATTGTTCTTCTGAGCAGGTGAGAAAGGCTTCGGGTACAAGGGTCCTTCATTTCATCGTGCATCAAAGATTTCATGATTTAAGGGGCAGACTTCGATACGGAAAATGTACGCTGTCTTCCTTGCTTTCCATGATTTGTCTGTAGGTTCTATTCTGGAACATGTACGTGTAGAGATTTACTGTTTGACATTCAGTTATAAAATAAATTGCAGGGTGTGCAACTTAGGTAAAGTTTTGAAATTTTACATTTAAAATACAGAGCGTGAACGTAGATACAAAACTGAGGCACCATCATGAAAATCATTCTTTCATGGGAAACCTTTGACTCCTTCGTTGGCTTTGAGCAATTAATATGTAGAGTCACCAAAATGCAATAAGTTTTTTAAGTAAATTAATTTATAATTTATATATGGTAATTTTACTATATATTCTTATATATTCAATTATTCATTGATTTATATATATACAAATTAAGCAATTTCTATTTATATATTGTATTCATTGATTTTGATTTCACAGTTTATTTTTTCTATGAATTCATTGAATTTCACTATTTATTTTAATTATCCTGGTGCTTTATGTTATTTTTACTTTAAAATATTATTAGTATTCATGTATTATAGTTTCAATTTTTTTATGAAAAGATTAATGTTGTTATAAGATTTATATTTTATTAATATTTATGAATCTTAGTGTTTTAAAATTATAAAGTGTACTATATTTATATAAATTTTTACTGTTTTTTATATCAGTCTATTTTGATGTTTTTTTATTTTGAATTTATTATTATTTTGAATCATTAATAACAATGTTTTTCAATGTATTGAATTATTTTTTATTTGTTTTTGAAATATCATTTCATGAGTTTATTTTTAGTAGTATTTTGTCAAAAGCAAATAAATTTATATGGTTCAAATTTATTTAATTTTTTTTTTCTAATTTTTTCAATTTGTTATATTATATTTATGTGATATTTGATTTTTTATCCAAAAAATATTACTTCTTTTTAATTTTTTATATATTTTGGTTGTTGAAATATATATATACACACCTATATATATATTATAATTGATTTGATTTTTTATTAAAAATGATAAATTATATCATTATCATTAATATTTTTATTTAAAAATATATCCTCTAAAAAATAAATATATTTTAGAACAAATGTGTAACCTTATATAAAAGCATTATTTATGTATCGAAGTCAAAAAAATTTCCTTAAAAATATTAATATTGATTCTATATTTACATTTTATAAGCATTTTACTCTCTTATTTTTATGGTTATAAATTTTACTGTATTTTTTATATTTTTTGTATATTTATTCTTTGAACATATTATTTATTATGGTAATAATTATAGATTTATTGAATAATTATGGAAACTATTTTTTAATGTATAATTTTTTTTTATATTAGCTTTGTGTTTTTGAAATATCATTTTTTTGGTTTATTTTTGAAGAAAAACTATATAATTTAAAAATTCTTATTTATTAAAGTAGTTGTCTACACTTATACTGTTCTAGGTATAGTTTACTTATATTTGTATTATTTGGCTTTTACTCTTAAAATTTTGTATTTTTATATAAATTTTTAAATCATGAAAAATAATTTAAATTATATTATATTATTAAATACTAATATTTATACCCAAATAATTATGAGTGATAGTATATATTAATTAAATATTATTATTTAAAATTAGAATTAAATTTAAATTAATTTTGATAATTTTAAAATTTTATTTAAATTTTATTATATGTATATATAATTGCGCAACGCGCGGGTTTTCGACTAGTTAATCAATATAATAACATTCTGCTTGTTTACCAGGAAGGAAAGCAAATAAGAGTGGAAGGAATCAAAAAGGGAAAAGAAGAGTTGAGAGAAAGGAAGGGGTAGTATTTTTCTTTGTTCTATTGATCAAGAGGGAAAGGGAAGTTTACATTTTCTTTTCTTTCCACTGTGTACCAGGAAGGAAATGAAGAAGGATTGACAACTTATATAAGAAAAATGGGAACAATATCCTTATGTTATTATATTCTTTTCAATCAAAAAATATACAACTATATACAAATGATTCTTCTAATTAAAATGTTTAATGTCAACTTATATGAAAAAAGTCAGATTTGAACTAATTATATGAATTATTATTTTTTTTAAGTCAGACGTGAGTAATGTTTATATATATTAGGTGTATAATTATATAGGTTTATAAGTACGATTATGATTAATTAGGTATATAGTTATGTACGTTTATAATTAATTAGGTTTTTATATATTGTAATGAATCATTGCACTAATTAGGTAATGATAAGTGTGCAACTATAATTATATTGGTGTACAGGATTGTACACATGAAGAAAAATGGAATTGTGGGCGAGGAGAGGGAGTAATTAACCTGGAGCAAGAGGGTGAGATATTTTCTTTTCTTAATTTGGTGTTAAAGGGTGTTTCTGGAAATGAAATTTTTATCCTTTCCTTTCCCTCCTTTTCTGGCAAATTGGGCAGACACAATACAAAGGAAAGAAAGATGAATCATTTCATCCTTCTACTTTTTCTTTACTTCCCCCTTTTCCTTCTTGGTAAACAAAGGAAAGGAAAAAATTTATCATCCTCTCCCTCCAATTTATTTTCCCTTCTTGTAAACACACTCACACTACCACTCAATATCAATATATAATTATTCAATTATCCGGCGTTTGGTTGAATGGAATAAAATCATAAGGAAT
Source organism: Canna indica (assembly GCA_034359265.1). Taxonomy (NCBI): domain Eukaryota; kingdom Viridiplantae; phylum Streptophyta; class Magnoliopsida; order Zingiberales; family Cannaceae; genus Canna; species Canna indica. Next base: position 61,447,437 of record CP136897.1, read on the forward strand.
AGGAATAGATAAGGAATGAAATAAACAATGACTAGTATTGTCTTGTTTAGTTGACATGAGGAATAAATAAGGAATAGAAAAGAAAACGACCAAAATACCCTTCTTAGCAATATAATAAATTGTCTTATAATTTATTCTAATTAAATACAACATAATAAAAATATGGATTAGTGCAAAATAATTTATTAATTTTAGAACAATAAAAGTTATTATTCATTATCTTCTTATAAAAACCAATTGAATCTTCATAAAATAGTAATATTGTTAATATTAATATTAAAATAATGACTATTTATTTAATATATTTAATTATTAAAATTAATTTAATAATTTAGTTTTTATATTCTTTATTTAATATTATAAACATCGAAGGATTATACTGAAAATGTCAAAAAGAATAAATGGGGAATACTAGACCTTAGGTCGAGGTATCCCCATTTATGAGGATCAGTATATTTATTCCTTATGGCCCACCTATTCCTAGTCAAAAAGTTGCAACCAAACAAGGGAATAGATAGTACAGATCTACACACTGCTCATTGTCTAGGTATCATACTGGCAATGGGATGTTAAAACCAAATAACACATGTACTTAAAATTTTGGTTATTGGAAGTTTGGAACTATTGGTTCCAAGAGATATGACATAAAATACATAGTGCAATCTCTTGTTATACCAAGGCCAAATCAATAACAATGAAGCAAGGCCATATATTCTGTATAAGTATTTATTAGATAGCATCTGATATGTGTTTTTAGAAGTAACTAATAAGAATCATTAGTAGAAACTTGAAATTAAAATTTTAATAAAATGATTGTATTTTCAACCATAGGAACCCTTATAAAGCAAGATTGACAAAATTATGCCAACAATCTTATAAAGTTATAATATTGAGTTTCATGACACTGAAAAAATTTATTAAGCAACATTCCCAAACTAAAGAGGAAGAAAATCAAGAAGAGGTTAAAGCACTCACATGTTGGAAGACTCGATGTAGTTGCACACCACAATGATTTTGCCAAGCCACAACAAGCCTTTGCATTCAATTTTTTGCTCTTGAGTAATATCTCCAAAGACGCGCCATTTTTTGTTGCGCAAGTCATACAGGATGAGTCCATGGACACCTGCAACTGCTAAATACATACCGTCTTTGCTAGCAACAACATGTAGAACAGGCCAGTTTTGAGAAATATAAGATACCTGATTCAGAAGACCAGCAGAGTTACAAAGTGATATAACTAAATCATTTATGTTAAGACATAAAGTAATTTACATAAGACATTACTGGGAGATTAAGGTGCACAATTTTGAGTTCATCGGTATCATCTGGCTGCACAATCATAATTCTATCTTCACCATATATAATCTGGCGAACATATGATGTGCCTGAAAGACCTCGGTTAAGGCAGCATTTACCAAATGAAAATGCTAAAATCCTCTCAGATGACCTTTCTTCAATTGCATAAAGCTTATATCCAAACTCATCCCACTGAACCTGTGAGGTCCCACCAAAAAGTGGTTCGAATTTTAAGTCCTGATTTGACTTGACCAAAGGAGAAGAAACTGAATTCATTCCAGTCTGGCGAATAGTGCACATCAGGCGGCAGCCAGATGCAGACCAAACTGTAAGCCCTCTAAATTTCCACCCCACTGCAAAAGCACAATTGTCCGGTGTCCAGGCTATACATGTAACAGGACCAGTATCCTCCATAGAGTACCTGCAATTTTACAAAAAATCAAAATCCTTAGAAAATTTCTAATATTGCATTTACAAAAAAAACATGAGTCAAAAAAGACTTTAACAGAGAATGAATTAGTAAATTGTGGGAATTTGTGAACATATGAGCTACTTGGATACATCTTATGACAGTTGTTTGCCCTAACATAGGTTCCATGAATCTCTTACATAGACATGAATGTCCTTTCTATATATGATTTCCACAAAAAAGTGACTTTCTTGGTAAGTTTTTATTTAAAAATAGAACTATAAAAGTTTATTTCTTCCATTTCTTTCCACCACAATCAAATAAAAGATTACTATTAAAGAATTAAAAAATTGACATAGATTCACTTATTATTAGTATTAAAATTTTAAAAAAAATAAAGACTTCAATGCAAAATATATATTATTTTTAGTATATGTGTTCACTTAATTTTGTACAAATTTTTTTCATAAAGGATATAAAACAACATTTTAAAATAGAGGACTTAAATAAAAAATATGATAATATTACTATTTTTTTACATAATTGTAATTTATTGTTTTTAAAAATATCTCATATTTATTTACAGACAACTAATATAAAATGTTCTAAATTAAAGGACTTAAATGTAAAATATACTATTTCAACATCCTTTATCACTTAATCTTAATTTAGTATTAAAAATTTGAAATTCATATTGATCAAAGAAATAAAATATAAATTTCTAAAATATGGACTAAAATGAAAATATATTATTTTCCCAGCATTTTTCACTTAATTATAATTTATTATTTTTAGAAATATGTTTATTGCTAAAGGACTAAAATATAAAATTTGTAAGTTCAAGGACTTGAATGCAAAAATAATATTTGTTAGCATTTTATTTGCTTAGATTAATTTTATTCTAAAAATATGTAATTTTATTGATAAGTATTAAAATTTAAAATTTATAAAATATAAGAATTAAATGTAAAGTAGATTATCTTTCACTATTTGTACTTAATTTTAATTTATTATTTAGAAATATGTACTTTTGTTGATAAAAGACTAAAATATTAAATTTACAAAAAAAGGACTTGAATGCAAAATATACTGTTTTTTACTTAATTTATAAAATATATAATTTTGTATTGACAAAATATTAAATTATAAGATTTACAATACTAAAAAATATTTTATAAATTTGGGAGAGTTAAAGAGTTCCTAATGAAATTTGGGAATAGGAATGATTCCCTAGGGAAGACTTGGGTATCAAATCAAGATTACTTACTTTTGGCCATAATACCTGTTAATGTTATTTTGCTATTGTATATATATTGCTATAGGTTAGCTTATGTTGATACACTTGTACATCTCATTGTATAATGAGCCAATATAGGCCCCTCTCTTCTCATTAGTAAGACATACTTTTCTAGGGCTCATCATGGTGTCAGAGCCCTAGGTTTTGATTCTACCGCCGTCGCATTGTCTCTTCCCCAAACCGGCTCCAAGTAACTTCGTGATCCGTGCCCGACCGCATGCTCGGGAGCCGTGAGGCGCCTCGGGAGCTGCACATCACGCACCCCCCCATCACCTCGCATGTCGTGCCTCAATCGGCAACAGTCCGCCTCACCTGCTCGACACGCCGCACGAGGTGCCTTCTCCACTCAAGATGTGCGTCACGAGGAACGCGTCTCAGTCTCTATTACTGCCTCTATACGCGTCGCACTCCACGGGGCGGGCTCAGTCGCCTTGACTCTGCACATTTCCCGAAGTGGCCTTTAAGTCGCCTTTGACGCATCAAAGAACGTGTCCCGAGTTCAAACGAGATGAGCTTTCTCTCTGCGGAATGAGGTGTTAGACCCTGGTTCCCGCTTATTGTTGACAAGGATGCCGAGGTGTCTTCCCTCAGAACTCATGCCACCTCCTCGTTTTTTGTGTCGCTGCCTTTGGTGGAAGAACTCTTACGCGGCAGGGATCTCGCGAGCTACGCCCAACCCTGCACACGATTTTTGGCTTGGAAGTCGTGGTTCGTCTCCTTGAGAATTGTGCACCTCATTGCTTCCGCCTGGTTCTCTGCATCAAGTGCCATCTCACCTTGTTGGAAGCCATGTCTCATGCAACTTGGAAGTCGCATGTTCCTTCTTTTTGGTTTTCAAGCCGCCAACTTCATATGCTCGCGATTTTCGAAGTTGCTACATCTCACATGGCTCCTCTCTATTCGGGACTCGGGCAACCTCTTCCCGTGCCTGGCACGATTTTTGGCTTGAGATTCGTACAATCTCTAGTATTGCCTCCGGTGGATTTTTCAAATTCGTCCATCACTTCAGCACGCTTCCTAAGACAAGCTATATTTATTTCTACAGTTTTTCTCAATTGATCTACTTGCTGTCAATTTTACAACAAACATGTCAAACTCAATGGTGGACCCGAAAACTGCCTCCCCGGCACCTCTATAAAACTCACCGGTGCTAACTACCTCCTCTGGTCGAGGGCATTCTATCTTTTTTGTGGATCTCAAAAGAAGACAACATCTCGACTTTGAGCCACCCGATGCAACAAACATTGAAGAATATGCTAATTAGAAGGCGAATGATTGTGCGGTTCTCTGATGGATGCTCAATAATTTGGTGCCGCAAATTGCCTCAATAGTTATCTTTCTCACCACGGCCAAAAGCATGTGGGACTCCCTCAAGAAGACCTACTTTCAAGATACGAACATCTCAAGAATTTATACTTTGTACTCAGAGATATTCAACATGAAACTTGAGGAAGAGGGTCAATAGAGGACTTCTGCGCCACTTCGAAGAGAAAGGCGGTTGAATTGACTAAATATACCCCTTCACTGCTCCTTCACTGCTAATATTCCAATGCAAAAGCATAGAGGAATTCCTCGTGGCAACGTTTTTGTCGACCCTACCATCTTCACTTCAGAGTGTCAAGTCTAACAATACTATCCCTCCCTCCCTTCCTCCCTGATCCAGCAATGTCATGGCTAGAGTCTTGAAAGTTATTGAGCTCCTCCTTTCCAACGTGTGAAAACTCAGCGCTTATCGCCGAAGGCAAAGGTCATGGTGATGGCAGACCTAGAGGTCCTGGAAGAGGAAGAAAGTCATTTCCTCCTTGTATACATTGTGGAAGGTCCAATCACCCCTCTGACGGGTGTTGGCAGAAGTTTGGAAGGCCTCCACATGCCAAAGCTGCTACCTCTGCATAGTCTTCCTCTAGCAGTGTGAATGTATCCAGAGGCAATCAAAGTGAGGAGACTATTAGTGTCTCCAAGTCCGCATATGACAAGCTCTTATAGGCCGCCACCTCTTCAGCTATTGCTACCTCCTCTAGAACTACAGCTACTGCTTCCTCTGGTATGCCTAGGATCCTTGACTCAGTGCTTCTAATCATATCAGGTATGTCAGGTAGTAGGAACATTTTCTCTAACTTTTACCCTGAGTCTAGTCTACCTCATGTTCGCCTTGCTGATGGCTCCACTTCTCCTGTGCACGGTCTTAGCACAATTACTGCCTCAAGTAACCTAGACTCAAATGGGGTGTTTTACCTTCCAAAATTTCTTGTAGATTTACTATCTATTAGTCAACTTACCAAGAGCCACAATTGCTCCGTAACTTTTTTCCCTTCTCATTGTGTGATACAAAATCTAGAGACGAGGAAGATTGGTGGGGAGATGAAACTAGAGGAATTTACCTGCTATCTTCATGCTTTCCCATCGCTCACCACTCTGTCACCATATTACAGTGGTATCGTCCGTTAGGTCATCGTTCTCTCAAAAAGCTCAAGCCTTCTATTCCCAAGTCTATGTTCTTTTCTCCCTTTAAATGTAAAGCTTGTCGGTTAGCAGAGCACCATCGTGTGCCCTTTCCACAAAGCTTGAGTCCACATAGAGTCTGTTTTTGAACTTTCATTCTGATATTTAAGGTCTCGTTTGGGGTACAACGTACAAGTACTTCGTCACATTCATTGATGACCACACCCGTATGGCTTGGGTTTTTCTTTTGATGTGTCGGTCAGAAGTGTTTATTGTATTCCAAACATTGTATCTTGAAATAAAAAATCAGTTTGGTACTTCTATTAAAATTCTTCGAACTGATAACGCTCGTGAATATCTTCATTCTGATTTTGTTAAATTTTGTATCTCCAACGGTATCATTCATGAGACCTCATGCCCTTACACATCCCAGCAGAATGGCGTTGCCGAACACAAAAATATTTTTTGGATGTGGCAAGGACACTGATGTTTCATATGAATATTCCTCGATACCTTTGGGGGATATTGTTCTTACTGCTACACATCTCATTAATTATGTTTCTTCCTCGGTTCTGGAGAACAAGTCGCCTTTCACGGTCATGTTTCCAAACCGGCCACCATTTAAGGTTCCACCCAAAACCTTTGATTGTGTTTGTTTTGTTTATAGTCTTGGCCCTGGTCATGACAAACTATCTCAGGTGTGAAGTCTGCCTTTATTGGATACTCTCGCACTCAAAAATGATATCGTTGTTATGACCCGGTTTCAAAGAGATTCTTTACCTCTGTTGATGTCTCTTTCTTCGAGGATACTCCTTACTTCTCCTCTATGCTAAGTCCCTTGACTCCTATGAGGAACCACCACCTGTTCCTTCACCTATCACTACTCCTACCATCCACTCAAAAAAAACCTTTATCTATGGCTCCCCAATTATTAATCTATCAAATGAGGCACAAAGGTATAGGTGAAATCTCTGGGCAGCACACTCTGCCATCTCCACCTCGCTCTCAAGATCCTCCATCAGACATTGGACTCCCTGTTGCTCTAAGGAAAGGTAAACGAAGCTATATTGCTCATCCCATTAGCAATTACTTATCTTTTGCTCATCTCTCACCCTTGCTTCGTCGGTTTGCTTTGTCATTGTCTTTTGTGTCCATTCTGGTTGCTTGATCCTAAGTGGAAATGTGTCATGAATGAGGAGATGGATGCTCTTAGATCCGACATGCTTTGGGACATTGTCTTGTTACCTCCTGTAGCAAAACGAGTCTCGTGCAAATCTCGTTGTTCAATCTGAAATATATGCCAGGAGGATCCCGTTGAGCGATATAAGGTTCACTTGGTTGCTAAAAGGCTTTACACAACAATTTGGTGTTGACTACTTCGAGACCTTTTCCCCTATGACCAAACTCAACTGTGTCGAATTCTCATCTCTCTAGCCACAAATCTGGGTTGGAGTATGCATCTACTGGATGTTAAGAATGCATTCCTATATGGGGACTTAACTGAGACTATCTTTATGGAGCAACCACCTGGGTATATTGCTTGGGGGGAGAATCTAGTGTGTCACTTAAAGAAAGCAATATGGTCTCAACTCTCAAACAAAATCCGCAGGCATGGTTTGGCAAACTAAGCAAAATTACATCTACTATTGGTCTCAAAGAATGCAAGTCCAATCACTCTGTGTTCACACGGAAAACATGTGCTGGGAGTGTAATATTTACAGTTTATGTGGATGATATCTTACTCACTTGCGGTGATCGTGATGGAATTAAGGAAGTTAAAGCCCATCCGAAGAATCACTTCGTGACTAAGGACTTGGGTCGTCCAAGGTACTTCCTTGGTATTGAGTTTGTCTTCGAATGAAAGGGGTGGTTCTCTCATAGAGGAAATATGCTATAAATCTCTTGAGTGAAGTGGACATGCTGGGCTACAACCAGCTAATATACCTGTTGAGGGAGGTGTCACCTCTGAGCCTGAAGGTGATAGTGACTTTAATGATCTTGTGAGGTTTCGTAAGTTGGTTGGAAAACGGATCTACTATCCCCCAACTGGATAGCTCTTATGCAGTTGGTGTTGTTAGTCAATTCATCTGCTAACAATCCCACACTAAGTTAAGCATTCTTTGGGAAAAGGCTTATGGTTGAGTAAAAATGAACATATAAGAGTAGAAGGATACTCTGATGCAAATTATGCTGGGGTGATGCGGATTATGTTGGGTCAATTAATGATAGAAGATCAACCTGTACTTATGTAGGAGAAAATTTGGTCAACTGAAGGAGTGAGAAGCAAAATATGGTGGCTCGCTCACGTGTTGAAGCTGAGTATAGGGCTATGGCTCACACCACATGTGAATTGATGTAGGTCAAAAGTCTTCTGGGAGAACTTGGGTTCTCTTATGATGAGCCTATGGTCATGCACTGTGACAACCAATCAGAAGTAGTATGTCATTTCAATCGGGATGTTTTTTCTAAGAAAATCATCAAACCTCACATTCCTTCTCAAGACCAAGTTGCAAACATCTTCACCAAGGCTCTCAACTCAACTCGATTCAACCTATAATGTGGCAGGCTAGGCATGATTGACATATATGCTTCTGCTTGAGGGGGAGTGTTAATGTTATTTTGCTATTGTATATACGTTGGTATAGGTTAGCTTATGTTGATACACCTGTACATCTCATTTGTATAATGAGCCTATATAGGCTCCTCTCTTCTCATTAATAAGACATACTTTTCTAGGGCTCATCAATACCCATACCATTTTGTCAAAACCCTTCAACCAAATACCAAATATGGGTTTCCACCTTCAAAACCCTACAACAAGACACCCCCCTTAACCATTCACTAAATAAATGCAAAGAACTTGCACAAATTCCACTTAATTAACAAGTAGTACTTCAAGGTCCAAACAAGGAGTCTCAATACGGTCTTGAACCGCAAGTGGACTGGTATTTATACTATACCATTCCAGTCCTACCAGAAGGTGGTCAAAAAAAGAAGAAAAGAATTAAAAAAAGACAAACTACTAGACAAAACTATGCAAATATAAAATCAAATTATTTCAAATTGGTTTATTACTTCAAAAAATTGGCTCTGGACTAGACCAATACAGTTTTATATTTGCACACAAGAAGCTTACAGGCTCATAGAAGAAACTTGGACAGAATAAAAACCATAAAAATAACAGCTGCTAGCTCCAGCCTCATTCATGTAGAATAAAGATGGCAAACAGCTGCTTTTCTAGCAAACTTAAATCTCTCGGCAGAATTTGCTTCAGAGGATTATTGCATACTGATTGAAACGCTGTGAAATACTGTATTTTACAAGTTATACCATTGTATCATTTGTTGGAAATTGGAATATTGGAACTAGCAGTCATAATTAATGAGGTGCATGTATTGGATTATTGGAACTAGCAGTCATAATTAATGAGATACATGTATCAAGATAGTGGCATAGGAAATAGCCTAAACTCATTATCATAGCCTTGTAAATAGTAGTAATTAAGATGAAGCTTGTGTATATATATCCCCTCTATGTTGAATGGAAAATCAATCAAGAAATTCCAGTCACAACTCTTGCCTCTTCTTTTTCAACTTGGTATAGAGCAAGTTTCTACCTGGCTCTATTTCACTCACTTTTGTTTTGTTGTGCATCCTACCAGCAACCCTTCTCCTTTTTCGGTGACTGTTCCTTCTTCCGACAACTTCTCCGTCGTGCGTACAACAACATAGCCACCAAAATACCCAGAACGTCACCGTCGGCGCATGAAGTTTGGAGCTCACCTTGTTTCTTATCTTCCTAAGTGTTTCAGCACCTGTGTACTACCATTCCAGCAATGACTTCTTACAGTCTGAAGTCACCTCTGACCCAAAAGAGCATTTTGCTCTCACCAACTTCTCTGTTCCATCCATTACAAGTAAGTGATTAACGGATTCAGCTACTTACAAATCATGGGCATCTTTTGTTAAAGTTTGGTTTACATGACAAGGCAAAGCAGAACATCTTTCAACTAAATTTGAGGATGTTCCCAAAGATCAGTCGACTAAATGGAAACAAATCGACTCACAACTTCTCTATGTCCTTCTTTCTATTGATCCATCTATTGTGGATCCCTTTCAACCATTTGAGACTTGTTATGAAGTGTGGCAAGAAGCTTCTAACTATTATGCCAATGACATCCAGCGCCTCTATTCTATTGTTTCTGATATGATAAATTTGCGACAACAATTTACGAAGATGGAAACTTTTCTTGGGAAGGCTCGTTCTCTAATGCAAGAATTTTCAGCAATGATGCCCTATGCTAAAGATCAAGCAGAGCACAAGAAACAACAAGAAACGTTCGTTATGGTTCTTAGTTTCTTACCTTGTCTTCTCTTCCAAACGACTTGGAGAATGTCCCGCCTGCTAGGGGTGAGCATGGACCGGTTAACCGGTCCATTAGTAAAAAAAAAAACCGGTCCATTAACTTCGGTTTTTCAAAATCATTAACCGTAAACCGGTCCATTAACTTCGGTTAACCGCTATTTCGATTTCGGTTTTTTCGGTTCGGTTAACCGATAATTTTCGGTTAACCAATAAATTTTTTTAACCTACAAACATAATAATATTATGCAAATCATGAAGAAAAATCTAAATAAATAGCAAATTCTCATTGAGAAAAAAGAAAAAAAAAGTGAAACCATTGAACCAAGATAATGTTCTACAAAAACTAATATTTTTATTTTTATTTTTTAAAATATTTTTTGATTTTTTAAAATATATTTAATATTTTTTTTGATTTTTTTAATTTTTTTAATTTTTTTAATATTTTTTAATATTTTTTAATATTTTTTATAATTTTTTTATAATTTTCTGTAATTTTTTATAATTTTTCATAATTTATAAACTATTATTATATATATATTTATATATATTATATAATTAATAAATTATATCCAACCGGTCGGTTAACCGAAACCGGTGGACTTTTTACCTCTCGGACCGAAACCGAAACCGAAACCGAAAACCGATTTTTTCAAAAAAAAAAACCGAAACCGAAAAAACCGGTTCGGTTTCGGACCGGTTTTCCGGTTAACCAGAAAACCGGTTTTTTTTGCTCACCCCTACCGCCTGCCTTATCACAGAACTTTTGCCGGTTATTAAATATTTTTGATATGGCATCATCTCATGCTCCTGCCACTCCGACTATTCCATTAGAATCCTCAGAGCTCTCATCTCTCATGCTGATGAATCTGGTGGTCGTGGTCGTGGTCGTGGTCGTGGTCGAGGACGTGGGAGGCTTCGATGTACTTTCTGCAATAGATTGGGACACTCGGAAGCATGGTTTAAAATCTCGGTACCGGTACCGGTTTCGGTCACCGGCCGGTACCGGTATATACCGGTACTGTACCGTACCGACACAAGGTACGGACCGGTATGAAAATGCATACCGGCCGGGTTTTTTTTTTTTTTTCCGTGACATACCACCATATACCGCCCATACCGGGCGGTATACCGCCATATACCGCCCGGTATACACAATATACCCGGTTTTTTCAAATACCGGTATATCGTATACCGGAAACCTAAAAAACCGGTAAATACCGGACTTACCGTACCGTACCGACCGAGATTTTAAACCTTACTCGGAAGACCATTGTTGGACAAAGCATGGTAAACCTGCAGCTGCTAATGTTGCCCAAACTGAATCCCTCACTTCAGCAAACTATGAGGCTTTCCTTCGCTTTAAAGCCACCTCACAGCTTTCAACATTGACTCCAGTTATGGATCAAACTAGTAATCCCACTGCTTCTATCACTCGATCATCAGGTGGACCTTGAGTAATTGATTCTGGTGCTTCAAAACATCTCTATGGTAATAAAGATCTTCTTACCTCTCTTTCTTTTTCAAACTCTTTACCCTCTGTCATCCTTGCAAATGGAACAAAAGATCCTGTTCTTGGCATTGGTCAAGCCCAACCGTGTCCTCTTTCACCCTTGACCTCACTCCTTTATGCCCCTGGTTGTCCCTTCAATTTGATATCAGTTAGCCAATTAATTAGGTCTCTCAATTGTTCTGTTACCTTTAACAAAAACTTTGTTCTTCTGCAGGATTCGAATACAGGGAAGACGATTGTTGTCGGTCGTGAGTTCAAACGACTTTACCATCTTATGGTTCCAGATTCTCCAGTGGTATGCTCCTTAACAGACTCACCAGACATCATTCATAGTTGTCATGGACATCCTAGTCTTCCAAAACTTCAGAAGATGGTTCCATATCAATAAGGGAAGCATAGAGTGCGAATCGTGTCAAAAAGGGAAGCATACTCGTAGTTCCTTTTCTAGTAGTGTCAATAAAAAATGTGAGTCTCCTTTTTCCCTTATCGATTCAGATATTTGGGGACCAAGCCGTGTCAGTTCTAGTCTTGGCTTTCCATATTTTGTCACCTTTATTGATGACTACTCTCGTTGTACTTGGGTATTTCTAATGAAAAATCGTTCAAAATTGTTTTCCATTTTTCAAAAATTTTGTGCTGAGATAAAAACTCAATTTGGTAAAACCATTCGTGTCTTGCGTAGTGATAATGCCCGTGAATATTTGTCCAATCAGTTTCAAGAGTCCTTGGCACAACAAGGAATTCTACATCAAACATGTCCTCATACTCGACAACAAAATGTAGTAGCTAAACGTAAAAAATCGTCATTTGATTGAAATAGCAAGGACCTTACTCATTCATATGAATGTTCCACTTCATTTTTGGCGGGGGATGTTGTGCTTACAGCTTGTTTCTTAATTAATCGCATGCCCTCCTCTGTTTTGAATGATAGAATCCCACACACTATGTTTTGCTGATGATCCTATTTATCCTGTCTCTCCACATGTTTTTGGATGTACATGTTTCATTCATGATCTTACTCCAGGGAAAGACAAACTCTATGCCAAAGCTTTTAAATGCCTTTTTCTTGGTTATTCTCGTCTACAAAAGGGTACCGTTGTTATTCACTTGATTTGAGTCGATATATTGTTTCTTCACCTTTTTCGAGCAACAACAGTTCTTCACTTCGTCTTCAGACACTTCTCAGGTCAACACTATTCTTCTTGTGCCTGTTTATGATTCCTTTCCTACTATATCATCTTGTCCCAACAGTTCCTCAGACTTCCCTCAGTTTCCTATTGCCTATCGACATCGCACTCGTCCGTCTAGTGTCATGCCTACCGGAGAGGATGCCCCTGCAAACTCACCACCCACACCAGTTGCTTCTCCTAATTTAATCCTGCACTAGAGAGTTCTCCTATTGCTCTTCGAAAAGGTACATGCTCTACTCGTAATCCTCATCCGCTCTATGTCTTTCTTAGTTATGATCATCTTTCTCCTCCATATTATACTTTTATTTCAAGTTTGTCCTCGGTTTCTATTCCCAAAACCACAGGTGAAGCACTGTCTCATCCAGGTTGGCGTCAAGCAATGATTGATGAGATGTTTGCCCTACATTCTAATGGCACCCGGGATCTAGTTTCTCGACCACCTGGCAAGTCTGTTGTTGGCTGTCAATGGGTGTTTACAGTGAAGGTTGGCCCCGATGGAACCATTGATCGGTTGAAAGCTCGGTTAGTAGCTAAAGGCTACACCTAGATTTATGGTCTTGATTACGGTGATAACTTTTCTCCGGTGGCTAAAATTGCCTCAATTCGGTTATTTCTTGCGTTGGCTGCTATTCGTCACTGGCCTCTCTATTAGCTCGACATAATGAACGCCTTTCTTCATGGTGATTTGCAAGAGGAAGTCTACATGAAGCAACCACCTGGGTTTGTTGCTCATGAGGAGAGTTTGTAAGCTCCGCAAATCTCTATATGGTCTCAAACAATCACCTCGTGCTTGGTTTGGACGTTTTAGTACTGTCATACAAGCTTTTGGCATGACCAGGACTCAGCTCCAAGAGTGAAGCTGATCATTCGGTTTTCTACTGATGTTATTCTCTCGATCGATGTCTCTACCTTATTGTCTATGTGGATGACATCATTGTTACTGGTAATGATTATGCTAGAACTGAAGAGTTGAAGCAATACCTGTTCAAGCAATTTCAAACTAAGGATCTTGGCAAGCTTCGATACTTTATGGGTACAGAAATTACACAATCTAAGCATGGCATCTCTATTTCCCAGAGGAAATATGCATTGGATATCCTAAAAGAAGTTGGCATGTCAGGATGTAGGCCTATTGATACACCCATGCATTCAAATGTCAAACTTCTTCGAGGTCGGGGGGAGCCATTATCAGACCCCGAGCGATATCAAAGAATGATCGGGAAGCTGAATTATCTCACAATAACTAGGCCGGACATTACATTTGTGGTATCAGTGTTAAGTCAATTCCTTCATTCTCCATGTGACTCACACTGGGATGCAGCCGTTCGAGTACTCAGATACATCAAAGGAGCTCCAGGAAGAGGATTACTCTATGAGGATAAAGACCATATGGAGATATGTGGTTACAGAGATGTTGATTAGGCAGGTTCTCCCTCAGATAGGCGTTCCACCTCAGGATATTGTGTTTTCTTTGGAGGCAATATAATATCATGGAAAAGTAAGAAGCAATCTATGGTCGCTAGGTCAAGCACTGAAGCTAAATATCGAGCAATGGTAGTTGCAACGTGTGAACTCATATGGCTAAAACAATTGCTAAATGAGCTAGGTGTTTTTAAAGGGCAATCTATGAAACTTGTGTGTGATAATCAAGCAGCCTTGCATATAGCTTCAAATCTAGTATTCCATGAAAGAACAAAACATATTGAGATTGATTGCCACTTTGTGAGAGAAGATTCAGTCCGGATAAATTTCCGAAATTTCCACTGCTTTTGTCAATTCTAATGAATAGTTGGCGAATGTTTTCACTAAATCCCTTCGAGGTCCTCGGATTAACTATATTTGTAACAAGCTTGGTGTATATAACATATATGCACCAGCTTGAAGGGGAGTGTTGGAATATTGGAACTAGCAGTCATAATTAATGAGGTGCATGTATTGGATTATTGGAACTAGCGGTCATAATTAATTAGATACATGTTTCAAGATAGTGGCATAGGAAATAGCCTAAACTCATTATTGTAGTCTTGTAAATAGGAGTAGTAATTAAGATGAAGCATGTGCATATATATCCCCTCTATGTTGAATGAAAAATCAATCAAGAAATTACAGTCACAACTCTTGCCTCTTCTTTTTGAACTTCATCCATACCAGTTGATAGCAAGATAGAATCTTTGCAAGTATATTTTTGTTACTAGATCAGAGATTAACCCTGAGTCTGACAGCTTCTACCATTTCGGAATTATGATGAGAAATAGAGAACCACTACATCTTTTATAACACCAAAATATACTTTTAGTTAATTTAAAATTCAAAAAGATTGAGGCAAACTCTACAGCTAGTTAACAGTCAAAGATTGAGAACTAATACTCAAGCATATATTTAGGAATTTTTTTTTTTGCTATAATATCAAAATTTACCAAGAACCAAAAATATCAAAAGCAATACCTCAACAATAAATCAAAACAAAATTCTATTAACCTAACTAGAGCCTCTGCAACTTACCCCCAGTCATACAATGATATTGTTCGAAGATGTGTTGCATTATCTGCCAGGTCATATAATTCCACAACACCTCTGCTACAGCCAACTGCTAGAATCTGTTGATCAGAAGCTACAGATGCACACATGGCATCATCTGTATTCAACCACCTTTCAGCTTTAATAGAATTTATCTGCCTTAAGCCCTTTTTACTTATAGAACAAAGTGCAATTTGACAGCCAGAGTACAGAACAACTAGCAGCCTCAACTGTAAAGACAACTCAAGCTGGACAATGGCTGAATTTCTAGGACAGCACTGAATAGACTCTTGTACAGTTGTGTTTCCTATGAAAGCAGAAGATGCATCCACTACTGAATCTTCTGGTTGACAACAAAGCCGCAAGATGCTAGGAAACTGGATGTAGAAGCAAACATCAAGTAAACAAACTATGTTTGTAACCAACAGATAAAAGTGAAGAATCTTCAGATGACAGATCCATGGTGGTAAAAATTCTAAAAATCATGACAACATAAAAACTAGAAAATTTAACCATACATACCTCCCCATTCCAAGAAAAGAGCTGTAATTGCCCATTAGAAAGTCCAAGAAGCATGTTTTTGCTATCGCAGACAAAATTGCTACTGAGAAGAGATGTCCAAAGTAACATGAGAAAGATTTTTTCAAACAGCAAAGACATTGGAAATTAAGAAATAATTTTATACGTTACTAAGTTTTTATCTGAAAAAGGTGCCTTCTCGATGATAACTAATGATACACTAGCAAGAGCTGGACCAGGGTGTTGTTTGCCTCCAATCAGAAGTCCTTTTCCAGAAAAATGGACTTTATAAATATGGAGATATGATGAAGAAGTCTGCAGCAAAAGTAACAAACTAATGAATCATACATTGGCACTTAAAGCATATTAAAAACGATGTCAAGATGGTTGCACGACCAAATAAAATGAACAAGTTCATGGTTAAGTTAAGATCATCTTCGTCTAGTGAATATAAGCAAGCAACTGCAAATCTTGGATGAGACATGCTTTGAATTGCAGCTTTCTATATTTGAAGGAACCCAGTTATTAATCACAAATTCACCCTTTCATTATATTAAAAAGAAGTAGATGGCCTTCAAAATTGATAAATTATAAAAATATACTTAAGTTTTAATTTAAAATGATGGAAAAATATATTAAACAGATTAATTGTGACATGTCATGTCATACCATAATTTTAAATCTCGTACTGTACCATCCATATAAGGCATTACTTACCATTTTTTCCATAATACAAATAGTGGTACAGGCCAGTACATGTAAAATACCAGCCATACCGATGTACCAGGCAGTACAATGCCTGTACTGTCTGTACCAAGTCAGTACAGCCCCAACAGCTATTTTTCGGCCATTGGGGGGCTTTTTTCAACCAGTTCCCAATGGCTATTTTATTCATTAGGACTGTTTTCTAAGGTTTTAAGGGCTAGATAAAGTCTTCAAACCTCTTAGTTTTCTCCCTGCACTAGTCTCTTACATTAAGGGCCTATTTTGTATCTATTCCTATTCCCTTGTTTGGTTGCATGGAATAGGTATTCCTATTCCCTCTATTTCTCGTGTATTAGGAATAGCTATTCCTTGCCTATTCTTGATAACTTTTACAATTTTACTCATCAAGTTTCATCCTAATTAAACTATTTATTAATATATATAATATCATATATATCATATAACATACAATAGTTAAAATTAAAATAAAAACATCCAAGTATATCAAACTATTAAAATAATATAATACATCCTATATATTACTAATATATTTATTTTTATTTAACATATTAGCAATATATAATACTCATTTTTAAATTATTTAATTAATTAAAAATAATTTGTATTTGTTATATTTTTAAATTAACATTTCATTTTTAAAAATCCGACTATACAAATTTGTATTCTTATTATGTTATCATGAACTAGAATAAATTTAATGTCATGGTATGGATATGTCTTGTTGTATTGAAAAACAACACATTCCAAACATATCACAACCTGATTTTTGTGTACAATGATGTGCCCTTATATGCAACATTCCGCCATGAGAGTCTTCATAGTTTTTGCCATATGACCCAAGAAAATTGTCTTGTTCACCAATCACTTGTTATGCAACAACCCGCCCAGCTCCAATAATTGAAAAGCAAATTATGTTAAATTGCGATCAGTCACAAGGGTTTCATAATGTGAGTGAATAACGTACAATGCACAAGTATAATCTACACTTTGGTTAGGGATTTCACAATATGAGGTTTACACTGGACCCCGAAATTCTCTGACACAATTGTGTGCAAAGTAGTGCAAAGTGATCAGACTGCAACAGGCGTGATATGGTTCAGGATTCTGGTGAGGTGCATGATTTACACCTGATTCTTGGTTTAACAACATATAAAAAAACCCAAGGCCACAAAGGGCCCTGCAAGATAACCATGTAGAAGCAGAAAGCTTGGAATGAGACATTTATTATCACAGAACAACAGTAGGCTAGATACAATTGTAATATTAAATATCCATCAAATTCTTGAACCACAGAAAGCAAATAAACCAAGAAGTAAAATGCAGTCCTCTCCCACTTACAAGCACGGCGATCGACTTGGTGTCAGGGCTCCAGATTGCATGCATATTCTTGCCCTCTCTCTCCACTGAGTCGGCATCCCTAACGTACTTGCCCAATCTCACCTTATGCTATCGGATCAAGCGCATCCATCAACAAAAAAATATAGAATTGGGGACGCAAGCAGGAGGAAGTCAACAGTAAACGAACCTGGGAAGCGCTCCAGAGCTCGAGGTGGGTGGCGGAAACGACAAGGAGGCGGCGGTTGATGACCTTGAGGTAAACGATCCGATCGGAGGAGGAAGAGGAGGGGGGGGAGGCGGTGCTATCGAGGGGGATGACCTGCGGCCATCCGTACGCCATGTACATCTTCGCCTCTGGCTCAAGGCGAAGACGCCGACGACGAAGAAGAAGAGAAGGGTCGAGGACGAAGTGGCAAGCAGATCAGATCTGAAGAAGGAAGTTTTCGGGTCCGGACGGGGACTTAGGTGGGAAGTATAGTTTAAGCCTGGTATTTTAACGGTGGATGAGAGCGGCGTCGGCAGATCTGACGTGTAAGATCTTCCCACGTCAGTGAAGCTCCACCCATTTGCAAACCGCCGTTGTAATGTTTCAGATGTTACATCGTTCGAACCGAAATTTAGAAAATTCATTAAAAAAACAAAATATAATCGTATTAAAACCATAAGGTTAAATTACATATCTCCCTTCAGATTTAGTAAAATTACATTGATATCCTCTATTTGTTCATATTACAATCATCTCTCCTAAGTAATATTTGAGTAATTTTTTTAAAAAAAAATTATATAATATTTTATAAAACTCATGAAAAATTTATGTAATCTTATTTCGTAATAGAGGAGGTTTGTGTAATCTTTTACAAAACTCAGAGGGTTACAAGATAAAATTACAAATAAATGAGAGATCAGTGTAATTTTACTAAACTTCGAGGAATATCAGTGTAATTTATCCAAATCATAATTATGTTTGTTATTTACGATTAGGAGGATAAAATCCATAAATTAGGTGGTTTGATTATGCTTAATATCCGTAGGTGGTTTGATTATGTTCAACTATTAAGCATAAATGGAATTTTTCTTTTTCTCCATGGCATTTAGGACATTGTAACTCGAAAATTATAAATAAAAAGAGAAAGTGAGAATATAAGAATGAATTAATGTTGCGAGTAAAGGTGGCAACGGCCCAGCCCGAACAATTGGCAGCCAAGCCCAGCCCGAGCCCGAGCCCGCCCAACTGACCTCGGGCCGGCCCGAAAATTAATTATTTAATTTAAATTTTTAAATTTTTAATTTAAATTTTTAAATATTTAAAATTTAATTTTAAAAACTAATGATTAGGTTAATTTTGAACTTGGACCTCTAATTTTATTAATCATTGTACTAAATTTTATTATATATTTTTTATATATAACGCGGTACAAATTAATAAAAATATTTTTAAAAAATCAAATTATAATTAATTTTTTATTTATATTTAATACAAAAATATTCATCCAATGATAAAATAATTTTTTTAAATATTATAATAGATCGCACCTTAAAATATTGTCTACGTACCATCTATAGCTAAACTTGTACTCCCCAGTGATTAACTATAGAAGGATCATGTCTACGTAGTTCTTTTTATATTTTTAATCACTCATAGTCCCGGTGATTTAACTTGTACTTGGACCAGCAGCACCAGCTTCTCTTGTTTGAGCTTCCTCCACTCCCGATGATGAAGTGTTGTGTCCTCCCTTAACTTGTAATCTATCTTCAGCATCCAATCAGTCTTTTAAGCAAATACACATTTCAACCGTTTCTTCACTCATTCGGCTCATTTTTTCATCGAGAATTCTATTTCTGCACTAAAACAAGACTCGGAAGCTACTGTAGACACAGGAACAGTTAGTATATCACGTGTCAGGATGGAAATAATAGGATATGTATTTTCTTGTTTTTTCCACCATGCTAAAATTTCATTATCATCTATTTCTTCAAAATGACTATGATCTAGAAAAAATAATAATTCATTAAAATTAGTAGATTTAGTATTTTTTTTTCTACGACCAAGTCGAGAATTAATATTATTTCCACCATCTTTTCTTAATCTAGAAGAATATGTTGTCTTATTTGTAATTGTATCACCAAATTTTGAAGCGTAAAATACAAACATAGAATTCAATAAATTCGAAATTTTAAATTTTTTTTCTTCAACATTATCTAATTTCATATTGTTATAATAATCATCTAACAACATATTTAAACCATCAATTTTCATTCTAGGATCTAAACATATTGTTAAACAAAATAAAGTAGGTATATCTGACCAATACTTTTTAAATTTAGATTTCATTAACACTATGTTTGGATAACTTTGAGTAAGGGGTTTGGAGGTGAGGGGTTTGAAGGAGTTTGAAGGGTTTTGGAGAGGGAGGGGTTTGGAGGTTTTTGAAAGGGTTTTAAAAATCTTGTTTGGTTAAACTTCATAAAGGGTTTGGAGGGCTTTGGATGAATTTGATAGAACGCTATGCTCTCGTTTATAATAATATATATTTTTGTTCTAAGGATACTTTTGTAATTTAACTATTTTTAATTCATTAACTATTCAAACCCCTCCAAAACCCCCCAGTTTGGGAGGTTTTGAAAATGGGTTCTAGGAGGGGTTTGGAGGGGTTTGAAATCCCTCCAAACCCCTTAAAAAATTTATCCAAACAGGATATTTTAAACCCCTTCAAAACCCTCCCCCTCCAAACTCCTCCGAAACCTTCCGAAACTCTCAATCCAAACATAATGTAAAGAAATAATTTGTGCAAATAAATGATGATGTATATATGAAGAAAATACTTCACTAATACGAACTATATGTGAAAGAGTTAAATTACATATAGGATAATAAACACCGAAAAGTTATTCGGTAGCTTTATTAAAAAGTTTTAAAATTTGAGTAATATGTCCAGCAACTAACCAATCATTATTATTAATTGGTTCACCAGGCATATTTTGATTGTAAAATATTTTAAGGATATCTTGATATCTTATAGTAGACATAAGCATATGATATGTTGAATTCTATCTAGTAATAACATCACCATTAAATTTTTTAAATGGTTTATTAAAAGATTGACATAATTTTTTAAATTCTTGTGTTCTTGCTTTTGAAGAACGCATATATTTAATAACATCTCTTATTTTTTCTACATGTATATTTACTTGTTTTAAATCATCTTGTACACATAAATCAAGAACATGACAAACACAACAAACATGAAATAATTCACCATCTAATACTGGTTTAAATAACTGTATAAGGGGAGGAATAGCAGATTCATTATTACTAGCATTATCAAAACTAGTCGAAATTTTTTTATCATTTATATTATAGAAAGATGTTACAAATCTAATAGCAAAAAAAATGGCAACAGAAGTGTGTGAATATTCAAAAATTTTAAAACTAATTATTCTTTTTTGCAAAATAAAATTTTCATCAATCCAATGTGCTGCAATACAAATATAAGAATTAGTAATACGTTGACTAGACCAAACATCAGATGTTAAAGAAATTTTTGATTTATTATTTTGAAAACTAGTCATTATATTTTCTCTATATATATAAAATAATTTTAAAGCATCACTTTTCATTGTATTTCGAGTAATTTTTTTATATTTTGGTTGTAAAGTATTTTGAATCCAACTAGAAAATCTTGGTTGATCAACAAAACTAAAAGGAGATTCACTTTGAACAATTAATTTTGCAAATTCTCGACGTTGTAAATCATGACCATACGAAAAAACTGTTAAACCAGAAGAAGATAAATTAAGAATTTGTTGAGCTTGTGCAACCTTAGTGTCATGACCCTTTGCATGACGTAATAAATGATCAGTTCCTCCGGTTGTTGAAGCCGAAAGAATTTTTTGATTTTTTTTGCACCGGGCTGTTGTTATGGTGCCATCAGGTTCAATAATTTTCTCAAAATATTCCCAAACCATACCTTTTTTTTACCTGGTGGACATAAATTAATAGATGGACTTATCTCTATGTTTTGATTTTGTTGAGTGATAGGAGTGGTAGAAGTAGCATGAGTCATTTCTTCTAATATATTTGATCTAGTTTGTGGAGTATAACCTGAAAAATCTCCATCCGCCATTAGTAAAAATTAAAAATATAAAAAATATAAATATTATACTAATCAATGGAATAAATTGAAGAGATTAAAAAAATTAACAACAATCTTGAATCCTTGTCTTCTCGGTGAGCTTAAAATGTTATTGAGAATGATTGTAAATAAACTTAGATTGTTGAGAGTAAGAGTGTAAGAGAGTTGAGAGTTAAGGATTGAGAGAAAGAGAGTTAAGAATTGAGAGAAAGAGTTGAAGATGAAGATAGAAAAAATGAAGAAGGAGATGGGTATTTATAGGATTTTTTATATATAATAAAGGATTCGTCGGCCCGAGCCAGGTCACCTACGTCTAGCGCACGCCAGGCTTGGTCTGGCACTGCTAGACCTAGGCCTGGCGCACACCAGGCCTCCCCGTGCTCGTTAATTAGTCGGGCATGAAAACTATCTGCCCTGGCGAGAATCGATGAAAATTTCTTTATAAGCTAAAAATAAATTGGGTTTTGTGAATGGATCGTTAATTATGCATGATGAAAGTTCACCCTTGTTTGGCATCTAGATGAAATGCAATGATATTGTTCAATCCTGGATATTGCAATCCATGGCTCCTGAATTGACCACTAGTGTAATCTACTCAACCATAGCAGCGAAAATGTGGTCAGATCTTGCAGACAGGTTCGGAAAGAGTAATGAAGCGAGATTTTTTGAGCTACAATACCAAATTTGCAATATGAAGCAGGGAAACATGTCAATCACGATTTACTTTACCAAACTGAAGTCATTGTGGGACGAGTTGGAGGCAGTAGACATTGATAAGGAGTATACCTGCGACAAAAACAAAATGAAGTTAAGGCAGTTCTTAATGGGATTGAACGAGGTCTACATGAATGTGAGAGGCCAAATCTTATTGATGAAGCCCTTACCTGATATAAATCAGGCGTATTCATTATTGGAGCAGGAAGAGTCACATAGAAAGGTAGGACTCCAATCAAATGGAAACTTGGAAAGTGTGGCTCTTAACATTACAAAGCAATTTTATGAGTTCAAGTATAAAAATGAAAAGGCAAATGATGGTATTCATTACTGGAGCAAGAAGAGTCACATAGAAAGGTAGGGCTCCAGTCAAATGGAAACTTGGAAAGTGTGGCTCTTAACATTACAAAGCAATTTTATGAGTCCAAGTATAAAAATGAAAAGGCAAATTATCAGTATTTCCAAATGAAATTTTGTGTATTGTATGAAATCAGGTCATACAAGAGAGAATTATTTCAAATTGCATGGCTATCCATTACGGAACAAGCCATACAAAGACAAGCAAAAATATCATAGTCAATACATAGAGAAGCATGCAAATAATTCAATGTCTAAAACTTCGGATGCAAAGAATGATAACAAGTCAGAAAACTCACATGTCAAATATGATGAAGACCATGGTGGCTTCACTGAAAGACAGTACAATACCTTGCTCAACTTACTTTGCAACAAAAGCACAAATGCAACAGTGAATATTGTTGGTAAGTGTCTTAGTAATAGTGTTACTTTAGATTGCAAAAGATGAATCTTGGACAATGGTGCTACTGATCACATTGTGTTTGATAAAGTGAATTTGGAAGATATCATGAAGCCAATTCACAATTGCAAAATCTCATTGCCAAATGGCACATCAGTTCCAATACATACAGTGTATAGGAATTGCTCAAATAAATGAATGCATTAAGTTGCCAAATACTCTTTCATCATCAGCTTTTCACTACAATTTAATGTCAGTAAGTAGACTCATAAAGGAACTCAATTGCTCCATAATATTCTACCCTTGTCATTTTATCATTCAAGACCTAGCTTTGAGGAAAGAGTTGAGGAGTGGTAATGAGGATAATGGACTGTACATCCTGAGGGAAACAGTGAGATGTGGGAGCAACCAGAGACATGAAGCAAAGGCAATGAGCATAAACCTGGATACTCAGACACTACGACACCTGAGACTAGGTCACATGCCTGCTAAGAAGATGAAATTTTTGTCTACTTGTATACCTAAACTGAATTGTAATTCACAGTTATTTTGCAATGTCTGTCCACTTGCTAAAATGTGTAGACTACAATTTTCTTTAAGTGAGAATAAAGCTACTGATATTCTTGAACTGATTCATGTTGATGTCTGGGTCCTCATAAGCACAAGACTTATGATAATTCTTCATATTTTCTCACTATTGTGGATGATCATTCAAGAGCTTGTTGGACTCTTCTCTTTGCATGCAAAAGTCAAGTTCCACATATCCTGATTAATTTTGTTAAGATGGCTGAGAGACAATTTAACAAGAATGTGAAAGTAATCAGGTATGATAATGGATCAGAATTCTTTAATATGATAGTGAAGAGTTTCATGTCTAAAAAGGGCATTGTACACCACAGTTCATGCGTGGAAACACCACAACAAAATATTGTGGTGGAAAGGAAGTATAAGCACTTGTTGGAGGTGGCTAAAAGCCTAAAAACCCAAGCACAAGTACCCTCTAGCTTATGGGGAGAATGTATCGAAACAACAACCTATCTAATCAATATGATGCCTAGTGTCAAATTGGAAAATCAAAGCTCATATCAAATACTTTACAAGATAGAACCAAGCTTGAATCATCTAAGGACATTTGGTTGCATTTGTTATACTAGCACATTGAGACAAGGAAGGTCCAAGTTAGATGGTAGAAGTAGAGAAGGAATTTTTGTGAGGTATCCATATGGAAAGAAAGGCTACAAAGTTTATGACTTAGAGTTCAAAACTATTTCAGTATTCAGGGATGTGATATTCAAAGAGGATATATTTCCTTTTAGTAAGAATAATATGTACCAAACTGTGTATACATTGCTTGTTGGTCACAGTGAACATAAAACTGAAAATGAAAGGGAAATATGTAATCACAGGATCCAAGCTGAAAACAATAAATTCAATAAGAACAGTAGCAGAGAACATGATGGCCTTGAAAGAGTACAAACTGATGATACTAATGCAGTTCAAGTGACTGATACCGATAATGCATCAGCTGAAGTTGGGAAGACTGATACTGATAGTGTTACATAAGTTGAAAAATCAGTATCAGTTGAGGACACAGGAATATGCATGAATGAGAATGCTTGCCCATCACACAATGGAAGGAACAAAAAAGAGATCAAAGGTCAGTTAAGTTTCAAGATTATGTGTGCAATCAATCCACAAGGAAGAAACTTAACTCACCTTATCCAATATACAAGTACATGAATTTAGCTGAAACCTCAAAATGTCACAAGAGGTTCTTAGCATTTGTAAATGTTCAGAGTGAGCCTAGGACATATGAAGAAGCTAAATTGGGCCATGTATGAAGAAATTCCATAAAGGAAGAGTTTAAGGCTTTGATAGACAACAACACATGGAGCTTATGTAAATTGCCTATGGGAAAGAGTCCTATAGGATGCAAATGGGTGTTCAAAACAAAATACAAACAAGATGAAAGTGTTGACAGGTATAAATCAAGACTAGTTGCCAAAGGATACACTCAAGTAGAGAGTGTGGATTATACTGATACTTTTGCTCCAGTATCTAAAATGGCCACAGTAAGAATTGCATTGGCAGTTGCCACTTCATCTGGTTGGCCTCTCTACCAGTTGGATGTTAATAATGCCTACCTCCATGGAGACCTGGAGGAGGAAGTATATATGCAGCTACCGCTCGATTTTGAGGTGTCCGAAAACAATCTGGTATGTAAATTGAATAAGTCAATTTATGGATTGAAGCAAGCAGGGAAACAATGGTTCTTCAAGCTTTCAACCAATATTGAAAACAAGGGTTTTGAACCTAGTTCTTCTGATCCATGTTTGTTCATCAAAAGGAGAGAAGGTAAAGAAGTTTTGGCCTTGATATATGTTGATGATATAATTCTGACACAATCCGATCTTGAAGGGATAAGAGAATTGAAAACTTATTTGAATGACTTGTTTAAAATCAAGGATATAGGCAATCTGACATATTTCCTTGTATTGGAAATATAAAGAAATGAGAAAGGTTTGCACATCAGCCAACATAAGTATATCCTGGACTTGTTATCAGAAGTGAACCTATTAGATTGCAAACCTAAAAGTACACCCATGGCATTGAACAGTAAGCAAAGCAGAGAAGTTATTGCTAAAGAGGAACCTATAACAGACAATATTGATTACAAGGTTTTAATTGGAAAACTTCTGTATATTACTGTGACTAGGCCTGATATCATGTACAATGTACACAGGCTTAGTCAACATGTTCAAAGCCCTAAGGCAAGCTGCATTGAGAGTGTTAAAGTATTTGAAAGGGACAATTAGTTTGGGGTTGCTCTACTCTTCAAATTCAGGAACAAGAGTATCTGGTTTCTCTGATGCTGATTGGGGCAGTTGTACAGATACCCGAAAATCAATTACAAGTTATGTGATCAAATTGGGCTCCTTAGTGGTGAACTGGAAATGCAAGAAACAAGTGACAATAAGTTGCTCGAGTGCAGAAAGTGAACTTCGGGCATTGTCGAGCACAACTGCAGAACTTATCTGGGTATCAAACTTACTTACCGATATTGGCATTAAACAACATGGTCCAATACCCTTACATTGTGATTCCCAGAGTGCTTTACACATCACAAAGAATCCCATATTCCACGAACGAACGAAGCACCTTGAAGTACATTGCTACTTCGTTTGTGAGAAGTACTAGGCAAGGTTAATCGAACCAATTTATCTTCCCAGCTCAGAGCAACCGCCGATATACTTACTAAGGCACTACCTGCACCTCAGCATCGACGATTGAGCTCCAAGTTGTGAATGGAAAACCATGTTTCTATTCTACCAACTTGCGGGGCGGGGAGGGGGGGGGGGAGGTGTAAGCCAAATGGTGAAATGAGAAGAGAAGGAACTCAGGTGTTAAACTCCACAAGAATTCAGGTATTAACTTTCATAGTGCAAATGACAAAATAAGACATTTTATTAGTTTACAGCTTAAATAAGTCACATGGGCAATTGTGTAATTTTGCTTTCTTTTAAATTTCAAGTGTAATAAATAGCGTTGACCGCTAACTTGAACAGCGATCGTCTTCTTCATTTTTCCCTCTTTTTGAGATACAATCTCCAGTTAATAAAGTTTTTCTCAAGCTTCGATTCGTGATTGATTGTTCAGTATTGAGGTCCATGAATTTTATCATTAATCCTTATAATTTCTCTTCGTTAGAAAAATGGTCCATTTCGTCGCTCCAATAATGAACGGTGTTATCTTCAATCCTACGTGGCAACCATATGTTGACATGTCAATTAAATTAATTTTATTCCTTGACGCGTCATTTAAATTATTTATTTTATTTAACCTTTTAAAAAACCTAATTTTGGTCTCGCCTATATTTTCACGATTTTTTGTTTTTGGTCCTTACAGTTTAATTTTTTTATTTTTGTCCTCGTAATTTCACTCTGTGAGGAATTGTTAGTCCCTACCGTCACCCAATAACTAATGATGTTATCTTTAAACCCTCGTAATTTCACTTTGTGAGGATATTATAACATGAAGTTTTAGGAAGCAATACACCCAACTATGAGATTATTGCAATGAAATCAGCATGACTAATCCCCAAAACACTCTTAAGTTGGGGTGACGACAGGGACTAACTTCCTCGCATAGTAAAATTACAAGGTCGAAAATCAAAGTTTTTTAAACTATAATGACCAAAAATAAAAGACCGTGAAAATATAGGGACCAAAATTAGGTTTTTTTAATTTTTTAAAAGATTAAATAAAATAAATAATTTAAATGACGTGTCAAGGGATAAAATTAATTTAATTGACATGCCAGCAAATGATGGACACGCGACATTGAAGGTAACACCGTTAATTACAAGGGTGACGATAGGGACTAACATTCTAACAGAGTGAAATTATAAGGACTAAAACTAAAAAAATTAAACTATATGAACCAAAACCAAAAAACGGTGAAAATATAGGGACCAAAATTGAGTTTATCCCTTTAAAAAAAAGTTAGATATTTTTTTAATGCATCAGTCTCAGTGCAAAGATATTAATCATAGGTCGTATATTCAAAAAAATGAAAACACACAAGTATGAGTTCATGATATTATAGGTGATACACAAAACATATTATATATAGAATAAGTTGTTCTTACCTAAAGTCGGAGCGATGCGATACAGTGCGTCTCCCGATCAAGTGCAACTCCGACGGGGGGACCTCCAAAAGATACTTCGACGCTCAAGTAAGAATATGTTTGAGATTGGTGTAATAAAAATTGAAATTTATGGTACCTAAGGCGTGTCGTGTCTGTATATAGTACAAGACGAGGGATTATTATCGATGATGTCGTCCGATAATCTCGTATGGATGTTGCTCAGAATGGGTCGAATTTGATCCTGGAGATGTCGGGCTCATAATGGTGGAATCTCTCGTAATTAATGTGGATAGAAATATCCTTGTATGGCCGAGTGGAGCCCCCAGGCTAACTCGTCTGACTTGACTTGAGTCTGGTTCATGTGTGTGGGCGCTTTTGGGCCTAATCTGGCCGAACCCAAAGGTACTAGTCCAGTCCATAAATATTATCCTATTAAAACTTATATACTGATAAATTAAATATCATATTAATCCTTATAAGATATTTATATCACTCAACAAGCACGTGGCGCACATGAGGGTTTCATCCAATATGAAGATGGATCAACTAATTAGTGATTTTTGGATTCTAACGAAGAAAAAAATATATTTAAGAGGTTTAAGGTAAGATTTTTTCAAAGTATAAAGTCTAAAATGAGAATCAAAATAAACTTAAGGGACAATGTGAGACTTTTAAAATTGAGAAAATTGATAAATCTATCTGAAATTATGAGCCAATTAACAAATATATCTCATCTTTTTTTATTTACACATAATTTATCCCAAAATTCCAAATCCATATTAATTATATGTAATACCCGCAAAATTTTCTAATTTAATATGATTTGTTTTAGTGGGAAAATTTGGACACACGTCAAAACGGGCTGCGTGAAACACTGGAGGGCACGAGTTAAGGTATGGTCCCTACGCACGAGCAATTTATTAGTTAAGATGCTTTGGTCTTTGAATGGGTATTGGGCTTGAGTTATGTCCGGGGGTTCGATCGAAATTCGAATCGGACTCGAATCGGTGAATATAGATTAAACTAGACTCAACTTAAGTTGTAGGGGCTTTATGGTAATTTGAAGGGAAAAAAAATTAAACCTACCTCTTGGGATCGTATGGCTCATCATTGAGCCGCACACATCCCAAGAAGAGGGCAATCGGGGGTGGTTGGAATATGTCTTCACTGGAGTTCGTCTGGGCGAGGACGTCGTGGGAAGTCGTCTTCCTTTTCGATTCCTTCTTCCGTTGAGTGGATTTTACCCTTCATCGTAGGAGAATCCCCTCTCCCTTAGCCTCCCCTTTTCTTGAGAAATTTTTGGATTTTTGTCGATTAATTTGCTTTACGGATGAAACCCTACCATAGGGTACTTGTTGTTGCAGATTCTTGATACTTGTGGGGATTTTAGGGTGTGGCAGCCCTTGTTTAGGTCCCTAAGCCTTTAGAGCCAGTTAAGTAGAGTAATGGGGAAGTCTGGTTGAAAAGAATGCTTTACTTGGATTTTCTTTTTGACGAAAAGAAACTCGTATTCAATTCAAGAGGAATGAAGTAAATACAAGTGGGGGAAGAAAGAGAAGAGAAGGCAAAACAAGCCCATAGAGCCTTTCACAATCAACGTAAGAGATTACAAGAAGACAAGAGAGAAAAGGCCACAATGGTGCGCTCGCGCCAAGGAAGATCGTGAAACATTATCGAAAAGCCTTATGTTGCGCTCGCGCCAAACTGAATGCCTCCATATCATGATCAATCGAAAAATCTCATAGCTCAACTTGTGCCTAGTAGTTGTAGGGGCATCCCATGGTTTGAAAGCCAAAGAGTATTGGCGCATGTGTAAAAGACGCAGGAGAAGGTTCCAGCCCTCAATGGAAAAAGGACAATCATAAAATAGGTGGGAGTGGGTCTCGTTATTATTGTTGCATAATAAGCAAATCGGACCAACTTGGAAATTTCTTACAATGAGTCTATCTTTGGTGAGAAGTCGTTGTCTTTCCACTAGCCAACTATGCATAGAGTAGATCGGTGGATAGTTCTTATGCCAGAGGAATGGAGCCTTAGGATCATCGACCCCACGAAAGGTCAAAAGCCGGTAAAAAAATGTTTGTAGGGAAAACACCATTATCACTCCATTTCCAAAAAATCTCATCCACTTCCGAAGCCCGCAGAAGAGGCACCAAGTCCGCGTGAAGGCCATGAAGAAGGGAGAAAGGAACCATATGAGAAAACATAGGTTCCACCTTGTGCATCAACAATAAGAATGTCCGGAATAGTAGCAGCCGAGAAGAGGGTCGGATATTTGTTGCGAAGACTATATCCATCGAAGCACAGAGTATACCAAAGGCGTAGCCGAGAGCCATCTCCCACTAAGAAGGCCGAGGATGGGTGAAGGGCTTCGAAGAGACCACTGATACCTCTCCAAATATGAGATAATGAAAGGTGGACCCCAACATTAAACTCCAAAAGCCTAGGATAAAGAGATGAGAGAATATCTTGCCAAGACATGCCCCCTTTTTAAAAGAGTTTTCAAATCCATTTCCCCAGTCGAGCCAAGTTGTGGGAGGGCAGATCGAGAATCCCCAGCCCTCCCCTAGCACAATCAAAGGTCAAAAGGTCTCAGCGAACCAAACATTTACCCTGTGTGTTGGAATCATCTCAGCCCGTCCAGAGAAAGGTCATTCTCCTTCTGTCAATTTGCTTACAAACTCATTTAGGAGCCAAAAAGATAAACAAAAAATATGAGGTTTGACTAGTAAGAATGCTATTAATCAGCGTCAAGCGGCCCGCCCTAGAGAGGAGGGGGCCCTTCCAAGAGGCCAAGACAGAGTCTACTTTAGTTATGAGCTCGGTCCAATCAAACTTGGTGAGACCACCAAGACGCAATGGAAGACCCGGGTAATTAATAGGAAAAGAACCGACCGAACACCGAAAAATCTGAGCCGCAGATTTGCCTTGTTAATATCTCCACCGATGTGTATAGCTTTCGTCTTGTAAGCGTTAAGCTTCAAACCAGAACACAATCCAAAGCACCTGAGCAGAAGCTCAAAAGCTCGACGGGAAGCCTCATCCACCTTGCTAAAGATAAGAAGATCATCGACAAAGAAGATATGAGAGATACCTTTCCGAAGAAACTAAACCAAAGCCCCTGACACCAGACCACGATCAGTGGCCCTGGTAATAATCCTAGATAAGGAATCAATTACCAAGTTAAAGAGGAGGGGAGAAAGAGGATTAACCTGGCGTAGACCTCTCCTATGCCTGAAAGATCTCCCTTCAGACCTGTTAACAATTAGAGAAGAGTCCACGGTGATAACAATGTGTTGAACCCAAGAAATCCATCTGGGAGGTAACCCGCGAGACTTCAGGAGATGAAGGATGAAATCCTAGTTAACGAAGTCGAAAGCTTTTTCAAAGTTTATTTTTATCATACAGACATCTGTATCAAAGCGTTTGCATCCCCAAATAGTTT
This sequence comes from Canna indica, assembly GCA_034359265.1. Classification (NCBI taxonomy): domain Eukaryota; kingdom Viridiplantae; phylum Streptophyta; class Magnoliopsida; order Zingiberales; family Cannaceae; genus Canna; species Canna indica. The sequence continues at coordinate 61,478,743 of CP136897.1, forward strand.
CAGATGCCGTCATGAAATAATCTAAAGTGCTCTGACCTCTGATGAAAACCCCTTGAGAAGTGTCAACCAGATCAGGGATCAGGGGTGCCAATCGGATAGCCAACAATTTCGAGAAGATCTTTATAATACTATTTTCAAGACCGGTGGGCCTGAAATTGGAGATCGCATTTGCCCCAGGAGATTTCGGAATCAAGACAATGTTAGTCTTATTAATGCGAGACATGAGTTCAGGATTGACCTGAAGTTCCAATAGAATAGAGAGGACCCGACCACCGATGGATGGCCAAAACTTCAAATGTAATTCCATAGTAAGGCCATCTGGTCCAGGGGCCTTAGATCTCTTAGCCTTTTTGATAATATCATAAACCTCCGGCATGGAAAATGGTGCGTCAAGGGGAAGAAGATCCATTGCAGATGCATGAAAAAAAGAAGGCCAATCAGGGTGAAGTAGTGGCTGCACGTTCCAACCCAATAACTCGACGTAGAAATCACGAAATGCCGCAGATATCTCTTCTTGCTCAGAAAGGATCGAACGCGAGACTGGGAGAGAGGAGACTGGATTCCTTCTCCTTTTGTTAGAGGCACAAAGGAGGAAATATATGGTGTTTCTATCACCGTCCTTCAACCAGCGTTTCTTGGCCCTTTGTTGCCAGTAGAGACATTCATTGTTGTAGCAACGATCAAGCAAAACTTTCACCTGTTTTAATTCCTCGGTATCGGGGCCTGTAAGGGCCCGAACATCAGCTTTAAGAGTCAACACCCGGAGATGATCTTCAACCTCAGATATGAGCTTCTTCCAATTTTGTTTCCGGAGTCGATCCCAGTCGGAGATGACACGCCTAAGGGGTTTCCAGTTAATGATCCATAGCTTTAGAGGGGAGACTGTGGGAGGGGAGCCAGAGGTAACGAGGCCCAAACCCGCCTTAACGATATCTCCAAACTGATCACAAAGAAGCCAGCTGTTCTCAATTTTGAAGAAATGGACAGCCTTACAACGCTCCGGGGCCATCCGCAGAAGAAGGGGGTTATGATCAGAGAGTCTCCAATCACCCACAGAACCAAATAGCTCAGGAAAGGAGAGAGCCAAAGGGTTGTTGATGAGGATCCTATCCAGTTTGGCCAACGCCAAAGGGTTCTGATTGTTGGTCCAAGTGAACGGACTGCTTGAGAGAGGAAGATCGATAAGACACTGATCAGCAATAAGCCTCGAGAATCTCCTAAAATCCACTAAATTTCCAATACAATTTGATCTCTCCCCGTTGTGAGTACTAATATTGAAATCTCCTCCCAGGATAAGGGACCTAGAATGACCAAAGCTGATTTGTGAGACTTACCATAGAAAGTCAGCCCTGCGAGTGCGGGAAGGAGGACCATAAATACTCACAACTACAAAAGAGAAATCAGATGTGCAGTGCTTGAGAGACAATTTTATCGACCAACAACCAATGTGGCAATCCGTACACGTCCAAACAGCGGGGCCCCAAATCGCTAAGATTCCCCCAGGAGACCAGAAGCATTGATGACACGATAATTATCAACAGAGAACAAATCAGAAGTCTATCTGACAATTCTTCTAGAATAATCCACCAACTCTGATAAAAAGACAACACTACGTTTGAAATCTCTAATAACTTGTTTCACCATAACTTGTTTCACCATATAACGCTTAGAGAGCCTACATAGCCCTCTGATGTTCCAAAATAGAGAGCAAAAGTTGTGCAACATGAAGAAAGAAAAGACTACACAATAGGACAACAGACACAGACACAAAGTCAGACAAGGACAGGGCTCAAGGCCTCCAGCACACGGTCCACAGGGGCAGCTAGATTGAAACCCAGATCAATAATTTTCTTCTTCAGCAAGGAGTCCAATCCTAAGCTCATTGCAATCATAGCAGACCCCAAATCATTTAGAGATTGGTGATTGGCTCCGAAGGCAATATTCAGATCTTCACCACTGCCCTCATTTCTAATAGCCTTCAGTTTTGCAACTTTTGAGAGGGACGATCCAGATATCTTTGTCGAGAGCCTGCAGCTACGACGAACCGAGAACATGGAGGAATGACGCATCTCCTCAACAACATCAATTGAGCCAGGCTGGACCTCAGTCACAAGGCCCCCTTTAGATTGGTCCGAACCCGGCCCAACAGCACCGGGTAGATGAAGGCACAACTGAGGACGTGCACCCAAAAGGCCAGGGTCAACAGCGCATGCAGATGCACTCGAACAGCGAACACAATTAGCTTCAAGAGGTGGCGACCCCATCCTGGTCAAACAAGTATCTGGGCACGGCGTAGCCCAACCTGGGGACCGCAGGAAGCATGAGGGCCACACGACAGAGACATGACCCAAGGGGGAAGAGAAATGAGTTGAAAAGAGAGCGAGTAAACGGGTCCATCAGAACCCAGATTCGCTCCCCAGGATCCGCCTCTGATAAAGTTGAATAAGATGAGCCACAGCTGTTCGACAGCAGACCTTCCCCAATTGGTATAACCTTGAGAGAGGAAAAGCCAGAGGAGAAAGCTGAGACAGGGAAAGCCCAGCCCGCAGCCACCAAATGCTTAGAAGAAACATCATCCAACGCAAGAAGAGAAGCAATCACCAAAATGGCAAAGTCCTTAACCAGACGAACGAAAGAGGTGACAACAGTAGCCAGAGAAGCACCAAGGTAGCTGACGGCAGGATCTTTATGCACAGAACGAGTACCACCGAATCCGATCTACGACGACAGACCCGGCTTGGCGAGCATGATTGGGGAAAGAACGCCAGAGGGCAGCCTCGGAGATATTAGGAGACCACCCGAAAAGGAAGAGGGTTGCAGAGCCCTCAGGGAATGCCAACAGGCGAGGATCGCCGGAGAGTGCCGCGGTTGGAAGCCGAGCATAGCCTGGATATCCCCAAAACCACCATCGCTAATTTCGCTAGGACTAAGGGAACCTCCAAGGCAGTAGAGGCCTGAGTCTGAGAAGCAGGGGGAGACGCTGAACCGGAGGCACCAGAACTCATCGAGATGTGGTCGGAGTTACTTCCTCCCTGAAAACTACCCTTTGACGGATCGTATTCATAGCTAGCATCAGAACCATATCCAAAGCCCTCACCTCCCTCGTCCCGCTCCGCATTCTGGGAATCTGCCAATGGAACATCACTTTCGATCCATTGTTGCCACGCGATTCCCACCTCCATATAGTATCCGCGAGAGTCAGCCTCGAGGAGGATGAAACGGGGAATCAAATGCAAAGCTCTCACCCGAACTTGCACCTTGCACGAGTCCATATTGGAGATGTCAAGAGTGGAAGAGGCCATAGCTTCAAACCTGGTGAAGGAGCTGGTGAGAGCAATGACGGTTTCTATGTTCCAACACATCAGCGACAACCCCTAAGCTCTAGATCGACCTGTAGTTCTGGCGGGTGCACCATCTCAAAGGAATGGTCTTGCGTCCAGTTTTCTATAATCAACAGTACATGGTTTCAGAGAATCCTCTCGGTCTGAATCAACCTCCTTTTGTAGTACCCGTCCTCAGTTGACGGTGTTCTGATGAGATAGCGGCCATCGGGCTGATGTCTCTGCTCCCACAGGTTAAGGTGACGACGATAGTTGCCAAATTGTCGGGCTAAGAAGCCGACCACATCGGCTTGAGGATTAAGCTGACCCCAGACCGTAACCAGCAGGCATCTCTCACTCAGGTATGTCGCCCTCTCTGTAGTAGCCATGGAGTTAGGAATGAAGGCTCTCACATGCTCAGGGCGATCAGCCATCGAGCTTCTTGCCGGAAGAGAATAATGAATAGTAGAGGAAGTCGATACACATAAGGGTGCATGAGCCAGAGAAGAGGAGGACGTATTTAAAGGCAAGCCCGAGCTTGCACTGGCCATAAATGCTGAGGAAGTAGCATTAATAACAGTTGAAGTATTAGCCGAGAGAAGAGATGATGACCTGGCTTGAGGGCTCAAAAGAGATATAACAGAAGAGGAAGACCGGCAATAGAGGGTGTAGCCACGACATGAATGGCCCTCATGCTTACAAAGAAAGCATACCCGACGTCTAGGACAACGGCGAGCCAAATGACCTCGACACATGCAATTAAAATAGCAGCCAAGCTTGCAGAGCGAAGCTACCATAGCACTGATAGACTGCACCGACACAGGAGAAGAGGAACGGGGGGAGGCCGCGGGCGAAGGAGAGGAGGGAAGCTTCATACCCACTTGGATTATCTCGGCCAACGAGCGTCGATTACCAACCCATGCTGATGAAGAGGGTTTAGGTGCATCGGCAAAAGACACCCTACGAGCAGGTTTTCGACGAGAGACCAGCGTTCATCCAGGCTCCTGAGGCGACTCCAGCAGCGACGACTCAGACTTCTCCATCAGTTCAAGACTCATAATCGACATCATCTCCTACTTAAAACTCGCATGAGGTAGAACTTATAAGTTATCGCTTTACTTGGATGTTTAATACTTAGATTACATCTCCTAGTTCATAATTCTTATTGATTGATACAAGGGGAGGGTTTAAGGGCCGGCTACTTAGGGTGTACCCTAAACTTAGGGTTGGGTCGAATGGACTAAGGGAAGGGAACCTTTAGAAAATAAATTTTTATTTAATTTTATCGAGTAGTCGGGATTGGTTTCTATTTCCCTAACTCCTACGCATGAACATTATTGATGAGCTAGAAAGGGAATGACCGGCCACACTAGGGTGGTCCCTAGGGTTTTAGGGATGACCGGGTAGAGATCCTTGGGAGAGGATTATTCCAGAAAAAATATAAGAAAGTCGATGATTGTTTAGATTTCTAATTATTTTAGAATTTGATAATTTTCTCGTGACTTAATCCTTAAAGGAATTGGGAAGGATGAATACTTACTATGGTCACTTAAGTCCGACCCTACACCTTTAGGGCCGATCCCTTGAAATCGGATTTATTGGGTTACTGAAAAACCTCGATTTATTCACTTTGACATGTAAACTAACGCATGACTATAAATTGTAAAAACAGTAGATAAATGAGGTATAAATGGTGTGAAAACATGGTTTAAGGGTAGTGGCTTATCATGACGGTTATGGAAATCTGGGTTTCGTAGATACCTTATGGAACATTTTAATACTTGTTTGAGCATGAAAATCTTAAAAGTTGATATTTAAATCAGTATGATTATGGCATGATTTATTACGGACTTATTTTAGAATTATTGTTATTTAAATTCTGTAAAATGTATGATCTATGTTCCCCCCTGAATGATAAACAACGACTGTATGTTACAATGTTTGTGGAACATGAGTATCCTATAATTGTTGTATTTCATGTTCATTATATCGATGGTATCTACATTGGTCGTGTGTGTGAGATAGTAGATTACACCGCCAAAGGATTGGAGCCCAAGGTAGGGTTGGTTTAGGTATGTGCATGCGCATACCGAAGTCTGGCGGCATGAACTATAACATTTCTAGTAATTTGGCTGAACTAGTATGCATGCTTATTTATTTTTGTGGTACTTGTTGGTGAAATGACCACACTAGAGGGGGTGAATAGTGTATTATCTAAATCTTTTTGCCTAAATTTTGTTTTAATCATTTCTTGAACTACTTAGACAAATTGTAATTTATCGACTAAATGTGGAAGCGATAATAAAATAATTAAACACAAACAAAGATAGCAATGCTAACACAATGAGATTTATAGTGGTCGGCCCCAATGCCTACTCCACTACCTAAGCACCCCGCTTAGGATTTTCAAACTAAGTTTTACTAGATTAATCTTGTTTCCCTTATAATGAGGACTTTGACCCGAAGAGTCTTACTCTTAAACTAATGCACTTCCACACCCGGAAGTCTCCGCCTTCTTACCGAGAGCACTCTTCCACCTCAACTAATCCTAGTAAACTACGTTTACATTGGTGAATTTAAGCCTCAAACACCAAGGCTACCACCAACTCAACCAAACCTAGCTACCTAGATTTACACAACTTCAAATACAATGAAATAAATAAGAAAATATATAAGTAATGGAGCAAAAATACAACAACATAAATACTTAGCTCCAACATAATGAATCCTAGCTCCTCTTGATGCCTTGATGATGAATCAAATGAAGCTTGAAGGCAAGATCAAAGATTGGAGAACAAAACTAGGGTTCTTGCAAGAATGGCTCAAGAGAATCATGTAGAGATGCAAGAAGATCACTCTCTTAGGCTTAGAAGCATCATGGAAGGTTTGGAAGAGAGTTTAGGGGTGGGTATTTATAACCCCCCAAAAGAAATGGCTCGTCAGCGGGCGTATTTTTGCCCGTTGCTGACGCCTGGTCGCTTGTCGGTCGATCGTCGATCGACCGATGGATCGACCGCCCAAGCGACTGCGGCATTCTGTCGCTTCTGGACACACTTCGCTTGATCGAATTGGCTACTGCCAATTTTTCGCCACATTCGGTCGACCGAACCTAGGCTGAACTTGATTTTTTTAGCCTTTTTCTTGTGCGCTTCATTTTCGGGTTTCGGCCTTCAATGTGCGTCAACTTGGAGAACTTTCCATATGTTCTTTAGACTCGTCCAAGATGGCTTTGGTGCACACGTCGAACTTCGAGAGATTTCTACGATGAACCCGAATGCGTCGATCAATGTCCTTCCAATTTTTTAATTTATCCGATATTTTTGATCGAGGACATTGAGCGCTAACTGATATGGAACTTGAAAATTTTTCTCAATGAAATATTAGTTCCATATTTATTATCATCGAAACCGCGATTAAGACCAATGTACAAAACCTTAGGCCAATAATCATTTAAGCACAAAGGATATCAAATATGAGATTTATCCCCCTATCAACATACATATCTATGGAAATAAGCTCCTCCTATCTCTCCCCCTTTTGACATCAATCAAAAAGAGCAAGAAAAGTCAATCTAGTCAAAGTTGAGATTCTAAAAGATTTTTCAAAACCACAAAAGTTTCAACTCAAGGGATGAAAGCCAAACATCGAATAAGAGACTAAGACATACATGATATTGTGAAATGATAAATGAAATCCAAAATCAAGAATCATGTGGTAACTTAAGTATCGATATTTTCAAGTATCGGTTAAATAATCAAAAATCACTTTAGAAATGATTTTTCTCATCAATTGAGTAGAAAGATATCATAAGTGAATTTAAATATCATACTTCAAGTCTCATTTGAATATTTCAACAAAAATCCAAAGTATCCAAAAAAATGAGTAAGTTGAGAAGAACTTTAGTGGTATTTTCGTAAATAAGTGAATCTTTCATGATATTTCTATATTTTATTCAAACTTTCAAAATACCAAGTTATGATCATGTAAAGCACGTATATTAAGTTTGAAGTGAAAATAATGTTGTTTGATTAAAATATGAACTTAGCACGATTTCATTCAAAGTAGGCATGAAAAATATGAAAATAGTTAATTATCAAATTTTGCTATCTACTGATGTATTCTCAAATTTAGGTACCTAGATATCTAACATGAGTGAATCTAAGTACATTGATCAAGTTTGGGCTTAAAAGGAAAATTCTAACTTCATTTTTCACCCTATCTTGATTTTAACCAAAAACTCATTTTTAGGATATCGCTCAAGATATCAAAATCATTTTTAGAAATAATTTCACTCAAAGAATAATGAGAACGATAATAGAAATGGAATCAAAATAGTATGCACAAACTTTCATTTGAAGTTTTCGACGAAAAATCAAAGTAACGGAAAAATTGCTATTTCAAGAAGGTGATATTTTGCATTTCTGAAATTCAACTTCAAAATTTTATTATAAATTCGATTCTTGATGAAAATTTCTGAGATTTTTATTAAATAAACTAGATTTTTCAATGAAGATGCAGTTTCAAGAATCAGTTGAAAATAAATTTTCTACATTTTTCTAGAAATAATTGAAAATGCTAAATTTTCAATGGTATTTCCGTAATTTTCAGTTATTTTAAAAAAGTGTTCAGTTTTCATTCAAACTTTTGTGACACCACATAATGGTCTTGTAAAGAGTGTATGCCAAGTTTGGAATGAAAGTTATGTTCTTAAGTCAAGATATCAACCTAGCATGATTTCATTCAAAACTAAACTAGTTATTATGAAACTTGCCAAGTGTCAATCTTATCATTTACTCATGGTTTTTCAAATTTAAACTTATGGACACCTAATCATGAGTAAATCTAAACAAGTTCCTCAAATATGAATTAAAAATGAGATCTCTAAGTCAATTTGTTGACTTTGGTCAACTTGGTTCAGAAGATGTTATCATTAAATGACCTCCATGTCATTTTATCCATATTCATATGAATTTTTCATTCTAAGTGCATGGAAATATGTCATACCTATTCCTAAAATGGTTTATGAAGTTTGGACTCAAAATGAGATTTCTAAGTCAAATTGTTGATTTAGGTCAAACTTTTTCAAGTTTGAGTCCCCTAAGGTGAGCTAGTTATCATTTTTTTCATTTACACATGATTTTTCAATGTTTAAATATCTAGACTCATGTGATATGTGTATCTAAACATGTTTGCCAACCACTAACTCAAAATGAGGTATCTAATATAAATTTTAACCTAGAGCAAATTCATACAATCAAGATATCATGAAATTGTCTAAGTTATCAAAATTTTACTTACTCATGAAATTTCATATATTTATAATGCAAAAACAATCATGAGTATAGAGACGTCATTATATCACAAGTATTCAAGTATTATACTATGATATTTGCAAAATCAAACTCATACCTCATTCCTGAAATTTTTTCCAAACTTTTCATTTCCTTTTCCATTTTCTTTTAAATAGCATAGCTTTCCATTAACATCATAACTTGCAAGCAATATTCATTAATAGAATAATGAAAATATAATTACTAGCAAGTTATCAAACTAAATAGCAAAGAGAGATCAATTATCGATATGAAAGTCTACTTTGCTAAATAGTTTTAAATTCGTTTCAAAATAAAATCGAGTAATATCAAAATGAATTTAAAGAGATCACAAGTGAAATGTAAATGAAAACATGATCTCCAACCCTTCCTATTGGTTGAAAACCGAAAGGCCACAATTAGCCTACGGTTTAAAACCGTAAGGTCGCTTAGGCTTGTTATAGGCCACATAGGTCTCCGAAGAGACCAGAAATCAAAAAATCAAAAATCATTTGAAATATATTAAGAGCGGAGAAAATCAATCAATTTTAAGTATGTATCATAAACACCAACTTCAAATATACAAGTAGAGAAAATGTGATGATACCAAGTGATTTAGATGCCAATTCTTAAACATAAGGCATCTAGTCTAGGTGAAGACTTTGAAGTTGCAACCATGTACGGATCCTTCATTCAATTTGTTGGTCAACTTCAACTCTTCACTTTCCATTACCCTTGTGTGGTGGCTCCCCCTACAAAAGAGCATGAAACTTTTGGTACCCAAATGGCTTTGGGTCCTTGGGGGTTAGATGGCCTAGGAATCCAAAATGTCCTAGCTACACTTGGATTTTTCTTGAATGCACAATCATAAATAGCATGACCATATATGTCACAACAAAAGTAATGTCCATGAAATTCTTTCTTTTTACCATTCATATGAACATGAGGTCTAATGTTAGAATGCTTGGCATGAGAAGCATGATGAGAATGAACATTCTTAGATGAAACATTTTTCTTCCTAGGATTTCTAAAAGATGAAGCATGTGATAAACTACTAGTTTTCCTACTCAAGAAAACAACCTCATTTTTCAAATCAATATTCTCGCTTTTTAAGTCCTCAAATTTAATTATTAATTGTGAATTACTACTTTTCAAAACATCAATACTATCATGACAATCAACACTTGAGGAACTTAAATTTGCCTTTAAATTTTCATTTTCTAACTTTAGAGCATGCAAATCCTTAGTAAGCCTAGAGTTATTCCTTTTAATTTTCTTGATTTCTTTACTACTTTTCAAAAGCATGACACACATATTTTGACATTTTTCTACTAATTCTTCATAAGACATGTCAAGGAATTTTGAGATACTAGAATCACTATTTTGATCATGACTAGAGGATGGTAAATATACCCCATTCCGAAGACCCATGAGGCAAAAGTTCGATGTAGTTTCATCGTCATCTCTAGAAGAGGCTTCACTTGATTGAGATGTGGATGGAGAAACACACTTCTTTTTGGATTTTTTCTTCAAAAGAGGACAATTCATCTTCTTGTGTCCCGTCTCTTGGCAAAGGAAGCATCTAAGTTTCCGTTTTCGATTCTTGTTTGTGCTTCTTTGGCTAGAAGTGCTTTGGACATCAAAACCAAGATTAGTACTAGGAGGATGACCATTGTCATCACCACCGTCATTAGAAGTGTCAATCTCTTCGGTCTTGGCATAATCATATAGCACATTTAAAGTTGCCCAAATATCAAAAGCCGAAGTACAATGCATGACTATTTCAAGGATGCTATTAGGTAATGTACAAAATATGGAATACATAGCATCTCCATTAGATTGAAATATTTTTTTGTCAAGTTCACTCCAATCATGCATGTCAACCTTAGGTTCAATGTATTCTAATTTTATCATGTTATAGACATCGAAACCTCTAGTCTTTAAGTAGGTGTACATCCTAGACTTCCAAAGACCAAAGTTTGATTCATCGAACCTAGGAGGTGAAGACGCTACAGACTCTAGTGCTATTTTAATATCGAGACAAATTATAGAAGAGATGGTGAAATCTTAAACTACGACCCGCTCTGATACCAATTGTTGGTGAAATGACCACACTAGAGGGGGGGGGGGTGAATAGTGTGTTATCTAAATTTTTTTGCCTAAATTCCATTTTAATCGTTTCTTGAACTACTTAGGCAAATTGTAATTTATCGACTAAATGCGGAAGCGATAATAAAACAATTAAACACAAACAAAGATAGCAATGCAAACACAATGAGATTTATAATGGTCCGGCCCCAATGCCTACTCCACTACCTAAGCACCCCGCTTAGGATTTTCAAACTAAGTTTTACTAGATTAATCTTGTTTCTCTTATAATGAGGACTTTGACCCGAAGAGTCTCACTATTAAACTAAGACACTTCCACACCCGGAAGTCTACGCCTTCTTACCGAGAGCACTCTTCCACCTCAACCCTAAGGGATAACTCAACTAATCTTAGTAAACTACGTTTACATCGGTGGATTTAAGCCTCAAACACCAAGGCTACCACCAACTCAACCAAACCTAGCTACCTAGGTTTACACAAGTTCAAATACAATGAAATAAATAAGAAAATATATAAGTAATGGAGCAAAAATACAACAACATAAATACTTAGCTCCAACATAATGAATCCTAGCTCCTCTTGATGCCTTGATGATGAATCAAATGAAGCTTGAAGGCAAGATCAAAGTTTTGAGAACACAACTAGGGTTATTGCAAGAATGGCTCAAGAGAATCTTGTAGAGATGCAAGGAGATCACTCTCTTAGGCTTAGAAGCATCATGGAAGGCTTGGAAGAGAGTTTTGGGGTGGGTATTTATAAACCCCCAAACGAAATGGCTCGTCAATGGGCATATTTTTGTTCGTTGCCGACGTCCGATCACTTGCCGATCGATCGTCGGTTGACCGATGGATCGATCGCCCAAGCGATCGCGGCATTCTACTGCTTCTGGGCGCACTTCGGTCGACCGACTGCTCGACCGAATTGGTTACTGTTAATTTTTCGCCATATTTGGTTGACCGACCGATCGACCGAATCTAGGCTAAACTTGATTTCTTTAGCCTTCTTCTTGCGAACTTCATTTTCGGGTTTCGGCCTTCAACGTGCGTCAACTTAGAGAGCTTTCCATGTGTTCCTTAAACTCGTCCAAGACGTCTTTAGTGCACATGTCAAACTTCGAGAGATTTCCACGATGAACCCGAACGTGTCGATCAATGTCCTTCTAATTTTTTGATTTCTCTGATATTTTTGATCGAGGACATTGAGCGCTAACCGATATGGAACCTAAATTTTTTTCTCAATGAAACATTAGTTCTATATTTGTTATCATCAAAATTGAGATTAAGACCAAGGTAGAAAACCTTAGGCCAACAATACTATTTGTCTTGAATGTGGATGTGGATGTGGTTGCACACGAGACTGGATTCACGGCCAGCCTAGTCAGTTGGTGGCCCATTTACATGCCGGGAAATGCGTCAGTGAGCCACGCTCACGGTAGACCCGGAGTGGCATTGGTGAAAGAGTTTTTCCCAACCACTGGATTTAGCTAAGGCTAGAGGACCTTTCTAACTCAGGGGACTATGGGTAGGGACACTACTAAAAAAAATAGTTTTTTGCGACGATACAGGATGCGATCGCAGATGCGACGGGTCTGTGACTGTCGTCCATTGGGGTCGCGGACTGGCCAGGGTGGCGACGGCATTACGACCACCTTAAGTGCCATCGCAAAATAGCGATGATACTGCGACCGCGTCGACTGCCGTCGCAACATGGTGACGATTTGGCGACCATTAGGGCTGTCAAAAAATGTTATTAAATTCCCCGCCCACTCCTTTTTTTTTCACTTCCCCTGCTCGATCAACCCGCGCGATCTCTCACTTGTTCTCGATCTCTGCCGCCGCACGCCGACCGTCGCCCGCTAGCTATTCGTTGGCCACCGCCCGTTGCCTACTGCTTGTCGCCCGTCACCAATATTCTCTCTCTCTCTCTCTCTCTCTCTCTCTCTCTCTCTCTCTCTCCGAAACCCTAGCCGACGACTAGGTCATTCTTATATGATATCATAACCTAGCCGACGGCTAGGTTATGCGATTAATTGATTGGTTACTACTACTAGTCTTATATTAGAAGTATGGACGAGAAAATTTGAGTATCTCAAATTTTGAGTTGTTCTTAACTCAAGAACAGAAGCAACAAGATGCACCAGGACATTGTGGGTACCTAAGAAAGTCAAAATGTGCATGCTGACATAGAGCCTTCACTAGCCATGGCCTTCAAGTTCATATGGGGTGTAGCCCTGGAGTCAATAGCCATGGGAATTCTTCTTGGAAAGAGATATTAGCATGGTTTTGTTAACTTTTTTTATTTTTCTTTGTTGTATATAGGTTCATTTATTCTTGCATCTGATAAAATGTGTGATGGAGTAGCAGCATAGTTCATCAAATTGGTTAGGGGATCTGATTTAAAAAATCATTTCCCTGGTTTTTAATGTTTTTCTTGCATTTTGTATCTTTTGATTGAGATTTGATTTTTATATTAGGAGAGGAATGTGTTTTTGTTTCATTCTTATCCTTCAGCATGCAGTAGGGGGGATTTTTCTTTTCTGCAAAGAGACCTTGGAGAAAAATGAAAGGAATATTTTGATAAGAGAATGACTGGGCTAAATTGATAGTTTTTCTTCTAGTTAGATGTTGGAGGGCAGTCAAAGAAGGTTTTAGAAGATTTATACTTTATTGTTGAAGGTGAAAAAATGATTTTTTTCTGGGTTAATTTAGAAGGGTATTTATTTGGCAATGGTAGGAATTAACTTCTCTTATGTGCCTAACCAATCTATATCTTGAATGAATGTTTCTTCCTTTCCTTTCTCTTATGACTGTATTCAGCTCAGCTCTCAAATGTTAGTTTATGGTAGCTTCTGATCTATCACTATCACATGAATATTATGGACACTTGGATATATTGTTTTGGTTTTGAAGTGAATTCAATGGAATACATTTAAGATAAAGCCTAGCATATGAAAAAAAGGAAAGTGGAATTATCTATATAGTTTTATTTTTTTATTTCAGGTTTAATATATAGTGCCATAATCTTATGAGACAAGTGAAGATGTCGGAACCTTCCACGCCCGCCGCAGTGCCGCCGCCGCACCACCACAACCACTGGCCCCGGATGCTCGAGGTCGTCGTAGGCCTCGTGGGCCTAATGGGGTGGGGGGGGGGGGCTCGTGCACCTTCATCGACCAACCAGCGTCAGCGGATATCGTTGCACGGTATAAAGTAAGTATTAAAGTTTATTTTTTATAATTATTAATTAATTGATTTCTACTTATGTTGTTATACTTGAGTTGTAGATTTGAGCAGGACGATGTTGCTCGCAACATCACCTCTATTATCAAGAGGTTCTTTCGGGAGCCGTGACGTTCATGGACCCACGTGTCACAGCATAATCGAGATTCATTATGGTCCAAGTTCGAGGTACGTAGTTTATTCTTTTGTGAGGGTGATGATTGGCTGTCTAAACTAATATTTTGAAACCCCAATTGCTAGTTGGGACATTGGTTCACTAGTTTACCTGTACTATTGGTTCAACTGATCCAAATTTATAAAAAACATAAAAAAGAAGATACAAGATCTGGTTCAATTGAAATTGAATTAGTTTTGACCAGGTCAATCAATTTTTCACCTGGTTTAACTGATTGTTAACTGGGTCTTGACCAATTCAATTTTATATAGGATGCAAATGTTTTTCCTTTTTCCTGATATAATTGTTAAATTGCTAATGCTATTTTTTCATAAAACCCTCAAGGGCCCTTTCATACAACACAATGTTGAAATTTTGGTCTTATTTTCACTAAGATTGGCATTTTCATCAGCATTTGATTGGATTCGCCTTGTTTTGAATTCTATCCTTTTTGTATGTAAATTCCAGTGATTACTCGCTGTTGAGTAGTGACCATGATTCCTCACTTCCTCTACAGTTATGTATTTCAAGCAAGTATACTCTCTTGCTTTACTACAAGATCACCTATCTTAGCTTGTGGTTTATTCGTGTTCTGACCAATATGAAAGGGAAGCACAATAATAGGAGGATGAGAGCACAATGATAGTGGGAATAGTGTTAATGTTTCTTCAGTGATTAAAAATTGCACACACTGTATATGACATTTCTCTTGAGTATGTTACCATGGTTCCTCTACATTCAGTATTTTAATTACACTCTTGCTTCACTACAAGATAACCTCTCTTAGCTGTTGGTAGAATCATGTTCTGACCAATATGAAAGGGACGCACAATAATAGGATGATGAGGGCACAATGATAGTGGGAAATAGTGGTCATGTTTCCTCGGTGATTAAAAATTGCACAACTGTATATGACATTTCCCCAAGGTCATGTTGTGATGTGCTACATTGTAAGGGAATCCCAAAGCATGTTCTGGTCGGACTTGGAAGCATTATTCCACTTTCGAACACGAGTAGGGCCTCCCCTTTCCATTTTAGGGCCGGCGTACTCCATTTTGACCCCATGAGCCATTGTATTAATACTATTTATCCCTCATCATATTGTTTGGTTAACCTTTGCATCACTTTGGTTCCTTCTTCACATCGATCTTATCATCCTGCCCTTGAAACATCCACTATAATCCATATATGATTTTTCATATTTGTGTAATAACAATATCATTCAATGGTCGGAGATCTAAAGCGAGAAAGTCAAGGAGTTTAATTGTGGACATATTCAAGTTCAGTGTTAGGGTATATAATTGGTCATGCCATGGCTGTGCTTTTTGGAGTACCATGGCCGTTATGTATCTAGAATACCCTCGTCTCAAGAATTCTATGTTAAATGGACACTTTGAGATCAAGAAATGTATATTAATATTTATCTATTAAACAAAGCAAGTTTTGGATATTAGGGAGATGTTCATGTGAAAAGTATGCTAAAGTTTGTCCTAGCTTGTACATATATGTGACTGTTATACCCACTAAATTCCTAGAATTCGTTGAGATTCCAAATCTCATAATCAGTTCCAATCTCATAATCAGTTGCAACCCCGTGTCATTAAGAGTCACCATAGATCCATACTAGATTTTATTGTCTATATAGGCTTCTAACATGAACTCCATTTTTTATTCATTGTTCTGATGCTATCTTTTGTTGTCCTCTTAAGTGATAATTGATTCTTGATTTTTTATTGTCGTGGTAAGAGAGCAGGAAGAAGAGAGATAATATACTTTGTAGATGGTACCAATATACTTTCACCTTAGGCTATATTTATTTATCTACAACGGGTTCTTTAAGATCCACTTTTGATAGTATATGTTGTCATGGAGCTAGCTAGAATTTAGGAAAGTTTTTTAATCAAGACTTTTGGATGCTTAACAACTTCAATCATTGCATAGGTTACCTCTCGTATCATCTTGCTGCATTGTAGTGGATATCATTGCAGGTATTCACCATGAATAGAAATTACTTGTAGCATTAAATAAAGCTGAAAATAGAAACTACATCATATTCTCTATATTTAATTGAAGACTCAATTATAGTACTAATACATTCTCATTACATAGCTACTGCATGGCATGAGATTAATTAAATATAGTACTAATACATTCTCATTACATAGCTACTGCATGGCATGAGATTAATTAAATACAGTACTAATACATTCTCATTACATAGCTACTGCATGGCATGAGATTAATTAAGTTCAGGTTCAGATCACTTTTAATGTCATAAACCAAAAAATGCTCTGCATCTCTTTTGCTCTTCCTATAAGTTTCCTCCCCAGTTTCTGACTAGAGACTGTCAACAAGAGCAACATACTGACTACAAATTGGTCTCAATTAAACTACTTAGGGACTTGACATATTTCATGATTTTCTAATGATGTTCAATATCTACTTTTTGTAAACTTGTATTAATGTTTTCTTTTTGTAGGCCCGATATACTTGGGATCCCGCCATTGAGGCTCATGTGAAAGATGCTTGGGAAACTTACAATAAGAAGTTTTTCAATGATATTCTCCATCGGGCGCGGGATGAGGCGCGCACGAGTATAGGCGGTAACAAAGATACACATATGAATTGAATGCGCTCAAGGGACACGAGCCAATCTGGATAGAGGTTGACGTATGGGATCGGTTATGCGATATCTAGGTGTCAGAGGGATGGTAAGGTGCCTCCCAGACGACGCACCAGAATTGATGACGTTGGTCGAAGGATTCGTCACCCAACATACCGGTGGGTCCATCCCTTTTATCAGCCATGAGCGTCGATTGGTAATTAAGTAATTTAGTAACTATTTTTATTATTCATTTATTATTATAGAAAAATTAATTATATTTATTTATTGTAGGCGACACTAGATGAGCAGGGGACGCTCATCCCTGCTAATCCTCTAAGGGTCTTCGAGGAGACACATAAATGCCAGCATGGTCCTCGCCGGGGTGAGTTCATCAGCAGGAGGCCGAAGACGGTATTGGCAAGATAATATTTTTTTAAAAAATATCTTGTTCTATTATGTATAATTAATTTAATTAATTAATTTACTTTTATTTAAAAGCCATGTATAGTGAGTTGGTGACCCAGCGAGGAAGTGATCCTGCGCAGCATCAGCTTGATGCTGACGCATGGATGCAGGTGGCAAGCGTTGGCCACGGCCGTGTATATGGCATTGGCACAACGACCCACGCACGGGCATTGTTGCAACCACATGGTGCAGAGCCGTCTGCTTTCACCTCCTCCGTCGCTGGTCCATCAACATCACGTGCAGATCAAGACCGATTAGCGGCCGTCGAGATTGCTCAGGCATGTCTCAGCACCGATACGGCCGCTATGAGAGATACTGTGACACAGATGGCTTAGTATATGACGCAGATGACCCAGTACTTGACACATATATCTTCTCTCATACCTGGTGCTCCGGCTCCTCCACCTCCCCCATCATTCAGTGCGACGATATCAACATCAGATCAATCATCCTCATCGACGCCGACTGATGTGCTCCCCACGCAGCCCCTCTCCCCGTCGCCTGATGTGCCTGATCATTGATGTACTTTTTTGATATTTTATTTTGATATAATATAAATATTATTGTTTTGATACGATGTAAATAATATTTTGATATATATATATATATATATATATATATATATTATAATATGCTACCTTTTGATTGTATTTTAATTAAATATTGGAACATGAATTAATATATTTTTGATTTTTTTTTAAAAATATATATTTGTCTACGACGGTTTTGAAACCGTCATTGCCGTCGCAGATTCTCACCATACGATCACGTGAAGCGGTCGCAAAAAATTGTACGATCGTTATTGCGATCGCCAGATGCGGTCGCAAAAAACTATGCGACGACCTTTGCGACGCTGGTTTACGGTCGCAATATATGCATCTTTGGTGACGGTGACATGACGGTCGTGTAGAATCTGCGACGAGACTATCCGCGACGAACTCTTTGCGACAACCTCTGTCGTCGCAATTGTGCTACGACTTTGCGACCGCATTAGCCGTCGTAAATGACGAAGTTTTTAGTAGTGGGACTGCTAGGCGTGACCTAGTGGCCGACCCCAAATTTTGTATCTATACATTCTTACATTGTATGTGAACAACTTGGTGCAGGTGCACTCGATTATCTAGTGATTTGGTTTGCTTTTCATATCTCTTAGCATTATATGTGTGTAAGAAATTGAGATACCAGCTTATAGTCATATACTTGATATCTCGTATGGTTATATAACTATATGATAAAAATTATGAATTTATTTATGTTCTGGATGATGGCTTATGGAGGGCCTGGAAATAAGCCACTCACTGAGTTCTTCATGAACTCACCACTGTTTGTTTATGTTTTGTTTCAACTCCTGAACAGTATAGGTATTGTGGCACGTGAGGCGTAGCTAGGGTGGCAAGCTCCGGGGCAAATCTCGTGATGAGTGGTCGTAGTGAAGTCCTAGGAATGTTTCACATTTTCTTTTTGAGTCATTTGTGGTAAAAAATTAGCGTATTCACTTTGATGTTTAGGATTGGTTTGGAATTCTTATTTACACACTTTTGGTATATGCATGGTTGTCATTTTTTCTTTCCGCACTTGTGTTCATATTTGGGTAGGCTTTGGAATATGGATGTGTATTCCGGCCGGTCACGTGACCCTAGTTTGGGGCATGATAAAATGGTAACAGAGCATGGTTAGGTCTTGACTACGATAATAGGGCATAGGGTACTGTATGGGCATTGCTAAGGTGTCAGCATACATTGTGTCATAGTCACGAGATCGGGCGACTGAGTTTGCACATTGGATGCGATAAGTGTGGTATTACGTAATTGCAAAGTTTAACTAATTATTTAATTATTATGGTTGGTTCTTTATATAGTTATGGAGCTAAACAACAATGCGGTGATGAGTGGAAGTGAAAGTAATTCCACAGGTAGATAGGGCCAAGGCCGAGGCCATCGCTAGGGCCAAGGCCGAGGCCATCGCAGGGGCCAAGGTCGAGGCCGGGGTCGTGGCAGTAGACGACCAGTTCAGGAGAGTTTGGGATAGAATCTCAGGGTAGCATAGTTGGAGGCCAGGTGGCCGAATTGACTATAGGAGCTCCGCAGAGAGCGGGAGCAGAGGCAGCAACCTCAGCCTATGCTGCCAATAGCACTTGAGGTTGAGGAGCTGACACGAGGTCGCATCAGGAGGTGTTCCATACCTAGACTTTGTCAGATTGAGGCCATTAGAATTCACATGCACAGATCTAAGGGTGGAGGTCTCCACTTTTCTTAACGACTGCTTTGAGTTATGTGAGGTCTTAGGGTGTTCTCCTGAGGGAATGGTGGAGATGATGGGGCTACAGTTGAGGGGACAAGCCAAGGAGTGGTTCCATTCATGGAAATCACGTAGGGGAGCAGACACATCGCCCCCCTACTTGGGCAGAGTTCAGAGATGCCATTGTGGAGCGATACTTACCGCGGAGTGTCTGTGAGAAACAGGTAAAGGAGTTCGAGCAGCTCAAACAGACAAGTAGCATGACAGTACTTGAGTACGAGATGAAGTTCATCCGACTATCTTGATATCATCCCTTGTTGGTTGCAACTGAGACAAACATGGTCAGGCGGTTTATAGAGGGACTAAGGATCCAGATCGGCAGGCTGATTCACTACACTGAGGATATCACCTTTGCTGAAGTAGTGAACGAGGCCTTACAAAAGGAGGCAATGGTACCCACTGATAGGCAAGATGGACCGACAAAGAGGAAATTCAAACTTCATGGACCGGGAGAGTGGCAGACTCATTTTGAGGGTGTTGCCGCAGGGGCTTTCTGTCAGCCGGGCCACAGGCAGAGCAGTTTCAGAGGTTATTCAGGTGTAGGACCAGGGGCTACTTAAAGGGCAACAATGAGTTACAGAGGAGGACTGACGTGCTGTTGTATGAGTAGTGCAGGAGGAGGCACACAGGAGTATGTTTGGGGCATAATAATGCTTGTTTTGGGTGCGGCCAACCGGGGCACTTCAAAAGGGACTATCCGGCCAGGGGCAGTCAGAGTGTAGAACGGTCCAAAGAAAAGGCACCAGTATTAGTGGCACCTGTAGCTCAAAGGAGACATACATAGGGGACATGGCAACAATATGCGGGTGGGTTTAGGAGAGCTCTTGCACGTGTGTTTACTATGACCCGGGAGGATGCGGAGGCGTCAAAGACTATGGTGATAAATATCCTTACATTTTGTTCCTTACCAGCTTTTGTATTATTTGATTCGGGTGCTATACACTCCTTTATTTCTGATAAATTTGCATTAAGGCTGGGAAGGGAAAAGAATTCTCTTGCGGTACCCTTAATTGTATCAACGCCTACAAGCCATTCTATTTTTGTGGAGACAGTCTTTAAGGGCTGTGAAGTGTCCATCTGTGGGCATGCCTTGAAAATGGAACTGATACTCCGTTCGATGCTTGAACTGCATGTGATTTTAGGTATGGACTAGTTATCTATCATTATGCGTCGCTGGACTGCAAAGACAGTTCCCTTTAATAAGCCTGAGTTGTCATCGTTCACCTTTGAGGGTGAAGGCAGAGGAGACTCCTTTTGGGGTTATCTGAGCCCGAAAATTGCTTGCTTGTGGTTGCCAATCATATTTGACTTTGTGTCCGTGGCTAGGGAGTCTGAGGGAGCGGTCAACAAGTTGGTGGAGACACTGGTAATCAGTGAGTTCTCCGATGTGTTTCTCGATGAACTTCCGAAGTTGCTGTAAGCACGAAAGATCGAATTTTACATCGACTTACAGCTTGGGGTAAAACCAATTTCTATTCCCACTTATCAGATGACACTAGCTGAGTTGAGAGAGTTAAAAGTTCAATTGCAGGAGTTAATGGACATGGGCTTTATTCGCCTTAGTGTGTCTCTGTGGGGAGCATCAGTGTTGTTTGTTAAGAAGAAAGATGGGTCCATGCGCATGTGCATAGACTACAAGCAGCTGAATAAGGTGACGATCAAGAACCGTTACCCGCTCCCGAGGATAGATGACCTCTTTGATCAGTTGCCCAATGGTTCTCTAAGATCGATATGAGATCAGGGTATCATCAGTTGAGGATCCGGGACCAAGACATATAGAAGACAACCTTCAGGACGAGATATAGCCATTATGAGTTTTTGATTATGTCCTTCGGGTTGACTAATGCACCAGCAGCTTTTATGGATCTAATGAACCGAGTATTTAAGGAATTTATGGACAAGTTTGTTATTGTGTTCATTGATGACATCCTGGTGTATTCCAAGAGCCAGGCTGGGCACTGTGAGCATCTAAGGCTAGTTCTGAAGACCCTCAAGAAGCACCAGTTGTTTGCAAAGTTCTCCAAGTGTGAGTTTTGGTTGAGTAGGAACCCCAGCAGTGTGGGGTTTCTGGGGCATGTGAGTTCTCTAGTCCACATGATGTTAATAGTGTCGCCCCCCCCCCCCCCCCACACACACTATTAATAAGAAAAAATTTCGGTGCCGGAGTCCAGTGTCCCATGTCAGACACTAGACGGGTGATGGGGGTCCGACGGTCAGAGGTCGAAACCTTAGGGTTTTGGTCGGCCCCAATCACAATAACACCAAGAGCATCAACAATCGAGTAAAGGAGGATGAAGAGGGTTACCTGGAGGTGGAGGCGGATCCGAATCCAGGAGGAGGAGGAGAGGAGATCGGCGGCAGCAGCAGCGGAGGAGAAGAAAAAAGGAAGAAAGAAAGGGGGCGAGCGCGAACCCTAATAAAATCATATATCACCAACAACCGACTCAGTCATTGCAAATAAAAAATAACATCACCAATGACCAACGCAACCCTCGCGAAGCCATTGGTGATAAGTATTTTTTTTTCGCGTCACGAGTGCGCCATCGACTCACGAGCAACAGATTCAGAAGCCATATGCAAGTCGTTGCTAATGTATTAATAATATATCACCAACGGTCGACGTGGCGCCGGCGAAGCCGTTGCTGATAAGTTATTTCATTTGCGCACCGCGTGCGCGCCATCAACTTATAAGCAATAGTTGCAGCGATCGTAAGAAAGTCGTGGGTCATTCTGACGGCTCAGGTGGCCGTGGGTGATGGCCATCGGTGATTCTAACATTTCTAGTAGTGGGTATTGAGGGAAGGGGTGAAGGTAGACCCTACAAAGGTTGAGGCAGTTCAGAAATGGAAAGGGCCGACCAGTGTGATTGAGATTCGGAGTTTCTTGGGTTTGGCAGGATACTACAAGGAATTTGTTGAGAATTTTTCACGGATAGCCGCCCCTCTTACTCGGTTGACTCAAAAGAAAGTGAAATTTGTTTGAGATAACAAGTGTGAGAAGAACTTTTAGAAGCTCAAGGATTGTTTGACTTCGGCACCTATTTTGTCCTTACCATCGGGCTCTAGGGGATTCGTGGTTTACTGTGATGCCTCACGAGTTGGTTTTAGGTACGTACTGATGCATCATGATAGAGTGATTACTTACACATCCAAGCGTGTTGACCTAAGGTTTTCTACCTTGGTCTTAATCTCGATTTTGATGATAACAAACATAAAACTAATGTTTCATGGAGAATTATTTTTAGGTTCCACATCGGTTAGCGCTCGACGTTCCCGATCAGAAAAATAAGAGAAATTGGAGAAATCGGCAGGGACGCTCGTCATTGCTCAGATTTCGTCGGGAACATAGAGTTTAGGTTTAGGGTGTCTAGAATGTGTTGTAAATTCTTATGATGATGCAAAGAAACTCAAAAACCAAACTCAAACCCCAAAACACAAAAACTCGAAAAAATTAGAAAATGCCCTGAAATTCACTAAGCTTAGGGAGGAGCTCCTTGGAGGGCTATATAACCTAAATATTTTCTTGCCACAAAAAATGCCGGTACTTGTTCCTTAGATAAAAACTAGATAACGAGATATTTTTAAAGATTTTTTGGAAGCCTTTAGCCTACCCATATTTGAACCGAAAGATTATAAAATTTTCGTTTTTCGAAAATTTATACTAGACCCAAAAAGTTAAATTTTGATTCTTAAGGATTTTAATTTTTTAGATATTTTTATTGAATCCAAATGGGAGGTAATCCTTATATAGCATTTATATTTTAAAGTTACTAACTTAAAGTTAGTATATATTATATAAGTAGACTTAGTGAGGACGGAACCCATAAACGAGCAAATAAGCAAAAACTCAGCCAAACCAAGTAGGCAAGTCGGTCGACCGAACGATCGATCAAAGTATGCCAAAAAGCGGCAGTATGCCTTCGGTCACTCGGCGGTCGCTCGGTCGGTCGATCGACGATCGACCGGCAAGCGACCGGGCGTCACCAACTGGCAGAAAAAATCCCGTTGACGGGCCATTTGGTTGGGGGGGTTATAAATGCTCACCCCAAACTCTCTCCCCAGCCAATGTTGATGCATCTAAGCTTCCTTTGAGCCATTTTTTATCATCTCCAAAGCTTTTCTTGAGTCATCTCTTTGCAAATCCTAGTTCTCATGATAAAACCTTGATATAGCCTTTGAACCTTCAAGATTCATCTTCTCAAGACATCAAGAGGACTAGAGAGTTTTTTGGAGCTAAGTATAGTTTGATTTGTTTATCGCTCCAATTGTTATTGTATTTTCTTGGTTATTTTCATTGTATATCAAGTGTGTAAACCTAGGTTGCTAGGTTTGATTGAGTTGGTGGTTGTCTTAGTGTTAAGGCTTAAATCCACCATTGTAAACTTTTTTACTAGGATTAGTTGAGTTGTCCTTAGGTTGAGGTGGGAGAGTGCTCTCGGTAGGAAGGCATGATACTTCCGGGTGTGAAAGTGCATTTGATTTGAGAGCGGAGACTTTTCAGTGTAAAGTCCTCATTGTAAGAAAACTAATTAATCTAGTTAAACTAGTTTGGAAATCCTAAGCGGGGTGCTTAGGTAGTGGAGTAGGCATTAGAGCCGAATCATTATAAATCATTGTGTTAGCATTGTTATCTTTGTTTGTGTTTAATTGTTTTATTATTTCTTCCGCATTTAATTGATAAATTGTAATTTGCCTAAGTAATCAAGTAAATGATTAAAATCGGAATTAGGCGAAAGATTTAGATAACACACTATTCACCCCCTTAGTGTGGCCATTTCACTAACAATCCAAGCAGTTGAAAAACCACGAGAAGAATTATCAGACTCATGAGTTGGAGCTAGTGGCCATTGTATTCACACTGAAGTTGTGATGGCACTACTTGTATAGGGAGGCTTGTGAGATTTACACAGATCACAAGAGCCTTCGGTATCTACTCACCCAAAAGGAATTAAATTTGAGGCAGAGGAGGTGGCTGGAGTAACTTAAAGATTATGACAACACCATTTTGTACCATCCAGGAAAGGCGAACATGGTTGCAGATGCCTTGAGCAAAAAGTCGATGGGCAGTTTGGCGCATTTGGCTATGGGTAGGAGGCCTTTGGCGAGAGAGCTCGCCGGATGTATGGGTGACGGGGTTGTGTTGTTTGTGTTTGACTCGGGTGACCTGGTAGCTCATCTTTGCGTCCAATCTACTTTGATCCACATGCTCCATATAGTTCAGGGAAAGGATGCTTTCCGTGCCTTGACTAGATATTTGACTGAGAGAGGCGATGCAGGTGACGAATTCAGAATTGACATCGAGGGTGTTATGAGATTTAGAGACAGGATGGTGGTTCCAGATATGGCTGAGGTCTGCAGGCAGGTACTTGAGATGGCTCACGGCTCCACTTATACGATGCATCCAGGAGCTACAAAGATGTACCACGACTTGAGGCAGCACTACTGGTGGAAAGGGATGAAAAGAGATGTAGCTGACTTTGTATCTAAGTGTTTGGTCTGTCAGCAAGTCAAGGCTGAGCACTTGAGACCTGCAGGGTTGCTACAGAATTTCGAGGTGCTAGAATGGAAGTAGGAAAAGATCACTATGAATTTTGTGATCGGGCTACCGATGTCGAGGAAGGGGAACGGTTCCATTTGGGTGGTGGTGGACCGATTGACCAAGTCGGCACATTTTATTTCGGTGAAGATGACTTTCACCGTTGAGCAGTATGCCCGACTATTTTTGGATCAGATTATTGTCTATCATGGGATTCTGGTGGTGATCATTTCTGATCGGGGTACCCAGTTTACAACTAGATTTTGACAGACTTTCCAGGAGGCTTGGGCACTCATATTAGATTTAGTACCGTCTTCCATCCGCAGACTGATGGGCAATCGGAGAGGACCATTCAGACTCTAGTGGATATGTTGAGAGCTTGTGTCCTGGACTTAGAGGATGGTTGGGAAAAACATCTACCTTTGGTGGATCTCACTTATAATAATAGTCACAAGAACAGTATTGGGATGACACTATTTGAAGCCTTGTACGGGCGGAGATGTAGATCCACTGTGGGTTGGTTTGAGGCTGGTGAGGCCCAGATGTTTGAATCGAATTCGGTGCAGGATGCTGTGGAAAAGGTAAAGTTGATTAAGGAGCAGCTCTTGGCAGCTCAAAGTCATCAAAAAATGTGTGCCGATGGGAAGGCTCGGGATGTTGAGTTTTCTGAGGGGGATATGATTTTCCTGAAAGTATCTCATATGAAGGGAGTGTTGAGATTTGGAAAGAAAGGAAAGTTGAGCCACAGGTTTATCGAACTTTTCCCTATTTTGCGACGTAGAAGAGTCGTGGCTTATGAGTTAGCCCTGCCACCTAGTTTAGATAAAGTGCATCTTGTTTTCCATGTTTCGATGCTTAATTAAGCGGTATGTTAGAGACGAGTCGCACATTCTTGAGCCTACAATGATTGAGGTTGACACAACGGTCTCGTATGAGGAGAGGCCCGTGGAGATTTTGAACATGTAGGTCAGGAAGCTAAGATCCAAGGAGGTGCCTTTGATAAAGGTTCGCTGGGAACACCACTCGGGGCAGGAAGCTACTTGGGAGGTGGAGCGGGATATGCGAGAGAAATATTCTTACCTATTTCATGATTTGGTGAGTTCTTTCTTATCTTAAAAATTCGAGGATGAATTTTCTTTAAGGGGGGAAGATTGTAATACTCGTAAATTTTCTAATTTTGTATAATTGTTTCAGCAGAAAAATTTGGACGTGCATTGGAATGGGCCGGGTGAATCGCCGGAGGGCGTGATTAAGGTACGGTCTTTACGCGCAAGCTAATTATTTTATTTAGGGTGGTTTGGTCCTTAGATGGGTGTAGGACTCGAGTCGAGTCTGAGGGTTTGAGCGGAACTTGGATCAGAATTGAATTGATTGAGTTATGAGTTAAACTAGACTTAAGTTAATCAAGGGGCATACTTGTAAATTTTTTTACAAAATAGAAATATATATATTTTTGCACCAGGGACCGTATGGCTCCAGGAAGAGCCGCACACATTTCTAAGCACTAGGGAGAGAGGGTGGGCGATCGGAGGAGACCCGGAGTTTGTTGTTGCCGGAATTGGTCGACGCGGTAACGCGGAGGGTCGTCTTCATTTCCGAATTTTTTTCTCTAGTGAGTGATTTCTTGCCCTTAACAGTAGGGTATTGCTTATTCCCTAGCCGCCCCTTTCTATGGGGAATTCTTGGAATTTCTTGATTCTTGTTGTCGATTGAATTGATTCATGGTTGATACTCTTTGTTAGAGCATCTCTTGATGCGAAATTTTGTGGATTTGGGAACCATAGGGTTCGACTACCCCTAAGCAGTCCCTAAGCCTTAAGGGCCGGTCAAGTAGGGGTGTGAGGATGAGTTGTTTGGGAATAGATTTGTAAATGGGCTACAATATACTTGTATTGCTCTTTGAAATCCATTGATTTTTATTGCTACCTGGTGAAGAGGGTTTAGGGCGTGTCTAGGGTTTACCCTTACCCTCAAGGGCCGGTCGGTGTGGTTAAATTTAGAGGGAGAAAACTTATCGAAATAATGTGGATTAAGGGTTAAGCTTAGGCCGGTTACCTTGTGGTGGTCCTAAACCACTAGGGCCAGCCGAGTAAGAACCCTAAGAGAAAGGCTAACTCTAGGATATTTTGGTGAATAATTTACCGGTTCTGGACTTCTTAGTTTAAATGAGGATCACATTATCTAAATTCTATAAGAAAAGAAAGGGTAGAAACTTGGGTAAAAATCTTGAGGTTACCCTAAACTAGGGGCCGACCCTAGAATCCGAACTTAGTGAAACTAATGAAAAATAAACCTTGACATATTTTACCTTAGTACGTAAATTGAGACATGTTGTTACATTGTCTAAACAGTAGGTAAATGACTTTTAAAGGATAGGAAAAACATGGATTAAGGGTTGAGACTTATCATACATGTTTAGGCCGATTTCTTCGGGGGTATGGGAATCCGAATTGTATAATTGTTGGTGTGAAGTATTTAATGCTTGTGGTGTATGAAAATCTTAGAAATTCCTATTTAAATCAATTTGTTTATTTATATATTATTGCTGATTTATGTTGATATTTTTTCTATCTAATTCCGGCTTGAGTACATATCATTGTTTCATATTATTGAATGATAAATAGCGCTTGTGCGGTATGATAATAATGAAACTAGGTAATTATTTGTGGTTATATGACTCACACATGACATCTTTTATATTATGTTGGTTATGTATCTAAGAAATCGAGTTTCACCGCCAAGGGACTAGAGCCCAGGGTGGGGCTGATTAAGGCATGCACATGCGCATACCGGGGTCCGACGGTCTAAACTGTAATCTGTTAGGACTTGTTATATGACTATGCATGATATATTTTTACATGGTATTACTATTGCATAACATGTGTGTGAATGTGATTGTTCACGAGACTGGATGCATGGCCAACTTGGTCAGCAGGTGGGTTACAGGCCGGGAAACACATGAGTGAGCAACGTTGACGACAGACTCTGAGTGGCATATTGGTGGAACGGTATACCCAACCACTGGATTTACTTGGATTTCAGTCTCAGGGGCTCATGGGTGAGGATCACTAGACTTGAACTAGCAACCAACCTCTAACCTTGTGTTTTCATGCTTACACCTGTATGAGGATGAAATGGCGCATGTATGTAGGTCACTATAGTAGGATAACTCCAGTTAGGACATTATATGAACATTTGTAAATTGGTTAATTACTTATGATTATCTAACTTATATTCTCATGTAAATGTTCATTGGTGATATGCTTAAATAAAGAATTATTAAATGAACTGTACAATGGCTTAGAGAGGGCAAATGGATGAGCCACTAATTGAGTTCTTCGTGAACTCACCCTCACTCTTTTATTTTTTTTGTTTTCAGCTCCAGAGAGTAGAGGTACTGTGGCTCACGAGGTGCAGCTAGGGTGGCAAGCTCGAACGTGGGTCTCGTGATATGTGATCGTAGTGGTGTTTTAGAGTGTTCGTTGCATCTACTTTTGAGTCTTTTTGGATGTAGAACTTAATCACATTCATATGGATATTCAGGAGTTGTATGGGATTTCATTTATTTAACTATTTGATAAATGCATGATCATGTTATGTTCTCGCATTGTGGTTTTATTTGGGTAGGCTTCAGGGTACAAACGTGTACTCCGGCCAATCACGCGACCCTAAGTTTTTGGGGTGTGACAGATTGCAGAGCTTTAATATATAGAGGAATTTCAATTATGTATTCATATTTCTTGAATTTTACCTACTCGAGCAAAATTTTTGTCAAACTGTGATATAATCAGTCGTTCATTTTATGTTTGTATCAATTCAAGGTTTTTAGACCATGAGACAATAACACTTCACCTCTATAGAAAATGACTCACACTATTATTGGATTTCACGAAGGAAGCCATATATTGATGGATCATTAAGCAATATGGTTTGTTGGTAGACTTTTTGAATCTTTTAACACCTATCTAGTTTATGCAATTAATTATTATAAAATTATGATTCTTGATAGTCTTGGTTGTCCATTCAATTATAATCATAATAATGGATCGATGGATGAGATGTTTGTGTCAAATACTCGAACAATGGATGTCAGGGAAAATTACTATAATGAGGCCACACAATTTTATGAGTTGTTAAAAGTTATTGTGAACTTTGTATAAAAATTATAATGAACACACTAGGTTATTAACAATGACATAACTCTTAAATATATAATAAAATCAAACTATGACCTCGTTTGGTTGACACAATTTCCTGTAGGAAGTTGAAAGTTGTACCTCTCATAAAGTAGCCAAAAGGACTTGTGTTTGGTTGACGTACTTTTTGCATTTTGTAGGAAGAACAACTTTTTGAGTAAGTGCAACTTTATGCAAAACGCATGAAGTAATTTACCTAGGTCCCCATATATAAGTTGTACTTCCTGCATTGTATTTGAAAGAAAAAGTCAATGTTAGGGCCCGTTTGGTTTGCTAAAAAACGGGGGACTGGACTGGACATCCGCCCATGTCCCTCGTTTGGTTTGCAAAAGAAGCTTCGGGACAAGGACTTCTCCTTGTCCGGGACAGGATTTTCACCCATTTTGGTGTATCGAGAAATTTCTCGGTACACCGAAATCGGGCGGAGGACAAGGGCTGCAATTGTCAAAATTACCCCTTCCTTTGATCGTAGAATCGTCGGATTGAGTCGAGGTGAATACCAAAGTTGTAAATTTTCGCGTGCTGAACGCGATGGTGGTGTCAGATTTTAGATTGGAAATCGTTTGGTATGATTTTTATATTTTTCGGTATTATCCTATTGTTATACTTTTAGGTTAATTGAAAATTAGTTGAACACTTATTAGTTAAACTAAAACTTCTTATTGTATTAAAGTATTTGATACTATATATTAATATTTTTTTACATATTAATTAATTTTAAGACTAATTTAGAAGGGTATTTTAGTCATTTGTCATATGTAATACTTTGTTATAGCGAAACAAACGCATGACAAAACGAAATATCGTGTTCTGTTCTTGACGAAACAAACACGGTATATCTATTATTCCAGGACATCTGATGTCCTGTCCTTGTCCCTGTTTGGTGTCCTGTGATGAGCAGTTTGCGAACCAAATGGGCCCTTAGCCTCACATTTTCATTTAACGTAGAATTATAAATATTGTCAATCTTATGAGATAAGATAATTCTTAAATTCTTCACATATTTATTTTATTTTAATTTGTTTTTAGCCAAATATGTAAATTTTCATATTAATTATAAATGAAAATTATTTTTCCTATATAATAAAGTATATATTATACTAATTATATATGCCAAAAATTATATTATATTATATATATATATATATATATATATATATATATTAATTTACAAATAAAATTTAATTTTTCATATATACTAATATATAAAAATTAAAATATTAATTTATAATAGAAGGGTATATTGATCATTTCATATGCACTTT
The DNA here is from genome assembly GCA_034359265.1 of Canna indica. Lineage (NCBI taxonomy): Eukaryota > Viridiplantae > Streptophyta > Magnoliopsida > Zingiberales > Cannaceae > Canna > Canna indica. The sequence goes on from CP136897.1 coordinate 61,509,238, forward strand.
CTAGGAAGTACTCATGTCAACCAAACATATTGTAGGTGAGATGTTACACTTCCTATGAATTAACTTTTTGTCAATAAAATACTTTTTAGGTACTTTCCGAAAAATAAACATGGAAAGTTAATTAATGAGAATTATAATTTTCTACATAAAATTACTTTTCATGTTAACCAAACAAGACCTATAATCTAAGTGAGATAACATATGATTGTCGTTTTATTTTTTTCCAAAAAAATTGATTACAGACGATAAGTTAGAAGTCTAACTTTTTATAAGACAAACAAAAATGATAAAGAAACTAGGATTTGACTAAAAAAAAATATATACAACAAAACAATTACAAATTATATTTTATGTGCAATTAAATCAAAGCTCTGCCTATCAACACCTTGTTATAAGAAAAAGACATCCTTTTGATAAAAAATTTCTTTTTAAGGTATTTTCATATTTCCCATTAAGACCTAGGCTATAAGGGTTATTTAGGTAGTAGGAGATTGTTGAACACATAATTTGGTACACTACTAGAAATCGTGTAATTTACGACGAAAACCTGTGATGGAAAATGAATAGATCACAAATGCGATGATTCTGTGACCACTGAAAATGATCGTCACATTGTCGAAACATCACGATGCATTTGATGTTTTACATGTAGTTTTATTGTGTTCGTAACATATACATTATTTTGTTGATTACAAATAAATTTTTTAACATATACATTATTGTGTTGATTACAGATAAAAAATTTAAAATCTTTTATATAATGATAAATTAATCTGCTGCATCATTGCTACAATCAGCTATCACAAAAAGCTTATCGTAATTTGTGTCATAAATAAATTAGAAATAGGTGTATCACTATTGCTAATGTCATTAATGATGACATTGCGATGATTGGATCGTAGTGACACCAATGCTAATGTCCCGACAAACTAACAATTGATTGACAGGACTTATTTGCAATGCTCCCATCTATAATGATTAATTTGTTACAATTTTATCCATTGCTCATGTTTATTAATTAACGACCATTTATGACAAGGTTAGCCATAGCTAATTTACCACATCCTAGTAGTGTCTACAACTAGAGTTTAGGGTCAGTTAGGGGCCTTAGCCAATGTTTTCATCAACCTAGATTAAAAAAAACCTGAAAAAATACAAAATCAATTGAAAATTCAATAATCAACTTATGCCTTTATTGAAGCATCTAGAATCTTGGAGCAAACATCTACTCGAAGCTTTCAGATGATTAATAGAGTGATACTTTACTCGACTCAATTTTCTGTGAAGCGTCACAAAGGAGTGGGCGTTACTGAAGCTTCTGGATAGGGATGACAATTTAAACCTCGTTCACCATGGTTAACTGATCAACTAACTGAATCACAAAAATCAATTATGGATTATAATTTTGCGGTTTAATTTAGGTTTCGATTAGCAAATCTAGAAAATCACTTAAAATTAGTTTAGTTTTGGTTATCGGTTAGTGGATAACCAGATTTTCCTTATGTATTAATAAATATAAAATTTAACTGATTTTTTAAATAAAAAGCTTAGATATACTTTATTGTTTGTTTCTTTTTTTATTTAATTATTACTCTTTAGTCCTCTGCTTGCGTAACTATTTCTTCTAGTTTCAATTTTTGTAATTTTGTAATTTTATTTTTGGTAATTAGTAATCAATTATTCATTATTAAACAGATAACCACATCTATCCGAACATATTAATACAGTTCAGTTAACCATCAAATATTTAATATCTAATTAGTTTTGTTTTTGAATAGTAATTTTAAAAACTAATTGGTCTCAGTTTAGATTTTCGATAGAGAATTTGTAAAAGATTTTGATTTCGATTAATTTAACTATTGCCATCCCTACTTCTGGAAACTTGATAGACTATTATACTTAACTCTAATTGTGCACTTATATCCTCTGCTACTTATTATAACTATGAAACAAATAAAATAAAACACTAAAGATAACTAAGGTCTAAGGACACATCTCAAAATAACCTTTCACAGAAGTTTTTAAAACCCTGTTAATTTAAAGCCATAGCTATTGACAGAGTATTTAAATTAATTAAACCGACAGTCCTGCTGTCTAAACGTATGTTCTTCTGTAGTGTTTGATTCGGATTGATGGGTGAGTGTGACTGAAAACAACTTATTTATACATAAAAACTCTCTCAGATAAGGATCAAAAGATGCTAATTAACCATTCAGCGCGCGCACAACGTACATCTCATTGTCCACAAATTAAATATATCACCTTAATTAAAATAAATTAAAATATTCAAAATTTTGATGCTAGCTGATCGAGCTAATGCTCCAATCTAGAAGGCAGTGCATGCATGCTATTTTTCTACTACAAATACTCCTCAAAGCATTTTACAGTATTATATATATATACTTGTTTGAATATCCAAGTCAAAAAAATAAAAAAAGATTTGATAAGCTGCTTTTAATATAGCTAGGAACATGCATATCATATCTTCTATGATCCTCCATATTACCATATATACAACGACGTTAAAGCCATGCAAAAGCAGGTGAGTCTTCCATCATCCTAGTAGAAAGAGCGAAGGATATGCATAAAGAGATGCCTCTTTTGTTCCCTCGCTGTCATGTCTTTCTGACCCCCCCCCTTTCCTCTCCCATGGATTCTTACGTTCTTGGTGACCTCAATGTGTAGGTGGAAGGCACATGCGCTGCCTTATCCAATCTCCTTTTACTTTATTCCATATTCACTTGCAGAGTCATATATTGGCTAATTAATTAACAAGACCTCCACGTTTCTTTACAAGTTAATTATATATACATACATTAGGATGCAAATTAAAATATCAGCTTCTCTAGCTAGGGTAAATTGAATTAATTTGTACTTTTGATCTTCCGGTTTGTTAATCATCGCTAGAGATGATTTTGCAATTAGTTTACTGTTAAAAATCCACAAGAAATGAGCTTCTCCAGTCCTGTATATATATCTGTTCGAATCTTCGTATAAAGTAGATCTATAATCTTTGACTTATACGATCTAGTGATGAAGTTTCACAATTGCGTGGTAGAAACAAGGAATCTTAATTCCTAACTGAACTTGTATTGGATAAGATCAAAATGCAGCATGACAGGCAGCTGACCAACTGTTCATGGATGGTGTATGAGGACCTTCTTCCTATTCCTCATCCACTTGAAGGAAGATCAGTATGAATTTCCAACCACCTTATATATAATTTGACAGAAAATTAATGCTATAATAACAAATAAAAATATAAGTTTTAATCAAATTCTATTTATAGCCAAGTGAGCAATTAATCAATTAAGTTGGCGCTTGGTGTAATCAAGAGTTGGTCAATTAAGGACTGCTCCATTAGCAGTTGCAGTAAAAGGATAGAAAGAAAATTAAGCTGTGATCGAGGAGGAAAGAGGGCCACAACCCACTACGTTATGCCATCCAAGTGGGAGTCAAGAAAATTAAGAAGAAGAATAAAAGAAGGGAGATTCTCATCCTCATCAGCAACATCAATCAGGAGTGAACAAAAGTTCCCGGGACAAAGCAAGCTGTCTCCAATTGTGCTCCAACCATGTTCAATTTCCTTGTCATGGATATCACTTTAAGTGACGAAATATTCTGAACCGACCTTATCGTCGTCTTCCCCATGCATGCATATATTTCTCACTCAACTCAACACCAATCCTAATCCTAATCCTAATCCTTCATTCTTTGTGTCTAACCAAAACCCGTCTCTTTCAATTGCTCTTTCTCACTGCATGCCTTCTCAAGCATTAGTTTCACTTCTTCTCACTCTATAAATATGCATCACTCCCTTCCTCCATGTTACTCTACCACTTTGCGCACACATAATATTCTAGCAATGGAGAAGCTGCCCACGTCTCAAGTAGCAAAAGCTGTGTTCCTTCTCATCCTACTGCTCTTCATTCCCTTCATATCCCCATCCTTCAGGCCTTCTTACCTCTACCTACTCCTCAACATCCTTATCATTGCCCTCGGTCTAGAGGCAGGCTTCCTCAAGGCCATTTCCAAGCCTCATGACAGTAAGAAAACTCCGAGCACCGCCCCCGCTGCCGGCGCATCTCTGCTCCCCGCCACCGCAGTGACGGATAATAATGCCACTAACAATAAAAATAAATTCATTAATGCCGTGGAAGCTGTGCCTGATAATGCAACTACAAACAAAAGTATGTTCATAATTGACTACCCCCATCAAGGGATTCCACCTGCGGCGAGATCGACACCGAGGCCGGTGGTGAAGAAGTTTAATGCGCCGAGACTGCGAAGTTTGAAGCGCTGCGACTCCAAGCCGAGCATCTTCTTCATCGGCGGCGGCTCCGACGGGGAGAGCGGAGTTAGGAGAGATCATGAGGAGAAGTACTGGGAGGAGGGTGGAGACCTCAGCAAGCAAGAGCTGTTTACTAAGGCAGAAGCTTTCATTGGCAGCTTCTACATGCAGCTGAGAATGCAGCGGGAGGAGTCATGGAAGAAGATACATGGGTTTTATCTCTAGGCTTGACATGGCATGCTGTTTAATTAACTAGTTATAATATGGATATTATATATTAATTAATACCATCAATCATCTTGATTGATCCTTGAATATATATTAGAACAGAAGAGAATTGTACCATGCAGTTTTCCTTTGGTGCAACTCATTCTTTAGTGTATATATATATATGCTTCTTTACGGAGTAGATTATTATTAATTATTATACTCAAGATATATAGGGTGTAGACTTGCTGTATTTTATTCAATTATCAGCGAATATTATCATGCCCCAACTCAGGATTGCGTGATCGGCCAGGGTCTATGTCCTACCCTGAAGTCTACCACATACACTGAATAACAAGATACCAATAATACACACTATCCCGAAAACATGCGAATAAAAATAACGATGCAACTTTTATTTAATTTTTAAAGAAGATTCAACAATTTTAAAAGAGTTGTAAAATAAATCAACTATAAAATAAAACAGCTCGAGTTAAAGTCGAATACATATTTTTCAAATTAACAACTCCCAGTGTATATAAAGAAATTAAACAATCCTAGACATCACGACTACGACTCCAGCTGCACCATGACTCCAAGCCTCACCTCACTGGTCGGGCTCTGTAAAAATAAGAGAGATAAATCGTGAGTCCACATGGGACTCAGTGAGCAGTCCTTCCGAATCTCCACATAAATCCCCAATAACAACATGCATAAAAGTTAGCAATTTATAATTATAGGGATTTAATCTAGTCAGGATATAACAACCGGCCCAACGGCCAACCTGTATAAACCATACACCCAGCCAAAACAGCCCTATACTACAAGATAATAATCCGGCCGTACGGCCCACATATCATATAAGGAAAGTCAAACAATCACCGGGTCGTCGATTAGGATGGTCAACTAGTCTCAGGAACCCACCAGGTTAGGGATAGCTAGCCCCCCCCCCCCCCCACACTCGGGTATACCATCAGCGTGGCCCACTGACTGAATCTCAAGACACTCTACCACCCGGGTCTAACACCTAGCAGGCCCGCTGGTGCAATCTCAAGACCCAAATCACCCGCTGAGTCAAGCATTAGTCGTTCTGATCGTTCATGCTTCTCAGCCGACCATCGCAAGCACAGTACACATACAAAGTGTTCTAAAGTTTTCTTATTTAAAAACCCCGGGCATTCACCTGTACTCGGCCCCTTTATTCCAGGCCATACTAGTCGCACACTATTGCTCGCTGGTTGTTCCCTAAGTGTGAAACCTAGCTTGTCTACATTCAAGTTTCTCCGAATAATTAAGCACCCTAGAATTTTCTTATAGTCATATAACATCAATCGCCAGATTTCTTAAGTGTAAATTACAGGTCGTGAGTGTAAAAATGTCTGAATACAATTATGTCACAACGCATAAATTATAAGGGAATCATTCTACAACTACTACCATAATTATCCACATGATTTCTACAACAACATAATTAAATTCTGCATTTATAAAGAAATTCCAACAAGGTACGCAATTATCTCACAAGGTAACAATTGAGCATATATATTAGAATAAATGAAACATTCACATACCATACTAAGATCCTATCCATGTATGTATCTGCGATGAAAGAATCCGTACCTGCGAAACACTGATCCATCTTTCGTTGGAAGATTGCAGGTGCATTCTTGAGGCCAAATGGCATGACCAGCCATTCATAAAGGCCTCCGGGAACTATGAACGCGGTCCATGGAATCGATTCAGGATCCATGGCCACCTGATGAAAGCCGCTCTTCAGGTCAAACTTCGAAAATATTTTACTGTTTCCGATCTTCTTCAAAATACCAAGAACATTTCCTTATAAATCTAAGATCCTATCCATCACTACCAAGGTTTTATATACTATGTGAGTAATCTACAACATAAAAATATGATTTAGCACCCTACATGTAAGCATAAAACATAACAAGTCCTTTTCTCCCCTTAATACCCACTCAGTCGAGCCTACCCAAGGTTGTTCATGCTCAGCCGAGAGCGAGCAGGGTAGGGAAGTAAGGTTTTGGCCATGGTTGAGAAGAATCAAGTCATCAATCACGAGAGAAACTCAATCCAAGGGCTTCCGACCCCTCTAGGAAATTGGGGAAAAATTCGGCATGACCTTCCCCCTTTTCCCTTCATGGGGTCAGCCCTAATCATTGAGAAAAACGACGAGAAAACTTCATACAAACAACATAAATAACATTTGAATCAAATCTTGGAAGAAACATCAGTGAATCGACAGGATTTACTTGAGAAATCAGAGAAAACCCTTAAACCTTGGGTAGGCTACCTGCCTACCCAACATAACAAGGTTCAATCCACTCACATTGATCAAGGAAGAAGAATGGACGAGCGACGGTGATCTCGCTTTTTCCGACGGCAACACGAATCCGGCGCCGTCTCCCGACTTCCCCTTCCTCCCTCCCCTTTCTCGGGTTGCGTGCGACTCCAATGATGAGCCGCATGGCTGGGGATGAGGGATTTATTCCCTCATCTTCACTTGGCCCCTCCTATTCACTTAGCCCCTACTCGGCTCAATTCGAGTCCAATTCGAGCCCCGATTCAATCCGCATACACGATTTTGAACTCGACTCTACAAAGACATCTTATGTTTAAGAAGGAAGGAATATTTAACAAATAAAATTTCATAAGGCTTAAATTATACCTTCTATTCGCGGCGATTTCGCGACTCGACTCGACTAACTCCCGATCTGGTGCGCTGCACCAAAAATAAAATTTTATATTAGAAAACCTCGGATCTTACATAAATAATCAGATGATACTACATAATGCTTTTTTTAATTTATATAAAGATAAAAATGGTGGCATGTAACGATGATATCGAAACACATATTTGTGTGTGTTTTTCTTTTTATTTTTATTAGGATAATTTACCCAAAAGCTCTTTGGGTTATGAAAAATGATCAAAAATATTTTTAAAATGTTAAAATATTAAAAAAATAAAAGCGAAAAGTTTATTGATAAAAAAATAACAATCTAAATACTTCAGATTTTTTTAGTATATTTTGATACAACAGAGGATTTTTTTTCCTTATGAAATTGAATAGTAGCTAGAGCTCTTTTTCAATAAGTACTCAAACTATACACCTTGTTCTAGAGATATAAGAAGCTGCGAGAGCTAAGCGATCATTAAACAGCCTCGAGATGACCAACTATATGAACCAAGCTGATAGGACGGTACTCCTTAAGCAGGACCTTTTATGGTAAAAAAAAAAGCATCTTAGATTTAATTGCAAATGTACGAGGAGAGTGAGTTCTGTCTTTGTACGTCATAAAACAAGGCATGACATGTTATCTATTGACATGATTAAGGGTGGCAACGGATTGGATACGGTGTGGATGCCACATTATTCGTATTCGTATCGCATCTCATATTTGCACATCCGTATTCGCACCATATTCGCTACGGATATAAATATGAATATTCATATCCGCACCGCTTCAAATTACCGCATCCATGTCCGCACTGTATTTAATAAAAATATATTAAAATAATATATTTAATTAATAAATTATCAATTCATTGATGCACAGTTTAATATATAATAGACATGAAATTACCATAGTGCCCTTATATATGTTAATAATTTATATGGGTAAAATAATAATTCAAAGACACAGATAAGCAATGCGGATACAGTGAGTATACGGTGTGGATCCACAGTTATATCCGTATATGCACTGTATCTGCACAGATATAAATTTTTTAGATATATATCTATATCCATATTCGTTTCTACTTACAGATATGGTGCGAATGCGATTTTTAGTTAGCGGATGCAGATAAAATTATCATCCCTAGACATGATCAACCAAGTTTATAATTAAATCTCACTCAAACTATAAATTTATCAAGCTTTTCCAAGACTTAAACATTCAATATCATGCCTCGGATTGGACCCACCCCCATCCCACGACTGGCGACCAAAGTACGTCATGTAGCAAAAGAAATATCATTATTTAAAACCAAAGACATTGGAATTGGTAAATACATTCGAAAATCCTAACAATAAACATTTCATTTAAATTAGCAAGTACAGACTACATAATAATTCATATAATACAAATTCGAAAATAAGCAATTTCATAATTGAAGTATCTCTATATGACAAAATAAACAAAATACACAAAATTATTGTGATAAAAAATCCATGTCTTCTAGTTGTCTACGACTCTATCTAGCAACCAACAATTCACCCATGCAACACAAAAGGCTCTAGGGATGATTGATGTACACAACCTTCTTCCTGATGTACGACTCTATCTAGCAACCAACAACTCACCCCTACAACTCACCATTTGTTACAATCCGTTCGATGGGATAACTAACCCATGCAACTTCTTAGACCCTATTTGTCTAATTAAAATATTTAAGCCAAAGTTGAAGGTAGTACACTCGTCAAGACTTATAAACCAATACAATATTCAATATATTCCCAATTTGTTATGACTCGCTTGATGGGATAACTGACCCATCAACTTTTTAGACTCAAACTATTGGCCTAATTAAAATGCTTAAGCCGAAGTTGATGGTAGCACACCTATCAATCCATATAAACTAACACTATTGGCCTCAAGTTTTCAACATTGATAATCTCGATTTTAATAATAACAAACTCGAAAGTAATGATTTATTGAGAAATAATTTCAGGTTCCAAGTCGGGTTGCACACAACATCCACGATCAGAAGATCGATCGACGTGAAATCGAAGAAATTCTCAAAGACATTGATCAGTGCTTGAAAAGCGTGAAGACGTAGAGTCTAGGTTTAGGGTGTTTAGAATTCATTGTATAATCCTTTTAGATGTATATTGATGATCAAAACCTAGCCCAAAATTTAAAATCGAGACCCGAAACTTGAAATTCAAACATTCACGCTGAACTTGAGTTTCACCCAAATGTCGGTCGATCCTCGGTACACCGACAATCGGCTGAAGATCGACCAAACTGCACTGAAATTTCTAGTGTAGGTCGGCTGAAGCTCGATCGGTACTCGGTCGACCGAAGATCGACCGACGAGCCCAACGACTCATTTTCTAGTCACCGTTTCAACTCTTTGAGCTCGAGTTCCCTTGCATGGTTTGGCTATATAAACTCCATGCCAGCATTCCTTGAACATCTTAGAACCTATTGAGCTATTCTTTGAGATCTACCAAGCATTCTTGAGCCATTTCTTTCAAAACCCTAGTTGATTTATCATCAAAAGACATCAAGAGGAGCTAGGTTGGATCTCTTAAAGATAAGTATTATTGTTTGATTAATTGGTCCATTTTATTTGTATTTGTAGTTTATTTTGTATACTTTAAAGTGTTGTAATTTACCTAGGTTGATTGGGTCAAGGGTTGAGTGGTTGCCTTAGTGCAAAGACATAAGTCCACTATTGTACACTAGATTTAGGGTGTCCTATGAGAGTGAGGTTAGAAGGTGCCTTTGAGGAGAAAACAAAGATCTTCCGGTGTAAATTTCTCATTGTAAGGAACCTTAAAATCTAATAGTGGATTTAGGTTGAAATCCTAATCGGTGTGCTTAGATAAATTCTTTGTTTAGGTAAATACACTAGAATAGGCAAGTTTGCCGAACCACTATAAATTTATTTGTGTTTGCATTCACTTTCTTTGTGTGTATTTACTTGCTATTCATTATTGCTTTCACACTTGATTAATATTGTGTTTAACCTAAAATTGTAAAAATTGGTAAAATTGGATTTAGGTTTAATTTTTATAGTAACATACTATTCACCCCCCTCTAGTGTGATCTTTCACTCCACAAATACAATATCCTTTAACCTTTTTCCGCATTGAGGGCTCCCCCACTTGGAGGCTTGCAATCCTTGCTCTGATACCAACTGTCACTGGCCAATTGTTTTGTATGCTGTGCGGCACCCTTACATCTCGTACAAGGGATAAGCCTACCGTCCCGAATCACTCTTCCCGACTTAACATCGCGGTGGCATACATTAAGGGACATACCAACCTCAAGCGCCATATCCGCACTCCCAAAAGATCATGCTAGCCGAATGGTATTGAAGACGTGAAGTAAAACAACATTTACAGCACTATGGATGCAAGAAAATATAAAATCTTGAGGTTCCCAAAAGCACGAGGAGCATGACAAAATCGTGATCAGTCGAGATGGTGATTTTCCCCCAAAAATACTCCTACATTATACATGAGATCTCTAACCCCCAAGTGTCACTCCCAAGGTTCCCAAAAGCACGAGGAACATGGCAAAATCGTGGTCAGTCGAGATGGTGATTTTCCATGGCTACGACCATGCAAAATGCAAAAAAATTGCTCCGCTTAGCCGCAACGCACCCTTCTCGCTCCGCTCAACGTCCATTGCTCCGCTCGCACAGTGCATCAGCGTTTGCCCAGCCATGGCTAGAGAAACGGAGCTATTTTGCCCAGTTTGCCTAGCTACGGGCTGAAATGCGCACCAAGCACCGAATGACCTCGAAATGCATCCAACTCGTACCGTAGGACCCGGGGGTCGCACAAGGGTTATTACAAGACCCTTATGAGCTATAAATTAAGAAAGCCAAAATTATATGGACTCACTAACATATTTTCAAACATATAGGAAACATTCTGCCTTGATTCGTCGTTGCTCGGGCAAATTGAAAAGTCCCTAACAATCCGCTCTAATGATGATATATACAACCACCCATCTAGCAGGTAGCTCATCAAATACCATGTCTGATACAATCACACCGAAAGGTGCTCTATGCAAACTAGTCAATATCCATAGTCTCTCACCCATGTTTGGAGGTCACCACTATATATAGTATGGTCCAGGGCTGAAGTCCTTTCCGAGGCCATAGTCTCCATGCAACTCAACTTCAAGAGTGTATCACCATGATCAATAGCAATAATAATAACATCATCATGATGAACAATATAACAACAATTCAATAGTATATCAACATGCTCAATAGGATATCACATATATGAAAAACAAATATCACATATCAATAGTTTTTAATTAAATGATTTAATTATAAGTTTAATAATTATAATTATATGATAAAGAAATATGCAAAACTTATGAAATTGATTATTTTAGGCTCCATCAACTTATCAAGTATTTAAATAAATAATAAAAATATCCTTTTTTCAATCTCTTTTTCCTATGTTCTTCCCCGCTCCTCACCAGCCTCACCTAATCCTCCCTGGCCGACCATCCAAGTGTCGAGGGCCCCCACCCCTCCTACTCTCTCTTCTAGCCCATCGGCCTTGCCCAAACCCATCGTTGGCCACGTAGCGACCAAAAGAACCTGCCCCACCTACGGCCAATGCACTACAACATGCATCCTGCGCGGCTGCTACGGGCAAGGTAATGTGATGCAAATGCCGCACGCAAGGTAGCATGTGGCTTACACGTGGCCAGCCCTCACGAATGCCTTACTGACCCCATCACCAACTTTGTCCTCCGCTGCTCCCGTACTCGTCATCTTCTTCTTCAAAAATAAAAGTTTCGAATCAAAGCAGAAGAAGTGAGATCTCCTACCTCGTATCGTCCATTTTGATGACGACGAACACCGCTAGCTTTGTGCAGCCACCTCAACTCCTGTGGAACTGACGTTTGAATTCCTCCCCAGCCCGAGTCAGAGTAGGCAACAATACTGAGTGTAATACTCACGAAATTTATTAAATTGTGCAACGCGTAATAGCGCGTGCATAGTTAATCACGGTTGGGGCGCGAATTGAGGTGAGACATTTGCTCAAATTAAATTACCTAAATATAGGGATATTTATTGTGTTAAGCCGGAGTTGGGTTCGAGCCGAGTCTGAGGGTGCGATCGGAGCTCGAATCGGACTCGTTTTGAGCAAGTGGGGTCAAGTTAAGTGAGGAGGGGAAAATTTGTAATTTGATATATAAAAAAATTAAATATATATATAATAACCTGCCTTGGGGCGTACGGCTCAAGGAGAGGGACGCATGCCACCCAAGAGAGGCGAGTGAGGAAGGAGGTGAATCGAAGGAACCGGTCGGAGGATCGAGGTTTCGTCGGATCGGATACGTATATACAACGCGGGGCTTTTCCATTGTCTTCCTCGTCCTTAATCCAATCCTAGGTGAGTGGTTCATCTCCAAAATCCCTAGATCTGAGATTAGGGGCTGCCGATCTTTGTTGGTGGATTTGGTAGCGATTTTGATTCGTTTTCTTGCAAGTAGATTTTCTTTGGTGCATGATTATTGCCTCGGGTTGTTTGTGGGGCGCCTCCTTGAGGTTTGGAGTGGGGGGGGGGGGGGGGGGCAGCCCTAGGGCATGCCCCCAAACCTTAGGGAGGGCCGACCCTATTATAGAGAACTTGATATTGATGTTTAGGAATTATGACTTAATTATCTAGTGTTTAATTCCGAAATTCCATGGTTTAAAGCATGCTAGAAATTCAAAGTGGTTGTGGCCTAAGGTGGCCGAGTAACCCTAAGGGTGTAGGGTACCCTTAAGGGTAATTAGATGAGTTTTCCTTGATTAAATATTGTCATCATGCTGTGCTCAAATCATTAAAGTGAATATTTTATATATGCTGAAAATTATGAAATGTATGCTAGAATTTCTTAAGAGTATGCTGAATTTATATTTTATTCATGTCGGAAAGGGTATTACATGCTGTAAAATACTAGTATAGTATATCGATCTTTATGTACGCTATATTTTGTGAATTTTGAGTACCATATTGTGGGATGTTCAGTTGTGTGCGAACAGTAATCAAACTGGGCAAGTAGCTAAGTTGGAAATTATGAGTTGCTAGTTGAAATTGGTCGAGTCGTGAGCCCGGGATGTCACTCTGTGGCTTGTTGTGGATGTTAGTGGTTGAACTTATAAGAACAACGGATTATTTAAAAATTTATATTCTCGAGAGAGGGTATAAGTTCTTTGGTGAGAATTAAGGAAAGTAACAGGCTGAAATTTCGACTACGGGTTGAATTTCTACGAGACTTGGGTGAGATAGGAAATCTGAGAGTTATTAGGATCTCTCATTAAATAAGGAAACCTTTGGACATATAGGGTATTCCTTTTCGTTGTCCGGGAATTTTCGCAAGTTCGGATGAGATTCCGAACAAGTATGGTCGTGGCAGGGAGGTACGTCGTGCGAAAATTGCTCAACAAAACATAGCATTTCGTTACTCGACGACCGCCATAGATGTCAGATTCTTGAATAGAAAATGGTAAGACAAACTATTGAGGTGTTAGCAGTGGGTAACACGACAGTGAATAATTAAGTGGGCCGAGTGGAGGCCGAGCGGGTGCTACCGAGTGTGCACCAAGAATCGTGAATTATGACGTATTTATCTGAGTAATTCACCTCTTTACAAGTGTAACAATCAATCCCCTTAGTGGACATGGTTGCAGATGTGCATGTGATGGTCTAGTAGTGCGTAGCGCACACGAGTTAATGTTGGGCTGAGTAGTGCACAGCGCACACAAGTTAATGTTGAGCTGAATTGGGTCGAGTAGTGTGCAGCGCGCATGAGTTAATGTTAGACCGAACTAGGCCGAATGGTGCGCAGCGCACACGAGTTGGTTTTGGGTCGAGATATACATTGGTGAGCCACGCCGACGACTAACCCGAGTGGCACTGGTCAGAGGGCCTTTCCCGACCGAGTTCTAGGCAATAGGCACTGATACTATAAGGTCTTCCTAGTTCAGTGAGCTCGAGGCAAGTGTTGTATGAAATCCGACACTAGAATGGGGGATTGTATAGTGTCTGTCCCCTTTTGTATTTAATCATTCTTTTATTTTTACTCAAATTTAACTTCAATTAAGTGCAAGTGTTTCTTAACAATAGATGTGATCAAATATTAAGAACAATAATAGGCAAATAAGAAAGCAATGTAGACAAGAGTAATTATAGTGGTTCGATCAACTGCTTGCTCCATTATCTTGGCTCATCACCAAGAATTTCTAACTACTACATTATAGAACTTGTGTTTCCCTTTGAATACAATTGAGGACACTCTTCTCACCTCTTTAAGAACCCCTCAAACCTATTCACCTAGACAAAACACAACTCTACAAAATTTCCCCTAAGTGTTTCTTTAGCACACCTAGCAGCTATTACAGATTGAATATAAGTCTGAAATAAAACTTCAAATACAATGCAAAAGAGCTTAAGAATATAGAGAGGAACCACAACTCTTTTCCGCTCTTTTCCCAAGCCTTCACGCCTTCAACTTGCCAGAAGATAGACTCGAGTTGCAGCAAAGTTGAGGGAAGTAGGCGCTCACTACTACAATAACCATCATTAATAGCAGGCCATCAAAGCTATCATAGGTAGTGTATAACATTAAACGAAACACTGTTAAATCGTACGCCATCTTATGTAGGGGGGATACAATAGCATTTCAGAAATGCAATAACGAATGCTATATGAATGTTATTTTATAATATTTTTTATCTGTTATTATTAGTTTTTTATCACAATCATTACCTGTCATTACTTCTCTCTACAATAGCATGATTAGTTTGTTATTATATATATTTATATAGTATTTTTAAACCGTTATTATATACTATTGTTATAGCATTCTTGAGTTGCTATTACTTATTTTTACAATAGCAACATTGTTTAGTTATCATATATATTCAAATCATCAACTGAAGAGAGCAATTTAAAACTGTCATACAAACTACTAAAGCTGTCATATTAATATACTAAAATCAAGAATAATTCATAGATCAATATATTAAAAATATTTTTATATTAAATAAAAAGTACATTATATAAATCTAAACTACTAAAATATAACATAATCCGAACTTAATCAATATCAACAAAAGTAGATTATATATTAAGTGTTCTAGTTTGTTATGGTCAACAAAAATAGATTGAATATGTTAAGTGCTGAACCATGAAAAGTTAATCACTTTTCATGATTGAATATGTTAATAGCAAATCATGAAAAGTGCTGAACCACTTGTACGCTTCTGTTACTCTAGAAAAAAAACTAATAATATATTATATACATATTATATATTATGGACTATTATTTAAATACAGAGTACATTGCAGTGGCAATTTGAAACTGAATAGACACTACTATTTAAATTTTGGATGATATATGTGCAGATAAATGACTTTCATATTTATGCACACAAAATCATTCTCACGAGATAGTATAGCTAGCCCAAGAAGCACATAATAAATTGAATAATGAAAGACAAGAAGTGAAAACAATAAAGAATTGTAGACTCAAAATTCTAGCCATCAAATCATTCAAGAGATAAAACTAAATTCAAAAGAAAATGAAATGAAAATGAAATGGCTTAATTTGAAAGTAAATTTACAAGAAAATGTTTCACAATCCTACCAAGTAAAGAGATTGAAGTGCTCTATGCATAGTCACAAGTTAATAAAGATTGAAGTGCACTATATGTTTAATACTTAATATAGATGGAGAATTTCCTTTAAGAAAAGGTTAATGGAGAACCCCCTAATACATAATCACAAGTTAACCTTTTAAGTTGCAATTTAGAGATGGCAACTGATTGTGTACTGCAATAAATCCAATTAGCTAAGTTAATACCTGACCCTAAGTCCCTAACCCGAGTGAGTAAATGCAACATGGGCATCCAAACTTGAAGGTACAAAAAAAAAAAACATGCTAATCTTTCTAACTCAAATAGGAATGGCAATGGATTAAGTATAATGGTAATTTCATTAAAAATCCAAAACCTGACTCAAGTAGTAATCTTATTATGGTCGTATTCAAACTTTTTTAGTCATGATAGTCGTAATCATGACACAAGGTAGCTTCTAGCTACACTAAAGCACCTGACGATTATTCCCATTGAAAATCAATTGAAGTTTCTTGATAAAGATACTGACAATGATATTTTATCAATAAAAGTAAGCAGAAGAAAGGAAAAAAATAGAATTAAAATAGCAGCCTGACCTGTCTCCTATATCCAATATGTATGTGATAACAGAGTAGCCAATTACTGTAGTGCTTCAATTCTGAACAGCTTGAGCAATTGCATTGGAACGAGTACTACTCTTGCTCTTCACTAATTACAGTATCCTAGACTAAATTCATTGACAATATACATTTATAAACAGTCATTAGGCTAATAACTATTGTCAAAATGAAGGGTTAATCTATAATGGTTCTATGTTAAGCATATGAAAATTAAAGATGCAAAGAAATATTGTGGGGGCAAAGTATATTGACAGTGGTTTATCTTGACTAGAACCAACTCTTTTTTCCACCAATCTCCATCTAATAACATTAACTTTCATTGATAGCACATTTGACACCTCTGGTGGAGCAAAATAGCAAATATACAACAAATCAAAGCAATTCTTCAAACGTCATATAGAATGAGCACTTTATGATAATATGCAAATATTGTGGGGTACTTCAATTAGTAGAATGGTGACTGCAACATAAGATTAAATTTTATAAACCTGACGTCAAAGTTAGACGAAATCAAGATAGTCTTCTACTGAAATCTCAATGAGAAAGAGGTAATCACCTTTAGGAAATCTGGCATATGGTCTTATCTTGGAAACAACTAAAAAACATGCTAAAAAGTAAACAAAATAGCAACTTCGGCACGACTAAGTAACATATTCATATGACTGTAATGAGAGGCAAAAATATTGCACCCGCTCTCTACAAAAGAGATAATAGCCTGAAAGGTTGCTAAAAATCATGCTAATCTATGTTCATCTTCGTACCTAAAAGTGGAGCAATAGAAGGTGTTGAGCATATAAATTAAAGATAAAAACAATACAAAGACCTAAACATATGAATGTCCATCGTATAATGAATCAAAGATATCTCACACCTCCCCAAATTTCCCTCCTCTCCAAATTTCCAGTACTCAGGTTCATGATATCTCACACCTCTGTTCAATAGATGCAGCAGCTAATTAATATCAACACACATTAATTATCAACCACAATTAAACATCATCATAGAAGAAAAAAGAACAACTTAGTTTTGAGCTAGGACTGGACCAGATTTCATACAACCATTATTGCAACACGAAACCATAGTAAGTATACTGACTGAGTTGCAGCCATCCTTGCATTGAATAATATCAAATTTTGGACAAGCTTAAGGGCTAATGTTGCTCTAGTAGCTATTAGACCTACTACCATTAAAGCACCAGCCTACAAAAGTATAGTGCTAATCAATCATTTAAGATAACCAGCAAGTGCTTATATTGGAGTTGTCTCAATGTAAAGCCATACAAGTATCTGCGAATGTGCTAGCAGAACCATTTATATGTCTGTTTAATATATGCTGATTGTGATCAACTCCAAGAGATCATATACATGCCTTGTCCAACTTTCTTGAAGCCTCCTCACAATGAGAAAAAGAAAATGTAACAATGAGCAACATCAATACAAATAATTATGCAATAAAATCACTAACATAAAGTACTTAGATTGCCGAGCCTTTCCATAACTATGAATTTATACTTCTATAGAAACATCTAAATGGACTGAGTATTAAAAGAAAGAGAAGCTTGAGAAACCACAAGTTATCTAGTGCAGAGATAAGTTGGAGAGCGAGACTTTCACCTTCTTTAGAACATACCAATTGATGAAATATCATCTTAGGAAGTTTTTGCCATAGATTAATATGTAAACCCTGTACCAAATGACTAAGATGATATTCTGAATAAATTTTAGTAAGAAAAGTGCTTCACCAGACCTTCGAAGCAATTGTCTTAGAATGTCTCTGACTTGCATACAACTCAACAACATTATATAGCATCAAGTAGTTTCATGTCACCCATGTAACATATTAGATATCCTTACTTCCATTGCAGCTAGTTCGGCAATGTTTTGGGGTATTTGTTGTCTTATACTTTAAGATACATCATTTACAAAGTCAGCATTTATACCATTTGGCCTTAGTAAACTTTTCCCTAAACTTTGACTATTAGCTACTAAATTTGAACCATTACCATAGAGATCAAATCCATTTGAGTCTCCAAGACCAACAATATAACCATAAAGACCTCTTCTCTCATTTCTTCTCGACCTTAAATTTTTTTGCTTCCTCCACGACTTGTCCTGAAGGAGATGAGAAGAAGTTAGGGCACAAGTTAGGGTGCTAGTGTGAAGGAGAGAGGGAGAATGGGAGATTACCGACCACTGGAAAGAGGAGGCCCACTTGAGGAGCAATTGGAAAGAGCCAAAGAGGAGGCTCGCCAGAGGAGATCTGTCGAGGTGTACCTGATGAAGCGGGATCATAAACCTAGAGACAACGCCCTTGGCATAGGAGGCGATCAGCGAGCAGGAGCAGCGGCGGCGATCAGCGTTGATTTAGGTGAGACTCTCGGCGTGAACTAAAGCGGGAGCTCGATGGTGACGAACTCCCCCTCTCCCTTCGCCTTCTCCGACGCGGACTCTCAACGAGCAAGAGCGACGAGGAGAGATGAGGCATGGACTCTCGGTAGCGATCATGTTGAGGAGGTTGAGGCGTGGACTCACGGCGGCGCAGGAGGGTTTTGATGCGGGTTGAGTGTTTTCTCGGGTGAGGGAAAGAATAAGATGGGGGAGGGAAACGCGCGGGATTTTTTCGTGGGACGGAAAAAAAATGAAAAAAGAGAGGGACTTATGAAATTTTAACCATCGTTAACGAAAGCATTTTGTTAGAATGCTATCGTTACATGCTATAAAAAACCCTAGATGTAGTAGTGGCTTAAGAGGATTTTGACGGAAGATTAGGGTGCAGCAAATCGATCACTTTGAAAGTTTTTAATCACTTCTTGAATGCTCAATTAATTATCTAAGAAGATTTTAAGAAGGTAGGTGAGGAATATTTATAACCCCTCAGCTGAACGGCGATTCAACGGGTAGAAAACTAGCTGTTACAGTCGTCCGATCGATCGTAGGTCGACCGACCGATCGACCACTACCTTTTTGTGTGTTTTTAGCGCTGTTCGACCGAATGAGTCACAGCTTCCTCAATCCCAGATTCGGTTGACCAAATCGGTCGATCGATACAGGGAAGCCAGACACGCAATCTGCAATCTTCAATCCGGTCGATCGATGCGCCTTCTGCCTAATTTTGGCTTCGGTCAGTCGACCGACATAGCCTTTTGCTAATGCTTCACCAACTTTGGTCGATCGAATGGCTACTGCCTTTTTTTGGCATCATTCGATCGACCGAATAGGTTACTGCCAAACTTCTGCCTTGTTCGGTCGACCGAACTCAGGCTGAGACTGATTTTTACTTTGAATTTTTTACATACTTTTTTATGGGTTTAGTTACCAAGTTTCAACTTGGATAACTTTACAATTTGGCTTGGGATAAGATCATCCTAAGGGTATATTACATGATTTCTACTTGATCTAAATCCGAGCTTTTCTTTGACGTTTTCTTCTTTCGTTTCTTCGACGGTCTTTTCTTTCGTTTCGTTTGAACGAACTTCGCATGCTTATCGCAACCTCAACCTGAACTCAAAACTTCACACATAGATTAAATACTTGTTTGTTATCATTAAAATAAAGATCGAGGCTTAAGACAAACCCTTAAGCCAACAATCATAACATGAAATTTTAAGAAACATATTCATATTTTTTGTGAGTTTGAGTTAAGGCATTCATGAGTTAAGACATGCAAGATATGTAACTCAACATATGCATTTAAATACTTATAACTCACCCTATGCTCCCCCTATCAATGTGCATATCATTTTTGTAACTCCCCTTAACTATATGCATCGTAAAAATCAAGTGTAACCTTACTTTTTCTCCCCCTTTTGACATCAATCAAAAAGGGTAAGAATTAAGGTACAATTAATGAGTTTCATCATAAAAATCAAGAAAACCATAAAACCAAGTATCATCTACCACTATAGTCATTCCTATTAATGTAAGCCTATAGAAGGCAAACATTAATAAGTCGCAAAGCCCCACTACAGAGCATTACATAAGTGTGATTATACTTTTATAGAATGCAAATTTTGAAACTCATATAAGTTTTGAAGAAAAACATTTTAACTACTAGGAAAAACACAAATTCCTAATTGCATCCTAAAATTTATAAAGCTTTCTTCAACCAAGGGTTTTGTAAATATCGGCAAATTATTTATCGGTGGATATAAATTCTACCGATATATTTCCCTTAGTCACATTATCCCTAAGAAAATGGTGCATTGGAGTCAATATGCTTAGTTCTATAGTGTAAAATAGGATTCTTTGTTAAATTTATTGCACTAGTATTATCACAATGAATAGGTATGCAAAAATACTCAAGTCCATAGTCTAAAAGGGTTTGTTTTATCCAAATGACTTGTGCACAACAACTAGCCGCAGTAATGTATTCCGCTTCGGTAGTTGAAAGTGCAACTGAGTTTTGTTTCTTTGAGAATCAAGAAACAAGACTCGCTCCTAAGAATTGACAACACTCACTAGTGCTTTTTCTATCTACTTTACACTCGGCAAAATTCGCGTCCGAAAAACTGATTAAATCAAATGATGTATGACATGGATACCATAGCCCTTAGTCAACCGTGCCCTTTAAATATCTCAATATGTGTTTTACCACACTTAAATGAGACATTCTAGGGCAAGATTGAAACCTAGCACATACACAGACGCTAAACATGATATCGGGTCTACTTGCGGTTAAGTAAAAAAGGCTACCAATCATACCTCGATATCGTTTTTTGTCAACTTTGACACCCTCTTCATCTTTGTCAAGCTTGATGGATGTGCTCATTGTTGTAGAAGCTATCTTGGCTTCATTCATCCCAAATCTTTTGATGAGCTTCTTTGTGTACTTGGCTTGATTGATGAAGATTCCTTTGTTGGTTTGCTTGATTTGGAGACCAACCATGAAGGAGAGCTCTCCCATCATGCTCATCTCAAACTCATCTTGCATACACTTAGCAAACCACTTATAAAGAATTTCATTAGTAGCACCAAAAATTATGTCATCAACATAAATTTGAACTAATAACATATTATTTTCATGATGCTTAATAAAAAGTGAAACATCGGCTTTTCCAACATTAAAACATTGTTCTATTAAAAAGTTTGAAAGCCTTTCATACCAAGCCCTAGGAGCTTGTTTTAAACCATATAATGTCTTTTAAAGTTTGAAAACATAGTTTGGAAACTCAAAACTTTCAAATTCGGGGGGTTGTTCAACATAAATTTCTTCACTAATGAAACCATTTAGAAATGCACTTTTAACAACCATTTGGAAAAGTGTAAAACCCTTAAAACTAGCATATGCCAAAACATTCTAATTGCTTCTAATCTAGCTACGGGAGTATAAGTTTCATTATAATCTATCCATTCTTGTTGATTGTACCCTTGTGCCACTAACCTAGCTTTGTTTCTGATGACTAATCCTTCTTCATCTAGCTTATTTCTAAAAACTCATTTAGTCCCAATTATAGTTTGTTCACTAGGTCTATGCACCAAGTCTCATACATCATTTCTAGCAAATTGGTTGAGTTATTCTTGCATAGCTACCCAAAACTCATCTTCTATTGCTTCCTTAATGTTCTTAGGCTCTACTTGAGATATATATAAATGCTACATATTGACAAATATTTTTTAGTTTAAAGCGCGTTGCCACTCCCGTTGAAGGTTCTTCAATGACTTGATCCATTGGATGATCCCTTACCAATCGATATCCTTTAGGGAGAGGCGGTAGAGCTTCTTCTTCATCATCTTCAACTTGAGGTAGATTCGAGGATGGTGGATATTCATGTTGAGTTTCCTCATTATTTTCATCCTCCACCTCTTTGTCATGAAGTGTGAGATCCTCAAGTTCTTCACCAACATTTACAATCTTCACATTTATAGAATAATCATTAGTTTTATTAAACGTAACATGCATAGATTCTTCAACAATCATGGTTCTACGATTGTAAACTCTATATGCCTTAGAATTCGTGGAGTAACCTAGGAAAATTCCTTCATCGGATTTAGAATCAAAAAAATTTAAATTCTCCTTAGTATTTAATATGAAACATTTGCATCCAAAAATATGAAAATATCCCACATTTGGGGTTTTACCATTCCAAAGCTCAAAAGGTATTTTCTTAATTTTAGGTCTTAATAAAACTCGATTAAGAACATAGCAAGAGGTATTTATGGCTTCGGCCCAAAAATACTTAGGCAAATTATTTTCACATAATATGGTCCTAGCCATCTCTTGTAAGGTTCTATTCTTCCTCTTAACCACCTCATTTTGTTGAGGGGTCTTAGGGGAAGAAAATGTATGTTCAATACCCAAATCATCACAAAACTCGGAAATTTTTTCATTTTTAAACTCCCCTCCATTATCACTTCTAATTTTTAAAATTGAAACCCCTTTTTCATTTGTAACTTTCTTTGAAAACTTTTTGAAAAACTCAAAAGTTTTATTTTTCTTAACTAAAAAGAAAACCCATGAAAATCTAAAAAAATCATCAACTAATACATAACAATATAGCTTTCCACCTAGACTAGCTACATCACATGGACCAAATAGATCCATGTGTACAAGTTCAAGAATTCTAGATGTACTAACTTGATTAATGCTATGAAATGAGGATTTGACTTGCTTACCTAGTTGACATGCATCACAAAGTTTATCTTTTTTAAATTTTATCTTGGGTAATCCTTTAACTAATTCTTTCTTAGATATTTCTTGGGTGAGGCTAATGCTAGCATGTCCTAGCCTCCTATGCCACAACCAAGAGTCATTCTCCATTGCAACTAAGCATCTAACATGGGGATTTGGCAAGACATTTAAATCTAAGGTGTAGATATTTTCTTGCCTATTCCCAATAAACATGATATTTGATGGTGCACTCCTAATGATACATTTAGATGCTTCAAAGATAATTATGTATCCATTGTTACATAATTGCGATATGCTAATCAAATTATATTTTAACCCATCAACTAATAGAACATTCTTAATGCATGGGTAAGGAAGTATACCTATATCACCAATGCCAACAATCTTACCTTTGACATTGTCTCCAAATGTGACATGTCCACCATTTTTGCTTGATAGGGTTGCGAATAAGTTGATGTCACCATTCATGTGCTTTGAGCAACCACTATCCAATATCCAAGTGCTTCTACTTGCTTGAGGATGCTTCTCCATCTACAAAAGGAGAAGAAACTATTTTAGGTACCCAAATTTTCTTGGGTCATTGGGTGTTAGTCATTTTGGGAACCCATGTAAATTTTTCATGTGGGTTCCTCCTCAAAGCACAATCCTTGTCCATATGGCCAAATATGTCACAAGAAAAACAATTTCCATTAAATTTTCTTCTAGTGTGTGTGTGAGCATGGGAGTGTGATGATTTCTTTTTATGAACAACCTTAGGCATGACATTTTGTATGATTGTCATCTTTTCATTGAGCATGCAAAGTTCCTTTTTTAATGTTAGCATGCTATTATTCAAGTGATCTACTTGATCACTTAAATATTTGTTTTCATCTTCTAATTTTTTGTTGTCATTTTCTAAGTCCTTCTTAGCTTTCTCTAGGGTGTGTGTCTCCTCCTTAAGGGTGTCTACTTCTTTTCTTAAGGCATTGCATGTGAGTAATAAACTATCATTCTCAAGCTCTAAAGATTTATTGTCCTTTTTAAGGTCTCTAAATTTTCTCCTAATAGCATTAAATTCATCGTGCATTTGTTCAAATTCACTTTCTAGTTCTTCTTGAGTAAAAGAAACTTCACCGAAAGTAAATCTTACATCATCATCATTTGCCATGCCATCAAGCAAAGATTTGCCTTTTCACTTTTTGTATCTTCTTCGCTTTATGAATCTTCGCTTTCATCCCATGTAGCCATCATTGTCTTCTTCTTCTTCTTCTTCTTGTATTTTTCCTTTTTGTGAGGGTTGGAGGTGAAAGCTATCTTGAGAAGTGGGCAATCCCTCCTTAGATGCTCGGTCTTGTTGCAATGGTAGCATGTGTAGCCTTCTCTTCCCTTCCTCATGCCTCCCCTCATGAAACTCATAAATCTTCTTGCTAGCATCGTCATTTCTTCAAGATCATCTGTCTCTTCCTCGGATGATGACGACTCTTCTGCCCGATGTGATGCTTTTAAGGCAATGGTCTTGCCTTTGGGGGCATCTTCCTCCTGGTATTGCTTCATGTGGGTCTCATGTGTCATGAGAGACCCAATGAGCTCGGTGATCTTCAAGGTACTCAAGTCCTTGGCTTCCATGATTGCTGTGACATTGGGCTCCCAAGATTTTGGAAGGGAACGAAGGAGCTTCCTTACCTTCTCCTCTTCCTTTACTTCTCTGCCAAGGTTAGCTAAGCCATTTATAATATTTTGAAATCTAGCATGCATGACATTAATGGATTCATGTGATAATATTTTAAATATTTTATAGTCATGCATGAGTAGATTTATTTTGTATTCCTTTACTTGTGAAGTCCCTTCATGTGTGGTCTCTAGGACCTTCCATAATTCATATGTGGACTTACAGGTAAAAATCCTATTGAATTCATTAATTGATAGGCCGCAATATAATGCATTGACGGCTTTTGCATTTGCATTGAAGAGTCTAATCTCTTCTTGGTCCCATTGATCCATATCCTTATTGGGTTGCTTATACTATACTAAAATCATCCTCCATACATCCATGCCTAGAGATTGTAGGAAGCCATTCATGCGAATCTTCCAGTAGGCATAGTTGTTTCCATCGAATAGTGGTGGAGTATGAGTAGACGACCCTTGAGCTAATTGGATTTCACTAGACATCTTAATTTGTAGGGAAGATGGTTAAATTTTTACCTACGACCTAGCTCTAATACCAATTGTTGTATGAAATCCGACACTAGAAGGGGGGTTGAATAGTGTCTGTCACATTTTGTATTTAATCAATTTTTTTCTTTTTACTCAAATTTAACTTCAATTAAGTGCAAGTGTTTCTTAACAATAGATGTGATCAAATATTAAGAACAATGATAGGCAAATAAGAAAGCAATGCAGACAAGAGTAATTATAGTGGTTCGACCAACTGCCTACTCCACTACCTTGGCTCCTCACCAAGGATTTCTAACCACTACTTTATAGAACTTGTGTTTTCCTTTGAATACAATTGAGGACACTCTTCTCACCTCTTTAAGAACCTCTCAAACCTATTCACCTAGGCAAAACACAACTCTACAAAGTTTCCCCTAAGTGTTTCTCTAACACACCTAGCAGCTATTACAGATTGAAAACAACTCTGAAATAAAACTTCAAATACAATACAAAAGAGCTTAAGAATAGAGAGAGGAACCACAGCTCTTTTCCCAAGCCTTCACGCCTTCAACTTGCCAGAAGATAGACTCGAGTTGCAGCAGAGTTGAGGGAAGCAGACGCTTGAAGAGGATTTTGATAGAAGATTAGGGCGTAGCAAATTGATCACTTTGAAGGCTTTTAATCACTTCTTGAATGCTCAATTAATTCTCTAAGAAGATTTTAAGAAGGTAGGTGAGGTGTATTTATAACCCCTCAGCTGAACGGCGATTCAACGGGTAGAAAACTAGTCGTTACAGTCATTCGGTCGATCGTCGGTCGACCGATCGATCGACCGCTACCCTTTGTGTGTGTTTTTAGTGTTGTTCGATCGACCGGCGGTTCGACCAAATGAGTCGCAGCTTCCTCAATCCCAGATCTGGTCGACCGATGCAGGGAAGCTAGACGCGCGATCTACAATCTTCAATCCGGTCGACCGATGCGCCTTCTGCCTAATTTTGGCTTCGTCGGTCGACCGACGTAGCCTTTCGCTAATGCTTCACCAACTTCGGTCAACCGACAGGTCGACCAAATGGCTACTGTCATTTTTTGGCATCATTCGGTCGACCGAATAGGCTACTGCCAAACTTTTGCCTTGTTCGGTCGACCGATCTATCAATCGAACTCAGGCTGAGGCTGATTTTTACTTTGAATTTTTTACATGCTTTTTTATGGGTTTAGTTACCAAGTTTCAATTTGGATAACTTTACAATTTGGCTTGGGATAAGATCATCCTAAGGGTATATTACATGATTTCTACTTGATCTAAACCCGAGCCTTTCTTTGACGTTTTCTTCTTTCGTTTCTTCGACGGTCTTTTCTTTCGTTTCGTTTGAACGAACTTCGCATGCTTATCGCAACCTCAACCTGAACTTAAAACTTCACACATAGATTAAATACTTGTTTGTTATCATCAAAATAAAGATCGAGGCTTAAGAGAAACCCTTAAGCCAACAGCAAGGAGTTCGCTAGGGTGGCCAGCCTAGTGAGCAACCCGCAAGACGTAGGCACAGAAATTGAGGCTGGTTTATCTGGGTTGGATCAGGTTGAGTAGTGTGTGTAGCGCATGAGATAACTAATGGAAACCATTATTATGTTTCATATCAGTTGCATGAATATTGAGTTATTTACTGCATTATTTATATGGTTTGGCTTGGTGATGGTTGAGACGGCCACTCACTGAGTTCTTCTGAACTCACCATTCTTTTTCTTGGTATGGTTTTGCAGAACGTGATCATTGAGGTATGGCGCGGCTGGTGGCGGCAGATTCTAGTGACGGCAGACTCCGATGGCAGTCTCGTGAAACCTGTTGGTGTAGTTGAGTTGTGTCGAGTTGTGTCGAGTCATGTCATTTTTTTGAGCATGTGAACTTATGTAGTATTGATACTATAACCTTGGATTGCTTCTTTTTATAAATAAATATTTATGTGGTGTTAATATGAGTTGTTATATTGCATGCTTGACATGGTTTAATGGTCTAGGCTTCGGGGTGCTTATCCGCACTCTGGCCAGTCGCGTGACCCGATTTCAGGGCGTGACATTGAGGTTGCGAGCAGGTTCAAGAAGAACTCTGTGAGATTGGGTTTCTTTTAGATACCTCAAAATACGTTTGCATGATTGCCAATGAAGCTGAGTCAGTTTGTGCATGAACTGAGAGAGCTTGTTGATTGCAAATGATAGGTTTGGTATTGTAAGTAAAAGATATTGCATTGCTCCAATCACTTGTGGGTTCAGTGGCAGGACTTCCATCATTGAGTTGAAGTTTTGTTAAGATTGATAGAGGTGTTTTAACACCCTTGGCTTCATGCATGTTAAACATGTGAAGCAGATCATTAATATACTTCTGCTGGGATAGAAAGATGCCTAAATTGGTGCGCTGAACCTCAATACCAATGAAGTATTGCAATGGTTGTATATCTTTAAGCGAGAATCGAGCAGCCAAGGTATTATAGAATTTCATTATTTGTGTATATGAAGAACCATTAAGGATAATGTCGTCGACATATAATAGTAACCAAATTGCGAAATTTTTACCATGTAGTGTAAATAATGAATAGTCTGACTTTGAATTTTAAAATCCAATTGAAGTGATGAAATTTTTGAATTCAGAATACTAGGCCCTCGGAGCTTGCCGTAGTCCATGGATTGCTTTATTCAATTTGCAGACGTGAGTAGGGAACTGAGCATTGACAAAGCTTGGTGGTTGTTGCATATATACCTCCTCACTTAGATTGCCTTGAAGAAAGGCCTTATTGACATCCAATTGGTAAAGTGGCCATTGAAAATTTGCAGTCAGAGTGAGAACAATTTGTATTGTATTGTGTTTAATTATAGGGTTGAAAGTGGAATGGAAATCTATGCCTGGCCGTTGATGGAAACCTTTGGCTACAAGACGACCTTTGTACTTGTTTACGGTTCCATCTAGATTTTGCTTGATAGGAAAAACTCATTTGCATCCGACCACATTTTAAGCTTCTGACGTTGGAACTAATGTCCAAGTGTTGCTTTTGATTAGAGCATTGATCTCATCTTGCATGGTGTTTCTCCATTCTTTTACTCTTGCAGCTTGCTTGAATGTATTAGGAGTTGTAGCTGTGGTTATGAGCGCAGAGTAGTCAAGTGGCTTGTTGGGTTTAAAGATATTGTTTTGGGATCTTGTGGTCATTCTGGTAGGTGGTGGTGGTTCCTAACGTAGAGGCGAAGAGGTTGCAACATCACTTGTTACCGGAATATAGACATTTGTATTTTGTTCTGGGATATCGGTAGAGTTGTTTGAGTTGGATTGAATAATGGATATGGTTTGCGGAACTGGTGGTATGTCCTCAAGCAAAACTAGAGGATGTTGGTTGTTCAGATGTTGGAATAATGTCAAGCCATGATGTTGTCGAGATCTGAGTTACTTGGCTTAATGTGGAGTACATAATTTGAAAGGGAAAGATGTGCTCGATGAATACAACATGCATTGAAAGATAAACTTTGGATGTAGAAGAATCGAAACATTGATAACTATGATATTTGGTAGAGTAACCAAAGAATATACATGATCTTGATTTTGAGTCTACTTTATGTTCAGAATAAGGCCGAAGCCATGGGTAGCACAAGCATCCAAAGATTCATAAGTTATTGGAATTAGGTGACTCATTAAATAGAATCTGATAAGGTGATTTGCCATGTAGTATGGGGGTTATCATTATGTTAATGAGGTATACTGCAGATGTGCACGCAAAATGCCAATAGGCAAGAGGCATATGGGCTTGTTTTAAAAGAGTTAGTGTTGTTTTCATGATATGTCGGTGATGTCGTTCAGCTACACTGACTCTTTGAGGTGTGTAAGGAGGAGATATTAGATGTTTGAATTCCATAAGTTTTAAACAGATGTAATAAGGCAGTATATTCTCCTCCTCCATCAGAATATATGCTTTTGATTGAATGATTGAAGTAGTTTTCAACAAGGGTTTTAAATGAAGTAAAGATATCATATTTGGTTTTTAATGGAAATAACCACATATATTTTGTGTAGTCAACAAATAAAACATAAAAACGATGACCATAAACAGATGTTACTTGTGCCGGACCCCAACATATGTGTAGATAAGTTCGAGTGGTTTGGAGTGGATAAAGTAGACTTTAGGAATGGAAGACGATGGATTTTATTACACATGCATGAATTACAAAGTTCAGGAATATGGGAAAAGCATGATAATTTAAATTTGGAAATAGTACTCTTGAGAGTATATGGTAACGAGGGTGACCCAAACGACGATACTAGGTAGTGGAAGTTGGGCGACTAGGAGTGGATGAAGAAATTAAATTGATTGTTGGTGAGCTTGAAGTCCATTCATATAGATGTTATTTATTCCGAATGTGTGCAATTGGTACTCCCGTCTTCAAATCCTTTACAATGAAATGTGAAGGAAAAAACTCAATTGAAGCATTATTCTGATAACAAAATTTGGAGACAAAGAGTAAATTTTTATTTATAGTAGGTGCACAAAGGACTTTATGAAGCTAAAAAAAAGATGAAGAACTTGAGATAGATGTAGAAAAAGTATAAGTAATTGGCTTCCGTTGCCAAGAACAATATTACTGTCCCCTGTATATTTGTTTGAAGCTTGCAAGTGTTTGGGATCCGAAGTTATATGATGAGACGCCTCAGAGTCGAAAATCCAGTTGGATGCTAATTGTCAATAAGAATAGTTGATGTTAGGAGAGATATCAAAAGAATGAAACCTCACTTAACACACTTTGGCTGTGTGTCCATATTTTTCGCATATTTGGCATTGCACCTTCGGCCTGTTAATGTTAAATTGTCTCCGGGAGTTTTGATGAGAAGCATTGTTCAGTGGTGGCCAAAATTGGTTGTTGGTGTGGTCATCAGAATACCGTCGATCAAATCTTGACAAGTTCTTCTGATTGATTGACCGTTGAGTATAATGAGTTGTTACAGTCGATGCTTCTTGCCTGAGATTGAGAAAGGTTTCATGGCCAGTTAATTTATCAAATAATTCTTCTAAAGAGATCGGTGTATCACGCGATCTAATTGATGCACTAATGTTGTTGTAGTTTGGCCCGAGGCCACTAAGAATTTTAATGACAAGTGCATAGTTATTTACAGGAGCATCAGCGATTGCTAACTCATTAGCAATTGTTTCGATTTCATTGAAGTAATGGGATATGGTATTCGATCCTTTTGTTAACTTGCGAGTGTATCCCGCAAGGCTGCAATCCGTATACACGGGATTGAGACTTATTCGCATATTGTTGTGCGATTCTCACCCATGCCATGTGTGCCATCGGAGCTGTCGCCACGATCAATCGACGGATCTACTGAAGCCATGATAGCATGGCGAAGAAGACCATCTTGTCATAGCTAAGCTTTGTAAGCATGATAAAAGTAAGGAGGTGGAGGAACAGTACCATCGATGAATCCAATCAAGTCATAGTCGAGAAGAAGAAAATCTATCTGTGCTTTCCACGTCAAGTAGTTGGAACTGGAAGGGCTTTGATGTGTCTCATTGAAGACCATGGAGAGAGAAGACGAAGGAGAAGAGAAAAAAAAGAAGCGGGTTGCCAGTTGCTCGCAAGAGCATATACCACAATGAGGTTTATGGTGCAGAACGATTTCGTTTATTTCTGAAGAAGAATCATATATTTATATAGTCCCAGCACTAGCTCATGAGTACAAAAGAAAAACAAACTGAAGGTGGCGAAT
Organism: Canna indica; assembly: GCA_034359265.1. Lineage (NCBI taxonomy): Eukaryota > Viridiplantae > Streptophyta > Magnoliopsida > Zingiberales > Cannaceae > Canna > Canna indica. The sequence continues at coordinate 61,540,209 of CP136897.1, forward strand.
CAAATAGACGTGGTGAAAGTGGCATTCTGTTGCCATGACGTCGATGATGTGGCCACGTGAGACAATGAGTCGCCATGCGCGCATGACGTGACTACGTCTCTGCGACTCAATAGCCATCCCTCATTACTCACTTCCATCAAACTCTGCATCGCCGACCACTCCTCTCTTGTGCTTTCATGGCTTCATTTGACTCTCTTTTTTACCATGTTGCAAACCCACTAAATAAAAATATTTAGAGCATGGTCCTTAGTTGATGGAAAATTTGGATGCAACCTTGCAAAAATGTAATACATTTGGATATATGCAAACCCTTATTCTCTTTCACTTGAATGAACTGATCTATACATGGAAAAAAATCATAATAGTAGACAATAATATAGTATATTATAGCTATTCTTGGATAGCATCAGGAAGGAAGTAAAGGCGACGGTGAGCAGCCGTGCTTGCTGGAGACCGGTGTGTTCTTGCAAGACTGACGCTTGGTGGGCACCAAAGCATTCTCCAATTCTTTTTCTTCATCAGATGAAACCCTATTGTTGTTTTCCTCGTCCTTGAAAACAGGATGTACATAAGCATTCAAAAGGTATGCTCTCAAGTCTAAGTTTGGTTCCCTGGCGCGCTCTAATGTATCTTTTATGTGTGCTTCCTGAAAAGAAAAATGATTTCCTAGTTAATAATCTTAGTTTGGAACCCTGATAAATAAACATCTAGAGCACATTTATAACAAAAGCATCTTACTGTAAGTTTGTTTATGTAGATTGCATAATTAAAGAGAAATCTTATATATGTTTCAGAACCAATTAGCATCAGATAATTAGTTTGGACAATGTTTTTTCTGCTTGCATTCTTTATTTTGCTAAAAATGTTAGAATTATACAACAAATTCTTAACAAAGGATGTTAAGTATCTCTTTAACCAAATATAAAAATAATGGATTAGAATGCTAGTTGAATCCGTATTACACTGATTGTGGGGTAAATTCGATTGATATTAATTGTTAAAGTCCCACATTGATTGAGGTTGTGATCTAGATAGTCTTTAAATAGATTGAGCAATCCTCCCTCCAGAGCTAGCTTTTGGGGTGGAGTTAGGCTCACTAATTTCTTAACATAGTATCAGAGCCAAACCTATGATTGAGAGTGAGCCACCTGCAGAACTTCACGCTCCAGATGTGGATCCTGGGCGTGAGAGGGGTGTGTTAAAGTCTCACATTGGTTGAGGTTGTGGTGTAGATAGCTTTTAAATAGATTGGACAATCCTCCTCCTTGAGCAGCTTTTGGGGTGGAGTTTGGTCCAAGACTCATTTTCTAACATTAATAAAAGATTGAGCATGGAGGTTTCTTGTTTGCTTCGGAGCAGACGGGTAAGCCCGGTTAGGCTAGAAATAAAGGATAGCTGTTCGTATTATGACTATAATTATCTAATAATTACACCACATATATAAAGGTAAAATACAGAAAAAGAAGTTAAACACTATTTCAACTGAAAAGTAAATGAAAATTTGCAATAAACAGCTACCTGAAGTGGGTATTTAGAAAAAGCAGATTTGTAACGGTTCTTGCAGAATCTGTGAAACCATATAGTCAACACTGGAAGAGGAATAAGCACAGGGGTTGAATCAGCAGCCTCGTTTGTACTTAATAGTCCAATTAGAAGCATCTGGGATATGACCAGTGCAGTGATGATGCGACGATGAACATCTGGCCAAAATGCTGCAGCACTCTCATATTCTTGGTTGTAGACATTTATAATCTAAAAGAATAAGAATACAGATAAGAAGACAAATAGTGGGCTACGAGCTGAGATACTAATCAACTGTTGGTGCTAGTGCATATGAACAGCTGCAGGGTAGTAGATAAAGAAAAGGTTGTGGTGTTTCTTGTTTCATTAACCAGATGAAACTAAGATTATTTTCTTCCAACTTGAAAATGCAATAATTATGACAAAGAACACTAAACTAATAGAATATTTAGCGTAGTTTTAATAAGCTTTTTACTCGTGCATACATTTAGAGAAATAGAGGAATACGATATTTCGTTTTATAGTAAAGGAATGTTGCTCTTGGCAGATATTATGCAAGATTACATAAGCATTCTTTGGTGCTAAGCTCAAGCTGAAAATAAAAGATAAATTTGGCAAGCATGTTCCAGTAAAATGGAAGTTAGCTATTTTGCATTCTCACTAGAACTAATAAATAACGTTAGATGATTCAATTTTAAACAAATATTCAGGATCATTTGCAGTGGACCAGTGGTTATATATGACTTAGGAAGAAAACCTTTCATTAGATATACTGCAGCAATAAAATTTACCTGTATTGAACTCTATATATAACTAAAATGTGGCTCACCTGATGGCGAAAAACAACATATGCGAGACCAAAAAAAATTAGTATGAAGGGAAGTAAGATGGGCGTGATTGCAGCATATACAAGGCCAAGTAAGAAATACAGCTGTATTCGAGGCTCAGATGCACCAAACTGGATGCTCCCTGGATCCATTGCTTCTTCCCTGTCCTTTTCTGTCTTTACCAAGAAAGAATTTTTCAAGTGGTATGTTATAAGAGGTATCAATCGCAAAATTTCTCCAGCAATTCCAGCCCAACCATCAACCATGATATAAGTAATGAAGAAAGTTGCTTTCATGGGAATAGACACACCTATTGTCTTTGGAATTCTGCATAACGTGGAATATATTTTAGCAATGAGACTTCAAAGAATTAATGGCAACAAATTGATAAAATTGATAAGCTAGACCTTGGTAGAATCATGATTACATGCACATATTATAGGAATTTTTTATATTTTGTCAGTGAAGTTTATATCAGGCACTTTCGATGTCACATTCAAGAAAGTCCTGAGGCACCTCAAATCTATGAGATCTAACCAAAATTGTTGTCAAAACGAGCCTGGGAAATTGTCCTCTTACTATAATTCACCTGCCATCAACAACCATAAAAAATAGTGTATGAAGTGCTAGGCAGATCCATGCATGCTATCTTTCACCTTACATACATGTCCTATTAGAGGGTGGAACACCATCTTATTGGGTGGATAAAGGATACTTTTTAATTTAGTTAATGATCATTTCTCTCTGCAGAAAACAAAATTTCCTTAAGATGGTGAAATGGAAAAAGCACTACAATGGGTAATGGAAGGCAAACTTAGCTCTCCATTAGACTAATTTTCCCATACAAAGAAAAATAAATCCCTCTTTTCAAAATCCTTTAATCCAAAGAAGAGCCGTCCTTTTGCTAGAATTTGGAATGTGGACTGTGGAGGTTATTTCCCACTCATTATGTGCGATGCTAACAGTCACAAGTAGGAGCTAAAGCCTAGTACTGTAGGAAGGGAAGTCAACAAAATGGATTCATAACTTCAGGAGAAGGATTTTGATGCTACTCAAAAAAAAGGGAAAAGGATTTGATGCAGTGCCACAACCTGGAAGAGATAGAGAGGGAGAGAAAGAGGAGAATAGAGAGAGATTGAGGGGAAATCAATAAATTTCAATTCATTGCAAGTTGTTCTCTAATGACCAAGGGGCTATACATATATAACCTACAATTTTTAGCTCTAATGGCAATAGGAATAAAAATAAAGGAAACACCAAATTGAGGGAAGTAATATTAATTGTCCTAAAATTATGGCATAAAATCAAGGACTTATAAAGCCTAGCATAAGTAGAAAATAAAGATAATTAATATGTTTGTATTAGATTGCTTGTGAGGGCTTGGCACAAGGTCCCCACCTCACCTTCCCTAGACATTAAACAATCTCAGCCTCACCTTCCCCACACATCAAACAATCGACTCAAAGTGGGTCTGTCATTCAACTTGGGACGTGGAACGTCGTAGGCCATTGAATAGCTAAATCTTGGATGGATTGCTCGTTCACAGGGATATCGTCGTCACATCACCGATGGACAATTCATGAGCTAACATCGTGCCCGTCTAGGCACTCGCGCACTTGAGGCATGAACTAATGGGCTCCCCATCCAACGTGTTTTGAAATAGGGACCAAAGAGTTTGGCATGCAAAGTTATTTGGGGTAGCAAATGGAGAGGTATGGTGAGGAGTAAGATTCAGAAGTTGGGGAGTCAAACTCAAGAATTAGGAGCTAGGAGCTAGTCAGGATCATCTGTCAAGTCTAGAGCAATTTGATTATGCCTATAAAAAGATTTGGGTTGATCAATTAAATATTATGTTGTGAGATGTAATTTTTCTTATGTATGAATTGCTTCACCTAGTTCTTCCTTTCCTCCTTTGTTAAAAGTACAAGGGCATCATCATGTATTTTATGCCATAACCTTGTACATCTCCCAACATAGTAGATTATTTTGTGCGATCTTAGACATGGCTAATATGAGGACTGAAGGAAACAGAACTACTTCGGTAGTTCGGTTCATTGTTGGAGCAGCTAAAGATGAACCGATGTTGCTGGTGCCGACGTTGTTGGTGTCATTGCTGCCACCAGTGTTGTCATACTCAAAATGAGATCCCGGATAATACAGACGATATCATCGACTGTAGCTTCCTCTAAAGACACACGAACGACGGCTGCAAGCTTTGGGTCCTCTGTAAGATCATCACTACATCCCTGGAATAGGTCGTAGTGCACATCTTCAATAGCTCTTAGGTCGAACTCTGTTCTTTGTTTAGCATCTCGAGCTCGTTGCTCTTGCTTGTTATCGAGTAACTTCTTGAAGAGTTTTGGAATTTTGTTGGTGCTTTCGGGCACTTGGGCACGTTAGGATATCCTCCGGTCAAATGTTGTTTCAATAGGATGATCCCTCCACCACGAGCAATGTATTCACAATGAAGACATTATCAATGGTTCCTCTTCTTCAATCGATGACAATGCTGCCATGAGATATTGCTTTGAGCTTTCGGTACCATTGTAGCAGAATTTCAGATTGAAAGCGGAGAAAATGAGAGTTGAGAGGGAACAAGAGAGACTTGAGAGAGAATGAGAGATTTGAGAGTTTGATAGAATTGAGTAAGTGGGGTGCCTAAATGAAAGGTTTAGGGACTTTATATAGCCCCCAAAGCTTAAAAAATCAGCCCCAATGGTTAAATTAGCCATTTGGGACCAATTGGAATTTGGAATCATGTATCTACCGGGCAGTACATGCCCTATATCGGGCGGTACATACCTATACCGGGTGATACTGACCTGGTACACCCGATACCGGGCTTGTACCGCCAAGTACATCTAGCACACCTTGGTATCAAGGTGTGCTGGGATATACCCGTATCGGTTTTTCAAAAAATTGGTAAGTACCAACCGTACTGCTCGGTAAAGTATGGTATTTTAACCCATGACTGTGACCAAACCAGACATATCCTTTGCTGTAGGTGTGGTTAGTTAGTTCATGCATAAGCCAAAAACATTTGCCAATGGAATGCTGTTCCTACACTACATTAAGAAATCTTTTGGCAATAGCTTGTAATATAAGAAGAATGGACATCTCTAGATTGAAGGCTATTCTGATATTGATTGTGTAGGTTCCAATGGTGATAGGAGATCCGCATCTAGGTATTGATCTTACGTTCCAAGGAGGGAATCTTGTTACTTGGAAGAGTAAAAAGCAAGGTGTTATAGCTTGAGTGCTGAGGCAGAGTATAGAGCAATGGCACACATTTCTTGCCAAATGATGTGGATTAAAACCCTACTAAAAGTGTTTGGATTTGCCTCTACTAAACCTATGGTAAAGCATTGTGACAACCAATTGTCATTTATATTGTATTGTGATGTAGGGATGCATTTGTAATTTACTCTTTCTAGAGGACTTTTATGTAAATGGTTATAGTATTAATAAAAGGACGATTAAGAGAGGAAAAACCTAACCCTAGAGGTTAATCTCTTACGTTTCCACAAAATCAACTTGGTATCAGAGCGGTTTTTTTTTCTTCGAATCGAAGATCTCGTGCTCTCGAACACTGAGCACAAGCCGTCGTCCGCATCCCAAGGCGCTCGAGCAGTGAGTGCCTGCAAGAGGCGGCGTCCACTCCCTTAGGTGCTTGAGCAGCAAGCACCTGCGCAGGCGGCGCCCGCCTCCTTAGGTTCCTGGTGCATGCGCTGATCATTGCCCAAGCGCCATTTGCATCACACCTTTGAAAGGTGTGACCGGCTGCACCATCAAAAGAAGAGGAGCACGTGCCCCTAGTCAACCATTTGCAGCCTTTCACCAGTCAACAACAAAAAAAAAGGAACAAAAGAAGAGCACTTCGCATTAGAGGAGCACTTCTCCAGCCAATAGCAACAAAACACGCACGGATTTATGTGATTATTGGCTCATTCTCTTATCTGAGATCAAAAAGGTGTGATGAAAATTTAAATTGATGCTATAATTATTTTTTTTAAAAGAAAAATGGCCAGTAATAGTCAAAAGGAAGAGGAGCAATTTTCAAAGGAGATGGTTTGTTTTGCAAACAACAACAGACTAGAGATTTCATTGGAGAATCCCTCCCTTCAGATTAGCCTTGTGAAATTAGACGGACCATCTACTTATTTGATGTGGTCACGAAGCGTGCGACTGTTTGCTAGAGCCCGTGGTCTTGAGGGATACCTCACTGGGAGTAAAATACAGTCAGCAGATGGAGACAGTTCACAGTGGGAGTCAGAATATTCTCTTGTTATGTCTTGGCTCCTAAATTCTATGACTTGGAGATTGGCCAGGGATTCACCTTTTTTAATACTACTAGCGAAATTTGGGAAGTTGTTTCACAAACTTACTCTCGAAATTCTGTACAAGCCTATGAGATTCAGTGTAAAGCCGTAGGGTAAGACAGGGTGGCATGTCAGTGACTGCTTATGTGGCTGCTTATGTGGTTGAACTTAGACGATTATGGTCTGAGTTGGATTTTTATCGTCCTTTCAAGACCTTACATGCTGAGGATGTTGTTTTACATAAGAAGTATGTTGAAGAAGAATGCATATTTGACTTCTTGGCAGGACTTAATTCAGAATTTGATTCCATTAGAACACATATTCTTGGCAGAGGAGATACATTGCCACCACTTTAGCAAGTGTTCTCTATTGTTCAAAGTGAAGAGACTCGAAGAAGGGTTATGGTGGATTCTAATAACTCATACACACTCTCACCTCGATCTGCACCGATAGCTCAACCTCGTGAAAGAATTGAAAAGGAGCAAGTAAGATGTGATCATTGTCACAGGACTGGTCATGTTAAAGACACATGCTGGCAATTACACGGTAGACCTCGAGGAGGTGGACGCGGCGGATGTCGTGGTGGAAGATTTGGGAATCGTGCTCATGGACAAGCCCACTATTCTGAACATAGTGAAAGTACTAAGTGAAAGTACTAATCAATCTTCTGATAGTGCTTCAATGTCAGGGGAGAAGTATTACAGACTCTGAAACAACTCATGGCAAAGCTTGATTCTACCTCTGAGAGACTTCCTCCTCTACAGGTTTAGCTAGTCAACATTCCTCTTCCATAGACCACTCTCATTTTGCTCAATCAGGTATCCTTTTTTATGCATTCAATTGTTCTCATCTTTCACCATCTTCCTAGATTATAGATTCAGGTGCATCAAATCATATGACAGGTTCCTCTAGCTCCTTCACTTTATATTTTCCTTGTTCAGGTAGAGATAAAGTTAAAGTTCGTATTGTTGATGGTTCTTTTGCCTCTGTGTCGAGTAAAGGTGCCATCACAATTACTCCATCTCTACATTTATCATTTGGTTTACATGTTCCTCGTTTTCCTAATAATCTCTTGTCAATTAGTTCAATTACTAAGGCTTTGAATTGTAAAGTAACATTCTTTCCTACTCATTGTCTTTTCCAGAAGTTCGTGACAAAGGGGACGATTGGATCTGGTAGAATGCATGGTGGTCTTTATCACTTGGATAACGTAGGGAACCCTGATAAAGTTGGATATATGATCTCCTTTGCAGCAAGTGTGTTGGAGGAATTGCAGTTATATCATCGCAGACTTGGTCATTTGTCATTTCAATTTCCTTCTCTCTACAAATTATGCAATAAAGATGTTTTGGTTTGTGATGCTTGTGAGTATGCCAAACATACAAGAAATATATATCATATTTCTGGACATCGTAGTAAATCACCATTTGATATTATTCATACTGATATAGGACCTTGCCGTGTTACATCTCTTTTTGGGCATAAATGGTTTGTTACTTTTATTGATTGCTTTAGTAGAACCACTTGGGTTTATTTGTTAAACACTAAAGATGAAGTACTGCAATGTTTCAAAGAATTTCACAAGATAATAAAGACTCAATTTAGTACCAAAATCAAAATCTTTCGTTCTGATAATGGTACTGAATACACTTGTAAGGAGTTTCATGAATACTTGTTAGCAAATGGGATTCTTCATCAAACTACCTGTGTTAATACACCTGCTCAGAATGGCGTGGCAGAAAGGAAGAATCATCATTTATTGGAGGTGACTTGATCTTTGGGGAGAAGCACTTTTGACTGCTGCTTATTTAATTAATCGCATGCCGCTTCGAGCCTTGGAGTTCAAATCACCAATTGAATGTCTTACTAGAGATACTACTTTCATTCTACCTCCTAAGATATTCAGTTGCGTTTGTTTTGTGCGTGATCATCGTCCTACACTCAGTAAACTTGATCCTTGTTCTCTTAAGTGTGTGTTTGTTGGATATTCAACTACTCAAAAAGTCTACAAGTGTTATTTTCTTTCTGAACAGAAGATGTTTGTAAGCATGGATGTAACCTTCAGAGAGACCGAGGCATACTATTTACCAAGTCATAATTTGTTAAACACTACCTCACCTCCTACAGTGTCAGATGATTTTCTCTACTCACCTTATTCTGGTCTAGACATCTCACGTCGTGAGGGGGAGTTGTCTACAGTTTAAGAGGAGTCACCTGTAGGTACATATAATAGAGAAAATGATAGAAAATGATAACAAAGGACCTTTTTAGGGGGAGCCATTAGTAATTCCTTCACTTGGTGATATTGAGACTACTATGCATTCTCCTTCACTTGGTGATATTGAGACCACTATGCATTCTCCTGGCCTCACGTTACAGCTACTGACTCTCCTAGCCTTGGTACCTTATCTCCTACTTCCTCATTAGATTTACCTATTGCCATCCGCAAAAGTTCTCGCCACCATGTTCTTCCTTCTCGTTATCGTTATGATATCTCCAATCATGTTTCCTACGAGTCTTTGTCTTCCTGGTATAAATCTTTTGTTGCATCTTTATCCTCTGTCACCATTCCCTCAAGTTGGAAGGTTCCTTAAGGTGGAAAGAAGCTATGCTAGAGGAGATGAGAGAGTTGGCCAAAAATCAAACTTGGGAGCTTGTACCACTACCAGAAGGAAAACGACCTGTGGGATGAAAATGGGTATATATTGTTAAACAAACAACAGAAGGAAAGGTAGATCGCTTCAAAGCTCGCTTGGTTGCAAAGGGGTATACTCAGACCTATGGTATTGACTATGATGAAACATTTGCTCCAGTTGCCAAGATGAATACTATTCGGACTCTCATCTCCTGTGCTGCAAATCTTGGATGGAAACTACATCAGTTAGACGTGAAAAATGCTTTTCCTGCATGGTGATTTACAAGAAGAGGTTTATATAGAAATACCACCTGGATTTAATAATGCAAATACTGCTGGGAAAGTATGTCGACTACAACAATCACTCTATGGGCTAAAACAGTCACCTCGTGCTTGGTTTGATAGATTTCGTCAGGTGATCCTTACAATGGGGTATAAACAGAGCAACAATGATCATACCTTATTCTTTAAGCATTAGGAAAGAAAAGTGGCTATCCTCATTGTTTATGTAGATGACATAATTGTTACAGGAGATGACATAGATGAAACTAACAACTTGAAGGCTCATCTTGCACACTGTTTGAAGTTAAAGACCTAGGAGAATTGAGGTACTTCCTAGGAATTGAGGTGGCACGCTCATCACATGGTATTTTCTTGTCTCAGAGAAAGTATGTATTAGACTTGTTGACAGAGACAAGAATGCAGCAAACCTGCTCCAACTCCAATTTATCAAGATTTCCAGCTTGTTAGTACTTAGTAGTGGTGGTATTTCTGTTGATCGTGGGAGATATCAGAGATTAGTGGGAAGACTAATATATCTTTCACACACGAGACCAGATATTACATTTGCTGTGAGTGTTGTGTGCAGGTATGTGCATGATCCGATGTGAGCAACACATGGAAGCTGTATATAGAATTCTAAGATATCTTAAAAGTTGCCCTGGACGTGGTTTATTGTTCTCTCGACAAGATAACTTGAAGATAGAAGGCTAAACAGATGCAGATTGGCTGGATGTTTAGATGATCGTCGTTCTACTTCAGGGTATTGTACATTTGTTGGAGGCAACTTAGTCACGTGGAGAAGTAAGAAGCAAACCGTGGTTGCTCGTTCTAGCGTAGAGACTGAATATCGAGCTATGACGCATGGTGTCTGTGAGTTGTTATGGTTGAAAAATCTCATGTTAGAGCTGCACCTCTATTCACAAGGTCCAGTTCGTCTTTTTTGTGATAACAAAGCTGCTATTGAAATTGCTAATAACCCAGTGCAACAGATAGAACAAAGCACATAGAGCTTGATCGTCATTTCATCGAAGAGAAGTTGGAGAAAGGTGAAATTTGTATTCCATTTGTTCGATCCTCTTAGCAGTTGGCTGACATATTCACCAAAGGATTAAATAATATTGTCTTCACTTCTATTGTATGCAAGATGGGTTTAAATGATATATTTGCACCATCTTGAGGGGGAGTATTGTGATGTAGAGATGCATTTGTAATTTACTCTTTCTAGAGGACTTTTATGTAAATGGTTATAGTATTAATAAAAGGAGGATTAAGAGAGGAAAAACCTAAACCCTAGAGGTTAATCTCTCTAATCTCTTCCGTTTCCACAAAATCAACTTATTGCAAATAATATTGTCATTTATATTGCAAATAATCTAGTGTTTTATGAGAGAACAACGCATATCGAGGTTGATTGTCAATGATGTTGTACTCTCTAAGAAGATTGTTACTCCTCACCTCCTTGCAGGAACAAACTGCTCATATCTTCACCAAAGCCCTTGGACCTACTAGATATCTATGCCGCAATTTGAGTGCGAGTGTTAGAGTTAATTGTAACTATTATGTAATTATATTGGGTATAGCTTTACTTAAAGTATTCCCAGAATATATTGTACACCATTACTTTCTTTCTGCTCTATTATTCTTTGAGGATGACAAATGAGTAGACTAATCATGAGATTATCCCTTAAAACTACTAAAAGACCAAGAAGTTCTACATAAAGTTAAAAAATCACAACAGAGTTTACTGAGTTAGGCTTTTAAATAAAAGGAAGGTTCACATACTCATTTGCTGACTGGTGGATAAAACTATCTAGTTGCTCAAATGCTGTGCCAGTGATAATACTCGCCAAGAATACATTAACCAGTATGAAGATATAATATTTAGATGCAGATCTTCTCTGGAGAGCTGACAAAGATATAAATCCTTCAAATTTTGACATGATCATCAATATTGTTGGCAGAAATATCAGAAAGATCTTCAAAACAATTCCTGGGAGAAAACCTTGAATGAATGACTTCACAACATGTCTGTGTAATTGTACAGCCTCATGTTAGTAGAAGAAAAAATTTCCATGAAAAAGATTCAAAGTTGTTTTTGTGGTATATTGCAGTTGCTATAACCTTTCTGACATATTCTTGCCTTGTTCTGTGATCAGATATCCTATATTAACAAACTAGCTCTCTTTTTGTCATAAGAAACACTTAATTGTTGAAGATTATGATCATTAACTAAGATTTCTACTATTGCTTATTTTTTAAAAGATTTTGTGAGCAAGATTAGTTGAAGCAAGATTTAGTGAAGAAAAGAAATTTAACAACTTGAAATTAATGAAATAAAAGGGCCAAATAAAATATTACTGAAGTGCATGGATCAGAGCTAAAAAATAAAATGCACTTACATTTCAGTTAAGGGCTTCAGAAAAGGAGCTGCCTTCTCAAGTCCCTCAATATTTGCAAGATACTGTACAAGTGATATTGGAACAATATAGAAAAAGGTAAGGAAAAATAAGGCAACTGTCATAATCAACTGCCTAATCGTAAGAGAAACAAAAGGAATGGCTAAATTCTCCCAGTAAACATCACGAGGTTCTGGAGCCCACTCAGTCAACCACGATGTGGGATTTCTAGTTTGTTGTGTCTGTGCACAAACAGCAGCTCCCCATCGTGTTCGAAAAGAAACAAATGCAGCTGGCATGATGTACTTGGGGTTTGTTGTTATATTTTCTCGCTCTCTGGCTTCCTGCAAAATGTATTTGACCATAAAGTAGGAAACTAAATTTAGTACATGAAATAATTCCATTGTATGAGGCTAAAAATATGAATTACAAACGGACACTAGGAAGAGTTTCTTATTCATGAAACATTCATATTCTCCAAGTCATTAACCTTCCTCACGTGGCTTAAAATCTAGTTCCATCCCAGGGTGGTCCACACAATTACATACCAGCTCAACCACACAGTCTGGTTATTTCCAAAGTAATAATGGTTCATTGAACCAAATTAAGCGATGAGCGTACTTCACTGTTCAACTTCTTTACCAATCACAACTTCACTTAATTCAACAACTATTGACTGAATGAAAAAAAAATCCACACTGCAAATTGATAGACAATATCCCAATAGTTTTGCCAAAAAAATGAATGTAAAAGCTGACTAAAATTGCAATATCAAATTATGGGTATGAAAATCAATCATCTCATGGGACACCGATGGCATCTCTCAGATATTTCAAACCAGCAGACTTGCATGAGGTTTCGTATCTAAAAATAAGAAAATACTCTTTGAGTGATAATTAACTACATCATATTTTGTCTAATGTTTAACCCATTAGATTATGAATATATATAATTACCAGTACTTACATCTTTAGTCTTTCAAAAAAAAGAAGTACTTACATCTTTAGATAGCTTATCAATCTTTGATGTATAGAAATCAATCGCATCCACCTTTTTGCCATGCAGTCCCCAAAAACCAGTCTGCTAAAAAAAAGCAGAAGTATGACATGTCAAAGAAACGACAACAAAAAATTGTCACTGTCTGTTTATATAAAAGATAATAAAATATTCTTAAAATACATGTCTCACTGCCTGCGAATTTAACCTTGCAAGTAGGTCTTTCTGATGAATTGCGTTCATATTTTAGTTCATAGTAGTCAAGCCAGTTCTTCATCTGTTTCCTCTCTTGAACCAGCTTACCAAGTTTCTTTGCATCATACACAACCTACACATATTGTGCATAAATTAAAAAAAATCCGTTCAAATATGCAAAACATGAACCAGAATAATGATTTCAAAACTTATTATGCTTCTTGATTATACAAGTGCAAATACTCAAAGATGCCAAACTTAAAAATGAATCAAACTAGTTGTCAAGGTAATTTCAACTTTCTCAAAAAAAAAATATTTAACAAGTTTGTCACGACATTATCCTATTCCTATTTAGCATACATAATTACTCAATAAATCAATGTTACAAGACAAACCTGATGCATTAAGTAATGATCAGGATGATGGACAAGGAAAAAGTGTTCAATGAGCTCACTAACTGTCTCATCTGGATCAGGCGGCACATTACGAACGAGAACCTGAAAGGAGTTAAGTTAACCATGAGTTAACTACTGAAAAACAAAGCTGCAGCACTGACAGAACTCTAACTAAATTATAGAAATATTCAGTTCCACTTCATGATAACAACCAACAGAACAATCAACAAGAGATACTTTCTAATGCCCTCATATGGGTAACAGACTAGATATGTTGCTTATGCAATTAGAAGGAAGTTAATTGTATAAAGTATAAACAGTATGGTTAAACAAATTAACAAATAGTTGTTTAATCCATTAAGGTACTAAGGAATCTATCCTCGCCTTAGGCCAGATAGCTTTTTTGTTTAGGATAATAGAAACTGTAGTCCTCTAGCTAATGCTATTCCTAGTCTTCCAGAGAGTCTATAAAAGTGGGAGAACACAGATCTAGAGGAGGTTACATGTCTGAAGATTCAACTATTCTTTGGATTTCATACAAACCAAAACCCCACAGTGATTATGCCACAAACATGCTTTCTCCTTAGGCCAGATAGTTGCTACTATTTCAGCAAGCAAGGGAACTGCAATGCAGGTAAAAACATTATAGTATCTTCATTTTGTATTCCACATTCTAAATAATTGATTACTAATCCTTTCCTCTCAACCCACTCTCTCAATACTTCCGTACCATCTCCACTGGCTTTGAAGCTCTTAGGATCCCACCTGAAATGCTGATTTGAGTGTTAAAGGGGGACTCCACTGAATCATTTCTGGTTCTCCTTCTCTTGACAGAGCTGCTGGTACCATTTCTGGCACCAAGTGGGAAAGGGCCAGGTTGGCACATCAAGAGTCATTGATATCAACCATTTCACCTTAATCTTTGAGTATGGAATTTTTTTTAATTAATTCTTAAATAAGGATGAGAATCATTCCCTTCAAATCTAATTAAATTTAAAATAGCTTGCAAGTGTTTGGTTGACAACAACTTCAACTTGCAATTTCCGTTCAAATCTAATTAAAATAATTCATATTTAATCATTTTTAAAAAGTTGTAGCTTATATTATATTATACCATATATTATATTATATTATCAATTTTGAATTTGATAGAAAAATTAAAAATTATATAAAATAAGTTTAAATAATAATAATAATAATCACAAGAAAAATATTTAAAATAAAAACGAAAATAATTTTAAAAAGAAAAATAATATGAAATTACAAAAAATAAAATACAAGAATTCATATGAGAATAATTTAAAAATTGGAAAACAAAAAAAATTATAAAACATGGAAATATAGAAATAATTAATATGAAAAAATTTTAAAATTTTAAAAATAAGGGTAAATTACACGGAACCCCCTCAAGGCCTCGACTATAGTCGATGTGTGCAAGACCTACCAAAACTACCAAGTGTGCACAGAACCCCCTCCACTACATTAGTTGTTCCAATAACCCCCTCCGTTAGCTCTCTGTCAAAACAATGCCACGTGGCAGTAATCTCCACCCTCCATCTCATCCGACGACCATCACTTCTTCTTTTACCCATCCCTCACCTACCTACACTCCTCCCCTTGCCCTAGACTCCACCGCCGCCGCCGCCGTCACCGTAGCCACAGTCGTCGCAGCCATCATCGCCGTCACCGCAGCCACTGTCTTCGTCGTCGCCGTCGCCGCCGCCACCGCCTCCTCCTCTAGAAGAAGAAGAAGAGGAGGAGGATGAGGTGGTGGAGGTAGTGGCTGAGGCGACGACAGTAGCGGCGGCAGTGACGGCTGGATATGCAGAAGAGAAGGTAAAAGAAGGGGTCGGAGGGGAGTTCTGCGCATGGGGGAGTTTTAGGTTGGCTAACGGAGGAGGGTTATTGGAACAACTAATGTAGTGGAGGGGATTTTGTGCACACTTGGTAGTTTATGTAGGTCTTACACACATCGACTATAGTCGTGGGGAGTTCTATGTAATTTACCCAAAAAAGAAAAAGATCATACCAAAATTTAAAAATAAAATAATAATAATAAAATTATAAAAGAAAATATAAAATAACTTAAAATTGTAAAAAATAATTTGAACATTAAAATTTTAAAAAATAAAAAATGAAAAATGAAAAATAAAAATAAAAATAATGAAATGAAAAAAAATAATATAATTTTTTAAATTAAAATTGAAGTTATATATATTATAAAAAAGTTCTTTTGGGCTCCCATTGGACTCAAGAAATCTAGAAAAAGTTACTTGCATGCTGCAATTTAAAATTGCGGGCCTTTTGGATTGCAATTCATTTTGCAGCCCCATACACATCATTTTGATTGCAGCCCGCAAATAATAGATGTTGCAAATTCTAATTGCAACCAACCAACCAAGTGTATTGCTTGGTTTGCTGCAATTAGAGTTGCAACAAATCTGTTTGCAACCAACCAAACAGCCACAAAATGCACAAAATGAAAAAACATGACAAAGCATGGCACACTAGAAAATCTGCTTCCATTTGACATTACAACTGGTACATCATAATAACTAAACATATAATGTCTCTAAATTCACAATAGGATAATAAATTGAGGATGCAACAAGTAATGTAAAAAAAATCCAAAGCATTTCAAATGCACTTACAGTGAACTGATCAGGTCGGCGTTTTGCTGATGCAAGAAAATGCAACCTCATTGATGCCACAATTCCATACTCTTTAAGCAATATGTAGCATGTCCAAAAGGTAAAGACATATGACATACCCAAGTGGGCCCAAAACCTGTAGCAAATAAGCACATTTTGCACAAGAATAAACATTTCACTTAGAGGAAATGGAAAAATAATAGCTTTGATCAGTAAGAACACAATAATGAGTACTAGGATGGTACAAGGATACCCTACTGTGCTGTTTGGTGTTTAGTGATTTTTAAGAAAGTTGGTACCTGGTGCAAGGTCAGTATAATAAAATATTGCCCATATCAGTTGTGCCACCTGAGACAAGCCTTGTGCAGGGCGTGCCAGGGGTACCATCCCAAATTCCCAACAGCTATATATTTTGCTATTGGGATTTTTTATTGCTTTCTAATGGATCTTTGAGTCATTGAGAGTTTTTTTGGGTAATTTTGAGTCTACTTAGAGGCCCCACACCCTCATACTCTCCCAAGCATTCTCCAAGAAAAGAATTATTACTCAGGCTATGATTAAAGAGTAACTGATGGCAATGTGGTATTCCTTGGCTACAAATATATGATGACTTAGGAGAGATTTCCAATGTGATCCTTGGAACTATCAAATCAATCTCAATCGTGTTGAGCCTATTGAGAAGAAGCCTGCCATTTTATGATGCATGCCACTCTTTAGTCGTCTAGAGTTGCAAAATTGTATTCTATAGAATCTATACTTTAATTTAGTCAGTCATTTAATTTTCTAACTTGCACTGAAACTAAGAATTTTATTTGAGTTTCTTATCAAACTATGTTATTTTTATGAAAGTTTCATATGTTTATGTGGAGGAGTGAGGAGTCTGCCTAGTGTCCTCGTGTTTTCCTATGGCTCATCACTCCACCACCTTCTACCAGTGGCACTATCATTTAGCTCAAGTATGTTCTTCCCAAGTTTGTGTCTTTTACTCCCTTCAAATGTGAAACTTGTGAGTTAGTCAAACCAAGGAATCAAATATTGTGCCCAGTACGGGCAGTATTTACCAGAATTTTAATTTTCAGGTATCCGGTGGTACACCCGGTACCAGTAAATACCGAGCGGTGCCGCCCGTCCGCCCGGTATTTACACTAACTCATACCAGGGTACCTCCCGGAATGAAGCACATTGTGCCATGCTGACAGCACCACATGGGTGTTGTTGCAGCCATGTGCTGCCTGTCGGTACCTTTTTTGTACCGAACCATACCGTGTGTCGGTACGGTACGTACCGTGTGTCGGTACGGTACGTACCGTGTGTCGGTATGATACAGTACCGGTACCGGTATCGGTCAAACACCGATACCAATACCGAAATCGATATTTTAAACCTTGAGTCAAACACCACCGCGTGTCCATTCCACAAAACTCTAGTGAACATAGTGAGTCTTTGTTTGATCTAATTCATTCTTATATTTGGGGTCCGAGTCATGTAGTTAGTCGTGTTCCATCTTCTGTTGTTTGGAGACAAGTCACCATTCTCTATTTTTTATCCTAACCAGTCACTTTTGAGAGTCCCACCTAAAACATTTACGTGTATATATTTTGTTCACTCTTGGTTTGATCCTGGTCATAACAAACTATCTCCTAGGACTGTGAAATGTATATTTGTTGGGTACTCTCGCACCCAAAAAGACTATAGATGTTATGATCCATAAACTCTTTACATCTGCTGATGTTACCTTTTTTAAAGATACACTCTTTTTCACTTCCTCTTTGAATCCTTAGGTCCCTATGTTCACCTCCACCTCTTGTGGATCCACTTGTGGATCCTTCACCTACTACTACGGATCCTCCTTTACTTGTTTATCAGAGGAGACACAAAGGTACCGGAGGACCATCCAGACAGCACACCTCACCGCCACCTCCTCAGCCTCAAGATCTTACTTCCGAACTTGAGCTTCCTATAGCACTTCACAAAGGTAAGCGTAAAGCTCGTCTCATAGCAAAAGGTTAGTTGATTATTTTGAAACCTTTTCACCTTGGCCCACTTAAATTCTATCAGAATTCTTATCTCTCTCGCCATAAACCTTGGCTATATTATGTATCCAAATGCTTTTCTCTACGATGACTTATCTGAGATAGTCTTCATGGAGAAGAATCTAGTCTAAAGATTCTAGTCTACATATTAAGGAAAGTCATATATGGCCTCAAATAAAGTCCTCGAGCATGATTTCATAAGCTAAGCAAAATAACCTTTGACATTGGACTCAAAGAATGTAAGTCTCACCACTATGTGTTTGTATATGGATGATATTTTACTCATTGACCGTGATCATAAAGGATTTAACACAGTTAAAGCTTCTTTAAAAAACCACTTTGTGACAAAAAATTTGGATCATCCAAAGTACTTCTTTGGTATTGAATTTGCCCATAATGCTACAAGAGTGGTTCTCTCACGGAGGAAATATGCTATGGATCTTCTTAACGAAGTAGGCATGTTAGGATGCAAACCAACTGAAATACCCATTGAATCTCATGTCACCTCTAAGCATCAAGGAGTGACTTTGAAGGTCTTGTGAGGTTTCGCAAATTAGTAGGCAAACAGATCTAGCTCACTATCAGATATTTCCTATGCAGTTGGCATAGTCAGACAATTCATGCATCAACCCAAAAATTCTCTCTGAAATGCACTTCTAAAAATTCTGTGGTTTAAGAAAAATGGACACATAAGAATAGAAGGGTATTATGATGTTGCTTATGCCGGGTTAGTTTATGATAAAAGATCTACCACAGAGTATTGCACCTATGTAGGTGGAAATCTAGTTACTTGGAGCAAAAAATAGAATATGGTAGCTCGTTCCAGTGCTCAAGCAAAATGTAAAGAATATAAGGCTATGGCTCACAAACATGTGAATTGATGTGGGTCAATAGTCTATTTCTCCTCTGATGAGCCTATGGTCATGCATTGTGACAACCAATCGGCTATATCGCAAACAAGCATGTCTTCCAAGAAAGGACCAAGCACATTGAAATTGACTGTCATTTCATTTGAGATGATGTTCTCTTTTAAGAACATCGTCACTTCTCATACTTCATCTCAAGAACAAATTGCAAAGCACTTAATTCCACTCATTTCAAATTTCTTTATGACAAGCTAGGCCTGATACATCTATGCTCCAGCTTGAGGGGAGTGTTAAATGATATGTATTATTGGTACTATCATGTTAGTATAGGATAATTTAAAGTAAACCTAATCTATATCATACCATGTATATTCCCTATATATCCTTGATGAAATGAATAGAAGTTACCTTTTATCTCAACAGTTTGTATGATTTGAAACGAACTATGGAGCATTTCAGATGTTAAGGTCATCATACACCGCAGCAGCTATTTCAGCGACATCTTATTTCAGTTCTTGTTTTAAACTTTTAATAGTTAAAACTTAAAAGTAATTGTTCTCTATACAATTACAATGTTGAGGCCTCATTGAGGTCTTACTATGACCGGTGTCTTCTTTCCTGTTCTCTAATTTCATTGTAACCCTTCATTACTCTTTGAATGGAATGCTGGATTCTTTTCTTTCAAAAAAAATGTCAAGGGTCCTTTCTTTGGAGGCACCAACTTGAGGCACCATTACCAAGGAGCTATGATTTGTTGTCTCGCTATATTGTATATCATGTCCACACTCCAAACTTACTCAGAATTGGCCAACAAACCAAAAACTTCTTGAATAAGATGAACCTAATAAACACACATATATATACCATATGATGGTAACATTTCCATCATCTCAAGAACGAAACAGCCTCTTTGTAAAAAGCAGGGGAATGTTGCGTACATCAATCCTCCTCAGAGCCCATAAAAGTGAGATTGCTTTGTGCACTAGGTCACCTATTTATTTCGATCATCTCAAGATGATGATTGATAATTTGATATGTTTATATTTATTTCCTTCTTCCAATATTAGATACATAATACTACATGCTTAATTAACAACAACCAGATGCTAGACAAGTGAATTAGGAATTTATTAAAATAGCAACTTTCTTATTGATGAAAATTTACCTGCTTACCTTTGTGAACCTTTAGGAATATTTGATATGGAGAGATCATCTATGTCACTGAATTGTATGTTTCTTGAATTATCTAGAGTGCTATTTGTCCAATTGACAGGTACAAGAACAGCCAATGACAAGATGGTGATAGGAATAAATATTTTCAGCCTGTTAAAGTAGAAAAATGAAAAAGATAAGCACGATAAAAAATGGCTTATCTATATATTTATATTCTTAACGCTATCTCTCATGTGTGGACAGGAAAATTTCATTAAACTAGCCTGACTAACTTAACTAAATTGGGTGGTATTTTTCTCAAAATAGTGATTTGGGAAAATTGGAAGACCTCCTGTGTAGAATAAATTTGATTGGCTGACTAACTTTCCCAGAAGCTTAAACTTAAACTGTTAAGAAGGAGCCCAATCTATATATTTATATTCTTAACTGCAGCTATTAGATTCTGTTGGATGTTTGAAATATAGAAATGCTAAAAGCATTTAATTGGATGAAAATATAACAAAATGGAATCATATTAATGGCAAGAGATGGAACTGGTCTGGAATTGTATGAAAAGGTTATTACCAAGTATAAACAAGAAGCATTGGGATTCCACCCAGCCAAGACTCGAAGGATGCTATAGGGCGGCGAATGGTGAGCCCCCAGGTGAGTTCCTCCGTCGTTGTGCCGCCCCCCTCCTCCTCGCGCTCGGCGGCCTCGTCCTCTTCCTCGATTCTTGGTGCTCCTCCGTGTGGCGACGTGAGCTCTCTGCATTCTGGCGGTGAGGAGTGGGTTGTGGTCAATCGAAAGCGCAATCGGGGTCGCGTCTCTTTCGCTATGGCCCCTGCTCCTTCCTCGAAGAGCTGGGTTAGGTCGGGCTCTTTTGCAGATGTGGTGAGATTGCCGGCGACTCCCGCATCTCGGGAGCCTCTCCTCCGCCGGAGCTCACCTGGCATTGGTACTGCTCGTAAGGAGTTTGATCTCTCAGCTTTCCTGGATCGTCTGAAGCGCATGGGGCGCTGCTTCAATTGTTGTGGAAAGGGTCACCTTAGTGCTCGATGTAGAGAGCCCAGATTGTGCTTCCGCTGCCATCGCACAGGACATCGAGCCAGTGGCTGCCCTGTGTCAACTTCTCCTTCCCCTCCGGCATTGGTGGCTCTTGATGTTGCCCCTGCAGTGGGCTCCTCCTCATCTAGGCTTCCCCAATCGGCTGTTTCCTTGGATTCTTCCCCTGCGGCCGAGCCGGCTCATTTGTGTGCTTCTAAGGAGCGGCCGAGTTCCATAGATCTCTTCCTTCCCTCGTCCGAGCAAACTCTCAACCGTGCCGGCTACCTAGCTGATCGGTGTGTCATCGTCTCGGTTCAGGGAACTTTGGAGGGCTCGCATGATGTGGCTGGTTTTCTTGCATCTTGTTTTCAGGATTGCGAGAGTCACCGACGCGGGTGGAAGCAGCGTCGTTTCTCGGATTCTCGTTTTCTGATCGCAACTCCTCCTGGAATCAACTCGTATTATAAGGATACATTGATCAAACGGCGACACTTCAGTTGGCAGTCGGCATCACTGATCGTTGATGATTGGTCAGAAGATGAGTCCTTTGAAGGAGTTCAGCCCCTTGAGCTTACTGTCGGCTTAGAGCTCGATGGACTTCCCATCGTCTTCTGGAATGAGAGCGCCCTTTCAGTCTTGGTTAGCTCCTTTGGCGCCTTCGACGCCATTGATGGTCGAGCTCTTCGGTGGTCTGAACTTGATGCCTGCCGCATTCGTATCCGGGCTCACTCCCTCCATTGCATCCCGCAAACCATCCTTGCGACGGCTGAGCGGCGTCGTTATACTGTGCGGATTGGCATTTCTTGGTACAAATGGACTTATGGCGACTCCATGTCCTCTCGTGGGTTCGACTCTGAGCTTCGCGGACACGATATGGACGATGATTTGGATGCCGCTGGCCCTGTGAGCTGCGAGCAAGGTGCTCCTGCATCTATGTCTCTGGATGGTCCCTTGGCCGCCCCGGTCTCCCACGACACCCCGCCCCATGGGGACCAATCTTCTTTGGAGATGCCTTTAGGCGTCGATCGTGATCAAGCTCCCATCTCGGAGGTCTTTTCCCGCGTGAGCTCCCAATATGGTTATGAAGCTGCAGCGGCGAAGTCTCCAGTGATGCTTCTGGTACCGCCGGCTGCGGAGGCGGTCAAGGTTGTGTCAGGGCTGGCAGAGGTCGCGGCTTCCCGAGAAGAGGCGGCTAGTACGGATCTGGCACAGAATCATACCCCTGCTGTGGAGAAGATCAACCGCCACCTTCTGAAGGACTGTTGTGCTTCCCTCTATTCCTCTAGCTCGCTGCCTTCCCTTTTCGGTGAAAGCTCTTTGTCGACTTGCGTGCTGAGTGCTCTATCTTCTGCCCCTAGCATCTCCCTCGATCCGCAGCTGTCATCCATTTATGAGTTATGTCAGGATCTCTTCAAAGTTGAGGCTAACCGAGCTCCTCTTCTTAGGGCTTGGTGGGCCTTGGGAGCCCAAATTCTTAAGGACTCGGTCTTCCCTTCAGCCGTCCCGGTTCCTAGTCTCCATTCTGGTTCGCGTCCTATATTTAACTTGGTGGATCGGGCGCCATGTGTGGATCCTTCTAATGGCCCTAGTTTGGATCCTTTCACTCATGCGACTCCTCTTCCTCCGAGCGACCCCCGATCGATATCCCTTGCCGCCTCTCCTAGGCGCTTCGGCTCTGAAGACGGATCATCGACGGTTACTTACCGGAGGAGGAGACCTCGGGTTATCGTGTCAGCGGTGAGAAGAAGCAGCCGGCTGCGCCCCTCCGCCTCTTATCCGGGATCCTGCCTTGGTCGAGCCTCTGCTCGCAAGGCTATTTTGAACGGGGACTTCGAAGCGGCGGCAGAGTTTGTCGGACGTCCCTCGGTTTCTTCCTTTTCGTCGGACAATCCCCCCATGCATGGCCTCCATTTTTCCGGAGCTGCATCCTCTCTTTCCTCGTTGCCGCTTCATGAGCAGGTTGCTTCGTTGAGCTTCTCCTTTGCTGCTTCTTATGATGCCGTCGCTAGCGTTTTAGACAGCTTCGGACCGAATGGTGATGCCATGTGATTGGCTCTGTTTGCTGCAGTTGTGGACTGTCCTTTATCTTTATGAACTCGCAAAATTTCTGTGCATTATTTTGGAACATTAGGGGATTATGTAGGCTCTCCAAAAGAGTAATGGTCAAGAACTATTGTAGAGATCTTCATTGCTCAATTATTGCCTTATCTGAGACTAAGTTGGCTTCTATATCTTTGAGTTGTGTTCGCCAGTGCTCGGGTTTTCGGTCTCCGAACTTTATTGCTCTTGATGCTAATGGTTTTGCTGGTGGACAAGTCCTCATCTGGGATACTGATATTTGGGATTCCATCCACACTCAAGTTGGTCACTATATATTGATTGCAAAGCTGGAATTGAAGAGATCGGCTAGGTG
This sequence comes from Canna indica, assembly GCA_034359265.1. Lineage (NCBI taxonomy): Eukaryota > Viridiplantae > Streptophyta > Magnoliopsida > Zingiberales > Cannaceae > Canna > Canna indica. The sequence continues at coordinate 61,563,937 of CP136897.1, forward strand.
CTTCTCTTTTGTTAGTGTTTATGGCCCTCCACGTAGTGCCGGCCGTGGTGTGTTTTTCTCAGAGATTAATGATCTACTGAGTTCCTCGGATGATAACTTCATTATCGGAGGGGATTTCAACATCACTCGCTTCATTCATGAGCGACGGAACTATTTGGGGCGTATGAATGATTCAGCGGCTCTCTCTGGTCTTATTGCTGATCACGACCTACTTGATTTACCTATCATGGGGCGTTCTTTCACGTGGTCTAACAATCAACAATCTCCTTGCTTGGCTAAGCTTGACCGAGTTTTGATTTCCTCCTCGACATTCCAACTGCTCCCTTCGGCTATGGTGATTGGTGGAGAGCGTAGACTCTCAGACCACAATGCCCTTATATTCCGAGCTGCAAACTCTTTCCACAGCCACTGCAAAAACTTTAGAATGGAATGTTTTTGGCTTCATAAGGCTGACTTTCGTTCTATTTTTCTCTCGGCATGGCAGGTTCCATCCGCCGAAACGTCTGCAGCGACAAGGTGGATCAAAAGATGGAAAAAGCTTAGGAAGACTTTGTTGATCTGGGATGAACAATCCCGGAAGAACCGCAATGCTAGAAGAAAGAAAACTGAAGCAGATATTGAGATCCTAAACCACAAAGCGGAGATGTCCGGCCTCAATTCTTTTGAACTTTCTTCTCTTAAGGACCTCAAAGGAAATCTAGATTTGATCTATAGAGAGGAGAATACATGGTGGAGACAACGTGCTAAACGCAGATGGGTTAAAGAGGGAGACCTTAATACCCGCTATTTCCACCAATGGGCAACGATTAGGAAAAAGAGCAACTGGATTCACCATCTTGCTTCAGAATTCGGAGTGGTGACGGACAATGAGGGAATGGCGGTATTGTTCCGGAATTACTATCTAGGGCTGATCGGAAAGAAGGTTAATCCCTTGTTGCGCATTGAATGGAGTGCCTTAGAGTTTCCTGCTATGCCCGAGCCTCATTCATTGATTTTGCCTTTCTCCCTTGAGGAGATCCACAATGCCATCTTTGACATGGGCTCGTTCAAAGCTCCGGGCCCTGATGGTCTCATCCCCGAATTCTTCCGCACTTATTGGGATGCTATTCAGACCGATCTTCTCCAAATCTTCAATGAAATTTATATCGACCCTTCCACCTTGCGAAGATTTAACTCCGGGCATATTGTGCTTATCCCTAAAAAGGAGGGTGCCTCCTCGGTCAAGGATTTCAGACCAATTAGCCTTGAGCATAGCTTGATCCGGATTTTCTCCAAAGTTCTTGCACGACGTCTAAAGCCGAATATGGATAAGCTTATCGGTAGAAATCAATTTGCCTACATGGCGGGAAAAAGCACGTTAGACTGTTTCATGAGTGTTCATGAAACCGTATGGGCATGCAAGCAATGGCATGAGGATGGTATTCTTTTCAAAGTAGATTTTGAAAAAGCTTTCGACTCTATTGGTTGGAGCTTCATCAGAGATTCGCTGGAAGGTCGTGGTTTTCCTCCTTTATGGTGTGAGTGGGTTATGTGTCTGCTTGACACCGACTCGGCAATTATCACTAATGGAATGACGGGTTCCTTCTTCCGGCATCGGAGGGGAATCCGTCAAGGGAATCCGCTCTCTCCATTCATCTTCAACTTGGCTATGGACTGTTTCTCACAGTTGCTGGAGCGCGCTATCCGACTTGGTTTCATCTGTGGGGTATTAAATAGTGTGATTGAGGGGGGTGTCTCTCACTTCATATTCACAGATGATCTTATTCTTTTTTGCAAAAATGACGGCTCAAGCATCCGGAATCTACTCTTATTACTGAAGTGCTTTGAGCTTGCAGCCGGACTGAAGGTCAACCTCTCAAAATCTAGTATCTTGTGTTTGAATGATGATCTTGTTTTATCTTCTAGCCTTGCTTCTAATATTGGCTGTCAGGTGGCTTCCTTTCCATTAAGTTATTTGGGCCTTCCACTCAGGGCAGGGCGATTATGCAAAGCTGACTGGCTAAATCTTATATCGCGCGTGGATGCTCGGCTGAATTGTTGGCATGGACGTCTTCTGTCAAGAGCCGGTCGTCTCACCCTTATAAACAGCGTCATCACGTCATCCACTGGATATCTCCTTTCTATTTTTAAGGCGCCAAAGTGGGTGATTAACCGGATTGACTCTAGGAGACGGAAGTTCTTTTGGGTAGGGCAGGAGAATATTTCCTTGAGAGGGAAATCCTTGGTTAGCTGGGATTCTATCACTTGCTCGAAGGCTGAGGGCGGGCTTGGCGTTCTAGATCTGAGTGCTCATAATATGGCTCGACTCGGATCTTGGCTGTGGAAGGTTTCTAGGGGGGCCGATCTACTATGGGTTGAGTTACTTAGATGTCTCTACGGGGATTTTCGGTTGTGGATCAGAAATCGGTCTTTCGCTAGGCGTGCCTCGCCAATCTAGAAGGACCTATGCGGCTGCCTCCTAGAGATCTTTATTCTTGGTCTCTCTTTCCATGTCGGTTCTGGTAGAAAGATTAAATTATGGACTGACCGATGGCTTAATGGAGAATGCTTGGCAAGGAAATATCTGTCTCTCTATAGGCTTGCGATTAACCCAAATTCCTCTATTCTTGATGCTAGAATCCTTGATAGATCTAACTCTTGCATGGGCTGGGACATCTCCTTCTCGGCCTTGATTGATATCGCTTGTTTGTCTTCTTTGGCCGGGGATCTTGAAACTATTCAACAATCTAGTGGTGAGGATCTTCTTGGTTGGAGGTGGTCAAAAGATGGGGTTTTCTCTTCAAAAAGCCTATATTGTTTACTCACTTTTCGTGGTGTTTCTGTGGAGAATCTGGGCTTTCTATGGCGCATCAAGCTTCCCCCAAAGATTTCTATCTTTGGGTGGCTGAGGTTGAGGGGGCGTCTTCTTACTCGAGATCGTTTAGCTCGGTGGAATATCGCAGTCGATCCTTCCTGCCTACTTTGTGACAATGGACTGGAATCCCACACTCATATTTTCAGATCTTGCCCTTTCAGCTGTGCTGGTTGGAAGGTGTTTATTTCCCTGCTGAAGTGCACCTTCTTCCCTTTGGCCAGTACGCCATGGGGCTCCGTGGTGAGCAGTTCCCCCACGACAACTACCAAAAGATGGCGACTTATCCTGATTTGGCTTTGGTTTGTATGGTTTGAGAGAAACTCAAGAGCCTTTAGAAGCGAATCTACTTCTTACCAATCTCTGGCCGTGTCGGCCGCGAATTACTATGAGTTGTGTCGGGCTTGATTGTATAGTATCTTAACTTCTTTAACTTCTTTAACTTCTATCTCTCCCTTTATACCTGTACCTCTTCATATCTCTTGAATGAAATGCAGGTTCTTCTTTTTCAAAAAAAAAACAAGAAGCATTGGCATAAACGTACAAATGTCTAAATCCTGAGTGTAAATTACTTCATTAAACTCAAGTAACAAAGTTTGTCATATAAATGGAAAATGCAATAACAAAGGTGGTCAAATGTAAAAAAGGCGGACAACAGCAATTGGCACTACTGATATAAGAAAGGGAATAAGAAGACAAAAAATGATAAGAAAGATGATGTCAAAGAGGTTAGTACTTGATAATCTAATATTCTAGTCTCTTCTCTTTTTAATGCAGATAATACTAGTCTAGCAGTTTTATAAACAAAATATGTGGCTAATATAGCAGCATATAATAGAAGGTTACAGAATCATATTAACAAGGATCATGTAGCCTTTGTATTCAGTATAACTAAATATGCCAAATATATATCTAGTTATATATGCAATTAAAATATACAACTCCATTTTTTGGATTATGCTTCAACTGCATGCACATGTCCTCCTTTTGCCTCTTCAAAACTACATCTATGATATGATAATATACACTAATTAAACTCTTGCATAATTACCACTATTTTATTTGCACCTATAAGACAATTACATATTAGCATACAAATAATTTGATAAATTCTTACTTTGGCCAACAGTTGTAGAATATTTACGTAATACTTGGTCATGTATGTCCTAGTTGATCTTCATTAAATTTCTTTAACATTTTAGTATGATCCATATATGTGCTACTGTGTGTTGCCCATTCATCACAAGCATCTTGATACCAAGGATGTTATCCTATACACAGCTGCTTTTCCAATTAACTTCTTGATAAATGAAATGTTGAATCTTAAAATGGAAAGTGAACTTAACTGGATCTAACAAATCCAATACAAGAGAAGTTACCAGAAAAAGATAGGTCCTTTATGATTGTTAAAGTCCCACATTGGTTGAGGTTGTGGTCTAGATAGTCTTTAAATAGATTGGGCAATCCTCCCCTCATGAGCTAGCTTTTGGGGTGGAGTTAGGCCCGAGAGTGGGCCACAACTTCATGCTCCATATGTGGATCTGGGCATGAGGGGGGTTGTTAAAGTCCCACATTGGTTGAGGTTGTGGTCTAGATAGCCTTTAAATAGATAGGGCAATCCTCCCCCCTATGAGCTAGCTTTTGGAGTGGAGTTAGGTCCAAGGTTGATTTTCTAACAAAGTAACAATGATGAATTGAGTTCGTAGGTATCTTTTTTGATAATAGGAAACTTGCATTCATTCAAGAGAGATGAAGGAATACAAGTGAGGGGGGAGAGGAGAAAAATTCATAAAAAAACATAAAGAGAGAGGTGTGGAAGGGGAGTTTCATGTGATATGTGCACTACACATCTGCTCTAATCCCATGTTATCAATCATATATGCCACATCATCAGCCATCTCCTCAACAAAAGCTATTTTCCCTTTAGTTTAATTGGTAGGTTGTTATTTGGTTATTTGGAATGTTAGGGAGGTTTTTAATTGTGTGGTTGGGAGGATTAGATCTGGGTAAGTAGAGCTGGTATAATATGATGCATTGTATTTGTTGTTGGTAGAGCCTATATAAGAGGCTGAAGGTAACAGAAATAGGAGGCTTGACATTAATCTCTTTTAAAATTCCTATTGTGGTTCTTGTTCAAGAATTAGGGTATCTCCTGAAAGAGCCCCATTTGATTATCTTCTTCATCTCCATCGTCTTCTCTTTCCGTGCACCTTAACCCATGAGCAGATGTGATTGATGACCATAACAGTACACTTGTTCTACCCTTTGCCTTATGAATGTTTAACCTCAGTAACTTGAACTCTAGGTAACTTCTCGTAAGATTTGAAGAACTATCTAAGTAGTGAGTCTAGTGACAATGAAGCCAATGAATTTGATTGAGATGAGGAGAGCAATTGGATGTTAGTACACCTCACATCTTAAAAGTATCTAAATAGTGACACAATAAAGCATTTATAATACTGCTTCATGTTCAGAGTTTTTCCTTTCTCTGTAGTACTTGAAAATGAAAAATCTAACATGTAACAGTACCAATCAAAAAAAAAGATTCTGAAATTCTCTCCTAAAGGGGAATACAAGTCTTAATCAAATAAATGTAGGTTAGCAGTAACTAATAATTAATACACGGAAGATTTTAATATTTGCCTACATTACGTCTTTTAAACTCAACATTCCCACCCACCCACCCGCATAGGTGATAGGATAAAGCAGACAATCAAGTCCACTCTCATAAATAGGAAAAGATGGCAATTAGTGTTGAATCCAGCAAAGTTATGACAGCAACAACCTTTCACATTTATTCAAGGCCTACCAATTCGACCCTTATTGCACTAAGAGAAGCTTCTCAAGGGTCATTTGCTCAGGTTTTGACTACCTTCATGCAACTAGATATCAGAAAATATAATCTTTCCTAGATGGTATGAGATAACAAACACCTCAAAAACCATACGCTAGAGGATAAAAGAATCATGAACAAACAGATAATGAACAAAATTCCAAAAGATAGATAAAATACCCAATCAAGTATATGCGCAAGAAAACAGCAGAATCAAGTCCTGCGTGATCTATTAGCTCTGGTTCAGGCATTTGGAGGGCAGCTGGTATCCATTCTAGAAATCTCAAGTATGACCTCAGATTTAGATTGACAAACTTCCTCACAAATCCTCCTGATTGAGTTGGGCTGCTTCTTACTCCTTTAATATACCATTTTGAGAAGTAAACCCTGTCATTTATTGGCTGCAGCCTTAGCACAGCAAATGCCACAAGAAATGTTAAGGCAATTAGTATGTTGATGGCTGCTGCAAGGCCTATGTCAGTAATTGTGGCCATAACTACCTGCTAAAAGATCAACTTCCCTGTGAACAAGTATCTTTTAGATGCATCAAAGAAGAGGATGAAATAACCAAAGGGAAACAAACTTTCATGGCACATCAAATACAAAAGTTATACTTTTTTAACAAATTAAAGTTTTACATATATACAAAATCCTACCTAAGCTACTTCTGAAGTGTATCAGATAGTATTTTGTATTGTTTTTTATAAACCATAAAATTGAAACTAAATTATACGGAGAACTTTCTGTAGAAACTATTCCAAACCATCAATCTTGTTAAAACCAAGTGATTAGTTATTTGCAGACAGAAACTAAATAGCTTAGCCTAATTTCTTAATAGGTTTATTTCCCCTCTAGATAGAGCATCTAGGGAGACAAAGGCTCGAGAGACAAAAATGTGACTGATTTTATGGGTAAAAAAATATTTCAGCAGGAAAAAGCAAATGACATTAAGCATGAAGAACATGGAATTTGTGCAGTGCAAGACATGACACTTTATGCGCAAAGACTATATATCCACAATAAATATAATGTGATTCTCCAAACCAAAAGGAAAAGTCAAAAACAAAAGGGTGTATCTTTCATAATGAAGCATTCCCCAAGAACTATGCATCAAAAAACTTAGACAGATGGGACAATTGCCCTATGTTTGGTTTGAGGTTTTTGGAGATTTAAGAAGGTATTTGGAGGGGAGGTTTTTGGAGGTGTTTGAAACACCTTATTTGGGTAATTCTTTTTTTTAAGTGAGAAGGGGTTTGGAGAGTTTTGGAAGTGTTTCAAACCCCTCCTAGAACCTATTTCCAAAACCTTCAATTTAGGAGGTATGAGAGGGTTAATAATATTTTTTTAATCATAAAAATACAAATACACCCCACATGAGATAAAAGACCTACTAGTCTCTGCCGCTCACAACTTTTTCGTCTTCTTCTCCCTACTAGTCTCCTTAGTATATCATGAGTGCTTTATTATCTCCAGCTCTTTTGCTTATTGTTTTTTAGATGAAATAAGTCTTTTGCTTCATATGCTATGTCTGATACTTATTATCTTATGAGAGAACTATATCTTTATTTAAATGATCATGAGGGCGCAATGGTCATATTATAAAAATTAATTTAGCCTTTTTAAATTACAAAAAACCTCCAAAACCCTCCAAACCCTTTCTAATGTCTAACCAAACAGAGTTTTTTAAACTCTTTCAAACTCTTTCAAAAACCTCCAAATACTTCCCCTCCTAAAGTCTCCCTAACCCTCTCAACCCCTCCCCCTCCAAACCCCTTACTCAAATTTATCCAAACAAAACATTAATGTCTAACCATTATTGTGTCCTTAGGATGGACTTGAGATTAGAAAGCCAATAGAACACTAAGGAAAATACTAGAAGAAAAAAAAAGGTTCCACAATTTTCTATTTTGTTCTTTGTTACACCTGAAAATTTTAATTTTTTTTTTCTGGTAATTTTAGGAATTTTATTTGAGTTAAAAAAACTTACTAGTAAAACTTAATTCTTGGAGGTCTTTTTCACAAAATTACCTAACCCTAAAATTATATATAGCCTCAACCTAGTTTCATTTGGTTTTTCCAAAAGAGGGCAACCGCCATCGCGTCGTGTCGGGGATGAGTTGAGGCAATCGATCGTCGAGGAAGGGGTAGTTTGCGAAAGTGGTACGACTCTTCCTCGCATCCTTGTTCTTTTCGTGATTTTTCGTCGTTTTCAATAGGGGTGAGCATCGGTCGGATCGGGTCAAAACCCGACCCAACCCGAATAACCCGAACCCAAATAAGGAGGCTCCAACATCACCTGACCCTACTCAAATAAGAATTCGAGGCCCGACCCGGTTAACCCAAATAAGATCGGGCCTCGACCCTAATAACCCGATTCCCTTTAAAAAAGTTTTTAAATGGTGAATTTTTTTTCAAAAAGGTATAAAAGCATGACTCCACTAGCATTCGAACTCAAGACATTGGATTTCTTTTCCAATGTCCCAACCACGATGCCAACTATTACCTTTTGCAATTAGAATATACATAATTATATATATTTCGGTTCGGGTTTTTCGGGTTTTAACCCGACCCGACCCGAACTAGAAATACCAAATTTCACTACCCGACCCGAATGCAAATTTCGGGTCGGTTCGAGTTTTGCACAGCCCTAGTTTTCATTGGCAACAATCTGAATTTGCATTCGGGTCGGTTCGAGTTTTGCACAGCCCTAGTTTTCATTGGCAACAATCTGAATTGGGCACTTGTTGGAGCAAGATTGGCAATGTTAAGGCCATAGTTGAGTTTTCGTTGAGGAGATCCCCTCTTATATACAATTTTCCGTTCATAGTTAAGGCCATTGGCAATGTTGCTCTTATTCCCTTCTTACCATTTTCTTTTGTCCTTTATATACTTGAGTGCATGGTTTAAAATCTCGGTTTCGATACTGATTTCGGTACCTGGCCGAAACCGGTACCGTACTGTACCGACACTTAGTACGGTCCGGTACGGAAAACACCATACCGTTTTTTTTTTTTAAGAGTTAGATATAACTCTAATAATACATAATTAATGAATAAATACTTAAAATTAATATTCAAATGTCAAATACATGAATACAATGTTTAAAAGCTATTTGGTACTGTATTAGGATTTTTCACAGATACAAGAGAATTACATTAGAATTAATATAGGGCGACACATGGTATTCATCATCTTAGTTGATGTTGCACTACGTCTTATGTTGCGCTACGCAGAGTCTTCGGCGGCTTTTAAACATTGTATTCATGTATTTGACATTTGAATATTGATTTTAAGCATTTATTCATCAATTATGTATTATTAGAGTTATATCTAACTCTTAAAAACAAAAAAAACAAAAAAACCCGATATCGCGTCATACCGGGCGGTATGATACATATACTACCCGGTATACCATATATACCCGGTATTTTCAAATACCGGGTATATCGAATACCAGAATCCCCAAAAACCGGTAAATACCGGGCTTACCGTACCGTTTCGGCCGAGTTTTTAAACCATGCTTGAGTGTTTGTAATTATCTACCATTAGACTCTTAAATTGCTCAATAATATATCCTTACTTTTGGTTATCTTTATATCTAGGATTTGGAGACCGGAAGGTGATCAACGTAAGACATGAGTCTTGAGAACTATATATCTACTGGTTGTAGCTCCATATCCATCCGCATTTGTGGTTAACGAACCTCCACTACAAATTCACAGTCTCCTGTGACACTTTAGTGTGCATAGTCTTCATAATATGAACCAAAAATTGTTCGGAGTCTTGAATATCAATTATAGCAACTAGGGAAACATTCAAGGTCTTCTTTTCTCATTAGAGTCAACAAAATGTGATTTTTGACCCTTTTTTAGTCTATTCTAATGTCTCGTGTCAAAATTTGGTTTCATATAGTGTATAACTGTTGGCCCAAGGGTTCCCCCTAGGCTTCGATCTCTATTTTGATGATAACAAACATGTATTTAATATATGTGTGTGGAGTTTTGAGTTCAGGTTGAGGTTGCGATAAGCACGCGAACTTCGCTCGGAGAATCGCAAAAATCGTCAAGAAAGGCTTGGATGCAGATTAAGTAGAATCCTTGTAACATATTCCTAGGATCTCATCCTAAGCCTATTTGTAAAGTTATCCAAGTCAAAACTTAGTAACAAAACCCATGAAAAAGCGTGTAACAAAGCAAATGTAAAAATCAGCCTCAACCAGGTTCGGTCGACCGAACAAGGTAGAAAAATGGCAATAGCCACTTCGGTCGACCGAACAAGGCCAAAAATTGGCAATGGCTACTTCGGTCGACCGAACAAGGCCAAAATCTGGCAGTGTCTACTTCGATCGACCAATTGGTCGACCGGACAACAGAGGAGTTAAAACGTGATAAAGTCGGTCGACCAAACAGAGCGGCAGAAGGCCAGAACGCCAGCGGTCGATCGGTCGGTCGACCGACGATCGACCGGCAAACGACCAGTCGGCGTCCAACGGGTGAAAAAACGCCCGTTGAAGAGCCGTTCAGTGGGAGGGGTTATAAATACCCCTCACCAACCTTCATTAAACCTTCTTAACCATTGAGATAAGCTTCCAAAGTGTGATTTGTGCCTTCTAAGCTTGATTGGCTCGCGCTTGCTTCTCCAATCGACGACTTCTCTCAAGCGCTCATCTTTCCTCAACTCCGGCTTCGATTCGATCTCAACGTCTTGTGGAGTTGGAGGCATTGAAGGCTTGGAAAAGAGCTCTTAGCCTTGGTTTACTCCTTAGCTCTTTTCATTGTAATTCTAATTGTTATTCGAACTTGGTTTTCATTGATTAGCTTGTTAGGTGTGCTAGTGTAAACTTAGGGTTTACTTTGTAAAATTGTGTTTTGCCTAGGTGAATAGGTTTGAGGAGTTCTCAAAGGGTTGAGAATCAAGTCCTCGGTTGTATTCAAAGGAAAACACAAAGTCTATAAAGGATTTAGTTTGAAATCCTTGGTGTGGAGCCAAGGTAGTGGAGTAGGCGGTTGGTCGAACCAATATACTTTCTTGTGCTTGCATTACTTTGTGTGTTTGCTTATAATTGTGTTTCGTACTCGCTAACGAACATCACTTAGTTGCACTTACGTTTGGTTGAAGTTGTAATCGATTCAAAAAGAAATTGAAGTAGAAGGAAAAAGCAACCCAACACTATTCAACCCCCCCTTCTAGTGTGGGCTTTCACTTAACAATAACCATTGGCATGGTTATATTTAAAGTCAACTTTAACTTAGTCCCATATTTTGATGCGACGTTTAATTTAATTCTCAATTTTTAAATTCAATTTCAATATAGTTTGTGGACTAGGGATTGTTACTTTTCTCTCCAAAATACGCAAGTGAGTTGCACATCCAAGGGGAAAAATGACTTTTAAAATTTTAGGCTTATTTATATGCAACCTATTCATCGAAACTAATATTTTATTCTTATATTACCCTGTTCTTCCTTGTTTTACTTAAATTTTTACTTAAGGTTTCACCAATGTTACCCCGTTCTTCCTTGTTTGATTACAAGACATGTTATTGTGAGCTAAAAAATCATTTTTGCTCCTTGGTGAAACTCATGTGTGTATTCAGCAAGAAAACTAAAGGCTTTTTGTCCAAGGACTAGATTAAAATCAAATCTAAGATTTGGGGGACTAAATTGGAATTCTTTAAATTCAATGACTAGATTAAAATTCACATCATGTTATGGGGACTAAATTCAAACTCGCATCAATTTGTAATAATTAAATTAAAATTAACCTTATGTTTCATATATAAAAGATCATTCTTAGCTTTTTTCTATTTTTTCTTCATTTTGTGCTGAAATTAAAATTTTGTTCAAATGTTCAGAAGTGACAATGAAAAAGAATGCTTCTCAAATACTTTTCAGTTTTTTTCCCTATCATGACATTCTTCATCTTTCTTCTCATAAACCTTAGCATAATAGGACTTTTGAACAGTGGAATATTCATTTGATTTAAACTTCTTAATTTATACCATTTTGCTCCATATATGACAGTTCCCTTAAGGTTTTGGGATAAGCAGTCTTGATTGTTTGTCATCACGTAAAGTCAACTTTTAGCTCAAGATAATACGAAATTTTGAATTTGATCAACACATGTGTAAGACAATCAAGTTTGTCAAAAATGACAACTGTGTGAAAAAATGCGCTTTACGAGTTCATGATCACAATCATCTATAATCAAATATCATGTGTGGATTTGATGCAAGTGTAAGAAGAAGATGCAAAGTTAATAGAGGAAGACAACAAATGTGAGGAGGATAACTGGATAAGAGGAAGACTAACAAAAGTTTGAAACATGAAGAAATATTAGTGAGAAACAAAAGTTTGAGAGTTTTAGAAATGAAGAAAGACAAGGGAAAACAAGTGAAAAGAGAGCTGGTAATTATGACAAGTGAACTTGTAACTTAAAATGTTTACAATCTTTTATGCTATTTTAGTGGAGTTAACTTTTGATCTCTTTGTCTCGCCGCTAAACTTTTAATCAATTTGGAAATGTTTGATAGACCTCACCGCCGACACCAGAAGGTGAAAATGTTTGTTCTACATGATATTTAATCTCTATATTTCTTTTCCTAAGCTACATTGTAATATAAATATTTCTCGAATAGGATGTTCTAGAGAGTTCTACACCAAAGTTCATTAATTTAACATGGGCAAATGTCTCCCAAACACAACCAAATATATACCAAATTAATGCACTTATGTTCTACAACAATTGAACAATGCAAAGAACATGACATTTAAATATATCATCATAAAGAGCAGAAACAAAAGGCTATTCTTAATAATCAAGTTCCACAATCTATCAGATAAACAAAGGAACAACAAGATTGCTTCTCCCCTTCTCATTTTCAGGTTAAAAAGAGAGCGGAAAATAAAAAGTTTTTTCTAACTTAGAAGTCACTATATATACATCATTACGTTAGAAATAAAGAAAAAAGCGCAAGAAAGCATGGAATTCTTATCTTACCTAGGGGTCAACGAGACGCAGAAAGTCGTATCAAACTCCAATACTGCCGCAATCTAGTCTTCTCCGACGACAAACCATTACCAGTCTCTGGAGCATCACAAAAAGGCACTGTTGAGTTTGCCACAACGAGGGAGAGGAAGAAGCTACTTTGGGGGTAGCTTAATTTGGTTGGCGACCGCAGTGGACAGTCGAAGTGGTTTGCGCTTGCGGTAAAAAGGCTCGGGGTTTGGGGTGGTAGGAGGATCAATAGGAGGAAGAAAAATGAAATGCTACAACAAGAATTAGAGAGAGCGAGGGACAGAGACAGAGAGTATGCTTGGTTAGTATCGCCATCGTCGTGACTGAGACGTCGAGAGCCGGCATAGATTAGATTACAGGTTCTCAGGATTAACGGTTGCGATCTTCTGAAAATTAAATTTTTACTATTTTTGTGAAATTAAATTAATTGGGGTTACTAAATTGATGAAATTGCGGGGTTGATCCTTTTGGGATAGCAATTTAAAAATTGACCCTTTAAGTCAAATTTTATATGAATAGACAAAAATATCCTTCGTCCTTTTCTTCTCTTCCTCTCGTGTCTCATGCTCATATGTCTTCTTCTCTTATTCTCTTTTCCTCGTCGGATCCACCACCGGTCGCCACTCCCCCACCTCCTCCTCTCATCGTCGGCTCCGCTCGAGCCCACGTCGGGAAATTATCGTCTCACAATGTTGGCCAACGTGACCAGGATGACTGCAACAACACTGCAGTCGACAATAGGCCACAGCAACTAGATCTATAACGCGCCGCTAACGCGCAGGCCAGTGGCCGTCACCCGATCAACCTTACGTGGCCAGAAGTCGCAGCCAATATGTTGCATCGCAATTTTGTCAACTCATCTTTGGCATTCCGCAATCATATTTGATATGAACTAGATTCTCCTATTTCTTATAAGTCATTTGTAGCGTAAGTAGAAATCACACAAGGAACAAAGATACCAATACTGGGTGTTTTATCTTCGTCTCAGGTTGTTGAGTCTATCGATGGGTTGTCCCGAGTTGTCGACACCCTGGACGGGTTGTTCCAAATTGTCCTAGGTTGTCGACATCCAAAGCGAGGTGTGTATGTCTACCCCTTGTTGTTGACATATGGACGAGGTGTTCTTGGGTCGTTGATATCCAGGGCGAGATGTGTTTGTCTTTGTCTATTGTTTGTTGGCATATAGACGAGTTCGGCGGGTTGTTTCGAGTTGTCGACACCTTGACGAATTGTTAAAACATACACATCTTTCATTATACGGGTCGGGTATCAATGGAGACAATTTTGTCAAAAAAATCATTCTCTTGGCTAAATTTTGTTAAACTTATAAGGAGTGTCATTTTTTAGAACGTTTCTCCCAAAAAAATCATAAAAAAGTGCCCTACTAAATTTTATTAGGCTCAGTAGTCTCTCTATAGTCTATATAAAATTAATCAGATTTTTGAAAATTACATTTTAAAAAATGAAGAGAAACTGACAATTTCAAATTGTGGTTTTGCTATATATTAATGTTTAAAGAATATAAACAGTTGTCTCATTGATCCTAACGGTGTAAGTCAACATTGAATAAATTTGTGTTTCTTTTATGGTTATTAGGATACAGCTTGCTCCACTTTGTTCTTCACTATTGATGTGACAAATTAACATGGACTATATATATGCATTCTCATTAATTATTTAATTTCATATTTTGCATATTACATTTGCATCAACCACGTATTGTATGAGTTTCATGTTTGACCGGGTGTAAAGTCATTTCCTTGAAATTAAAATTAATGAATAAATTAAATTGGAATGTTAGAAAACAACTTTTAATGAAAAAGTTAGTAGAATGTTTGAGAACAACTTTTAACTATTTGGATGAGTACTACATGTTGTGGAGGATTTGGAGTAATTAAGATATGACGTGGTTAATATATATATATATATATATATATATATATATATATATAACCACGTCATATCGTTAGGTGAATGTTGCTTCATGAATTAACATGGGAAAAAATGATAATGTAAATTGGTAATTTAAATTATCACTTCATACTTCAGGTAATCTTACTTCAAGTGAGTATGAGGCAGTTCATTAAGCAAATTAATTTTGGGATAACTAAATAGTTAATAATCGGACAACAATGAAGTGCATTTTTTTTTAACAAAAGAAGTTTGTATTAATCAAGAGGATTGAGGAATATAAGTAAGCACGGAGAGAGAAGGTGCACAAATAAAAGAAACAATGAAGGCGGCTAAAAGAAACACCTGAAAACAAAGACGTTAATGTTGTTGATAAGAAGAGCCACTTCAATAGCAAGTTCAAAAACAGAACGATGTTTCAGTCAAAGCATCTGATGTTATGTTCATGCCAAATATGAAGTGGATTTATAATTATTAAAATAAGTTTGTATGGTTTATGAATGAATCTTCTTCTTCTTTTCTTATTCCTCACTAACATATTCATTTATGGCATAAAATTGACAGCATAAGCAATGAAAACGGAAATTACTTTGGAGAATTCTCAAAACCAGAATGGTGTTTGCAAATTTTCAAGAACAGAACAGAACAGAATTATCAGAAGTCTTAAACTACCATTTTATTAAAGACCTTAAAAGTTATCAAAATTAATTATGTTTTGCCTATGTCTAATATAAGTCCGATATATTTCATATTAAACTATTTATTTGTTATTAACAACTAGTTATAGACAGTCAAAATACTTTCATGTCAAAACTATTTATACTTAACCTATTATTGCTATCTTTAAATTTTTACTAATGCTATTTTAGACACATAAAAAAAATTCATGAAATATCAGCAAGATCCTATAAAATTGTTAAAATTACTTAAATTTATCAATTTTTAATATATTTAATTTTTTTTATTTCATAGTAAAGTGCTCAGTGTTATTTGCAACTGATCTGATGCTATTTTCAATTGAATTATGAAAAATATGAAAACAAAAAGGTAAATTAGAATTTTTGTTAATTTAGTTCAGCTTTAGATAATTTGAAAAGTGAAAACATTATTTTGCTTCCGAATTTTTTTCAAAAAAGATAATTTTTACTTTTGAATAATATAAAAGTATACTGAATCTTTTTTTACTTATGCTAAATATTAAAATTTTAAATCTCATGCAAATGGGCTGTCTGTCCATTGACACCACTAATTTATGTGTACAAAAAGTACAAGTAGGAAAAATTATACATTCGTTGTAAGACAATATGTCTACAGATATATTAATCATCTAAGCTAATAAAGATTGACTTCTCCAACGTATCTTATTGTGAACAAGTACAATGCAAATTTCATTAATCCGAATTCATCTGCCTTGTGAAAATAGATACTGTGTTGGGGCAAGATGGCATACTTGGCCTCCCTAACAAGCAAGGCTCAATTAAAAAACCGCATTTTCTGCCACCAATCAACTTTCTACAAGTGTGAATAATGAATCAATGTAAATCCTCCAACCATATATAGGACATGAGTGTCAATTAGATCACACGTCTGGTATACACGTAACTATTACTTAGTTTCGTATACAGACTTTTCGTTGCAGTCAATGCAGAAGACAAAGTAATACATATATAGCACAAAAAAAAATCATGTGGGCATAGAAATGTACCGACATTATTTCTTCTAGATCAGCTGGGGACTTCCGAAGGGATTGCTCTGCTGGTGTTGAGTATTATTTACAGGAGGAAAAGCTACAAACGCAGCATCACCAAATGGATTTGGCGCGGCCCCCATGCTGACATGCTGCTGCTGATAAGCAGGCGGAGTAAAGGGATTTGGCTGCATGAACATGGACATCTGCTGCTGCTGTTGAGCCATGGCAGCCATTTGGACGGCTGGAGGTGCAGCAACTTGGACTGACATTGCGAATGGATCAGCCGTCATGAATGGATTTGGAGGTGTGCTTCCATAGAGCTGCTGTTGTTGCTGCTGTCTATATGCTGCATCGTCATATAAACTATCTAACGTTAGCTTGTCGAACCCACCAGCCTGTAAGTTGTCACAGAGAAAAAGCATAAGAGCATGTCAAGAAAATCAAGTTAGAATACACTTTCTTAGGCAGCAGTAAAAATTACGTGACACAATGACTAGTCTGCATGAGCATGGAACTAGTTTCACACTTTTATGATCTCAATCTGTAAAACTATCCATGAATTATTGATGTATTTAACACATCAGTTTAACATATGCTTGGTGCAAAAAGAAAAAAGGATCATGCTCCATATCTGAATTCTTTGGTTATTTCTATTACAAATTGGCACAATCTCTTGAGCCTTGAGAAGTCATGGACTGTTCAAATTTCTGAGGTGTGTGAAATAAACACCATGGTTTGAGGCAAAAGAACTTTTTTTAAGAAAATCTATGGTACACTGTTTTGAAACTTCTTTCCTTCAGATCCTTGAAAAGTTTATCAACATAATACTTGTTCTATATACTAGCCAGAAAGTACATATTTATTAATAAGAATGTTCACAAAACCAGGAAATTCAACACAAAAATGTCATTTGACAGCTGATTACGAAGATACATGGCCAAAAATGTAGAAGAAAAAGGAATCATTCTATGATAAACATAACTTACTACCTTAGAAGTCACTGATATGGGTCAGCAATACGGGTGTTCCTTAAGTCCCATAAGATAAGTTGCTTGTGCCATTATGGTACTGGTCTTATAAACATTGGCTGATTGCCCTATGATCCCTTTAAAGCATTCCACCAAGTTCAATTATATTATCAGGAAACAATTGATTCAACTCTCAATCAATTGAAATAGAGTTTTTTAGGACTGAGAATTGTTGTAGTGTTGTACATATTAAATAGTCAAAAAGAAGTGTGTGAAAACTCAGTGGCTCGTGCTAGTGCCTAGTGGGGTTGCTAGAATTATCTAGATAGTTTCACAAAGTTGATGACTACTAAACTTTCAAAGATTTGTAGAAAAGAAAATTGGAGAAAGTGAAACCAAGAAGGAACCTAAGTTGACAACCAGTAATGAGTTGAAACATGTACCTTTGCTCAAATTGACAAATAGAAGTTGTCTAGACTAATTGAGAGACAATAAAACATGATACAGTAGTGTTTTAGCAAATAACAATTAAAATAAAAACAAGGAATCATAGCCATAATGTTATCCTGTTCAAGTAAACCAAATACAGCAACATTGACTTGGAGATCCAGGACATCCTATATGATATTGAGACAACAAAGGAGACAACTTGAGGCAAATCTTATATTCCATAAACTAGTGGTGAACAAAAGTTCAAAATTAAACTAAAATGTCAATAACATTTAAAATAATAGTCAGTAAGAATCATACATGTCCCAAGATACAGTAATTAAACAGTGTCTATCCCTGTCACTTCTTTGTTGACATGACATGACATTGGACATCGCATGCAATGTCGCGGGTCTTTAGCCAGAATCAACCAACTCAGCTGATCCAAGTTAATCCTTCACTATTAAGAAGCTAAACAATAACAGCAGCATATTTGCTAGGTTCCAAGGTAGAAGAGGACAAAAAACACAGGAAAGGGAAAAAAGCAGAAACCAAAAGAGGGCAGAGGGATTATCAGTCTCAGTCACCACTACCACATTGCACTATTGCAGCAGCTACTCTGCTTTTACCATCACATACAGAGAGACCATTAGTCAAATATCACCAATAATAATGAGGAAAGGAAGAGTATCCTGCAAGCTACAAGATCTGGAATCTGATTGAGAAGTGAAAAAATAAGCGCAAAGGGAGAGGCGGCAAAGCAATAGAAAAGAGGGAGGGGGACAGGAAGGGGAAAAGGATACTGGAAGAGCAAAAGGGAAAGAAGTTAGAAAAATACAAAGACTTTATAATATGAAATACTAAAAATACTTGAGCTAAATAGCAAACTTTCTAGTTTGTAAAGATAGTTACTTGTATACTTTAAATGCCAATTTATCTGAAGAATCTTTTAAAGCTTTGAATATTTATGAACATGAAAATTCTTGAGGACCAATCACATAGTCAAATAGACGCTTGTTCTGGGAATGAGAACTTCAAAATTGTATCCACCTATTTTAAATATGCAGAACTATGACACATAACAAGAAACTTATCCAAGCATATATTGCATGGCCCACTCCGAGCAACATATATTCTCGGTTATATTGGTTTTGTAATTTATTATTAGACACCATGTCATGAATCATGAATGTCAAAGAAAAGAATGAATTTTTCCTATGTGATAGGAAGTCAAATAGTTACTCACTCAAACCAAGCTGTCAACAATAGTTGGGGATATGAGTGCAAAGGAATACAAGTTCATTATAAGCCAATATTAAAGAATCTAAAGATAGAGAATATTTTATCATTTAACATATTTGCTAATTGTCACTGCACATTTAGATTTTTTAATCCATCCTAGCGAGTCATATAGAAATGTTAAATCATACTTACATTACAGAGGCATAATAGTTTCATAGTGCATTAATCAACAGAACAAAACCAATCAAATGCATAAAGAGATATGACTAGCCACCATATCTCAAGACACGAGGGAATGAACTAACCATTTTGCTTTCAGCAACAGTTGCATTATTGCTACTTGGAGTAGTCACCAGGGCAAGTTCCCATCCTGTTGGATCAAATGCTTTATCTTGAAAAGTACCAGAGTCTGTAGTGGTACCTGCAAGTAGTTAAATTAGTTCCACATTAATTTTGTACAGATAAGTTAGATTATCATATAAGATTAGATTTAGAAAGGTTGCTGGAAATACTTGTGGGAACAATGGCTAGAGCCAATGAGTTACTTTCCTCTATTGCTGATGCATTTTCATTTGTTTCATGTAATCCCTGTACACCAAGAACAGATTAATACATGAAGTGGAACAGTTAAACCAAATAAACTTTCTCACTAAAGAACCTACAAGAAGATCAGTAGTGCCAAAACTATCTTCTGTAGGAGCTGGAGGAGCTAGAGGAGCTGGTGGAGCAGATGTAACTTCAATGCTCGTTGGTGCTGGTTCAGGTTCATCAAGTGATGCTTTTTCGTCTTCAACTGTAGCAGGAACTGCTTCTACTTTGTATGTTAAAAGTAGTCTCTCAGGGAATTCCTGGTCCAATACTGGAAGTTGTCAACTACCTAATTAAATACTCTAACCAAGGAGGTCGCACCAAGCAATCAGTGTGTAATGCCAGTAATAGATATACACTCACATGCACACACACAGTTGTGAAAATCGTACTCCCCCAATCAACATCAATATAAGGTTTGAGACAATATTAATCAGAACTCTGAATAGTTTTGAATTTCATAGGAACTTGAAGATCTCCAAGTCAAATATTAAATAGGAAATTGATACAATTTAGACCCTAGTAGCTTGAGAGAAATATGACTGTCGAAAAATCAATTAGTAGCAACTGTGATTGTGTGATATGCACCTTGTAAGTAACTTTTTGTACCAATGTTCATCAACATCATTTCCCAATAGTTAAGAAGAACCAAAGTAAACTTTTTTTTCAACCTTTTTTGTATTAACAAATACAAATTTCGGGAAACAATTTTAAATTGATGCTTATCATTCTTATGCTCTGGTACTGGTCATTAGATTGCTTAGTTCTATTTAGCTATTGCATAAAACAAGCAACTAAGAGTTTTGAATGAACAGGATGTAACAGTGGGCCATCTCCAATTATCCAATTCTTCAATTAACAGGAAGGTCAGAAACAATAATTAAATCAAATGGTTTTATCAGCAATTTTAATAAACTACATGTATTTGATTGCATAATCTTTATAACTATACCCAACTTCATTATTTAACTTGCCACAGTATGCTACCATGCTGTATCAGGCCTAGTACCAGCATACCAAATGCCACATCACAAACTGCAAATGGCTGTTCTACTAGCAAGCAGGACAATTAGTTCAGACTGTGCCAAATGCTTCAAATGATTTGTGCTAACAAACACTGTTGAATCCGAAATAGCTACTAGAACAATAAATGATAACTAATACAAGCACAGCACAGTCAGCTCATACAATATGGTAACTAGTAATTAATGTGTCAAATGGTTTAAAGAAGGAATCACAATCTTATAGCAAAAACATACGAAAGGTCCAACGAATAAAAAGGCAAATATAATTCATTCAAAATATGATCTCATCTTCAAGGTGTCACATGTATTTTTTAACTTGCATGTCAAAAAACAATGCTAGTAGACAACAATCTATGTATTAACAACCAATGCTATGTACATCAATTGCTTGACATGAGTGAAAAATATAGATTCGCTACATGTATCAGTAGTAAAGGTTTATACAAACTACTTTTGAGATCCTAGCCATGCATGAATTCCTCATAAATCTGAATAATTAGCTCAATTTTCAATGTTTTGCATGAATAGATTTACAATACCTACATCATAGTCGTTTTAAAAAATTCTACAAAAATATCCAGAAAAGACTCATTTTGGAAAAGATATTTGCTCATTGTCAAAGGACAGCTACCTCAAGCTACTTTTGATATCCAGAAACAAGAATCTGATATATGTACATGAAGTACCCCAGCTGCTTTTGAGAATGATTCACCATTTAGCCAATATCAGTACCGGACCTCCGGGACATTTATCTAGCTCAATATTTGACAGGGCCAATCTAACTTGTAGTAACTTCTCAACTGACCATCAGCAATTTAAAAGGACTACCCAAAATTGTTCAATGTTGACTAACTCCAGCTTACTATCATCCTCAAAGAAAAAAGAGAATAGATGAAGACTCACATTACTAATATTTTCTCTCTGAAAATCCTGATTGCCACAGACCCAATCTGTCTAAGTACAATTGTACCGTCACTAGCGATCTTAATATTCAATCCGTTCTTTATAATAATTGCATTTGAGCACGCATGCTTTTCATTTGGTAGGACATTCTTAAACCCCAGTAACTAATTTGTATCATTGTATGTCCCCTACCCAAAAGAAAAAAAAAGGAGCAAAACATCCAGTAAAAGACATGGAATTGTCAAAACATGTATATAGCAAACATGACTGCACCTAATCTGCACAGAAATTAATTAAAATTGAAATTAAAATATAGTTAATCACTAACTAGTGGCTCTCTAGAGACAGAAACCACTCGTGGAGCCTCTCTGATGTATTCTTCCATAGTTGCCAGAAATGACTGGGGAGGCTGGGGAAAATGTAAAATTTCAGTTAGTCAACATTGTCAAAATCAAATGATGGAACTACCAGTATGATTGAAACGGTTGTTTCTACCTCTCTCAAGTTAGGAAACTGGAAATTTCTAGCAAGTTCAAGTCCACGACAAACTTCATAAAACTCAGAAAGACTTGTCGCCTGAAAAAGAAAAACATTAGAAGCCTAAGCCAAAAAGACGAAAAGGTTTCTTCTTCTTTAAAATAACTATCGATGAACAAATAAACAGGAATATGCAACCAAAATTATAGAAGAGATTTGGAAGACATGGGTGGCAAAGAACCTGTTGGCCAGCCCTTCTGTAGACTTCAAGAGATTTAATCGCTTCATGTCTTGGCATCTCGAAAAACTGCAGTAAGAGATAAGTAGAAATCTAAGATCAGGAACAAACTATGTTATTGCATATTCTATCTTTTAAGTAATCGTAGACAAATTTTTGGTTTGCCAAGGAATGGACATTAGGATAAACTCAGAGTTATACTTTATCAACAAGGTTGATGATTCCATCATTAATGGCACAATAGATTTTGAAGCTCTCTTTCAATACCTGTCGAGAGAAAAAGACAAAAGAAGCGGGTATAAGATGTGGATTTCTCTAAAATTTATAAAGAGATGAAAATGCATGATGGAAGAATAAACAAAGAAGGTATGAAAGTTTAAACAATGGCATGGTTGAGATGATTGCAAAGGTAAAAATTAACACAAAAGTAACATAAATATGCTTGTCATTTTGAGGATGAAAAATAACTAAGAATTAATAGATGAAAAACAGGACCTAGCTGATATTCTTTCTTAAAGAATTTCAACATAATAACTAAAAGATTAAAAACTCAGTTTGGGAAGTGATTAACTCATAAACAAAAAGTAAAACTACCAATTAAAGCCCATTATGGAAATGAAACAACATTTTCCATTCACTCAATAAACAGTTAAATAAGCAATTGGTGGCTAACTAGATGGAGGCCTTATAAAACATATCCGACAAGGAATGAACAAATGCTCACATGACTAACAAAATTCATGTCTCACAAAAGGAAGTTGACTCACCAAAGCTAGTGCATATTGTATAACATAATTGTTAATAGCAGCTCCTTCCGGCTGCATAACACAAGGGAAGACAGTGTCAATGCCGATAAAGAAGAAATGAGGAACAAGAATAATGGAAAATCATAATCTATGACATCTCTCTCAAATTGTCAGTTATGTTTACATAGGAGTTGTAGAGATAATTACACGGCATCCAATTAGCCGATATAATAACTGCTGCAAAGCAGGCAACTGCTCCAATAGTTCTTCGCTTTCCAATTCTCTAGTTCTACTATGCCCCTGTCAATAAAATGTGATAGACGAAGAACAGTTAATTTATCTAGAAATAACAATGGTATCTAGTTTGGAAACCAAACATAAATTTAATTTCTTTAGAGTCATAATTGGTCAGACCTTTTCAGAACCCTCAGGAGGTCGTATCAAACGCTCAGCTTCGACATCATACTTCAATATCCTGAAACATTCAAGTCTTTCCTCCAAGAACAAAGCATAAGTACGCACCCATGCGGAACAATCCCAAGCTGCAGTGAATCCATTAAATGATCAATTTTCCATGAAAAAGATGAAAGACTAATTGAAACATCCAACAGCAAACAGGAAGGAGCTCTCCATGATTCATCAAAATGAAAATGAATACCAATAGGACTTGAATCATCCTTGAAGTTGGATAGTTGAAGAATTCGTGCCCTTTGTGAAAAATTAAGAAACTCTTCACGGAATGTGGGGTCACCCTCCCGAAGAATCCTGTGGATCACTATTAATGTCTTCAAAGCCACCTATATGGCAACATTTATAAGAAGTGGTGGTTAAAATTCAAATGAGGTGGAGGGCGGATGCCTAAATTTAATTGATACCAAACAAATTGGAAAGAGAAAAGTAATGTGATCCCTTTAAGGGATATAAAGTTCCAAATATTCTAAGCTTCATACATAATAACTTGTAATCAAGAATCAAATGTTGTGTTGCTGTTTATATCTTTCAAAAATCCATTCTAGTACAGCTCTGTGGAAAGCAAACTAGGGCGGTCAGAGAAACCTGTAACTAACTTGACCTGTAACCAACCCAATCAGAACCAAAAACTCTAGTTTTTTTGTTTGGTTCGAGATTGGAGTTTTTTCTTTTAAAAATCTATGGTTCGGTTTGGTTTTTGGATTTTTCTCCATAAAACCCAAAATCAACCAACCCAAACAGAACTATTACAAGGTCTACCCATAACTAATTTGACCCGTGAACCAACCCAATTAGAACCAAAAATAGTTTTTTTTAAGTTCGGTTTGAAATTCAGGATTTTTTCTTTTAAAATTTTTGGTTTGCTTTGGTCTTTGGCTTCTTTCCATAAAACCCAGAATCAACCAACCCGAACAAAACTATTACAAGCTCCTTGCATGGTTAAAAACAATTAAATGGCGACACCGGTTTACCTTTCAAAGTTTTCACCAAGGTCCTAAATCCTAATCAATATGTTGGTGGGCTATATCACCCCCTTCAATGACTTGTTCTTACTACTACACAGTCCTGGATGGCTATGATATAGCAGAGTCCATGGCACTTGAAACATATTACCTTTGTCCTAAGAACATATCAAACTCCAATTCATAAAATTAACCTTAGAAAGACATTTGATTGATTAAGATGCAATTTCATTAGGATATCTTCAAAGATAGAGGACACAATGAGTACTTGTATTAAGATAGCAACATTATTCCACTTCTTTCCTAAACTCTCCCTTCTCTCTTGAGCTAACAACTGATGTAATCAAGGGCTCGAACCTGTAATAAGGAGGCCAAGGAAAAATATGAGCATGTGATATTCTAGCTTGAAGCTAACTATCTAACAAGAATAATCTGGTCCCCCGACGTTGAAGTTTTATTTCAGGATGGCTGATGGAACAGCAAAGTTACTTGTTTTCAGGGCTATTAGTCCTTGTCAAATCAGTCAGGATATTCTAGCTTGAAACTGAACTATTCTAGCAAAGTTTGTTTGTGGGGTATTAGCCCTTGTAAAACCAGTCCTCTCAAAGCTCCGCCTTGTACTTCTTCTCAGTTATCTATCCCATCCTACGATGTACTTTCTATCAAATCTGAGAGGGCAAATTGATGGTGCATGACGTTTTGAATCATCGGTCTATTAAGTGCAAATCCATACTTTACTCGACAAAGTTGTTTAATGATAACAAAACTTATTTTATTTAAATATTGATCTTTATAACCTCTACCTTTGACCTGAAAGCTAACAATGTCAAATGCTGGAAGGAAATACTAGGAAATCAGTACCTCGAGCCAAACTTCTCCCACCATCACCATTACAAGGAAACACAGAATAAATGCCCATGATGTCCTCCAATTGTGGCATTTTCGACTACCAAGTTTCTCAAACATGATTAGATTGACCCTCAGCAACACTAAAAAAACAAATAAGGGTAGTCTAATTAAAAATCGCAGGCAAAATTAGTACAACCAATGCCAACCAAGGTATACTTAGTTTACCATACTGAAAAGGATAGACATTTATATGCCAAGTCTACAATGTCTATCCCTAATGACAAATAATTCTACCAGCAGATTCCACTCAGAACGCTAACTACACGTCTACAATCTGAAACCCTAAGATGGCCTTCTTTAAGATGTCAATCCTGAGGGGTGGAAACAAAGATGGCCCCAGGCGTTTCTTCCCCGAGAGCTACAACAAATTCCAGACGAACACACATCAGACTCCACAGACTCTACAAGTAGTCAGCAGGATAACAAGAACAAGAGTTATCAGAGCAGCGACTAAAAAGGAAAGTAGAGCAAAAGTACCGTCCAATTATGGGTCTTTGCGAGGCGCCGCGCAAGGGCGTGGATGCAATAGGCTACATCAGCGCGAGGGCGGGTGATCGAAGTGGCCGCCAAGATCTCTGCAACACCGTCACCACCATGAACGTCCAAATCAATAATTGTTTTAATAAAAGAAGCACCTTTAATCAAATAACAAGGGAGAAAGAGGGAAATGGAAAGAAGAAGGGCGAACAGACTCCGGAGATGGCGCTCTTTGGGCGGGCACTCGACATGATTGGTGGCTTTAACGATGGCAACATCCAAATCCTCCAATCACAAGAAAGAACAGAGAGATCAGAGATTACTCCGTGAAGGAAGAATAGAAAAAGGGCAAAAAACGATCATTTCGGGTAGATTTTTTTCTTGGAATTATAATTTATACCTTGAAATCGCTGTTAAGGTTCGCGAGGCCGACGGTGGTGGTGTCCTTGAGCGCACCCACCGCCCTCCGCCAACTCTGCAGTGTCGCCATGTTTACTTGGATCGTGGCCTCTCCTCCGCAGATCTCTCTCTCTCCGCTTTCCGTGGCGATGTAATTTCTTCTGCCACGCTATTTCTTCTACCAAGGGCTATGAATTTTCTGATGACGGCTTATTTTTTTAATATTGCCTATTATATATTATATATTATGAAGGCATTTTAAATTTGGTAGAATAACTCATGTCAAAAACTCATAGTACCTAAAAAGGTACTGTGCTATCTTTTCTGGGTAACTTAAATTCCTCTAAAATGTTCTCATTTTTGCAATTAAATTTTCAGAAATTAATATAAAATTAAAATAAAAGTTTATGCGAACAATTTTTACAGGATTTTTCAAGATGAAACATATGTTAAACTTGAATGGTATGATTTAAAAAAAAAGAACTTCTAGGTATAGTATTTTTTAGATAAATTTTAGGTCTCGTTCGATTGACATAATTTTCCGCAAATTATATTTTTCGGGAGGTAGTCCCAAGAAGTAGTCAAAGAAAGTCTTATTTGATTGACACACTTCTTGCATTTTGCAAGAACTATAATTTTTCAATAAGTACAATTTTTTTATAAAACGCAGAAAGTAATGTAAGGGGACCAATGTAAGTTGCATTTTGTCCATTATATTTGAAAGAAAAAAAATATTTTATCCTGACATTTGTTTTTAACGTAAAATTTATTATTTATATTATAAACATTATGATATTAGATAATTCATAAGTTATTTACTTATTTATTTTATTTTATTTTATTAGTAAAATATGTAATTTTTCATATGAAATACAAATTAAAAAAATACAATACAATAAAGTATGAAATACAAATAAAAAAATCTATTATATTATATTATATATATATATGTTAATATCAATTTACAAATATTTTTTTTTTCATATATACTAATACATATAAATTAAAATACTAATTTATATATATATATATAATATATTAATCATTTGATATGTAATTGCTGAAAAGTACATGTGTCAACCAGATAAATTGTAGGTGGAATCTTACATTGTCAGTCGAAGATTTTTGAAAAATACATATGGAAATCAGTTAATGAGAATGATAACTTTTTGGAAAAAGTTACTTATCATATCATCAAACGAGGGACTTAATAAAAGCATATGAAACAATTAAGGCTGGCAAAATTAAAATCAATTTTTGAAACTTTGGATAGACTTAATATAAAAATAATGTTAAAACACCAATCAAACTGTTGTTTTCAGTAACCAATCAACTTTACAATACCCAGATGCCTCTGCATCTTTATAAACCAGACCAATTCAGTAATATATTGCAGCATTGATTCATGCAATGCAAAAGAATAAACTTGATTTATTCAATGTGAAATAAAAACAAAAAAGAAAGTGGTTCTGCTCCTCTACATTTTTCTTATTTGGTTGGTTCAGGGGCCACAAATTTGTTAGGTCTCTTCTTGGTCACGAAATCTAACTTTGGCAGCTGAAATGTCACACTGAGTTCAGGTAAAGCACAAGTGTCCTTGAAAACCCATTCATGACCTCATAGCATTGCCAGCTAATGGTGGGTGGCCCTGGCTTTGGTTAGATTTGAACCATTTTTAAAGCTGGATTCTCCATCTCCATAAGTAAAATATCCTCCCCAAAGTCAAACAACTCCAATGAATAAGAAGAATGATTACATTACCAAAGGAGAAGAGAAAAGGATAGACTGTTCTTCGTCTCATTTAAGGGGCTATTTCTTGAAGACCAACTACCTGTCTTCTACGTAGGGCTGTTCACGGGTCAGATCGGGTAAGGTTTGAAGAAAAAATTGGCCTAACCCAACTAACAACACGGGTCGGGTCGGATTTGAAAGTAAAAAAATTTTGAACCCGACCCGTCCGAAATCGGATCGGATCAGGTCGGGTAGTCGGGTTACCCGTTAAAAATAAAATATATTTTTTTTAAAAAAAAAATTGTCTTCACGTGCCAGACGCGCGTCTGGCGCGTGATGACGTGCTTGACGCGTCTTCCCAAGACACGAAGCAGCATCCATGCCGGACGCTGCTTCTTAGGAAGAGGCGGCCCACGTGGCCGCACCTCTTGGGAAGACGCGGCCATGCGGGCCACTGCGCCTTGGGAAGACGCGACCCACGTCTTCCCAAACCTATAATTAATAATATATATATATATATATAATAAATATAATTAATCGGGTAATCGGGTCAGGTCTCGGGTAATCAGGTTCCAAACCTTAAAATCCGAGACCCGACCCGGCTTGATTAGTTCGGGTCGGGTCAAATTTTCGAGTTCATTGGGTCGAGTTTGACCCATGAACAGCCCTACTTCTACAAGCTGATTGCCATGAACTTGCGGAGATCAGAAATCTTCCTTGACGGCATCCTCATCAGCATCATTTCCATTCTGAACAATCTTGGTTGGCCCTGCTGCATGTTCAGAGCTCTCCTTGAACATCTCTCCTCCTCTTCTTCATTGTCTTACATGGTAATCCAACAAGGGGAGAACCCTTGAAGTGAGCAGGTGTAGAGTTCTAATTCTTTGAGACCTCATTTCAGTTTTGGGAAAGAAATGGCAAGTATAGACCGTCTTAAGGAATCAGCAACAAGGAATGCAGGCATGTCCTGTTGCTTTTATCAAGAAAGCAATTACATGAATTAGGTATATATTCTTGAGCAATTTTCTTAAATCACAACATGGATCAAGGAAATTCTCATATCCATAATTTTTTCTCAAAATCCTCGAAATACCCTCAAGTTAAGTCTACGTTTGTAAAAGTCTAAAAAATAATAGGTTTCAGACTTTCTCAAAAGTGCGGAACTAGAACAAGCAAAACTCATTCATCATTTGTTTAATAACTAACGATGATTACGATATATACAATATTTTTAATGAGTTTATTTTGTTATTGTTGATAACATCTAGAACTTTTTAAGAATATAATAGGTTTCACACTTTTACAAAAATCTAAAACATACTAGTTCCACACTTTTAAGAAAATCTAGAACCAAATACCAAACCAAACTCGAAGGCATTTCGGAGATTTTGAGAAAAAAGTTATGAATACGAAAATTTTCATATCCTTATTATGAATTCGACAATTTCCTTAATCAATGTTATGTGGAAGGAAATTGCTCTATATTAGGAAATTGCCCTAATCCTCTTCCACTAAATTTCATGTCTAACATATATATTTCATGAGAGCAACCAAAGAAACCTACTTTGGCATAGTTTATTAAAGTTGTTGGACTTGTCTTCTACCATTTTCCATTCTTGGCCCTACACAGTTGAAATTTGTATTGAAGAATATATTGAGAATATCAATAACAGGTTTGTTATAGGTATTGTTTAGTCATATTGTTCATGGAGTATATATGTTGTATACATATGTCATCTCTTTATGTAAAGAGATGGGTCTATTCATTAAGATGAAATATCATAATAATATGATTTATAGTTCTCTCTTCTCCTATGGTATCAAAGCTTAATTTCTTAATCCTAAATTCTCCTCTCCTAAACCAGCTGATGTTGTTGTTGCTCTTATAAAACACTAGTTTGGAAGCAGCATTTCTCTCTAGGTCTATCTGCATTCGAATAGACTTGATGACCCAACTTGATTCAACCCGAACAATTGGGATCGAGTCAAGTGCAATTCACAATACACATACGAAATTTGAATTCGAATTAGGTTGATTGAATTAATTTTGAATTAAATTCGAATTTGATATAAAAGACCCAACTCGACATGGCCAATCTGAATTTGCTCTCTTGTTGAATTGGTTCCCTATGCAATATTCACTAACTTAATCTTAACCCAAACTTAAGGGTGTTCACGGTTCGGGTCAGGTCAAGTTTAGGGAAAAAATCGATCCGACCCGACCAAGTGTAATCGGGTCGGGTCGGGTCAAGTTGAAATTTTTTCACCTTTCAAACCCGACCCGACCCAACCCGACCTAGTTTGGGTCGGGTCGGGTAGTCGGGTTTACCCGTTTAGGTAAAAAATGAGTTTTAATAATATTTTTTTTAAAAAAATAAAAATAATTTAAAAAATATTTTGGTATGGAGCTTATTACACACATTCCTTGCATGCACTAAGACCTTCCTTTATCACATCCATCTCACCTTTGCCGCCGGGTTCTATTTCAAAAGGGGTAGTTGTCTATTTGGGCTCGGATCCAATTTTAGGTGTTATTTCGGATTCGGATGCTGAAATGTCCCAAACCCGCTCAGCACTTAATTAACCTCTTGGACTTTAATTCGGGGCCTTCTTTGGGCTTCCTGATCTGTGCGCACGTTGGGCTCAATCATGACTTATTAGCTGCCCTCTATGGTGGTGGGCTGGGCCTACCAGTGGTTGGCCCGCTTTCGGTTCCTAATTCTAACCGTCTCTTGATCGATGAGTCTATTTTGGCAACTGGATTTTCTTCAAGGAAGCATGTTTCTATGGAGTCTTTTACCAAAACATTAGTAGAATTTCTACTCCTATTGTTGATTTTGTTCCGCTTTCCTCTAGAGTTTCTAGCAGATTCTTGATGGGTATTTCTGGTGGATCGATTGCTTTGAACCGTAACTCTTCGGGTGGCCCTATTAACGTTCGCAGGAGCCGTAGGCTGGCATCTAAAAAATATTGTAATTCGGTGTTGCGGGCTGAACATCGCAAAGTTGCCCGTTTGGAAGGAATTCATGTTATCCACCTGCTAATATTGGTGTTTCGGCCCCTTGTGGCTCTCATTTTGATGGCATGGTCTCTTGTATCAACAACGAGGTTCTTGCTTCTATTGCTGATTTGGAGTTTAACCTCAATGGGCTGCTAGCTGACATTCTAAAGGCGATCTCTCCTATCAAAGCTTAATGGTACCTCCAGGCGTTTTAGTTACTGTCTTTTATTTGTGGTGTTACTTTATTTACTATGTCTGCATTAAACTTCAATGCTATATTTTGGAACGTACGTGGTCTTAACCTCCTCTTCAAGAGGTACATGGTCAAACAACTTATTTGTGAAGAATTATGTAGTGTCGTTTTCTTGTGTGAGACCAAGTTATCCCAAATGTTTGGTCGTCTAGTTAAATAAATTTTTGGTTTTATAGGAAGTATTCTGGATAATTTTATTGTTGTTAAATCTTTGGGAATATTTGGTGGTTTACTTATGATTTGGAATCATGCTCTTTGGCATCTCGTTTCGTCCAATACTGGGAACTCTTTCATCTCGGTTGCTTTAAAATCCATAAGGGTTGGCTTAGTTTTGACTTTTACTTGTGTTTATGGTCCTCCTCAAAGAAATGAGAGTCGTTCTTTCATCCATAGGCTCTACCAAATTATTGATAGGGTTTCAGACCTCCATATCATGGGTGGAGATTTCAACCTCACCAAGGAGAGACTCAACTGCCATGTTGCAGCTAGAGACTCCAGATGTTTTTCGAAATTCATTGCTAACTTCGGTTTAATAGACGTCCAAATTTCTAGGGCCACTTACACTTGGACTAACAATCAAACCTCTTCGGCTTTGGCAAAATTATATCATATTCTCATTAGCCCAAACATTGCCAACAATCTCCATTGATAAGAATCTTGGGCGGCTCGAGAAGGTTATCAGACCACACTCCTCTCATTCTCAATTCTAGATATATTGGCCCTAAGACGATAAGACCTTTCAGAATGGAAATTAGGAAAAGATAGTTAATTCCACAATATTCTGGGCGTGTCACATTCACCACATCTTCAAATCAACTGGTCTACTATTCTCTCTCCCCCTGACTGATTTGAGGGATCTTGCCACTCCCTTCTAAATCTCAAAAATTGACAAGGTGATACAATCAATGAAAAATCACAAGTCACCCGGGCTGGATGGTATCTCCATAGAATTCTACAAAACTTATTAGGAAACTCTTACTCCTTTGCTTCAGCCTGTAGATTTTCAGAGAATCAACTCAGCTTTCATTACACTTATTCCAAAAAAGAAGGGTGCTGATACAACAAATGATTTTAGACCTATCAGTTTGGAGATCAGCCTAGTCAAAATCTTTTCGAAATTACTTTCCAATAGACTTGTCCATATGAAATTCCTCATTGATAATAAGCAGAGTGCATTTACTCAAGGCAGAAGTACTTTGGACTGCTATATGTCAATTGCGAAAACTATTGGAGCCTATAAATCACTGGATTGGTACTCCTATATCATCAAATTCGACTTTGCTAGAGCTTTTGACAACATTGATTGGAGTTTCATTGAACAAATGCCGCTAGAGGTTTCCCAAATCGATGGATTTCTTGGATTTATTGTCTTATCGGGTCTTCATCCTCGTCAATAATGGTCAACGGTTCTCCCAGTGCTCCTTTCACTTACAGGCGAGGTCTCAGGCAAGGTAATCATTTATCACCTCTAATTTTAAATTTGGTTGTTGATACACTCTCGAGGATGATTAGTTCAGCCGTGCGTCAGGGCATATTTCATGGTGTTCTACAAGATTTTATCCCTGATGGAATTTCACATGTGCTTTACGCCGATGAACTGATCATGCTTTGTAAAGCCTCTACTTAATGCTTCTTATGGATTCGACTTTTTTTCAAATGTTTTGAATTAGCTACCGGACTCAAAATTAATGCAAGCAAGACCAAAGTAATTCATCTTGGAGATAACGAGCAACAAGCAAATGGTTTGGCAAACATCATTGGTTGCTCGACATGAAAACTTTCCGATTAAGTACCTTGGGCTCTCGCTCAGAGGAGGAAAACTCACCAAAGAAGACTGGGTTACCTTGATTACCAAATATGATAATTTGTTTATTTCTTGGAAGGGTCTTAATCTTTCTAGAGCAAGAAGACTAACTCTCATCAATAGCACTATGATAAGTCAAGCTTCCTACACTTTCTCTATTTTTTATGCTCCTTGTTGGGTTATAAAAAAAATTGATTAGAGGAGGAGACCCTTTATCTGGTGCGGTCCTTCGGATTCTGATTGCAGTGGTAAGTGCTTGGTTAACTAGCAAACTTTGGTGGCCAATGTCCCTAACGGAGGCATGGGGATTCTTGATATTAAATTACACAACAAGGCTAGGTTAGGAAGCTGATTATGGAGGCTTTGGAAGAATGATGATTTACTTTGGCCAGACTTGGTCAAAGCTCTATATCCTCTTACCTTGGGTTCGGGTTCCTTGGACAAATTTTTTTATTCTCACATTTGAAAAGATATTCTCTCCATGACTAACATCTTTATGTTGTCCTCAAATTTGGTGGTCGAAAATGGTTGTCGCTTCAGATTTTGGACTAATCCTTGGGTTAGTCCCACACCTCTACAACTGCAATTTTCGACCTTGTTCGCTCTCGCCTCAGCTCCTAATGCTAGAATTGCAAACCTCAAAAAGTTTGACTCCCAAGGCATTCCCACCGGGTGGAATGTCTTTGGAACTTGGTCTTTGGAACTGAGACGCCAAGAAGCCCTCCAGTGTATATGTCCTCTAGCTGAAAGAAGGATGCATCTTTGTACAATATAAAGAGAACGATGGTGGGTGGACAAAGTTGGGAAGGATAACATTGGTGAGGGGAGGACGATTGGCCCATGTAATATAATAAGATATGCAAGAAAATTCTACCGAAAAACAAAAGAAATTATTGGAAAATTCTATGAACATTACAAACTACATTGAGCAAAAGAAGTGCATGAACATATGGATAAATTTCGCACCAATTTGCAGAAAGGTAATACTAGCGTTAGCTCATGCAGAAGAAGAATTGGCATCTAAATATTACACTCATTCAAATCCGTATGCAACTAGCTTCAGTATTTTCAATTCAAGGAGAATAAAAAGAATGACAAGCACATCAAGTTCAGAAAAGTGTCAAGCATGAGCTTGCCTCCAGAACAATTAGTCTAGAAGGGACAAAACCAACCAACTATATGGTCTTCTTTTTATATGCAAATTTAATTGCGCTGACTAATCATCCAAAAGAGTAGCTGCAATGCGACACTTAAAGAAGAATGCACCAATGAAGGACTTCTAAATGTTATGTATCCTGAGCATGCCTCCATACTTGCAATAAAGTATACAAGACTGTTGGAAAGACTAAGAAAATCCTTAACTATTTCTTCTTTCTGCAGGAAGATTAAAAAGTAACATCATTTATTCAAGACTGGAACAAGTATGTACACAAAGGAAAACTGGTATATATACAAATGGAAGAAGCATCTAAAAGTCAAAATTCAAAGACAATAAAAGTACTAGTCTCAACAACATGGTGTTCATGATTCATGAACACAACACCACTATTAGCAGACAACCATCTGCAAATTACACAACATTAATGGTTATGGACCATTATCTGCAAATTATACTAGTCCTGAATCCTGTGATCATCCTTAAATGTAAGTAGCTGCTGTAATACCTGCTGCACCAGTCTAAAGCCTGAATCTCCCATAGCCTCTTTAACTTAAATAAAGAATGTTCAAAAATTGGAAGAGTCACCAAGCTAAATATGTGGAATTTCTATTGGTGCATTGATGGAGGGGGCACCGGATATGCAACAGGCATGACATAAGGAGCATGGCCAGGAGGAAGCATAACTGGAGTACCAACTGCTGAAGCCATATGACCAGTAACTGGATGGCCAACAGGTGGCCCATACATGGGCACTCCTGGCATATTTGCTTGTGAAGGATGAGCCGATCCGACAGCTACTATATTTCCATTAGCCTGACCAGTAATAGGCCCCTGCGGAGAAGACACATCGACACCATTCACACTTGTGATGTCGTGGATACTCGATCTCCGCCGATCTCTGTTCATGGAATTTAGGCGAATAAAATATTTCTGAGCATGGCTTGCAACTTGGGTGGGAGTCCTTGAGATGACAAAATTCCTTGAAATACTCCTCCAGTCACCTTTCCCAAATTTGTCAAGACCAAGGAGGAAAAGCCTGGAAGATTAGCAAGAAATAAGGCATGCTTCAAAGATACACAGTTGCATAGCATACTCCCCGAACCTCCATAAATTCATCTAATACAATTGAAAAAGATAATTGAGATAATTGATCCTTACCCAGAACCTCCATAAATATATATTTTCACACCATTAATTCCTTACCTAGAAATTTGTTTGGATTGGAAAAGATAGTTGAGAAAATGAAGTAATAAAAGATAAAAACCAAGTATATATCACATACAAATGGAACTGCTAGCACAAGCAATCAAGTGTAGGTACAGGCACCAGAACTACAAGTATAAAATTCAGACTAGTGCTAACATTTATTTCTGAATCTCAGTAAGCATGATGAGCTACCAGAAAAAAGACAATCAAAATAGTAGATCTTTACATGAAAGACAAGAACTAGAGGCGTATCTTGAAGTGATGAGACTAACTGAGTCGACTACCTTAAACCTATGTTACTGTCTGTAAATCCTGAATTAAAGATATTTAAATATGCAAGAATATGCGAATCTGTGCCTAATACTTCCTGTCAATCCCAAATCAACCCAGTCTTTGCAACAAGTACACAATTATGTAGACTAATCTGAACACATGAGCTAGGATATGTATGAATCAGAGACATGTATATAAATTTCAAGGAAATCTTCAATATTTTAAAATTAATTACATTGTTCCGAGAAAGATTAAAGCATAGCGCTTAAAAGGTTTTCAATAATCGGATTCAAACAGTAAGCAGAAAATAGATCTCTTAAATTAATAGATGTACCCCCAAAATAACTACGCATTGGACAAAGTATAGGAATCAACGGAAAAGACCTGTGCTCTTCTTCGGTCCATGGGATCCCTTTCCGTCGCTCTTGCTCCGCCTTGGAGCAGCTCTTGCCTTGCCCTCCAATGTCAAAACCTCCCTTCTTCCTATCCGCCGATCCATGGTGGCTACTGTGATCATGCTGGTGATGTTGCTTCTCCTTGGATGACGCCGCCGACGTCGGAGCTGAACCCGAGGGAGCCGACTCCTCTCCGCCGTACCGCGGGATGGGGACTCGACCGGCCTCGATGGCTTTCACATCCTCCACCAGCGCCTCATAGTGCTTCCTTACATCCGCCACCGTCTTTCCTGGTATCCGAGCCACGATCAGCTCCCACCACCCATGGCCGCCGCCTTCTTCCCCGTCCTCCACCTTCGGTATGGTGGCGAGTGCGTTCTCGAAGGCTTTATCGTCCTCCCTGCTCCATCGTCCTGCGTCATCCCCCGCCTCCGCCGCCGCTCCGGCCATCGCGTGGTGGTGCGCACGATAAGCTGCGGCGGATGAGAAGGATGGGATCACCGCGAGAGACGGGAAGACGAGGTGTTTGAATGGCGAACGCTAATTTAAGTCGGGCGCGAGGAAAGAGGATAGCAATGCGTGAGGACGCGGCGGTGACCAGATCCGCGGATCCGCTCACCACCGGTGGGAATACAATTAATAGCCGCGAATGGACAGGAGCTGCGCATTTTGACGGCGATTGTTATTTGTGAGGTCTATATTACATTTTCATGAAATTGTCATATATTGCTTCCGGAGTTACTGTTATTTATTTTAAGGCAAGTTCTCTTTTTTAATTTTTACCACTGCTTTGTGCAATAATTAATTTACAATTCTTAAAATAAATAAGCAAAGTTGATTTTTTTTCTTAGTTGAAATATTAGGTAGTTAAGAAAAATCAAAAAGCTTATTATAAAAGAGATGAGAATATTAGATCGAACACATTTATTTAACCAGTTCTACCAAGAATTAATCCATTTGGTCAACCAATCAAAGAAAATCATATTTAATCAAGAGTTAACCAAGATGGATGAGAATGGATCAATTGATATTATTTGATTTCTCTTTTTTTTATTTTCTAATTCAAAGTAGTTAAATTGATTGGACCGTTTACACTTAGAAACTGACTCAATAAATTCGAAATCCGATGCAAAAATAATAATATTGGAAGGCTTATAAATATAATGGCATCAAGGTGGAACTTCATGACTTAGTATAATTTCACAAGGCAATTATGCTGTTTTGGGGAAACATCACAGTTACTCAGGGTTAACATTCTTTACATCAATATACTGAAGCAAAATGACATCATTTTCTACGTAGTCGCTATATATGCAAGTATGCAACTGCAATTGTTTTCGCAATGATGGAGATGTATCATCTTCTCTAGGGAAGTTTATGCTAAAATTTTACCATGACAAGCATGGAAGAATAGGAGGCAGAGGATTAAGAAAAAAATATATTTGAAAACAATGTCTAAATCGGATGAAAAAGATAGACGGAACAATTAAAGATTTGGAAAAAATGACGAGAGATTTAGTAGACAGAGGGAGAGACGTGGTCGATTCCCCATTTCTCATTAGGTTGAGGGGGTAAACATAATCCATTAACTCATTGCCTCATTGGTTGACTTGTCGTCACCCTCTAAATTTTGTCCATGACGTTTCATCCAATTGGGGATTGGCAGTATCTATAGATTCTTTGAAATTAGTGTCAGAGGACCACCCAGCTTTTCATGAAAGTTAATTACAACATCTCAAATAAATGTGTATAATAAATGTATATAATTAAAAAGAAAAACCACAACAAAATAATAAATGTTATAAAATTTGCAGACGGTGAACAATATTTCATTTGTGCAAGTGATATTCATTATTTATCTTTTCAATTTATTCCTATTATAAAAAAATTTCTACTAAATTTGCACAGGACATAATAAATATTAAAGGCTTAAGTCCACACACTGTCTTAAAGTATCAAACATCAATGGATCGAGAAACAATAAATTGACCAATTAACTACTAGGGACAAGAGAGGCCTCATGTAAATGTCAAATGAATAAACTAAAGGCACTCGAGGAAGCATATAATACGGATACACAAAATAACAGTCCCAAAGTTTTCAATGCCTCACTTTTGTTCGGAGTTTTAAAAGAGTAGAAATCTTACAATAGTATGTTGAGTTGTAAGGCAATCAGAAAAGGATATACTTCGTGGAATCATAGCACATGGTACAAATTGTTCCTTGCCAAGCATCTCACTCCCCTTCACTGAGAATTGGTACAATAAGAGGTTTCAGCTGTGCAAGATAGACAATCGCCCACCTAACAAGAAAAGAACTCGGTAAATTTCCATACAATTAATGAACATATCGGTAGTTCAAGTAAAGACTCGAATTCCCATTTGCACCGTTCATTGTTTAATAACTGGCCATATTGCCATAAGTTTCTGCTAGGAAAATATCTCTTTAATAAGCATTTGATCCATGGTTGCTAAAAAAAATGATAAACATGGGCTAAACCTCATCTGTTATGTGATATAACAAGTGGGATGATCAAAATCCCAAGTGGGCTAAATCATCCATCAAATGTTGTTGAACAACTGGCCATATTGCCATATGTTTCTGCTCGGCAAATGTCTAATTAATAAGCATTTAATGAATGATTGCTTCAAAATAAGTGATAAACATTGGCCTAAACCTCATCTGTCATGTGACATAACAGATGGGATGATCCAGTAAAAAAACAAGTGAGATGATCAAAATCCCATCATAGATGAGACGAGATTACCACTTATCATCAAAATCCCATTCCAGAACACCTTGTTATCTTATAATTAGCATATAGACCCAGGATCGTGCTCCTTATGCAACCCAATATATCAGCACAAATTAGTAGCCCAACAGGCAATTAGATGCTTGTAACATTCAGCAAGCAAACTCATAAATCTTGTGTATATTAATCTTTTGCATGGTTTATACACTCAAAATTAAACTGCAAGTGGATAACCAATACTCAGAGAAAAGGTAATATGGGCACTAAACAAAAACCTAACCATTAATCTTAAACCTTCAAAAAAGCAGAAACTTATGGTGAGACCTGACAGGCCTTTGGATCCCAAACTTCCAACTCAGTTTGTTATGTTACTCTCAGATCAGCTTGTTTCATGTGGTCAATTACTCAATTTGATGAAGAGTTGCTTCACTCTGCATTATGGTTCTTCCAAACAAACAATTCACCGCACCTATGGAAAGGTTTATTTTCTTAGCAGTTAAAGCTGTCTTGATGATTTCTCTCAACATAACTAGGGGTTAGCAAGACTACTATATGGTATGGACTAACATGGGAGCAACATAAGTTTTTTTTACATAGCAAAAGAAAAATAAAATTTAAATTTCTAATTATTGTTATGAATAAACAGAAATCTATAAAGTAGAATGATGTATGCAAAGAGAACAAGTAGTAAAACATGAGGAAACTTACATCATCCAACAGCAAACTGTTGCCGTGATGATCAATGTTAAATGGAACCTGCAAAACCAAATTGTCAGAGCATTCCACATTTACACTACAAATTGTTTGACATAAAACTACAAGTACAAATTACTATGTGAATAAAACAAACCAACAAATACTATGCTTGTAGTCACCCTAACTAATTGTACCTCACAATAAATGCTGGATTGGCTAACTTTTTATATTTACTAACTTTTTAACTATTATATGAATTATATAATATTTTCAAATTTTAATATAAATAATAAATATTAAAATAATTATTTATACAAAAAAAAACTAATTGAAAACCTCCTAAAATTTTGAAATAATATTTTAATATTGATTTTTTAAATATTTAATTGAAAATCCTTTCAGAAATTGTATATAATATTTTAATATTAATTTTATTTAAAAAAAATGAAAATCATCTCATAAATTGCAGAAATATTATAGGCTCATGATAAAAAAGCAAGAGGCAATTATTATAATTGTTACATGAAAATTCGATTAAAGTAAAAATAGTAAATTATTGTCTCCATTTAATGAGTATGCTTATTTCTTTCTTAAAAGAGAGTGTCTTTTCTAATTTAATCCTAGGTAAATAAGTAATTTTATAATGTTATCTCATGAGAAATTTTGATATCCCAACATCAGATCATTCATCCCACCTTATATCTTATCCCACAACCTAAGAAAATTTGTAGTCGCCAAATATGGGAGATTGATCATCCCACCAATATCTCATAGGATGGAATAATTTTATCCCACTCTAAATGATGCCTAAATACCTATCAACACCTTATGAGATATATGTTGAAAGTAGCAAAATTAGGAGTCTCAACCACACATTTCAGGGAGCTCATTACATTTTTTTTCTATCTTTTAAAAATTAGTAATTGATTTCAGTTGAACAAAATTAGGAGGATGCTTATGACTGTAAAAAAATCTTGCAAATGTAAATAAAACATATGTTTAGTCAAGAAGGTTGATGGTGAATGAAAAAAGGAACTAATGTTGCATCTCTAATAATCTTCATATATGATTGTAGTATCCAATCCTCTTTTCCTTTTTGATTCCCATTAATCAATCATAGGGGGCAAAAAGGGTCCACAGGTATGTCTTTCAGCACCACATCCAATTTGAAAGTAGATGTTCCCTCTCTAGATTGCACCGCCTAGAGTGGACCAATGGGTGAGGATTTCCAATCGCAGGTGCTCAATTTTATGTGACACTTGGCTAAGCAGTAGGCCCAAGATGGCAATCAGAAATTGAGAAGATGACAAGCCAAATAGCAACACTCTCCAAGGAATTGGAAGCTATTTGCACCATGGCGAGATCTACAGAGGAGCGCAAAGGCCTGCTTGGTCAAGCTGGTCGTCACTATGAGCAACCTCAAGCCACTGTTTAACCTAATAACAGCAGCAACCTCAGTCACAACAAAAAAGGCTGAGAAACTTTTGAGTTGGGAAATACATCTGCAAGAGTTAGAATGATGGGGGGAGGTCTCCCTCATCTTTAGAGGATTAACTTAGCTCACTAGGGTGGACCAACAACCGTCTTATTTGGATTTCAGCTAGTTATGTAGGGTGGTCATCAGCCCCATTATAACAAGGGAAGTTGATCCTCTAAAGGTGAGGGAAACCTCTCCCACCATTATGACTCCTTTGATATATTTCCTACCTTCGAGTTTGTTAGAGTTATTTAAATAATTAGCACATGTTTATTTGTTTTCACTTATGTGGTATTAGGTTTGCTTATCCTGTGCCTGAGATACTTTATATTCCTATTTATAAATGGTGCCTCGTAACAAAAAATTGAATCCTCTTTTACCAAATAACAAAGTCTGTTTTGATACAGCGATTGTCATCCAAGTTGCTCTTGTGGTCAGGTGGAACAATAGCTTGAAATCCCTCAGGAGAGGGAGTGCTCAACCAAGGTGTTGCTCTCCTATGTAGGTTGTGGTGTGATGCAAATAGCTTCCAATTCCTTAGATAGTGGTACTATTTGATTTGTTATCTTCTTGATTTCTGCATGCCCTTGTGTATTTCCAGTGCTTATCTCCTGGGCCATTTTTCGCATAAAAGTGAGCCCCTAGTGTTGGAATTTGTTGCCCATGAGACGCTCTAATGCCAAGTTGATATGTATTTGGCTACAATATCTCGTCCACAGGTGGTATAGATCCAAATAGGGAACAATCTTGCCTTATATTTCAGATTGGACATTTGCCTGGGGCACACTCGATTTTCAAAAAAAGAAAGAAATAAGATATATGGCACGGCCATCCATGTACTCCTAATTTTGCAAAACTGAAACAGACTATTACTAATTTTTCAAAAATAGAAAGAAAAAAAAGAAGATATGTGGTGATTAGGAGTATAAATGAACCAATACAATTGATAAACAGCTTGTGAACCCATATTTGTTTTCAGCTCATTTATGTTTGTTTATTTATTCAACAAATGAGTATGAAAAATAAAATTAGGCATGTTTATTAAATGAGCCAAACTTGAATGTAAATGCCGGTATGTTCTTGAACATGTTTAATGTTCGCGACTACTCGTTTAAGTACTTGTTAAATGATAGTATAATTTCTCATTATTCA
Organism: Canna indica; assembly: GCA_034359265.1. Classification (NCBI taxonomy): domain Eukaryota; kingdom Viridiplantae; phylum Streptophyta; class Magnoliopsida; order Zingiberales; family Cannaceae; genus Canna; species Canna indica. The sequence continues at coordinate 61,605,970 of CP136897.1, forward strand.
TTAATATGCTTGATTTTTCGGTAGATACTATTTAATTAACTTTAATCCTTTTTTTAAATCCCTTTTCCATGAACTTGGTGAATGCTCATATCATAAGCTCGTTAAGCTCATTCAAGTGCTTGATTAAGCTTATCGAGTCAGAGCTCGAGCAACCTAAACTTTAAACGAGTCAAACCCAAAGATAGAAATTAGAGGTCGAACAAGCTCAAGCTGAACTCGAACTGGCTCGTAAATAAACAAGCTGAGCTCAAACAGCCTTATACTTGGGCTCAGCTCGGCTTGTTTCATTCAAGCTGCTCAGCTCTAAGGAACATGCCTGATTTGTTAAATTGAAAAGTGATGAATAATAAGCAGTTTATTATCTTTTTGCTTCAATCTTTCAGAGATTCCTAGCTGATATAGGTTTAGCTGGTTGTCCTCCTAATACTTTGCTGCATTGATGCTATGTTCAACTTTTTTTAAAAGAAATTGAAAATATTAAATTTGTTCTCATAGGGGAACTTCAAGTAGTTGACAATGTTGTTTGTGAAGGAGATAGGAATCTTGAGTAACAACCAGACAATATTTTGTGAAATTGGAATGATCATTGCTAATTGACAAAAACACAATCCATAAAGTAGATGCCTAATTCATGGAAGTTAGTACCTATAAAGAATATGAAATGGATTCAAACTTCAGAGTAACTCATAAAAATGAGTGATAGAAATCAGGATAAGTTTTATGTCTGCACAAGGGTTAGAAATTAGAAAGAAGCAGAGGTGGCCAAATCGGGATTCTTTCTTTATATTTGAATTGATCAATATCAAAAACTCAATATCAATAGAATCAGCAGGAACAAATAAATGAAATGGGAATTAGTTAAAATAAAAATAAAAATCCCAAGGAGCAAAATAAGGATACAAGTATAACTTTAAATTACATAAAGATACAAGTCTCTATTATAATATTTCAATTTATATATTATCACTTGGAGAATTATGGGAATAAGGTAACCCATAATCCCTCTACTTCTCTCCTATCCAAACAAGGGAAAAAAAGGTCTTTCTTTTCTCTTGGAGAATTATGGGAATAAGATAACCCATAATCCCTCTACTTCTCTCCTATCCAAACAAGGGAAAAAAGTCTTTCTTTTCTCTCTTCTCTCTTATCCAAACAAGGCCCTAGGCATGCTTTGTTTTAGCTTTACTAACTGTACTTACATAGATTAACCTTAAAAAAAACTGTATTTACATAGATTGGCTAAGGAGAAGAATTAGCTCACATCCAAACAAGGGAAAAAAGGTCTTTCTTTTCTCTCTTCTCTCTTATCCAAACAAGGCCTTAGGCATGCTTTGTTTTAGCTTTACTAACTGTATTTACATAGATTAACCTGAAAAAACTGTATTTACATAGATTGGCTAAGGAGAAGAATTAGCTCACAAATTGAATAAAATCAACTTTCAGTAGTTGAGGATTTTCAGGCTTGGTTTACGACGACAAAATCGAAAAAAATCAGAGGCATGACAGAAAGCACATAAGGAAAGGTATTAGAATTTATTTCACTTGCTACAAAGGATAGGTTTACTCATCAAATCTCCAAAAACAATGAAGGATCCATGAATAAAGTGATTAGATTTTTATTTATTGTAAATGTATATTTTTCGCGTTATCGTCCTATAGCTAGCCTCCATAAAAATTAAAGGCATTATATTGAAACCTTGAATCTTGTTTTCTTAAAAGAAATGTCCATATAATATGCAATAGTGCAAATGCTGGTTTTCCTGTTGGCTTGAGTTCAGGGGACTTGAAATGAGTCTAACAAGTAAGAATCTTCTATTTCTCTTTCTCACGTCCAACCCTTATCCTTACAAGACAAGACAATGCAGTATCCCTATCCGGTGAGCTTTCAGAATCTCTTAAAGGAACAACAACGTCCTACATATTCGTGGAGTCAATTCAAAGGACATTTGGAGCTAATTAAGGAGACTTGCTACATGACATTAATCCTCTCAAATATGGGACGTGCGCGAATTTGCTTTCTTGTATTTTCTTGTAAGTTTTAATTTTGCAAATCAGGTTTTTATCATCTTCTCCTCTCTTCCAATATTCTTTTTCTTACACTTCTACTCTATTCACCATTACTAAATATCCTAACCCTTAGTACCTATTCTTTGTTTCATTTCAGGTGTTATGGTTGAAAGTAAATAAAAGGAACCTCATGCCTCTTTTTCTTGTTACTTATTTGTCATAAACTGTTGTTCTATCCTAATAAAAAGAACTCCATTGTCTAGATATTTAAAAGGGGACAAAATAACAACAACAAGGTCATTGTATATCATCTTTTGTGAGAAATAGAAGAAAACAAGAGAATGCATTGCAGCCAATATTTTTCCATGAGTTTTCCAACTCGATCTTTTCCTTGTCTTATATCACTTATTCAGATTTCTATCATATTTTTCTCATTATCTGTTCCCTTAACTGCTTCCTTGAACCTATTTAATCATGATAAGGTAGTTTATCTACTAATATGTCATGATCATTTAGTATGGATAATTGACATATTTCACCAACATTTGAACTATCTTCAAGCTATAAATTGTTCAACAAAATTTTCCAGTGGTATCATTATCGACTGCTCCAAGACCAGGAGTTCACCAATTTCTTTTTAAATAAGAAGATTCTAGAAACAGCACAAAATCCATCGGGGCTTGTGCTTATTTTAAGCGAAACGTTGGTGCATATGAAACCCCTTATTAGCAAGTCAAGACCATTTTGTCAAGAACACTCTCATGATACCATGTCACAAGGATGTATACAAAACAAATTGGTAATGCGAAAAAAAGGTAGAGTGCATGACAGATTAGCCACGGACAGAACAAAATGAATATTACGCACAGAAGGTTTGATCAACTCAAAACATATGATTATTCAACCATTTTGATTGATAGTAATACCAGACAAAGATAACCGCACAAATTCCTCTAAATCAGCAAATAAAACTGAAAAATCAAGAAAGTTCTTATATAAACCAGAGACCTCTCAGATCAACCTGACAAAAAAAACACGCTGACATCGCAAATCAAGGGGGGGAAATGCCAGAATCACCAACACAAACTACGAAATCAAACCATATTATTAACTAAACTAGTCCTGGATGGTTAATAATCAATCTGATGAACCAGATTCGCATAACATAAAACACACAGGGAAAAGAATAGATCGATAATTTCAAACAGATTCCGGCGACGAAAGCCCACGATCAATGAAGGTAGAAGAGGAACGAAGAAATGACGTACAGATTAGTGGAAGGGCCGCGATTGCAGCAGATCCGGACGGAGACGGAGGCGATAACTCCCACCAAGAAGAAGATGACTGTCGTCATCCAGAACCCCATCGCACAAAACCTTCTCTGAGCTTCGATCTTCTCCTCCTACGCGCGTCCTCTCTCTCTCTCTCTCTCTCTCTCTCTCTCTCTCTCTCTCTCTCTGTGATTCGGTTGGACGCGATCACGCAATGGCGATCCGGGTACGACGGAATTTGGGTGAAGCAATTGAATCGGCGCCCGATTACAGTATTAAAATTACTCGAGTCTCAACTTAGTTTACGATTTTGTTTACGACTAGTTGATATGGCGTGCATATCACGCTCTTCTTAATATGCCCCCATAAGATATGCGCCACGTCTCCAGTCGTTTCTTAAATCGTCCGCTATGTTGTAAATAAGCAAGACCGAAAACCATAACCGCTCGCAGCGCCATTCGCCTTCCTGCTCGATGCTTCGTCGAGCCCTAGCCGTCTGCCTCTCCCATCGTGCTCTCGGTTCTACGGCGAGCTTTGGCAGCCGGCAGCTGGATAGAGCATAACGAATAGCCACAGCTTTCGACAGAGGTGACTATAAAGGTTTATCCCCCTTTTCATGTCCAATTTAATCCTTTTTTTAGGGATGTTCATTTTGTTGTTTCTTTTTCTCCTGCAATGTTTCTCCTTCCCTCATGACGTTAATTTTAGATTAGAATGCACTTGGTACAGATCTTTGATTTATTTAGTTTATTTTTTTTTCCATTTGATTTGCATGTGTTTTACGCTTAGTATCTTTGCTTTCCATTAATATGTAAATAGATTAGAATTATCTCTTCTTGAGATGTAGCAATGCCTCATGCAAGTGTTACCATTTAAAGTTTGAAAAAGCTCCCCTTTCTAGCATGAATTATCTGAGAATAATGCATAATTATAACTAAATGGCGCAAAGTTTCTGTGGAACTGATTTAGGCGGAAGCTAAGGCAAATTGTAATTTTTTTACTAAATGAATTAAAATGGAAACGGAAAGAGAATGAGCTTAGAAGGGAAGAGAAGAGAAAGTTCTTTGAGAAAGGAAATGAGCTTCCTTGTTGGAATAGTAAAATGAGGAAAGGGGAGAAAAAAAAGAAGAGAAGCATTTTCCTATATATGATCAAAATCTTTCCTCCTACATATGAGAGAAAGTGGAGAAAAGAGAAACCAAATGTTGAAAAGTTATTATTTAGAACACTACTTTCATTGTCATTCTATATAATAAATCAAGTATTTTTTTTAAAAGGTATTATAGGAACAAATGAATTCTTTCTTCCCTTCCCTTCTCTTCTCTTCCATTCTATTCTCTTTTGTTAAATTTGATTGGATGATCAATGTTCCCAAAAGCTTAAGCCGTTATGAAAAAAAAAACAATCTATGCACTTATATTCTTAACAATCTCCCTCAGTTATGGGTGGGTAAACTTGAGGAGATTGACCCAAACCCAACAAATGAATCTACTTAATTGAGGTTGGGGGTAATTTTATTTTTGTAAATACTGACGCTAGGAGGGTTCCAACTCCGGACCTCCACCTCCCGCTCTGGTGTTAAATTTGATTGGATGACCAACTTTCCTAAAAGCTTAAGTTGTTAGGAAAGAGACCGATCTATGCATTTATATTCTTAACATCTTCCGTAGTTTCTACCCAAACATGACTTATGTCTTCACACCACGGGTTGGGGCTTCACACCACCAATAGATTGGATTCATCACCAAGGGAGAACGAGTTCTCGAAATGACTCATCTTCATTGATCTTCTTGCTTGTGCTTGGTCAAGATTGAATGACTAGTTTAAACATGTAGTTCCATGTACTTAAATTTAGCATGTTGAAATTCATAATGCTCACCTACTCACATTTACTAAACTGCAAATTATAGTGTTCTCACTCTCCTAACCATATAAATTTAGAACAGTCATAGGTTGGAGGAGGATGGGTTTGTCATTTTTAATAGTTTAAGGTGCAATGCTTCAAATAATTAGCTTAAGGATCTCATGAATAGGTTGCTCATTTTCCTCCAATTTGGGAACTTGAAGCTTGCTACCCACTTCTTAAATCAACTATTAGGAGCTAGTCGATTTGGAATCTCCCTCTTGCCTAGGTAGCTTGTCATTATCATAGCATTTACTCAAAGAGTGACCTAGGTAGCTCATTGATTGAGTTGATCTTGTAGGCGTTTGGGGTTTACAGTATGGTGGAAGTCAACTCCTTGTGTGGGTATTACGTCAAATTCTTGATCTTCATAACAAGGGAAAGGGCTAGAATTGCAAGTGAGTGGATCTAGAAAATGGGACGAGAACAACTAGAACAAGTTCTATTTTCTAATATTCTTAGTGATTTTCTAATATGCAAAATGAGGGGAAATACAAAAAAAAAAGTTTTTGGCAAGGGTTTGCAAGGATTGTTTGCTTTGGTACCAAAATGATGCAGGCGGAAGCTAAGGCAAATGATACCTAAACGAATTAAGTATGACAAGGAAAGACTCACACCACAGAGGATGACAATTTTACACTATGAAAATAGGGTTTCACACCATTGGTAGCTTAGATTCATCAGAAGGGGAAAAGAAATTCTCAGGAAGAGTCATCTTCCTTCATCTTCTTTCTTGCTCAAGACGGAGGGATGACACTTTCATATAGTGGTAATATTTAGCATGTTGCAATTCAAAATACTGTTTCCTAAGCAATAAGCATATTACTAAATTGCATATTACAATTTTCTCACTTGTCCATATTTAGGGGCTTACAATGTTTTCACCTAACTCATCTATTGCAACTCAAGCAAAAATGAATCTAACTTATTCTAATGACTCTATTAAGGGACCTAAGTGTAAATGTATTGTATCATTGGACTATAGTGTAATTGACCTAGTATTATATACAGAGATCCACGCCTGTATGGAGACACTAAGGTCTCTCAAAATTCATTATTTAGACAAGCCAGAGATCACCTTGAGAACTGACTGCCAGGCGATCATCAGTTTTCATAACAAATCCAACCAAAATAAGCCATCAAGGGTAAGGTGGATCAATTTCGTGGATTTCATTACTGGTACAGGAATTCAAATACACTTCGAACATATAGACGGCAAATTAAATGTTCTAGTCGATGCCCTTTCTCGGCTTACCGCAAATCTTATTACAACAGAAGAAGTCCCTAATTTCATGATAGAGAACCTTCAGACCTTAGAAGATGCCATTGAAGAAACTAAGCACGCACCGATGAAGGTTATTCAGAAACTAAGTGCGACAATCCATTCAATGAGTAACTTCCTGACGATACCAACACATGAAGAAGCTGCAAAGGCTCTCTTCTCCTGGGATGATGAAATCCAGGAGATAATTGAGGACAATGAATCTGCTATTGAGACAGTTATGGAAGAGGGGCTCATATACAGGTATGAATATCAACCCTATGAACCAAATCCTAATCCACCAAGAAGATGGGAAGACATCCCTTATTGGGATGAGTATGAGGAGATTGAGGGCGTAATACTAAGGGTAGCCCGATATGAAGAATATCTTGACGGAAATAACCCTTTTTATCCGGAAGAACGCCCAGAAGACAACAGGGTATTACACCAAGAAAGACCTGAAAGCTCAAGAAAGTATGAACAACCAGAATGCTCACGCGCCAGACAACAGGAAGAGACTAGAGCAGAACTTGAAAAAGAACTGAGCTTGTTCAAGCAAGCTATGAATGAAATGTATGAAGAGGGAGTGGAATTTTTCTCCCAAGAATTCATCAAGTCCCAAGGATTTACCAAGCGTCTAGAGCGAGATTACGACACCCTCAGAAAGGGAAAGTATCCCGCCGAAGATTAAATGAAAAGGGAAGTTGGGGGAAGCGAAAACCCCCTTAACAAATGTTCGCAGATTATCTTAATTAGTTTTTCTATTTTTGCAGAATGATTTTTGATACATTAAAGGAACTCGTGACAATGAACCACACCGAGCAAAATGCCAAAAAGGACATCACGGTAGCTCAGCGCCGGGCAGTCCTCAGCGGAGCAACTGGTCTAGAGGAACTGGAGCGCCTTACTGGGAAGTTAATGTTCAGATATCCAAGAACGGCTGACCAACAACGCAAATGGGCAAAAGTGATTCATGAGATTCATCATGCTCAGACAATTAAAGCCACCGACGAAGTAGGAAAATTATTAGCCATAGCCCATCTCCAAAAGGCTAGGCTTGAACAAGAATTAGGAAAAGGCCAGTGGATAAACAAAAGAGGCCCAATAAGAAGCAACTGGGCTGAAGATGCATTAGGACCCATTCACCATCACATCAACAACCTAACAATGTGTCACAAGATGCTCTGCAGCAGCAGAGAAAGTAACATCCACTAAGGCGAGGCGATAAGAACGAATCCCAGGCGATAAGAACGAATCCAGAAAGGACGACAATTATTCCGCCGAAGATTAAATGAAAAGGGAAGTTGGGGGAAGCGAAAACCCCCTTAACAAATGTTCGCAGATTATCTTAATTAGTTTTTCTATTTTTGCAGAATGATTTTTGATACATTAAAGGAACTCGTGACAATGAACCACACCGAGCAAAATGCCAAAAAGGACATCACGGTAGCTCAGCGCTGGTAGAGGGGAGCTACCAAATTATGATTTTTTCCTCTCCTAATTCTCAAGCCACCCCTTAATCCCTAATATTTTTTTTCCTTTTCCTCCTCAGCTTATGCGAGCGCTCATGTGCTCGACATCACGCCGACGCCACATCACTCACACGAAGCCACGCCAGCGCCCGCGTCTTCAAGAGCAGCGGCCCGCCAGCGCCTGCGTCTTCAACTCTGCCCGCCTGCGTCTATTTCTTCAATTTTTGTCAAATCTGGTCTTCAATTTTTGTTCGAATCTCTGCTTCCTGTCGCGGCGCGCCTTCTGTTGCAACACCTTCGTGACGTGTCTACATCTTGCTGCAGCTCTTCTCCTCCAGCATCGCCTCCGTTACCTGGTTATCTCCTTGCGCGTTGATTTTTTTTATTCTCGCTGCATTGTACTCGTCGGAAATTTATACTCGCCGAATTTGTGATTTTGTTGTTGATTTTTTTATTCTCGCTGCATTGTACTCACTGAAAATCTATACTCGCCGAATTTGTGATTCTGTTGCTACTTTTCTCCTCTAGATATCAGTTGTTGTTCATCTTCTTACCGAATCAAGTTCAACTTTTGAACTTGTTGAATTTGTTAGACTCCATTGGCTCCCGCGTCTTAGTGACTTCTCATCCGATCCAGATTTCTATTCTTGGGTGATTTCTATTCACTCATCCTTTATTACTTCGTTATTTTTATCATATCAAATTTTCTTTTGAAAAAAAAAGAAAAAAAGAGGAGCAAAAAAAGAAAAAGAAAAAAGAGGCTCCTCTGTTCTTTATTATGTCATCATCCTCTTTGGACATATTTTCTTCGACTGTTGCCCCCATCAGTATGTCATTGACAGGCCCCATGGTCATCACATCCAAAAAATTGAATGACAAAAATTATATTTCATGGTCTGCTGTAGTTGAGGTGTGGTTTATGGGGCAAGGACAATCTGATCTTCTTACTAAAACATCTTCAGATATTGATGAGGTCAATCGGGCTGTATGGGCTAAATTGGGTGCTCAGCTTTTGACGCTCCTCTGGCAATCTATTGATCCCTCAGTTAAAGGAATTTTTCAAAGCATTCGCACTTGTTGTGCTACATGGGAGCGTGCTCGTAGCTTATACATGAGTGACCTCTCTCGCTCTTATGATATGATTGGTAGACTCTATTAGTTGCGACAAACAAATGAGGATATGATCACACATGTTGGTCGTTACCAGGCGGTGGCGACAGAGTTCAGCGATTTATTAGAGGTTATTTCAGATGTGAGGGTCATGCGTGAGCGCATTGATAAGTTTCTCACTATTTTCTTTCTCCATATAGTGCGACCTGAATATGAACCAATCCGTGAAACAATAGATTGTGGGAGGGGGGGGGGAGCACCTTACCTACCCTTGATGACACCTATGGGAGGATGGTTCGTGCTGCTACTATTCCACTATCTTCTACGGCGTCTGAGAGTGATAGATCTGCTCTTGTTGTCCAATCTCCGTCTTATCAGTCTCGTCCTACTTATCAGCCTGGATCTGGAAGGGGTCGTGGTGGACGTGGTCGTGGTTCTGGTCAAGGTCACCTTCAGTGCACTCACTATGGGAAGAAAGGTCATGATAAGGACCATTGTTATTCCTTACATGATTATCCCCCTGAGCATTCATCTCACACTGTTGGTTTAATACAGTCTGAGCAGCCATCTTCGGACGGTATTCTAGGCAGTTAGCCACGATCCACGATCACTATTTCATCAGATGAGTACACTCGGTTACTTCAGTATCAGCCTGCTCAGATCTCACAGTCACAACCAGCCTCTTCTTTTCTTCACAAAGGTACTCCTACTACATATCTATCGCATACTTCTAGTGGACACCCTTGGATTTTAGATTCGAGAGTATCTGATCATATGTCTGGTAACATTTTTGCCTTCTCTAACTTAGCCACCCCCATTTCCTCCACCATGGTCACTTTTGCTGATGTGTCATTCTCATCGGTTAAGAGCATTGGCCACGTCTCACCCACATCCTCCCTACCACTCAAACACGTCCTTTATATACCTCAGTTTCCCTTGAGTTTACTTTCGATTAGCAATCTCACTCAAGATCTGCATTGTTTTATAATATTTACTTCTGATTCTGTTTCTATTCAGGATTCTTGGATTGACAGGGTGATTGGCACAAGGCATGAGTCTCGGGGGTTATATCATTTGGTCGTGCCTTCCTCATCAGCATTGGTGGTTGACTCTGTGTTACAGATTCATAGTCAGCCGGGACATCCTCACCTGCAGAAGCTGAAAAAGATGTGTCCTCGTCTCTCTTCCATTTCTAGTCTTGAGTGTGAGTCGTGTCAACTGGGTAAATATTCATGGTCTTCCTTTCCTCGTAGTCCTAATAAACATGCATTGGCACATTTTTCTCTTGTTCACTCTAATATTTGGGGTCCTAGTCGTCTTTCTTCTAAGTTGAGTTTCAGATATTTTGTTACTTTCATAGATGGCTACTCTCGTATGACGTGGTTATTTCTAATGAAAGATAGATCTGAACTCTTTTATGTATTCTCTACTTTCTATGATGAAATAAAAACTCAATTTGGTATTTCTATTCGTGTCATGCGCAGTGATGATGCAAAATAATATTTTTCAAATTCCTTCCGATCTTTCTTCTCTACACGGTCTTCTCCACCAGTCTTCATGTCCACATACTCATCAGCAGAATGAGATTGCTAAATGGAAGAATCGTCACTTAGTTGAGATAACTTGTACTCTTCTATTGCACATGGGTGTACCATTGCATTTTTAGGATGATGATATGCTCACGACTCATTATCTTATTAACATGATGTCATCTTTTGTTCTTCATGACTAAATTCCCTTTAGCATTCTCTTTCCTCGTGATCCCCTATATAGTCTTCCTCCTTGTGTGTTATAGATGTACTTGTTTTATTCATCACCTTTCCTTGGGCAAAGACAAGTTATCTCCAAAATCCATTAAATGTGTCTTTCTGGGTTATTCACGTTTGCAGAAGGGTTATCGTTGTTACTCATCTGAGCCGCGACGTGGCTTTGTCTCTGCTGATGTGACTTTCTTTAAGTCTACACCGTTTTTCTTAAACTAGTCTACCACACCTGAGTTGGTTACTGAGGTCCTTCCCATTCCTGTTCCATTGTCTCTTCCAAAGATCACTGAGGTCACATCTCATCCGACTGCTAAGGATACACTGCCCCCCAGGCGAGAACCCATTCAGTTCTTTACTCGTCGTGCTCCTTCAGAAGCAGCTCGACCCCCCTATCTGACTCCGCTGTCCTACCTGGTCCCACGGCAGTTCCGAATCCTTCCCCACTCTCTAATCTTGATCTACCTATTGCTTTCAGGAAAGGAAAGGTATCTGTAAGTGTTCCACTTCTTATCCTATATCTAACTAGTCGATAACCCGCGCGTCGCGCAACTATATATATATAATTTAAATATAATTTTTTAAAAAGGAATTGTTCTTAATTATCTAATATTACTTGATTAATATTATTTTATCACAATTAAAAAAAATTACATTGCAAATTATATAAATATATATGATATTTATTATTACTCTTAATTATTTGAGTATAAATATTATTATATGACAATATAATTTAATTTTGATAATTTAATTTTTTATTAGTTTTAAAATTTATATAAAAGTAAAAATTTTTACGAATAAATATTAAATAACAAAAAAGTGAAGTACACTCTACCAATGAAAACTGTATTAGCATAGATAATTTATTTTAAAATATGAAAATTTAAATTATATAATTTTTCTTCGTAAATATACACAAAATGATATTTCAAAAATAGAAAGTTAATAAAGAATAATTTTATACGTAAAAAAATATTTTGAACAATTACCTAGTAAATATGTGATTATTATCATAAAAAAATATGGTCAAAGAATTAACGTAGAAAAAAATATAAAAATAAAATAAAATAAATAATTAAAAAGAGTAAAATATTAATAAAATATAAATATGAAATCAACATTAATATTTTGCTTCTTATATAATCATACATATTTATTCTAAAATATATTTATTTATAGAAAGTAATTTTTAATTAAAAAATCTTCATTGTAACGATATATTGATTTAAAATGTCAAATTAATTACAACAAATTTATATAGATTTCAACAATCAAAATATATATAAAAAAACAATTACAAAATTAGTAATATTTTTATGGATAAAAATTAAATCTAATATATATATATATAATTTAACAAAATAAAACAAATTAGATATTAAAAAAAATTAAACCAATTTGTATCTGGAATATATATTGTAATTACTAAAATTATATAGTTTAGAAAAAAAGAATTAAATCAATTGTACCAGTATAATATTATATTATTTTATTTTCAAAACATGTGAAGACAAAAATAATTAAAAATATATGAATGTATCTTTTGTTTCAGTTTAAATTGTAATATTATTTGGGTTTTACATCATATCTTTCTTTTGAACAACATGCTAATTTAGAATTACCTATAATTATTAATATTCAATGTCTAATTTAACTTTTAACTTTGGGGTCAAAATTAGGTATAAGATGGATTAACCTACTTGTTTGATTTCCAAGAAAATGACACCAATGTATATAGTGATGAAATGAATATGGAAAATAATTAAGAGCATGCCTTGAGAAACTCAAGAATTGGGTGCAAACTCATAATTGCTAAGTGGACCTCTTAGAAATCTGATGCTGACTTGAGCTCATCCATCTGCACCAAAATAATTCCACATAAAAACAAATTAATTTATTGCGAAACCGATCAATATTACTCGTGTATCAATGCTTCAACAATAGTTAAGCTTTCGTTGAGAAAACAAATTAATCCTCAATTACACAGAATGGATTGTCAAAGCCAATATGAGCTACATGCTTCACATCTGTTGGGTACCCGGTACCGTATTTCCATCTCATGTTCCTTCTGACCTGCAAGAATAAAATCCCCACATCCAAATCCTAATTTAGTCAAAAAAACATAAGTAAGAAGAAGTAGAAGATCAAGATGTACCAAAGATTTGGGAGATGTATCTGATTCCCTTGAGGATCCCGTTCACAGGAGGGCAGCTCAAAAACAGAAACAGGGCTTAGCTGCTTCAAATCATCGATTTTCATCATCTTCCATGGATTAGCCACCCCTTCCAAACCCCCTAGAGTGCTAACGCCCGAACAGGAGACCTTCTTGTTGTCCATCGTGTCACTCTTGCTTCCTTCTGCATTGGAGAAACGCCTTCCTCGCAGCCATCAGATTCAAAAGTTTGGCGAGCAAATACTTGAGCAGTTGACATTTCCTCCACCTTCCTCTTCCTGAAGCCGTTGCTCAAGAGAATCTGCAGCTTCTTGCAGGCATTCACGGGCCAACAAAGGTCATAGCATGGGAAGGGATGAAGCCTTTCTCCAGTAGGTAACTATAAACTTCCAGAGAAGAACCTCTCGGAGTAGCCTTTCTCCAGAAGCTATAAACTTCCAGAGAAGAAGAAGAAGTGGACATATCGTACCTGGCGAAATGCTGAGCATACTAAGAAGACAGAAGGTAAGCGCAGAACGTAAAGCTCTGTGAAGATGATAGTGATCAAATCTCAAACACGGGAGAAATGGTAGCGGGTTCTTACACAAAAAGAAAGGAAATGTAGTCTTTCATCACACTAATCAGAAAACAATCGACAATTACAATGTATCATATCTTAACCTTTTATACAGAGCAGAAGCTCCATAAGCTTCTAGTGAGACATCTACCATTCAAATATTCATAACAACTAATACAGAAAACAAAGCATAAGAGAATATTTCGTTTTTACTTATTGTTGATGTGACTTTCCCATGCATTGTATAAATTGTTCCAATAAGAGGAACACGGTTCTCCATCAGGTCGGTCCCCGATCTCCATGTCCACTTTTGCCACTCTGCCTCCATCGCGTAGTCCCTCTTCATCACCAAAATTCGATGCATGTGATACTTTTGACCTTCAAATCAGCTTCAGCATGCAGCAACAATTGATGAAGATCAAGATATAACAGTTTAATTACTTCATTGGCGAATTGCGTCAGTGGCGCCACGTATCGGTTTCGTAGGCCAACCCTACAAGAAAACAACCATGAGAGCTAAGCTCAATATAGGCATTACTCTATCTAGTTACCGACATTTCTGAGATAGCATTGTGTGGAAGAAGGTGCCGAAGGATGATTGTAGTAAGGCAAAGTCCCATCAGCGGTAACCACCATGTCACGCTGCTTGAATGTTGATGAGAAGCTGAGCATTTGCTCTCCATTAGGAAAGAGAGGATGAGAGTTGGATCTGAGGAGGAAAGGAGCTGCCTTTGTGGGTGCTGTCACCAATGGCTCAGACCTGGCCATCTTGAGTGATCTCCAATCATGGTTCCCGAGGTCAGCAACTTCAAGCTTGTCATGATTCTCAAAAATGAAACCAAAGAGACCACTTTGGCTGCTGACTTGAGTGTCGAAGGTAGGGGTGGCAATTTTATCCGCATCCGCTAACTAAAAACCGCATCCGCACCGTATCCGATCCATATCCGCAAGTAAAAATGGATATGGATACGGATATGGATTTAGAAAACTTATATCCGCGCGGATATGGTGCGGATACGGATATGGCTGTGGATCCGCACCGTATCCGCACCGTATCCGCACCGCCTATCCGCGTCTCTGAATTACTATTTTGCCCATATAAGTTATTAATATATATAAGATCTCTATGGTAATTTCATGTCAAGATGAATTTTGAAGTATATTATATATTTATTTTGGATCAATGAATTGGTAATTTATTGATTTTTTTAATCAAATATAATATTTTAATATTTTTTTATTAAATACGGTGCGGATACGGATGCGGTGCGGATATCCGTATTTGAAGCGGTGCGGATATGGATATCCATATTCACATCTGTGGCGGATACGGATGGGCGGATATGGAGTGCGGTGCGGATACGGATAATCCGTATCCGCACCGTATCCGCTCCGTTGCCAGCCCTAGTCGAAGGGAGGCAGGGAGGAGGAGAAGAGGCCACCTGCCTCAGAATGGCACCTGCTTAGCCGTCCATGCCCAGCAGTCCACCGAAGTCCATCTCCTCCGCCGCTGCCGGAGCCCGTTGCTATATTCCAGTTGAGTAGCTCATGAGAGGGGATGATGAAGCATTTTTAAGGTGGAAGAAGCAAGTGAGGGACGGATAGGAGCTCAGAAAACCAAACTGGTTTTCTTTTTGGACACCACGTGGACGAAACCCCATATGCATATGTGAAGGCGACGACGAAGAAAATATTTTATTTATTGAGAATACGTACATGGCGACCTCCATTGCGCCGACTCCTCCTCAAGTTCCAGGATGTTTTACTTTAAAATTGGAGAAGGAAGATCTTGAAACCGCATATAGAGTAATTGCTGTAAATTAAGGAGTGTAAATTAAAGATAGGGACGTGGGGAAGTAATTTAGAGAGAAGTGTAACCGCTCTAATTAAGGAGACAGAAGACTAAGAGAAAAGCAATAATTTAAAAAAAAAGAAATTTGAGAAAGCGCCACGTGAAGAAGTTGAGGACGTGGGAGAAAAAATTACGTGCAATTAAAAGAATGTGGGATTTAATAAACCGCCTGGTGGAGGAAGAGAGAGACAAGTGAAGCATTAAATACAAAGAAAAAAGTGGGGCATTAAACCAAGAGAGAGAGAGAGGCAAGTTTATTTAAATTAAAAAATATGAAAAAAAACTTAAAATTGACATGTCAGCGAACAAAGCTTTTGAAGATGCCACGTGGCAAGTTTGTATCTTGCTTATATATATATATATATATATATATATATATATATATATTATGTTTGCTACGATGTCTTATCTCCTGAGTATTGTGATTTTATCACTACTCTCTTCGATATTTCCTTACCTCAGACTGTGTCAGGTGCTCTTTCTGATTCGGGGTGGCGCCAAGCCATAGTTGATGAGATGACTGCATTGCACTCCAATGGCACGTGGGAGCTGGTTCCTCTTCCTTTTGAAAAATCCACTATTGGTTGCAAATGAGTCTTCATTGTCAAGACGACTCTTGATGGCTCTATTGATCGACTTAAGTCTCGGTTGGTAGCCAAAGGATACACACAGCAACATGGTGGCGACTACTTGGATATTTTTTCTTCAGTTGCTAAAATTGCTTCCGTGCGTCTCCTCCTCATACTTGCAGCTATTTCTAGTTGGCGACTTCATCAGCTTGATATAAAGAGTGCATTTTTGCATGATGATCTTGATGAGTAGGTATAAATGGAGCAACCTTGAGGTTTTGCTGCTCAGGAGGTATATATTGTTTACGTGGACGATATCATTATTACTAAGTTGAAATCTAATTTACACTAGTAGTTTCAAACTAAAGATTTGGGTGACTTAAAATATTTTCTTGGCATTGAAGTAGCTCGATTAGGGGGAGCTATCTATATCTCCTAGAGGAAGTATGTGTTTGACATGCTACAGGAGGCTGGCACGTTGGGGGCACGACCAGTGGACACTCCCATGGACCCGAATACAAAGCTACTGCCAGGACAAGGGGAGCCTTTAGCTGATCCAGGTCGCTATCATAAATTGGTAGACAAGCTAAACTACCTTACAATTACAAGGCCTGACATTTCCTTTGCTGTAAGTGTAATTAGCCAATTCCTTGATTCACCGTGTGAGGGTTATTGGGAAGCTACACTAAAAATTCTTCGTTATCTCAAGGATGCACCAGAAAAAGGTTTCTTATATAGTGACCGAGGACACATACATGTGACAGGTTACTGTGATGATTGGGTTGGCTCACCTACTGATCGTCGATCAACATCCGAATATTGTGTAATGCTTGGTGGCAATCTAATCTCATGGAAAAGTAAGAAGCAGACTGTTGTGGCTAGGTCTAGTGCAGAGGCAGAATATAAGACTATGACCCTTGTAACATGTGAACTAATATGGCTCAAGCAATTTATGAGGGAACTTGGTATTACTCAAGTAGAACAATGAAGATATTTTGGGATAATCAAGCAGTCATACATATTGCCTCTCATCTTGTGTTTCATGAAAGGACAAAAATTGTCATTTCATTAGGGAGAAGGTGCAATCCAAGGAAATTGTCTTGTCACTTGTGAGTTCCAATGAAGCTGATATCTTAACTAAGTCTTTAGGAGGTCCAAGAGTGATTTATATATGTAACAAGTTGGGCATGCATGGTATATTTGTTCCAACTTGAGGGAAAGTGGTAAGGGACCTAAGTGTAAATATATTATATTCTTGGACTATAGTGTAATTGACCTAGTATTATATATATTGGTAGGGAGGAGCTACCAAATTATGATTTTTTCATCCCCTAATTCTCACGTACTCAAACATGACTTGAAACTTAGAAATTGGATTGACTTGACTAGAACAAGCTATAACTTAGTCGAAGCACTTAGTTGGGAATTAAGCCTCAGATTGACATATATGATTGTATATGCTTGTGTCATGATCGTGTCGTCAGATGTATATTCATGCATGAATATGTAAGTTCACATATGAATATATACTCAAACATGACTTGAAACTTAGGAATGAGATTGAATTGACTAGAACAAGTTATAACTTAGTCGAAGCACTTAGTCGGGAATCAAGCCTCAGATTGACATATATGATTGTATATGCTTGTGTCATGATCGTGTCGTCAGATGTATATTCGTGCATGAATATGTAAGTTCACATATGCAATATATTCTTGTTATCCAAAGCAGATTAATCCTGTATCTCTATAATGTGATGATGATACGCATTATACTTTGTCACCTTTTTCTTGTGAGTTTATTGCTTTCATTAACTATGACATGTTTCAATTATCTTAATGTCAATTTTACAAAAGAATTATATGTACATGAAAATTTTGGAAAGAAGTGGCCTTATGCACAATGCCATGCCTATATAGGGTTTGGTTGGAGAGGGTCAATTTAATGCTAACTTTTGAAAAAATAATATAAATACAACATGTTCTATATATATTTGTAATGGTCAAGTTAAGAAATATTTATAAGGCTTTATGATCATTAGGGGTGGAAATAGGCCATGCAATCTGTGGCCTGACTTGTATTTGACCTAGCCTAGCCTATTTTAAAAATAACCTAGACCTAGGCTTATTTCTAGGCATGTTTTTCTTATTAGGCCACGCCCAGGCTCAATAGCTGTAAAGCCTATTGAGCCTGATAGTTCGGCCTGGGTCTGTTAAGGTAGTATATATAATATATAATAAATATATAATATTATTAGTTTATTATATATTTACACAATATATAATAAAATATATATTTTAATTTAATAAAATAATAACTATTGTTGTTATATTTAAATTTGTTGTTATGATTTTTTAATTAAAACATGAAAGTAGGTTTTATAAACATATTTTAGGCTTTATAAACAGGTCACAGGCCAGGCCTATGAACAGACTAGGCTCGGATCGAAAAAATAGCCTATAACAGGTCACAGATCAGGCTCAGGTCAATTTTTTACTATACAGGTCTGGTCTGTTTTCACCCCTAATGGTCATCATCTGGGAGACTAGGACATCTCCTAAATGCTCATTGTACTTCACAATAAGTTTATTTTTTGTGGTTTTGTAGGATAGCTACATTAGAATGTGATTGTCTATTTATATTGTTTAGAACTAAAGATATCCAAGCATATGCCTATTTTTTTGCTGAAATATGAAAGCATTGTTTGTGATGGACCGATGAGTGTTGCATCTGATTGTAACTTCGTAACTCACTTTATAAATAAGAGTGATGCAACTTAGTTTTTCTATACAAGCAGTTTGTAATTTTATTTGTACTCTTTGGCTTATAAACTTGGATCATAATTTGGTACAGTTGCTTGTGAGCTGTAGTGAATGACACAAGCTGCAAGGTTGAATCTGAGACTGCAGAAGGAACTTAAGCAGCTAGTGTCTGACCCACCTCATGGAATTTCACTACATTCTCTATATGATAATCCAGACCAATCATCATTGTCAGTACTTAATATTGAGGCTCGTAATTTTCATCTTCTTTGAGCCATTTTAATGTTAGGTTTCATGTGATGCAGCTTCATGACTGATTTTACTAATTGCTGGAATACATGGATTGAAGGACCTAAAGAAACTATATACTCCAAGGCATTTTTATTGTCAAGATCCAGATTCCTGAAGGTGTCTGATAGTTTTGTTATATTTGTTGGCTTAAGGAATGCTTTCCAATTTTTGTATTATTTGTTTATCTGTGTAAATTTTTGTTAATAATATTGTAGTTTTTGTGAAATGCAGATATCCCAAGCAAGCGAAAATTAGTGTTTTCTGTTAATAACAATGATTTTAAAATTTTGAGTAATTTTGAGCTAAAAAAATATGAATAGCAAATAAAGCTATTTGTAACAAATGTGGGGGCAAATTAGTTTTTTCTTTCGTATTATAGGACCCCAAAATGCAAGAAAGATTACCAAAAAATAATAACAATCTAACTATAATTATGCCAAAATGTGCCAACCAAGTCGAAGAAATTGATCATGGGTAGCCAGGCATTAGGTATGATAATTCATGAACCAAACAAGTGCAACTAACCCAGCCCAATATTAACCAAGTCCGAATCCCGGTCAATTTATTGGTTCAATTGGACCGGGCTTGGTTTGATCCATACCCGTCCTCATCCAAATGCCGGTTTCCAGAAACCCAAAACGAAACCGGTAATGCTAGAAGAGCCGGCGACGACCACCGAAGCGGAAGCATTCGCCGCGGCGGATCCCGAGTTGCATCTCTCCGACACCGATCCCCGGCCGGCGATGCCCCTTCTTCCCTCGGAGGGGATGACGGCGTCCCCCGTCGTCCGTTTCCCGATTGTTCCCCTCATTCGCCTCATTGGGGCCGCCGCCGCCTCTCTGGTTATCACCTGGGCCGTCTATTTCCGCGGAGGGCTTGCCCTAGTCTCCGACAACAAGGATCTCATCTTTAACGTAATCCTTTTTCTTATCTCTTTTGGATTCATATTGTGCTCCTCTCTGTTTTCATTTGTTGTTGCCGAATTGAATTTTAACTGCCAGTACATAAGCGTAATGTATAACCGATAATGATACTGTTCTCATTTATTTATTTATTTTATTTCATTTTTATACAAAGGATTATATAAGCTGCAAATTACTACTCATGGATTGGTTACTCAAAGAAGGAACGAATATGCTCGTCTTAGGGAATAGAAAGCGACTGCCGTAGTTGGTATATTGTTCTTGTTTTCCAATCGGTCAGAATTATGTATTTGCATACTCTTCTACTTAATCACCAACAAGACTTTCTAAATTCTTTGCTGAATATTCAATTAGTTGTGTGACTTATGACTTCAAGATAAAATTGTCAATATCGGTTCGAAGTTCTGATTGAAGAAATAGAGGGATAAAAAGTTAGTTTGGCAGTACTGAAGCAATAGATTAGTCTTGTCTATAGTAGGGAGTCTTATAAAGACCCTTATTAGTTTGATTCTAGTAAGATATCTAGATTCTCATTGAGACTGGACTTGAGAGTGATGAAAAGATGTGCAAACAGAGTAGGAAATAATTTCTTTTTGAAAGACAGAGAGGTTTTAATTGCTTAGAGGAGGACAATTGACATGTATGATTGACAGCAGATTAGTGGTGGAATGAAATATGGTATCAATACCTAAATATGTTATTGCACTTAAAAAAGAATTTGTGAATTGATGCTTCTGCTCTAAGTAACTTTGGATTAAGAGGACTCCTACATCGAGCTGATTGAGGGGCGTCAGTTTGTCACCACTTGACTTTCGGATTAAGAGGACCCCATTCGCCTTTGACATTAGAATTGGTTTAACTTTCCCTAGCTCATCCAACCATGCATCTTTCTAAGTTCCACATGCAATTTGAACCTCAACTCAAAGTAAAATGTAATTTACCACTTCTTACAACAAAATTGGATCACCATGCAAAGCCTTGAGAATTACCTGGAGATGAGCACATTAGAATTCAATGTTCACTTATCTAAATTTAAGGGAACCTTCGTTCAAGTTCTTCTTGACCTAGAGATCAATTCAAAAAGAGAAGACAAAGATACTGGGGATCTTTTGAGCACAGCTGGAAATGCTAGTCCAATTTGGTTTGGACTTTGGTTTCAAGTTCTAGCTCTTAGGGTCTAAATCAGTTGATGAAGAGATGATGGAATACTTGGAGTTAATCATGTAGTCATTTTAAAATCAAATGGTAGGTTAATAGGTTTCCTCCAAAGAAAAAATAATGATTGTATGCTAAAAAAGGGTGAACATGTAGCAAGGAGAAAATTTGTGCTGACTATGCAGATATAATGTCTAAAATAGATGGTTGTATACCTACAGTAACCCCAATAAAATGAGAAAAAAGTCATTTAAATTAGTATAAGAACATTTTTATCCAAGAAGCACCAATGTTCAAAATGGTGTTAGTTATGTTGTGTGCTTTTGTTAGGCTATTATAATCTAGTTTAGTGTGCTACTCATCAAGACTAAAGTACTCCTGCTTGTCTTCGTCCACGTTTAATTTATCTAGATAGCTGAATTGCTAGAATTCCAAAGTTGGCAAATATTCTATCAGCATGCCATCTTGTGATCACTTCATTTATAGTGTATGAATGAAAGAATTAATGGATATTTGAGCACGAGCTTTTGCTCTGCAATTTTCCTGAAGCCTTTACTGGCCAACTTCTACAAGAGCAGGAGCCCTTTTGCATACTTAGGTATATATGTCGTAGATCTGTTTGTCTAGATTCTTGTAGTCTATAGAAAAATTTACACTTCTTCAATGGGTCCATGAAGAACTGTAGAATATTCCCTTTTATCTTATTTGAAATGTACACAAATCAGATATAAACAGAATTGATAATTAATCTGGAAATCCCGCTTCTACTATAAGAATTATGTGACATTTCATGCCCATATCATTTTGTCCCAATATCAGCTACACCAATCTCAACTAATTATATAATTTACTGTTTGGTGAACTATATTATTGTATACTATAAAGTATAAACCATAGGGTCTCTCTATTATGAGCTAAAAGATTGAATGATGCTTCTAGGTTCATCCGGTGATAATGGTGGTTGGATTTGTACTTCTGAATGGTGAAGGTATCAAGTTTTCCTCCTAGTCATACTTTTTTACATAAATCAGTCAGCTTTCAGCTGATTCTAGATTTTCTGCTCATTCTTGCACATAATATTATCATAGAATTGTTAGCTTTGGAAAAGTGATGGCATGTCTTTTGCTTCTTTATAAGATACAGTGATTTTGTATTATTTCTGATAGGTGAAAGGATAATGCAGATTTCTTACAATATAGAACTGCTCAATTGATGTATTTGAGTTATGAACTTATGATAATAGGAACCTTATCATGAGACAACTGTTAACAGAACCTACTTTGTCAATCATTACTTGGAAATTTTCTTATACATGTCTTATTTTCCACAAGTGAAAAATAAAGTATCTCTGATCTTCCACAAGTAACATAGATTTAATTTGGTTTCTTTTGTGTTATCCTATTCCACTTCCAGTTCTAAATATTTGGTCATTATTGCAACTTACCACTTCTGAATTCTGATGATAAGCAACATTTCCCCCTAACATTTTCAATTTTAAGCTTTTCTGCACCTGTCATGGTCCTTTATAACAAAATTTATTCTCTTCTATTATTTTTAAAACAGTATATGATGCTAAGAAATATTATATAATGATGTCTGTTTTAGTATTATTTTACTGTAATTGTACTTAAATGTTGTAACCATCAACTTCATGCTGATAATGGCAGCTATATTAGCATACAAGACATTGACAGGAACCAAGAATTTCAAAAAGGCAGTGCATCTTACAATTCAATTTCTTGCCCTATGTTTGGGAATTATTGGTGTTTGGGCAGCTTTAAAGTTTCATAATGACAAGGGCATCGATAACTTCTACAGCTTGCATTCTTGGTTGGGTCTAACATGTCTTCTACTGTTTGGCATTCAGGTGTTTCAATGCTCCTTTAACTATTTTTTCCCTTCATTTCATTATTTCTCTCATAGTCAAAAGTGATTTTACCTTTCTCTTTGTGCAGTGGGGTATTGGATTTGTTACCTTCTGGTATCCTGGAGGCTCAAGAACTAGCAGAGCTTCCCTGCTTCTCTGGCATGTATTTTTTGGATTGTATATTTATGGTCTTGCTGTTCTTACTGTTGCTACTGGCCTCCTAGAGAAGGCTACTTTTCTTCAAAGTAGCAGTATACTATCTCACTACTCGAATGAGGCTTTTTTAATCAATTTCTTAGGTATTTTGATTGTCTTCCTTGGCGGCCTTGTTGTTCTAGCTGGATATGTAAAACCCGATGCATATAGAGGAGTTTCGGAGTAAGATAAGGTTCAGCATTTTATTTTATTTTATTTTATTCACCTAGAATTTGTTATCAGGGTAGATGTTTTTAATTACCATCTTATGAATGTATTTGTGAATTAGATTCTGTAAGAGCAATATGTGATCCCTCTTCGTTGTTTAACTATCATTAACTTTAGTGTTCAAAATATTGGACAATATTTTTACATATTTAATTTATTATTTTATATTACAATTATGAATAATCATGTATAATTAGTTGTATATCTTTGAAGACTTATGATCTAAAGTCTTTTAGACCCAAAATTTTAATTTAAAGTAAAAAACTTGAGTTTATGATCATAATTCATAACAAAAGTAAAATAATTTAAAATGCTTTTGTAAATTATCCAAAATATATTATACTTAACTCATATTAGGCTTTTAAATATGTTAAATTTGCACAAGTAGTTAGGCTATTAAAAAATTTAAATCAAGAGTCTTTATTTTAATCTTAAAATTTTGTGGTATGATGTTGTGCTTTTGGGGATTTCCTAAAAAATAATTTTATTTTAAGAAATTTGCTCTATATTCAATGATAACAAAGAAAAGGTATGACTAGATGTTGTAGCTGGAAATAAAGTCCTTCAGATGCAACACAGTGGTAGGGTGACTAGGTCCATGTATGCCCATCCCCAGCCCATGTGTGAAATTGGGTCCAAAAGCTGAGATTGACATTTTTGAGTCATTGAAGGTGCAAGATAGGACTGGACTAGTACTTGTCAATTGTCTCTCTAACTTTGCATCTAGAGGGTTTGCTCTTAATGACCTGATGCTGACTGTTCATGCCCATGCCATATCATAATTCATTCATAAAGATGAAAAGGAGGGTTGGTACCAAGTTAATCAATTTTTGATGCATTCAATGAAATAGAAAGCTTTTTGATGTTGACTGTTTTGATCTAGCAAAGCATCATACCAGCTTTGATTTTAAATTTTAATTATTGGCCATTAGAGCTCATTGGTGCAAGTTTTTCAGTCAATTTGTAGTATATGCATTGAAGGAGGCAAAAACAATCATATGCTTCTACAATAGGGCCACTAACATAGTTTTAAGAGTGTTCTAGTCTACCAATAGTTCATCTTTCATTTAATAAGATCCAAACTTAAAACAAAAATATTTGTCACCATCAGAACCTTGATTTGCTTAGGCCAAGTCTTCCAGAATTCAACCAAAAATTCGTCAATATATGCAGTAGATCTCAATGTGCCCCAGACAATTCTGTACAAGTTTATTACTTGAGTACTACATTTATGTCAACTTGAGTTCCAGAACAGGGGAGAGCAGTTTGTTCCTATTAAATCATCCACTTTAGGGACTATTGTGATTAATATTATAATATCCATGATAAAATGAACCCCAAACCACTTGACTGATCATAATCAATCGGTTAATTCTAATTAAATGAACTTTAGGAATTATTCAATTATTTTATTGTTCCTTAATCTCATTTAAAGAAAAGAAAATATTTGAAGTTTCATCTGGCAAACATGTATTTACATAAAATTGAGTGGATGGAACATGAAATGGAATTGGAGAATGAGCCATAATTAGACCCTGCAGAATAATAAAGAGCTCATTGCCCAGGTGGTAAGGACCACCAAATGGTTGATTTCCCCTACTTGATACTTTGTAATCATTCTTACATTGCTGATGCATCCAATAATTAGGAGATGATCTCGTTATTTCTATCTGTATATTATAGAAATATAATGGTTAATTATGATCAACAAATTACCAGAGAGAGAGAGAGAAATGATATTTTTGTTCAAGTTCATCATTAATTATTATGAAATCAAACAACACCATTTTGAAATCAGGAATCATATTTGTACTTGGCCTGATCTTTTACATAATGTTGCCGCTTCACGTGGTGATCATTTTGTCCATAACTATGATTTTTTCATTATTTCTCATTATATACTCTAATAATAATATACTTATTTTACTGTCTAATATTATCAGTAGAAAGGAAGTTTATTATTATTATTATTAACTATGCTGGTTATGAAAGAAATTTTGAGAAAATTTTTGATAAAAGTATGCATTATTTTAAATTTACTCTTTTCTGAGGGTTTTCTTCAACTTTTTCAAATGATATAATTATTTGTTTCACGGTATAGAATAAAATAATAAATAAAGAATAATTGAATAAAAAAATTATCTCTTATTTTATTTTTTATTCCGTGAAACAAATCTGACCGAATAGAACTAGCTTACAAGTTTATTTCCACAAAATTTCTCATATTATATAATTTTATTTATGTCCAATGCAAGCATAATATGCAGTAAAATAAAATATAAATAAATATCAGCAGTAATTAATGCATTCATAATTCCCATAATTAAGAACAAACACCAAGCTTAATTAAAGTCAAACTTCATTCATGTACAAAATCCAGGCCCCACTCCTCCCCCTCTCTCTCTCTCTCTCTCTCTCTATATATATATATATATATATTAATTGCATCGAAACTTGTACCAACGCAACCTAACAAGCCGTAGGGCGCTGAAAAGGCGACACCGCCTGCGTCCTGCCCCCGGGGCGTGGTGCGGCGGCAGCCGCCGTCACGCGCTCGCAGCGCGGGCACATGGTCAGGGACGACGCCGGCAGCGGCTGGCGTGTGTGCGGCGAGAGCACGGTCGGCGGCGCCACCCGCAGCGCCCGCAGCTCCTCCACCTCCCGCTGCAGCCGCCGGTTCTCCTCCGTCAGCGACCCGAAGCACCGCTTCAAGTACTCGCACTCCATCTCCGTCTGCTTCAGCTTCGTCCTGCATCACCACCACCAACCAAGAACATAATACTGTTAATATGCACCATTACATTTATAAAGCAGGAAAGAAAACATGCATGCATATAATAATTATTAACTTTTAATTTTACAACATATAATAATTTCTCATCAAAAATAAATACCATTAATTAGTCGACCAGCAAACCAAATTTATGACAAGATTCTCTGTACTATATATATAAATATAAGAGTAAAACTATAGTAGAGAAAAGAGTTCAACAAGAAAGAATTAAAGAGAGGCATCTGGGAGTCTATTTGTGCAGCCATACATGTTTAGCTGAGTACATATATCAGAAGTGATAACTCTCAATTTTCCCATCACAATACTGCTTAGTGTACTATCCAGAAGTACTTCCGATCTCTTATTTATTACTTAAATTAATATAAAAGCATTTAAAAGTTGCTAAAAAGTAGCAGAAAACATATACACTCAAAAATTAATGCTTCACTTTAATTAACACCGAACATATTGCTGAGAACAGTGTCGCAAACATTTCACCTGCATCAAAACACTTAATGGCGTTGAATGAGGCCTTAAATGTACTCATGAGCTACAAGTCAAAACAAATAAATGACATAAATAAAGAAGACAAGGAGATTAAATACTATTTAATATATTTATGATTTATCTATCACTCACCTGGCCCTCCGGTTCTGAAACCAGACCTCCACCTGGCGCGGCCTCAGCTTCAGCTTGATCGCCAACGCTTCCTTCTGCTTCTGCCGTTCCATTGTTCTCATTTGTGTTATTAATGGCTCTCTCAGCAGATTATGGAAGCAGATAAAATAAAGAAAGAGAGCATTGAAATCTTACTTTAAAGCCAGCAATTGCTCATCCACTTTTTCCTTTTTTATATAACTTAAAATACATTATATACTAAAACGTTTTCTTAGATGACTTACTGGGTTCAAGGTGTGATGCTGCCTGAAGCTCTCTTCAAGCAGCCTTGACTGCTCCTTGGAGAGCCTGAGTTTCTTGGGCCTGGGGGTTCCACCTTCCTCCTCTTCTTCCTCTATGCTTCCCATGGGGTACTCCTCCTCCCCACCGTAAGCTGGCTGGTTCATGTCCAAGTCCCTCATAATGTTCCCACCACCTCCCCCTTCTAAAAAGCCATGTTATATACCTTGATTCAGAAAACACAAGAAAAACATCTACGAAGCTGATTAAATAAATATGATGCATGCAAAACAAGTAGAGTGCATTACCAGGGCCAAGTGGAGGTGGAGAGGAGCTCAAACCCGGAACTCCGATGGTGAGATCAAGCCCAGAAGGGCTCCTCATCCCCATGAGACCAAGAAGGGAGGAGAGAGAGAGAGGGAGAGTGAAGTGAGTGAGAAAGAGAGTTAAAAGAGAGAGGACTTTAAGGGGGGGGGGGGGGGGGGCTATAAATAACACGAGAGCAGCAACAGGTGAGAGATGGAGGAGCGGAGAGGAGAGGGAAATAAAATAAAAGGGAGGAGAAGTGGGGTAGTAAGTGGTAATAAATGAGGAGGGGAGGGGTGGAAAGGTAAAAAGGAGAGGGTGTGGGACCCGAGGAGAGTTTGACTCGAGTGGTCACGTCTACTGGGGCAGGAGTGGGGCGGGACGACCGACACGTGTCAGCAGGCATCCAGGAGAATAGCCGGCAGGTCTCCTTGTCTGGGGTTGCCGAGTCGGCTTGTCGGGTTCAAGGTCGGCTGCCGTAATCATTGGACTTGTGTATTAGATTTTATTTATTTATTTATTTTATTTCTCAACTTTTATTTTTTTTCTCTTTCCTCCACCAGTCAACAAAGTCTTCAATTCAGCTTTTTTTTTTTTCTTTCAGAAAATAGTTAATTAGCATTTTTCACTAAAAAATTGAATAAATAATTGGCATGTTTTTTCTTTATTTATTTCAAAATACTTAAACATACGTCCAGACATCACATCGTATTATCAAGTCATATTACGATACGTAGTTATTTTATTAACAATAATTTGACGATAAAATATAATTGGTATTAATTCGAAAATAAATTGAATTAGTTAATTTTACCATAATTTAAAACAAATTTATTAATTTTCCTTTAATTTAAAGCAATAATAATAATAATCTATATAATTAATCATGATAAATAGTATATCATTAAATATTTTGATTATTTAACCCAATTTTTAAAAAATAATATTCTATTTCGAAGCTGAATAACATTTAAAATTATCGGTGGAACAAGTTGACAAGTGCTTACCGAGAATGATAGCGATGGTTGTCATTTTCGATACTTATTAATTAGGTTTGTGGATCAGATTCAAATATATAATAAATGCTCATGTCAATTTCCGATCTTCTCAATTTTATCACTATGTAAATTATTATCAAATTATTATAATAAATCCATGTGAAGTAGATATCATTTCTTTATTTTATAATCAGAAAATTATTATATTCAGAAAGATATCATTTTTAGAATTTTAAAAAATACAACATGTGAAGTAAGCACTGCATTATTTATTTTTTTCTATTTATTAAAGCTAATTAATATTACTACAGAAGATTATATTTTAATGCCATAAAATTGAAAACAGAGATTTTTGAAAATAAAAACTAAAACATAACCAAATTATGTTTCTGAAAATAAAAAGTAATATTGGTTTGTTCGATGAAGTCAGGAGATTGGGCCCATTGGGCAATGACCTCATGAGGGTGGCAAACATTAATGAATAATGACATGGATTCTCAGCCGTAATCATTGGTTAGAGAGAGAGAAAGAGAGAGGATTTCATGCTTTCCTATAGTATATTTTTTAAATTCTTAACTCATTTGATTAGCAAAAATATTATCCTTATTTTTCATTTGAGTTTTGTTATATCCTCGTAAAAATTAGTCTAATAATTATTCTAATCACTCACAATGACATAAATGATAATTTCATCAATAATTATGAGCATTTTATTATATATATGAATATTAGGAGAATTATTAGACACATGAATTAAGAAAATTTAATATTTCTCTTTTCATTTTCAGTAAAACTAAAAATATTTTAGCACTTTTTTATTTATTTTAGGAATTATGAAAATATCATCGCAAAATACCACATCTCATTTTCATTTGTTCTAAAATTTTTTGCAATAATTTACTCGTTATGGAGTTTCAACTTAGTCATTTTATTTCAAGAAATATACTAGGTTCATTTTGTTTTTCGCAAAAATTGAACATGAAAATAAGTTGAAAATAACTCTATTTTCAAAAATCAATCATGTAGTAATTTTTTTTTAATTATTCTCCTTTTTGTTCCTTATTTTTTTTGATATGTTTACTATTTGGATTGTTCATTGCTTAAAGTAACACTTCTTAAAGTTTTCTTGCAATAATATTTGTTTTGCTATTGGTTCATATTGATTGTTTAGGGCCCATTCAATTAACATTTGATATATATATATATATATATATAAGAGGTGTTTGATTGGTAGAAGTTTTTTTATGTTGTAGTTATTAAATGAAGAAAATTTTAAAAGACATTTTAGTTTTTCAATTGGAGCTTATCATCTTAAAAACTAAATGCCATTACTTGACTTATGGGAAATTAGTTAACAATCCCAAATTATATTAGTTAGAATGGTGTCTAACAAGTGATCAATTATATTTATATTATTTGAATACTATTATATATATATATAACTAATAATAGATATTTATTAGTTGTTTCAATTATATTTGTTAGTTTTATTATTGCAATAAAAAGTCCATGGATCTATTTTAGCCTGAGATTTCTTCATTCTAAATGTTAAGGTAATATCCATCCAAGCTCAATGTATCTCTGCTATTGTAAGTATAGAAGATGCTCAACCTTTTTTGCTTTCTAACATTTATACTAGTACAAATACTAATACACGTATTGATTTCTGAAATAGTTTTAGTAATTTAAAATTGTCTATGTATTCATGGTTTCTCTGCGGTGATTTCAATTGTATTCTCTTTGCTGAGGAGAAGAAAGGGGGACTTCGTAATAGCTTTTCGTGATGTTATTCATGCTAATAGATTGATTGATCTTGGATTTTCTGCTCCTTCATTTACTTGGTCTAATTAATAACATACAAGGAATTCATAGAATTCAGATTAGATTAGATAGAGTCTTTGCCAATGCGACTCTTTTATATTTTTTTGATAATATTTCGGTTACTCATTTGAGTACAAGGTTCTTCGATCACTCTCATCTTCTTATTAATGTTAAAATTAATACACATACGAACAAATTATTTAGATTTCAAAGCTTTTGTACTGAATATTTTGATTCCTTTGATGTTGTCAATAAAGTTTGGAATGAAACTCCTTATTTTCTTGTTCATTTTGATAAATTCAAAACAGCTATTTGTTTTACTCGTCATGCTTTGTTTTGCTTGAATAAAGATAAGTTAGGAATGCTTGAGATTAATTTAATTAAAACAAATTCTAAGATTGCTTCTTTAGAAGTTTTAGAGGCCCAAAATGGTCTGAATCAAGAATTGGAATTAGAATTGAGACCTATTTATAACAAAGCTAATGCTATTAGAAGACAAATGTCCATTAAATGATAAAGTAAGGCTAAAACCAAGTGAATTACTGATGAGGATTCTAATACTACTTTCTTTCATCGTGTTATTACCATGAGACGTAGGGTAAATAGGATCACTTCTATTCAATTCGGTAGTAACTATTTTACTTCTAATGATGATATCCTCTCTTTGTTTACTAATTCTTATAAGGAATTGTGGTCTGGTTCTACTGTTTCTAGTTGCAATATGACTATTACTTCTGGTTTTTCAAAAATTCCTGATGATTTGAGTGAAAATTTGGTTGCCCCTTTTACAAATGAGGAAATTTGGGGTGTGATTAAATCTATGCCTAATGGTAAAAGTCCAAGTTATTATGAATTTACGATTGAGTTTTATAAGAATTATTGATTTATTATCTCTCATGCTTTCATTAATTGCATGCTTTCTATGGTTTGTCCTTTTTACCTTTAGATTGGAATAAGACTGTGTTAATATTTATTTCTAAGTGTAATAATTCATATATTATTAAAGATTTTAGATCTATTACACTTTGTAATATTTCGTATTGAATTCTTACCAATAGACTCAAAACTGTTATATTTGATTTAATCTTTCATGAGCAGTCTACTTTTTTAAAGGGTAGAAGTATTGATGATAATATTCTTATTGCTCGGGAGATTGCACATTCAATTTATGATACTAAAGACAAAAATTCATATAATCTTGAAAAGACATATAATAAACTTTGCTAGTCTGTTGTTTCGGCTGTGATGCATGCTTGCAATTCTCTAGAGAAATACATAAATTGGATTATTTATTGTTTATCCATTGCCAACTTTGCTGGTATGATAAATGTGGTTATGTCTGATTTCTTTCCTTCTTTTTGCGGTGTGAGACAAGGAGATTCTTTGTCTCCTTATCTTTATGTCTTGGTAGCTCAATGACATACTATTCTGCTGAATAAGACTGTGTCCGAAAATAAGTTAACTCCCTTCAAAATTATGAATGGTGTCATAATTAGTCACATTATGTTTACTGATGATATTCTTTTAACTTTTAGAGCTATCAGGAAGAGTCCGAATTCTATAAAGTTCATTTTTAAGCAATATAAATGTTTGATTAGTCAATATGTAAATTTCAAAAAATCTAAAATTTTCTTTCCAAAAAATGTGCATGCTTATAGAATTAAAGAAATTTCTTCTCATTAGAAATTTCTTTCTAAAATTTTTCTTTAAATATTTGGGTTCTATGATTTCTCCTCGTAGACCTCCAAAAGAAACTCATAACTAAATAATTGACAAGGTTAATTCTAAACTTAGTCTTTGGCAAGCCAATTATCTTTCACAAGTGGGTAGAATTACTCTTATTAACTCTGTTTTAAATTTAATTCCCCTTCATGCAATGGCAATCACTTAGTTTTCTATAGATTGTATCAATAAAATTGAGAATTTAATCAAATATTTCTTGTGGACTACTTCCTCTCAAAATAAAGATTTACATCTGATAAATTGGGAGACTATTACTCTACCTAAAAATCAAGGGGGTCTAGTTATTCACAAATTGGATTTGAAAAAAAAGGCCTTGTAATCTAATCGTTGCAGTACTTATCTAAATAATTGTGATTCTCTTTGGGTTAGGATGATCAAGTCTAAGTACCCGAATTTATTTTCCCTTAGAAATTCCTTGCATGTTAAATGTTCTTATAGATAGAGATTATTTTCTGATGCTTTTTATAA